>OW971954.1:9337897-10657063 GCA_943193695.1 Acrobasis suavella
GATTGCCATGTCAATGACGTTGTCTGAATGAAGACAATCACTGTCATAGTAGATTTTTCTGTCAATGGCTTCGTATGAATGAAGATAATCATTGTGTAAGTGGATTGTCCTATCAATGGCTTTGTCTGAATTAAGACAATCATTATCTTAGTGGTTTGTCCTGTCTATGGCTTCGTTTGAATAAAGACAATAAATTGGCTTAGTGGTTTGTCATGTCAATGGCGTTGTATGAATGAAGACAATCACTGTCCAACTGGATTCCACTAAGACAATTAACTGTTTAAGAAGGCTGTCCTATCAATGGCTTTGTCAGAATGAAGACAATCATTGTCTTAGTGGCTTATCCTTTTAATGGCTTCATATGAATGTAAACAATGAAGTATCTTAGTGAATTGTTCTTCCAATGGCTTCGCCTTAAGGAAGACAATGAATTGACTCAGTATATTGTCCTGTCAACGGCGTCGTATGAATGAAGATAATATTGTCTTGTGGATTGTCCTGTCAATGGCTTTGTCTGAATAAAAACAGTCATTATCTTTGTAGATTATCCTGTCAATGGCTTTGTCTGAATGAAGGCAATCATTGTCCAAATGGATTGTCCTGTTAATGGCTTCATCAGAATAAGTACACTGAATAGGCATGACGAATGAAAAAATATATTATACACTTATTTTTTCTTTTCTCTGAGAAACAAAAAGTTAAAAAGATACAGCGCATTAAAATTTCGTATGACATCATGGCGAGGTGCGATTTTTACTTAACGGTGACGTCGCAAGCCCCCACTCCGGAAATTTGATGCTCCGTGTCTTTAAGAATTTTTACTTTTTTGGTAAACTGAAAATATGGGTCCATTATTTTTATTTAATCTAAAAAACGGATTATAATCATGGTACGTTATTTACTTTTTGCTATTTTATTTCAACAAACTTATATCTACATATCTTTTATCTATATATCTTTGCAGGTAATCATACCTTTTTCACCCTGTCGTCACCCCTATTATCTCAATATATTTTTCTGTCCATGGCGTCGTATGAATAAATACGACTATACCTAATATATTAATAAAAACTAAAATATAACATAGTAGGTAGGTAAAGGTACAAAATATAAACACAAATAAGATACATAAACATAAGTAAGTAAGTTATAAATACCTAACCTAGATGGCTGATAAGTACCTACCTAATTATTACTAAAAAGTGGTTCAGAAAAAAAAGTTGCGTCCTAATAAGGGTAACAAAAAAAGTATAATTAGTTTTTTTTTTAATTCCGAATGGCTGAAGTATGCTATTTTATTAAATTAAATATTAAGACGATTTGCCCGCTTTTTGCTATTTTGAAAAATTTCAATAATTTGAATTTTCCCGAAAGTTCTACATAATTTTTGAAACTTCTTACAAAATTTCACAAGAATCGGTTGAGAAATGCGATTTTTAGGCGAGAACAGCCGGACAAAAACATTTAAGGCCAATCTCGAAACTGAGACGCTTCGCACATTTTGCTCGCTCGGTCTATTATTTGTACCTACCTCTTCCTACTTCCTAACTGTGGGAGTTACGAGTTTGGTCATCCCGGTCCTTTGAAAAGCTTGCGGGGGGTGATACAGATTAAGGCCCTTAGACCTTCGACCATAACCTTAGACCATACTCGAAGACTATAACCATAAACACATGATAATGAAATATGCTTATATTACTTTCATTACCTAGTGAGGTGCCTACCTATGTATGTAATAATATGAACTAGGTAGGTATAAACATAACTGCCTGGACTTTATCTACCAAAAATTTATAATAAACATTCAAACATTCGAAACTCTTCAAACATTTGCCAAAAATTAAACTTTCACACTACACGTACATATCAGAGGGACCTACCTATTTTTAATAACGTTCATTGCCGGTTGATTTCTTATCAGAAATCGGCAATAAGCGGCAAAAGGATACCTATGTACCTAATACAGCGAGATGAAAAATGAAACTGAACGAGCCGTAACGTAACCATAGTAACACATACGGCGCCGCGGCGACACCAGGCACACAGCCAGGCAAGAGCGAAATAGAAAACTGTCTATCGCGTGTCGGTGTTTGCACAAAGAGTTCAAAAGTACCGCTTTCGTTCTCGACTGTCGCGGACGGCTATTAGAAAAGCCGACAAAGAAGCTATACCGCGGACAAAGAGTACACACAGTATAGATGCGACAATTGGGTATTTTCCAAGGTCGATAATACATTATTAGGTACTGTTCAGAAAATAAAACGTTACAAAATAATGTTACTTGTCATTGATCATATACACTTTCCATGTGATTTTTTTATTTATTTATTTATTATTGCAGAAAAAATATATATTAAGAGCGCTATTTGACTCCAAGAAACTATGACGTCACCTGCCTTTATTTCATACAAATCCCGTAGAAAATGTTTATTTTGACGTTTAGATATATGCGTCCAAGTGCGAGATGGACTCGAGCACAAAGAGTTCCTTTACCTTTGTTGTATGGGAGCCCACTGAAATATTTATTTTATTCTGTTTTTAGTTTGTAGTCATAGCGGCAATAGAAATACATTATCTGTGAAAATTTCAACTGTCTATCTATCACCATCACGCACGGTTAATAAGATCCTGCCTGGTGATAGATAGACAGACGGGCGGACAGACGGAGAGCGAAGTCTTAGTAATAGGGACCCTATTACTAAGACTCCGCTGTCCGTCTGGTACCTTTTATTGAATTTGTATGAACTTTTCTAAGTACATTTTATAAGTTGGTCGCTTATAACTTTTTAATTTGTAAACCCTACTTAGCTCTGATATTTTTTCCTTCAAACTTCGTTATTATTATATACAACTACTGTTAATTTTTCACATGTCCATATATAACCGTTTAATAATAGAGGGCAAAATTTGCAAATTTTCAAGGGACACTTGACTCTAATACAAATTTGCATAATAAAACCAAATATTTCAAAAACGGATACCGTAATCAAAAAATGACTCAAGCTCACAATATTTTTAAAATCCCTTTTCAACTATAACCCACACGATGGGTTAGTCGAGAAAAAAAAGAGTTACTTTACTTGTATGGGAGCTAACCAATTTTTTTTGTTTCCAATATTTTATTTTACCACTTTTTTGGCATGATTAATATTCATACCTATACCAAACTACAGCTTTCTAGTACAGTCTCTGAGTAAAACCGCGGATGGACAGACAGACAGACATGACGAAACTATAAGGGTTCCTTGTTTACAATGGAACCCTAAAAACCGGGCAAGTGTGAGTTGAACACACGTGAAGAGGGTTCCGTACAATACCATAAATTTTTTGTAAGTGAACGTATTTTGAGTTTTTCAGTTCATTTTCAATTGATAGAATTCTTTTATTATTTGTTTTGTAATCTACAAGCAATGAACTAATAAAATATTCTGTATTTTTTTTTCAAAATTTTAGCCTCAGTCATTCGGAGATCATGGGCAAATGGTAAATTTTCATCTTCTTTCATGAATAAAATCAAAACTATTTATTTGACAATAATAGCAAAAATATATTTGAGATCCTAATTACGAGACCTTTCATTTGTATATAACACAGTAAGGTTTGCAAAACTATTTTTTTTTATTTCCTAATTTGTCCCTCGAAAATGAACCTTATTAAAAAAACACAAAACGACGGGTTGCACTCCGGGAGTGCCGGCAGAAGTGAAAACTTGAATATTAACGTTGTGCATTTTTGATATTTTGGAATGGTAAGGGAATAATTTTGCACGAATTGCTTAAGAACTATCATTTATGAGGTAGAATATAATATTCATTTATTGCGGTATCGAACACAAACATGACAATTTATATTACATTAATTAAACACTTTATATACACAAATTTTACGAATACACAGCAGTCGAGCCATCAGCTGTCACTGTCACTATCCATGGATGCGCGTGGTACGCTGACATAAACACACACGAACATCGCGCAAGCGCCCTGCGCCGCCTAAACGAAACAGCTGGCGCAGGCAAACATTTTCGCCGCGCCGTAGAAAGATATTTCAAGGGATACTTCCTCTCCTACGCTGCGCCGGCTGTCTATTCTCCATCCGTCTTACGAATTTTCGATCAGGGTCCCATGTCCTGACGCCCTGAGCTTAACATTTTTTACACATAACAAAAAAAGTGTACAACGCCGCTAAAGAAGTTTTCACTTCAAAAATTTTATTTCCTTATTATTCCTGTAATTTAAAAGCAATAAACTATATACTAAATTTTTTTCAAATTTGTAGATTCAGTAGTTTCCGTGATCAGGGTCAATTTTCGTCAATTTTCGTCTTATTTATGAATAAAAACAAAACTATTTATTTTATAATAATAACAATAATATGATCCTCATAAGGAGCCCTTTTATTTGATAAATGACACGGTACCTTTTTTTAAATTTCCAAATTCCTTCCTCGAAAATGACCCTTTAAAAAATTTACTTAACACAACTGTGCTTGGGCCATATGATTACACCGTTCTACCGAGTTTCACCTGATTTGTTCTAGAAGATTTAGAACAAATTGGATGTGACAGACGGACGGACAGACAAATGCACGGCTTGCATCTGTCTGTCCGTCCGTCTGACCGAGTGATCCTGTAAGGGTTTCGTTTTTTAATTTTTTGTTCGGAAACCTAAAAATATTTAAAAAAATGTCCACAAGGGTAAAGCTGTGGCCTGTGGACTACGGATAGTATTAATATATAAAGATATACTGGTGAAGTACTAAGTAGATTGAATGTGCAAAGTCATAAAGTTCTGAAATTAGTTATTTAACATTTTGTGTGTTGCAAAAACTAGACACAATAGTAAAACAATTTATTTATACCTGGATCCGGTATAGCCACACACAAAAGGTTAAGATTTATAACAAGAAAACGATAAAATCTACGTTCCTCATCATTCTGCTTTCATTCTGCGCTTCCCGCTCCCCCGTCACTCTGAATAGGTAATTAACTGGGGCATCTCGCAGATTGCCTTGCACCTCAGCCGCCTCGAGTTTACAAAAACCTCACCTTAAGAAGAAATTAATTTTAGTACTTTCAATCAAGCCATTTAAGCTGAAGGGGGGGATGCTTAAAAAATATATAATTACACTCGAAACACATAACCCTTCTTTTAGTGCACTTGGATAAAAATGTTTTGCTGTGTAAATGTACTCATTGCAATTTTCTATGTCTACTGTCGCATTTGTACTGTATGAATCTGTCTGTATCTACTCTATTCCGGCGGCGGCTTTGACCTCTTCTAGTATTCGACGGCGGCAATCGAAAAAAGAAGGCGGTGCTTCTTTGATTCTTTTGAGTTGCACAAGCCGACACGCAGCCAACGACATGAACATACTTAAGGTGTTATTACACTATCCGATTTTAAAGAACTCTACTTAGCATCCTAACTAGGTAGGATGGTACGATGCGACACAAAAATGGCGGACTTCAAAGCATTTTTGTACAAATTCTCGGCACGTAGGTTAAACCAAAATGGTGGTTATCGGCGCAGGTACAAATAATGCGCCGACGACGGCCGTTTTAGTTCAATTTACTTGTCGAGAATTTGTACAAAAATGCTTTGAAAACCGCCATTTTTGTTCAACTTATTTACGTCGCATTGTAAGTAGAGTTAGAATCGCTGGTGATTACACAATCTTTACTCGCATCCTAAATCGTACGCCATTTTTGAGTTGCCTAAACGATTTCCATACAAATAACCTATCGCTAAGCGACTCCACGTTTGAAAAATGGCACCAAAGATGCCTGATTGATTGATGATGATGATGATTTGCGTAAAAATATGCAAAAGTAACGAATATTTGATGGTTCATAACTTTTTAATGGCTTTTATAATTATTTTACTATTCTGTATCTGTACAGACAAAATGTATAATGAGATTAATGAGACAAAACGATATCATGTTAAACTATGCATGTACTGTATGTGTCAAACAGTAAAGGAAATCCCCTCCGAAATATAGAAAAAGTATCGACTAGTTCACTCTTAAAATTGGATAGTGTAAAAACCGCTTTACTTCTTTCTCGCTTTTACCTCGTGTTATGCCCCACACAGTGGTTTGGAAATCGGATTGCGTACACATAGAAATTAAATTTTGGTTTTTGTTTGAATTCTTTACTGATTCAACTGATGTATTCCACTAAGGCCACCTATCTGAATGGCACCTATACCATTCCACATAGGACACCTAATATTCGCAGGTGCTTTTCATGGACTTTTTATTTTTACATTTTTGTCCAAGAAGAGCACAGCAGATGCGAAATTGCCAATTGTTTTACTCGTTATGAATAAAATGTAGGTACTAGTATATTTTTAACTTTTTCTTTAAATGACACCTAGTCACAATTCTTTTGTACTAAGTACATATGCGTAATTCGTATGGCCTTTGTTCTGACGGCCTCGGGCTCTGTTTATTCCGAATGTTATAAAGACGTGTTAATATGTCTGAATGTATGCGTAATTAATTAACGTTTTAGTGAATTATATTGCTTTTATTCATAACTAGCTGTTACCCGCGACTTCGTTCGCGTAGATGTCGAAAATGGTTCTAATAGAATCTTTAATTGGTTTTTACGTCCTGTTCCCGTTCCCATTCCCGTTCCCGTCATTTGCTAGAGCAAAAGAGAACAAATGATCTATTTGTCTAATATTTTTTTGTCTATCACTCAAAAATGAAATTTAATAATAATATAAATTCGCAACCCCTAATGCACCCCAGGGAATGCAATTTTTTAAATGTAATTTCTGTAATGTTATTTTTAATTGACCACTAATTTAAAAATGTCATGTCTCGCTTTAAAAAATAACGAAGATTCATATAAATTACAACCCCTATTTCACCCCTATAGGGATGTAATTTTCAAAATCTAATAAATGCATTATTATTTTCTACTAACTACTAAAATAAAATAAAAATTTCGTGTGTCTCACTTTAAAAATTACGAAGTTCCATACAAACTGGTAACCCCTATTTTACCCTCTTAGGGATTAAATTTCAAAAAATTCTTGCTTAGTGGGCGTCTCTTAGTCACACTCCACCTTCTATATCTATATCTTCATTGGCTTGGTAGTTTTCGTGATGAGTGAGTGAGTTAGATTAATTTTTATCTATATATATAAATAAATAAATATATATATATATATATATATATATATATATATAAATAAATTAAAATATTTAAATCCCAGCACTAGGCTGCTGATGTATAGGTTCACTTCGGGGTAAAAAATAGGTGCCCTTCGTGGAATAGACCAGGTGCCATTCGCGTAGGTGATTCCATGGCCATTCAGACGGGTGCCCTAAGTGGAAACTGCCCTCCGATGGCTAAAACATCGCTAAGCCACAAAACCAAGTTTTGAGATACGAACGAAAAACGCGGGAGATTTTTTAAAGTGATGCCATTCAACTGTTAATAGACGTATCAAAATCTTTAAATTGTCAAAAGATAGCTCTTTTCATTTACTGTTGGACAGGAAATATATCGATTTTAAATAACCAGTTTTAAAAGGAGAAAAATGTGGTTAGGAGTTTTAGCTATGAAATATTAAATTATTTTACTTTTACATACTTTACAAAAATATCGCTAAGTATACCCTAGCGATATTTTAGCGTAGGACTTATACGTAAATTTGTGACCGGTTTTTTATGTAATAAAATTATGTGCTTCTTCTATACTAAAAAGTCGCTAAGCGCAATTAACGTTATTATTGTTCAGTATTAATTTGAGTCTTTGCCATCTTTTCTAAGCTACAATGACACTACTGTGGTTTAATGTTGTTATAGACTAGCTTTATACATATAGCGTTCTATTGATTGTTTTCAATAGCGTTTTATCCAATAAAATACTCTACTAAAAGGACGCTAAGCTTACAACCTTCAACGATAACGCGGTTTTAGTTAAGTATTTTGGGGTCTACTAACAAGAGAGGTACGAAAAATACGTTATCAACAAAACAAGAAAAACGACTTAATATTACAAATCTTTTATTAAAGGCACATAATTCTTAAATTTTAAAATAACAATTAACAATCTAAATCACTTGGTGAGTATTATAATTACAAAATATATTTACCTTAAATGCTAGTAAAGGTTTAACCTTACAGATTTGGTAGGTAGCTGGTAATATGTAATAAATAACAGATTCACATTATCACCTCAAAGACAGTTCCATTTCTTGCATGGAGTCGGAAAGTTCTTTTAGGCTTTCTTTTTGGTTCGATTGTATATTTTCTTTTAGGGACTGCTACTTCTGTTCTTGATTTGACGTACAGTTTTCTTTCTTGCCAATTTAGGCTCCAATACTCATTGTTTATATTCTCGCGATCTGTTTCATCAAACTTTTTGGAGCATTTTTTTAGACATTTCTCGTCGCAACCTAGAAAAGAATAATTTATTTTACTAGTTGCATACAATAATTCAGGTTGATACTCAATAAGTTTATCTTATAGGTACTAGCTTCCCCGCTCGCGACTTCATCCGTGTGTTGATGATGATGATGACACGTAGCCTACGTTTTATAACAGGTTAAGGACTATATAATATATTTCTTCCAAGTTTCGTGTAAATCGGTTCAGCCGTTTTTACGGGAAAGAGCAACAAACATCCATACATCCATACAAACTTTTGATACTCACAAGTAACGTTTCTTTCTATTGGAAAGATTTTTCTAAATCGGTTTAGTAGATCAAGAGATTATCCCCTATAACCTCACAAACTCGAAATTCACAAACTTTCCCTCTTTATATTAGTTTAGATTAAAACAAAAAACAGAAAACCCAAAAAAAACTAACCTGACTTTACAGCATATTCCATCCGCTTTCTTTCTTTCTTTTCATTCTTTCTATTAGCTAAACTGGTGTCATATCTTCGTTTTTTTGTTGGAATATGATTTTCTACGCTATTTGTTGCTTATAGAGCAGTTTCTTTGTTTGTGTTGGTGCAGTTTGAATTACTTCCGTACACTATTTCTCTGTTGGTATAACTATTGCTTCGTTTTCGTGCATGCTCTGCAAATTTTGGGCATTGTATTTCACTGGAATCGAAAGTTAGCCGTCTCTTCTTGGTGCTTATCTTGTCCTTTCCAGTTTTGAAAGTGACTTGCAGTGAAAGGGACAGAGCAGGTTCAATGGGTGATGTTGTCGCAAAGTGCCTCGTTTTCAAAACTTTCTGTTTTGAACACGTTGCTGTTACGTCGTCGTCAGAATCTTGACTCGAATCAGATGGTACATAATCTTTGTCTCGTACAGAATCGTCGGAATCATAATCAAATGAAGCTAACTCAGTGTTTGGCATTGGTAGTCCTAGCGTAATGTTATTGCTATTCTGACGCTCATTACCGGGAGTAAGTGACCTGCGCTCAATACATAGTTGTGGTTCTTGTGGTGAAGAAGTTATTGGCGACATCATTTCATAACAGGTCTAATCAATTATTCCCTCTGGGCTATCGGGCGCAGGCCGTACAGTTTCTGTGAGCTCATGACTTTTCAAAGATGCCTGGAAAGTCTCATTCAGCAAAGCTAAATGACTTTCCAGGCCATGAAAATGGTGAGAGTTTCTTTGTGTTTCACAAAACTGGTCAAATACAGGTAATGACATGGAGTACGGCTGTGCATATAGTTTATTTAAACTCTCTTTTAACACTAGGTCCACTTTTTTTTAGTTCTTCCACTCACCCCAAGGTGAAAAAGTTCTTGCAGTAGCATTTTTAAACTCACAGTTGCTAGCAGTATCAGTATCTGCATCTACCATGGCGAGTATCGCTTTCGCTCGTTTCGATTTCATTAAAATTTCTGTAAAAATGCATAAAGATATTTATAAATAGCTATTTAAAAAAAACTCTAAAAGCAAGCAAAGAAAGATAACCTTTTAAATTTTAAATATTTAACCCAAATTCCATCCAAAACCGTTCGGCCGTTGCATTTATGTGTTAAAGCGTAGCAAACCTCCTCACATAATAAAATGATTATAATATTATTAAGCTATTATTATCTATTATTTCATCCTCACATACTTTCCTTGTTATAATAATATTAGTATGAATGAAAGTACGAATTAATAAAAACCCTTAAATGCATGTTAACACATGAAAATATAAAAACATCAATATTTTTAGAAAAAAAAGCTATGATTAAATCTTCACTTGTCAATATCCACGAAAAACGGCAAGGAGTCTGGCGCAAGTCAACAAATATAAGTATTTTTTTTTTATTCAATTTTTTGTACAAGCTTTTATTGTGAGGCCAATGTTCTTATTAAGACAAATCAAATAAGCCCAAACTCAATGGAGTTGCGTCGTTTTATTACTAAATTCCATTGACCACCTTCCGGCTACGTCATCAGACTCTAGTTATCGTCTACCATAAAGTGCTCGTCAAGACAAAACGAACAAATCCTACTCAATGAGTTTATGTTGTTTTATGACTGAGTTCCGACGAATATCTCCCGGTTCCATCATCAGAACACCCCATTGACTCCATATTATTTATTGTCATTTGACTTACACAAGTATGCCAAATTTCAGCTCAATCAGTTGAGGATAACTGGTTGAAAATTGAGTTGCAAGATTTGACCTAAACAAACATACAAGATACATTGCAAGTTAAATAAAAGCTTGTAAAAAGCACACAGAATTTTTACTCGGTATAAAATTACATTTCAAAATAAAAACCAGCAACTTAACTTACCGACAGCAATTCCCTTAGTCGTATACAATTTGGCGGGAAATAGCCCGACGCGACGTGCGTTCTCGAAAACGGCTGGGCTGTCACTGGTACACGAGGGGTGCGGGGTGAGACGTGAGCGCAAGTAGCGATGTTTAAGCTAAGTTTTGTGGCTTATCGTTATTGTAGCGTACGATTCGCATAAAGTTCATTAATCTTCAAAGTCCTTAAAGGCGGATAGAGTTTTTGAGAAAAGTAAACTGTTCATTGTAATGCCCGCAATCCTACGCTATAAAAGCACTAAGAGAGTTTAACGCGTTCATAGTGTAGTATTGTTGTATGATGTCTTTTTAGCTTAGATTAAATGACATTTAATAGCTAGCGGAACCATGACTTAAAAATCGCAAAAGTATCATAATGACTACCTAGTCTTGTAATATGGAATAAAGTTTTTTTAGCCAAGCAAAGAACAGAATATTTTGTAAATTCTGACAACGTTAATGACTGCAAGTGACTATTTAGCCAAGTATTGATGGTTAACGTAGTTTTATTGGTGTAAAATATATATTTTACCGTAGTTAACGCTGTTTTTACCAGAGCTATTTTCTGAACTAAAAACGCTTCAAGAATGATTCTAAAACAGGTCGATAGAGTTTTTTTTTCTAAGTTGAATGGCATAAAAAATTCAAAATTGACCCCCTGTGGCTTAGCGATGTTTTAGCTATCGGAGGGCAGAATACCTCATTCAACTTTTATACAAGTTAAACTTCCATGGTGCTTATTATAAATTACGAGAAAAAAAATGTACGGTACCCAACATAATGATGAGTAAGCAATACTTTATTGAAGACCAAAAAATAAAAATAGTTAAAATGTAGCTCGGTTAGATCGCTAAAAGCACATTTCTTCCAGACAACCGATGTGTGGAGAGAATATGGTGAAATGCCACTATTTTTTAAAGACAAGTCTCATAGACAAGGTCGGTTTTGTATTTCAAAAATAAGTTTTTCAAAACATTTTTGTCCCGCTTTCTAACACTACGCGACCTCTGTGCAGGCGCGTGCGAGCACGCGTAACGCAGCGCAAGTTGCGTTGAGACGCAACTTGCGCGTCGTGTGAACGATTGGTAGAAATTGTATGAAATGCTATGTAAGCGCGTAACGCGACGCAAGTTGCGCGACGCAACTTGCGTTCGTCTGGTCCGGCACTTACGGCCCTAAACCTTAAATCATTTTTCAAAACTAAAAACTAAGAACCCAAACTACACAACCGATTTGCCTGACGAGTTTGCTCAGCAATGATAAGTGAGATTGTTATGTGACGTTATATTTTCATAACAGTACCAAATAATTTATTTTTGACCAAGGAAAGTACCCAATTGTGCTCACCCATCCAAGTGCGGACCACCCCCTGGCTTGCTTTACTTACGAAAGCGAAGCGTTCTCTCACCGGACCGCTGCGCTCCTTATTTTACCCCGTTGTTTTGTTTTCGGTGTTGAAATTTTTATGCCACTTGTCCCATCCAATTGTGGACCACGCCCTGTATAGCTTTACTTGCGAAAGCGCTAGTAATGCGCACTCCCGCCGGGCCACCGAGCTCGTCATTACTCCGTATTGAATATAGACGTGAAAGTGCATCTTTATATGTATTACCCCATTTTAAACTCTTATGTGAAGGTTACAGAGGTTAAATTGCTATGAATGTGTATTCATGTGTTGCCTTCGGTACCAACCTAACAGTACCATAACGACCTTTCCCACGATGGGACTGACATGGGACATGTCATCCGGCTGATAAAGGGCCGAGGGCTATGGATTTTTAGGGTCCCGTACCCAAAGGGCGATTGGCTATGTTCATGTTCAAGTCATTGCCAAAAAAAACGGGACCCTATCTGTGACTCCGCTGTCCGTCTGTCCGTCTGTCCGTCTGTCCGTCCGTCCGTCCGTCCGTCCGTCCGTCTGTCCGTTTGTCCGTCTGTCCGTCTGCCTGTCAGTCTGTCATTAGGCTGTATCTCATGAATCGTGATAGCTAGACAGTTGAAATTTTCACAGATGATGTATTTCTGTTGCCGCTACAACAACAAGTACTAAAAACAGAATAAAATAATTATTTAACGGGGGCACCCATACAACAAACGTGATTTTTATAGATAACGGCACGGAACCCTTCGTGCGCGAGTCCGACTGGCACTTAGCCACTTATTTAATAGTACGTAATTAGACGAGTCTTTGAGAAACTCATTGTCTATGGAGTGTTTTATGAAGATGGATTTTTAGCCGACTTCAAAAAAGGAGGTGGTTGTCAATTCGTCGGAACACTTTTTTTCTTTTTATGTATGACCACCGATTACTCGAAGACGCCTGGACGAATTTGGAAAATTCTTTTTGTTTTTGTTTGAAAGGGTATACTTTTCAGGTGGTCCCATAGATTATCAAAATCGGTTGTGTAGTTTTGTGTTGAAGTAGGGTTTTAGTTTTAAAAAAATTAATACTAGCTGCGCCCCGCAGGATTTCCCGCGGAAAAAAGATCCAAGGTGTCAGCTACCTGCATACCTAATTTTGTCAAAATTGGTCCCGCCGTTTGAGCGTGAAGAAGTTACAAACATACACACACACAGGCCACACACCCTCACAAACTTTCGCCTTTATAATATTAGTGTGATATGTTCCCCAATGCGCTTCCCCTATTACTCTTAAGAGCGGCCTTCCCGTCTTACTTTTCATACAAACGCTCGTACGTGATTATGGCGTTGTAAGTGATATTTCTTGAAAAAATTTGAACTAACAGATATCTTGTGCACTATTTCTAGGTTCCTATTGAAATAAAAAATGAATATTTGGAAAAACAAGTTCAGTATACGCCTCCAAAAATCTGCTTTTTTGCACAAATTTTACCTGAAATTCGACCGTTCATAAAGTGCTCATT
The DNA here is from genome assembly GCA_943193695.1 of Acrobasis suavella. Taxonomy (NCBI): domain Eukaryota; kingdom Metazoa; phylum Arthropoda; class Insecta; order Lepidoptera; family Pyralidae; genus Acrobasis; species Acrobasis suavella. Next base: position 9,351,525 of record OW971954.1, read on the forward strand.
AATTGTAAAAATAACAAAAATATTTCGATAGAAACCTCGCAAATGTAATAAAAATTTTAAATAAAAAACATTTACTTCACAAACTTGTAAGGCTTACTGACAAAAACGTATATCCTGGAACAAGTTTTATGAAATTTCCGCACCCTATGAATAGTTAATATTTGTTCAATGGATAGTTAATAATAATCCTAATTTCATTCAATACAGTGCAAACCGTGCCCTAAAGCGCTATCTCTCTCTTTTTGGTTTGCCTTTTTTTTTAGCATTGCCCTGGATGAAAAAACAAGCTTTTCGAAATATGCTCGCGTTGACGACAGAGCCGCCGGGAAGGGCCGCCTTAAGACGCCTGGATAAATTTCAAGAATTATATATTTGTTTGATATGGCTTCAAAGTCGGTTAAGTAGTTTGGTGTTGAACACAAATCTGTATATCTTTGGTCTGAGGTTTAAAAGTCGTTCATCCGTTTAAGACGAAGTGGTAGCTAAAGTGGCGCCCTCATTTGAAATAAATTGTTTACAACTAAATATGGCGATAATTAAAAATTTGTTTTGTATTAATGTCTAGAAAGACCTTTCAACTATTTTATGAATAACCTTTGAAATTATTACTAATAGTCAGTCTAGTTTTAAAACGGTTTTTCGCCAAAAGTGGACTTTTGGCGAAAAACAGTTTCAAGACTAGACGGACTACCAATATTATTTTTAAAAATTATTCAAAAAATAGTTTAAAGGTCTTTCTAGACATTGATACAAATCAAATTTTCAATTATCGCCATATTTAGTTTTAGACAATTTATTTCAAATGAGGGCGTCATTTTATCTACCACTTCGTCTTAACACGACTCTCCAGAAGTGCGATTTCTGAAACGCGGAGTCATCTAAACGTATGGTTTTTGTATGGGAATACCATTCGTTTGGGTGACTCCGCGTTTCAGAAATCGCACTCCAGACGTCGCTTTCCAAACATCACCGGGCACGTGTTTATATCACACGTCAAACGCCACGTGCATTTTACATTATGAAATCAATAAGGCCAGATGTCATGGCATGTGCCGGAAGTAAGAAAAAAAACTGATTACATATCAATGTTTGCAATAAGAATTATTTATCAAGTCGCCCTGTGGAAGACAGTCCCATGTCACTTAGAGTTGGTTTTTTACCACCAACAAAAAGAGGGGTGTTATTAGTTTGACGATTATGCTTGTAAAAAAAAAGCTTTTATTTCTTCATCTACAAATTTGATTTATATAAACTAGTTGACAGAACCTCCTTTTAAGCATTAAGATGCCTGTGTCAGAAGACTCCCCTCTTTCTTATCTCTAACGTACTTATTTTTATATCTATTTTTATTGTGTTACTTTATAAGCTTAGAAGTCTACGAATTAATACTCATATACAAGTACATACCCTTTTTTATATAGTGACATATTTTGTATTCATAAAAATACATATACATACATTACATACATGTACATATATGTCTGAGGCATCGTAAAAAAAGAGAAAACGTTCTTACACTCCTTAATGTTATCCGATCCTAATGATTTTTTAGTACAATGCGACACACGTAAGTTGAACAAAAATAGCGGACTTCGAAGCATTTTTGTACAATATCCCGGCACGTAAATTTAACCAAAATGCCGGTCGTCGGCTCAGGTACAAATAATGCGCCGACAGCGTCCATTTTGGTTCAATTTTAGTGCCGCGATTTTGTACAAAAATGCCTTGAAGTCCGCCATTTTTGTTCAACTTACATGTGTGGCATTGTATATTATTTACACAATAAAAATTAGGGATGTAGGTTTTCCTCTTTTTTTTTTTCAAAATTTGCTTTAATTAAAAATATATTTTTAATAATTTAAGAAAAAAAAAACAAACCTAGTTTTTTATTGTGTCAACCACGGAACAGAGAAATAAGTGGAAGTGCCAAGTGGGCGTGGCGCGCCTGTCATAATCCGGTAAAACTACACAAGATCGACCGACTCCGTACATCAGTCGTATTCTAGCTAAGTGTTGAGATCGTTTTGTCCGCCCGACCAGCATTTTTTTCGCTAAATATGCCGTGTTGTAGTGTTTTAGTATGTAAAAATAGCAGTAAGAACAAATATAAAAGCAATGCAGGTGTTTCTTTCCATCAGTATGCACGATAACATGCATTTTCTTTTAAAAAATTACGATAATCATTCTGGTACGATCATATTATCTAGGTAGTTCTAGAAAGTTCGTTCCCGTAAGTTGTCGCTACTCGATTAGTGATGTACAGATTTTGCTATTCGATTAGTGATGTACAAATTTTGTCGATGAAATCTTGCTACTCGATTAGTGATGTAGTAGAGTCGGATGCGGATTTTGTCGATAAAATAAATCAAAATTTCAGGTATAATTTAATAGAATAACGCAACGATTTTAAGTAGTCTATAGACTTATTATAAACATGAACATTTTCTAGTTTTTTTATTGCAATAAAAAAACTAATATTTGTCTTAATTTTCGAAATATTTTTAGACCAAAATGTAAAAGAAAAGTGGATAGATGCAACGGGTAGGATTAACTGGATGCCAACTAAATCAAGCACCAAATCTCCGGAGCGTTTTGAAGAAAATAATTTACTTATATTTAATGTCTTATTATTAAAATATACACTTTATAAATCAGTCCCTTTGCAAATAACAAAGCAATTAAATTATAAATTACACACTTAATTTGGACCGCGGTCCGAAACGCCCGACAACCCCTTAATTTGTAATGTGTAAAGATATTTATTTGTAAAGTGTATATTTCAATAAAAAGACATGTCAAGATATTTATTTGTAAAGTGTATATTTCAATAAAAAGACATGTCAAGATTTTTTACATTTATTTATAAATATATGTAGCTAACGAAATGGAGTATATATAGTAAAAAAACATTTTCTTCAACTGCTTTTTTTAACCGATTTCAAAAAAGGAGGCAGTTATCAATTCGTCACGATCTTTTATGTTTTTTTTTAAATGTATATTCACCGGTTATTCAAAGACGCTCGGACCGATTTAGAAAATTCTTTTTTTGTTTGAAAGTGTATACTTTCCAGGTGGTCCCATAGAAATTTATCATAATAGGTTGTGTAGTTTGGGGGTAAAGTCTGTTTTAGCTTAGAAAAATTAGTGCGTGAGGTCCTAAATTTCATGACGTAGGTCATGTTGGACTCGACAGAAGGTAGTCCCTCGACTGAATGGCACCACAGTTGCAAAAGTCGTTATCAGCGTGACGCCACCTACCTTGGTTTTCTAGACACCTCCCAGCTCGAGCCTAGATTCTATTGAGAGACTTCCAGACTGACCAGTGGTGAGCAAAATGGTTCAAAATACCTAAAAATCTGCTACAAAAATTGCCATATAAAAGACTTTCTAAAAAAAATAGTCCAATAACCTGAGGCCGGACAAGGACGGTCGTATGCGCGAATTAAAAAAAAAGAAGAAAAAAATTGAACAGCTGTCGCGAAGGCACGCGTCGCCTCGTCAACCAATAGCGAGCGAAGGAGCGCGTGCATGGTGCGTTTTGAACTTTTGAAATTCGAAGGCACGCCATATTGCGATTATTTTTTATTTTTAATTGCTGCCAGCATTGGAATTCCTAATTCTGGACGCGTGTAGTGCTTGAAGCAGTGATCTGGATAAAATCTTTATGGTCTGTGAAAAATCATTTGATGGGTTATAATTCTGTTTGAAACGGAGGCACAAATTATTGAAGGAGCCAGCTAAGCTAGCGAGTTTGTATGTATGTATTTATGTTAATTCAACGATAACTTGAATAGTTTTGATCGGAGCTTCATGAAATTTGGTAGGCGTGTAAAACTATAGAAATTTAAAGTTCGAACATGAGCCAAATCGGTCAAGAGCTGCCGAGGTATGAGGTTCGCGAGTTCACAGTTTGAGTAAACTACTAGTAATTTATTATCTATATAGAGCTTTTCTGATCCCATTGTTAAGCAAAATCCTACACCACAAAAAAATTAAAAACATTATTTGGCGCCAAAAACATCCCATTTTGTTTTTTATTTTATTTTACTAAGTGTCACTCTGACAATAAGACGAATCTTAACACCTAGCAAGTTAAAATTCTATCAAGCTGATTAGGCTGCAGAGTGTGTCAAAGAAATAACCTTACATACGTTCACTCGCAAAACATACCCTCCTTCTGGCGCAGTCGAGTAAAAAGTATAAAGGTCGCTCATCTGTCTATGAAATTAACCCTGTTGCTACGCCAACTGCAAGATGACCGTAACTAGAAAAAAAACGCGCGTCTGGCAGCAGACACGTGCCCTTTGTGGGTCTTTCTATGCGTGAACTTTCCAAACCCTTCAATTATGACAGAAAAAAAATCGTTCACCTTTCTAAACATATGTTGGTCTGTGTTCATAGCAAAATAATTACTCGCATCTCCTATGGAATTTAAACTTTATTGCGTTGAATGTAACATTCATTTTCTTCTGTAAAATAGAAGATGAGATGGTTATTCGCGATGTGCGCAAAATGCATTATCCTAAAAAGAAAATTGGCACTTATCTCTATGTGAATAGAGTCGGATCAAAATTTAGATGGAATACGCAGTAATTGTTATCAAAAAATTCTTTATTCACTTTTGAATGCATTCTCAACCTTATGTCATTGTATTAAGTGTGGATTATAAAAATGTTTGCACCTTTAGAAAATTACAGTTGATCTTTCATAGAAATATAGATTACCAATAACAGATGGTGATTAAATGTCAAGATGCGTTTATAGGCGTTTAATGGTTACGAAGGTTAAGAACACTTGGTTGGACGACTTTTCAGATGGGTGGTCGCCATAATATTTTTAACTATCAATAAATTTGTATCAATGTGTGTTACCAGTGATGACTTAGGGCCGTAACAGACGCGGCGCAAGTTGCGCCACGTAACAGCTAGTGATGGGCGCTTCATAAATACTCAATCAACCCGTTTGAGTATTTACTCAGTAGATTGAGTAAATACCCGATAAATATCCTTATTTATCCATTTGGTGAGTAGATTGATTTATATGAATTGCGACTTATATTTATATTCATATTCATTATTTCATGTTTACATGACAATTTTGAAACTTAAATCTAGTATACACTTGCAATTCTTGTCGAAAAGTGTGTGCGTACGCCATAATATGCTTAAAATGTAGGTTAACGTTATATGCGACGCTAAATTATTATAAAACTACCATACTAATCATACACTGAAAGTAGACTTCTTTGACTAATTATCGTTTTTTGGTGGGAGATAGACGTAATTTTACTTAAAAATAAGTAAACAGACATCAAATGCTATGTCAATACATGAGCACGCTCTATTTACTCTATTTATTAAATCTAGTGAGTAAATACTCAAATGGGTAGATTGAGTACTATCCACTGCCCATCTCTAGCTGTTAAAACGCAACTTGCGCCCCGTCTGTTGCGGCACTTATGGCTCTGAAACATGGTCTCTTACTATGATGGGTCTAATGAGAAGGCTCAAGGTCGCTCAGCGCGCTATGTAGAGGGCTATGCTCGGTGTTTCTCTACGTGATCGAATCAGAAATGAGGAAGTTCGTAGAACAAAAGTCACTGACATAGCTCAGCGGATTAGCTCGTTGAAGTGGCAGTGGGCGGGACACATAGCGCGAATAACCGATCACCGATCGATGGGGCAAAAAGTTCTCGAATGGCTACCGCGTACTGGCAAGCGAAGCGTAGGGCACCCACCCACAAGGTAGTCACTCGACCTGACCAAGGTCGCTGGAAAGCGCTGGATGCAGGCCGCTCTTGATCGGTCATTTAGGTAATCCTTGGGAGGCCTGGGACGTTATGCGGCTGAAATGATGATGATGGAAGTAGTATAAACAATACTGAGTTACATCACAATTTACAAAAATATCATCAAAAGTACAGTATAAAAGGAAACAACAGTCCAGTATATAGTTTTCCAAAACACCGATTACCGATACACAACCGATTTTGTTAAAATTTATTTAGGATCACCCAAGTATCCTAAATACCTTTCAAACGAAAAAAGAATTTTCCGAATCGGGGAAATATGTAAAAAAAATTATTATTCTTTTTATACAAAAAATATTCATTACATACATTCGACATGACAACCAACTCCCTTTTTAGGGTTCCGTAGTAAACAAGGAACCCTTATAGTTTCGCCATGTCTGTCTGTCTGTCTGTCCGTCCGCGGTTTTACTCAGCGACTATATGTACTAGAAAGCTGTAATTAGGCATGAACATGTATATCAACTAGGCGGAAAAAACGGTAAAATAAAATATTTAAAAAAATTTTTAAGCTAGCTCCCGTACAAATAAAGTGAAAAGTCAATTTCTTTTTCTCGACTAACCAGTCATGTTGGGTATCGTTAAATAGGTCTTTTAAAAATATTGTGAGTTTGTGAACATCGTTTTTCGATTTTGGGACCCGTTTCTGAAATATTTGCTTTTAAAGTAAAAAAAAATTTAAGAGTCAAGTGTCCCACCCCTTTATCTGCTAAACGGTTATATATGGACACGTGAAAAAATTCACAGCTATAGGATATATAACGAAATTTAAAGGAAAACTATCAGTGCTAAGTAGTGTATACAAATTAAAAAGTTATAGGCGATTAACATAAAATGTACTCGAAAAAAGGAAAATTTCATACAAATTCAATAGAAAATTAGTTTTTAGACGTTTTCAGTGGCATGAACTCAAAGTTGGCGTTCGTAACTACGGAACCCTACTGCGCGTGGCCCGTCACACACTTGGCCAATTATTACAAGTCTGTCAAAAATGTCTCATGCTTTTTTTACTGTTTACTTACTCATGAAACTACAATAATAATAGAATAAGAATAGACGTCACGCTGAAAAATCCTAAATAGAAAAGGTAAACAGAAACACAACCTAGAGGTCATTAGAAATAAGCGAGGCAATATGTTAGGTCACTTGATACGGCCAGGGTTTAAACGGTTTAGGTTAACCTAACCGAAATAATCTGTTATTAATCCAATTGGAAATGAATTAACATATATTTTGGTTAACCGAAATAGCCTGTTAACCTATAATTGCGGTTAACTTTAACCGAATCGACATATAGATTTCTGCATGATACTACACGTTTTTTATTCCTCGTCACATGGTCACTGTACCTATTCCTACAAAAGCGCTTGCATGACTCAACCAAACGGCTGTGCATCCCCGAAAACCTAATTAACCTATTCAGATAACGGTTACTGTTACCCTTATTGTGTGGGTTAACCGAATCAAAGGATTAACCGAAAAAGGGTTAACCGATATAACCGGTTTACCGTTATGAATGGGTTTTCCAAACACTGGATACGGCATGACAATTTTATTATAATAGAAGGTAAAATAGAAGGAAGGACCGGAATATGAAAATCCAGGCACAGCTGTATGAAGCAAGTTAAGGAAGAGTGACAGCAGTGTCTTATCAAGATGTCAAGAGGTTAGCGGAAAACAGGATAGAATGGAAGAAACTACACCGACAACAGCACCGCTCTTAAATTATTGATGAAACTACAATAAAATCGTTTGAATAAAACATATAAAAAATAAATTCATATGCGAGCGTGTACGGTAGGCCTCAGAAGTGGAGTCCCAATTTCTCATACTAATTGTTTGAAAAAGTGAGACTCCACCTTTGAGGCTTACCGTATATACATACTCGTATATATATTTTTTTTTCATATTAATTTATTAGCTCAGTCTATTTATGTTCTAAATACTAAACAAAAATATATTGTATTGACTGTTCTTGTTCAAATATAATAAAATGAACAAACAAATACTGTTTTGCAAATATGTAGATGTGTATTTCCAGTTTGTTTTTCTTTTGTTTTTCCTTCTTCTTCTTAAAGGGCTACCTGAATTTTCCGGGGTCCAGTGCTGCCCCATTTAAAATAAATCATTTGAAAAAATCAGGGCCTAGATAACCCTTCAAACTATATTATGAACTACTGTTTACAGTTTAAAGTGAGAATATGAAGCTTTTTTACGCACATACGCCAAATATGGCCGTTTTTCGCAATTGTGCGTAGAAAAGCTTCACGTTCTCACTTTAAACTGTAAACAATAGTTCATAAAATAGTTTAAAGGGTAATCTTGGGTCTGATCTTTAAAATGGCCAATCCGGTGGTGGCGTCGCTGGTCTGCTCGTTGGATTCCCTCTAATATGGTTTAGTTTAACGATGGCTGATCCGTGCGTCAACTCGTGAACGGGTGCTGCCGGGAGGGACTGGTCAGCTCGGCTTCGCTTTTTTGACTACTTAATATTTGTTTTATTTTTTATTATGCAATTTATGTTTGTTTACTTGTTTGCAAGCATTACTTGTTATAATGTGTCAACATTGTATTATATTATAAGTATTTATTAATAAGAAGACAATAATAATAATATGACAAAGCCCTTCTGGCGAGTAGGCGACCAATACTGTGAAAATGAGTTTCTTTCGGCGTTTCTTCTCAGCAGTGGTAGTTACGAAGCGCTGGTATCGGTAGCTTTTCTTTAAAAATAAATTAAATTTTAATATACTTTACACGTAACATAAATTTTACGTATTTACGTGTAAAAGTGCCTGTAAAGGTCTAATTACTGAATAAACATTTGAATCTTTGAATATTGATCAAGACAAAATTTTAAATGAAATCTCCGTTTCCTTTCAATAGATTTATTTCAAATGGGGCAGCACTGGAGCCCAGAAAATTCAGATAGCCCCTTAAGTTGCTTTATTGCGAAATTGAAAGTTTTCATTATATTGTTGTGATGTTTATATTGTTTTCATTTTGCTTTTTCATGGTACATGTTAGGTTAAGTTATTATAATATAAGATATTTAATGTTACGATTTTTCTCTTTTATAATGGGTGTTACAGACAAAACAAAACAAATATTTTATAGTTCTATAGTACCTTTTTTAAAAATTACATGTTATTTTTATATTATATATATATTATCTATTTTCATCAATTTCCGTTCTTTTTTTTTTACAATATATTGGTTTAGGCATTTGTCCTCAATCTCACCTGATGGTAAGCGACGATGAAGACTAGGATGAAGCATGCCTATCCAAAAGATACCCATTCAATCTACTTTTGAATGTCCCGGGGCTGTACTTCTCTGGGAATATAGACGCAGGCAGTTCACTCTGACGAGTTTTTTTTGTTAAATACATAAAACATTACTAAAGCAAACCCATTGAAGCGATTTATGCACTGTCTGTGTGTCTGTGAGGCTACAGTTCGATCCTAATTAGGTGCTACTTATATTACAACTCGAGTTAGTACCAAGTACCAACTTGTATAATAAAAGTAATTTTCAAACACCACGCTTTCAGTTTAGAAAAACATTGTGCGGAAATCTGCACTCAAGTTCACATTATGGAATATAAAGTCCACATTTTGTTACTTCGGAACTCTACTGTGGGCTTTTTATTTTTAATTGATTTCCAACAATGAGAAGGTTTTGGACCGATTTGGAAAATTCTTGTTTTTTAGGGTTCCGTACGTCTGAATACAAAAACGGAACCCTTATAGGATCACTCGTGTGTCTGTCCGTCCGTCGCTTACAGTCAATTATCTCCGAATCTATTAGACCGATTAAGTTGAAATTTAGTACACATATCAATTCCTGTGACCCAAACACAGAGGTGTGACGTAAGCAGATGAAATCTGTATATGGGGGGTCATTTTTGGGGGGGAAGGGGAAAATTAAAAAAAAAATTCTGAAAACTGCATCGTGTGGCATATCAAATGAAAGGTCTTGTCGAGAAGATTTTAAATGTATTTTTTTGTAATTTTAGAATAAATAGTTTCCGAGTTATTCAAGAAAATAGACGAAAATTGACCATTCCCCCCCCCTTATCTCCGAAACTACTGAACCTAAAATTTTGAAAAAAATACAGAAATTAGTTTTCTCCTTATAGATTATAGGAAAACCTATAAGAAGTCCATGATATTAAAATAACATGGTAAATCACTCAATATTGTGCGTACCAACTTACATTTGCAGGTGGAATGTGTGGGAAAACATATTTTTAACTCCAATGTTAAGTTTTAAAAATAAAGTGGAACACTCAATATAATACGTTCACTTACGAAAAATCTTTGATATTGTACGGAACCCTCTCCACGCGAGTTTAACTCGCACTTGGCCAGTTTTTTTTTTTGTTTGAAAGGGTACACTGTCGGTGGCCCTACGAAAATTTCATCAAAATCGGTTGTGTAGTTTGGGGGTGAAGTCGGTTTTTAGTTTTGAAAATATTATATTACCATCTTTACATATGGTGTGTAATTTAGGGACAATATTTACCGAGTCCAATTTTCTTTTTGATATTCTTTAAGTGCCGCAACAGACGGGACGCAAGTTGCGCTTTAAGTGCCGCAACAGACGGGACGCAAGTTGCGTCGCGTAACAGCTAGAGATGGGAAGTGGATAGTACTCAATCTATCAATTTGAGTATTAACTCACTAGATTTAATAAATAGAGTAAATAAAGCGTGCTCATGTATTGACATAGCATTTGATTTGGCTGTTTACTTATTTTAACATAAAATTACGCCTTTGCACACCCAGCAAAAAATGATAATTAGTCAAAGAAGCCTACTTTCAGTGTACGATTAGTATGGTATTTTCATATATTTTAGCGTCGCATTTAACGTTTACCGACAGTTTAAGCATATTATGGCGTATGCACACACTTTCCGACAAGAATTGCAAGTGTATACTAGATTTAAGTTTCAAAATTGTCATGAAAACATGAAATAATGAACATGAATATAACTATAAGTCGCAACTCATATAAATCAATCTACTCACCAAATGGATAAATAAGGATATTTATCGAGTATTCAATCGACTGAGTAAATATTCAAATGGGTTGATTATTTATGCAACTTCCATCACTAGCTGTTACGCGGCGCAACTTGCGCCCCGTCTGTTACGGCCCTCTAACACCTTAATTTTTGATCATTTCTTGTCCTTTACTGGGGTCGTTTCTGGCCTACCTAGTACATCAAATTGAAGCAACGTAACGGCCCACAAGTTCCACGACTAACTCTTCGGACCTTTGCTCTCGGCAGATGTGGGCGCAGGCTCCGCGCAAGGTGCCCACACACATCTGTCGCGCTTTCTTAGTGCACTGACATTTGATGGTGATTATTAAAAAAAAATAGTGCAAATATATTTCTATGTTGTTTTTAACCTTTAAAAATAAACATATATACGTATGAGATTTTTAATCATTGCTAGATTGTCTTTTTGACGATGGTTTAATAGGCATGACGAATGGAAATATATTTTTAGCCCATCGGTTAGATTATTAAAAAATATAGTAAACGTATATTTTCTTTTCTCTGAGAAACAAAAAGTGACAAAGATAGAGCGCATTGAAATTTCGCATGACGTCACGGCTACGTAAGATTTTTACATAGAGGTGACGTCGCAAGGCCCCACTCCGGAACTTTGATGCTTCGTATCTTTGTGAATTTTTACTTTTTTGGCAAACGGAAAAATATGTGTCCTATATTTTTGGAAAATCTTAAAGACGGACTAATTATATTTCTATTTTTCTGAACCAGTCGTCACCCCTATTAATAATCAAGTACACGCTTTTCTCGTGTTTTATTGTTATAAATAAAAGCTAGGTCTGCAGCAATGATATTTATGATGTTGCTTACTACATTTATAAGTTACTAGCTGTAACCCGCGACTTCGTCCGCGTAGAAGTCTAGAAAATGTTTCTAATGTGATTTTTATTTGTTTTTTTTTACGTTAATAAAATTAAGAATTATTATGTTAAAAATTTAAAATATTTGAATACTTCTTTAATATAACAATCTTTAGAAAAGTGTAGAGATTTAAAGGCCTAGCGAGCGGACCCGACGAACCTTGTCCCGCTCCCGCTCCCGCTTCCGCTCCCTCTCCCGAAAATGACGAAAATTTATACAAACTTGCAACCCCTATTTCACCCCTATAGGGATGTTATTTTCAAAATCTAATGAATGCATTATTATTTTCTACTAACTACTAAGTTTATTGTCATCTGTCGTATTTTTTTAACACACTGATGTTTTAAGTGACATTTTAAAAGGAAATAGGTTAATGTTTGTCTTTTTAAAATTTATATATTTTGCGGATTTTATTCCTCTTTAACCGACTTCCAAAAAGGAGGAGGTTATCGATTCGTCGTGATCTTTTAAGTTTTTTTTTTATTTATGTATGTTCACCGATTATTCGAAGACGCCTGGATCGATTTGGAAAATTCTTTTTTGTTTGAAAGTGTCTACTTTCAAATTTTATCAAAATCGGTTGGGGTTGAAAAGTCTGTTTTTAGTTATGAAAAATTTTATTTATAATTTTTATGCACTTTCATTTAATGAAATTCACAAAAAATCTCTTTCTATTTAAGTATAAATGTGAAAAGCTCGTAATATTTTAAGAATTACTTTAGTGTAATATTTTAAGCTTGGTTCCAAAATTATATTTATTTAGTCAGTTAAAATCTTTATTGCACCAAAAAATAATGTTACATAAAAATGGATAACATAAAACAGATGTCAAAATTTATTCTTTGTTATTGTTTCTTAATATATTCTTAATGACTTTAAAAACTATTAGCATGAATTAAGGGGATACCCGAATTTTCCGGGGTCCAGTGCTGCCCCCATTTGAAATAAATAATTTGAAAGAAATCAATTGAAAGGAAACGGAGACATCCAAAATTTTGTCTTAACCAAGGGCTCTAGATATCCCTTTAAACTACTGTTTACAGTTTAAAGTATAAAAGTGAAGTATTTTTACGCGAATTTCGAAAAACGGCCACTTTTGGCTTATGTGCGTAGAAAAGCTTCTTACTTTAAATTGTAAACAGTAGTTCATAAAATTGTTTGAACGGTTATCTAGGGCCTGGTCAAGACAAAATTTGAAATAAATAAATATATAGGGACAAATCACACTGATTGAGCTAACCCCAAAGTAAGTTCGAGACTTGTGTTATGGGATACTAACTCAACGATACTATATTTTATATAAAATACATATATAGATAAACATCCAAGACCCAGGACAATTTGAAAAAGGCCATTTTACAAATTGCCCTGACCGGGGATCGAACCCGGGACCTCTGGGTGGCGGACTAGCATGGTGACCACTACGCCACGGAGGTCGTATAAATGATGTCTCCGTTTCCTTTCGAATGATTTATTTCAAATAAGGTCAGCACTGAACCCCGGAAAATTCAGGTAGCGGGTTACTCAGGCTTAGTTCACGCTAATAATGTCTGTTTCTCACGTTAGCACTAATTAAGAAAACTATAAAAATGATGTCTCGGTAGAATTATCTTTCTTTTTCTATGAACTTTCTTAAGACGAAGTGGTAGCTAAAGTGGCGCCCTCGTTTGAAATAAATTGTCTAAAACTAAATATGGCGATAATTGAAAATTTGATTTGTATAAATGTCTAGAAAGACCTTTAAACTCTTTTATGAATAACCTTTGAAAGTAATATTGGTAGTTTGTATAGTTTTAAAACTGTTTTTAGCCAAAAGTGGCCACTTTTGGCGAAAAACAGTTTTAAAGCTATACAAACTACCAATATTACTTTCAAAGGTTATTCATAAAATAGTTTAAAGGTCTTTCTAGACATTTATACAAATCAAATTTTTAATTATCACCATATTTAGTTTTAAACAATTTATTTCAAATGAGGACGCCACTTTAGCTACCACTTCGTCTTAAATGACGATTGCTTGCCGAGCTCGGTTGGAATTAATTAAATCACTCCGTCCTAAAGGAAGTACTTAACCTACGACACTGCTTAGCTAATTAAACTGGCTGTTTATTAGCGTTAGTCAAGTCTTAATTGGTTCTAATGAAAAAAGATTTTTTTTTACTTAGTCAATGATTACAGTCGTAAGGACATTAATTGTGAAAAAATGGAACAATTATAATTATTAATCATTACCAATGTCCTATTTTATAGTGCCTCCGTGGTCCAGTGGTCAAGGCGTTCGCCTTGTGACCCGGAGGTCATGGGTTCGATTCCCACTGGGAAGCATACTTTGTGAAAAGTTGTTTCCAGTCTGGATAGGATATTGCAGGCTTGAATCACCTGATTATCCTAAAAGAAAGATGATTCCGTGTTTCGGAAGGCACGTAAAACAGTGGGTCCCGAACGCCACCTAGCGTTTGATCATCAAACTATCCAAGGATTGGTTCCTGGTTTGCCCTTTGGGTTGTGGAGGTCAGACGGCAGTCGCTCTGTGTAAAAACCAGTAACCTCGTCAAATCTCCTTGGTTAGGTAGCGGACCCCGGGCTCTGAAGCGTTACTGCTGAGGATGCAACCGGGAATACGTGAGGATGATGATGACCAATGTCCTATTTTATAATATAAAACATTAGAAAAAATGAATTAATTAACATTTATGTTTAAAAAAAGATATTGTTTCAAATGTTTTTCGTATGTAGTTATACTCGTACTTATAAATACGACTTTTTAAAGAAAAATACAATAGTATGAATACTATGGATTAGTTGAAATTTTCCATGACATGTTTAAAATTAGAAATACATTTGTAAATTTCTTCAAAATTAAAAATTCGAATGTTTTTTTAGTAATTTAGACCCTTACAGCACTTTTATATGTCAATAAGTATAATCAAAATTACGTGCAGTGTATATGTATATATAACTCAAAGGTGACTGACTGACTGACATAGTGATTTATTAACGCACAGCCCAAACCACTGGACGGATCAAAATTACGGTTTAAAATTAGAAATACATTTGTAAATTTCTTCAAAATTAAAAATTCGAACGTTTTTTTAGTAATTTAGACCCTTACAGCACTTTTATATGTCAATAAGTATAATTTAAATTACGTGCAGTGTATATTAATTTTTTTTTAAATAAAACCTACCTATACCAGCCCTTCGCAACACCCACTGCTGAGAAGAACTGCTTCATCCTTACATATACAAAGTTACTAAAAATGTGGTTATAACAAGTGTAAATCTTTTAATATTGGGCATCAGATCTTGGATGTAATAAAATATCCATGCCATGCGACATATTTATTTTATTATTATACATATATAGGATTGACGACCTCCGTGGCGTTGTGGTCACGATGCTAGTCCGCCACCCAGAGGTCCCGGGTTCGATCCTCGGTCAGGGCAAGTTGGAAAATGGCCTTTTGCAATTTGATGTTTATCTATATATGTATTTACTATAAAATATTGTATCGTTGAGTAAGTATCCCAATATACAAGTCTCGAACTTACTTTTGGGCTAGCTCAGTCAGTGTTATTTGTCCATATTGTATATTATTAATTATTATATGTATTCCCCTGACAAAACAATTTAAAAAAACCAAACTATGTATGAAATCTTCACTTTTCTAATTACATTGTAAATACCAGCTTTTAAAGGGCAAAATGCCCCCACTTTATTACCGAAATAAGACCAAACACCCTTTGTTCTGTATCATCTGCCGCGCTGAAAATACCTACCCTTGTTATGAAAGCAAAAACAATAGCCCCTCTCTATCGGACCGTATCAGGAGCGAGCGAGAGGGGAGACGCCTGCTGCGCGCGCACTGCACCACGGAGGCTTGTTGCGTTTTCCGGACATTTCACTCCGCCGCAAGCTCCCGTGGCGAGCGGATGTCTTCGCGTCGCGTTTTATAAAAAACTCGCGTGTGTAGCTCCCGTGTTCGAATACCGTGACTGTGACTTTTTAATCTGTGTTCGATATGTATTAGCGTCTCTTTTAATTTTTGAGATTGGAACGTAAAATCTTTTTAAATGATGGGCGTAAGCAGTTGCATGAGCGTCAGGCAGGCGAGGGGCCCATGCCACTGTCCCGCGTGCCCTAGGGCTTCGGGTCACGGGGCTCACATGCCTCCCCAGACGCTCGTGCTTCCCCCAATGGCCTTAGAGCCAGAAACGACCCCCGTAAAGGACAAGAAAGGATCAAAAATGAAGGTGTTAAAGAAAATCAAAAAGAAGATTGGACTCGGTAAGTTAATGTTTTTTTGACGGTTTTTAACGGTTGTTGTTAGATATCTTCAATCGGAATACTATTCATTTTCGTTTTTATGAAAGGAAATCCAAAATAGTTATACCTATTTGCATGTTAGTATCATTTTAAATTCACATGATGAATGTTTGTGTCTTGATTTTTATTTATTAATAATGTAACATACTATTTTATATATCTTAATTTACTATCTTTTATATGTAATTTTGAATACGTTTACGTACTTCAGTATGTTAAAGGAATTGCATGTTTAATATTCTTTGTTTTCTTATTTTTGTTAATTGTTATAATAGTTTTAACAAATCTAACAAATAAATGACGACATCATTTAATATTCTATAGAGTATACACTTATTACAATTAAACTGGTTTCATAAACTACTGAAACATAATTACAAGCAATATTTCGAAATCGTCCTTCAATATTGAAACCGCATATTGCGCTCAATTCTCATGTGAAAATTAGAAACTGTAGGCGGTGTGTGTAGGAGGGTCTAATGTTAAGGTCTTATTATTCTTAGCAATATACATACGACTACCTTAATAGAAGAGGATCTAATCTGAAGGCCAGGTACTTTTTCAAATAATGTTAAAATTAGAAATGACTTATTGAATTGAAACGAGGAAAACACTGACTATTATAGTTCTATAGGATGACTGAGTTCAATAAGAATGATTAATATAATCTTGGACTGTAAAATATAATAATATACACAAAGTAAACCTACAAGAACTATCTTCTAAACAAATAATTTGATATCACAATAAAAAAGATCATAAAGATAAAAGAAGTCTACAACAGCAAATTATAATTCTAAGATATATACTTTAATCCATACACGCAAAGTTAATCTGTATAAGATTGAACGCTTAGAACACGATTATAAAATCAGTATACGGTTTGTCCGTTTGTTTCGTTTCTTTACTCATTTTAATGACTACATTTAAAGTAAGTTAATTATGTCTCTAATTAGGCCTAAAATTGATAGCAATATATTGGAAGTGGAATTGAAATATGTAAAAATAAAAATGTTACGTAAAACATGTTTTTGAACAAACAACTAAGTAAGTGAAACATTCAAAATTAACTCCATAAAAGCCATTAAAAGAATTAAATGATATTTTTCTTGCAAAGATTTTCTCTAGTGAAGAATAAAAACCAGATAAATAAATATAAGGAAAACAGTCAACTAATATTCGTATAAAAAACACAATATCGCCAGTATGATTCATTTCTTCCTGCAAATATTATTTGGATTTTTTTATTCCTCATCCAGAGCAGAGGTTATCATAGTTTCGGGGTATATTATCGCTCTCAAGTACTGCTACTTACCAGTACGTAATAAAATATAATTTTAAAATTATTTATAGTTGATTATTAATTTACCATGCATGATTCATCTGCGATAAATAATAATCTTCATAAAACAGCACATTATTTTGAAATCTGTGATGTTTTCATTTGAAATACATATTTAGTTATTTTATTTGCATGCTCATTGATAATAATGATTTATAACTGTAACTATTTGTATACAGTAAAGATATACAAGAACAATTATATGGCAATTAAATAACCTAGAAATTTGATAATATCACTAAAGAAACGGACGCCATCAATAATCAAATACGTTAGCAACTGAACTGAAACGGTTTATTACATTCGATTGGTCCATGAACCGGTGGTCAACATGATCTTTAAACAATTAACATTTCATCCAAAGGACGTTTCGCCAACATAACATGCATTCAGTGACGTGAAGTTATGTACCAAACGAATATTGGTAAACCGTATCAGTTTCTTAGAGACTATCACTTAAAATATACAATTTAGTAGAAATTCTAGCACCTGCTATACGTGTTATATGCTATATATCTCTTAATATAGCTTCATATCCTTCATTGCGATATAAAAGCGACAATTAAGTTTTGAGCCGGCTCGTGCCATCTGCCTTTTAAAGTGATACGCTTTTTTTATTCGTTTTTGAGAAACAGCTGCTTCTACACCTTGCCTAAAATATGTACAGACCACAACAAGATAATAATACTATGTTCATGCATATGGATTTTTGTGCAAATTTATCTTATTCTTAATTTAATTATACGTTTTTGTTTTGATACCTCAATTTCATAGCATGTATTTTTTCATTTTGAATATTGAATAAAACAATTATAAATTAAACGAAAGAAATGTATTCTTTCGTTTAATTTTATAATTGTATTATTCAATAATTATACAATAAAATAAAGAAAAATAATAAAAAATAAATTCAAAAAGGAAAAACATGAAAGAAAGCAAAACGTACACATTTGTAGTAAGTATTATGTGAACATCAAATAAAAGAAACTACTACTGAAACTAATTTTTGATTGAACTATGAAACATTTAATATTTCTTACTAGCCACTACGTGGTAATGACATCTCTAATAATATTTGCCTGTGAAAACTTATTGGTATAGTTTAAAAACGAAAACGAAGAGAATTCAATTAATTACTTTAAAAAACATTCATTTAACTCTTTATAATATGATATGACTACGTGATAATGACATTTATGATAACATTTGCATGTGTAAACTCATTTTTTTTGATTTAAAAAAAGAGAATTCAATTAATTACATTAACAATAATCACATTTAACCTATAATAATATAATATTAGTAAGAAAAAATCCTAATAATGTTTTAAACTTAAATATTTTATGTATCATTATTCAAATTTTTTTAACAGATGTGGGTAGTTTAGCTTTCCAATCCCAAGACATTAATAAACATCTTCTTAGTAAGAGACAAAGGAAACAACAAATAAAAGGCATAATTACAAAAGAATTACTCATACGAATTTCAAAAGCTTACACCCCCAAAATTGGAATTTCTAAGTCGACCAGATGTTCCGGTCGGAACTAACAATAACCACGGAAGTTGGCAATAGTACCCTAACTATGCCAGATGCGAGTCTTCGCACACATTCGACAGATGTCAACCAATTTATGAGGCTTTGGCTGTATAAGACGCTACGCCTTTGCCTTCCAAATGTTGCGTATTGTTTATGGCCGCTTTTCAAAATTGGAATTGTATTCTTTGTTTGAACCAAGAACCAAAGTTTAATGTTTTGTTCGAATTACCAATTTTATTTTGAGTTTTGGATGAGAATGTCTGAATTTATAATTTTCGTTCGTAACGCCAACTTAAAGTTTAAACAACCGTAATGTTTCCGATACTTGCAAATACGCATTTCTATTAATAAGTAAGCATTACTTATTGTTAACATGAAGAACAGCTTTGAAGCCTCCATTATTGATGATTGGATCGTGGGTGAGTAAGACGGAATGATATTATAACACGCCACTCACGAATAATGTATTGGAACAAAGAATTATAGGTATTTATACTTCTACATACATAATTTACCTATATTGCTTCAGCATTTAGCAGTTCTTAGGAGTGTGCTTGGTCGTTTATAAGTCGCTTAAATTAAATATAAGCTTACTTATTTGTAAAAGTGTAAGTTTATTAAAAAAAAACATGTAACAACATTAGTCTGTAACAAAAGAGGACTTATCTCAGATATACCACAACTATTAAAAGAAAAATTAAAAATATCTTACATAATAACATAAAATTATACTACATTATTATTATTATCATTTTACTTTTAGTTCAGGTGACTTTGTATTTCATTGTTTCTATATAATTTGTATTCATAGCAGTAAATTTTCCTAAAATGTATTAAATAAATAAACTAATATTGTATTATAAAAGCTTGTGTCCTATTGGTTAATTAAACGTTACTTAATTATAATCCTTCTAAGTTGTTACATTCCTGAGCCAGTATTCTCTCACCATTGCATGTTATTCTGTATTAGGCCGGCTGTACACTTAAATAACGAAAATTTTACTAAATTAAAAGTACTTAAGTGATAAAAAATTCACCACAGGTTATTTTTATCTTATCAATCACATTATATATTCCGAATATTGTCATTTTGTACTAGTATAAATAAATAAAAAAGATTTAACATAACAAAACGATTAACACAAAAATTATGGCAAAGGTAAGAGGCAGTCAGTTCCAATGATGACAAGAGAAAGACGATATCAAAAGGAGAGGAAAATTATAAAGTTAAAAACCTTAACTCATATTCATAAAAAATGTCCACCGTTTGCTAAGCCTATTTTAGATGAAATGTCTTGTCTCGTTCTTACCATAGTAAGAAGATTAAATATTGAAAAGAGAGACAAGAACAAAACACATTTTAATTAAAATAGGTTTAGCAAACAGTTGATATTTTTTATGAATAAGGGCAGTAGCGGTTTTAGGGTAGGGCGCGGTTGGGCGACCGCCCAGGGCGCCGGTTATCCAGGGGCGCCACGGCCGCCCCTAGGCGGTCTCCCAACGGTGCTCTACTCGCTCATTGATCAAGGCCTACTTACCCGTCAATTCCTAAAGTTTAACGAAAAAGTCGTTATGTTCGTATTTTTCTGTAGTTTTGTTTTCTTTGTTTTTTATTTTTTTTTATTATAATATCTTTTGACTTTTTCAAATGAGTTTGAATTACAGTTAGGTAGGGGGTGGCGTAGAAATCTCGCCCAGGGCGCTGGTACTGCTAAAACCGGCACTGAATAAGGGGGTAAATGTCTATGTCACAAATACCTCTAAGAAGGCTTATTAATGACTAGTTCGCTCTCGAACTGTGAACTCGCGAACCCCATATCTCGGCAACCCCGTGACTAATTCGGCTCGTATTGAAATTCAAAATTCTTTATTTACTATATACGCCTTACAATTTTCATGAAGCTCCGATCAAAAACAAACAGACTCGGAGAGCTTCGCTCGCTCGTTCAATAAATAGGCATTATAAAATCACTCGTTAAATAATAAACACCGGCTCTTCAGAACTGGAAGGCGTGATGCTCAACACGATTTTTCCAATCCCACCATCACGCACACCCACCGTCTCGGTCGGGAGCTTCATTTGAATTGCTTTCACGCTTTGACGATTACATGCACATAATTATAGCTCTCATAAGACGCCAAGCTTTGTTTAATAAGAGGACTTTTACTAACGCCAGAAACCACCAGTTACCAGTGATGACTTATGGCTCTGAAACGTAATCCCTTACTATGGGTCTTATAAGAAGGCTCAAGGTCGTTCAGTCAGCGTGCTATGGAGAGGGCTATGCTCGGTGTTTCCCTAATTGACCGAATCAGAAATGAAGAAATTAGTAAGAGAACAAAAGTCACTGACATAGCCCAGCGAATAGTTCGTTGAAGTGGACACATAGCGCAAAGAACCGTTGGCCGATGGCAAAAAGGTTCTCGAATGGCGACCACGTACTGGCAAATGAAGCGTAGGACACCCACCCACAAGGTGGTCAGACGACCTGACCAAGGTCGCTGGAAAGCGCTAGATGCAGGCCGCTCTTGATCGGTCGTTTTGGAAATCTTTGGAAGAGGCCTATGTCCAGCAGTGGACGTTATGGGGCTGAAATGATGATGATGATGATGAACTAAAGCCAACACCGTTTGACACTAATGATCTTAAGCCATTCTTCTTTCTTTACAACTATTTGATTCCATTCGAAATGTTCTTAGCTCTTACGACTCCACACGCGGCGAACTCAACACCAAGCTAAGTAGCCCTGGTTGGCTAATCATCAGACCTAGTGCGTAATCTGCGTGTGTACTGTTTTTACTCATTCATTATACGTCTCATTTGTTCTGGTACCTAGTGTTTATTTTAAATCTCCAAACTAGTTAGACCCTAACCGTCTTATTATAAAACCCAGACTAACTTTGTTACTATGTTTAAACCATTATTCGAACAAATCAAGTTGACATTTAGTAATATCACACTATCTCATCTGTCAATGTCAATTTCATTTTGAGCGGATAATGGTTTAAACCTAGTAACAAAGTTAGTCTGAGTTTTATAATAAGACGGTAAAGGTTAGTCTACCTACCCTTCCTACCTACACGTCACAATTTGACTAACAGAAAGTTATTAAGTTTTCAAAAATATAAAACTGACTTCAACACTTAGACTAACAATCGATTTTAATAAAATTTCTATGGGACCAACTGACAAGTATTCCATATTCGAATTTTAGAAATTGACGCAAGCGTCTTCGAGTTATCGGGAAAACATATATAAATATATTCCAGTTGATTTTTAAAAGTCGGTTAAAACAATCTTAATTTAAATATAAACTGCAACATATTCTTGTATTTAAAATGTTCCAAAATTTCGAATTGAAATGCATTTTAAAGAAGTATTTTTGTACAGAAACCATAAATATTTCCTTTGTTGAATACAGAAAAAAAATAAAGGTCTTTGATATGCATCAATATCATGTAGGTACGTAACTCAACGAATCCTATTAGACATCCTTGTGCTAAAAAAAAAAGAAACCAGAAGCGAAACGGCCGCGCGCTTTGGCAAAGTCGAGTTGCATTTTTTTCTTTTTTTTTTCAATGGCTTTGGAAGGTCGTTCGAAGTGAAAAAATACAATGGGCCAGCTGTAAGAGCCTTTAACTGACGGTGGAGCAGCTGACTGCCACAATAGAAGATAGGGTCGGCAACAGCTAGTTTCTAAGGTGTTCAAAGGTCATCTGAAAAGTAAGGTATTAAAAAATATTATATATAAATGAATGAACAAAGAAAAACTAAACTAATAACTTAATTAACTCGTAAACAAAAAAGCCCTGGCAAATTGCTGCCCCGTTGTACCGTGCCCAGAAGGCTAGATAATAAAAAATATTATAAATAAACGCACAAAAAAACTAAACTAATAATTTAAATAACTCATTAACAAAAAAGCCCTGGAAAATCGCTGCCCCGTGGTACGACGTGCCCAGAAGGCTAGATAATAAAAATAATATAAATGAAATAACAAAGAAAAACTGAACTAATATGTAACTTAAAGAACTCATAAATAAAAATCCCTGGCAAATCGCTGCCCCGTGGTAACGTGCTAAGGCTGGCAGCATTGCCACGTTATATGTCAATGCTTATCTTTTGAGCCAGATAAAGGCCAGCCCTTTGGTCACGCGTAAATAAATATTTTTTAGCTTTGTAATAATTAATTTAAAATACTTAATTAAGTAAAAAAAAAAAGTCAAAATGGCAGTATACGCCGTAGTATCCGACCTTAAAATCAATTTTAGAACAATCTGTAAAATATGATGACCTCCGGGGCGTATTGATCACCGTGTTAGTCCGCCACCCAAAGGTTCCGGGTTCGATCCCCGGTCAAGGCAAGTTGGAAAATGGCCTTTTTCATATTGTCCTGGGTCTTGGGTGTAGTATGTATTTGTTTTAAAATATATTATTGTTGAGTTTGTATTCCAAAACACAAGTCTCGAATTTACTTTGGTACTAGCCCAGTCAGTGTATTTTGTCCGTATTTATTTATTTATTTATCTGTTTATTAATAGGTGTACTTATTACATTTGAAATTTTGCAGCTAAATTTAAAATGATGACAACTTAAAATTTAAAAGCTACCAACCCTAATAGATATGCGCAGGCGCACGTCAAAAATCCCGTTGCGAAACAGCTGGTGATATTTGAAAACGCGAGCGAGAGAGATAGACAGTAAGTTCAGTGTGTGAGAGCAAGACGGAAACAGGACATGTGGACGATAAGCCACTGTTGTGATAAAGAAATAACTGTGTGTTGTAATGAAACCGTCAGACGGTAGCGAGATACGAGTAAAATTTTAAAATAACATTTTTTTTTACATTTTCAAATTTTTAATTTAGTAAAAAAAACCCATCTACTCCAATATAACTAAGAAAAATATTTAAATATGTTACAATAGTAAACGCAAAATTTGTGTGACATTTGACGTTTCAATTGTAAATAGGTTAAATTAAAAAAAATATTTGAAAAGAATGCATTTTACTAATTAGATTTAATTTAAAAAAAACAATGAATAATATTATCGCTGAATTTAGTATTATTACACTTCATAACGATATTATTTTATCTTAAGTATGACATAATCTCATAACCAGAAATCAAGGAAGTTGTACGCTCAAATATTTTTTTCGTAATTGTGAACAAACTGTCAAATGTTTAGTTAAAATGAGTATTTGTCTGTTCTTAAATTTTTGACAAGTAGTTTTTAACATATTTGATGTAAATATATTTTTAAGATTTTTCTTAAAAAAATACTGTGTTTGTTTATATAATAGCTTTTTAAGATAATTACTAATATTCTGGAGGAATGATCTGGGTTCTTTGGCGTTTCTACCCCTTCAGATTTCTGTTTATTTATTCTACACGAGGATATACATTAGAAATATTATTATGGTTTCAATAAAAATAATTAATCCCTTCAACTATATCTATGGGCTATAATTTTTATTAAAGTACATAAGGAACAGCTGCTTGACCACGTCCTTTGTAGAAAGAGAAGTAAGATATCGCCATAAAGATAGATAAAGATGGAAACACAAAGGTGTTTTGTGCAAGAGCTGAATTCAACCAAACTATTATGTTTTTCTCTTCGTAGCGGCGCGCCGAAGAGTTTTTATATTGCTGGCTGCAAAAGATGCTGCATACATATCTTTTTTTCATTTAAATTGCTATCCACAACGTTACCAAACTTTATTAGGAAATATTTACACGAATTCCAATTTTGAATTCAATTGGCTGACATCACGTACTATGCATTCGGCTGTTTGTCATTCCAAATTTGAATTTAGATAGTTCAGTTTCAATGCTGTTGTAACTGGTCATCCACGGCGTCCAATCCAAACGTCCTCACTAATGATCGTGAGAATCAAACGTAGAACCGAGTGGAATGCTTCTAAGGCGCTCGAGAGACGTTCGAAATTTGTATTTTTTTGTGTTGTCGTTTAATTAGAACTATTTAATTATCTTTTATAGCGCTCATGTTGTTCACTTTTGCCTTATGTACTAAGGATTATAAATCATCATGTGCGTGATTCATATTTACCGCTTTGCTAAGTCAATGACTAACATATTGTAGGCATTCGTGTTTTGTACGCGTTTATCTCGTGGTTTCTCGTGTAGTTGAGTGCTGAGGTGTCGACAGCTTGATATTTATTTTCTTTTATGGTAGAACATCGCCCGTCACTCTTTATTATAATAGTGTTTTTCTTTTATAAAATGTTAAGTGGTTTTATAATTTTGTTTGTTCAGTTTCTTTGAAGTTATCATATAGAAACGTTGGTTTACTAAGAGGTCGCCTAAAACTCGAAACTCTTCTACAACCCCATAAAGATAATTAGGTAAATCAAACTTACGGATATTTGAACATTATGGATACTAAAGATTATAGCAAACTTGTTATGGATTTTGACATTCGAACAGTAAATTATAGGATAAAAAATGGGTACTTCCCTCCCTCCCTTTTGGGTAGTTAATGGGAAGTTGTCGATATGGGTAATAAATATTTTAGGAACTTGTCGTTATGGGAAATGACGTTTTAGGTAGTGTCTTTATGGGAAGTTGTTTTTATGGGAAATAGACATTATAGGACAGCTGACCTCTTGCCACTGTTGATGCTTTGGCATAGTTGTCCAAATGAACCTGAAGGATATTAGCAATTCCTTGAACTATTTCGACTCCTGTACTTGAAATTCTGTTGATCTACTCGCCCATCAAATTCAATGACACTTGAGTCTCCGATCAAAGATACTTGAGATATCGTCGAACATATATGCAAACGCCGGGTAATCTAAATAGAATCGGAGAGCTTTGATCGCTACGCCGTTCAATGAGTGGTTCTCATTGAGGGAAGAGTAAATCTAAAGGTGTACGTAACAAACCACAAAGGTGCGAGGTCGGAGGTCGTGGGAGCGAGCACGCAGCAACGGTTCCTGTAGTGAGGCAACCAGATGCTTCGGATTCTAACGTTTATCTTTTGCTGACGATCTAATTGATTTTGTTATCGATTTATTTATTAGTTATATCATAATAGTAAATTTTTTGTTGTTTTACTTTTGTAATTATAAAAAAAATTATGTAATTTCAATATGGTTAAAGCAGAAAATTCCATTACCAAGCAATAAAAAATGTGCATTTTTATGCATTATCCAATAGGCTATTTGATTTATTTGGTTTTTGGACAAAATTTCATACGAATAACAAATAACACTAAAAAGAAGCCGTTTTCCGAAAATAGAAAGTAAATTGGTTATTAAATGAGGCAGCAATTATCATTTTAAATATAAGAGTGGGAGTGTGGTGGGGACATCTTGCTATCTCTTTCGTAAGCGTGACACCTAATGACAGTGACGTCACGCGGGTGTATGTGCATCCTTTTTCTGTTATTTGACAGTTTTCCCTTCTACCGGACTTAAAAAGCTTATAAATTATTATTTATGTTTTCCGTTTCGTATCATGGTACTTATTGATATGAATACCAAAAAAAAATCGATTCGAATACCGAATTATGATTTTTAACTGAAATCATCACTTATGTGGATGACATCTTTACACTCAAATGTAATTGATGACCATACACATCAATTTTAATTTTATGTATCTCACTAATCTTTGTTTCGACGGTCTATCTATACCTTGACTAACCTTTAAAAAAGTAGAACATGGTTTTGACCTATACATGCTTTAGTTAATGTTATATGTCATTGCTTTTAATTGTCACACGCCTGTTGCATTCAGAAGGTCATTTACGACCACTGTTCTCACGCACAAAATGTCGACGATTTAAAAAAAAAGCCGAAACCAACCGCTCTAATCCGATTCAATTCGTATCACGAGCGGCGCAGACGCGTCTAATGACGTTGCGCAGTGGTTTCTAAAGATTTTTGTAGTATCCATCTTTTTCTTTATTTAAAATCCCATCTCTACCATTTGGTTTAGAAATACCATCTCAGTGCGTTCTCGGTTTCACTTCCATCTTTAGCTGTCCTTCGTGCTTAATAGTGGCTTCGACGCCCAGGGTGCGCTTTCAGAATTTTCTTCTCCATTTTGCATTATTTCGGCTTGTTGACTGTACTAATACTAATCTCCTTTGCTAGACATATCCAGTTCGCTTTAATGTCAATTTTCATTGTTCATTGTTGCCTTCGCCTACCTTATCTTTTTGCAGTTCTTTAGATTAAACAATTGTTTGGAAAAAAAAACGGGTTCAAACAAACTATCATACCTTTTACGCTTTGTTATTTCCGGCGATGTATTTTGTGTTTTTACTTATATACCATATCGACACATTTACGATTTTAATTACCTTCTTTAGTCTTTAAAAATATATTTTAGTGCGGGTAAGTTTGAGTACAACTGCATTAAGATGGTGATCTATCAAGAGATCTAAGACGTGACGAGGTTTGAGGTTAACCAGCTTCTTTTGCAATCACAACTCTAACTCGATTATAATAAGGACTATTTTCTTTAATTTGCATCCAACATGTAATATTCAGGCAATTTCAACGCACTATGACTTTAATGCTTCCCATGTTATAAGCTAATTTGGACTTTTTTGTCTGAATGAAAAAGTTTGAAATCGCTTGCGCTGTTTTTGGAGCAGTTTTGTAATGTTTGTTGTTTAACTAATATTGCTGCTATGATTGTCGAAAGTTTCGAGTGTTTTAGCTGTGGTTATTTCTTACTGCCATCCAATCTTTTTGTTTTTATCTTCTCTCATTATCTGCGCATGAAAATATCGAATAATAACTTCAAAGCATCATTATACTGTGCAAACTTATTCAGATCTGATTTCAAAACTTTTTTCCGATTTTCACATTTGATCGTTTCAAATACATATAAATGGTGGCCGTATCGTATCCCAAAAGGGATCTCTTTCAGTCGACCAGAAGAACAAAGGACAGTTATATACATTATTAAGAACATTAACCCATTGCTAGCCATTGAGCTCCCATTTTTTTACCACTGTCCTTTTCTGTACTATACATAGAATATTTTGTCTTTATTTATTAGTTAATATTATTTGAATTCTTTATTTTACTAATATTTTAGCCTTTTCCCTTTTATTTGTCTAATCTCTTTAACAATTTCTTATACAATATTTTTTCCAAATGTTGCAAGGTCTCCTCTTACTAAAGACCCAACAAATCTTTCTTCATTAATCAACGATTAAGCCTAATCTATATCTTGATCTTTAAATCCGATATTTAATTAATCAGCCACGTCCATTATCAGTCTAATTATCGCCATAACTTTTTCTAAATTCCTTATCCGTGGTATTTAAAGTTCCCACGATTAATATTCTTTAAAATTTATTTCCGTAAATGCGATAATGTTGAATACTTTCTCACAGTAAACAATAGTTTGTTCATCTGTTGAGCAGATGTCTAAGACTTTTACAATAGATGCGCTAAGTAAGAAATAAGTTGTAGCTATTAGCATTGAAGGTTGACTTTTACAATCAGCATGTTTAACAACGACCATGAGTCATGTAGTGATATTTTTAGAATTTTGGCTTGCGGGTGGTATTTCGGATATTTAACCTCTTTTTGTTCTATATCTCGATGGATACTCGTAGTTTAGTTGAGGACTTCTTTAAGAAATTATATCATAACAGATGTGCTAATATGAAATGAAATTGGTGCTTGAATATAGAATTTGAAAGTATAATTTTTGTGATATGAATATATTCTTAACAAATATGCCTTATTTTGTAAAATTGTTTGATACTAATAAAATAAGATATACATACTTCACATAACACAAAGCAAACAAAAAAAAACCCTTTTTTTACTACATATTTAGTAAATTACGAACGAACTTGTAATGCACAGCCCGAAAATTCTCCAGATTTTGCATTCTACGAAAACGAAGCGTGAGAAACCACCAAAATTGCCAACCTAACATAATCTGTTTTGAATTTTGCACGTTTTAAAATTCACAAGAACTCACATACCAGCCAGTAACTTGTAATCGATTTTGAACTTTTTAATGTAAGGTGTTTTCATGTGTAGACTTGTTTATAATTCTGTCGATGTATTGGCAAACGCTTCCGGGATATTTGCACCTGCTATTACTATATTATATCATGAGTCGGAAACGAGGTAAGCACCTGTTTGCTACCTGATGGGTGATAGTAATGAATACATTTGACTATTGAAATTGATAATTCGATACTTCAAAAGTCTCTCATGTCCGGATGTTTCTAATATTTATTATACTTTGTTCCCTTATTAATAAATGGGTAAAGTGTTTAGGTATTAGATTTTAGGAAACGAAAAAAAATATTGTTATATTCTTATGTACATTTTTACTGTTGAACATGTGATGAAATTGTATATCTAGTCAATTATTATAACGAGAATGGATATTGGCTAGATATGTGTGATACTAGCGTTAGATACACTCTGAAGAAAAATATGTAAAATCGATCTACTAAATATACATATGATCACATCAATGATCCACAATTAATGACCTAATTTCATTCTAAAAGCTTGTACTTACGCAGAGATGTTTACAAACACCAATCGATTCTAGTATCGATACCGCACTATCAGATGACAAATCGATAGCACTCGATACATCGCGTCGAAAGGTGACGTTCCCACGGTCCGTGAGAATGGACGAGAGGCGAGCGCGAGAAAGAGATGGCAGCAAGTTTGGATTGCGACATTGTGCGTTAGAACGGGATGGACGTTACAAAACGTGCGTTCCGTTTTTGAATCAAAAATTTTTGACAATGAATCGTAGCGCGTGGCTTGTAGTAGAACAAAGTTGTCTGATCCAACCATGGTGGCGCTAATGTCTTCGTCATCTGTAGTATTATATTATTAGATATTTTGCTTGTCTGTTGTTGTTATTAGTCATTTATTACACAGACATCTCAGCAAACTTTCATTTTGTTCTAAGAGCAAATAAAAAACAAAATATCTTTAATTTTACCTATTTATCCTTTTTGCTATGATGGGCTAGAAAACTGTTATTTTTAAATCTCGTTTTATAGCTTCGTTCTTGATGTGATATGTAAAGCCTCTAAACGATTAAAACTATTTTTGTAGGAGCATGTGATATGTTTAGTTTTTTGTCCGTCTCTTCCAACAACGTCAAGTGCTTACTTTTTGTTTGAACATCTCAAAAGACAGTTCTCATGGTCACGGTACGAGGAACACTCGACGGCAAGTGGTGGCCACTTCAAAAACGATTACAGTGACTTCCGGATGGTCAGGGTGCTTTTGTAATACTCGAGAATGCGATGTCATACATAACATACTTGAAATATCACTGGGAGGATAATATTTAAAGAGACGGACGATGATGACTGACTTAAATTAAAGATTTTTTAAGAAAATCGTGACAGAATAAAAAAAAGATTTCTAATAAAAATGTGTGAAAATGAGTTTCTTTTGGCGTTACTTCTCCGCAGTGGTTATTGCAAAATGCTAATACTTTTATTTAAAAAATAAACGTATTAGTATACAAATGACGTGTAAATGCAAAGGCCTACCTAATTACTGAAAAAGTATTGGAATTATCATTTTTTTCGAAACCTCCAATACAAAACGTTAAATTGTTTCAACAAAATTATTTCAGAAAATTGCCTAACATTATACTGCACTTAAAAAAAAACATAAAGTGCTTTAAATATGGTTGCCAACTTCTTTGTTGCCAATACAGAGTTAATTGCAGCACATATTGAGCATGAAGCACCGTCCAATAAAACCTTATTAAAATATCCCCGCGGCTCTCCCACGTTCGACACCAATAAAAAAATAAAAAGTCATCCTGTCACACGGGACGGCGCGAAAATACTAGTTTCATTGAGAAGATCCTATTTGGATCTGCTGGCCTAGTACCATGATTATTTAATAACAGCTATTTTAAGCTGATTGACATGAGAAAAGTTACCGTTACTGATGCTGCATGACATTTTATTGCTGACTGAGCAGGGTAGATTGAGTACTAACTTGATAGATATCAAGGCGAGAATGTAGAGGTCTATAAGCGACTTGGTCAAATTTTTGACAATCCGACGAGAACCTAAAAATTTCCAACTGTTTTGCCGTTTCAAGCTGAGTTTCATACAAACTTTTATGATCTATTTTATTCCCTCAAAGAATGAGTTTTCATCAAAAAATGTTACTGTAAACTTTGTGCAAATGTGTACATTGAGTACGTATGTATATAAATTTTTACATTTCAAACTTCAATAATGACAATTTTTGTACAAACTATCACCCTTTATCCCTCTTTATATTATTAGGGGATGAATTTCCAAAAATCCCTTCTTAATGCACACTTATTACATTATTAAAGGAACATCTTTGCAAAATTTCATGCCTTGGATTAAGATTATATCATTTATTATAAGTCAATGAAATATTAATCAGGACGTTATCTAAAAAAATAAATCTTTAATTTTAGGAAAATAAGTCATTGTTAATAGACGAAAATATAAAAGTCGAAGCGTAAATTTAATGTGACCTTACTAGACTTGTCATTGTGTTATGTTCTATCATTTTAGTATCAGAATCAGACATGGTTGAATTTTTAAAAAATGTTTTTGTATTTATCTCAATGACAGGATACTACACACTGCTATTATCAAGAAAACAAATAAAACCTTAATCAACAAAAATAAAATCGCCATTCATTCATAATTCAACGCGCAAAGCAAAAAAAAGCGCGTACCCATCTCGATTCTCGTAAACAGCGATTCGAAAAAGAAACAATTAAAACTTACTTTCGCACGGCACTGGCCGCATGATCATAGAGTAAATGAGTAAAAAACGTCTCGGTAGCCCGGCGGGAAAAAAGAATTAAAATGGCGTCGCCAATACGAGTTAAAAAGAAATAAGAGGTTACGTGGGAAACGGGATGCTGTGCCGTTACTTTAATGTGAGGATCTATCCGTTGTTCTCTATTAGGGATCAGCGATTTCAATTTTTAATATTGCTAATTGTTTCGTATTGCAAAATTTAAAGAAAAAATAAGCTGGAATGTAAAAAGGGGTTTTTGCCTGAGACATAAAAAATGAAGACCAAGATAAATTTTATGCCTATTTTGATATTAAATTTATTTCATTACAGTTTTAAAACTAATTGAACTTGCTGCGTTTCTGATACCGGAGAGAATGTTATAAATGTAAGAAAAAAAAAATATATATTTTTTTTTTACTTTGCATATATAATTCAGATAGAAATAAAATAGTACCTACTTTCTGATTTACACATTTAAGTTCAGAAGTTTTATTTTTTTAATTTAAACATATAATACTTAAATATTTATCTACCTTATATTTAAATTATAAATGTAATCATACAGTTTTATGAGTTAAAGTTTTAATACGTAAAATGTTACATGTACAGAACTTCAGTTAAAGTATTAAAGACTAGTTACCTTTTTTCTTCCCGTCAACAACTTATGATTCAAGACAGTAGGTTACAATTACAACTCCAGACCGGACTTAGTAATCTAGTTATTAACTGAACCCTATATATATATGTAGGGGTAAATCATAATACATCTATGTATGTGTATATACAATGTTCTTTTTAATTAAGTACAAATATTTTAAGAGGTGATTCAGTCCATCATTTTGAACAACTTTTCCCAATAAATATATATCGAAATACGATTTTTTTTTTGTATTTTTCATAGTAACGATATCACGTGACTACTTCGATCTGTATGAGAACCTAAATATTTTTTTTCGTATTTCGATATATATTTATTGGGCAAAGTTGTTCAAAATGATGGACTGAATAACCCCTTAAAATATTTGTACTTAATTAAAAAGGACATAAATTATGTGCTGATATAAAATTTTCAGTTTATTTAAAAATTTGAGCAGGTAGTATTAACATAATATTAAAAATACGTATTAATTTAAATTTATCGTAATTTTTTAAGTAATTTTATTATTTAAGGCAAGTAAAATATTTTTAATGATTTTCTGCATTGTCTTTGATATGTTACGTATGTCTTACAATATGATGTTTGCCTAAATAACTACATGTTAGGTAGTGACCTAAGGGCACATTACTTAAGTAGACATGTTCACGTTACTTGTAAATTTCTGCTCATTGTTTGACAGAATATTTTAAAAATATATTTGGTATTCAAATTTGCATAATTTCAATTCCATACAGATTTATTACATTAGTGTTTCATTCTCGACGCTTCTCATCTTTTCTTCTTATATATATATATATATATATATATATATATATATATATATATATATATATATATATATAAGAAGTAGTATATAGTAGGTACGTTTCATAATAACACATTATCATTTGAATAAAAATCCAACGTTGCGTTTTTATATTTACTCGTTTAGTATAGTATAACTTTATCTGACGGTTATCAAAGCGATGGTGGAAAAATGTTAATTTCACTTATTTTTGTCGCACAGTGATAACTATAATAAATTTTACGTTAACATTTGAAAATGAAACTTTTCAATTTACTGTTTTCAACTTGTCAGTACAAAATATTTGAATAAATTATAGTGAATTTAGTCTTTCATACTGAACTAGACTTTTAAAATATCGAGGTACGGTATTTCGAAAGTTTCTTCATAGCAAATTTCGAAGTTTCATACAGAATTTTTCGAAGTTCCGTACATAGATATTTTAAAAGTCTGAGTTCAGACTGACAGTCAAAAATATTGATCTTTATAGTTTCTGTTAACATACAAAGGTAGCCCCCTTAAAAGTTAAAAAGATTAACTTTTAAATAAAACTAAATATATTTCATATAAAATGACTTATTATTTCATACCAATTAATCTTTAATCAATCAAATCAAATTAATTAATTGCTGTTCATGAGTTTCGCTAAAATTGAAGAACGTTTATGTCGTGAGTAAATAAGGAAAAAATTCCTAGTTCCTATTATTGAACGGGAACAGGCGGAACGAAGTTAGCCGGGTCAGCTAGCGTTAAATATTTAAATCTTGTTTTGGTAATAAATAAGAACACAAAAGATATTAATATATCTTCCATCGCTTACACTGAACGCCTGTCCCGACTAAACGATTAGTAACATTGTTACCAATCAAGGCATTTTAAACATTCTGCCCTTGGTACTAACAGTCATAATCGTATGCACTCACAAACATACATCAATACTGACCTTACTATACTTTCCCACGGATAAAGGTCGGTTAGGACTGCTGCGATTGTTTTGAACAGCTTTCTTCAGCAGGTGAAGTTAGTAATGAGCATATTGATACTTATTTATCTTCTTATCGATAAAACGCAAATTGGATATAAATATCTAATTGAAAATAGATAATAGAATCGATGATATCTCTATGGTAGAAAATCTCCAAAGGCTTATTTTTCGGGAAACCAAACCATTGGAGATGTTAATTAGTAGTAAGTCATGAAAATTGCCAAGAACCCAGTTATTAAATGCAGTTTATTTTCGTCTGTATGGTAAGATCGTAAGCAGAGCATCAAAAATCGAATACAAAAGATATTTTTCAAATACAGTAACTGCTAGAATGTATATTAATCACGCCGAAAAAGTGGTAAAATAAAATCTTGAAAAATCTTTTTGGGTTTTTTCTATACTATATGAAATGGGAATATTTTTTGATTTTGTACTTACACAGCAAAAAGTTTTATCGACTGAATTCGAGTTCTCAAAACAGCATCAGTCCATCCTCGCCCTAACCCGTTCCGTTCTCACGCTGCAAACACTACGCTAACCGTAGATCAGCCGTTTCTTAAATTGTTCTTACGTCATTTAATTTAATGAGCTGGGCACGAATTATTGTCTACGGATGATTAGTAGCATTAACGCGGGTTAAATTTAATCAAGTTGGTTGGTGGGCGGTATGTTCGCGTTTGGTCAAAAAATTAATGTTATCTTCACTTGCTGTACTTGATGTTTAAAGAACTAATATTCTCTCCTATCAATTAAATGTCTTTAGAAACACCACAAAACCGCAGACAGGATGGGCTTGCACAACGGAAACGGGAGAAACTCGACTCTGGTCGCAGGTCCAAGTTTCGATTCCGCAGGGACTTTCCATCGATTGATATTGTGTACAGTCGGGGGCAGATAAACCTGACCCCCTTGACTCCTTAAGGCCGTATGATAGGGGGTCATTTTTATCTACCCCCGACTGTACATTGATGACATTATAATTAATAGCTCTTTGCTTAAATTTTCTTTATTTTTCTTGTTATTAATAAGCCATTAATATTTCTTATAAAGTATATTGCTTACATTTTGCATTGCCTTTGACTATAACTTATGCAATTTTTTGTAATTTTTGCAAATTAATTAAATAAAACTTTTTTTTTAATATGAAGCATTTCTTTAAATAAGCTATAAACGTTGACTTTTTATTTTAACAACATTTATAATATTAAGAAATAGGTTTGTATAAAAGCCCTAATTTAAAAATAATCTAAACTTATCTGAGTGACCTCCCTTGCTTCATACATATTTAAAGACATATTTATAACTAAGTTATAAACAAGAACATGTGCGTAAACAGAAGATATTCCCAGCGACCCCCGCATCTCCCCGCCTGTGGCGCCATCTGTGCCCCATTCGTAATTCTCTATGGTCCATTGTTATTTTCATGGCCCAAGCATCTAGGGCTTTAGGGATTATAAGTTTAAATTCGCATTTATTATTTTCCTTAATATTAAAGATATAGAAAATATTGTGAAAAAGAATGATGAATATTTTTAGTGGCGTAAACAATCTTTTGGCCGTCTATGCTCAACGTTAGGACACTAGGCTAGAAAAAAAAATCTTAGATTTTAAATTAATATTTGAGCAAACCTGACATAATGTATTTCTATGTGATATACTTATTATAACTTCTTGTGGCTAATGTGATGTGTGATTATAATACAATAGGCAATTTTATGATTTTTCAAAACCTATATTAATTTGTTCTTAAACTGACTTTAAGACAACTGGTATTTTTATTTCTTGAAAATAATGACGCTAAATGCTACAAAATTAAATTTAAAAAATGCGCAAATCATACTCGCTCCTAAACGACAGTCACCATCATGGTGACGTCATGCTAGCAATAACAAATGCTAGGTTGTAAACTTTTGATTGATAATGCACAGTATTAAGTGTATTTTATTAGCTATCTTTAAAATGAAATAGAATAAGGTAGGTACTTACATCTGTTAAATATTTCTACATTTAGCAAAAAATAAGTCAGTAATAAAAGCATAGAACTTTGCTACCATTACCGTGTCGATTTTCACTTTCCATTTTTAATAAATGGTCGGCTAGTGTTATGAATCGTGTGCAATAACACTTTTAAATCCTAATAATATAATCTGAAGTCACAAATAAAGAAATATCACTGTTCGCATTTGCTATTCTGACGTAACTTATGAAAACAAAGTGGTGGTCAACGTTTTTGATCACGTGATGTACAGATAATAAAAGAATGATTTTGTTTTTGAAATTGAAAATCAATCGTAAGTTTTTGTAAAAAAAATAACAATGTATTCGTGTTTCCTAAAGTAAAAACTGTTTAAATTATATTATTTACGAGTACTAATATAATTTTGACCAACGAGAATAGCCTATTGTATAATGTTAAGGTAACAGGCTCAATCTCCGTCATCACGTAAAAGACCAATGTGTGAGCTGTACCCGTCAAACATACAGTAAGAAGCGATTTATTTATCTATTCAAGCCGTTAGAAATCTTACTCAAACAATAAACGTTAAAGAAAAATAAGGTTATATAAAGAAAATAAGGTTTTTAATAAAAATAAGGCTTTTATAAAGAAAATTATACTTCTTTCTCTATCTATTATAAGAAAAAATATATGTCTGTCCCTTTCTAACATGTGTGGTAATCGCGTGCCGTCTGTCACGCGTCGCGCTTTTTTAGACCGTCACACTTGAAGTAGCATCTTCACTTTTATTTCATCTATTTTGAACCTTAAGCTATTTGGATAAGGACTAATGTTTCTAGATTGCATTATTCGTGTATGCAATATTAACACTTAAAAATAAAACAAAATAGTCTTTAGAATCCAAGCTCAAGTTTATGAAAACTCAAAGTGTACCATACAAATCCGCACAGTTATAATTTTTAATTCTTGTTTTGAATTTAAAACATTTTTTGTTTATTCTTAGTGACCAGTGTAACGCTATTCTCTTTTTTATTATTTTAAAATACATTCCATAAAATGGCACTTTCAAATAACCCCTCTGTACAAGTCAAGGGCTTTCAACCCCTAAAATTTCGACTCTTTCAAAATCTTCAATGTTTTCATACATTTCTAACAAAAACAGTCAAAATTACATAGATAATGGCTCTTGTTCTTCATTTTATATCATTTAAAACATTTCCAAGTTAACTCAATTAATTTAATGATTCATTTTAGAAGAACAAAACCCTTTGTACATAAATCTTCAATGATCTTTTGTGTTTTGTTTGTTCACTCTATATTTGTCTTTGGCTGAGTGCGTCGTTATTTCTTTGCCTTATAAGAAGTTGATGCTTGTCTTTGTCTTGTATCAACTCCACGTACAAATTCCAATTCCTGTAATATGTTTCTGAATAAGATTTTAGAACGGCATGAAAATTTTCTGTTCTTGTACAGTTACATTTTGCAATGAAGGTGATGCTTTCAATTTTGAACGCTTTGAAATCCGTTCTATGAATAGTTGCTTCGCCCTATTCGATAATTTAAATATTGAACGTGAAATTCAAAATTATAAGCGGTTTTTATTTTGAATTCATTAACCGCTCCATCAAATTATCAGGCAAGAGAATATGAAGTAAGTATTGAAAAGTTACTGTGTTATATAAATAAAATAGGAAATTCTAATTCCAAATCCGGAAATGTGATTTATAGTTCTTATTTTCGATATCAACATTTGATTGAATTGAAATTGGACTATGAATAAAAATAAAACGATAACTGAAGATATGCTCTGAAAGAGTTCCTTGCAGCAAAATAAAAAAAAGAAAATAATCTGCTTCTGTCAAAAATTGCGCCGAATAATTTCTAATCCAATTTCTCGCATCAAATCTACGAAAATCCGTTACGAATTGGTGATAAATTGAAATATAACAATAAAAATGGCGTGTTTCAAAGTGGCCTCGTTCACGTCTGTTCTTTGGTCACGGTTGCTGGTCTAGGGTCATCGTCTGCTTCACTCAGTAACAGCTCTGTAGCTCTGCGTTTCTGGTCATTGTTAATAAAGTTTGATTTTCAATTATGGACCTTTTTTTTATTTAATAATATAATACTTTACAATTTTTTGTTGTTTTTAGTACGCTTAAACAATTTGATACTAGTGTTGTTGTGTTATTATTACAATAATATCAAGAACGTTTTGTTTTAAAAACTCGACATATAAATAATTACTCTCGATCAATCTCAATATCAAAAGATACTTAAAAATTGGAGATCAAATTTTTAAGAAAGTTTGGCTAGTACATAGTTTAAGTTGATTTTGTAATTTTTCTGTTAATGTATAAGAAGGGTCTTACACCTGCCAGCAACACCTTCTCTCTATAAATCTCATCAGGTAGACCCAAAATCCAATATCAGCTAACAAGATAAGTCCGGCCGTGGTACCTTGCCCCAAATTTCGCCATCTGCGCTCCCATTAAAACTAAATCGAATGAATCCCCCAGCGAGGCCGACCCTACGTATCTCTGTCTTTAATTTCCCCCAAATACGACAGTCTTAAGCCGAAATAATCCAGAGAATGATACACTAGTCTATGTTATTGATTTTTGATGAAATTATTCTTGTTTTATTTATTTATTTTCAGTCCAATTGTAAGAAAATATCATTGATTAAATATGGACAAATGATAATCTTAATTAAATTCTTATTTTTTTAAATATGCGTTGATTTCTTATTTTGATGCCAATTTTTTTATTTTTTCTTTTTTCTTTTAATAAAATGTTGCAATTATGCGTAAATCGGCCACTTTTACAAACGCATATGTGCATATATTTACGTGAATGTATACGTAGCTATTTCTGCGTTCAAGTTTATTATCTGCGTTAGAAAAACCTCACCCTCGAAGTTATGAAGCGTAAACTCATCAAAGAGATGATTTCACTCCAAGCGTTAACTTACGGGATAGCATTAGAGTTATTTTTAAATTTATCTGTTTCACGTCAAACAATGCATATTGTAAATATTAGAATAGACCACAAGCTAAGATTATTTTTAGTTGCAGATTCTCATTTAAGTGAACATCGTTCTTGTGAGAAATGATTTTATCCTATGATTTGGAACAGAATTTTTATTAATTCAAACAAAATCAGTATTTTGAAATAATTTCATGAGAACAATCGTATTTTTCTTGTTCTTTTAATTTCAATATGCCATTGAAAGAATATTTTACTTTGAGCTTTACATTGAGTCAAAAGATTTACGAAATAAATTGAAGAATAAAACTTTTCTTTAAAGCATTCTCGCTTCATTTTAAGCCATCAAATTCATTGTCAAGGGTGATATAACTTGCTTATTATAATTTCATACGAAGCTATTTATTAGGGAGGCCACCCCCGCCATCTCCCCAAGGATTAGCCAAATGCGATAACTTGCCAATGCGGGGGTGGATTGCTCAGGGCTTTTTAATTTCATGTCTCCATGATGTGCTTTATGTTAGTGGGTCAGGGGCTCAGGGGATAAGGGCTTTTAATTTAAAGCGATCTTAAAATACGTTTTGATGTCTTTTACAAACTCAAAATGTACTTAATCATTGTTATATGTACTTTCAAGTATTAATTTTTTGAACTTTGTGCTTCTAATTATTAATTCTACCTCCGTGGCGTAGTTGTCACCATACTAGTCCGCCACCCGGAGGTCCCGTATTCGATCCCGGTGAGGGCAAGTTAGAAAATGGCCTTTTTCAAATTGTCCTGGGTCTTGGATGTTTATCTATATATGTATTTGTTATATAATATAGTATCGTTGAGTTAGTATCCCATAACACAAGTCTCGAACTTTATTTGGGGCTGGCTCAATCAGTGTAGTCTGTATATTTAATTTAAAAAAAAAATATATATTTCGAATAAATTTATCGAATCTTGAGAAATTAAGGTGTAGATAGTAGGGAGAGCTTCAAAAAGTTTTGGGAATCTCTCCGCATACTTTCGAGTCAGTAATTTATTTTGGAAATTTAGAAGATAATATCAAATTACCCTCAAAATGACACACGAGAACCCAACACAAACAAACTTACTAATGTTAAACTACCCTCAGAAATGAGCCAAGACAACGGAACATAACCAAACTTACAAATCATTCTAAAATTAGCAATATCAGAAAAACTTAAGTAAATCTAAACATAGCAACGGATAAGGGTGTACGCCGTGCAGCGAAGCCCATAACTGGAGAAATAGCTATAAATAGGGACACGTGCTCGCGATTTAGGCTTCGGAACTAATTTAGCACAATTTGTTCCCCCCGCGAACCGGGGAATGAGCGACACATGTCGCATTTACACATAAGTAGTAAATGAAGTCTGATGATATTGGATTCATAATAATATCATGGTAAAACACAAAGATACGCTTTTTACATAATTTCATCACACAGCACACACATAATAGCGTCACACTATTGAGTAAATCGAAATCCGGCAAACGAAAACCAAAGAAATTAATAACATTTGTTTGATAACTTGATAACAGTTTGAATGCATAAAAACATTTTCACATTTATAGTTTTTAGTTCATTATAATAAATTTTTATCAAATATGGGAAACATCGTGTAGTGACATACATTTCAAGCTATGTATCTACATTTTCAGTGGATTTAAAATAAATAAATTTTAATGTTCATTAGACGTTTTCATATTTTATTACAAGGCGAATAATTTTCTTTTTTAATTTCTCAGAGGCAATAGATTAAAATACAACACTTTCAACGCATCAATTGTTTTAAAACGAGTCACTGGTCACCCTCCCGTAATTATCAGATTTCCTATTGAGGATGCGCCTGCGCAACGGGGCGCATCTCCGTGATATAAAGTAGAGCTGTCAATGGTCAGGATTTTTTAAACTATTATTACCGGCCAGTTCCACCCTTAGGTTAGGTAAGGTGACGATACGTATTTTCTTTTTTTTGCGTGGAGTATTTCGACCAGAATATTGGATAACGCAGTACATCTTGCGGTCAGTATTACGAAAAAGAATATTGTTATCAGTGTGGTTTTATTTAATTATTAATGGCCAGGGTTACCCTTATAGTCTTCATAATGATATGACGCCGTGCCTAATGGGTGGTATTTTTCAATGAACGTTCATGCGGTAGATCGATTGTTCGAAATTGCATTGTCGTCATTTAAAACAATCAAATGTTTGGCTACTGACGTTACCGTATTGTCTTGCTGAAATGCATGTCTTGTTTACCATGTAGGACGTCACATACCATGCAATCATTCATATCTTTATGTCATCAATATTACAAATCGACATTCTTGCGGACAACTTTAGTTGCTCTCCATCTAACTAATTTTTTATTGCCTGTCTGTCTGGACATTATCCTTTATGTGTATTAATAACTGTAGGGTTTCATTGCCCCTTGTTTCTAATCTACCTTCTAGAAAAGTCTTCGAAGTATTTATTGTTCAAAACTCATTTTTCAATATCTTTATATCGCATGTTTCCCACTTCTTGCGTTTGTTACTTACTTTTTAACATTTTTAACCCCCATATTCATAAAAGTTAAACGTTTGCTAAACCTCTTTTAGTTATGTGTTTTGTCTCGATCTCACTGTAACCAATATTGAAAAGAGGGAAAGAGACAAAATATGTTTTAACTAAAACAGGTTTAGCAAATGAGTGTATTTTTTTATGAATATAAGGGTAAGTCTTTACCAGTTATACAATTCTAGTCCATCTATTTTTTTTACTATTTAATTGGGTTCATCTCTCACAGCCATAATAAGTTACCAACCGTTATAACTTTGCTTTTAAAAAAGGAACTTTTAAACATGGCGGCTCCCGAAGACAGCCCGCCAAAACGACCAACAGCAAATGTCACCAACTGCGTCACAGGCTTCCTGGTGCAATCCCTTGGCTAACTTTAGGCCCGTTGACGTCAAAGCTGATCTAGATATCCGAATAGAACGTTTATATGCAACGCCTGAGGCTATTAACTCCTAGTGACAATAATGGCGGCCGTAATAGTTTTCAAAATGGCGGGTGACGTGTCCAATTACTTGTTGTGACAATTCGAATAATATTCAACCTACAAAATCACTTTCTTGGATCGTCAGATCAAAGAGCCTTCTACTTTTTCAAATACCAAAGCGTACATACTATAATCATGAGCATTTTGTCAAAAGTGAACGGCTAAAGCAAGGATTTTGTTAATTTTAATGCTTCTTTGTTACTGTTTTTTAGGGCTGTGACGAACAGCGAAAGCTCGCGGATTGTCGCTGGCATACTGTCGCTTGCCTAAGGAGCCCTTTGTTGCAGATTTAGCTGCTTTTATAACTTCTGC
Source organism: Acrobasis suavella (assembly GCA_943193695.1). Taxonomy (NCBI): domain Eukaryota; kingdom Metazoa; phylum Arthropoda; class Insecta; order Lepidoptera; family Pyralidae; genus Acrobasis; species Acrobasis suavella. Next base: position 9,394,001 of record OW971954.1, read on the forward strand.
TCGGCTACAATAAAGTAGTACATAAAGGATATTGAAAAAATCGTACTTCAATCTTACTCATTCAAAGCCTTTAAAAGTTCTCACTTCCTTCGTTCATTCACAATTTAAGAATTTTTAGATTGAAATCTTTATAGTTTAAAACACTGATTTCGAAACCGTAACATTTAAGTGTTAAGTATAATTACCACAGGAAGCGTATTAACATGAACTAACTATGGCAGCTTCCGGCCGAGGCCTGCGGAGCTAATGAGGCAATGCCCCAAAAACGGCTCGTAAAACAATTTGTGTTACTAAATTCTTGATAATGAAAATTAATCCTTAAAAATATTTCAATTCCGATGTAGCAGGTAATGTACGGTCGGGATTTAATAATGGAGTTATAATTTCTTATACAATTAGTATGAAAGATTAAACATAGGATACTTTTATTCCGAGGAAATGTGAGATTCCCGTGGAATTGTCAAAAATTTTACCATTTGCATCAGCTAGTTAATGGTCTAATTAATCTATAAATATTATACTTAAGCATCTGTTGATTTAAACTCTAAATCAACAGATGCTTAAGTATAATATTTTATATATAGTATGTAACAAAAACCCTGTCCGATCCTTGTAGGAGCAACTCAGACCGTCAATATAAACAACTTTTCCTATGGGACCAATGCTTGAAACTCGAAAAAAAATTCGCCATTGTCATACAAAAGTGTCAGGCCAGCCCGGCAATTTGTATAAAAACGTCGATTATTTCTTCGAGTTTCAAGCACTGGTGCCATAGGAAAAGTTGTTCATATTGATGGTCTGAGTTGCTCCTACAAGGATTGGACAGGGTTTTTGATATATTTTGTATAGAACCACATAGATTTTACTATCTCGTAATTCATAAATTTAAAAAAAAAGTTGTTAAAACATCGCAATATTCCTTTCTCATCGTTACTTTTTGTTTGCAAAATCTCCACTTTCGCAACGTTTTTTGTAACTTCCGAATTTAAACAAAATGATATCAAATATCCGATTCTGATCAGTAAAATCGGGAGAAAATCGGTCCTTGATTCCGCCGGAAACGGGGGTCGTTCACCAAAATGGCGGCCACCCTCGACTTTTTCTGGACCACCTGGTTCAAGTATCACCCCTATTGTGATATTTCATGCGCCCACATCTTTCCGCTGTTCTGGTTTATGAAATAATGAGTTTGATAGATTGAAGATCTTTGAAGAAAAGTAATTATTAAACAAACAGAAATCGCTTTTTAGTTATTTTTATTTCAAAAAGGGGGTTATCATTTTGTTAAAATGTATTTTTATGTATTTATTTAACTTTATTACAAAAATGTATGTTGACTGATTACTCGAAGACGCGTGAACCGATTTGGAAAATTATTTTCATCGCTCTCTCTTGCTCTGGCAGCAGTGGCGTAGCTACCTAGGGGCTAGGCGGGGCAGTGCCCCGGGGTCCTTAAGCTCAGGGGGCCCTCGAACCCTTACCAGAAAATCTCGATCGACGAAATTTTTGAAAATTTTCAAAATAAATATGACAGGTTGCAACCCGACTTTAATCATGGCAACTTAGTTGGGAGAAATTCTTAATTTATACCTACGGTATTCCCCTAAATTCTTTCTGTGGGTTGGCAGTGTTGTCAATTTGACGGATATGTGCGTTTTATTATTCATCGATGTGCGTTTTATTGTGAATTCGAGTCAAGATTTTTTTTCGAGAACTATTATTAAATTAAAGCTGTATCAGGATTAAGTAAGCTAATGTCAATAAACTTTTTAAACTCGCGACCCTTAAGCCAACATCTATCTTAATCAGCATCCCTCAACTATCGACTTCAAATAATATCAAACTCTTCAATAAGTCACGTTCATTATCATTTTTTTTATCTAACACCGTCTCCCCCCATGTTAACACGTCACTAGCCAAGGGGAACGGAACTGGCGCACGTGCTTCCTCTAAACAGAGGAAGTTGCTTTGTGATGTAAGAGTGGCGGCCATTTTGATTTTTGTAATCATAGCTCTAAAAGTACAAGATAGTCATACCGTATTGTTAAATGAGACCAGAAACGAAATATTATTGTGTGCCCTTAAGAATCCCCTAACCCTAGACTTTTCCATACAAACGTAGTCTACGTTTTATTTTTAAACGACATTTCAGATTTCGGTAAAAAAATGTAATTTTAAATAAATTGTAATTATCTAGGGTTATAATTGGTTTCCGACGGTAAAATCATGAACTGCAAAGAAAATATAAGGGTGTAGAAGTTTTCCATACTGATGGTCAAATATGATATAATACACTATATTCTCTTTTAAGTTCATAATTTTACCGTCGAAAACCAATTATAACCCTAAAAAATTGCAATTTCTTTAAAATTGTATAATTTTGCCCATATTCAACATGTCGTTTCAAAATAAAACGTCGACGACGTTTGTATGGGAAGGTCTGATTCTGTCCAGGGTAAAGGGACTCTTAAAAGGTAAAGTACGATACCCTCTTTTCAAGGTAAGATAACTTACAAATTAACAGTTTACAATTAGAACAATCCAATTTTCGTGTGACGACGTTCGCGCCAGGCCGATAATGGGTTATACGTTTCGTATGAAAAACTTGTCTCTTTGTCAACTTGATCGCTATCTTAACGCTTATGCATTCTCTACCAGTCAACCTTCAGGAAAAAAAACAGAATTTAATTTTATTTGATAGGTTTCATTCATGACACTCAGAACAGAACAGAAAGGTTTCATTCATGAGTACCCTCGTTATGTATTGAGATGTGGATACAAAAATCAATTAATTGAATAAAGTCTTTCTCGGCGTAAAATATACGAGTACTTTCCAATATAATATCTTCCAAAATAATAGCATATTATTTTGGAAGATATTATATTGGAAAGTACTCGTATAATAGCTGGTTTTTATAATAGCCGGCTAGAGTTTTTATCATGAAAAATAATGCAAGCTTTAGCTTACTTTGGGGCTAGCTCAATCTGTGATTTGTCCCTTTTTTAACTTTGAATGTACCAGCTCTCTTCCCGCGCAGTACGTAAAAGCCGATCGACGGAATGGTTGAAACATGTTAATAAAGGCGATGCGGCTTGCAGCCGATCACTATTTTTATTTCTTTTTCCATCATAACGCCCACCATCACGCTAAGCTTGGCCTTTGGGTCTTATGGCCCTGGGCTTTGTCTACCCCGCCAGGGATAAAGACGTGATATCTATCTGTATTCTAAAATAATTTACACAGCTCTTCTTACACAGTTAGATCTTGACATTTACTTAAAATTGCCAACTGCACACCGTCCCTATCTAATCGCTCGTTATCAAACAACGATCCTTAAAACTACCCTAATAAAGGCTATATTCCTCGAAACGTACCTACGCGCAAGCTGCCACTGACAGCTGCCGCGCAGGTGGCCATCTTGGAGCGAGGGGGATGCACAATGCCCTCTCCTGGGGTGGATTTTGAAATTTAAACATCGAACGACAGTTCGAACGTTTCTTGTTGAATTAAAATATATATATTTATATATTGGTTTCTTGGACTTCGGCAGATGGCTTTGATACGCTTTTTATATGATTATCATATATTTTGTAGTTATGAGTTTACATGGTTTAAAATGCTTTATGAATAATATTGGTAGTTGAAATGTTTTTTCTGCAGCAAATGACTTGCCTGAACTAAACACTGACTTCACGTTCACCCCCAAAATACACAACCGATTTTGATAGATTTTGATTTTGAGATTCTGTGGGTCCACCTGGCAAGTATGGCCCTTTCAAACAAAAAAAGAAATTTCCAAATCGGTCCAGGCATCTTCGAATAATCGGTGAACAAAAAGCACACTTTACTGAAATAAAAAGACCGCCCTGGGTCCACGATCAAGTACTGCGTTCAGGGACCCAAAAATGTTTCATGGAGGGATTCACATTCTGAGGGGCTTGACCCCTTTTAAATCCGCTGCTGGTTCTCACCGAAGATCATGACCACAATATTTTTCTCAATTGTTCCAGCGCCCCGCACGTCCTGCACCGGTGGCGCCCCCAACAACCTGCCGCCGTTAAGCTTCCACAGCGTCCACGGTGAAAATGTGCGCGTCTCCCGGGATGGATCCATCGCTAGGCGGGTGGAGTCCTTCTGCAAGGGCGTGGCGTTCAGTGCCAGGCCTGTTCGCGTTAACGAGAAGGTTGGTTGAATGAAAATAATGTAAGTTTTTAACGGTAGTACCACAGGGTAGTGTATTTGGACTTAGACCAACAACATTGCCCTGTGGTGCTTTATACATCCATACATACTAACACGTCTTATCATCATCAATGGTCAGACAGAGCATTTTGCGTTTAGCCTTGCAGATCTTAGCAGACAGTGCCCAGGGTAGCAAGACTGAAAGGTCACTCACTGTGACGGTCTTATCTATTCTTTATACAACCTGTAAAAGAGTGACAAAAGTTAAGAAGAAATGAAAATCGAGTTCTGTTTTGAAAGGGACGTTGTTCGACGAAGTTCTTTTTTTGCCATACCTACCTGTGCGCCTTAAATCAGAAGATATTCTAGTTCTCTACTAGGGGCTTACCACAAGGAAGTGTTATAAGACCGACATTGTTATTTCTTTCTTTTTATAGCATATCGTCTAAAAGTGGTTAATAAGTTTTCAGTCCAAATTCTAACTCTTTATGTAACTACTTGACTTCCTATATTTATTTTCACGTATTTGCAACAAACCTTATTCTAATCACTTTCACTTCTATTTCCAGGTGTGCATCCGATTCGTCGAGATCTCCAACAGCTGGAGCGGCGTCATCCGCTTCGGCTTCACCACCCACGACCCCGCCACACTCGCCCACGCGCTCCCCAAGTACGCTTGCCCAGATCTGACCAACAAGCCAGGCAACTGGGCCAAAGCTTTAGGCGAAAGGTTCTGCGAGAAAGACAACATTCTTTACTACTATGTAAATTCCGCTGGTGATGTTCACTTCGGCGTCAATGGGGAGGACAAAGGGCTGTTTTTCTCAGGCGTGGACACTAGGAACCCACTGTGGGCTTTAGTTGACGTGTACGGTAACTGCACAGCAGTACAGTTCGCTGACCCAAGAGCTCCAAACCAAGTTAGAAGACCCAATCAAAGCCCGATTGAAGAAGACAGATTAGTCGGCAGCATGAGGAGTCTAGCTATCGAAGAGCCGTTACCTCCTCCTAGATACTCCAATCCGTTAGTTCCTTTAAGCTTGCATAGGACAAAAGGAAGGAATGTCCAGTTTATAAGCGATAGAGGCGTAGCGGCTAGAACTGAAGCGGAGTTTTGTCAAGGATATGTGTTCACTGCTAGACCTATGCGTCCAGGTCAGACGATCGTAGTCCAAATACTATCAACAGAGGCAGCGTACGCTGGCAGTCTTGCCATCGGTCTAACATCATGCGACCCTGGTACTCTAAGACCGTGCGACTTGCCAGATGACGCAGAATTGCTATTAGACAGACCAGAATACTGGGTTGTGAGACGAGACGCAGCAAATGGACTCAGAAGAGGAGATGAACTAGCAGTGACTCTAACTCTAGATGGAGAAGTGAGAGTCAGTAGAAATGGATCGACTCCAGTGACAGTTATGCATGTGGACCATACGTTACGTCTCTGGGCGTTTGTGGACATTTATGGGGCTACTCAGAAGGTGAGGATGCTGAGTAGCCAAGCCCCCCAACCGGCCCAGACCCCCCCTCAGCAGTTGAGGGTCATAACTGGGTCGGCGGCCCCAATAACGACGAGTGCAGGTGGCACGGTGTTGGTGGTCAGTCTGCCGCCGCAAAACGGTGCGCAGAATGTGGTGAACCATCAGCAGGGACTGACGTTGGCCAGTGCGCATTATATTGAGGTGAGTTTTTATGTCACTTACTATTTTTATTTAATTTTACCTGTCCATCGGTCTGTCTGTAATCAAATATTACGAGTTAAATTTGACCCACTTCCCGGTTTCTGATTGAGCTGAAATTTTGCACGCACACGTATAGGTACCGCGTGACAATGCAATATTATGATGATATAAAGCTGGTCTGATGACGAAGCTGGAAGGTGGAGATAGGAACTCTGTAATGAAACAAAGCAACCCCATCGAGTTTGGGCTCGTTTGGTTGGTCTTGAGGAGCACTTTAAACTTTTAAGTTAATTGTTTTAATATTTTTTTTTTAATTATTACTTGTTTGTTACCCAATTTTCTTAGATAGAGGCTGATGTGTTTTGACTATTATACATGTGTTTGAATTCCTTTTTAGTTGCATGAAGTGTTAAAATGCTTTACTGGTGTCAGATTTTTCAAGCTGTCAGATTTTTCAAGCTGCCTAGACATATGACCTCCATATAGTATAGATAAACGTGCCCTTTAAAGCAATTTTGGTCACCAATCCTAGTGTGAATAGACCCTTATAATAGACGGATAAACGTGCCCTATGAAGCATTTTTTGATCACCAATCCTAGTGTGAATAGAGCCTTACAACAGACGGATAAACGTGCCCTATGAAGCATTTTTTGATCACCAATCCTAGTGTGAATAGAGCCTTACAACAGACGGATAAACGTGCCCTATGAAGCATTTTTTGATCACCAATCCTAGTGTTAATCGAAACTTATAACAGACGGATAAACGTGCCTTTTGAAACATTTTTCCGTCATCAACCCTCTCTAGTGTGAATCAACTCCGAGTTGCTTTGCACAAGTAAGCGCTAATAAGGCATCTGCGGGCCATCCAGGTCCTCAATTTTATACTTATTCCTAGATTATAATCATCAGGGCGTTCGCCTTGTGATCTGGAGGTCGTGGGTTCGAATCCCACTGGGAAGCATACTTTGTGAAAAGTTGTTTCTAGTCTGGTAACTGGTTAGTATATTGCAGGCTTGAAACACCTGGTTATTCGAAAAGAAAGATGATTCCTTGTTTCGGAAGGCACGTATAAACTGTGGGTTCCGAACGCCATCTAGCGTTTGCTCATCAAACTTATCCAAGGATGGTTCTGGTCTACCCTTTGGGTCGCGGAGGTCAGACGGCAGTCGCTCTGTGTAAAAACCAGTAACCTCGTCAAATCTCCTTGGTTAGGTAGTGAACGCGGGCTCAGAAGCGTTACCGCTGAGGATGCAACCGGGAATACGCTCGGATGATGATGATTTTACCATAATGCGAATGGCAAATTCGATAACCATTTTCCTCTTTACTTACAGCCGATCCAAGCTTCATCGCAGCTCTGCCTCGCCAACCTCCAGCCTCTCGCGAGCCCCCCCTGCCAACCGCAGCCCTATCGGCCCAGAACTGACGCCCAATGCTCGTCATCAACCCAGAACTCCTGCAACGAACAGGTCCAAATCCCCAACGGGCACCCCGAACCTCTCAGACTAGCCGACCGAATTCAAAACGGACCATCGACAAGCCGGCAAGCACAACCAATATACTCCGTAATTGGGGAGGGTAACCTCACTGGAACGGAATGTACTATATGTTACGAAAATCCTATAGATAGTGTGTTGTATATGTGTGGACATATGTGTATGTGTTACCGCTGTGCGGTGCAGCAGTGGAGGGGGAAGGGGGGAGGTCAGTGCCCCCTGTGCAGAGCACAGATTAAAGATGTCATTAGGACGTATAAGTCTTGATGTGTTTGCGTGTCGGAAAAGTTTAGTGTTGCCATGTTTCAGTTCATGATATAGTATATACAAGTTGGGTTTGCCACTGAGCGACCGGGCTTAAGAGTTACACATAATGATTCCACGTATATTTACTTTTCATGGTCGGCTTATATGCACACTTCGAGTATACGGAATTTGAAGTATAATAAATAAGCCTATAACCCGACCATGAAAAAATGCTCGGTCCGTGATAGAGACAAGACACGGCACTCTTTTCTGTTTCCTCTTACAGAAATCGCAATAAGGCTATCTTGCTCTACCAAAGCGTGTCAGGCTTTTGTCGTTACAAAACTGCTGTTTTCTGTTGACATTGACATTACTATAATATGTCAAGGTTGGCATTAGAAAATCTCCGTTTCGATGTTTAGCGACAACGCTGTGTTTAGGTATATCGCGGTAGGGCAGCATATTCTAAACTATATTTATTTATTTTCACATGTGTCTGTTGAATAAAACAATAGTATGTTCTAACGCCAATACGGTTATAAAATGTGGCAACACTAAGCTTTACTTTCCTTGATTCGTCGATAGATGGCGCTGTTATATGCCAAAAACGCGGTTAAAAGTCGTTGTATTATATCTTTTCGGTTTTAGGTAAGAATGAGTAATACTGTAACGAGACCTCTCGTGTTGGCTTGCTCAGCTGACATATGTAGTTGTAGATCGGACTAGTTTGACAAAAATAATGGAAAATAATATATAACTTAATATAATTAATTATTAGTTACGCCTTTAGTGATTAATTTTCGGACATCGCGAAATAATTCTAAATGTAATTTAACGTAAAAAATCTTTATTATCAATTTTAACTATATAAGTTTTTTATTTTGAAAATAAAGATTTCTTAAAAATATTTAGAATTGTTTAGTAAATATGTATAAAAATTGGAAATAAACTTAAGTAATTTATTCGAAACTGGGAGCTAATTATTTGAAAATGGTAACATACGTTTTAAATAATAAAATTGACGGACTAGAAAGTTTGTGTAAAATTATATTATTTGTGTATTTAATTATAATATACATATATTGACATCACCTACATGTATTTATAGGTCCTTTTTAGTAATAATATTTAAAAAAATGTAAAGTTAAATGTTAATTTTTTTTTTTTTCAAATTTTTGTTTAAACAAGCCAATAGGTTTTTTATGATATTATTATAGGAATTTTGTAGAAAATTTTCAAATACCTAATAGAAAATTTTTTTTTTGAGAAATAACATTTTCTTCGTTTTGACATTTGAACTTTTTAATAATATGAGGCTATGGTATTGTATTTGTAAATAATAAAATATTGAAATCAGTAGACATTGCTAGGAATGTAATAAGTGTAAGGGTTCCTAGGATTTGACAATTATATTTCGAGAAGGCTCATTTTCCACTTATACATATCGTGCTGTCTTTGTCGTGTATAGTCAAGATGAGTGAGACAGAATGATTGGAAAAGAGAACTCAAAATATGTATCAATAAATTAATTGTTAACAATTGTATGTTAACATACCACAAATATTCTGAACAACTATTTTATCTTAAAAATCGCCTTTGAAAATCTAGATTTGCGCCGAAATTTGTGAAATTGTAAGGAAAACCTTTTTTTTTTAATATTATGCAACTAAGTGTTATTAAAAAAAGGAAATTTTGTTGATTTAAAAATATATTTTTTTTATGTACATTATTTTGTTATTCAAAATATAAATGCATAATATATTAATTTACTAAAATTACTTAAAAGTTAGTATAAAATAGTTGACATGAATATATATGTAAGTAAGTTGCAAAAGAAGTATGTGCGTCCACGATATCGGTGATAGTAATAGTGCATTTAATAATTTAACGTCATATCGTAATTATAGTTTATGTAAGACCCTTAAATGGCACGCTAAGAATACGCTCACATTTATTATTTCATAATTTCCGTCTATGTGTCGACGAATTTTGAAAGTAGGCTGGTACTGGGCTCATAACCTAATGGTTTTAAGTGCATCAGGTAATGGGCCCAGTATAAGAAGCAAAGAAATACTCTATGTATGTCTTGCTTATATGATTCTCACATACAAATTGGTCATAATAATATTTAACTCAAAGATTTGTATGTTTGAAATTTTGCAATGTAAGTGTATAATACGTCGATAGGCAGATGCATTCTCCTACAACATTTACACATTGATATATGTTTATTAATTCTATCTATATTTATTCTTTAACAAATGTGAACATATATTTGCCCTCAAATTTATTGAAACGAGTGTATTCTTAACTATGATAGCGGCAATAGATAATGTTACCATATAAGAAAAGCCTATAAAGTCTATGTCAACTATATACATATTTTGCCGCCGTATTCATAGAACCCTGCACTCCTTTGAATCAGTTATACAGTACAAGGCTATCTGTTTTAGAAGCGCTAAATTTTACTGTCAAATTCATTAAAAGTCTGCACTTCCTAAATTGGTAGACTTCTCACTTTATGACTGCTTTTAGAAGTCTAAAGATTACGGTGGCAAGTGTGAAGTGATCATGGATTTTTACAGAGATGAAACAGGAGTTCCTAACAAATGTTTTAAAATGATTTTCTTAGAAATACAAGCGATCGATTATTTAGCTTCAATGCTAGTAGATGGAAGCTACTACGCTGTGTTGCCAGTGCTAAATTCTTTTGATCGTATAAAAAGAAGACTTTCAAAATATTTAAATAAAAAAACTGTAGTCTTACTTTTTCTATTATATTTGTTTGGGAGAATCATTTTAAGATATTTTTTTGACAATAGTACTTTTCGAAAATTTTGAATCCCCAATTCCATTTTGATTTGAGATTTTTTTCTTTTTGCTCTTTTAGTTTTGTAGGTTTTTACAAAAACTACCAGAAAAAAAGAACAATGAGTTTGCTTCTTCATTTCAATGAAGCAATCTGATTGTTCTTTTTTAAAATTAATTCTTTGATACTTGTATACGAATTATTCCTTTTATTTTAATTTTTCCATATCTTAATATTGACTTTTGAAACTACCATTCCTTCTTTGCTCAATTCTTTTTTTATATTGGCAACACTGTCTTATCTTATACGTCTCTTTACCGCCATTTTGTTACATTTACAAAAACTGTCTATTTCTTTCTTTGATATCAGTTAATACAAAAAATATTTTGTAAATATTAATTTATAATCATTCCTTTAATTATGATTACCAATAGCTATGTTTTATACCAAACTAAGCAGCCAGTTTTTTTTTAATATTAATTAATTTACAATGTATTGAATTCTTTTCTGAGCGTATTTTACTAATGAAATTTTAATATATCAGATTTAAGTTTAGCTTAAAAATTCTAGTAGAAAAAGTACATTAATTAGTAATGGCCAAAACTTGTTTGTTGCGCCTTTTTTTTGTAACAATTAAAATAAGCTCAGTCAAGAATTTGTGTGACATTCTAAATTTTTTTGATACTTAGGTCAGTTTAAACATAAATTGTTAGCGTGTTTCCATATTTTTTAAGCACTTTTCTATGTACCTTATTTAATCATGTATTTATTTCGTTATAATAAGTCACAAAAATATTGTTAGTCCCTCTTTTACATAAATTATAGACTTTTTTAATTAAGTTGGTACAGTAAGTTGACAGTTATGAAAAATCTATGAAAATTTCAGTCACTGTTACTAGATGGCAGCACCGTAACTTAAGTTATAGGGAATACATTATAACTTCATTATCTTCATCCTAACGGGGTGGACAGAGCCTGAGACTTAGTCAGAAAGGCCACGTTTAGCGTGACGGAAAACGATATTTACAACTGTCAAAATACTGCATTGAATGTCTGAATAGTCTTAACTCGAAGTTTTATACCAAAACAATGTGACCAGTTTAAAAAATAATTAGCACCACAAATACTTTGCAAGCCAAATCTAAAGTAAGTTTTCTTTTAAGTCGATACTTGTAAATATACGGAGTAATTTTGATGTGTTGATACATAGATGACATTTCTGTTTAATATCTGAAATCAAAATTCTACCACTCATCTATTTACCTTTGAGCTTTTTAAGTGTTTCCACTTTAAAGGTTGCCACTATGTCAAATCTCCTCGCACTTACGCATCATATTCAACTCAACAGACATACGTTCATCTCTTTCGTGCATACATTGACGGATCTAAATCCGGCGCCATGTTTAGATTTTCTAAATATAGCTATATTTCAAATAGTTGTTGATTTTGGCACCCCCTGAAACTGGCGCCCGGTTTTCCCCCCTCCCTCTTATATATCCGCGCCTGCATGCATAATAATAAACATTAAACATATCCTATGTTAAAAATAGGTAGTTTAAAATATGTGCGATCATTTGATTCGAAATTCGTCTCTTTATCTTACCGCATTCCCGGTTGCACCCTCAGCTGTACAATGTCGAAATCCGAGGCCTTTTCTTCAAATAATATGCATGTCAACGTTCATCCAATTGCGTCGAAGACTACGCGAAGTAGAAGGAAAAACTGTAAACACTAACGCTCAAATTCATAAAAATTAAAAAGCGTTTGCTAAACTTATTTTAGTTAAAACTAGTTTTGTCCCTTTCCCTCTTTTGAATATTTGACGGTGAAAGAACGAGACAAAACATATTTTACCTAAAATAGGTTTAGCAAACTTTTGTAATTTTTTATGAATAAGGATGTAAGGCTTGGTACACTATGCTGATTTTATAATACATTGCTTGTCTTGCAACGGTTAAAAATTTATGTTTACAAAACCAGCAATGTATATCGACGATCTTTGGACCTAGTGGTCGTCATGCCACCCTGTCACATTAGAGGTCCCGGGTTCGAGCCCCGGTCAGGACAAGATGGAAAATGATCTTTTCAGATTGACCTGAGTCTTGGTTGTTTATCTAAATATGTACTTATTTGATAAAAAATATAGTATCGTTGAGTTAGTATCCCATAACACAAGTCTCGAACTTACCTTCGGGTTAGCTCAATCTGTGTGATTTGTCCGTATATATTTATTTACCACCGGCCTCCCTTGGGAATACATTGTGCGAAAAGTTTGAGAACATATATGTATCAATACATCAATGGCCAAGTCATGTGATACTTTGCTTGGTCGTGTACAGTGTTGGCATCTAGTCGTTTAGTTATTTATTACCTTATTTGGAAGCATTCTTTGTAACGATGTTGGATAGGTTAAGTTTTCGAATAAAATGGTTACTGAACTATTTGTGTCTTTTGGATTCTATTCTACCTTCCTCTACCGTCATAGCATGGCACAGTTGATAAACTTAGAAAAAGTTTATATCTCGCTAGACTACTAACATCTCCCTCGTTGTTATTGCGTAGAGAGATAGTAATAGACAATAGCTCTCGATAAATCCTGTCGCCGATGACATGCTAAAGGTCACAGCAGATCATCTACTTTGAAACAAAGATTTACCGCCTTATTCATAAAAAATATCGACTGTATGCTAAAACTATTTTTAGTTGAAATGTGTTTTGTCCTTGTCTCTCTTTTCAATATTTAACATAGTAAGAACGAGACAAAACATATTTTAAGTAAAATAGGCTTAGCAAACAATTTATATCTTTAATGAATATAAGGGTTAGAATATACAAACTTTGAAATGGTTCAACAACGTATCGTCTTTCGCCGCGCCGTGTACCAGGCGTCAACCTGACGTAATGTAAGCACGAATCCAAACCGGATCAGTGGCCCCATTTTTTAAACGCGGAGTCACAAAACGAACGATTTTTGTATCGGAAAACCATTCGTTTAGGTGACTCCGCGTTTCAGATATAACACTTAAGCTTCGGAACGTCGATTCACCGCTCGCCGACCACTCTGTTAAAAATAACAACTGACAACTATACGGGAATAAAATATCAGACATAGGTGCGAAGTGCAAGGGTTTATGAAAAGATGTAAGCTCGAGTGCCTACGAAGAGACGTAGGCGCGTAGACGACCCATAAGTGCGGGGACCGCAAGTTGACTGGCCCCTCAAAGCGGTTCGTGAACTGATCCCAAGGCGAGGCGATTACGTTACGAATCCGAATAGTGTGCGTTATAGTAGGGAGTACGGAGTTTCCTAAGGTCCCGCGCAATATGCGTCCCCGTTCCCCGTCCCCGCACCTCTCCCCACTTGTTTGTTTTTCGTGGATGTGGCCAACACTAGTGTCAGATGTTTTTAAGCTACCTACAAGCGACTGGCACAGCTTGACGGGTATATCTCATTTGCCACCACTGGTGGCAAACGGGACAATTTTTATGTACACTTAGATTCCACCACCCACGACGCCCCCACTGGTGGCGAATGGCAATCGCCAATCATTCACATTTGCCCCCAGTGGTGGCGAATAGAACAAACTCTGGTTTCGATTCCCATTCGGCCTTCCGAAGCACGCCACTTTCAAAAGACCGCTCTTAGCGCGATATAGGTACGTAAAAGTATTCTGAAAGGACTTGCAGATTCAGTCCAATAAACTGAACAACTTTTCTCAAGCAATATAAATTTTCGCCCTTCTAAGTAGTTGAAATAATAGTTAATGGATTTCTTTAGAAAGCCAAGTTGTTTTTTTTTTAATTTGGGATAAACCTACATACATATATTCCTTGGGAAAAGTTGTTTAGTTTACTAAAAAAGTAAAAATTCACGAAGATACGGAGCATCAAAGTTCCGGACTGGGCTTGTGACGTCACCTCTAAGTAAATCGTACCTAGCCGTGACGCCATACAAAATTTCAATGCGCTGTATCTTTGTCATTTTTTGTTTCTCAGAGAAAAGAAAAAATACGTGTACTATATTTTATGTTATAATTTACCCGATGGGCTAAAAATATTCTTCCAATCGTCATGCCTATTCCAGTATCTTTTGATAGATGTTACATACCTAGTGTAAACTTCCAGTCATTAGACAGAACACATTAATACCTTAATAAATAATATTTTAGTTAATAGATTCAGGTGTTACTTTGCGGAAGTCAAAGTTACATACTACATGATTTGAATTACTTTGTGCAATTCCGCCACCAGTTAGTTCATGCAAACTATTGCCGGCCGGCGCCCACCCACTACTGTTAGTCCCAGCATACCTGCCACCAACAGCCCGTGTGCACCCGCCACCAACAGCTGATGCATGCTCCCTCCGATACTGCTGCATCCGCTGCGGCTGCAGCAATATCGGACACCGCATACGCGACACGTGTTTCGCCTCTCCACGTGTTTGCCTGAAGATGCCTCGTGGAGAGGCGAAACACGTGTCGCGTATGCGGTGTCCGATATTGCTGCAGCCGTAGCGGATGCAGCAGTATCGGAGGGAGCATGCATCAGCTGTTGGTGGCGGGTGCACACGGGCTGTTGGTGGCAGGTATGCTGGGACTAACAGTAGTGGGTGGGCGCCGGCTGGCAATAGTTTGCATGAACTAACTGGTGGCGGAATTGCACAAAGTAATTCAAATCATGTAGTATGTAAATAATATTTTATTTTTGGTTCATTTCCAATGCCTAGAAGTTTACTACTCAAGGTGACCTAAAGAAAAGACAGTTTCGTACAAAATGCAATTTATTTACAAAATACTTGTACAAAATTATGGGTTCTCCTTATTTCTACTAATTCTACTCGAGTATTACTGTCAAGTCGATGGGTAGGTCGACTGCAGACAAGAATAGTTTAAAAGCCTTATAACATAGCTTAGTATACTTGCTTTACAGCTGTTTACAAATCGTTTAGTATGATTTTGAAAACGATAAAAAAAAACTTGACGAGGTGTCAAGGGACACCCGGATGGAACGAAGTAAAATATAAATAGGTCTAAATTACATTCAAACTCTTTTCTGCGTTCTAAAATCAAGTTTTTATTATCTTCATAAAGAATGAACAAAAAGTGTCGTTACAACTTTTGGTCTTAATTTTTTTTCGTCTAGCTCCCTTTCGCAACGCGCGATAAGGAACTTCGTTCCAAAAAATAGTACATAAACAAATGCTATTTACAATGTCCATCAATTATATTATCTTAAATGAAAGTTTGAATTCAGAACTAAATATGTTGTTTTGTTTTTGATTTCCGTGAAAGTTTGCAGAAGCATAGATGGGGCTATTTTTGCTTGTTACATATTTTGTTAGTAATATTATAAACAAAAATGCATAAGTAGTAATTCTGTTTTTGACGGATTTCAATATTCAAGCCTTTTTCATTCAAAATTTTCTCAGAAATCCAAACTTCCAAACATTTTGATAATTTCTTGAGTTCTCTGCTAATCTACACACCACATCCAGAAAAAACATAATTTAATGTACGTATGTAGGTTTGTTTACGCATTCATACATAAGGCATTTACCAATGCTTTATGTGTGTTACTTATTTTGAAACCTCTCCTTATTAATTGGTTAAAATTATGCAATATAATCATATCCTTTTTTATTATGAACGACGAAGTATAAGAAGTAAGAATTCTTGTAATTCTTCTTCACTGAGAGGCCTATTCCCAACAGTGGGATAAGGAAGGCTGCCAATAATGATGATGATGAATTCTTGTCTGCAATCATTTATAGGACCCTCTATAACCAGAAGGCACGTTATAACATAAGTAGTTGGATTGCTAGCTACTGTAGAGGTACAAATACATTAAACTGCCTCTATTACAATATATGCTAACTTATTACTTAGGAGACTGGCGCTACACTCTCTAATACATATGAAATACTGGGGATCCTTTTGAATCACCTAAACTTTTAATTTATAATATTGTTTGACCTAATGACTTAGTCATCAACATAGTTTGACATAATTTTCTTTCTCATAGTGTTTAGCCCTTAATAGGGCAATGGTGAAATAGTTACCACATTTAATTTGAACCTTATGTTATGGACATAAAGTCTGAACCCAATGAAAATATTATACCTACCGTTTAAAACCGCGAATACCAAACACAATACTAAAACATTGGAAGTGTATTTATATACAGACATTCGAGTCTTTAAAGGGCTCGAGGGGGATATGCAATGCAAAAGGTTCACTTTTCTTAACTATCATTATTAAAATCAATTTTGTAAATCTCATTAGAAATAAATAAATATCAAAAACAATTCATCCGTAATGATCCATTTTGGGAAAAGGAAATAATTCGACAAAAGAACATCAACTTTTATAACAAATAAAAATCTCTATAATACATTTCCACACAGTATTTTTATGAGTGTAGCCCAGCTTATTGTATTAAACGTCATGTCTTTTCTATAAAATGCATAATAAATACACGATTTAAATGATATAATGAAAATATTTCTAAAACATTGATCGAGATACTGAATAATTTGGCCGACGCTGCGTTACGTTGAGGATTGTCTTTTTTGGATTAGTTTGTGGAAGTGACCAACACTGTAGTCAGATTATTAAGCTGCCTTTGACATAGCCCTTCCTTAATATAGCCCCAATAAATGTATATAGAAATACGAAAATAAAATCATTTTCCATAGTATCGATATCAATTGACTGCTGCGATTTGTATAAGAACCTGAAATTTTATTTCGGTTTACATTTATTCGGAACAGTTGTTCAAAATGATGGACTGAACCACCCCTTTAAATATTTGTATTTAATAGAAAAGGACATTGTAATAACCCTATAACCCCTTATTCATAAAAAAACATTACACTATTTGCATAATAAATCTTATTCCTTCAATTTAGAGTCTACTTTCGAATGGCTGTAGTCGTAAGGCGGGCGGTGGGTACGTTCGAGTGACAAATAGAACCCTTATAGGATCACTATGTGTGTCTGTTTGGCGTAACACAACGTCAGCCCATAAATAGGAATACAAAAGTGCAAATCAAGATATTGAAATTTACTTTGTGACTAAAACTAATAATTCTCAACTAATACTGAAATAAATAATGTGTACAAATCAGTTAAAATGCTGCCTTAAATTCAATACTAAGATAAATGATGAAAATCTTGCATTAAGGTAAGTATACTTCAGTGGTAACAGGATTATAATAATATTTGCGGGTGAAATGAAACATGTCTCAAATTGAGAAATTTGCTCCCCGAGCCCAAGGCGAGGGTAACAAATACGCTTTCTCTATCACCTCATACAATGTTATTTATCCCCTTGGCCAAGAACTGGCCTTTACCATGCACATATCAGACGTAAAATGCCACATACTAGCCGGGGGAACATAATATACGTTTTTATTATGGAATGCCAGTATTTTATCTTTCCTTCATATTTAATTTATTCTTTTATCAAAAATATCTTAGCCTAAACCTTATCTATTATTTACAATGCCTTAAAGGTCTACCAATAAGTCTTTAAACCGGAAATGATCACCACGGAACTGAACTACGGAAATGATCTCTTTTTTGATTGATAACACATTTTGATATCTAAAATAACCATTTTTTTTTACCTTTTTCCTCTATATTCATAAAAAATCTGCTCTTCTTTAATCAATTATATAGTAAGCTACTGATTTAAGGTGCACTGATGTCTCTGTCAATTGCATAAAAAACGTCTGCACACACCTGTTCACAGCGATCGTCGGATTTATCCGACAAACATTTTCGTGCGCATTTCTCGAGCATCGGATATTTCCGACAAAAAACCACTGCTCATATTTAAGTATCCACATCCCTTTTTGGGTGTAGGTATTTATTCACTATGCCTCGCGCTGGGAGCACGACAACTGATATAAAGTCTTGCGGTGAGAGGGTCAAATAGGACAGTATCCAGAATAAAAAAAAAAATAAGAGGTGTCAAGGGACACCTGGATGGAACGAAGTAAAATATAAATAGGTCTAAATTACATTCAAACTCTTTTCTGCGTAAAATCAAGTTTTTATTATCTTCATAAATTTGAATGAACAAAAAATGTTGGTCTTAATTTTTTCCGTCCAGCCCCCTTTCGCAACGCGCGATAAGGAACTTCGTTCCAATAATAAATGAATTATTTTGTACCAATAAGAGACTAAAATGTCACAAAATAATATCACTTGCCATGATCACATCCATTTTCAACTTGATTTTATATTTATTAGTGCACAAAAACTGATATTAACGCTATTTGACTCAAATGAACTATGACGTCACGACGTGCTTCTTCAAAAAACCCCAAAGGCAAATGTTTGTTTTGACGTTAAGTATCTGATTAGGCTAGTACAATGCGACACAAATAAGTTGAACAAAAATGGCGGACTTCAAAGCATTTTTGTACAAATTCCCGACACGTAAATTGAACGAATATGGCTGTCGTCGGCGCATTATTTGTACCTGCGCCGTTAACCGCCATTCAACCTACGTGGCGGGAATTTGTACAAAAATGCTTTGAAGTCCGCCATTTTTGTTCAACTTATTTGTGTCGCATTGTAGGAAACTAGCGGGTTGGTAGCATATTCAAAATATGACCGATTGAAGATGGCAGACGTTTTATGAATATGAGGTAAATCTGCAATATGGTCTATCAACGAAGTGGTCGACCTTTACTTAAAACACGCATACAAACTATCTTTTGGAAGCCGTACATACATATATCTTGGACAATGAGATCTGTTTGCATTACACGTCATGAAATTATGAAATATCTAACAGTGAGGTGTTGTGTTGATTTCATGTCATTAAAACTTGTTAATTTATCACTAAAAAAGTGCATTTGTATTGTAATTTGCCCGTCATTTATATATTATACACAGAATATAAATATAAAATAAGAAAAAAATGCGCAAATTCATACATTCCGAATATACAAAATTACTCAAATAAACCATTTTACATATCATATTGAGTTTGGCATTAGCATACTACTAGTGCTTACATTGTCCCGCTAGATGGCGTGGTCGCAATTGTTTTCGATAAGTATACAGGGTCTAACAAAATATACTAAGTCTATTTAAATACTTATTTATTTAAACTTTAATGCACAGTACACGTTTGACACAAATGGCGCTTGTGTCAAACGTGTACTGTGCATTTAAGTTTATATATGGCTTGCATTGCCTGAAGTTTCCTAGTATTTGAATATTGTATCAAAGCTTGATGTTATAAGCATCCTTGTCGGTGATTCCAGTAGTCGCCACTAGATGTCATGTTGTACGAGCTAGGAAGTATATAAGGAACATTTGGACAATGTCCGGTCTCTATTTCAACGCGCCTTACCTACTAAGTAGTTACCAATAAAAAGATATATATCAAATGTCCCTCATTCATTTCAGAGGCGCACCTGATGCCATATGGCATTCGCTCCCGGTCAACCATTACACCAAGCGGAAAATATGTGTGGCTGGCGTGATGAAATTCGTGAATAAGTAAATGATAAATATCTACATTTGTATCTATACACAAAACTAAAACTTATTTTTACCATCTTAAACAAGTTAGCCGATCAGCTGATCCGAAGTTTCTTATTTCTGTTCCTTGGGAAAAGTTGTTCAGGATGATGTACTGAATTTACCTTTAAGATTGTTGCAGTATATTTTGTTAGACCTTGTCAACATATCTTTGTTAACATATATTTAAAGCGGTGACCCATCCTGTCAATGTGAGCATTTATTCTTATGCAACAAACGCAGGTCTTTCAAAGAAACTTGTCTGATTTTATATGTACAAAAATCTAGCAAAAAATTGTTCGCGATTTGTTAGTTCCATCATTTACAGATCGACTCACGTCTTCAAGCATGTACCTATCGTACATTTAAACCAGGTACACCTTATATTTAAAAGAATAACTGGCGAAGTGCGTGTCAGGCCACGTTAAGAATTCAAAGTTACATGTTACAACATGGGGACTTAATTTTTCATAATTTTACATGTCTACGATCAGAATAAGTTACATGTTACAACATGGGAACTTTATTTTCCATAATTTTACATGTCCACGCTCAGAAAAGTTACATGTTACAACATGGGGACTTTATTTTCCATAATTTTACATGTCCACGCTCAGAATTTAAGTTACATGTTACAACATAGGAACCTTGTTTTCCATAATATTCCATGTCCATGCTCAGAATTCAAGTTACATGTTACAACTTTGGGACTTTATTTTCCATAATTTTACATGTCCACGCTCAGAATTCAAGTAACATGTTACAACATGGGAACTTTCTTTTTCATAATTTTACATATAAGCTATCCATTTTAAACTAGTTACAACTTCTCTTTCACAATACGGGCTTAAGATATTATTATAAAAATAAATAGATTGAGAGGTTTCGATTATTTTAAGTTAAAGCGCTTCACTGGCACATTAAAGGCTTCATAATTTAGGATTAAGGCTACAGCTTCATAATTTTTATATTTTATT
The DNA here is from genome assembly GCA_943193695.1 of Acrobasis suavella. Lineage (NCBI taxonomy): Eukaryota > Metazoa > Arthropoda > Insecta > Lepidoptera > Pyralidae > Acrobasis > Acrobasis suavella. The sequence goes on from OW971954.1 coordinate 9,414,935, forward strand.
AAAGTTTTAAGGACGCCCTTATTATAGTATAGCCCTTATTATAGACTTTTTCGCACAAACATAATCTAGTTACAAAAAGTGTCGAAAGCCGACGTGTCGTCACAATTAATTTATGTCACAGAACGGAATCTTCTAAGGTCCCGCAGGCGATAACGGGGGAGAAGTACGAGGACGGGGAACGGGGACGCATATTGTGCAGGATTCATTCTGTGATGTCGTTCCAAAGATCTAGGTACAATTTGAAAATGGCCTTTTAAAAATCGGTGTTTATCTATATGTGTATATTTGTATTTATTATAATAAATATATAGGGACAAATAACACCGGTTGAACCACCACACCGGTTAACACCAACGATATTTTATAACCAATACATAAATAGATAAACATCCAAGACTCAGGACAAAGGCCATTTTTCATTTTGTCCTGACCGGGGATCGAACCCGGGACCTCTGGGTGGCGGACTGGTAACCATTACGCCACTACTATGTCGTCAATTATGAAATATAGTACCGTTGAGTCACAGAATACGTAATAGTACGAAAGTACATTCTTGGATAGAAAATTTGCTAAATTAAACCCAGTTACAGCGCACTAAAGACCTATTTAGCTTGCACGCCGCGCGTGACTTTCGACTTATTAGCCTAGCGTGCGCCGAACGAGCCAAAATGAACCTTACGTCTGCGAAGCGACGGTCCGTATCTCTTTATCTCTAGCGTTAAATTTTCAACAATTTCAACCGTGTGTCTGTGAATAAGCCACGTTAGAGGGGCCGCTTAACTTCTTACCTAAACTGCGGAGTGCACTTGGCATAGAGCTAGCATCCCATAATGCAAATTTTAACTTAGTTTGGGGCTAGCTCAATCAGTGTAATTTGTTCTTATAGTATTATTCATATAACGTAGAATACGTTTGTATGCAAAAGTCTATAGTAAAAGCGTCTTTAATCATTCAAGACACAGTACTAAAGTCCTCAAACTACATAAAAATCGTCATAAATTCACTACATTTTATTTTCTTAATTTTTCATTCATAATTTTCATTTTCAGGAAATCAGAAAGAAATACAGCATCGCGTGTTTAACCCTTCAAGCACCGATTGGCCCGATCGGGTCAAAAGAACAATTGAATTCAATTGTCTGCGATTTATTTGCTTAAAGGATTTAATGAATACGTTCAAAATATTTTTTAAAAAGGCAAAAAATAACAGTGATTATAAAGGATAAATTATGATTTGATATGGATAAAAGTTTACGTTATCTAGCGTTTGCTCAAACCTATCCAAGGATAAGTTCTGGTCTACACTTTGTGTTGCGGAAGTCAGACGGCAGTCGCTCTGTGTAGACCTGTAACCTCGTCAGATCGCCTAGGTGAGGTAGCAGACCCCGGGCTCTGAAGCGTTACCGCTGAGGTTGCGACCGGGAATATGGTAGGATATTGTTTATATAATATTTAAAATGCTAAAAACATCGCGTGATAAAACTATGGATACATACATGCCTTACGTTAAAACTAAAATAATATCACTAATACTGTTCAGTTTTGGTCTATTGGGGAAATAATACCTGTTTACAACTGCTCTATATTACGGATAGGCAGAGAGCGCACGGCATTTTACTTTCTAATAACTAACAAGTTGTGACGAACTGGATGTAAAAAAAAAATCTAAAAAACGACTTCAACGCCAAACTACACGATCGATTTTGATGAAACTTTTATGGTAACTCTTCGCAAGTATGCCCTTTTAAACAAAAAAAGAATTTCCTAAATTGATCTAGGCGTCTTAGTGTGATCAAGAAAAAAACATTAAAAAAATAAATACATTCGAATTAATAACCTCTTTCTTTTATGAAGTCGGTTAAAAATAATTCATTTTTAACCGACTTAAAAAGAAAAGGTGGTCTCTCAATTCGACAGCTCTCAGCGCGAGGGGTAGTAAATCTAAAATAAATCCCTACAAGCAAAAAGGGATGTGTGGATATTTATGTGCAATACGAGCATTTTTTGTCGGATATATCCGACGTTCGCCGAATGGGCACGACAATGTTTGTCGGATAAATCCGTTCATCCGATAAATCATTTCAGCCGCAGAATGTCCACTGCTGGACATCGGCCTCCTTCAAAGATTATGATTTCCAAATTGACCGATCTAGAGCGGTCTGCAACCAGCGCTTTCCAGCGACCTTGGTCAGGTCATCTGACTACCTTGTGGATGGGTGTCATTGGCCATTCATGTCCCACTGCTGGATAAAGGTCGGTGATTTAGGGGAACGTACAATAATTACTTTTATAAAGTTCGAGTACATCGAATATGAGCTAAATCGGTCAAGTGCTATTTTTCAAACGCGGAGTCACTAAACGAACGGTTTTTTGTATGAAGAAACTATTCGTTTAGAAGACTCCGCGTTTCAAAAATGGCACTTCAGAATTGAGTTACTATTACAATATTGGAGAGGTATTACTTACTAGGGAGCCATCCAAATATTACATCATAACAATGGGGGGACGCCAAATGTGACAGTACGTGTTAAAGGGACCGGAAAAAGCGAAATGAAGATTTAAAAAAATTAAAATTATGCGTTACGTAATCTGGACGGTTCCTAGTCGATTTGACCGCTAGCTCTCTGCCTATAGAACTATCGCAACTAACTATTAAAATACTATGGGCGTGAACAGCGTCAAGCGAGAACACGCGACGTGTTCAGTCTATCTCTATCATAAACTCTAAGACCGAAAGAGATAGCAGAATACGCCGCGTGATGCCGTGTCTCTGTCCCACGTAGAGTTTGTGACAGAGAGAGACTGAACACGACACGTGGTCCCGCTTGACTCAGCTTACGCCCTAAATGCATCAAAATTCGTCTAAAAATACTGGTATACGTCACTTTGTACATGCGTTGCGGATGGATGACATTATATACATGTCAGTTATGGAGTACGGATGTATTTACAACATTAATCGAAAAGTGTATTTAAGCTATTTGACAAAACAGGTTAAAGAAAAAAAATTGATATGGCAACACAAAATTTTAAAAAAATCTTGCATTGCCGCCTCTATTTTTTATTTACACGGTGATTTTTCATTGGTTTTGGAGCCGAAGGCCACTTCATAAGGATCGTTAGTAAGACCTAATTGGCTAGTCAAAATAAAAATTCAGGAACAAAATATGTTGACTAAAACTCGAAAGTAAAATCGTGAGATCAATTAGTAGTACCGCCGGCCGGCGAGATTTCGAGTTCATCGGGGTCACGCGTCAGTTATGAACTGATGTAACTACTTGGACTCGATCGAAAATCATTTTTACAACTTTTTTATCTTATACACAAATTTGGATTACGTATGGATAGAGGAATTTATTTACTACATGACATTCTTTTTTCCAAAACCTATGAAAAGTCAGCGTGTATTCAGGGTCTAACAAAATATACTCGAACTATTTAAAGGTTGATATCAGTTCAGTATACGGAACAACATTCCTCAAGAAACATATAGCGAAATATGAAAAATATTTTTTGGACTTTTTGGAGGCCTGTGTCACTCCCTGTTTAGGTATCGAAAATATACCTACATCATTACTATGCGCGCGGCGACCACTTCGACGGGGAAAATTCAGTTACATGAATCGTTTGTCCAGAGTAATCAGAATGAAATTGGCTTGCAATGGATGTCTAGGTATCTAAACGAGGAGGTGAGGAGTTCTGACGCGAGCTAAATTAAACCATATCGCTAACCACATTGAGTAGATATTTCTTTGAATTTCTTTTCTGAGTCAGACTTCTATACGTGAGTACTAGTACTTATTCTGTGTCCAAGTTTGTATGGAAAGCATTTTTTTTTCATATTTCGATATTTGTTCCTTGACGAAAGTTGTTCAGTATCCTGGATTGAAATCAGCCTTAAAATAGTTCTAGTATATATTAGACGATAAATAATCCAATATACTTGTGAATATTTGTATAAGGCCTCCACATGTGACGTGAGATCGGTCATTCTACAAGTAATTTTTACCTACTTTCAGCTTAAAAATCACACTTTCCGACAAACTTTTTAATGCCCAATCAAAAAAGAAAAAAATGTATAAAAAAAATTAAAAGATTTCTTTTTTCTTTTTTTTATGTTAAAGACAAAGAACATGCGTTCTTGAGATTTAGTTGTAATTTATATAAAAAGGCTACATATTCCTAATCACTACACTATAAGGAATGCCGTATATTTGAAGGCACGCATATATGAACACTCAAGCTGCCTCTGTAGTGTTTTTAATAAATTAAAAGTACAGTGCATCAAATATAAGCTGGCACATCTGGCTATGAAGTCTTGAAGCAACGCCGTGTTGCTATGCAACATACTTCCAGAGCTCGAGACGCAAGCTCAGCTTTGCATTTGTGTGAGTGCACGAAGAACAGATAGTGTAGGTGAGACATCGGTATGAGGTACGGCACGGCCCGCACCGGTTTATACTGGTTTTTGAAATTATAAGTAAAATAAAGATAGAGAATTGACGAAATACGATAAAAAGACTTCCTACTTCTCATAAATAGTACGCGAAATTGACGCTGTGTAAAAGTACTTACATATGCAAACAAAATCCGAGTAACCCCTTAATTTTATGTGATCTCAATGATTTTTTTGTATGTTGTTGACAAAAAAAAACACAAGTCTTCTTGCAAGTTTAATTTAACCCACCTCCCGGTTTCCGATTGAACTGAAATTTTGCACGCATACGTATATAACGTGACAATGCAATATTATGATGACATGGAGCTGATCTGATGATGAAGCTGTAAGGTGGCCACAGGAACTCTGTAATGAAACGACGCAACCCCATCGAGTTTGGGCTTGTTTGATTCGTCTTGAGGACCACTTTAGATAAAAGCTTATTTTAAAAAATATTTTTTAATTAATGACTTGTTGTGTAAGTAACATACTAAAATAACATTGAGATCAGATAACATTTAAGAGTGGAAAAACGTTTCCTTCTTTTGTATGGACGAGTACGCGCTACACTTCTCTCTTAAAGTGTGAGAAAGACTTCCTTTTCCGCCACGTACCAACTTATTACTGACGCACTGTAACTGGCTCTATAAGACTAAAAAAAAAAACAAATACCTTGGAATTTGATCGTTCTACATGGCAATACTATAGATAAAAGTTGCCAGATTAATTAAAATCTACTATACAAAAATCTTATTCTGGCTCATATATCTTTATAAAATGCTAAATTTATTACCACATCAGCTTTATAATACTATAGAAGCTAAAAGACTCCACTTTGTTTAAAAGTACATTTAAATAGGCGGTGCCAAAAAAGTACATTTCGCAGATGGCAGCACAGTCACCTCAAGTCCAACAAGCTGCTGTTATACATTTGACTGAGCAAAAGAACCTGCCAACTGAATGGTCCAATCACAACAGTCCATTTGACGTGACGTCACTGTGCCTGGTGTCACATATTTTCGGATACCTCATAGCGGTACTGCCGTTTCTTCACGCTGATTGCTGAATCGGTGGCTGCTGCGTGACGCTGCGTCATGCGACAGACATTTTATATAAATTTTTGTGGGCCGTTACTCTTCCATAGTATCACAATGCGCTAGCACTTATACCTAAAAGCTACACTAAAGTGTTGCCAACGTCACGATTAAAATACTATTTTGCAACGTGTCTGCAGACAGTGGCGCCCCCATTTCTAATGTTACAATCTGACTGATAAAACCCGATCTAAAACTAGAGGCTAGACGCATCACTAATATTTAAACGTCTTAGAGGCGTGTACGTCGAACAAGTGTCTACGTCGCAAAGGTATCCACGTCAAATTAATGAGGTTCCAATGAGCCTACGTCCAGTAGTGGACGTTTTGGAAATATTTGAAGGTTATCGTAGCAGCATCTACACGTAAAATAGGCGTACACGTCTAACAGACGTCCACGTCGAACAGGAGTCAACGTCAAAAAGGCATCCACGTCACAATAGTTAGGTACCTATTAGCCTATGTCCAGAACGTTCTGAATATGAAGGCTTGTCGCAGTCAGGCGTATACGTCCAACAGGCGTACACGTCCAACAGGCGTATACGTGCCACAGGCGTACACGTCCAACAGGCGTACACTTCGAACAGGCGTCCACGTCACATTATGTACCTATTAGCTGTTGGGCGCGGCGTCGCCCCACGAGGCGTGCCAGTTGTAGTTGTAGAGCCCGGCCTCCGGGTGCTTCCGCTTGCGGTGCAGCCGCAGCGACTCCTCTGACGCGTACCAGTACTGGGGGAACTTGTCGAACGGGTACTTCTCGGATTCTTTGACGTATGGCTCTTTTGGGTCCGCTGGAAGGAAAAAAAAATTGTAAATGGATGAAAAAGGTTGCTTTTTTTTTTAACAAAACCTATTGTTTAGTTTTCGGAGTAAAAGTCTGTTTTTAGTGTTGAAAAATGATGTATATTCTATCATCGTCGAAACGAGTTTCTCAAAAAATTCTACGGAGACTCGTGGCGTATTAAACAACCGGCTGGGTAGGCTGGAGCCTAGGGCGGTAGACATTACACTTTAGAGGGGCGGCAAGTACCAAGTAGAGTAGATGCTGCTTTGCTTTTAAAAGATGCTACCGAAGTTTAGCTTTAGGAAGATTGCAGAGCGTCCATAAAATGAAGGAAAATTACTGCAATTATAAATAAAAAACGAATAGTCAGAAAACTCATGACTAAAAAAACATCAGGAAAATTAAAAACAAAATAGGAATATAACACACTAGAACCAGTTAAATTAAAAAAGACAGAATTTACGTGGAGGCAAGCAATACTGACAAAATATCAGGAAAATTACAAAAAGTCAAAACGTACAAATTAAAAAACGTCTGAAAATTACAAAAAAAAAGCAGGAAAATTAAAAAAAATATCAGGAAAATTACAAAAACATCAGGATAATAACAAGAATTAAAAAAAAAAGACAAATACTTACGTGGTGGCAGACAGTAAAGACAGAAGATCCTATGCCGCCTGCTCTCATGCGACTCAAGATGTTTCTTGTGGTGTTTCCTGCGGATGGACACGTGCGGGCAGCACGGGCACGGGATGGCGAGGTCCTTGGGCACGGAGCCGTGGCGCTCCGCCGCGTGCTGGATCAGGGTTGACGCTACGCGGTAGCCCTGCAATATATACAAACATACATACTATCAGGAAGCGTAGGACACCCACCCACATGGTGGTCAGACGATCTGACCAAGGTCACTGGAAAGCGCTGGATGCAGGGCGCTCTTAATCGGTCGTTTTGAAAATCCTTGGGAGAGGCCTGGGTCCAGCAGTGGACGTTGTGCGGCTGATGATGATGATATGATAATTCTATCAGGTCCATAGTCTCTACCTACCCTTGTGGGAAACAGGCGTGACAATATGTATGTATGTAAATAAATAAATATATAGAGCTAGCCCCAAAGTAAGTTCGAGACTTGTGTTATGGGATACTAACTCAACGATACTATATTTTATTACAAATACATTAGATAAACATCCAAGACCCAGGACAATTTGAAAAAGGCCATCTTCCAACTTGCCCTGACCGGGGATCGAACCCGGGACCTCTGGGTGGCGGACTAGCATGGTGACCACTACGCCACGGAGGTCGTCAAAATGTATACTTAATATTACGTCTTTATCCCTAACGGAGTAGATATATGCTCCCTACGGAACCTATACTCCTTGAGTTTTTTCTGTCGTTAGGTAATCATCTATGTATGCACTCAGTTTTCCGTTCTTCGGGATGTTATGATGACATGGAGCTGATCTGATGATGGAGCTGGAAGGTGGTCATGACATATACCAGGACTCCTCTGGGCCGTAGGGCCCTTAGTCGATGTGGGGCCCAATCAGTTGCTTACTTTTCCTAAATAAGGTTAAACCTGCCCTGATTATAACGCCAAAAACGGTGAATTTTACCTTGAAGCAGTGCTCGCATCTGTAGGGGAAGGCTTTCCACTTGGGGTTCTTCTTCCTGCTGAACACCATCCTGTAGGGCTCCGTCGGAAACCAGTCCTCGGGGTCGAGGTCCAGTTCCACTAGCTCCGTGCCTGGAGTACAAAAACACGTTTTACATTAGTTTTACCCGACTTCGTCAGGAAAGGAAGGAACGTAGCGCCTAAACGAATAGGTCGATATTGATGCAGTTTTTCTTTTAAACAAAATTGCGTTTCAGACGATACAGGCTAGGCAAAAAAATGTGTAACATTTTTCTGTTACGAATTTTTTTTTTCAAGCTTCCTTCTAACCGTTTTCCGACATTCACGCATTTTTTTTATTAGCAAGGTTGACTTGATGACATGATTGGGAGCTATGTTTGATGAAAATCGGCTCAGTGTTTTCAAAGTAATGGGAGGAAGTGAAAGTGAGCAACAGAAATACATCATCTGTGAAATTTCAACTGTCTAAAAGTACTCAAGCTATCAGCGTTCATGAGAAACAGCCTGGTGACAGACAGATGGACAGCGGAGTCTCAGTAATAAGGTCCCGTTTTTACACTTTGGGTAAAGAACCCTATAAAACAATGCCTATTTATTAGTCTAGTCTGCCTAGTTAGTCACGTGGAGTCAGCTATTGGCCGATATATTTCGACCTCGTCCGAAGGTCTTCCTCCGAGCAAAAGTGACTAATAGACGCCTCAATGCCTATTAGTTATTTTCTTACCTTCGGGCACCCTGATCTTGGGCTGTGGTACAGGAGCCATGAACTGGTTCTGAACACGGTGTATGTTCTGAATTGCACTTGTGCTGGGCAGCAAGCTGGCCAGGTTGGCCAGACTCGTGGAGATGGCCGGGTTGGCGGCCAGAAGGCTGGTCAGGATAGTGTTTTGGGCCTGCAAATATAAAAATTTTGTTATTAAACCTGATTGATAAATGTTCAGAGACAAAAGGTATCTGGTACTAAACCATTCAAAGTTTACCGAATTTGGTCACTTGGTTTGACTATGCTGGACTCTCCAGGGAAGATCTGGTGTATGCATTTAGGGTGAGTGCTAATCATGTTTCATTCAACAAGTTCCTCTTATTGATGAGAGTAACCCTCTCAGATTTATGTAGTTACTGTGGAAAGTTGGATGACTTGATACATGTATTGCTGGATTGTGACCAGTATATCGCCCTACGTGACCGGTTTTTAGCGATGTACAATGGTAAGCTTAACATATTGTTAAGCAATCCACTGTCGAACAAGGCAAAAGCCATCTACCTTTTCTTACGAGCTGTGATGGTGCACAGTTAGGTTAATACTAAATTGAAGGAGCCATGAGGCTGGCATTGTCACACCAGCTGAACTGAAGCCTCGGTAAAATAAAAGATTTAAAATAAAATTTAAAAAAAAAAACCTGTAAATAACGGACACTCAACAACTTTCAGTAAGAAAAGACCCAGGTATGGCCCTTCATAGAAACAGAGTATCATTGAGTGGACCTCTGAGGCCTAGTGGTAATCACACCACGCTGTTGCACCGGAGGTCCAGGGTTCGATCCCGGTTCAGGTCAAGATCGAAAATGATCTTTTTTTAGATTGACCTGGGTCTTGTATGTTTATCTATTAATGTATTTGTTATGAAATATAGTATCCTTGGGTTAGTATCCCATAACACAAGTCTCAAACTTACTTTGGGGCTAGCTCAATCTGTGTGATTTGTATATATTTATTTATTTATGCCTACACTACTACAAACGAAACTATACATCCGTGCACACGGCAATGTGTGTGTGATCACCCGTTCAACACCCTCAACAAGGGAAGGGGAGAGGTGCGGGGACAGGGAAGGGGACGCATATTGCACGGGATCTTAGGAGATTCCTTCCTGTATGTAATATGTACTTATATTAATAGGGAATATGCATGAAAAAAATATGTGTTATCTAACCAGTTTATCCATAAATATTCAAAAGTAAAAAACTGCCTCCGTAGTCCAGTGGTCAAGGCGTTCGCCTTGTGACCCGGAGGTCATGGGTTCGATTCCCGCTGGGAAGCATACTTTGTTAAAAGTTGTTTCCAGTCTGGATAGGATATTGCAGGCTTGAATCACCTGATTATCCGAAAAGAAAGATGATTCCGTGTTTCGGAAGGCACGTAAAACTGTGGGTCCCGAACGCCACCTAGCGTTTGATCATCAAACTATCCAAGGATTGGTTCCTAGTTTGCCCTTTGGGTTGTGGAGGTCAGACGGCAGTCGCTCTGTGTAAAAACCAGTAACCTCGTCAAATCTCCTTGGTTAGGTAGCGGACCCCGGGCTCTGAAGCGTTACTGCTGAGGATGCAACCGGGAATACGCTCGGATGATGATGATTCAAAAGTAAAAAACTAACAGTGAAAACAGAATACAAATTGGTTGAAAAACGAACGAGATATAACGATTTTACGAAAATATGTCTATCTCACTTGCAAAAACGCTATTTTCTATGGCAAATGTAAAGATGATATGGACTTTGATGTCACCAGTCCATATTGGACTTCTCTTTCTAATTGAAAAATTAAAGTATCACATGTTCGTCATTGAATAGAATATTTTAATTTTTTTTCATATTTCTTTACTGTGGTTAATAAGGATATTATTAAGAAAATAAAAAAAAAAACATGCATATTCCCTATTCTGTGGAAAAGTACTATGCTTATATAATTAAATACACAAAACATATTTTTACTAAAATAGGTTTAGCAAAAGTTTGTAAATTTTTATTAATTCATATTATAAGTATAAGAAAACTCTACTCACTTGTAATAGAGCTCCATTTGTCAAGCTGCAAGACAAATCCACTTTAGGTTTCCTCTTATACCCTTTGGGCGGCCCTCGCTTCTTAGCTATTTCTCCATTCTTCTTATATCTAACTATCTCTCCATTCTCTAAAGTCTTCGGCGGGGTCTGCACAGGTGTTATCGTTAACTTAGCCGGCAACGAGTAACGACTGTGCAACGATTTGACTACATTGCTTGCATTATTAGCTGCCAAAGCCAATGGGTTAGCCAAATTTAACGGATTATTAACGAATTTTGGCAACGTTGTGCTGGGAGATGTGGGGAATATGGATAATGATTTTGGAGTGTTGAATGCGGGGATTTGGTAGACTTTGAGATTGAGGGATGGGGTGGAGTAGGTTTTGTGACGTTTTGCACTTGGCTCATCATCGCTGGAGTCTGATTGGTTGGTGCTCAACGGGTCCTTGTCGTTGTTTGCAAACGGGTCCATGTGTGCATCAGTTTCTTGAACGCAAAACATCTGAAATGAATGGAAATATTCTTAGCAGATATTATGAGATACACTACAGTTCTTCAAGTATGTTTACAGAAGCGCGTATTCACAACTTCTATGCTATAATGCACAAACTAATTGCATCCCTGTGGTGGCGGGCACGTGGCAGCTCCCACAGTCTGCTGCAAACTGTAGCGGAGCAATCTAATGGCTTCATCTTAAAGCATTAGATAGCTACTCATGTGCTACCATCATTTGATACTGCAAAAGCCTGATTGTGGGCCTTCAGGATTTTCTAACATAGCTTTAAGGCCAATGTTACTAACATACTAGTATTATATATGTACCTATGGAGAAATCTGAAATTTATTGATTTAGCATTCATGAGATTTATGAAATATAATTTTTCATACTGGTGTGAGAGAAAAGAAATAACCTAAAATATACCAACTGCTTCTCTTCCTGCCCAGCTCGTAAAAGCCGATTGACCAAATGGGTGATAGATAATGTGAATAACGTTAATAAGCAATGCAGCTACCATTCATTACCATTTTGATTCCATTTTACACCTTGGCCAATATTATGCTAAGTGGCCTTTGGGCAAAACTCTGTCCACCCCACTATGAATAAAGATGTTAGTTCTATTATTTTTAAAACTGTGCTTGTCTATGTAACAAAATTTTGTATTAAAATACAAAGAAAGTTTGCTTTTTTCTACTGTGGTCTTTTCCACAGACTATTATATTTTTATCACATTTAACAGGGAGGTAGGTATTTTACAAAGTTGGTGTGATACAGATTGACATTCTACCTGACTGAAGATATTACATTAGCAATGAATTACTGAACTAGTGTGGTTTAGATCATTGACCAAGAAATAAGGTTATTTACACCAAATAACTGTAAAAATATGATGTTATCTTTAAAGTTTGCATAATGAATCATCATAATTTTATAGAAAATTGTTATGAAAAACGTGAATTGGTTGGTTAAATTGAGGCATCGTATACATATGACACTGGCTATCACAAATTTAACCAAAAATACGGGCTTGCGAAGACGCTTCTGAAAAAACAAACAATACATACATTTCGATTCGAATTTCGAAACGGACGCCGATAATAGCTTTTTAAAATATAACAAAACTATTTCGACACAAAATGGCGTGGTAATTTATAAAAGTACTAAACAATAAGACGGATCTCATGGTATAACTGCACATGCCACTAAAAAGTTCCGCGTAACACAATGATTTGATTTGATCTAATTACGACCACGAAATACATAGGTAGTTAGGTCAGAATAACTTACCGTTCGCACTTTATATCATGAATATAGGGTTTTGATCACTTAAATATGTCACATTAATACTATTTTCACACGATTGTCTTGTTTGGGAATTTAATTATGATCGAAACATACAATAAAAGGTTATGCTCGGTTAATAATAACAAGTTTTCACATCGTTGTCTGTCTTTCTTCAACGCGGCGGCCCGTTAAGTTACGGCTATTTATTAGCACCCTTATGTCATTACAAAAGTTAAACAAATTTATACTTAATCCTTTTGCAATAAGGTTGAAAATATAATTAATTTTTGCGGTAAATGAAAGTGACTGAAGTTAACGCTGCGCATCGAAAGCGTCATCCATTGTTTGACGTTTTTGAAAGGGTTACCAGTAGATCATTTTATTTTCTACCATTCAATATTTGCAATGGTAACTTGGCATCTTACACACACAACCACAAATTGTTTTTTACATGTTTGAGCTTCAAAAAAAAAGAGTAAGTTTTTTGAGATTCATGTAGGTAACTATGAGGTTCTAAATAGTTTCTTCATTCTACCATAACATAACTAATGAATGATTGATCAGATTTTGATGTATGGTGGTATGGGGTAACGATATAGGGTCGCAAAACTCGCAAACGAATCTTTAAGAGCGGCCTTCCCGTCTTACTTTATAAACAAACGCTTGTACGTGATTGTGGCATTGTAAACGATCTTTTTTGAAAACTTTTAAACTAACAGGTATCTTGTACGCCATTTCTTGGTTTCTATCGAAATAAAAAATAAAAATTTTGATAAACAAATTCAGTATAAGCCCCCAAAATCTGCATTTTTGCATAAATAGAACTTCGACCGTTCATAAAGTACTCATAAATAGTAAAGGTAAAGAAAATATTTCGATACAAACCTCGCAAACGTAATGAATTTTTTAAATATAAAACATTAATTTCACACACTTGTAAGACTTACTTATAAACACCTACCTATCGCCTGGAACAAGTTTTATGAAATGTCTACACCCTGTATTCGTTCAATTGATAGTTAGTAATAATACTAATTTCGCTCAATAGAATGCAAACCGAGCCCTCATGCGTTATCTCTCTTTTTGGTTTGCCTCTTCTAGCATTACCCTGGACGAAACAACAACAGAACGGCCGGGAAAGGCCGCCTTAAATCATTAAAAAACCCGCGAAACTTTTTTAGCATTGGGAATAACTTTTCTATTTATCATAAATAAATATCAGAATGAAAGTGGCCCACAAAGATGTGAGGAGATATTTATTTCCAGCTACCTCTTCAGGTAGATTGCAAGATCTAGGATGATTAATCAATCTATTGAATCTATGATGATTGATCACGGTGGAAAAAAAGCTAATGGAAGTGCTACTGTATGACAAATTTAGTAGTTCGGCGGCAACGGGTCCGAATACTCATTTTGTCACGTAGCTAGCATACAACAACTCGTTTAAATAGTTTTTCTCATCAATGACCTCTAAGCAGCATAATTATTTGACGACCTCCGTGGCGTAGTGGTCACCATGCTAGTCCGCCACCTAGAGGTCCCGGGTTCGATCCCCGGTCAGGGCAAGTTGGAAAAAGGTCTTTTCAAATTGTCCTGGGTCTTGGATGTGTATCTATATATGTATATGTTATAAAATATAGTATCGTTGAGTTAGTATCCCATAACACACGTCTCGAACTTACTTTGGGGCTAGCTCAATCAGTGTAATTTGTCCATATATATTTATATTTATAATTATTATTACTTTGCTACGGTTTAAAAAGTGCTTACGATGTTTTTCAACCTGCAGGTAGTTTAACTTTACAAAAAAATTCTAGTACTTTACCATAGATGGCGTTATCTTTACAAGCAATTAAACTCAAGGACGATTAAGGCGGACCTTCCCGGCCGCTTTATCGTCAACGCGAGCATAGTTTGAAAAGCTTGTTATTTCATCCAGGACAATGCTAGAAAAAGAAGCGAAGCAAAAAGAGAGGGATAGCGCCTGAGGGCTTAGTTTGCATTCTACTGTGCGAAATTAGTATTATTATTACCGATTAAATGAAAGAATATTAACTATTCATGGAGTGCGAAATTTTCATTAAACTTGTTCCAGGTGATACGTGTTTATTAGTAAGCCTTACAAGTGTGTGAAATAAATGTTTTTTATTTAAAATTTTCATTACATTTGCGAGGTTTGTATCGAAATATTTTCTTTACTTTACAATTTATGAGTATTTTATAAACGGTCGAAGTTAAACAGAAATTTGTGCAAGAAAGCAGATTTTTGGAGGCTTATACTGAATTTGTTTTTAAAATTATTATTTTTTTATTTCGATAGAAACCTAGAAATGGCGCACAAGATACCGGTTAGTTCAAAATCTTTCTAGAAAGATCACTTACAACGCCATAATCACGTACGAGCGTTTGTATAAAAAGTGAGACTGGAAGGCCGCTCATCAGGTCCTAATTTGCGTTAAAATATACTGTCGGGACCTATTTCTGTCCTCCGTGATGATGACAGATAAGAAGTACTTATGACCTAGCTTAAAAAAAGCAGCCAAGTGCGAGTCGGACTCGCCAATGAAGGGTTCCGTAGCAGCAAGTAACATAAGTTCTTGTAGTTCGTTGTAACTTTGATCGATGTTTTAATAAACGCAAATCTCGTTCAAACCAATTTTCGGCAGGGCCGGACCGTGAATTTAGGGGGTCCTGGGCTAATACTATTCAGGGGCCCACCTAATTACTCAAAGTATAGGAAAAAATAAGAAAGTAAAACATTTGATTTATATTGTAATATTTTATGCTTTAGTGTTCAGGGTTGCCAACCCCTAATTCAATCTTGATCAAGATCAGCTACATTTTTTTATCGTCTATTTTTTTACTTTTACTTGACTTGGCTGGGGGCCCCTGGAATCCACGGGGCCCTGGGCTTAAGCCCAAAAAGCCATATGATAGATCCGATCCTGATTTTCGGTGGAAGTTTGTAGCATGGTAATGTACATCATATATTTTTTTAGTTTTTATCATACTCATATTTTAGAAGTTACAGGGGTTGTCTTCCACACACATTTTATCACTTTGGAAGTGTCACTCGCGCAAACTTTTCAGTTTGGAAAAAAATGATATTAGAAACCTCATCTATATCATTTTTGAAGACCTATCCATAGATACCCCACACATACGGGATTGATGAAAAAAAAATTGAGTTTCAGTTCTAAATATGGGGAGCCCCCAAAATGTATTGTTTTTTTTTCAATTTCCCTGTAAAAATCTTAACGCGTTTCACAAAATACATCTACTTACCAAGTTACAGACAGACAGACAGACATGACGAATCCATAAGGGTTCCTTTTTTGCCATTTTTTACGGAACCCTAAAAATGCCATACATTGTCGACCAGGAGCAACAGCCAAACGTATCGTGCCTTCCGCGGAGAAGTTTCAAAGAAAACACTTCATACAACAAAATATTTAATTGACAACAAAAATATAACAATTTCTTAGTTATAAAATATCCTTCCATAAGAGTATAGTTTGTTATGATTGTATGCTTTTCAAACTTGTCCAATAACATTACCTCACTATTGCTCCTTTGCCGGCAACTATTTTCGGCGCGTTAGAGTGGCCTATTTAGTGCCAGGCCCATAAATCTTTCCCCCTTTTTGCACTTCATCTATCTCCTGCCGAAACCTATTCAAGGGTACACCTTGCATAGGTCATATTGCATATATCCGAGAATGGGTTTTGGCGGGAGCGCCACATAACATCAACTTCTCCAAAAGGCCTCTACGTGTTGGAATTGTAATTAATTAAATAATTCTACGCTCTCGAAATGTGGTGACGAAGATAGAGCACATTTAAATTTCGAATAACGTCTACATGGCGGTGCAGTGACGTCACAAGCTACTATTTTACTAATATGATGTACCAAAAATATGGGCCCATTATTTTAATCTCACTGACAAACTAAATGATACTTTTCACTTTTCGGACCCTATTCACTCCATACATACATGCATATAAGAAACATCAAAATAAATTCATAATCGAAATCTAAAGATCAGTGACTGTCCCAGCCTTTCACTACCAGTAGACTAATCTGGCGGGAGCAGTATACTCCACCCCGATTATATGTAACCTCCAGAGAGCTACCACCAGGTCATAAACTGCCATGGGCCACATGGAGTAGCCTCGAATCGCCTTCGAATTGAGGTAGGTCGATGTAGGCACAATTTGGCGCGCTGGCGCTACATTGACCAAGCAGAAGCACAGTGCCAGTGTGGTCACGACGACCAGACTATGCAGCACCTCCTATCATGCCCTTTGTGCACTACCAGCTGTACCATGCTTGACCTATACTCTGCCTCGGTAAGGTGTAAAAGTGGAAACGTATTGGAAGAACAAAATTTGAAGTTTAACCTGAAGAAGACTACCAGTAGAGGGCCTAACATCAGCATATCCCTTATTGGCTGTTAGGGCAAACCAACGTCCAATCAACAACCCTCTTCTTCTTATGACCTGAGTAGCCCTTGTCTGAGTATGCTATGCAACAAACTTCTCGTTCTTCAGCCTTACTGTTTAGAACTTAAGAGGATACCTGATTTTTTCTATCACATGATTTATTTCAAATGGCGGCAGCACTGGACTCCGGAAAATTCATGTATTCCTTTAATAGACGTGACCCTTGCTTTTTCTTTCAGTTGATATTTCCACATAGCTCTTTTTACCCGAGTATGGCAAAGCCAAAAGGAAGGGTAATGATTTTAGCAGTCTATGCATGTATGTATGTCTGTTCCACTGTAGCATCTGCTTACTTTGTCTCGTTTCCTTATTCTCGTCATGATTCTCTCTCTTTTGACAGCGCTCCAGCTTTCCCTATGGTGAGTGCCCATGTCTAGCATCCGTAGGTACTAGAAGTATGCAGATGTCGAAAGCTTTTTAACCTACTTCGAAAAAGGAGGAGGTTATCCATTCTTCGCAATTTTTTTTTATGTATGTTCACCGATTATTCTAAGACACTGGACCGATTTGGTAAATTCTTTTTTTGTTTGGAAAGGTATACTTTTCAGGTGGTCCCATAGAAGTTTTATCAAAATCGGTCGTGTAATTTGGGGGAGAAGTCAGTTTTTATTTTTGAAAAATTATCTTTTTAATGTCAAACTGTACTTAATCAACTTTATAACCTTTTACAACCAAGACTTCATCCATCAATTTGGCATTCTTCTTCTGTTTCTCTCTGGATCTCTTCTAGATTGTATCTGTCCTTTTCAGTTTTCACCAACCTTCATCATTATCATCTGAGCGCATTTTCCGGTTGCATCCTCAGGAGTAACGCTTCAGAGCCCGGGGTCCGCTACCTAACCAAGGAGATTTGACGAGGTTACTGGTTTTTACACAGAGCGACTGCCGTCTGATCTCCGCAACCCAAAGGGCAAACCAGGAACCAATCCTTAGACAGTTTGATGATCAAACGCTAGATGGCGTTCGGGCCCACAGTTTATACGTGCCTTCCGAAACACGGAACCATCTTTCTTTTCGGATAATCAGGTGATTCAAGCCTGTAATATCCTTACCAAACTGGAAACAACAAAGTATGCATCCCAGTGGGATTGAAACCCATGACCTCAGGTCATAAGGCAAAAGCCTAGGCCTCTGAACCACGGAGGCAGTCAGCTTTCACCAACCTTATCGCCTACAAATCTTCTCGTGCTCCCAAAAATGCGCCTTGACATGAGCGGTGAAAGCACACCCTTTCTTTGGACATGAAAACTTTTTCACCGTCTTATAATGCTGCACCAAATCCCTCACATTCTGGGAGGCGTACTGACAAAACATACATTTGAACGGTCGTCCCGCATTGTGTATATTCATGTGGAGTTTCAAACTTGTTATATTCTTTGATGTGTAGCTGCAGAGTGGACACTTCGTTAAATCCGACATCGCTTTGGCTTTACACACATTACAGTTGATGCAAGTGTGTCTTGTTTTGTTTTTGTGGGTTTTCGTGTTGATGTGTCTCTCTAGGGCTCTCTTCGACTTCCCGTGGTACTCGCAAGTGGAGCAGCTGTAGCGCCTTTTCTTTATTTTTGCAATTCTGGGTCTTTTGGAAGACTCACGCTCGGAAACTGAACGGCTTCTGTAAAAATGAAATCATGAATCAAAGAAAATAAACGGCCAAGTGCGGTTCGGACTCACGTAAGAACGGTTCCGTACCATTATCTATGAAAAATCATGTTAGTTGTGTGGGAGCCCCACTGAATTATTTTTTCTGGTTTTAGTATTTGTTGTTATAGTGGCAACAGAAATAAATCAACTATCTATCTATTATGGTTCATGAGATACAGCCTGGTGACAGACAGACAGATGGACGGAAAGATGGACAGACGGACGGACGGTCAGACGGATAGACAGACGGACGGGCTGACGGACGGGCTGACGGACGGGCTGACGGACGGGCTGACGGATGGACAGACGGACGGACAGACGGACGGACGGACATCGGAGTCTTAGTAATAGGGTCCCGCTTTTACCCTTTAGGTACGGAACCGTTAAAAGACACATGTTTATATCGCTTCATCATCAGTATATCAGGCTACCAGCCACAGGAAGTCCACTGATGGACATAGGCCTCCCCCAAAGATTTCCAAAAAGACAGAACGGGAAGAACGGAAGCAGTCTGCGTCCAGCACTTTCCTGCAATCTTGCATCTCACCTCACCTAGCAGGTGGGTATCCTACACTGCTTGCATGTATGTGGCCGCCATTAGAGACCCTTTCTGTCCCATCGGTTTTTCGCGCTATTTGCCCCTTTGCCCCGCCCACTGCCACTTGGTTAATCCAGGTAACAGCTAATCTAATCCGGATGGCAATGTCAGTGATCTCCATTCTCCTATGAATATCCTCATTTCTGATTTGATTGCATAGAAAATATATTACAACAACCAAGCTAGTTCTCTCCATTGAGCGACCTTGAGCCTTTTAAGCCCCAGACATAAAAGAGAGGTGTTATAAGTTTGATGCTTATGTCTGTCTGTGGCAACGTAGCTTTCGAACACATGTACCAATTTCAATGCAGATTTTTTATGTGAAAGCAATTTCCCTTGCGGTGGTTCTAAGCTATGTCATGAAAATCATTTCAGCCATTTGAAAGTTATTGGGGGTCAAACATAGCTAAGAACCACCGCAAGGGAACTGGCTTTCATGTGAAAAAACCACATTGAAATCGGTCCATCCATTCGAAAGCTACGTTGCCACAGACAGACAGACAGATAGATTCGCCATTAGTGTCAAACTTGAGTTATAAGTTTTTGTCACAGGTTAAAACTAAGGGAGAAGACTGCTCTGTAGCAGCACAACTGAGGATGCATCTATGAACAGGCTAAGATGAAGAATGTTCATGGATATTGTAATTAAAACTTAATGTAAGACACTGACATAATTAATATTTGAGAAACGGGCCAACTCACTACCGAGTCAGTTAATGTCTTACATGTTCCAACCTTATCTAGAGGTCTTCCTCAAGGCCAGTAGCCAAGTAGCCATCTCGGTACACAAGTTGGCTCAGTCTTCAAATATTATTACTTGCTCACCCATTCTCAGTGTGGCATGGAGGAATGTACTCTGTATCTTTTGTGGTCAGTTCTACCTCCAATGATCCAGATGCATCGAAACAAGGCGACTCGGAAGTGGACATCATCAGGTCTTCTGAAAACTATGAAAAGGGTGAAAACTTGTGTTTTCCGCTAGATAACAACAAATCAAATCGGACACTCTTTTCTAAACATCAAAACAAGCATTTTCTATGGGAATTGTATGAGAGACATACTGTGATGTCATTCTTTTTTGGAGTCAAATAGCACTCTTATATAAGTTTTTAAGCATTGATAAATCTAAAGTCATATTGAAAATAGATACGATCAATGAAAACAAACACTATTTTGTCAAGTTTTATTTTCTTAACTGTACTGCACCAATAGTTTATTTTTGAATTTTTTAACCCAGTCATCGACACAATTTGGCTGGCACTGGGAACTTAGCACTCCTCTCAGGGTTGGTCTTTGAATTGTGCAGATTGTGAAAGCCAATAGAGGGAACGAGCGAATATTTAACCATGTAAAAAGGTAAAGCTATATTTTTATTCAATTTTGTAACTTGGCCTTTGGGTCTTACAGCCCTAGGTTCTTTGGTACTATAGTATTCTGTGACTTTTTAAGTTCTTTAAGGATAGACATAGCGCTGTGCCTGGGAGCAGGCGACGTTAGTCCAGACGTACAAATCTAGGCAACCTCTTAATCTTATATTTCAGCTGTTAAATATTACGTTCCTTCGTGCAGTTTCTGGGGAATTCGCTCCCTCATCCTATTATCCCACATTTAGGTATATTTTCGTAAAAGAGCGCTACATTTAGGTACAAAGAAAGGAATACATTTTCAAAACATAACCTCAAATAAATTTTGTACGTGTAATAATTTTGGTCATGCTAACATTAGCTTATTATTTCAAACGATAATTTCGTGAGAAACTTTTATTTAACATTTAGCCTCACTTACCAAATTGTGAAAATAAATATAAGCGATTTACTGTGTAAAAATTGACAACTATTTATTTTCTATTTTAGAAGAACAAACGAATGACGAATGACAAAAGATGACAGAGGTAGTCAATTTTCTGTCGCACAGATTAATGTTGCCATTATTAATGTATATAATGTATTGGTAGAAAGTGGTAGAACAAAAGAAACATGGCAGAAATATAAATTCTTTTTAACTCCATACAAAAGAGAGGTGTTGGTTTGACACATGCAGATAAAGTAAATGATCTAACTAAGAGCTAAAGGGTATCTTCATGGTTGGTTTGGCACGCCTTCTTCTGTCACTCACTCGACTCGAACAAATAAAGTAATTTAAAAAATATAGTTATTTTTACTGATAATCAAGCGTGTGAACTCTGATCTGAACAATAGACTTTAAAAAAATCTGTCCTTCCTTTAATAATCTTTTGTGGCTCTTCTTATGTACCGAAAAAGAAAACTCAAGTATTGTTAAAATATTATTTATTACAAAAATAACTAGTATTATCTTAAAAATAAAATGATTTATGTCTAAAATACTTATGCCTATATGTTCACATGAGACTAAAAAGATAGTAAAAAAAAATACGTCTATGCTAGAAAGTATCAAATTTAAAACGCGTAACAAGTATTTAATTCAATTAGACAACGTTTTATGTAAGTGAAGCTTGTTTATTTAATTTTTTGTCAAAAAGAGAAGCACATTTCAGTATTTATAATAAAGAACTTTAGTAATAACTGTTATATCATATTTAAATTAAACTAAAATTAATTAATTATTCTATAACCGTTATTTTCCTTTCTATTTTAATTAAGCTATATTTATGTTATTAATGAAAATCACAGTGTAAAATATAAAAAGCTTTTAACATGTGTAAATAGATAATATGATTTTCGTTTAAGACTACTAACAATATTTTTACATTTTAAAAATGTAAAGAAGCTAATTGGTAATAGCTTTATGGACATTAATTTATGTTAACAAGACTCGATATGAAAATAATAATTGTCATTATTATAATACATACATTTATATTTACATGAGGGCCGTTACTCTTTAAAATGTCACGACAACCGTCGGATAGTATCGTCCTATTTTTAAACCCGAGAAAAAGAGGGTTGTTATAAGTTTGATGCTAAAGATCTTCGTTCTGTCGGTCTGTCTGTTCGTGTGGCATCGAAGCTCTCAAACGGATAGAACGATTTCGATGCAGTTTTTTTACGTATTGTAATAAGAGATAGCACTAAGGATATCTATTGAATCATGTAGTTCCGATAATTATCACTAGATGGCCTTCTTGAAAGACGAAGGTTTTTCAATTTGCCCGTCAAATAAACTTGTAATGACAAACCAAATTAGACCAAATCATCATTTCATAGCTCTCAATGTTGAGCTTGACACTGCAACGCCGGTTCATAGTTCTATTCTACTCCAGAACGGATCCAGTTTTGGTGCCAGGGGGGTCACAGAGTCGTGATCAAGTCACAAGAAGTTATAATTTAATTTTTATATTCATAGATACAGGTAAAAAGTAGGTATTTTATTAATGTATGTAAGTGCTTACTGTACTTAGAAACACATATATTTAAATGACAAAAGTGGTGGCGGTGGCGCGGTAAAATTCAAATTTTCGATGACTTTGTTCCCGAACAATGCGTTTGCCATTACTATACAAAATATTATATTAAATTAATTAAATATTAAAGGTACTTACATAAAATCTATATAGTGACAAAAAATATTTGAAAACGTTATGTTTAACAATTTTAATAAGTGGTCCATCTAGGTCCTGGGCCCAGACCAGGGGGGTCA
The DNA here is from genome assembly GCA_943193695.1 of Acrobasis suavella. Classification (NCBI taxonomy): domain Eukaryota; kingdom Metazoa; phylum Arthropoda; class Insecta; order Lepidoptera; family Pyralidae; genus Acrobasis; species Acrobasis suavella. The sequence continues at coordinate 9,437,806 of OW971954.1, forward strand.
TGATCCCCAATACCCCCCTTCCCTGTATCCGCCCTTGATTTTAATACTATTCTACTTACGTTTGTCTTGTCACTATTGAGATAAAGTAACAAGATACCAAGAACATCATATATTTGAACGTATGTCAACATACATAAATACTTATATATAATACATATACTAATTATTTCATGTAATATATTTGAATTCCAGCCAATTTTTCAAAGTCTCAAATGTTTAACAATCTTTTTCTACCCTAAATAAAGAAAGTAGTTTCTTTTAGCAAAAAAAAAAATCACAATCTTTTTTTAACGTCGGTCAAAAGATGCTGATTTTAAATATACATTGCTGGTTTTAAATTGATTCTATTTTAAACAGATCGTTGCGAAACAGGCAATGTAAGTATATAAAATGAGATTCCCAGTCTTTCACTTAGGTACTCTACAAGAAGTTTTTTGCTAGGCAAATTAAATAATTAGCCAAGTGCGTGTCGGGCCACGCGCAGTGTAGGGTTGCGTAGTTACGAATGCCCACTTTGAGTTCATGCCACTAAAAACGTCCAAAAACGAATTTTCTATTGAATTTGTGTGAAATTTTCATTTTGCGAGTACATTTTATAAGCTGATCGCCTATAACTTTTTAATTTCTGATAGATTTCCTTTAAATTTCGTTATATATACTATAGCTGTGAGTTTTTTCACGTGTTTATATATAACCGTTTAGCAGGTAGGGGGGGGGGGGGGGGAGGACACTTGGATCAAACAAAATTTTTCACTTTAAAACCAAATATTTCACAAACGGATCCCTAAATCGAAAAACAGTTTTCGCAACCTCATACTATGTTTGAAATACCTATTCAACGATATCCAACATGACTGGTTAATCGAGAAAAAATTGCCATTTTACATTACTTGTATGGTTGCTACCCTAAAAAAAATATTTTTCATTATTTTATATTACCACTTTTTCCGCCGGATTTATATACATATTCATGCCAAATCACAGCTTTCTAGTACTAATAGTCGCTGAGTAAAACTGCGGACGGACAGACCGACAGACAGACATGGCGAAACTATAAGGGTTCCTTGTTTACTACGGAACCCTAAAAAGTCAAGAACCTCTGAATGTCAAGAATGCCATCTAGTGATGAGTAGCGGAACTACCGATATGACTTGATATCCGTAGTGTCTTCTGTTATTTTTTAAGGAAAACCCTAACTTTCAAGCGTTAATAACTTATAAACGACTTAATCGATTTTCATCAAACATAGCTAAGAAACACCGCAAAGGAACTTGCTTTCACGTTAAAAAACCGCATTGAAATCGGTCCGTCCGTTCGAGCGCTACGATGCCACAGACTGACAGACTTATAACACCCCTCTTTTTCTCCGTGCTTCGGAAGGCACGTATAAGCCGTTGGCCCCGGCTGTCATCATTGCATGGCAGTCGTCAAGCTATGTCAGATGCCTTTAGGCAGCCTGAAAAATCTTACCACCAGTGTTGGCCACTTACATACACGAAAAACAACAACCCCACTTTTTTGTCGGCGGTTTAAAATACAACACTGTTATTATCCAAGTTAAGAAGACGCCATCTTGGCCGCGGCGGCTGCAGCAGCGGCTGCCGCCTTCTTCTTGACAGCGAGGGCCGTCCGCTGCTTCGCCTGGATCTTCATCTTCTGGCTCTTCGACAGTTTCCGTTTCTTGTTCGCTTCGCTTGATGCTGAAAGAAAAATCAATTGATGGTTAAAGATTGTTTATTACTCAAAAGAAACATAAACATTCACTTACAAAGTATACAATATGTAACAGAAACCGTGATCGGACATGGTTTTTGTTACACATGTATTACACAAATACTCCTGCCTGTATAATCGTATAACTTTCCATAGAAGTATGATTTAATATATCATCAATATAAATAAGTTAAATTTAAGGGGCTACATGAATTTTCCGGGGTCTAGTGCTGCCCCCCTTTGAAATAAATCATTTGATAGGAAACGGAGACATAATTTAAAATTTGGCTACGCACAATTTCGAAAAACGGCCACTTTTGGCGTATGTGCGTAGAAAAGCTTCACGTTCTCACTTTAAACTGTAAACAGTAGTTAATAAAATAGTTTATAGGGTTATCTAGGGTCTGATCAAGGCCAAATTTTAAATGATATCTCCGTTTCCTTTCAAATGGGGGCAGCACTGGACCCCGGAAAAATTCAGGTAGCCCCTTAAGTGTAAAAGCAGTGTACAATAGACTTCTTCAAAAATACGCTAGAGGTCCACTCTAGCGTATTTTTGAAGAAGTCTATTGTACACTGCTATGCAACGTTATTTGCCGTTATTTTTTTCTAATAAACGCGTTGTCTCCACAGTGCAAGATTTGCTTGGTAGGCGGTCAGTTATGTCAAATGTGGTTTTGGGATGTCAACACGTCTTTAATCTATTTTGATCTTATTGCCAAAGATTTTTTTGACCATGTTTTGTGCCAGTTACTTTGAAATGATGGAGAAAACAGAATAGGTATATTTCTTGATACTTACATGAATTTAACGCAGCTCGTTCAGCAGCTGTGCGAGCAAGCTCGCCGAGCGTGTTGGCGAGCGCTGAGCCAAAACGCAAGCAATCTGTGCGCGATGCTGAGTGCGCTCGAAGCGCTAATGTTGCTAACCTTAAAATGAAATATGCAAGTTTATCCTCCATAAAATTATACGATAGTCGTACGATAGTAACTATCCTCCTTCTATGTCAAACCAAACTAGACTTAATTATCACACATTAATGCTCAATGTGTCTTGACACTGAAACGCCGATACGTAGTAACGTCCGTCTTGCGTGCCACTTTTGGAGTAACCCCCCAGGGAACTTGGAATAGAATTCATGGCTACATACTGAGAATTAAAGTCCGCCGTAGTCAAGTACTACTTTGCAACACAACTTTTACAAGGAACTCAAAAAGTAATGCTTACTTTTAACTTTATTTTACATATTTGTATGTATCTGTCTGTGTCCTCATAGCTCCCAAACAGATTAACCGAATTTCAATAAAACATTGAAGGTGGTATATTCAAACACTTCTAAATCAGGCGAATGTTGATATCCTTACTTAATATTATAAATGTGAAAGCGTGGATGTTTGTTACGCTTTCACGCAAAAACTACTGGACGAATAATCATGAAATTTTGTACACATATTTTGGGAGGTACTAGAAGTAACATAGCGATTGAAATTGTTACACTTGAAGAATAAGTTTACCTTCCAGCCAAGTCCTGCTGCTCCGGGTCCAGGTCACAGGTGAAGGTGGTGGAGTTCTTGCCCTTGCCCAGCGGCATCTGGAACCAACGGGACTACTTGAGAATATTTGTTGTTTTTCATTGCTGGCAGTACGAGTTGGGAATAAATAAAAACATATATAGAGACAAATCACACAGTTTTCAAGTAAGTAAGTTCCAGACTTGTGTTATGGGATACTAACTCAACGATACTAAATTTTATAATAAATACATAAATTTATAAACATCCAAGACCTAGGCCAATCAGAAAAATATAATTTTCCATCTTGACTTGACCGGGGATCGAACCCGGGTCCTCCTGAGTAGTGGACAGGCATGTTAACCATTACGCTACGGAAGTCGTCAAATGAAGGAATTTTGGTATCAATAAAATAATTTGTGAACAGTGGAGAATGACTTAAAATGTCCGCTCTCTATTCTTATAAAGTATGTCAAGCCCAATTGCTCCTCTTTCGGGTGCGTTCAGTCGACACGCGCACGGCATGCTCACGCCTAGCGCACGACAAGCGCGGTTTGAATTTGTTGCATATAATTTGAGTCCATACACATAAATAACACTCAAATTGCATTTACCTATCACACATACACATAAATAACACTCAAATTGCATTTACCTTAGTCCAGTCGGGGCGAGTGGCGGGCGGGCGCAAGGCGGAGGCAAGGTGGAAGCAAGGCGTAAGCAAAGCGGGCGTGTGGCGTAGGCGAGGCGTGCACATGTTGACTTTGGTTAATGCAATTTGAGTTGTATTGATGTGTGATAGGACTCACGTTATACTCATTTTTTTTAAATATTTTAAGACGCTATAGTCGGCGCTAGGCGTGGGCTTGGCGTGCGCGTGTCTTCCGAACACGCCCGACTTCACTCTGCGCAGCGCAGCTTAAGGTCGGTAAAATATGTATAGTCTACTGGCAGCAAATGTATAAATCTTGGTTCACAAACTTGGGGACGTGAGACATCCTATTCAATTGTAGTTTACACAAGAGCTCATTGGGCAATTAGAATAAGTTTATTTGAAAAATCAAATTAAAAAAAGCCTGACCGAAAATGTCAAGAACGCCATCTAGTGATGAACAGCGGAATTACCGATATGATTTGATATCGTATCAGTAGTTCCACTATAATAGCGCCATCTATTTTTTTAGGGAAAGCATTGACTTTCGAGCTGTAACCCCCAATAACTTTTAAGCTGATGAACCGATTTTCTTCAAACAAAACTAAGAACCATCGCAAGAGAACTTGCTTTCATGTGAAAAAAACGAATCGTAATCGGTCCATCCATTCAGGCACTACGATGCCACAGACAGACACACTGACAGACAGATATTAGCGTCAAACTTATAACACCCCTCTTTTTTGTCGCGGGCAAAGGTAATAATTACTAAACGTATAGAAACTATTGGAGGGCCCGTAAGTACGCAAAACTGGAGTTGCGGGTAGGCACACAGAGATGGCAGCACACACGACTAGCAAAAAATCTGCTTTAAAAATATTTATTGCATTTCATGTAAGTCATATTTAATTAATTAGAGCAGTACTTTATTTAAATAATAGTAATAAAAGATTTTAATGCTAACAAATACCTATAGCGCCATCTAGTGACAAGGAAGAGAAATGATTATGTTTATAAGGCGATGGCTACCCATCGCCTTATAAACATAATCATTTCGGGGGTTAACAACAATATTAAATCAAATCACCTTGAAGGTCTGCGGGCACAACCCGAAGAGGTACCGCTCCAGCGTCATCTTCAGCTCTTCGGCGAACAGCGCGGCTGCTCCGTTGCTCTCCATCGGCTGAAACATCAGGGTTTTTATGAGAAGAAAATTTTATGCCACACACGTGCACTTACTTTGTTTACAATATGTCATGAGCTAACGTTTACGTTAACTCATGACATTTTTATTTCTTCCAGGGGGGGCTAAGGTTATACGAGTAAGGAGGTAGCCGCGCACTAGCTGGGGCAGTTGAAGCTCCTACATGAAGAGGTAGGTAAGGTACGTAGTGGAGAACTTGAGAGAAATAGCAAAGAGTTATTTTATTACAACTTTACGATACTGATATAGATGTAATCAGCTCGAGAGATGGTAGTGGAATGAATGAGAATGATTAGAAAGGAATCTAAAATTAAAAAAAAATATTTTGAAAAAAGGAGGTAAACGGGAATATGAAGGATGAGATTTATTGTAACATCGTTACAGGGTTACTCCAAAAGCGGTACGCAAGACGGACATTACTGCGTATCCGCGATTCAGCGTTAAGCATAATTGAGCATTAACGTATGAAGATAAAGTCTAATTTGGTTTGACATAGAAATAGGACGTCACCATCGGACGACTATCGTATCATTTTAAGGAGTAACCCTCCTGGGTGGTTACTTCAAAAGCGGTTCGTAAGACGGACGTTACTGCGTATCCGCGATTCAGTGTCAAGTGACACTGAGCATTAGGCTTAACTCACTCCGGAACGGCAGCGGCGGGCAGCCTTCTTTACTGTTAAACCATTGTCACCTTTATTTCTATCTACGAAATGCATTGATGGCTTGAAAAACACTCGGCCGCTTGGCGCCGCTGGCAGTAGCGAGAAGTCGCGATGCTTTGTTTTGTTCAAGCTATATTGTGCATTGCGCAAATAGAAATTAAGGTGAATATGGTTTGAAAATTAAAGTGAGCTGCCAGCTGCTGCCGTTTCGGTGTGAGTTAAGCCTTATTGTATGATGACAGAGTCTAATTTAGTTTGACATAGAAATGGGAACGTACGTCACTATCGGACGACTATCGTATCATTTTAAGGAGTAACCCTCGCTGTTCCGCGACAAAAGAAAAAACTTAAAATGTTCTCAAAATGATGGGAAATAAGGTGGTGCAGTGTGGTCATTATAATAATCATACAAATACTGAAATAAAATTATTTACAAATAAAGATTAACTAGACAAGATAAAGAATAAGTAAGTGAAAGCAAGGGAAATTACCTATCATAAGGATAGAAAATATGTTTTTTCATGAATTTTATGTGGTCACATTATTGAAATGTATACTTTTTGAGTTCGACCATGCGCCGTACCTGTCATCGTATAAGGCTTGCGCAGACGGGTTTCTCGGTTCGAGACCATTTGAAGTAGCTGAAAAGCCGTATCTAGTACGTCCCCTCGAGCGACCAGGTGAATACGGGTTTCCAGACGTTTTCGCTCAGAAAAGACGTATCGACGTCGCTCTTTGAGGGAACGAGGAGATAACGGAAAGCCATATTTTTAAGCTACCTTCAAGGGGTTGCCGAGATACAGGGTAATATGCAGGTAATACTTCACAGTTCGGAGCATAGATCTTAAAGTAAAAATTGTAACGCAGTAAAAAAAATTTTGGTCCATGGTTCGGAGAGAACACTAGTAAGTAAATTTGAAAATTATGAAACACCACTACGCGTGGTCGTGCTATTTCCACCTAATTATAACAGGAGCTCAGGAGCTGCAAACACATTTGTCGATTGACTTATGGCGTGTTGCTTATGTTTTATGTAATTTATAACTCGTGAGCAGCCTTGTACGATTTTCACTGAAAATAACACTTTTCTTGGTAATTTATGTTGTTACGTTGTTTCTATTTCAGGTGTAAATTATGTTTTGGCAGAGAAATTTATAGTTAATATAGATGTATCTATATTTTCTGCCGTGCGGTTATTGATCTATAGTCCATGTGTTGAGGTACTTAAATAAAAGTAAACCATCTTGACATATCTTTTTATTATAATATACATCATATAAATCAATACCTTTGCAAATTACAAATCAATAAATGTATAAATTATGAATTCTTACACACACTCTTAAAATGTAATGTGTAAAGATATCAATTTGTGAAGTGTATTTTCAATAAAAAGACACGTCAACATTGTTTACATTAATTTAAATACCTAACCAAATGGACATAGGACCAAGTCCATCTATTTCGATGTCATAATATGTTTTTTTTTTTATTTGGCTCTGACACGCTGCCGCTTGTCTAGATAGCACACAAGGCGGAATTTCAGCCAGAGCTGAAAACGAGGACGTCATAGAGCCGAGTGTGTTTAACCAATATACGCACGTATATCGTACGTCGTTTTTCAACACACTTGCCAGGAAACATACCTAATAAACTGAACTTTTTGATTTTATATACACTCAACCATGGTATAATAATATACTTCACCTGGTATTCTCTTCCCGTGACAGCTGGTGACGTAATTGGAACAAGAATACGTCATCGGTTGCGGAGCGGTTCTCAAACTTTTTAGTGGGGAAAAAGATGATGTTAAAAACATACAGTTATAGGCTAATAGGTATTTTTTTTTATTATTACTAGCTTTTATTTAATTTGCGCTATTTGTCGTTTCAGAATGACCACTGCTGGGAAGATAATGTTGAAAGAAACCCAGTACAATATTGGTCCCTTCCCTCCCTACCCAACCTAATGGGTTATATTACAAATTACAATATTGATTTACATCTTAAGCCATACTAAGCATTATATATTACATTGAAAAAAACAATTAAAAGTTCAGTCCGTATTTTCAAGAATTTTGATCAGAAAAATTGACATTTACATGATAATAATACTCATTTTTAATAAATAATTTTTAAGTTTGCAAACCACAGTAATTTCTTAACTGAACGAAATAGAGCAGTATGTGTGAGCGAGAAGACTATAACGATGAAAGGGCGGGCTGTCAGTATGACACTTGTCAATTTGATGTGTTGCTACTGTGTGTAGTTGAATTACCCGAGCAAAATACATTTATGAACTTTATGTATCAATTATCAATTAATAATTAATTATATCAATTTATAAAATATTAAATCGATGAATAACACAAAATACTAAGTACCCAAATTAGTTAATATTTAATTTTATATTCATGAATTAATTTAGAAAGTCCTTAGATTTACTGAAAAGAACAAGCAGTGGCAACACTTATCGTGTCTTGTTCCATTTCGGCATTTCGGGAAGAGAATACCTTGGTTTATTGTACCATGAACTCAACTATTAAACCGTGAATGCACACTGTCGAAATCCTGCGCCGATTTACTTTTTAAAATCAGTTTGGCGGGCTGCCTTCTGGCTGGAGCCAGGCGGCGCGGCGGCGGGCAAATTGGTAATTTGAAAAAAAAAAATTTGAAGCATATACATTGGACACTCAGAAAGTTTTTCGAAAATAAAAAAGGGTTCTAATGGTAATTTTTTTATTAATACTTTTTAAAGTACTCTCCACCAGCCTCTATACAAAGTTTCATGCGTCTGTATCAATTTTCGAAACTTTTTCCAGTCTGCTGCAGGCACCTCGTTTATAGCCTGCTCAAACGCTGACAGCGCATCTTCCGGCGACGAAAATTGTATTCCTTTGAGCAGATTTTATATTTTCGGGAATAAAAAGAAGTCACATGGTGCTAGGTCAGGGCTGTAAGGAGGGTAATCCAGGAGTTTGACCGGCGTGCTGTCCAGGAAGTCCCCCGTTTTGAGCGCAGATTGGGCGGGCGCGTTGTCGTGGTGGAGTAGTAGCCCGCGGAGCCTGTGTTTGGTCGCTTGTTGCTAACAAAAGAGAAAACTTCTGGCAAGCATTTGGTAGTATACCATTCGGCGTTGATGCTTCTTTGATTCCGTAAAGGAATTGACACCAAGTAGCCAGTCAAATTGAAAAAGCTCGTTATCAAAATCTTCCCCCCGCTTCTCGCTTCTAGATAGCTTCACTTTGATAGACGTTGATTCATTTTGAAACACCCAAACCGTCGACTGGCGCTTCGTTTCTGGATCGTATTTATAAATCCAGGACTCATCATCTGTAATGATGTCGTAAACAAGCCGAGAAGAGCCTGCTTCAAATTTGTTTATCATGTGGCGAACTCTACGGCCACTACGAGGAACTACAATAAGAAACCAATCAAGAGACAACGGACGATATAGTTCACAAGAAGCATATGAGATGGCGCCAGCAGTATCCTACATCTCGATCTTAGAGTTCGTCCGATTCGCTGCATATATACAACTTCCGACGATACACCGTTGGAGCCGCGGTTCCCCAGGCGCAACAACATGCCTGGCGGGAAGATCTTCCCTTTGTGGCGGTCGAGCATATCACCTCGCTCCCGCTACAATCATATTGCGGCACCCATCGTGAAACTATCCTCCTCACGCGAAGATGCACGTGTAGAATCTCGTGAACGCTTCCTGATCCAATCTGCAGGATGTGCTGGATCTCCTGATACGTAACTCGCCTATTGTCGTGGATTAAATTTTTTACTTCAAAGAGCGACCACTTCTTTCCTCATCTCCCAATGTTAGTGGACCGCGCTTGAATTCGTTATACCAAAGATACACGGTTGCCTTGGAAGGGCCTTCACCCATAAATGCCATTTGAAGCCTATCGTACTATTCATCCGGTTTCAGGCGACACTTGAAATCGTAAAAATCATGGCGCAAAAATGTTCTCGGCTCAGATCCATTTTTCAAGGAGACACGATAATTTAAATTAGTCCGCAAAAATTTAGGAGGGAAATTTTAAAATAGGAACGTACCTATTTTTACTTATAAATAATTATATTTTCAAAATAGATTGTAATTGGCCAGTCTAACATACATAAAAACTTTTTTCTACTCCTGTACTGTTATCTTTCTTTTAAATGGTCCCGAACACTAATATAAGAACTTAGATTATATGATTTCAGAAAAGTCTATAGCGTCTTCCTAATATAATAGCACATGTGTCGTTATTTCGCCAAAACGATACTCCTAGCCATAGACCTATAACTTTTTTCTTTAGATCTACCATACTGCCAACATAATAAAATCGTTATTTTAACATATGGTGCCATTTTTCAAACGTGGAGTCACTGAACAAACGGTTTTTTGTAAGAAAAATCATTTGTTTAAGTGACTCCACGTTTCAAAAATGGCACTTTTGGACACTAGGAAGACGTCAATAAAAAAAATTAGGTCTTCCATAGATACCTAGTATCTAGTAAACATATGGTAGTATTTCATACTTTTCTCTGTTTATTTTTGGATTTATTTTAGTAAATGTAGTCGTAGAAAAAGTATTGTATGCATCGCTGTATAAGTGTGTCAAAAAATGCTCGATGGCGTCTCCTTACGATGCTCGCCAAGGCTCGCATCGTAACCTGCGCCACTCGCATTTATGAACCTTCTTATACAACTGTTGCATAAAATACTATAAAACCAGTGAAATTTGATCCAATTTACGAGCAAGTGTGTTGAAAATAAATATAAATACCATCAGCGCCTATTATGTTTCTATTTATGTCGTATCAAAAACAAAAAGCATGTGATTTCTATCAAATAATAGTCATGTACTATTTTGATGCCATATATTAATTTCTATTCATTTAATGCGACATGTTATTACTCATAAAATATAACAAACGTTCATATTTAAGTGCCTACGCTCTGTTTATATAGATTTGTGTTAGCACCTTTAGAAATAGCATGTTATGTATTATTTTCACGATTCGAGCGCTAAACTTCATTAAATGTAGAACAAAATGAGCACTTACATTATTTACAACTGAATGTCATAGCTATACTATATTTAAAGGTGATTTGTAAATTGGCTACCAGCAATACACAGCAATATATGCAATAGCCTATAGTGTCCCTAAATTACACGCCAAAAGTAAAAATGTGGCAATTTAAAATATAAAATAAAATAAATTTTAGTTTATTTAGAACAGCTCTTTGATGCTGGTCTAGGAGAAAGAAAAGACATTAGAATGTGCCAATTGCTTTTCTTCTCCCGCAGTTCGTACAAACCGAAATTTTTTAAATTAAACCAACGACACGACAAGAAAACCGCGTCAGTTATTTAACTTTATTACAAAAAATTGTAACAGGCGGACTTAAGGCCCAGGGCCTTTCTTACCAGTCAACATACAGGTGATGCGGGTAAAAGCTAATTTTCATTAACATATTTAATAGATAACATAATGTCGTAATAAACATTTATTTGTGGCGTAAAACACTAAAATACACTAATTTCCGTCAAAACAATGTAATAAAAATAAACGTTCGATGGACAAGCGTCAAAGGATGTCCGCTGATGGCATCTGGTTTTTAAAACGTGACGCCAAAAAATAATGTTTTTAGGTACAATATCGGACAAACAATAACTACTTAATCAGGACTTTATCCTTTTAAGATAGTCTTAAACCTCATCACATATCACCAGGAAGAACGGGATTTAAATTTTCCTAAAAAAAAAAAACACCTGATTAATGATTCGACCTCTTATGTCGAAGATAGACTTTAGAGTATAACTTTCAGCTCCAAAGCCACTTTCAGGCGAAATGGTGAAAAAGGGAGTTCCACTAGTGTTGCGGACAGAAGTAGCTATCGAATATTTTTGTAGATATGATAAATAAAGTTATTTTCCTTTAGTATAAGTTAGGGCTTTAGCCTATGTAAATGTAAATGTAAATAAATATGATGTAGGGACAGATGTATAGGGTGCCTAGATATAACGTTCCGATTCCTATGTACATGAGTAAATGATTTTGAACTGTGTGTATGTTTATTTCCCCGGTACGTAGCGTTTGGCACAGGTATATAGTGCTAAGCGTGAGGTAACTAAAGGTAAATAAAAGGTTTTGACTGTGGATTTCCCTAGCATATAGAACAGTCTTTCCCAAAGTGGGCGATAACGCCCCCTTGTGGGCGCTGGAGGCTTTAAGGGGGGCGGTAACGGGCCCAGAATAAAGTTGGGGGGCGCTGATGTGATTTAAGCAATGAGTGATTTATAACTTCAGCTATTTCATATTTTAAATTTCACTGAAATTAAAATCCTCTTACTACACAACAGCCATTTATTAGTTCATATTTATATCCTTTTTTATTGTACAAATATAAACTAAAAATGTAATTAATATTTATTATTTTCATGCGTTCACAACGCTATTTATATCGTTAAAGGAATCAAACACTAAAAAAATTTCGTGTTTTAAAGTTTCGCAGGTGAGGTCCCCACTTCCGATACTCTTTATTATTGTAAAATTGTATTATAATTGCTATTTTTTTATTTAAAATTAACAATGTTGATTATTGTTATTTTTTATAAAAGATACTCTAATGTACTGGTGTATGTATTATTATTGCTCTTTCTTGTAAAAAAGTCTAGTTTAGAATATAGGTTGAATTAAACTACAGGCAAGACAAATATGTGATTCAGGTTTTTATGGTGAAAAAAATGGGGGGCGCTACAAAATAACTGATTTTTTAAAGTGGGCGTTTGACAAAATAAGTTTGGGAACCTCTGTATAGAACCTTGTCACACCAGGGATCTCCATGGCCACGCCCCTTGTTAGTGTGAGAAGGTAACTGAAAATATTGTAAAGTGGAGGGGATATATCTAGGCACACCTACCCTCATCTAGATTTAGATTTTGTAAGTGCGAAATGTATAAATATAAGAGAGCTGTTCTAAGAAATTGTAGTTCAGTGTCACTGTGATCTCCAAGGAATAAAGAAGCCTAAGGAAGAGAAGTGTTTCATTTTCAGTCCATTGTGATCCAGCTGAGTAAAGGAACTCGGAGATAATACCGCACTGGATTCCGTCGGTAACAACTAGTAATGGGATGCATCTGCAACATTAACTATCTCCAACTTTATCTGGATATTTTCGCCTGTGGTAATCTCGATTGGCATTTACAGATAAAGCGAAGAAAAGTAGTTGATACATTTTACATTTTTATCTTCTAGACTCCCTTTATGTTAAGGGGATACTTGATTTTTTTAGGGTCCTATGCTTATTTTTTTAACATTTGAAATTATGAGTGACAACGTGAGGCCGCTTTTCTACGCACATTAGCCAAAAGTGGCCATTTTTCGCAAATGTTCGTAGAAAAGCTTCACGTTCTTACTTTAAAAGGACTTTTCCCGGCCGCTCCATCGTCAACGCGAACATGGTTTAAAAAGCTTGTTGTTTAATCCAGGGCATTTCTAGGAAAAGAGGCCAAAAAGGAGAGAGATAGCGCCTGAGGGATCGGTTTGCATTTTATTGAACGAAATTAGTATTATTATTAATCCATTGAACAAATTTTAACTATTCATAGGGTGCGGAAATTTCTTAAAACTTGTTCCAGGTAATACTTACGTGTTTTTCAGTAAGCCTTACACTTGTTTGAAATAACGCCATAAACATGCACGAGCGTTTGTATGAAAAGTAAGACGGGTTGGCCGCTCTTAAACTGTAAACAGTAGTTCATAAAATAGTCTGAAGGGTTATCTGGGGCTTGGTCAAGACAAAATTTAAAATTATATCTCCGTTTCCTTTCAAATAATTTATTTCAAATGGGGGCATGATGTATCGGTCTATATAGTTTCTGTGGTGACATCTCTGAAGCCAGTAATAAACGCGCATTCAAACGACTAGGTTGTTTTACTTACACACATATCAGGGCAGCACTGGTCCATGAAAATTCATGTATCCCCTTAAAAAGTTTATCAGCTATGCAAATTAAAAAAAAAACCCTATAACACCATCTGGTGATGAGTGACGGAACTACATATTCCAACCGATGTTATGTGGAATTGATATCCGTAGCGCCATCTATTATTTGTAAGGTAAATTAAAAACCCCGACTTTCAAGCGTTCACCCTAAACTAATTTTAATCAAACTAAGCTAAGACCGACCGCAAGGGAACTTGCTTTCATTAAAAAAACCGCATCGGAATTGGCCCGTCCATTCGAGAGCTATGATGATACAGACTGCCACACGGAAAGACGTCCGTCTTTCTGTGTGTCTGTATATAGGACAGACAGGCATAAGAGTCAAACCTATAATAATTTTTTGTCGGAGGTTAACAATGGATGTTGTAAAAAAGTGTTTCAGAAGTTTTTGTTTTTAATAGCAACCACAATGACCACAATACATTATAGAACAACAAAGTATCTTTCTATGATTTACACCGGAAGTTTGAAATCGGAAGCAGGATATAAATCTAGAAGCGATATGGTAGATTTTTATGTGTATGGTGTGACAACATTTTTTACAGTACTTGACTTATCATTCGTTCAATCGATTCGATCTATAAAAAGCTTAGATAAAATGGGTAAATTGAAAAAAAAATACGCGTTAGTAATATAACATTAAAAACACAGAGAATAATACATTTCTTTCCGTGAATAAACCTGTGGAGCCAACTTGCATAAGAGAATACAAAATTAGTGAAATTATAATAACACCGGCCAAGTGCTAGTCGGACTCGCGCACTAAGGGTTCCGTACCATTATCTATAAAAAACACGTTTGTTGTATGGGAGCCCCACTTAAATATTTATATTATTTTGTTTTAGTAGCAATTTTATGTTAGGTATAGGGCAACAGAAGAACATCATCTGTGAAAATTTCAACTGTCTAGCTACCACTGTTCATGAGATACTACTAAACGGTCAGTAGTCTTAGTAATAGGGTCCCGTTTTAAGCCTTTGGGTACGGAACCCTAAAAAGTTATTCTCAGAACAATCATACATTAAGTTGTCATCATGAATCACGAAATATTTTCCAACGCGTAAAAATTGGCTATCGTAATATTCATAAAATGACTCGGTATTTATAAAAATAAATCTAATCTAAAATTATTGTCCCATTTCTAAATTCACTTGGACATTGGTATTAACCTTGGCAGTCTGATGACAAACTATCACTTGCAATGAATTAGGTTGATATGAATTTGAATTATTTTGCCAAGGATGTTGATATTACCTACATATTATTTATTAATGACTTTTTCCCGCGACTTTATTTATTGCAGGTTAGGCCGATGTTACTCTCCATCCGTCTTATTATAAAACCCAGACTAACTTTGTTACTAGGATTAAACCATTATTCGAACAAATCAAGTTGACATCTAGTAATATCACACTATCTCACCTGTCAATGTCAATTTCATTTTGAGCGGATAATGTTTTAAACCTAGTAACAAAGTTAGTCTGGGTGTTATAATAAGACGGATGAATCTGGTGGCATTTTAGAAAAGTTTGTTAAGAGTGACGACAGGGTTAGAAAAGTATAATTGTAATAAGTCCGTATTTTAGTTTATCAAAAAATAATGAATCCATATTTTGTCAGTTTGCCAAAAAAGTAAAAATTCACAAAGATACGAAGCATCAAAGTTCTGGAGTGGAGGCTTGCGACGTCACCTCTATGTAAAAATCGTACGTGGCCGTGACGTCATATGAAATTTCAATGCGCTGTATATTTGTAATTTTTTGTTTCTCAGAGAAAAGAAAAAATACGTGTACATTTTTTTTTAATAATCTAACCAATGAGCTAAAAATATTTTTCCATTCGTCATTCCTCGATCGAAAATGTCAAGAACGCCTTTTAGTGATGGATGAATAGCGAAACTATTAATACGATTGAATATCCGTAGCGCCATCTATACTTTTTTAGCGAAAGCCCTGACTTTCAAGCGTTAACTCCCAATAACTTTTAAGTGGTTTCACCGATTTTCATCAAACATAGCTAAGGACCACCGTAAGGGAACTTGCTTTTACGTAAAACAAAAACCGAATCGGAATCGGTCCATTTGTTAGAGCGCTACGATGCCACAGACAGACAGAAAGACCGACATACATATGAGTCAAACTTATAAAACTCTTCTTTTTAGTCGGGGGTTAAAAATCATGATGATCATCATCATGGTCATTTCAGCCTTTGACGTCATCATTCCAGCCGCATAATGTCCATAGATTTCTCAAATGACCGATCTCGAGCGGCTTGCATGCAGCATTTTCCAGCGACCTTGGTCAGGTCGTCTCCTTGTGGGTGTGTCCTATACGTTTGGATGTCCAGGCGCGTATTCAGCCTTCAAAAAGGTTGTGTTCAAGACTCCTAGTATTTTTAGACTACTCGTTGCAAATCCTTCACATTCGAGCGATTCAAAAATGCGCGAATAGAAACGCTCGCGCAAATTATTCGTTGCATGATTCCCGCGCCGCGTTCAATAGGTCTCCTTTCATAGACTATGGAAGGAGACCTATTGAACGCGGGAACAAGGAGGTTTAAACGATTTAGCTATGAATCTATGATCTATGGACCATAGATCATAAATTCATAGCTAAATCGTTTAAACCTCCTTAACCATAGTTAAATATAATGCGACCTCAAGATGATCTAGGCCTCCGAGACGAAGCAGCGCCAGTTGCTATTGTATCTTCCTATTCTTTAGTAAAACGTGAATTAACCATTTTCCACAACAGACGTCATACCCGCAATAACTGTCTCAATAAAGTGTAATAAAGCCAAGGTCGCGCAAAAATATACAACTACAAGTCTTAACAGAAATAGCCGATGCGCCCACGCATACGATTTCGAGTTATTGTCTTGGACACACGCACACCCCCTTACGGAGGTGTATATGTGACATTGAGTGACATAAAGTTTCTCGAGCTCCTCCATGCTTCGGGTGGCAAATTTTACTCCTGCCTTGGTCTTTGTATTGCAGTAGTCAAAGTACCATACGTGACTACGACGGATATCTTTAGGCAGCTTGAAAATCTGACACACGAAAGAAAGAAAGCGAAAGGATGTTTGTGAAGATGGCAACCGCAAAAGAGAATCTCTAATAACTTCGGGAGCCCATTCCATTGATCGGCTACGACGATGCGCGGGAAGAGAAAGTACCTAGCAGGTTCATTATACGTTTTTTGTTTTCTTTCAGACCATAGTGGAAGAAACGTGATGTTTTTTTTACTTAATTCAAGTAGTTTTTCCTGATGCGTGCGTTTCTTCGGAACTTTCTACTTAGTTGCATCAATTCAGAAGAATCTTCAAGATTTCGCAAATCGCTACAGCAACTCAAAACACTTTTTTCTAAACAAACAAATGTTCAATGGGATTTGTAGGAAATATAGACTAATGACGTACATACTTTTCTTTGAGTCAAATAGCGTTCTTAATATCAGTTTTTCCGCAATAATAAATATATAATCACATTGAAATGATCCTGACAAGTGACATTATTTTGTGACGGTTTATTTTCTTAACAGTACAAAATAATTTATTTTTGACCCTAGAAAGTGCCCAATTCCTAAGTATCTATTACAAGTCTAAAGTACCTAGCTGTCACCACTCACCACCTGTTTTTCTTTTGCCCCGAGTTCGTCACGAAAACATTCTAATCCTAAACTAAAATCATTAAATCACGAGCGCGGTCGTTTTCATTCAAACCGTTACACGCTGGCGTGTAGCCAGCCGTTGATGTATGAATTACTCTATTGACATGTCGCTGATATTCTCTTTAATGTTTACTTGTTGGTTGGCGAGTGGTTTATGTCAAATCGTTACGGACGGACACTTCTTGATTTCTTGCGGTGTTCACAGAGACCTGGAGGTGATATTATGCGATCTTGCAGTCAGGACCTCCTTATTATACTCGTACAGAAAGCGAGGGTTTAGTGCGCAACAGACAGGGCGCAAGTTGCGTCGCGTAACAGCTAGAGATGGGCAGTGGATAGTACTCAATCTACCCATTTGAGTATTTACTCACTAGCTTTAATAAATAAAGTAAATAGAGCGTGCTCATGTATTGACATCGCATTTGATGTCTGTTTACTTATTTTTACGTAAAATTACATCTCTGCACACCTCCCACCAAAAAATGATAATTAGTCAAAGAAGTCTACTTTCAGTGTATGATTAGTATGATATTTTCATATAATTTAGCGTCGCATATAAAGTTTACCTACATTTTAAGCATATTTTGGCGTACGCACACAATTTCCGACAGGAATTGCAAGTGTATACTAGATTCAAGTTTCAAAATTGTCATGAAAACATGAAATAATGAATATGAATATAAATATGAGTCGCAACTCATATAAATCAATCTACTCACCAAATGGATAAATAGGGATATTTATCGGGTATTTACTCAATCTACTGAGTAAATACTCAAATGGGTTGATTGAGTATTTATGCATTGCCCATCACTAGCTGTTACTTGCGCCGCGTCTGTTACGGGTACCGTGCCGTAACAGTAACAGCTAGTGATGGGCGATGCATAAATACTCAATCAACCCATTTAAGTATTTACTTAGTAGATTGAGTAAATACCCGATAAATATCCTTATTTATCCATTTGGTGAATAGATTAATTTATATGAGTTGCGACTCATATTTATATTCATATTCATTATTTCATGTTTTCATGACAATTTTGAAACTTAAATCTACGAGTAGTATACACTTGCAATTCTTGTCGGAAAGTGTGTGCGTACGCCATAATATGCTTAAAATGTAGGTAAACGTTATATGCGACGCTAAATTGTATGAAAATACAATACTAATCACACACTGAAAGTAGACTTCTTTGACTAATTATCATTTTTTGGTGGGAGGTGTGCATAGACGTAATTTTACCTAAAAATAAGTAAACAGACATCAAATGCGATGTCAATACTTGATCACGCTCTATTTACTCTATTTATTAAATCTAGTGAGTAAATACTCAAATGGGTAGATTGAGTAATATCCACTGCCCATCTCTAGCTGTTACGCGACGCAACTTGCGCCCCGTCTGTTGCGGCACTAAGTGTCTATTAAATAAAATCAGGTAAGCCGCGCTTAAGGACCTTTACTTTATACTTAAATTAATATTCGAGGTGCGCATTGTAGCTTTTTCTTTTACTTCATGTCAATAGTCACCCAAGGATGCTGACCATGCGAAATCGAGAAGAAATATCCGGAGCAGCTATAGTTTTTACTTTTCGGAAGGCCTAACGTCTGCCCATTTTGAGAATGCAATCTACAAATAGTTTTATACATACCGCCACCCGATATCAACCCTAATGTACCTATTACATGTAAAACTGTGTGATGCACTACACGTGGCTCACCTATCAATTAACGTTTATTTTGGTATCTCTTGACTTCGGCGATTTCAAAACACATTGCGTACTAATCTGTGTAAATTTTGTAAGTGCAAATATGACATTAATACTTGATGGGTCTCTCAGTCTCTTTCAGACAGACTTTGTTTTCTTTATTATCATAGGATATTTAAAATATCTCTTAGGTAATAATCGTCACTTTGTTTTATTGCACAGTAATTGTTGACGTCAAAAAGTTACTTAGAGCTAAGTTTACTGCCGCCTCCAAAGCGCTAGTGCAGAAGAAGCGGTAACAAACTTATACGACCTCTTTCTGTTTGTCTGTTTTCTTCCTCTAGGCATAATGTCTATGCCTAGAGGAAGAAAACAGACAGACTTGACATTCTCACTCTTACGTAGTATTTGAATTCTCTTTGATTCTCACATTCCTCTCCATCCTATCTAATTTGTGTCTCCATCCACGGGTTGTTTGTAAGAGATCGCTTTAAGCGATAAGACCGCCCGTTGCATTTTTCTTTTGGTGTTCAATAAAGAGTTATCTATCTATCTAGGTACCTAAACGGGCAGTGACACACACAGGCCTGCTCAAAGGCCCTTATGCTTATGACCATGCGATTTTACTTCTTTAGTCGCCTCTTACGACATCTACAGGAAGAGATGGAGTTGTCTGGCATCTTCGCTCGCCAAGGTTAAATACTCTAAATGTTTAATAAAAGCTTTAAGCACTAGATGGATGCTGAGAGAATTATTAAATACTGTCTTTATTTACGAGAACGAACAACGATGTGTTTCTTACGCAGGGTTGTCAAAACTATAATCTTGATTAGGTATTTAAAAGAATGTAAACAATTTTGACATGTCTTTTTTTTTACAAATCAATACCTTTGCAAATTATAAATTAATTATGTAATTTATAATTTATAAAATAAATAATTTGCAATTTGCAAAGGTACTTATATATTTCAATAAAAAGACATTTCAAGATTGTTTAATTTTTTTTTTAATACCATACGGTCATAGCTACCTATAAAAGACACTCCATGTCTTTACCTCTCATTTTAATATAAAAAAATATAATATTATTAAGACAATCGATGTGTTTAAATCTCTTTCGATTTTATAATAAAACACGGATTAACACTTGGTTTAAACCAATATCCACCCAAAACAAGGAGATCAATTCACTGTCTTTTGTTGATGTCAGTCAACTTAATTTGGGTGAATAATGAAGCTATTTATTCACCAAGTCCGCCTTTCTTATCAAAACACAGTTTTGAGTCTTTCATAAGTCCGATAAGACTTACAGTTTTTCAAAACTAAAAACCGACTTCACCCCAAACTACACATCCGATTTTGATAAAATTAGTGTGTTGGACCGTGCGTGTGGTTTCCAGCCTCAAATAGGCATGACGAATGGAAAAATATGTTTAGCCCTATGGTTAGATTAGTAAAAAATATTGTATACGTATTTTTTATTTTCTCCGAGAAACAAAAAATGACAAAAATACAGTGCATTGGAATTTTGCATGATGTTCGTACGATTTTTACATAGAGGTGACGTCGCAAGCCTCCGCTCTGGAACTTTGATGCTCTGTAACTTTGAGAATTTTAACTTTTTCGAAAAACTGAAGAATACGAGTCCATTATTTTTGCAAAATATAAAAGACGGTTTAATGATAATTATACTTTTCTAATCCTGTCGTAACCCATTGGACCATCCATCTCTTCCTGTGGAAGTCGTAAGAGGTGACATAAGGACGTTATGTAGGCTGCCGGCTTTACTTTTTTCATAATCACCATCGGCTATGATCTATGTTCTTTTCTCCTTGATAAAGCATTTTTAAAACCAAAGATATAAGATATAACCTGTTATGCAGCCATGATTGCAAAGTCTCATTCTTGCAACAGTAAATTCCCATTAGAGGAAAAGACACACTAGGTGGGTTTATGTCAGATATATGAAGAGGCGACTTAAGGACTAAGGACAAATATTTCAAACATTCAAATGTAATATTTTTACAACATTGCCAAATCGTTTAAATTATTGTTCCGGATATTTCGCGATTTTTTCTCGATTTCGCGTAGTCTTCGGCCTCCTTGAGTGACCACTACCACTGACAGGCATATTATATTTAGATAAGATATTTATTTGCAAAAAATAAAGTAATACAAGATGATTCTTATAGGCCTCTTATTTTACCCAGTTTGGGTGTGCAAATAATATTAGTTTTTGTCAAAGAAGAAAAGCGCACCCCGGACTTCAAAGCAACACAGCTGAGAATACAACCAGGAACGCGCTAAGATGAAGAATAAGAATGTTCTTAATATTTTTACAAGCTTTTATTATGATGCTTGTCCTATTGTTTGTTGCTTTTTGGGTCCAATCTAGCAAGTTAAATTTGATCCACTTCCCGGTTTCCGATTGAGAATGCAATATTATTGTGACAAGAAGCTAATATGATGATGGAAGCGGAAGGTGGCTATAGGAACCCTGTAACAAAACTACGTTACCTGTTTGTTTACGAGTTTTGGCTTATTACATTTTGTCTCTGTCCTGTACTTTAGCCGTCACAAGTCACAAAACAATAAAAACTTGTAGGTACCTACGAAATATTTTTCTTTTACTTATTTGTCTGTTATTCAGCGGGCAACTTATTCTGCTGTCATACGATTGCCAACCCTACGTTTACGAGCGAAAATTATTTTTAACGAGATATTGCGGTATATTATGTATGATGCTTTACAATAAAATTCAGAATAGCCTCAATGACGGTGGACTTTCTGTGAAAGACGTCAACGTTTGCAGTTTGCGTGAATTGTGAAAAAATATAAATTTATTTTCGAAAGTACCCTTGGGATTGGTGATTGATATTTTTGGCGGGAGTATTTTTAAATATTTTTTGGGTTCATTGAGGCAGGGAAATTGATAAAACGGAAGAAAATAGGAGTGGCGACAACTATTCAGTTCCGTGTCCAGAGCGAGGCAAACGACATAAGGTCAGAGGGGTTGCAAAATCGAATTTAGTATGTATTTGCACCCTTCGCCCTTTCTGAATAGGTGCTGCCAGGAGGGACTGATGGTCAGCTCGGCTTCACCTTTTTGACTACGTAGGTAGTATTTCTTTTTACATTAATTTATGTTTGTTTACTTGTTCGCAAGCATACATGTTATAATGCGTCAATATTGTATGATATAACTTAACTATAAAAATTTTATTAATTAAAAGACAATAATAATATGACAAAGCCTTTCTGGCGAGTAGGCGACCAATACTGTGAAAATGAGTTTCTTTTGGCGTTTCTTCTCAGTAGTAGTTGTTGAAACGCTGGTAATGGAAGCTTTCCTTTAAAAACAAATAAAATTAATTAAACTTATTTAAAAATAAATTAATTTCCCATCACTTTTTTCTATATGAAGAGGTTGCCTGGAAGAAATTGCTTAGCGATAAGGCCGTCTTTTGCGCATTTCCTAGTTTTTAAGATAATTATGTCCTGTATTTATTTATTTTGTGCTGTAAAGGGCATTGTATTGTATTGTAAATTTTCACATATACTACATGTAATGTTTTAATTGTACTTATTGACGTACAAAAGTGCCTGTAAATGTCTAATTACTGAATAAACATTTGAATGTTGAATATAAGTTTCTGTGCTCCTCCGCACCCGGAACCGGAATCAACAAAAACTACTCTAATAAAAACTTATCACCTTTTTAAAAGATAATATTAGCTTTTTATTAACCAATTATTTATTAGATATGTCAGATGCCTTTAGGCAGCCTGAAAAATCTGACACCAGTGTTGGCCACTTACATACACGAAAAACAACATTAACCGATTTTCAAAAAGGAGGAAGTTTTTAATAAGTGAGTGAATATTATAAAAGTATATTTTAATGTATCTTCCTCGATTAATCCGATTTAGTATAATATTTAGTATAATATAATAATAAATATCAATAAAATAAATAATTTAACAAATAAGAATTTTCCAAATGGACCAATTTTGAACACTCTATTTTTGTTTGAAAGGGCATACTTGCGAAGTGGTCATATAAAAAATTATCAAAATCGGTTGTGTAGTTTGGGGTCGAAGCCGGTTTTTAGTTTTGAAAAAATATTTATATAATTACTTACTAACGAGATTGAAAAAATAAGAAACAGTTAATAAGCTCGGTAAACACACAAAACAGTTTTTGAAAAAAAAAAAACACGACGCTGTCCTTTATTAGTAAAAATATATACTTAGCTGTTTTGTACTCAGGATGATGTAAGGATTCTAACGATATTGTGGATTAAAGAAAATCACATACATTCATGAACCCTGTTTACATTACACTCCTAGTTTGGGGCAGCTGTGTAAAAACTTTGGTATACCTTTGAAATTTTATGATGCTGCTGTGGCTCCGGCGCCTTCTCGTTGGAATCTGCATCATTCAATTTTGCGTCTATTTCCAAATACATAGACACAAACAAAACCAGCACAAACAGTTTTAATGAACACATTTTCAATAAGGTATTGTTTTTGTCACTATAACTCAGTGTTCTTTCACTTTTTGTTATTTAAAAAAAAAATATAACGCGCGGGCCTTCAATTTAAAAAATTGCAAAAATTAAAAATTCATTTTCAAATTAAGAATACACGCGCGTCTACAAACAAAAAAGATTTTCAAATAAAGAACGTAAAACTATCAAAACACGTTCGGATTTTTTGTCGATTAATCAAACGTCAAAAAGCGCGGGAATCTTTTGTTCTCAGGATGAGTGACTCCAGGCGACTGGAGAAGCAGACAGAGAGACGCACAGTATTTTTAGAATCGAAGGGGCGTGTATCAGTCGCAAATGCGTCAATATGCGCGGTGATGGGCCGAAAATATTGCATCTTGCTGCTTTATTTCGGTCGTAGTAATGTAACAGTCATTTTAGGATTCCTTTATTTTTTTTTCCATAATCGCCATCGGCCACGATCCATGTCCTTCCCTCCTTATCTCCATCTTCCTTCGACAAAGAAGAGGGGTGTTGTATGACGCTAACGTCTGTCTGTCTGTTTGTCCGTCTGTTTGTCTCTGGCATAGTAGCGCAAAAACATTCATGTATTATTTTGAATTTATAATTATTAATTTTTAAAGCAGGAACGATTTGGGACGGAAATTTGATGACAATTAATATATTAACTGTTTTTTTTTATACCATATAGATATCTTATAAATACCCAATAGTATTTTTTTATCTGATAATTAAAATAAAAAAAAGATAAAAAAATCTCTGTGATCTCTCTAAAACTCTGATGTATTATGTATCCAAAATAAAATACACATTTAACACAAATTTATTTTTTAAATTTAATTTTAATGATCGGAAACAGGTTCGCAAGACTTTGCCTATACTTAAATTAGAGCAATACACTGAAATTTTGTAAATAACCCATGTAAAATAAATTCTAGGATAATTATAGATAGAAAATTAGTTTTTTTCATATTTCTTGCTTTTAAATTAAACAATGTTGCCACAGTAGTAAAACTTCCAGAACAGATATACAAAGGGAAGCAGACCAAACATTACATACTTAGAACGCGTGGCAATTTTTAACTCGTAGCTTATTTTTTAATTGCCTTAATAATATATTTATAAACAGTTATTGCGGGTTTTTGTATTCTAAGTACTCTTTCACATTCATAAAGAATTTTACTTTAATATTTTAATTTCAAATATTACCAATTATGATAAAGAAAAACAACAAATCTAATGTAGCTTAAGTGTCATTCATTTCAGCCGCATAACGTCCACTGCTGGACATAGGCCTTTCCCAAGAATTTCCAAAATGACCGATCAAGAGCGGCCTGCATCCAGCGCTTTCCAGCGACCTTGGTCAGATCGTCTGACCACCTTGTAGGGTGTCCTACGCTTCGCTTTTGCTATTACGCGGCAGCTTAAGTGTAAATTTATGCAATAATGTGTCTGCTACCCTTTATATGTCTGTGAACAGAACCATCTTTTCCGCACGTAATTCGGTCTTGACCATTTATTATTTACAATCTGCATACTCGAGTCTCGAGTGGCTGGAATATGTCTGTGGGTGGGCTGGATATTATTGTTTTTCATCAAAACTGTTCTTCATCTTTTCTATTCCTAACCGCTTCAAAATCAGTTCTATTTCTAACCGACTTCAAAAAAGGAGGATATTATCAATTCGTCGGAAAAAGCGGGAGAGAGCACCCGGCTCTGAAGCAGCACATCTGAGGATGCAGTGGCGGCGCAAGACCTAAACTTAATGTGGGCAAGGCACATTTCGCGAGGCCCTTTGATGGTGCCTATAATGCTCTGTGGGCCACATAGAGGTGGTGGAATATAAAATACAAAAATTAAAAGTTCAAACTAACCTAAATCTTTACTATACTTCTTTAGAACATTAAACAAAAACGAAAAATAATAAGGAAACAGAAATTTTCTAGTTTTGATTTTACTGATTTGGTTCGTAACTTATATGTATGCTATATCAACTTCAATACATAAAAGTGCCAACTTCATTATTGTGGCGTGCGTCGGCGTACTTTTGGATTTTCCATACTTTTTCTAATTTATTGTTGGCTGTGAGGCGAGAGGCCCTTTGCACCGCGAGGCCGTGGGCGGTGGCCCACACCGCCCACGCCTTACGCCGCCTCTGTGAGGATGCAACCGGGAATGAGCTAAAATCAAGAAGAATCTGTACCTCATCATACATCCGTGCATGCAATATCACGTATTTATCCCAATAGGGCAGACAGGGCATTTTCGGTCTAAGCAGTCAGAGCTCAGGGCCGCAAGACTCAAAGACCACTTTTAGCGTGATGGTGGGAATAGTGAAAGATTGCTATCCACATCGCCCAATAACATGATTCAAATCTCGCCCATTCCTTCCATCGACTTCTACGATCTGCGCGGGAAGAGAAGTAGCTGGTGCATTATCTTCTAAAGTAATATATATTTCATTTTCACCATCATCATTCATTATTTATACTTCGTATGGATGTTTATGTATGTAAATACATATATAAATGTAGGTATATGTAGGTATATTTATTAGGCTATACATCGTAATTATTCTGCGCCGCAACTAGATCTCTGTTTATCCTTCTGGTTGACTGGGAGAGAACGCTTTTAGCGTTAAGTCCGCCAATTGTAAAGAATTGTATATTGTGGAACAATAAAGTTTTATAAATAAATAAATTATAAACTTTTCAAGCTTTTTAAAAACCTTTTTTTAAGTTTCAGCCGTCCCGTTATCTAGTGTCATCATCATCCGAGCGTATTCCCGGTTGCACCCTCAGCAGTAACGCTTCAGAGCCCAGTTTCACTACCTAACTTAGGAGATTTGACGAGGTTACTGGTTTTTACACAGAGCGACTGCCGTCTGACCTCCACAACCCAAAGGGCAAACCAGGAACCAATCCTTGGATAGTTTGATGATCAAACGCTAGATGGCGTTCGGGACCCACAGTTTAACGTGCCTTCCGAAACACGGAATCATTTTTCTTTTCGGATAATCAGGTGATTTAAGCCTGCAATATCCTATCCAGACTGGAAACAACTTTTCACAAAGTATGCTTCCCAGTGGAAATCGAACCCATGACCTCCGGGTCACAAGGCGAACGCCTTGACCACTAGATTGTTGTCTAGTGTGTCTTTCTGTAATCAAATCTTGCAAGTTAGAGATCCACTTCCCGGTTTTAGATTGAGATGTTTGTATGCTAATGTAAATCATGACATGTCAGATGACAATGCATATTATTGTGACAAGAAGCCGATCTGATGATGGAGTTGGAAGGTGGCCATAGGAACCCTGTCATAAAACGACGCAACCCCTTCGAGTTTTGGTATTCTATATAACTACTTCTTCGAATAAGTACTAGCACTCACGTATAGAAGTCTCACTCAGAAAAGAAATTCAAAGAAATATCTACTCAATGTGGTTAGCGCTATGGTTTAATTTAGCTCGTGTCAGAACTCCTCACCTCTTCGTTTAGATACCTAGACATCCATTGCAAGCCAATTTCATTCTTGATACTCTGGACAAACGATTCATGTAACTGAATTTTCCACTCCGGCGTGGTCGCCGCGCGCATAGTAATAATGTAGGTATATTTTCGACGACCTCTGTGGCGTAGTGGTCACCATGCTAGTCCGTCACCCAGAGGTCCCGGGTTCGATCCCCGGTCAGGGCAAGTTGGAAAATGGCCTTTTTCAAATTGTCCTGGGTCTTGGATGTTTATCTATATATGTATTTATAGTATCGTTGAGTTAGTATCCCATAACACAAGTCTCGAACTTACTTTGGGGCTAGCTCAATCAGTGTTATTCGTCCCTATACTCGTATATGTTTATACTTATATTTTCGTTAGCAGTGGCGGATTTGACGCCAGTAGGCTAAATCATTTGCTGCCCTGCGAAAAGTGCCGCCAGTAGAACATTCACATTTTGCCGCCCCTAAGCTGCGTTCTCTGAAATATCATAAATAGAAGCACCTTTTTTACTTCTCGATGGAGAGCGTGCAATAGGCCTCAAATTTTCTCCCAGATGGAAGGAACTTTACCTCATCTTAATAAGATCACTATGGTCACTTGTATCGTAATGGCGACATCATTCTGTAATCACTGGAGAATTGCCAGACTAATGTTTGTATAAACGTTATTAATACAGACTCTCACCAAATATTCTTGACGCCCAAAATACTCTTGGCTTCAGGTAATTGAGGGTGGGTACTTTCCTGCGTCAAAAATATATTATTTGGTACTGATAACAAAATAAAACGTCACAAAATAAGGACTCTAGTCATGATCATGTACATTTTCAAAGTGATTTTAAATTAATTATAGCAGAAAAACTCATATTAAGAGCGCCATTTGCTTCCTAGAAACTATGACGTCATTAGTCTATGATACTAATCCATTAGAAAATGTTGGTTTTGACGTTTAGAAAAAATTACCCGATTTGAGTTGTTGAAAAGTAACGAATTACTAACTTTAGAATCACAAATCCTTGAAATGTGATAAACAAAACCTACAAGACAAGTCATCATCATCACTACAGCCGCATAACGTCCACTGCTCTCCCAAGGATTTCCTAAATGACCGATCTAGAGAGGTATGGAGAACCATTTTTTATTTAAGGACTCGCCGAAGCTGAAAACATGTAGTTTTCCAATAAGTTTTCCAACTCACCGCTCGCGTAAAATACCATTTGATTTGAAGTTATTTTTCAAACCATCGTGGCAGCAAAATACATTATAGCTTCACGCAGAAACCTTTGAAAATTTTTTTTTAGTTTCCTAAAAATGTCAACACGATGTATAATCAGCGTGAAATTATTATTATTATTATTATTATTTATTTATTAGCACACTTAACAGATTACAAACACAAAAAGAGAAATAAATTAATCATACAAATATAAGAGCCGGTCTAGTCTGCAATCCTAAAACAAGTATGCCTAAAAGCTACATTAGTTACAAAATCAGAAGCTAGGGTACACTATAAATACAAGAATAAAAAGTGATAGATAAATGCAACAAAACAAATCAAAACAGAAATTAAATAATTACAAAAGCATGTTAGTTACTTACTTCTAGGTGTATTAGTATTTGCCGCCGAAACTTGTACAGCGAAAAGTTAAAGATGTCAACGTCCCTGTTAGAGACTAGGACTTCATTGTATTGGCGACACATTCTGACCATGGGATTATAAAAAGATGTGTTATTCGAGTAAACCTGTAGGGTGAATGTATTATAGTTACGATTTCGAGACCTAAAACGCGTATTAAAGTTAAGTAAAGAAAGAAGGCTAGGAGAGTCGAGAAGACCATGGATTATTTTGTACAGTAATACAAGATTAATGTAATCGCGGCGTACACTAAGTGAGGTCACATGGAAATATTTTATGCGCTCGTTGTAGGAAGA
This sequence comes from Acrobasis suavella, assembly GCA_943193695.1. NCBI lineage: Eukaryota > Metazoa > Arthropoda > Insecta > Lepidoptera > Pyralidae > Acrobasis > Acrobasis suavella. The sequence continues at coordinate 9,466,873 of OW971954.1, forward strand.
AAGCGTTCGGCCCACACCACGTCTATAGCTCAGGATTTTCAAGAAGCGTCTCTGAATTCCCTCAATCCTATCGCTATGCACACTGTAATAGGGTGACCAAATTGCTGAATTATATTCAAGAATACTGCGAACAAGGGAGTAAAAAAGATGTACTAAGCTATTGGTCTTTCTGAAGTCTTTTGTGATCCTACATATAAAACCGAGTAACCCTGAACAGCGTTCAACGATATAATCATAGTGTTCATGAAATGAGAGTTTGCTGTCAAACAGAATACCTAGATCTTTGGCAACGGTCTTACGAGTGAGTGTTTTACCGTCCAAAGTGTAGTCAGAGAGGCTAATACTAGTTTTTCTCGTGAAGGTTATGACATAACATTTATCGATATTTAGATGCATATGGTTCTCATCACACCAAATAGAGAGAGCATTCAGATCATTTTGCAGCTTTAAGGTATCCTCAACACCGTCTATGGTGGTAAAAATTTTAAGGTCATCAGCGTAAAGTAGGCAGGGGCATGAAAGTTTTTCGACTAAATCATTGATAAAGATAACGAAAAGCAAAGGCCCCAGGTGACTACCTTGAGGGACCCCAGACGTTACTGTGACAGGTGAAGAAAGATAACCTTTAACTGCTACAAGCTGGCTTCTTTGACTTAAATAAGACTGAATCCAACGCAACAAGCTGCCATGAATGCCATAGCCCTCCAATTTGCTACAAAGCACTCTTTGATTTAGTTTATCGAAAGCCCTCGTGAAGTCTGTATAGATAGAATCAACTTGCAACCTATTAGCGAAAGCATTACAGAGATAATTTTTGTACTCTAGTAAGTTCGATGTAGTTGATTTGTGCGCCAAGAAACCGTGCTGTTGGGGATGTAGGTAGGGTTTAATGTGACTATGAAGAACATCATAAACAATGCTTTCGAAGATTTTTGCGAAGCAGGACAGTATGCTAATTGGTCTGTAATTTTGGCACATAGTCTTATCACCGGACTTGAAGACAGGGACCACGTGGGCAACTTTCCAAAACGTTGGGAACTTACCAGTTGAGAGAGATTTGCTGTATAGGATGAGCAAAGGTACGCAAAGCTCTTCTGCGCATGTTTTGACAAAAAAGGCTGGAATGTTATCTGGGCCAGGACCCTTGTTCGTATCCAGGGACTTTAGTTTATTCAAGACCATATCTTTAGTGATGCCAATTGAGCCGAGTGAGTTACAGTTTCTGTCAGCAAAGTTAAAGCTATCACTATGCGTGTCATCCTCAAATACTGAACCAAAACATTTAGAAAATAATTCACATACCTCAGACGGGTCGGATGAAGGTGTGTCCTCATATTTCATTGTAGAGGGAATGGAACTCTCGCCTTTCTTACTATTAACAAATTTCCAAAAAGCCTTAATATTATCGTTTTCTACAGAATCCTCAACGGATGCAACGAAATTTTGGTAACAGGATTGTATCAATGTTTTACTCAGGGCTCTGTAGTGCGAAAATTCGTCGTAGTCTCTAGGATTACCGAATTTCTTATAGAGTTTGTGGAATTTGGATTTCATTTTAAGGCAGCGTTTTAAAGCAGGGCTAAACCATGATGGGTGTGCAGAGTCTTTATGGTTCGATAAAGGAGTATATTTACCTATAATCACATTCACAGTGTCATAGAAATTACACAAGTCAACATCAATATCTGAGGATGACAGAAGTGAATTCCAGTCGACATTAGAAAGCTCAGCCTTTACATCACTATATTTGCATTTATAAAAGTTGAAACGCTTACGTGGATGTGGTTTTAAACATTTTGTTCGGATACCGACATTACAGTCAACGTCTACAACTATAGCTGGATGATGGCTATCCAATCGGCTAAGAGGATCTGCACCATACACAAGAACATCAAAAGTACATAAAACTAGATCAAGAAAACGATTATTCGCGTTAGGTATATTATTAAATTGCCTGAGATGACATGCAGACATAGTGTCAAGTAGCAACACCGGTTTCCAATTCTGAGATTGACTATTAATCATATGCGTGGAATCAGTAGCCTTCGACCAAGACAACTCAGGTATATTATAGTCGCCAATACATATGAATTCCTCACGACCATCAGAGTTAAGGACCACTTTACACAGATTGTCGTAAAAAGATTGTTGCGTTTGACGAGGCAAGTCGGGAGGCAAATAGCACAAACAGAGGTTTATTTTTTTATCATTTTGGTTACGAGGCAAAATAGATACCCATATATCCTCGGCATTACTGTCCCACGTGAACTGACGAACAATATTAATATTTTTCTTAACTGCTAGAACAATACCCCCACCCTCACTTTTACTCGAAGAAATAATTGAACGATCACGTCTATAAACGTTGTAACGAGAGTCAAATATCTCTGAGTCATGTACACTACTATTTAAATTCGAAATGGTACGGATCCGCCATGAAAGGTCAAAGTTATAGGAGGTTTTGTAGAAGATTTATTTTCTTATAGTCCATTATAGTCCATTTGGTTAGTTATTTAAATAATTAAATGTAAACAATCTTGACCTGTCTTTTTACTGAAATATACACTACAAATTGATATCTTTACACATTACATATAAAGAGTGTAATTCATAATTTATACATTCATTGATTTGTAATTTGCAAAAGTATTGATTTATATAGTGTATATTTTAATAAAAAGACATGTCAAGATTGTTTACCTTTATTTAAGTACCTATACAAATGGACTATACAAATGTTAATTAAATTACAAGGTGTCAAGATCACTCATTGTAAATCCTTCGCATACGATACGATACGACCGATTCAAGAATGCCCCGTTTGTAAACGCTCGCGAAAACCATTCGTAATGTGTGTACCCTGCTACCAGCGCTTTCCACCGACTCGCCTTTAGCTACTCTAATCTGTGATGATGTATTTCTGTTATAACAACTATAACAACAAATCCGCTATAACAACAAATACTAAAAAAGACGAAGTGTTAGCTAAAGTGGCGCCCTCATTTGAAATAAATTGTTTAAAACTAAATATGGTGATAATTAAAAATTTGATTTTTTGCCCATTGTTAAAAAACCCATTTTAAAACTAGACGGACTACCAATATTACTTTCAAAGGTTATTCATAAAATAGTTTAAAGGTCTTTCTAGACATTGATACAAATCAAATTTTTAATTATCACCGTATTTAGTTTTAAACAATTTATTTCAAATGAGGGCGCCACTTTAGCTACCACTTCGTCTAGCTCCCATTAAAACAAACGTGATTTTTATAGATAATGGTACGGAACCCTTCGTGTGCGAGCCCGACTTGCACTTGGCCGGTTATTATGTATGTTCACCGATCATTCGAAGACGCCTGGACCGATTTGGAAAATTCTTTTTTGTTTGAAAGGGTATACTTTCCAGGTGGTGTCGTAGAAATTTTATCAAAATCGGTTGAGTATTTGGAGGTAGGTATAGTAGGTTTTAAGTTTTGAAAAATTATGTTCCAATAATTTGAACTTCATTCATCGTTTACGATCGAATAAGTACACACTAGTTCAACCAACATTTTTTTGGCACGGAAAATTTAATTTTTAGCGCAACAAATTGTAAAATACTTTAAAACATAAGTTTATTGCGGTTTGGAATGGCGTCTTGATAGTTTTATGGTAACTAAAAGCACTATTTATTGCCATCAGCCTGATGTGTGAGCCGGAGAGCTGACGAAATGCACGTGGCATTTATTTTTGAAATTCTGGAGAGTACGTCATTTTAAGGTTCCGTAGTAAACAAGGAACCCTTATAGTTTCGGCATGTCTAAGCAGAGACTATAAGGGTTGGATCTCATTTGTCAGCACGGAGCAGCACTTTTATATGCTGCTATCCTTTTCTGTCGCTCAGAACCGTCATAAGCCAGAGCGAGAGAGAACGACGGAACGCTATCTATAGCATTCTGCGCATAATTAATTATAAAAAAAAATACGACGGGTTGCACTCCGGGAGTGCCGGTAGAAGTGAAAACTGGAATATTAACGTTGTGCATTTTTGATATTTTGGAATGGTTAGGGAATAATTTTGCACGAATTTCTCTAATTATCAGTATAAAAGTACTTTTATTTATGTGGTAGAATACAATATTTATTTATTTACAGCGTGCCAAGCGCAAGCGCCCTGCGCCGCCTAAACGAATAAGTAAGCGCAGGCATACATTTTCGCCGCGCCGTAGAAAGAGAGGGGGATACTTCCTTTCCTACGCCGCGCCGGCTGTCTACTCTCCATCCGTCTTACGAATTTTTGTCAGGTCACGAGTCCTGACACGAGTTTAACATTTTTTACCCATAACAAAAAAAGTGTACAACGCCGCTAAAGAAGTTTTCACATCAATAAATATTAATTTTATTACAGGGCAGCACTGGACCCCGGAAAATTCAGGTAGCCCCTTAATGACAGTCGGCAAGTCTTGTCAGTGCTCTCAGGTAGCTTGTGAAATCTTTCTTCTTCATTGGTTCTTCAATGCTGAGAAGTAACTACCTTTTCCCGTAGTTCAAAGAGAAAATAGGAACTTACTGAGTTAAGCTCAGTTGGAGCAAAGTTCAGTCCATATCTACTTACAATGCGACACAAATAAGTTGAACCAAAATGGCGGTCGTTGCCGCGTTATTTGTACCTGCGCGGATAACCGCCATTTTAGTTTAACCTACCTGCCGGGAATTGGTACAAAAATTTTTTTTTTGTACCAATTTACCTAATTGTGTCGCGTTGTAAGTATTTTCTGATTTGTTTGGAAAGTCGATATTTTTCGGTTTTTGTTAAGTAAAGTAAGCTGGGGTAAGTACGGATGGGATAAAGATTAGATAATTCAAATAACTTCCAAACTCACAATAAAAGCTTATTTGATTTTTTTTTAACTTCTTTCTTTTTTTAACCCTCGACAAAAAGAGGAGTGTTATAAGGGTAATGTCTGTCTGTCGTCTGTCTGTCTGTGGCATCATAGCGCTCGAACGGATGGACCACCGTTTTCGATGCGGTTTTTTTACGTGAAATCAAACTCCCTGTGGTTCCTAGTTATGTTTGAGGAAAATCGATTCAGCCGCTTAATAGTTACTGGGGGTTACAGCTTGAAAGTCAGAGCTTTTCCCTTAAAAATTAAAGATGGCGCCGAAATAGCGAAACTACCGATACGATATCAAACCGTGAAGGTAGTTCCGCTATACATCACTAGATGGCGTTCTTGACATTTTTGGTCGGGGATTTTTTAATTTGTTTTTCAAATAAACTTGTGTTGAGTATAGTTAATTATATTATCTTTGGTATAGTCCTTCCGCCCACCCCCGTTGTCCATAATTGTATGTAGTATGTAGTTATAACTTTAAAACCTGCTACATACATACAACGTGGAAGGAACATACTCGTAAAAAATCGAACCACGGCCTAAACTAGACCACTATTATACAGGGTGGCCAAAAAGTCGTGGATCAAACGAAACAGGGAGATAAAGGAGGTAATTTCCAACAAAAAATCTTTCCCCAGCATGGCCATAACTTCATTGCAAATAAGTGCTCTTAAAGTGAGAAGTAATTTTTTGTAACGCTTTAAAATTTACGGAAAAAAAATCATTGCTCGTTAAGTTTGATACCAAGAGCTGCAATACAATTTTTGTAGTATTGATACATTATCGACTCATAATACAACACCTTTTGTTTTATTGTTTTTAATCAATTTAATTTTTTACTGATTAAATTGTAAAAAAACTCGGTAGTTTCATTGAAAAAACTAAAATAATTCATATCTTTTCGTGCAATGAAGTTATGGCCATGCTGGGGAAAGATTTTTTGTTGGAAATTACCCCCTTTATCTCCCTGTTTCGTTTGATCCACGACTTTTTGGCCACCCTGTATAGTGAAATTAAAATAACAATCAAAGAACAAAAAAGAAATTCGACGTCCCCATATAAATTGCCCGGGCGGCTGGAAACTTTTGTATGCCATGGAAATGCCGAAATTTTTGATTTTATTTTTGACAGTTATTTTAATTTTATTATACTGTAGTGATCTAGTATAGCCCGTAGTTCGATTTATTAAGGGTATGTCCCTTCACGTTGTATAATAACACTTTGAGTGAACTGTGAAAATGGGATAGCAGCTGGTTAGAATCGGCAGTCTAGACTCTTATATTTACGGCACGGCAAACTTATCAGGTGGTCCCATAGAAATTGTATCAAAATCGGTTGTTTATTAAAATCGGGTTTTAGAAAAAATATTTACATTATGGTTTTTATACGAAGAAGTATTTGTGCTGTCATTACCATTAGTGACAACAAAAAGTAAGATGTAATTGTTTTTTTAACAAATGGTTGCGAATCATAGTTGTCAAAGCGGCCGCAGGGGAAAATAATAAAATGTAATAAAAATATGTTATCTTATGTATATGACACAAGATATTTAAAATTAAACAGTTCAATTAAAGCCAATAGTTATACAGTTAAGAGTCTTCTTACGCTAAACTTTACCGCACAAACGTTTATTTTGAAATGACATGTTTTTCGACAGTAGGCATATATCTAGGCAGATAATTAGTTTTCAAAAGTCAAATATGAACTTGAAAGAAAATATGAGAGTGTAGAAGTTTTCCATATTGATGTTCAAATATGATATGTTACACTATATTCTCTTTTAAGTTCATATTTTGGCTGTGAAAACGTATGTTTGTTATGTTTATGAAATTTCATAATTTTGCTAATATCCGACATACCGTTTCAAAATAAAAGCTAGACTACGATTGTATGGGAAAGTCTGATTTTGTCTAGGCCCCTTGACAGAATCAGACTTTCCCATACAATCGTTATATGTTTTTCAATACTGCTGTATATCCAACCCTATTGCTGGATACCCTTCCAATTTTTAAATTCTCTGCAAAAAGAACATTCTCGAGAATTTAACAGCAATGTCCTCGCTAGGAGAATGTTCCCGGGAATTTCCCATCACTAGCTCTAGGGTAAGGGGACTCTTAAATACCCCTCCTTATATTTAGATTCTATCCCTCCTAAAAAATTCTAGATCTGGTACCGATCTAGGTAGGTAGATACAAAACAGTGTTGAACATTATTAAATCAATGTTACGACCATAAACAAAGCAGACGTAGTTTAGTCTATACCGACAGTAAATAATGATCGATGGTATAAACAGAAAAATGTTTGATCGTCTGCCAAGGCGCGCTATTCACGAGCGATAAAAGATATTATTTTAATAGAGTTCAAAAAAGGAAGAGGTTATCAATTCGACTCGTATGTATGTTTTTTTTTGTATGTATGATACGCGATATCTTCGCCAATTGTAAATCGATTTTGATGATTATTTTTTTATTTGAAAGCCTTTTGTACCAAGTTGGTCCCATATTATTTTTAATGAAAATATAATAAACTTTGTAAATATGAAAGAAACTCCTGAAAGAAAATGAAGTCGGTCTTTTTTAGTTAAAATTTTATAATTAGGTATCAAATTAAATGCACAAAGTTTTGGAGCGTTTCGGTAACCTATATAATTTTTCGTATTCAACTCAGATTCAACTATTATTACTGGCCCTTAAACGTATTTGGTCTCAAACGTATATTTTTAACCCCCGTAAAAAAAGAGGTGTTATAAGTTTGACGCTAGTCTGTCGGTCTGTCTGAAGCCTGGTAGCGCTTGAACGGATAAACCGATTTCGATCAGTTTTTTTAAAAGCAAGTTCCCTTACTGTGGTTCTCAGCTATGTTCGATGAAAATCGACTGACTTTTAAAATTTATTGGGAGTTACCGCCTGAAAGTCAGTGCTTTCTTTAGCAAACAATTGATGGCGCTACGGATATCAAGTCGAATCGGTATTCCGCTACTCATCACTAGATAGCGTTCTTGCAGTCGGTTTTTTTTTTAATTTGCCTAGCAAATAAACTTGTTATAGTAAGGGCCAGTATAAAAAAAGGACTTTCAAGCGTTCACCCCCCATAACTTTTGAATCGCTTAACCGATTTCTTAAACTTGCTTTCATTTAAAAAAAAACTATATCAACATCGGTCCATCCGTCTAGAGCTGCGATACTACAGACAGATAGACAGACATTCGCGTCAAACTTATAATCCCCCTCTTTTTGGGTTTAAAAACGAGCGGGTCGCATAAGTCGTGCCGTCCATGTCCGGCCGTACATTTTACAGGTGTTGATCTTCGGTTGGCCGCCAGATTAAAGAAATCTTTATTTTACTTGGCGCTCGTGAATTTAAATGTTCGATTTCTATTGATGTTTGAAGATGAAATAAAGGGCAGAATTAGCGCGTAGATAGACTTTCAAATTATTCATATAACTATTTAAAAGTCTAACTAATGCGTAACAATTAGCAGAATGTTAATTAGGGCGTGTTCGGTCGGCACGCGCACGCCAAGCGGCGCATGTATAGCACATGCCCAGCACAAGACTATTTGAATTTTTTGAAATTTGTTTATTATTTATTATGGCATACACAACAGATAACAATCACTAGAATTTACAGACACTTCTGCTGCTCTAGACTACGAGTAGACTGAGAAACCCAATAAAAGCGGGCCAAGTACGGAAAATTTTCTGTATTATATTGAGTTTACCACTTTATTTTCAATTGATACAATTCTTATATTGAAAATCAATCAATGAACTATATTTTGTATTTTTTTTTTCAAAATTTCAGGGCCAGTAAGTAGTTTCTATGTAGGGGAATTGTCAACTTTCGTTTTTTTTCGTGAATAATATCAAAACTATATATTTTTTAACAAAAAATTATTTGACATCCTCATAGAGACCTTAATTTTTTCCGTCCAGCCAGCCCCCTTTTAGCAACGCGCGATAAGAAACTTTCGTTCCAAAAAAAGATTGCGACGAATAGCTAACCTCCGTCTTTTTGGATGTCGGTTAAATAGTTAGGGTATATTTTGTTAGACTGTTTGATGTGTTCGCTCAGTACAATCTTTATATACGGCCGCCACATTAAATAAATGTCTGTTTAACTTGGCGCTGCGAGTGCCAATAACGAATGTCGATAATGAATAACGAACATTATCGACATTCGTTAACTAGAAAACGATATCCTATTCTGTTGATGTTTTAATGGTGGCCAACCGAAAGGCTGGTATAGCTGTATGGGAGATCTGTACTGGCGCAGAATAAAAACTAGTACTCACGTACAGAAGTCTTACTCATAAAATAAATTCGAAGAAATATCTATTTAATCTGGTTAGCGCTATGTACGTCAGAACTCCTTGCCTCTTCGTTTAGATACCTAGACATCCATTGCAAGACAATTCCATTCTTATTAGCCGAGACAAACGATTCATGTAACTGAATCTTCCCCTTCAAAGTGGTCGCCGTGCGCATAGTAATAATGTAGGTATATTTTCGATACCTAAACGGGGAGTGACACAGGCCTGGTACTGGCTCATTTTCATTTGTCGTTAAGGGTTGGATCTCACTTGTCAGCACGGAGCAGCATTTTTCTATGCTGCTATCCTCTTTTGTCGCTCAGAACCGTCATTTGCCAGGGCGAGAGAATGCGACGGAAGGCTCAGTACGGCCGGTGCTAACTCAGTCGATATACAGCACGGAGGGACTTCCCATATGCGGGCTACCGACCAATTAAGCCACAAGTCGATACAGACAGGCCTGTGTCACTCCCTGTTTAGGTATTGAAAATAAACCTACATTATCACTATGCGCGCGGCGACCACTTCGAAGGGGAAAATTCAGTTGTATGAATCGTTTGTCTAGAGTAATAACAATGAAATTCGCTTGCAATGGATGTCTAGGTATCTAAACGAAGAAGTTCTGAACTTCTGACGCGAGCTAAATTAAACCATAGCGCTAACCACATTAAGTAGATTTTTCTTTGAATTTATTTTCTGAATAAGACTTTTGTACGTGAGTACTAATACTTATTCTGTGATACAGAGGTCGTTATGCCGTCTGCCATTATACACCGTATGCTGTATATCGACTGCAGGTTGAGTAATCTAGATCTACAGTGATACTTTTTCTATCGGCTAGTGAAAAGTGAAAACGGCTCCCTGTGTCCGTTGCGGAAATCTCTCGTATCCCGAATTCGGGCTACATCGCCCAGATCGACTTGTGAAAACGGTTACCCGAATGCTTGCTCTAAGGACATGCGTTTCTGAAATCTCCCGCACGCCGAATGCGTGCCAGAACTACCAATGAAAATGAGCCTTACGGATCGCCCGTACGGGATCCCGGAGCGGAGACACGATAGGCGCTATAGACAAGACAAAGCGACGGAACGCTATAGCACTCTTTCTCGCTTTGGCAAAAGACTGTTCTGAACGACAAAAAAGGATAGCAGCATAGAAAAGAATCTATTCCGTGCTGACAAGTGAGATCCAACCCGAAAAAAAATCTCTTCAATACTTATTAGATAGTGAACGCATAGAATTATAACCCATAGAGAACGAGACGAGGTACAATGATCAAAGTTATTTTTCATCATTCAAGCTCTCAAAGGAGGTTGTATTTAACTCAAAATATGGGGGGTAAGTAAATTTGAAAATCGAAGGCGGCCAGGCGGCCAGCAAGGTTCCTGTAATATGCACAGCGTTTTATTTTGAAAACAAGCGCACTGGCCACTACGAATGGCAGAATAAACCATGAGCACAAGGCCATACAAAACTGGCGCTACATTTTCTTGATATAATTTTTGTTGCAAAAATTGCAAAATATACTTTTAACAAAAAATTACGAGTTCAAGTGATGAATGGGATTTGACGCCTGATTTGGTAAAAATAGAGGCAAAGGCAGTCAAAGGAAACTTATTACCACCGATTTCAAAGGAATTTTCGTTGAATTGTTAAGTAGAGACTAAATCTGTTATTATAACATTTTTTCATTATTTCCTCGCTTTTATGATGTAGTGTTCAACTCGATTGTAAGTGATCAATAACACCCTCGAAATACAAGCCTAAATATCTCGGGTGTAATTGATCACTTACAAGTACAACCCTTATTTAACAATCTACTAATAAAGCACTAGTTTCTCAACAAGTCGAATAAGACACATTTTAACCCCCAACAAAAAATGGTGAAAAAGTTTGACGCGTCTGTGGGTCTGTCTGTGGCATAGTAGCGTCCAAACGAATGAGCTGACTTTGATAAATAAAAAAAAATTTTAAATAATCACCTATATTTCATTAGATACAACATAAAAATTAGATGTTACATGCCATTGCAAAATCTTGATTACCGGAATATTTTTACACTGGCAACACTCAAATGGCGGTCTTCACTATTCACTTAAAACTAGTGTTGTATGTCCTTAGTTCACTTTTTCGGCGCAACCATTTCTTCCAATGCCTTGATTTCGGCTGAAAAAAAGAAATTTAATCTATTATTTCACAGATGAATTTGTATAGGCAGGGCTAGTGATGTGCCGTTCTTGTAAATTTTCAGAAATTTTCGAAACAGACAGGAAAATTTCCGAGATCATTCCCACAAAAAATTTATTTAGAAAATTTTTCAACTAAAATTCTCGAAAGATGTTGAAAATTTCCGACACTAGTGAACTAGTATAATTGCTTCGGCTTAAGGCTGAACTAGTCGATACTTTTTTCTATATAAATTTCAGAGGGGATTTCCTCCACTGTTTGACATTGTACATGCAAAGTTTAAGATGATATCGTATTGTCTCACTATACATTTTGTCTGTACGGATACAGAATTGTGAAATAAAAACCATTAAAAAGTTATAAGCCATCAAAGATTCGTTTTTTTTTCCTTATTTTTACGCAAAAAAAAAGAACTGTAAAATCTCCAAAACAAAGTCTTCACCGACACGTTTTTATTATAGAAGATTTTAATAAACTTAAATTGTAATTGATTAAAGCAGTAGTTTTTGCATAAAACCTCTATTTCCAAAGGATTTTACGTATGTTTTTACGCGCTCGATTTACTATGAATTATCTGCACGATAATTCATAGTAAATTTCACCTCACTGCTTCGCCCGAACACAATGTTGGGTGAGACAGCATGCTTTTAGGCCGCGCTCACGAGTAAGTTCGAGCCCGCGAGTAGTTAAACTTTAAATTACATCACACGACCTCTTTCTGTAAATGTCAAAAAACTTCAATAAAACAATCAACTAACCGGCAGCAGCGATTGCCTTTTCCTTCTTCATCTTCTCGTCCCGGATGACCTTCTCCTTGGCTTCGATCTCGCGGATCTTGGCCTCCTTCTTGGAGAGCCTGTTCTGGTGGAATGCTCCATATAGGATGCCAGCCCCGAGGAAGGACCAACGGCCAAACTGAAATTTTAAGGAAAAACTTTGTGAAATTGTGAAAACAATGGATTAAACGTAATATAATATACATTACATATATTTTATAAAGTAGTTTCAACATAGATGTGAAATTTAACGAAAGAGTTTAAATGAAACAAATTTTTCTTCTAGGCAAATTAAAAAAACCTCGTCTTTCAAAAACGCCATCCAGTCAAAGATTCAAATGTTTATTCAGTAATCAGATCTTTACAGGCACTTCTATACGTCGATAAGTATAATCTATGTTACGTGTAACGTATATTAAAATTTAATTTATTTTTAAGGAAAAGCTACCGATACCAGCGCTTCGTAACGACCACTGCTGAGAAGAAACGCTAAAAGAAACTCATTTTCACAGTATTGGTCACCTACTCGCCAGAAGGCCTTTGTCATATTATTATAATGGTCTTTTAATTATTTAATACTTATAATATAATACAATGTTGACACATTATAACAAAAAATGATTGCGAACAAGTAAACAAACATAAACTGCGTAAAAAAAAATATTAAGTAGCCAAAAAAGGAAAGCTGAGCTGACCAGTCCCTCGTGATAAGAAGCGGAATGACATATTCAATTGATATCCCTAGTGTTGGTATATTATTATTTTTGCTGGGGAAAATCCTCACCTTCAAGCGTGAAACCCCAATGACTTTTAAAAGGCTGAACCACCATAAGGAAACTTGCTTTCACATAAAAAAAAGCATCAAAATCGGTCCATCGATTGAAGAGCAAGGATGACACGAGACAGAGACAGACATTAGCATCAAATCTGTAAACCCCCTCTTTTTGTGTCGGAGGTTAAAAACAAGAAAAGATACGAAAGAAAGGCACGTAAGAAAAGAAGGAATCTGAAAGTGGAATGAGTGGTTTTCAAGAAAATAATGGAAGAATTTTAAAAAAGCAATACTTATCTTTTTATTGTTTCTCTGAGGACCAAGCCAATAATACAGATATTTATGATAAAAATGTATATAATAATTATACTTAGACCTTTTCAATTAATATGAAAACATACTTGGTGAAATAAAAAAATCTGACTTAATTATGTTTATTTTTGTTACATTCCTTAGTTTAATTAAAATTCAATGAAATGCAAATTTAGATAGTGTCGAATAAATTCAGTGTCTAGAATTTAGCCAGCCAGTCTTATCTTATTCTGAACAAAACACTGGTTGGTTTTGTACGGCCAAAGAGGTTAGAATTTTAAGTCAGCCTTTTTCTAAAGAAAACACTGGCTGGTAAATTGAAATTAACGTAGAACTGCAGCAATAAAAACAACTCAATAATAAATACACAATAATGTTTAAAAATGGAATGAGAGTTCTATAAAACACAGTGTTACATAATGATAGCATACAAGTATTTTTGTTCAAATGAACATAAGATTATTTACCCGGATAAGTGGCGAAACTCGCACTGGGGGTCCATAGGGAAGATCAGCCATTCTGTAAAATTTTACAAATTGGATCTAAACAGGATATTGAAAATCCCGATATTCCTTTTTGCAAGGTACCTACGTGATTTTTGACAGTTCAATGTGAGGTTGCTATTCTAAAAATATATAAAACTACTAAAGCTTCTAAATTGAAAAAATATTTCAAGAAAGTTGGCAACATCACTTGACGTCATGAATGAATGACCCCTGCTGGCCCATTCATTCATCCCGTCAAATTTCATTCATCAATTTGACAACAATCGTCAAAATCAAAAATCAGTCGTCAAAATGGCGTTACTCATGTCGTTCGTGTCGGTAGCGATTTCAATATTATACACACCGTTTCTTCTCCTAATTTTGTGCGTAATATTCCTAGCATCTATCGGCAAATCCTTGGGAGTTCGGCGTTTGTATGTAAACATTCTACTCAAACTTTTCGAGGTAAGTTTTCTCATTTCATAAATAAAAATTTAACATATGATTACTTTCATTATCATAAGCAAATGATTCAATTTGTATGCATAAATTACAGTCAATTTACCTGTTATTTTCTTATTTATTGTACGTTTGAGGACGCAGATATCATTTGTTGTACATGCATATGATTTGATATAGGTTATGTTTCGTTAGGTTGCGTTGCGTCTTCCATAATATGACTCATAAATAGAGGTGTATTTCAACCATTAAATGATAATATGCTACTAAACCCCGAATTACAGACAAGCTATGTTAGTTACGATGACATCATCTTCGTTATTCGGCGTAAATAAACGGAAATCGAACGAACTACATATACGCATATATTTGTAAACATATTTCTAATTATATTCTTGAAAGACGCACGAGTTTTACTTTGTAAACACAAACCATCTTTGTTTTGTGTTTTTTTTACTACAATACTAGCTTCTAGGTCTTTGTCTATGTAATTGTATGCAAAAATAGGTATGTACTTACCTATTTAATTTTATACTTCTGTATTCTAATAATATTGATAATATTGAAAAGAAAATCAAGTGTTAAGATTTACACTTACCTGAGAGATTTACCCTATTTCCTTCATTGTGAAACAACCTCTCAGCTTTCATTTACATATCTAGAATTTTGACTGACCTTTTAGGAGATCTAACCTGGGTCATAGGTTGAGCTCTTAAACCACTACACCACTACGGCTTCATTATGCAGCGTTCCACTCTGACTATTCCCTTAATTTAAGTATGTTTTGTAATGCTATTGCCATTATCTGCTCATATGAGGTAAACCACTGAATTAAATAATGTTTTGTCAGACAAATACTTAAATAATACACGTCTATATCCCTTGCAGAGCAGACAAGGGGCCTAGACACAACTTGTTTATCTAGTATATATCAATTGTTGTTTATACATTTACAAAAGCACTTTAATCAGTCGTTGGCGTCTTCAGCGTGTCTTTGTGACACATAGGTCTCCTCCAGAAATTTCCACTTTTGCTATCTCTTGCCACTCTTATCCATAAAGACCCTGTGATACTCGTCAGACCATCTCTTTTCCTTTTTGTTTTGTATCTTGGGGTCCGTATCCCTTGCAGAGCAGACAGGGGGCCTAGACTCATAAAACACAAAGCCAACTTCGATATTGTACAAAATAAAAAAATATTTCTTGCAAAATTAACATAATGTGTAAAGCTTAGTTCATGTCAAATACTTTTTTTTAGCTTAACATTTGCATTTGTAACAACCGTATTTTGGGACTTTTATTACTTTTAATAAATAAATAAATAAATAATAAATAAATATATAGGGACAAATAACACTGATTGAGCTAGCCCCAAAGTAAGTTATAGACTTGTGTTATGGAATACTAACTCAACGATACTATATTTTATAACAAATACATATATAGATAAACATCCAAGACCCAGGACAATTTGAAAAAGGCCATTTTCCAACTTGCCCTGACCGGGGATCGAACCCGGGATCTCTAGGTGGCAGACTAGCATGGTGACCACGACGCCTCGGAGGTCGTCATATTACTTTTCAACTTGTATATTTAATAACTATGCTTATTAACCCTTTCACTGTGAGACTATCAGTCAATAAGCTGCTCTGATAATGGAACCGGGAGATATTCGACGTAACTCAGTTCTAAAGCAACATAATCTCATTCATCCATGTAGGCGCCCAAGCGGTGAGTTCGAACAGATTCGAAGGGGCTTTCCGAAGTGTTCGACTTGGCAACCGGTGTATGCGCCGGAAGCGATGGCGAGCATCTCGGAAAGAATATGGTATGTAATAAGTATGTATATAAGATTCTGGGTATATTTATCATACGTAGTTTATTTATATTATATATTTCAAAATATTTATATGAAAACAACGTTAACGGCAAACATAGTCCCAAAAAAAAAAAAACATAGTCTCATTGAGTAGGACTCGTTTGATTTGCTTTGGCAAGCACTTTATGGTAGACGATGTCTAAAGTCTGATCATGGAGACGGAAGGGGTTGATGTCACTTAGTAATAAAAGAGTTTGGTCTTATATAATTTGTCTTAATAAATAGTTTGATATCACAATCAAAGATTGTACAAAAATTGTAAAATTTTCAAAAAACTTATCGTGGTATTGGTCATCGTCATGCATAATTTTTAAGATGCTCAATGGATGAGTCACTGCTATGTGGTTTCTGGTCTAGAATAAGACCACTCCACGCAAACATCTACAGGAAGACCTTTGGATGTCGTAAGAGGTGTCTAATAGACTATGCACAAACATTATTTTATTATTATTATAGCTTTTTATATCCACAAGTTCCACACTCTAGTTACAATACTTATAATTATTTTTGGACGATATATAGTGGACTGTAATTGCGATAATTTGAATCTTTACATGGATTGAATGCGACCTTGCTGACTTCTCAAAAGTACCTAGAGGTTGAAACGAATTGCGACATGAACTCACCTGGAAATCTTCTTTGGCGAAGCTCAGTTCCCTCTTCTAGCAGGTTGATTAGTGTGGTAAAGTGCTGGGCCCAAGTATACCTTACCAATTTCTCTACCTTATGTGGGAAAACACACAGATTAGCGGCTCACTACGCAAATCTTGTTATAAACGAAAGTTCTTTAGAATTTATGGTGCCTTGATGCACTGCCTTGTGCGCGAAAGAAATTTAATACAAAAATCAAAGATCTTGCGACTATTTCATCTCTGTTACGATAAAGGCATAGTTTTCCGACCACGCTAGGGACGCCGACGACTAGGGAGAGAATTCAAACTGGAAACGGAATTTGCCATACTACGAAAACACGACAAAAATGACAACCAGTGTTGTATATAAATAAAACTAAATAATTAATTATGGCAATATCCAACAATTTTAGTTATTTGTTTTTAGTTTCTTGGACATGCAGTCCCTTGAGAGTAAAAGCCTCCTCGATTTTTTTCTACTTTTCTCTATTCTTGGCCGTTTCCATCCACTTTTTTTCTACCACTTCTACGATGTCATCCACCCATCTTTTCCTTGGTTTTCCTACCCTTCTTTTGAACATTGGACCCAGCCATATTGTGACTAGATATGTCCATCTCTTGTCTTTACATCTTGCTATATGTCAAGCCCATTTCCATTTATGTTTTAAGCAGCGCTCGAGGGCATCTGTTACCTTAGTTTTATTGCGAATATCCACATTTTTTTACCTTTTGTATTTTTCTTACTTTTAGTATGGACCTTTCCATTGCATGTTAACAGGACAAAATTTTTGGATTTTACTTTTTTGGTGTATACCCATGTCTGACTAGCGTAGGTGAGGCTTAGAAGGATACACAATGCACAAACATTTGGTGCTGCAACTGCATCTCGAAGGAGGGTTGACATCGAGTGGTGGCCGTTTGTAAAACTTTTTATTCAAATGCTTTCCCAAAGAGGGATGAAGTAAGGCGCCCGTTCGTTCGTTAAATGATAATACAGAATTAATATAAGTCTCAGTATTGTGTAGTCTCAAAAGCCGTAACAGTTTTATAAAGTGTTCAAAACCACTTGAAGGCCACCCGGAGACATCCCGGCTTCAAATGTGGCGCAACAGGCAATACGCCCCTCCCCCTAACTTTGTTCCTACGTCGTCGGAAGAGCTGCATCCGGGCACCTTGGGCAACTTGGAGGTGCCTAAATCGAGTACGTACTGAGAAGGGCAGATGCGGTCACGAGCTCCCGAAGTGGCGATGTATTGAAAAATCAGAGGCCCGCTGCCAATGTGGTCACACCGATCAGACCATGCAGCATCTTCTCTCGTGTCCATCGTGCCCGACCAGCTGTACAAAGTACGACCTGTATTTGGCGTCGTCGGACACAGGCATAAGAGTTGGAGGGACAAAATTTAGTGTTATTTGAGCCAATCTACACGAAAAGAAGAAGAGTATAAGTATAACATACAGAGCGGAATCTCCTAAGGTCCCGCGTAATATGCGTCCCTGTTCTCCGTCCTCACACCGTTCCCCGTCCTAGCCTTGACGACGGTGTGTTGAGCGGGCTGCTGCGGGCGAACACACACATTGCCGTGTGCACGGATGTGTAGTTTCGTTTGTTGTAGTGTAGGCATAAGTGATACCCCGCTTCTATGTTTACCTGGGACGATAGCCAAACCATTGGAACTGCGGCTATTTCTATTTTACTTCTCAAGGTCTTCCGCATCCTTGGATGACCATTGTCATGCATATTATATCTGGGAAGAAACAACGAAAAAACCTCACCCCGGGTTCTGAAGTAGCACTGAGGGACCGGGAACTCCACTGTTTACTATGTAATTAAAAAACTCCCGGCTTTCAAGCGTTCACCCCCAATAACTTTTGAATGGCTTAACCGATTTCCGTCAAACATAACTAAGAAACATCTTGACAGACAAGGTTTTTGATCTAAAAACCGAATTGAAATTGGTCCATTTGTATAAGAGCTGCGACGCCACAGACGGACCACCCCTGCCCAGTACCGGATCTAGAATTTTTTTGAAGCGGGGTAAAATATGTGAATATGCCGCCCCCTGATTGGTTTTGCCGCTTAATTGATTACTATTACCAGAACAGTACGCTTACACGGGGGAGGAGGTGCAGACAGTAATGGTCAGTTAAGATCTAGACCGAGATGCGATTGTACATTTATGAGTTGTAAACAACTTTTCTACATCTTCAAAAGTAACAAGACGCCGCCTCCATTCCGTATCGGTAATATAGGAGCGGTGGATATATTCGATTTTGCCGCCCCTCTGACTTCCCTGCCCGGGGCCCATCTTGCCCCCCCCCCTTACATCCGGGGCTGCTCCCACCTCCCCTTTTTTGCGTCGTGGGTTGAAAACAGGCTTCAATACTTGTGACAGTACAGAAAACCCAAATACTTACATGAAAATATTATTTTCCAGTTATGTCGAATTAGAAAGCAAACTAATGACCGATTTTAATAAAATTTTAATGGGACCGATCTGAAAGCACAGCATAAGTACTAGTACTCACGTACAGAAGTCTTACTCAAAAAAGAAATTCAAAGAAATAGATACTTAATGTGGTTAGCGCTATGGTTTAATTTAGCTCGCGTCAGAACTCCTCTCCTCTTCGTTTAGATACCTAGACATCCATTGCAAGCCAATTTCATTCCTATTACTCTGGACAAACGATTCATGTAACTAACTTTTCCCCTTCAAAGTGGTCGCCGCGCGCATAGTAATTACTAGTTTTTGCCCGCGGCTTCGCTCGCGTAGGGGTGTAATTTATCAAAATCCTTTCTTAGGGGATCCTACGTCATAGTAGCTTTATGCATGCAAAGTCTCAGTCCGATCTGTTTAAAATTGACAAAGTTTCATACAAACTTTCATCCCCTATTTTATCCCCTTGGGGGTAGAATTGATCAAAATCCTTTCTTAGCGCATGCCTACGTCATAACATCTACCTGCATGCCAAATTTCAGCCCGACCCGTCCAGTGGTTTGGGCTGTGCGTTGATAGATCACTATGTCAGTCAGTCAGTCACCTTTGAGTTATATATATTTAGTTAGGTAGGTATATATTTCCGATAAACGGGGAGTGACACAGGCCTGCTGAAAGTAACATATTTTTTTGATTTATTTGTAATTTTTATAATTTGTTCATGTCATTATTGTTCTTTGTCCTTAGAATGAATTATTATCTATCTAAGTACAATTATTTACTTTTTAAAGTTGGTTGAAAATGTTTTCCATTTTGTATGGATTATCTAGGGTTTATTCATTGGCATGGATGAATTGTTGTAAAACTTTAATGCAGCGGATTAAACAAGTATTTTGATAACAAAAACAGATAAAAGAGCACATAATATGTAAGTACCTACAAACATTTTTCCGTATATAAGTGTATGTCAGATAATAATAGTTCTAAAGTTAAGTTAACTTTTCCTATGGGACCAATGCTTTAAACTCGGAAGAAAAAATCGACATTTTCATACAAGTTGCTGAACACTTTTGTATGAAAATGTCGACTTTTTCTTCGAGTTTCAAGCATTGGTCCCATAGGAAAAGTGGTTCATATTGACGGCCTGAGTTGCTTCTATAAGGATCGGACAGGGTTTTTGTTACAAATTGTATAAACACAAAATAAATAAATATCATACGTACCAGCTAGCCCCAAAGTATGTTAGAGACTTGGGTTATGGGATAATAACTCAACGATATGTATAAAGGTCTGATCAATCTGAAAAAGATAATTTTCCAACATGCCCACACTTTCGGAGATGACACTGGTAAAAACAATATTTCATTACAATGTACCTACCATGCGCAATGTACAAAAACATTAAAAGTTGTAAAATACATGTGTAGTTGTAAACAAAAACAATGATATTCGTCATAAGTTCATTAGTTTACAGAAAAAACAATGAGACACGGTAGGTATGTCAGCAAAGAATGAACTATCAGTCATTGAAGTTTACAGCGCGTTTAATTTCTAGATGTCACTCGGCCATTATCAGAATTAAGGTTGAACTAGTCGAGACGTTTTCTATACTTTCGGAGGGGATTTCCTCTCCTCCACTGTTTGACATTGTACATGCAAAGTTTAACTTGATATCGTTTTGTCTCATTATAAATTTTGTCTGTACGGATACAGAGTACAATAAAAAGCCATTAAAAGAAGCCATCAAAGATTCTTTTCTTTTTTTTTTTGCTTATTTTTACGCAACTTTCGGCGTAAATAATTACTATTTACAAATAAGTTAAACCTCCAAAACTAAGACCACACCGACACGGCTTATTTATCGAAGATTTTAATAAACTTTATTTGTAATTGATTAATGAAGTAGTTTTTGCATAAAACCCCCTTTCCCAAAGGACTTGACGTATTTTTTTACGCGCTCGGTTTACCATGCATTATCGTGCATTTCGCCTCACTGCTTCGCCGAAACACGATGTTAGGTGAGACAGCATGCTTCTAGGCCGCGCCTACCTGTGAGTTCGAGCCCGCGACTAGTTCAACCTTAATAGAAATGTATGGAAAGAATATTGACGAGTGACATCACATCAAGATAGGCACACTAAACATTTGTTTAGTGGCATAAGCACGGAATAAGTATGCAGGACCGTAGCTAGGGGCAGGGGGATACTGAGGGAGGGGCATTTTTTATTGCATTCCTTCACCGCCAATTTCGTTCCTTTTGAGACATCCCGGCGTTCTTAATAGCTAACCACTACTGGCAACACTGATTTGCATGTCATGGTCAACATTATGGTATTTCAACATTTTGGGAATCTTAACTTTATGCGAATAGGGATGTGGACCGATAAAAACGTATAATTTATTTCATTAATTCTGTCAACTAGATTTATCTGAAATTAATGGACTGGAAATATATTTTTTGGGGATCCTCTTTTTTCTCCTAAGGATATTAATCATAATATGGTTCGTCATAAGGACTTTGTCATAACTATTTTATCATAATCACTGTTTCACATAATTTTTATTGCAATAATGGTTCTGTAGCGCAAATCATTGATTATTAATAATGGCTTTTCATAATGGCTTTGTCATAAATATAACTGTTTAATCAGAACCATAGTTTAACATATAATTTTGTTATATTATTCTTGTAGATATACACATTACACATCTTCTTTCCCTTATCCCATTATAAGAGGGGTCAACCAAAAAATATTATATAGAGTTTTTAATATCACAATGTTTTATACGTCCGGGGGCATTGGTATAAAACTTATCACCTATTTGGCAGAATAGCCGCCAACAGCAGACTCGTTCTTGCAGAGTCATGTAGACTACCTAGGTCATGTAATATAGTAGTTACATGACCTGGGCATAGAATAATTTTATGATTTTGTGGCCCATTTTATGATTTCATTCATAGTTATGTTAAAATAAATTTTATATTAATGTATTATGAATTATGATACATATGTGTTATAAGTAATTACAATCATAAAAAAAAATATATATATTATGATTTTACTATTATGTCAAATAAAATTGTATTTAAAAAAATATCCTATGAGAATAATTACAGACCTATTTTTTGAAGTGAAAACTTCTTTAGCAGCGTTGTACACTTTTTGGTAATGGGTAAAAAATGTTAAACTCGCGTCAGGGCATCATGTCAGGCATCGTCAGGACACGTGACCCTGATCGAAAATTCGTAAGACGGATGGAGAGTAGGCAGCCCAGTGTTGCCAGCGAAGTCTTGTCAAAAGATACCCGAAATGTCCAAAAAAAGTAACCTTCTAGGAAAAGTAAACATTAACATTTTTAACCTACTTCCAAAAAATTTTAATTTTTCGAAATCTATTATTTATTTTTGAAGTGAAAACTTCTGCAGCGGCGTTGTACACTTTTTTGTAATGGGTAAAAAATGTTAAACTCGCGTCAGGACTTGCGTCAGGACACGTGACCTGATCGAAAATTCGTAAGACGAGATGGAGAGTAGACAGCCGGCGCGGCGTAAGAGAGGAATATCCCTCTCTCTTTTTACGGCGCGGCGAAAATGTATGCCTGCGCCTGCTGTTTCGTTTAGGTGGCGCAGGGCGCTTGCGCGAATGTTCGTTTGTGTTTATGTTACCGCGTGCCACGCGCATCCATGGAAATGCACAACGTTAATATTCAAGTTTTCACTTCTGCCGGCACTCCCGGAGTGCAACTCGTCGTTTTTTTTTTCTATTTTATTTCACAAAGATACAGCGCGTCGAAGTTTCTGAGTGTCGATTTACATCACACCTTCTGGTGAAATTGTAAGTTGTAACTGATCGGTGACCTCACGCGAAATTTAAATGTATGCTGTATCTACGTCATTATTTGCTAATAAGAGAGAACAAAAATACGTATACCATACTTTTTAGGGTTCCGCAGTACCTACAAGGAACCCTTATAGTTTCGCCATGTCTGTGTGTCCGTCCGCGGTTTTACTTAGAGACTACAAGTACTAGAAAGTTGTAATTTGGTATAGGTATGTATATTAGTCATGTCAAAAAAAGTGGTAAAATAAAATATTGAAAATATTTTTTTTTTGGTAGCTTCCGTAAAGGTATAGTAGGAGTCATTTTTTTTCTTGACTAACCCATCCTGTTTGGTATCGTTGAATAGGTCTTTAAAAAATATTGTGAGCTTGTGAACATCATTTTTCGATTTAAAAATCCGTTTCTGAAATATTTGGCTTTGTATTGAATTTTTTTTTTAGAATCAAGTGTTTCCCCATCCATCTATTAAACGGTTATACATGGACATGTGAAAAAATTCACAGCAGTAGTACATATAACGAAGTTTAAAGGAAAACTATCGGAGCTAAGTAGGGTTTACAAATTATTAAGTTATAAGCGACTTTTGAAATGAACTCGGAAAAGGAAAAGTTCATACAAATTCAATAGTTTATAGACGTTTTAGTGGCGTGAACTCAAAGTGGGCATTCATAACTACGGAACCCTACACTACGCGTGTTTTTTGATAATCTACTGCTATGCAACATTTTTTGCCATATTCATAATAGTCATAAAATATGTCAGACCTTATTATCAATTGACATAACTATGACTGTACGTTATCATAACGCACGTGAAGTGCGGGTGTAGAGGTCAAACGACGTCTGTTTACTAATGTAATCGGACATGCGACTACTGCACTCAAGGTGACAGAGTTTTCTTTGAAAATAAACCACTATAAATAAATAAAATAAAAATAAAATGTTTTTCCGAAGAGTCAAAATTCTGCTTGACGTCATTAGGGTTGCCATCTCTCCGGCTTTAGCCTTACATGTTTGGCTTTTTCGGGTCGTGTCTGACTAAATGTTAATGTGTCGGGCCTGTCCGGCTTTTTGGCAATGAAACTTCTTTTAAGACGAAAAGGTAGCAGTAGTGGCACCCTCATTTGAAATAAATTGTTTTAAACTAAATATGGTGATATTTAAAAATTCGATTTGTTCCAATGTCTAGAAAGACCTTTTAACTATTTTATGAATAACCTTTGAAGGTAATATTGGTAGTCCGTCTAGTTATAAAACTGTTTTTCGCCAAAAATGGCCACTTTTGGCGAAAAACAGTTTTAAAACTAGACGGATTATTAGTAATAATTTCAAAGGTTAATCGTAAAATAGTTTAAAGATCTTTCTAGACAGTGATACAAATCAAATTTTTAATTATCACCATATTTAGTTTTAAACAATTTATTTTAAATGAGGGCGCTACTTTAGCTACCACTTCATCTTAAGCCTCGCCAGAACTATCTTACTCAAAACTGATCTTGCCCGCACTGGGTCCATGTCCGGCTTTGAGGCTAAGTGTCCAGCCTTATTCAGCGCAGAGTCAGGATTTTTTAAGAAGGTTGCAACCCTGGCTTAACACATGTGCCTATGTGGACGAGGAACACATTATATAATGGTGTGGTTGTCTACTTCACCGAAAAAAAATAACATTTGACCAGGCTTTCTTAGATATGAATTTCTGATTTTAGAATCACTGTTTTCTGATTATTTCTTTATATATATGTCGCAGACGGATGAATAAATGGGGGCAGAGCGTGGCGTGATCGGCATCTGATATCTCAAGTGACGTAAACTACCCACTTAGTTACTTACAGTACGAGAACAAACTGATGTCAGGATGAAAACTTACTTACAGTCACGTCACCTTACCGATGCCGCCACATGAGAGATCTTACGTGAGCCTTATAAAAATGTGACGGAAATCCAGTGCCCCGCCTCCGCACTGAATCATGAATCGCAACCACCATGTCTGGATTCCCTGGCCCCACAGAATTGAATACTGTGTATACACCTGGGCTTTCCGTCTTGCTTAAACAAACTGTCATTGTAATAAATCGGTTCACCAATCCACATCTATTACAATAATCACAATTAAATGAGTCATGGCCAAGCCACAGCAAACTACACAAACGAGTTGTGCACAATACGGCGGTCCGCACAAGACTGTCCTTGTCGTTAGGTCGACCGGTCTTATAACTTGTTGCTAACGAGTATTGCCATTTCAAATCCAACGGTTGCATTTTGTAGTAAATAACTTTCTCTTTGCACGTGTAAAAAATAATAAAAAGGGAATTGTACATTGAACTCTCCGACATATATATATATACGCCTAAAAGTCTACCTTGCTGCCAAATATCAAGTTTCTAGGTCATCTGGAAGTTGATTAGGTTTTTGTTAATAAATGTGAAAATTTTTATGTATATAGGTTAAAAAGGTTTCGAGTTGTAAAGGGTTCAAAACTTGAAAAGCAGCTGAAAATGGTTCGTGTATATACACACGGCTGCAACATCGCCAATTCCACTTTCTTAGAACTTAGCTGGACACGCTACGCTGCATATAGTATTTAGAATTCTGACCTACATTTATACCTACCTACTAAGTAGGCGCGAATTGTTTACAGTTCACAGTTTACTGTGACTAATACAGTTTGGACTTTAGGCCTACTGCCCCGTTCAAAGAGTAGTGTGATCATTACGAAGACTGTTAGACAGCTTACTCACTATACATAGTCGTAAAGGCCGACCAGCCATGTGTCACTGGTGGGTTGCCAGCCCCTAAAATAAAATAGCCGGACTCTGCGCTGAATTATGCCGAAAATTTAGCCCTAAAAGTCGGTCATGAATACAGTGGCGCTAGATCAAAGTATGTGAGCGAAATAGCTTTGGCGAGCCCTAAAAATAGGGAGATCTTTATTTATTTCTTTGTTTTTCGCTTACTTGCACTCTTGCATAACATGGTTAGTAGTTAAATAATTACATGAACCCTGGCAGAGTGTGATCCCACACTCATGCTAGATTAAAGTATGTGAGCGAAATAGCTTTGGCGAGCCCTAAAAAAAAGAGGTCTTTTTTTTCTTTGTTTTTCGCTTATTTGCATTCATACATAACATGGTCAGTAGTTAAATAAGTACATGAATCCTGGCAGGGTGTGATACCTACACTCATTCAAGAATTCGCTTAACCAAAAAGTGTAAAAAGAGCGTACAAGCGGCTAACATCAAAGTTTTATGTGGGCGAGATAAGACATCCGCTTTGCCAAAACCGGACACATGCATATTTGGCCGGACACGACCCGAAAAACGAACGTACAGCGATCAGATTGCAGACGTTCTCAAAAAAGGAGAGATTAGAAGTACCCGTAACCGGCGGGCATGCATGAAGAGAGTGATGAGTGTAGATGAAGCGAAAGAGGTTTGTCAGGATCGTAGCAAGTGGAGGTCCTTAGTCTCTGCCTACCCCTGTGGGAAACAGGCGTGATAATATGTATGTATGTATGTATGTATGTACGACCCGAAAAAGCCAAACAAGTCAGGCTAAAGTTGGACACATGGCAACCCAGTCACTAGTGCCACACTCGTATAAACTATATCAGGGTTTCTCTACGGTGTTATTTTATTACGCAACCGTCCTCTTTGAAGAGGGACAGTGGGAAGCTCGTACTTGAATAAGTTCCTGAAGTCAGCATCTGAATGTATGGTGATGCATGCATACGTGGGCTGCAGTTCAGGGGTCGGGTCGTTGGATTTCCTCTAATATGGTTGAGTTTAACGATGGCTGATCCGTGCGTCAACTCGTTGAACGGGTGCTGCCGGGAGGGACTGGTCAGCTCGGCCTCGCTTTTTTGACTACTTAATATTTTTTATTACGCAAGTCAACATTGTATTATATTATAGGTATTTATTAATTAAAAGACAATTATAATAATATGACAAAGCCCTTCTGGCGAGTAGGCGACCAGTACTGTGAAAATGATTTTCTTTCGGCGTTTCTTCTCAGCAGTGGTCGTTACGAAGCGCTGGTATCGGTAGCTTTTCTTTAAAAATAAATAAAATTTAAATATACTTTACACGTAACATAAATTATACTTATTGACGTGTAAAAGTGCCTGTAAAGGTCTAATTACTGAATAAACATTTGAATCTTTGAATTTGGGGGTCGAGGGACACCATGGTGTGTCAACAGCGGATGGCACGATATTACATTAATATTATTTCTTATTTGAAAATTACAATGTATGCTTGCGAGATACATAAGAGAGAGTGATCAGTACAGGTTATATAGACAACTATCGGCAAGGCCGTAACACTAACATATGTCAAGTTGACAATAACGTATGTTCCGATACTACATAGTATACATAGACATGTTGGATATTAAAAGTTACGAGGCAAAAACCCGCAATAGGGCTGACGACAGGTTTAGAAAAGTATAATTGAAATTAGTCATTCTATTATATTATCCAAAAATAATGGACCCAAATTTTTCAGTTTGCCAAAAAAGTAAAAATTCACAAAGATACGAAGCATCAAAGTTCAGGAGTGGGGGCTTGCGACGTCACCTCTATGTAAAAGTCGTACGTAGCCGTGACGTCATGCGGAATTTCATGCGCTGTATCTTTGTCATTTTTGGTTTCTCAAAGAAAAGGAAAAATACGTGTATAATATTTTTTTATAATCTAACCAATGGGCTATAAGAATGTTTTTCCATTCGTCATGCCTATTCTCCTTTAAAATCTATAATCTTGTTGAAAATAGATGATCAATCAAAAGTGACATTATTTTTGCGACTTTTTAGGGTTCCGTAGTAAACAAGGAACCCTCATAGTTTCGCCAAGTCTGTCTGTCTGTCTGTCCGTCCGCAGTTTTACTCTGCGACTATAGGTACTAGAAAGCTGTAATTTGGCATGAATATGTATATCAATTAGGCGGAAAAAACGGTAAAATAAAATATTGTTAAAAAAAATTTTTAGGGTAGCTCCTGTACAAGTAAAGTGAAAAGTTAATTTCTTTTTCTCGACTAACCAGTTTGTGAACACCGTTATTCGATTTTGGGATCCGTTTCTGAAATATTTGCTTTTAAAGTAAAAAAAATTTTTAGTCAAGTGTCCCCCCCCCCCCCCTCTATCTGCTAAACGGTTAAATATGGACACGTGAAAAAATTTACAGCTATAGGATATATAACGAAATTTAAAGGAAAACTATCAGAGCTAAGTAGGGTTTACAAATTAAAAAGTTTTAGGCGATTAACATAAAATGTACTCGGAAAAGGAAAATTTCATATAAATTCAATAGAAAATTAGTTTTTAGACGTTTTTAGAGGCATAAACTCAAAGTTGGCGTTCGTAACTACGGAACCCTACTGCGCGTGGACCGACACGCACTTGTCCAATTATTATTTCATGAACTGTACCGTTTTTTTTTTACCTTGTCATTTAGGTACCCTATTATGTACAGTACAACCCTTTTGAACTCTGAACCTGTGTATCCGATGACTAATGTAAGACTGATAAAGCGAATAAAAGTAGGTATTGAAAGTAACTCGTTTTTATCTCACTCGATATGTCATACCTAATACTAGCGGATGCCCGCGGCGTTGCTCGCTTGGTGTCCTGACCTTACACAATGACACCCCGACACCGTGGGTTCAGGGTGTCATATTGAGTAAACCAAGTGTGTATAGTATAGTAACATAGACTTGTTGGATAACGAAGTGGTAGCTAAAGTGGCGCCCTCATTTGAAATAAATTGTTTAAAACTAAATATGGTGATAATTCAAAATTTGATTTGTATCACTGTCTAGAAAGACCTTTAAACTATTTCATGAATAACCTTTGAAATTATTACTAAGTAATACAAATCATTATCACCATATTTAGTTTTAAACAATTTATTTCAAATGAGGGCGCCACTTTAGCTACCACTTCGTCTTAAAAGTTACGAGGAAAAAACGCGCATTTGTCTCCTTAACCAACTTCAAAAAAGCGGCCAATTGCGAGTCGAACTCGCCCATAAAGGGTTCCGTAGCAGCAAGTAACATAAGTTCTTGTAGTTCGTTGTAACTTTGATCGATGTTTTAATAAACGTATTAAAAAAAACTACTTACTAGATATCGTTCAAACCAATTTTCGGTGGAAGTGTCACTCGCGCAAACTATTCAGTTTAGAAAAAATTGATTTGAGAAAACTCATATCATTTTTGAAGACCTATCCATAGATACCCCACACGTATGTGTTTGATGAAAAATAAAATTTTTGAGATTCAGTTCTTAGTATGGGGAAGCGTCAAAATATTTTTTTTTTTCTATTTTTTTGTGTATGTTAATGAGGTCCACAAAATACTTATCAAGTTTCAACAGTATAGTTCTTATAGTTTCGGAAAAAAGTGGCTGTTACATACGGACGGACGGACAGATATGACGAATCCATAAGGGTTCCGTTTTTTGCCATTTGGCTACGGAACCCTAAAAAGGAGGACATTATCAATTCGACTGTATGTTTTTTTTATGTTACGCGATATCTTCGACTTAGGACCGATTTTGATGATTCTTTTTTTATTCGAAAGCTTTTAGCACCAGGATGGTTCCATATTAATTTGGTAAAGATATGATGAAGAACTTTGAAGATATGAAAGAAACGCTTGAAAGAAAACTAAGTCTTTTTTTTTTGTTTAAAATTGAATTGTAAAATTTTAGGAAATTTGCTAAAATCTGCCAAAAACTTAGGTTCCATACCCCACATCGTCCTCCAAACAATATCACAAAATTTCATATATTGGGAATTGATTCAGGTAACCCTATTCTTTACTTGCCAACTGGACTAGACGAGTTTTATTTTTTGAAACGAATCTTGTTTCAATAACAAAAACTCACGAACAAATGTTTTTAACCTAAAATAATTTGGATCTTATCTTGTTATCTTCGTATTATCTATATTTTATTTATGTTTATTTCAAAATCGCACTAAAAACTGTATATGGTAACAGATAAAATATATTTTTTTATCAGATATATGTACACTTAGTCACGTGTTATGCACTAACAATATGATAAAATTGTATTCTTACATAATTAAAAGGATCTTTCTGTTCGTAACCTCATAAACCTTATATTCCCTGCTTGGTCTAACGGTTGATCGGAAGAGAATGCCATTAGGTCCGCTGCTAGTAATTTTTTACCCGATTGCGCCAGAAGGAGGGTTATGTTTTTCGAAAGTATGTATGTATAATTGTTTGGCACGCTCTGCAGCCTGAACGGCTCGATGGATTTTAAATTTGTATTTACTGTAATAGTGACACAGGGTATATATAAAAAAAAAACAATGTTGACGCCAAATTCTAATGTTTGGCACGTTCGGCAGCCTGAACGGCTCGATGGGTTTCAGCTTGAGAGGTGTCATTAGATTCGTCTTAATTCTGAGAGTGACACGGTATATAAAGACAATCGACTTTTTTTCTTTTTATAATGAGTTGTTTAACTGTGCAATAAAGTTAAAATGAAATAAATATAAATATATAGGGACAAATAACACTGATCGAGCTAGCCCCAAAGTAAGTTCGAGACTTGTGTTATGGGATACTAACTCAACGATACTATCTCTTCTCTCTCTTCTCTTCTTCAGCCCATTATCTCTCCCATTACCTCTAGCAATGCACGCCATTCCTTTCGATCTTTAGCTTTCCTCATCCATGTCCTTCCGGCAACCTTGACCAGATCGTCGGTTCACCTAGTGACTGGTTTACCCACGCCTCTGCGGCCATTTCTAGGTCTCCACTCCAGCACTTCCCTTCCCCAACGTGATGGTATACGGCGCAGAAACCTGGACTCTTACGAAGCAGTCCATCCATAAGCTGCAAGTCAAACAAAGAGCTATGGAACGAGC
This sequence comes from Acrobasis suavella, assembly GCA_943193695.1. Lineage (NCBI taxonomy): Eukaryota > Metazoa > Arthropoda > Insecta > Lepidoptera > Pyralidae > Acrobasis > Acrobasis suavella. The sequence goes on from OW971954.1 coordinate 9,497,733, forward strand.
AATGTTGGGTGTATCTCTCCGTGATAGAATAAGGAACACAGAGATCCGTAGAATGACGAGACTCACCGACATAGCTCAGGTGGTAGCGCATAGGAAGTGGCGATGGGCGGGCCATATATGCCGAACCAGAGACGAACGTTGGGGAAGGGAAGTGCTGGAGTGGAGATCTAGAAATGGCCAACGATACTATATTTTATAACAAATACATATATAGATAAACACCCAAGACCCAGGACAATTTGAAAAAGGCCATTTTCCAACTTGCCCTGACCGGGAATCGAACCCGGAACCTCTGAGTGGCGGACTAGCATGGTGACCACTACGCCACGGAGGTCGTCAAATAAATTAATCGTATGTTTGTATTTTGATTACATCATACATATAATTATAGTGTATAGTAGTAGGTAGTCTTTATATAGAGGCAAGACAGTACCCCCGCCAAGACGAGACAACGGAAGCGCAGGGCCTAACTTTTCTCGATCTTGTGATCACGCACGGCACGGTAAATGACTAGGTAACTGCGGTTGTCAGTGGTGGTTTGAAAGGGTACTTGTACTTATTTTGTGGTAAGGGTACAGTCATCGAGGCGTAAGCTCAACTTTGCATTAGTGTAAGTGAGCACCAAAAATAAAATAAAAAATTACATAAAAATAAAATAAATGTTTTGTTAAAAAGAAATGAATTATTTTATTTAAATCAATACAGTGGACCCCCGGTAATCCGGCCCCTGTCTAATCCGGCACCCCCTGTAATCCGACATGGTCTATTATTTATTATTGAATATTTTTTGATAATATTCGCTAATGCATGACTGACAAGTTACAACTTGTACGCACCATCACTATTGTGCTCGACGCGTAGGGTATTGTTTTGATTCTGATTGCTTAGTTTGAATTTTATTTAGACTGAAGAAAATGGTGCATCCTACAACGAACTTCTACTTTTGAGAAGACTGAGGGACAAAGCTTTAATCTCGCGTTTCAACAATGTTAAACAAAAACAAATTGATGAATATTTTCATGCTTCTTAAATTGAATTCATAGTTTTTGATTATTTTAGTATGTACATTTGTTTGTACACAATTATTTCCTAATGTAAAGTTATTGCATATTTTTTGTAAGTTCTATAGCATTAATGACGTTAATTTTATAATAAAACGTAACCTCTCTATTGTGTTGTTTAATTTACTAAATTTGACATACATAATGCAGTATGATTTGTACTTCAGAGTACATATATGTATATAATATAAAAACTCTTATCATTGGATCTGTAATTTGTCGGATTACAAGGTACTCTTTTGTAAAAAAATTCGGACTATAGGGGGTCTTAGGCAGTACTCTATAATCCGACAAATTCGATAGTTCGACACTGCCCTGCAAAATGTTTGTCGGACTACCGGGGGTCCACTGTTTATTATCGTGTTTTCATCATTATGATGCACAGGCGAACCTGGATTTTTTTAACTTATTTTTCATATTACTTTATTTCACTTGATTTTACTAATTTAAACACATCAACACAAGCCGGTTATTGGTACTGATAACCGGCCAAGTGCGTGTCGGGCCACGCGCTGTATAGGGTTCCATAGTTGCGAATGCCCACTTTGAATTCACGCTACTAAAAACGTCTAAAAACTAATTTTCTATTGAATTTGTATGAACTTTTCCTTTTCCGAGTACCAGATAGATATCCCTAGCGTCGTCTGTTATTTGCTAGAGAAAGCCTTTCAAGCGTTAACTTCCAATAACTTTTAAACGGCTAAACCGATTTTCATAAAACATAACTTATAACTACGGCAATGGAACTTGCTTTCACGTAAGAAAATTTCATCGACATCGGTATCGGATAGTATCGTTATACTATAACAGTCATTGTGATCGCGAATCTCTAAAATCATACAATATGTAACGAAAACCCTGTCCGATCCTTATATAGGAGCAACTTAGATCGTCAATATGAACAACTTGACGACCTCCGTGTCGTAGTGGTCACCATGCCAGTTCGCCACTCAGAGGTACCGGGTTCGGTCCCCGGTCGGGGCAAGTTGGAAAATGGCCTTTTTCAAATTGCCCTGGGTCTTGGATGTTCATCTATAAATGTATATGTTATAAAATATAGTATCGTTGAGTTAGTATCCCATAACACAAGTCTCGAACTTACTTTGGGGCTAGCTCAATCAGTATAATTTGTCCCTATTTATTTATTTATTTATTTAACTTTTCCTATGGGACCAATGTTTGAAACTCAAAGAAAAAGTTGTCATTTCCATACAAAGTGTCGGGCCGGCCAAGCACTTTTGTACAAAAATATCGATATTTCGAGTTTCAAGTATTGGTCGTATTGATTGAAAAAGTTGTTCATATTGACGGTCTGAGTTGCTCCTACAAAGATCGGACAGGGTTTTTGTTACATATGCGTTCAAAAATGCGTCCCCTGATTGTTCAAGGAGACAGAACTTCGCTCACTTCGATTGTTCTTTCAATAAACATGATTGTGCTTTTCCAATATCTTGATTGCTCTAGATTATAATGTAGTGATTAGCGAGAGATCTTCACCTCGTATCAAGTCATATCGGATTGCTGTGACCTTACTCTGACCTCAAGATGCATATATGGTAGGTACTCTTCATACTTAAGTACTGGTTTATCTTCAAAGGTACCGTTTACTCTTATTTTATTATATAAGGAAACTATCGGCTTGCATCGTCTTCGCGCGTGTAGGGTATACAGGGTCTAGAAAAATATACAAAATCTATTTTGTGAGTAATTTCAGTTCATGGTACTGAACAACTTTCTTCAAAGCCAAAAAATGCCTTTCCATACGTAGCTTTTTAACCGACTTCAAAAAATTATTAATTCGTCGAAATCGTTTTCTTTTTTATTGTGTTCGCCGGTTAATAGAAGGTGTCTGGACCAATATGGAAAATTTAAATGAAGAATTTTCCATCGCTCCTATTGTTAAAGATAACAAAACGCATAATTTAAAACTAAACGCAATCCCTACGCGAGCAACACCGGAGGAATGACTTCAAGAAATCAAATCTACAATTCCTTTGTTCTCACATTCACATCATAAACGGCTCAGATTTACTCTTTGTAATCTTCTTTCTTAAATTATTTTAGTCCTATAGTATTACAGTTCTTTTATTTACTTTCCAGTAAGTTAAAATACAGGTTGTAAATCTGTAACTGAACAACCTTCCCCAAAGTACATAGTTAGGTCAAAATATGAAAAAAAAAAATGGATTTCCAATACTAAATCGATCAGCTGATTAACACTTTTGTATGGGGACACCAAATTGGTTTTTCAAATTTCGACCTCTGCTCTTTGGGGAAAATTGTTCATCGTGATCAGTATAAGTAAGTCTGAGAATATTGCAAGGTACAGGTTTACACCCTGTATAAATAGTTAGCAGATAGGGAAGTCCCTTTATTTGTACCCATAGAATTGTTATCAAAATCTGTTATGTAGTTTGGTGTGAAAGTAGGTTGTTATTTTTTTTTTAATTTGTGGAGCGCAGTGTGGTGTTTCCAACTTTATCAGTCATTTTGACATCTTGCTACGCATGGACTTCTCTACTTTTTAAATTATTTTACGGCTCTGGATACAAGGCGTTTAAATCCCCTCTTTATTTGTTCACTTCATCATTTGCATACATAGTTCCAGCCGCACACCACATATCCACTGCAGGACATAGGCCTCTCCCAAGGATTTCCAAAATGGCAGATCTAGAGCAGCCTGCCTACAGCGCTTTCCAGCGACCTTAGTCAGGTCGTCAGACCACCTTGTGGTTAGGTGTCCTACGCTTCGCTTGCCAGTACGTGGTCGCCATTCGAGAACCTTTTTGCCCCATCGGCCATCGGATTGTCGGGCTATGTTTCCCGCCCACTGCCACTTCAACGAGTTTTCCGCTGGGCTATGTAAGTGCTTTTTTTCTCCTATGGATTTCTTCATTCCTGATTCGATCACATAGAGAAACACCGAGCATAACCCTCTCCATAGAGTGTTGAGTGACCTTGAGCCTTCTTATGTGACCCATAATGAGAGAATGTTTACTACTTTATTCCTAGTCCTAGCCCTGTGATGTGAAGCAACCAACCTTTGATTGTATAACTATACAATCAAAGGTTGGTTGCATAAAAAAATATATAAATACATTCGAATTGATATACTTCTCTTTTTTGATGACGGTTAAAAAAAAGAGGTGACACATATGAGATATAATTTACCTAAAATAGTATTAGTAAACGTGTTTTAAAATATGAATATGGGGGTAATAGTGATAGTATGTTATGCTTCGCTTCGGGGGTAAGAATGATAGTATATGCAGTCCTTCGGGTTATGTACCACATTACACGTGTTTGTCAGGATCGTAGCAAGTGGAGGTCCATAGTCTGCCTACCCCTGTGGGAAACTAGGCGATTATATGTATATATTACACGTGTTTATTGCATGTGTTGTTTGTTTGCGCGCTGTAACCTAGATCATTTAATAGATTATTAAATGATCTAAGGCCTGTAGCAAAGTCATCGACTTGCCGCTCGTTATCGCGCGATAAGAGGCGGAACTTATTAGGTCCCCCAGTTTCAGCCCACATATAGATAATCTATCAGTTTATATGTGTATAAAGGGTTACTTTGAAAACACCAGAAACTCTCTTGGAGCAAGTTCAGTCTATGAGAATGAACTACTTTCCTTAAAAACAATTAACGAAAAGGAACTTTTTACGACGTACGACCTAACTGTGGAATCAACTTCCTGCAGCAGTGTTCCCGGACCGATACGATATTGAAACATTCAAAAAACGAGTCTATATCTTCCTGAAAGGCCGGTAACGCTTCTGTTACACCCCTGGTGTTGCAGTTGTCCATGGGCAGCGGTGATCACTTACCATCAGGTGACCCGCTTGTTCGTTTGCCGCCCTATAACATGAAAAAAAAACATAACAAAAATGTTGACTTTTCATTTTAATACAAAATCAATTTAGCTGAGCACTAATTTGTATGAAAAGTGGAAATTTTTGGATAATTGTTTTTACGGAAAGTAATTCTGTATCATGGACTAAACTTACTTCAAAAAGGATGGTGTTTTTTAAACTAACCCTGTATATCACGATACATGCCCCAAAAATATTGACAGGTAATCAGGCAAAGTAGAGAGCGCGGGGTTTTTGGCGGGAAGTTCAAGGGTTCTGTTGAAGTTTGGTTTAAATCGTTTTGCAAATTAATTCTAGTGGACTTTAAAATATGAAATTGGTGTTTGGTGTTATAAATGCTCATGCTCATGGACAATATGTAAAATGGTTAAAGTGGACACTCATAGTGCGGCTGTAGTGATATTTGCGGACTGTGGTGGGGCGCCGTCCACCAGTCAATTAGCTATGAAAAAAAAGCGGCCAAATGCGAGTCGGACTCGCCCATGAAGGGTTCCGTAGCAGCAAGTCACATAATATAAAAGTACTTGTAGTTCGTTGTAACTTTGATCGATGTTTTAATAAACGTATTAAAGAAAAACTACTTACTAGATTTCGTTCAAACCAATTTTTTTTGTGGAAGAATGCATAGGAATGTACATCATATTTTCTTTTTAGTTTTATCATTCTCTTGTTTTAGAAATTACAGGGGGGACACACATTTTACCACTTTGGAAGTGTCTGTCGCTCAAACTATTCAGTTTAGAAAAAAAAATGATATTGGAAACCTCATTTTTGATCATTTTTGAATACCCATCCATAGATATTCCACACATATGGGTTTGATGAAAAAAAAAATGAGTTTCAGTTCTAAGTATGGGGAACCCTTTTTTTTTTCTATTTTTGTGTGAAAATCTTAATGCGGTTCACAGAATACATCTGCTTACCAAGTTTCAACAGTATAGTTCTTATAGTTTCGAAAAAAAGTGGCTGTGACATACGGACGGACAGACAGACAGACATGACGAATCCATAAGGGTTCCGTTTTTTGCCATTTGGCTACGGAACCCTAACTAGTGGACTATACAGATTTGTCGCCATATAAGCTTCCTTGAAACAATCAAAAAGCGTACAGCAACCTATGATTGAAATTTGAAACTAGTTAGGATTAAGAATAGAAAAAAAAACAAATAAATGAAAGATAGATAGCTTCTAAAGCCTTCACAGATTACTCGAAGACGCGTGGACCGATTCGAAAAATTATTTTTGTTGCTTGAAAAGGTATACTTTTCAGGTGGTCCCCCTAGAAATTTTATCAAAATCGGTCTTGTTGATTGGTGTTGAAGTTGATTTTTAGCTTTGAGTAATTATCTTCCTCCCAGACCTGCCGCAGTGTTCCCGGACCGATACGACATTAAACCTTCAAAAAACGAGTCTATATCTTCCCGAAAGTCTGACAACGCTTCTGTTACACCCCTGGTGTTGCAGTTGTCTATGGGCAGCGGTGTTCACTTACCATCAGGTGACCCGCTTGTTCTTTTGCCGCCCTATAACATAAAAACAAAAATTATAATTGGCCAAGTGCGTGTCGGGCCACGCGCAGTGTAGGGTTCCGTATTTACGAATGCCCACTTTGAGTTCATGCCACTAAAAACATCTAAAAACTAATTGTCTATTGAATTTGTGTGAAATTTTCATTTTGCGAGTATATTTTATAAGTTAATCGCCTATTACTTTTTAATTTGTAAACCCTACTTAGCTCTGATAGTTTTCCTTTAAATTTCATTATAAATACTATAGCTGGGAATTTTTTCACGTGTTTTTATATAACCGTTTAGCAGATAGAGGGGGAAAATTTGACTCAAACAAAAAAAATTTCTTTTAACCAAATATTACAGAACCGGAAAAAAAATGCCTTTTCACTTTACTTGTATTGTACTACCCTAAAAAAAATTTTTTGGAACGAAGTTCCTTACGGCAGGCGTATGGAGGAGATAGGGACTTTGCTGCGCGACCGAACTGAAAAAAATGTGATAGTAAAACCGTAAGGATGACCTCGTTAAATGAGACGTGCGCAGGCGCGACAGTCGTATACACAAGAAGAACTTTTGAACTTCGTTCCTACCTGGTGTCCCACGACACCACATTTCTTTTTTTTCAATATTTTATTTTACCACTTTTTCCGCCTAATTAATATACATATCCATGCCAAATCAAAGCTTTCTAGTACTAATAGTCGCTGAGTTAAACCGCGGACGGACAAACAGACATGGCGAAACTCTAAGGGTTCCTTGTTTACTACGGAACCCTAAAAAAGACCAGCATAGAAGGAAATTCAATACATGTTTACATAAATTGCAACATACTTCCTCTATAGACCGTTTCAAACCGGTTCTACTAGTGTCCAAGCAACCTAGTTATCTGCTCATTTAAAAAAAAAATGTCCTTTTAGGGGTCAATGTCAATACCATTACCGTGTGTACGTCATTGACTAGTCCGCTAGATTTTAGGGTTCCGACCATAAAAACTAGCTAAGACTCCCCTGTCCGTTTTGTCTGTCTGTCTGTCCGTTTGTATATGTACGCTGTATCTCATGAACCGTGATAGCTAGACGGTTGAAATTTTCACAGATGATGGATTTCTGTTGCCGCTTTAACAACAAATTCTGAAATCAGAATAAAATAAATATTTAAGGGGGGGGGGGCTCCCATACAATAAACGCTTTTTTTGCTTGATATTAATAACGGCAACGGGTACACGCTTGCAATATTCACAAAATATTCAGTTGTATATTCACTACCCTTTCACCGCGAACGTCGGATTTGTCCGGCAAACATTGTCGTGCCTATTCGGCGAGTGTCGGATATTTCCGACAAAAAAAAATGTTTGTATTGCACATAGCTTAAGTATCCACATCCCTTTTTGGTTGTAGGTATTCATTTTAAATTTACTACCCCTCGCGCTGGGGGCACGGCAACTGATATAGTCTCGCGGTGAAAGGGTTAAAAACCAATAATTAAAATAAAATAAATATTTAAGGGAGGCTCCCATACAACAAACGTGTTTATTTTTATAGATAATGGTACGGAACCCATAGAATTTCAGTTGCAAGCCAATTTCATCCTTATTACTCTAGACAAACGGTTCATAATAGGTTTTCCTGCAGAAAACCTATTGAGTGAGCCGTTTGCTAGGGTTGACTGTTATAAGATACTACTATCGCCATCTAGCGCACCGCGCCAATATGTCGCAGGCAATGCGCAGACGACGAAGTTGATGAACAAGATAAACGAACCGCGCGTGCGTCTCTGCTCACTGTTTGAGCGAGTCGTCCTTGCTGAATTTCCCCCTTCCAAGAGGTCGCAATCCGTAGGTATATTTTCGAAGTGAGACATGCCTGGCCTATGTCACTCCCGGTTTAGGTATCGAAAATATACCCACATCATTACATCACACGCGCGGCGACCATTTTGAAGGTGAAAATTCAGTTACATGTATCGTTTGTTCAGAGTAATAAGAATGAAATTGGCTCGCAGTGAATATCTAGGTATCTAAACGAAGAGGTGAGGAGTTCTGACGCGAGCTAAATTAAACCATAGCGCTAACCACATTAAGTAGATATTTCTTTGAATTTCTTTGCTGAGTAAGACTTCTGTACGTGAGTACTAGTACTTATTCTGTCCTTGTATCGTCTGTTTTTGTCTTACACATCGTACGAGCCTTTCCATGCGTAACTCCTTCATCCTACATGTATATCATAATAATTGTATATTTCTCTCGTCTTCCAGTATGGGCGCCAACACATAGAAGTAGCCAGGAAAGTCATCCGAAGCGACAGCTCCGACGATGATGAGGAAGAGCCAGCCGTGCCGGACAAGCCCCCATCAGCGCTCGTCAAAGAGAACGGCAATGGTGAGTGTGTACCACATCTAGTGATGAAATGTATACTATAATGTCAAAAGCCAGTTAAGGCCCTGTATTCCAACGGCCCTCTTGAGGTGCGGGGCGATCTGCGAGACACCCCGCAGACTTTTACATATCTCGGCTTACTGAGGAACGGGCGGCGGGGAATGAACGTAAAGGACGCGGAATGTACATTTTATCGGTTTTTCTTGTTATAATTAAATAAATTTATAAATAAATATATAAGGACAAATTACACTGATTGAGCTAGCCCCAAAGTAAGTTCGAGACTTGTGTTATGGGATACTAACTCAACGATACTATAATTTATAACAAATACATATTATATAGATAAACATCCAAGACCCAGGACAATTTGAAAAAAGGCCATTTTCCAACTTGCCCTGGCCGGGGATCGAACCCAGGACCTCTGGGTGGCGAACTAGCATGGTGACCACTACGCCACGGAGGTCGTCGTAACCAGTTTCTAGAAAGTGACCAGAAATAGTTATAGTATGTGTATTTTTTTTTATTGACAACCTTTTTTGTAAATAAACTTTTCATAAACTCTGTAATAATCAATAATACATCCAAAAATCGTCGAATTAGCTTCCGCTGCCGATTTATTTTTTGATCGAGGTAAGTTATCGATTTAGTACGAGTATTTTTAAAACAGAAATAGTCCAAGTACATAAAGTAAACTACAGTGTATATATTTTTTTGACTTTCGTAACTTACTACTTATTAGTTTATTATTGAGCCAAAGTGATGTTACATTGAGAATACCTAGCCTTAACTGTGGCTACTTGTTAATAACGGTGGTGAACGTCGCCGGTTGCCACATAGTATGGATGACATCGCCACTGAAGGTGTGGTGGCCACACTAGAAAGGGGTTGTTCCATAATGGGCCAGGTCATTGTACACCAGCGCAAAAATACTTTAAAATAGTAGGTATGTAATGAAATGAGGCTAACATTTTATTTTTATTCGTTGTTATCTTAGAGTAACTTTAACTTTAAAATCGAGTCGCACCATTTCTTAGCACTTTCTGAAGCGCCATTTTTGAAACGCGTAGACACCTAAACAAATGGTTATTCTATACAAAAAACCGTTCTTTTAGTGATTCCGCGTTTCAAATATGGCACCACTGAACTTCAATGTGTAATGTCACATTTAGTAACTGTCAAAGTCAAACAACGATTGACAAAAACCATAACGTCATCGATCGACCGGCGGACGATCATTCTTGCAGAAGTGCCATTTATCAATCGCGGAGTCACCTAAACGAATGGTTTTTCTATACAAAAAAACCGTGCGTTTAGTGACTCCGCGTTTGAAAAATCGCACCACAGGATATATTCTGTCTAATTTGTGAAAATGTCATTCATATGATAATGCCAATCAAACGTCAAAGTCACTTTGACGAGCGCGAAGTTGATAATGTTATTATAACCTCAATTACGGCATTTCAAACTAAAACTACATTAAAAATTGAATGATTTTTTGGAAATTATCGATAAAATATTGCTTACCATAAATAACTACAAATTTTAGGTAGGTGTACCATGACCTGGCCCAGCTACCATACATTTCTGCAACGACCCCTTTACAATAATTTACCTTGGCCTCTCTACTATCGAGAGCTACAATGCCATAGACAGACACCTCTTTTTTTGGGGGGTATTAAGCGGATGTGCACGTCACTGCTCGCCACATAGTATAAAATCCAAGGGCCTGACACGCTTTGATAGAGCGAGATAGTCTTATTGAGATTTGTAAAAGAAGAAAAAGAAAAGAGTGCCGTGTTTGGTCTCTATCATCAACCGATCATTTTTTCATGGTCGGGTTATGGGCACACTTCAAATTGCATATACATACTTAAAGTGTGCCTATAACCCGACCATGAAAAAAATATACGTAGTATCATTAATGTGTCTTTCCCTTACCCCTGGACGCTCGGTGGCAAATCTGTACTACTTGTATATTCTAATCCCCAAATTCATAAAAGTTATCAAATCTTTGCTAAACCTCTGATAGTTAAAATGTGTTTTGTCTCGTTCTTACTATGTCAAATATTGAAAAGAGGGAAAGGTATGAAAGATGTTTTTACTAATATAGGTTTAGCAAAAGGTTGTTATTTTTTATGAATACGAGGGTTAATCTTTGATAAAATCACGAAAAAAAGAGATAGACTATGGGTTATTATCAGGGCCGGATTAACCCTATCAGGGTCCCTAGGCAATGCAATTCTCGGGGCTCTTTTCCTTTATCCTTTTCTTTCTTTTTAAGATACTTTTTTTTTTCTATTACAAAAGTCGAGTCGATCAGATCGACTCCAAATTTGGTATCATGTTCGTTTGCTTATGCGATAATGCAACAACATGGCTACCTTGTCTTGATGCTACAGCATCACCTCACAAGCCTGACTGATTGCTTTTTGCTTTCTTTGAATTTTTTATTGTTTTCAGTCAGGTTTTTTTATAATTACTTGTTTTAGTTCTATGATATATGTATACAATATGTAAATAAAACCCTGGCCGATCGTTGTAGGAGCAATTCAGACCGTCAATATGTACAACTGTTCCTATGGGACCCATACGTGATACTCGAAAAAAAATTGACATTTTTATTAAAAATTGTTCGGCCGTCCCGGCTATTTGTATGAAAATGTCGATTTTTTCTTCAAGTTAAGATAGAAAAGTTGTTTATATTGACGGTCTACATTGTTCCTACAAGGATCGGACAGGGTTTTTGTTACATATTGTATAATGTATGAAGAATTTCATCAAGTGACAACATGCGTCGAAAAAAAAGGTTTTTTTTTCTCCAAAAACCTAAATCTAATTTACAGCTTAATTTATTTTGCCAAACTGCCATGCAGTTGATCGGCAAATTGATACAAATGCTATTATTATTGATACAAATGTTTTAAAAAATCGTGCACGGGCCTAATCTGTCTTATGGATAATCCGGCCCTGGTTACATTCTAAGGAGTATACCATGTGGCTTCCAGTATCATTTATACATGACAGCGCGTTTGAACGCAGTTCTACAATACAAAGTAGTATGTGGTTCGTCGGGTTTGGCAAAGGTCGCTTCTGTTAGCAGTTCTCGACAAAAATTGTATTGCTTAGTGCTGTTAATAGATGGCGCTACGGGCAAAATTAAAACGCGCTATGGTTTGTTTTCTACACATACTTGATACGAACAAAACTTTTCTGAAATATCGACGTTTATGCAATAGTGTTGCCATCCCTGGTCCTTTTAGACTGGGGTATTTTTGGAGATCCAATGCCCTTTTTTGGCGTTGGACGAGCGAGCGAAGTTCTTCTAGTCAAGAGAAAGCCTCCGAGTCATTGTGTACTTATATATTAAGAGTCCCCTTACCCCAGACAGAATCAGACTTTCCCATACAAACGTAGTCTACGTTTTAATTTGAAACGACATGTCGGATATGGGCAAAATTATGCAATTTTAAAGAAATTGCAATTATCTAGGGTTATAATTGGTTTCCTGCAGTAAAATTATGAACTTAAAAGAGTATATGTATAGTGTATTATATCATACTAGCTTTTGCCCGCGGCTTCGCTCGCGTAGGGGTGTAATTTATCAAAATCCTTTCTTAGGGGATGCCTACGTCATAGTAGCTTTATGCATGCAAAGTCTCAGCCCGATCGGTTTAAAATTGACAAAGTTTCATACAAACTTTAATCCCCTATTTTATCCCTTTGGGGGTAGAATTGATCAAAACCCTTTCTTAGCGGATGCCTACGTCATAATATCTACCTGCATGCCAAATTTCAGCCCGATCCGTCCAGTGATTTGGGCTGTGCGTTGATAGATCACTATGTCAGTCAGTCAGTCACCTTTGAGTTATATATATTTAGATTTGATCATCAGTATGGAAAACTTCTACACCCTTATATTTTCTTTCCCGTTCATAATTTTTCTGTGGGGAACCAGTTATAACCCTAGATAATTGCAATTTCTTTAAAATTACATAACTTTTCCCATATCCTACATGTCGTTTCAAAATAAAACGTAGACTACGTTTGTATGGGAAAGTCTAGGATAAGGGATTCTTAATATATTTAATATATCATGTCATGTATGAGAAATGCAGAGATGAGACTCAAATTTTTGACTAAATACTTTAGATTAATATCAGACTACAGAAAGATCATGAAAAAAAGAAAATATTTTTTAAAACTAATAACTTGACTTCAACACCTTACTACAATGTCACGAAGTTCTATGACACCACCGACAAATATGCTCTTTTAAACTAAAAAAGAATTTTCATAATTGGTCGAGTAATCGGGTAACATACATTAAAAAATTCAATTCGAATTGATAACCTCTTTCTTTTTTAAAGATGGTTTATAATTGTCAAACTACCATAGTTTGATAAATTAGGAGGGCCCTTCCCGGCCAGTCTATCGTCAACGCGAGCATGGTTTGAAAAGCTTGTTGTTTCATCCAGAGCAATGCTAAAAAAGAGGCAAAGCGAAAAGAGAAAGATAGCACCTGAGCTGAGCGCTATCTTTCTCTTTTCGTTTGTATCTTATTGAACGAAATTGTTATTTTTATTAATTGGACGATATATAGGGTGAGGAATTTTCATAAAACTTGTTCTAGGTAATACGTGTTTTTCAGCAAGCCTGACAGTTTGGAAATGAAGTCGGTTTTAAACTTTGAAAAATTAAGTAATACAGAGACGGTGGAGCTCCAGCAGTGCAGACTAAAATATGTATGCTTTTATACGAAGAACTATCAAATTCAGATTAAACATTTATTATAAGTAAATAATAAATTACACGTCAATTTTCTCTTCTCAAAAATTCCGCCCCGATGTAGTTGTGGAAGAAATGATGCTTTCTGATGTCAACAGATGGCGCTACTGTTTAATTTAAAACGCGCTAGGGTTTCCTTTTTACACGCTTATTTTGTTTCCGACAAAGATTTAACGAACTATTCAAAACGAACTGACCTTGTGTGTCTGATGATTTTTGGGATTCTAGCACCTTTTAAGTGTTAGAATAAATTAATAATGACTTTTCATTCGTCCCGAATCGAATACCAAGCCTTTAGTCTTTTTGTAAGATTAAGGTTCGAAATTTAAAAATGGTAAAATGTTTTATTTGAAAGTGTCTCAAGTTTTTTCTTTGATTATTATAATATTTTGTCCGCCACCCAGAGGTTCCGGGTTCGATCCCCGGCCAGAGCAAGTTGGAAAATGGCCTTTTTCAAATTGTCCTGGGTATTGGATGTTTATCTATATATGTATTTTTTATAAAATATAGTATCGTTAAGTTAGTATCCCATAACACAAGTCTCGAACTTACTTTGGGACAATCAGTGTAATTTGTCCCTATACATATATTTATTTATTTATTATTTAATCATTCAAATGTTTTATTATTATTTAAATAAAGTAGTACTTTCATTAATTAATTATGACATAAGAAATGCAATGAATATTTTTAAAGCTTGTTCAACGCTGTCACTTTTTTGCTAGTCGTGTGCTGCCATCTCTGTCCGCCTCCCCGCACTCCAGTACTTACAATAGTTTCTATGGCGATGAGTATCTCTTACTTTAGTAATTATATTATCTTTGCTATGGGTGACCGACACCATTATCCGCTAGATGACAATAACTCAAATCAGACACTTTTCCTAAACGTCAAAACAAACAATTTGTATGGGATTTTGTATGAAATACGAAAGCGTGACGTCATCCTTTCTTTGTCAAATGGCGCTCTTATTATCAGTTTTCTTGCATAAATGAAAACTAAAATCTTGTTGAAAATGGATGTGATCAATGAAAAGTAACACTATTTTGTGACGTTTTATTTTATGTATTGTACCGAATAATTTATTTTTAACCCAGTCACCTACCCACACGTTAAACGAGATGACGAATATAATATGTGACTATGACCGGTAAAAGGGACAACTTTGAGGATTTGAGTTTCCAAAATGTACGCATTTTAAAAAAAATTACATAAATTACGTGGTATGGTTTTTTGTTACTGATCGGTTATAAATACCTGAAATATCATTTTGTGTAAAATAATACCTATGTTATTTTAAATTTCGGTATCCTAATAGGTCACGAATCTTAGTATCAAGGGACCACTTTGAGGTAATATTTTACAAGCGAAGTTTTTGAAGTGAAAACTTCTTTAGCGGCGTTGTACACTTTTTTTGTAATGGGTAAAAAATGTTAAACTCGCGTCAGGACACGTGACACTGATCGGAAATTCGTAAGATTCGAGATGAAGTATCCTCCTCTCCTACGGCGCGGCGAAAATATATGCCTGCGTCTGCTGTTTCGTTCAGGCGGCGCAGGGCGCTTGCGCGTGGCACGCTGTAAATAAATAAATATTCTATTCTATCAAAAAATTATTGTACTTTTATACTAATAAATTAGAGCAATTCGTGCAAAATTATTCTCTAACCAATCCAAAATATCAAAAATGCACAACCTTAATATTCAAATTTTCACTTCTGCCGGCACTCCCGGAGTGCAACCCGTCGTTTTTTATTTCATTTAGCTCGAGCGCTCACACGCGGGGATGTAAAGTCGCGTGCAAGTTGAATTAAAACAACTAAAAAGAAGAAAATCAGTCCAGTCTTACCTACTATCATATCACTCACTACCTAGTCGAAATTCTAAAGCGGAACCATAGCAACTTTAACAGACGGGACACATTATTGGAATAATTTGGACTAGATTTTTTTATGTACCCCGACGGATAATGTTCCGCGATAGAATTAAGACTACTGGACGGAACTTGTTTTCTTTTTATCAGTTATTTTAATTTATTTTACACAAAGACTGGTTTATCGATTTTTCTCATTTATTTTTTATTTAACACTTTTTAGTTAAAATAATCATATATGTTCTAGTTAAGATAAACGTATATTTTTGAAATCGCCTTTTAAAACCCTTTAATTTGATACCTCACTCGATAAGATTGGACGTAATTTTTTTTGAGGATTTGGCATCATTTTGGTTATACAAAAATTGTAAGAGCCCAACGATAGTCGCACTATAATGAAATCTCTAATGAAATATCATTTATACTTTTTTGGATAATCTAGATCACGGGCTAAATAAAGAACCATTTTTTTTTGATAAAACTATCGATACTATTGAAAGTATCGATAGTTTTAAATTAATACAATCGATAGTTTTAATTAAAAAATATCGATACTAACAATAGTATCTAATTTCAAAATTAATGATACTATCTATAGTCCTATCGATATTGTGACTGTTTTTCGAGATGAACTATCAATAGTTATGTGTAGACTGTCTTAAGCGCCTATTACACCACTCGATATTCAGACATTCTTAGTCTAAGTGGCGTAGTCTAATAAGAGTTGGACTGTCTTAAGCGCCTATTACACCACTCGATATTCAGACAGTCTTAGTCTAAGTAGCGTAGTCTAACAAGAGTTAGACTGTCTTAAGCGCCTATTACACCACTCGATATTCAGAGTTTCAGACAGTCTTAGTCTAAGTAGCGTAGTCTAACAAGAATTAGACTGTCTTAAGCGCCTATTACACCACTCGATATTCAGACAGTCTTAGTCTAAGTAGCGTAGTCTAACAAGAGTTAGACTGTCTTAACCGCCTATTACACCACTCGATATTCAGAGTTTCAGACAGTCTTAGTCTAAGTAGCATAGTCTAACAAGAGTTAGACTGTCTTAAGCGCCTATTACACCACTCGATATTCAGACAGTCTTAGTCTAAGTAGCGTAGTCTAAATAAGAGTTAGACTGTCTTAAGCGCCTATTACACCACTCGATATTCAGACAGTCTTAGTCTAAGTAGCGTAGTCTAACAAGAGTTAGACTGTCTTAAGCGCCTTTTACACCACTCGATATTCAGACAGTCTTAGTCTAAGTAGCGTAGTCTAAATAAGAGTTAGACTGTCTTAAGCGCCTATTACCCCACTCGATATTCAGACAGTCTTAGTCTAAGTAGCGTAGTCTAACAAGAGTTAGACTGTCTTAACCGCCTATTACACCACTCGATATTCAGAGTTTCAGACAGTCTTAGTCTAAGTAGCGTAGTCTAACAAGAGTTAGACTGTCTTAAGCGCCTATTACACCACTCGATATTCAGACAGTCTTAGTCTAAGTAGCGTAGTCTAAATAAGAGTTAGACTGTCTTAAGCGCCTATTACACCACTCGATATTCAGACAGTCTTAGTCTAAGTAGCGTAGTCTAACAAGAGTTAGACTGTCTTAAGCGCCTTTTACACCACTCGATATTCAGACAGTCTTAGTCTAAGTAGCGTAGTCTAAATAAGAGTTAGACTGTCTTAAGCGCCTATTACCCCACTCGATATTCAGACAGTCTTAGTCTAAGTAGCGTAGTCTAACAAGAGTTAGACTGTCTTACTCTGAATTCAGACAGCAAGATCGGGCTCGACGACGCTCACTGTCTTTGAATCTCGAGTAGTGTAATAAAAGTTAGAGTCTGCTCGTCGACCAGGGTTGCCAGATCGTTCCTTGTAGTACATTTTGTGTTCAATTGGCGATCATGTGTTCCCTTGTCGTTCCCATTTTTTGTGCACCTTTCATGAGTCAAACTTATATTAAAAGTGGTTGTTTTTAATGCCAAAATATAATCGGTAAAGAAACAAAACAAAAACCACGTTTTGATTTGTATTTGTATGAAAGCCTGTTCACGAAACACTCTGTGCGGTGTTCTAATGTTGCCAACAGTGCAAATTGAATAAGCATGCGATATTCAGTCTGGTGTAAATAGTGACCTGTCTAGTCAGACTGTCAGAAAGCCTTAAAATTGCGCTGAATATCGTGTGGTGTAATAGGCGCTTCGTCTCTATGTCAAAGATAGCCAAAGTTATTATAATTTGTTTGTTTTTAATAACTTTATTGTACAAAAAATAAATACATTAAAAAAGACAAAATACGAAAGGGCAAATATACAAAGGCTCATAAAAAGAAAAATATATAATGAATATTCTAACACTAGAAAGGTGCTATAATCCCAAAAATTATTAACAAAATACATGTGTAAAAGAAAATATGAATATCATTTGTATCATGTGCGTGTAGTAAAGAGAAACCACAGCGCGTTTTAAATTTACCAGTAGCGCCATCTGTTGGCCGCACGAATAATTTTCTCTTGTGTGAATAAATTTTTGACTCCCGACGCAAAAGCGTGTAACAATCTTGCAATATATATCCTTCATGTCCTTACATACCTCTCTCCATCATTTCATTCTGTCCAACTTTTTCAAATTTCTTTTTTTTAATTCAATTTTCTAAATCTTTGACACATTCATTCCATCCTGATCGTTCTGTTCTGACAAATTCCTCCACCATCTCTGATACAAGCAACTTATAATAATTTTATCAGTTCTGACAAATAAATATCTTTACCCTTGTTCTTTATATGAAATCCTTTGAAACCTCGCACACCTGACCGCGACGAATCGTCCGAATCTGGAAGAAGCACAGAATTCCTAGACGAGTTCGAATGACGATCATTTCGACAATGTCAAGTGTGTATGTAAGAGCAACAAGAGCTATGCGATCGAGTAACTACGTCGATTTATTTAAATGTTACAACAATGAGTGATTCTAACTAAACTCATTTCCCGGCAGCACTAGGTAGCGTTGCGAGCAATAGTATAAAGATAATTTATTTACCAAACATGTGTTACAAGATATTACATTCAGTTTCGTCCAATCATGTTTACCACCACCGGTGTGCAAATTTTGTCAGAAAAGCATCATCTATCATAATAATACTATAAAAAATATACCTACTTAATCTATACACATTTTACGATTTACTATGAAACAAATTCAATTTACAGTTTATCAGATAAGAAATCCTTAACACTATAATAACATTTATCTATCAAAAATAACTTAATTTGCTTCTTAAACAAAGTCAGATTTAATTCTTTATATTGTTTTGGTATTTTATTAAATATTATCGGTACCATACCATACCTAATACACTATCATGTAATAATGCAGTTTTAGATGAATGTATGCACAATTTGTCCTTACGACGGTTTCTTTCTACTGTATCAGACAATTTAGGAAACAGGTGAGGATTACTCTTTACAAATATAGCTGTTTCTAATATATATAATGAATTTTAGAGTTAGAATCTTATATTTTTTAAATATCGGTTCACAACTATCTCTACTTTGTAGTCCGAACATTGCTCGAATACAGCGCTTTTGCATTTTAAATACTAGATCTTTATCGGTGGAATTTCCCCAAAAAATTATACCGTATCTAAGGACTGATTCAACTAGGCCATAGTATGCAGTTATTAGTGCATCAATCATGGTAAAATTATCGATGGTATCGATACTATTGAATTTAGATACTATCGACAGTATTCGATAGTTTTGCCTAATCCTAACGATATTGTGACTGTTTTTCGAGGTCAACTATCGATAGTTGTGCAACGCTATTACTTACCTAGTATTTAGAGAGGTCCCGGGTTCGATCCCCTGTCAGGGCAAGTTGGAAATTTTCAAATTGTCCTGGGTCTTGGATGTTTATCTATACAATGTCCTTTTTGATGAAGTACAAATATTTTAAGGGGCGATTCAGTCCATCATTTTGAACAACTTTTCCCAATTAATGTATATAGAAATACGAAAAAAAATTGTAGGTTCTCATACAAATCGAAGTAGTGACGTGATATAGTTAGTGCAAAAATGCAAAAAAAAAAATTGCGTATTTCGATAAACATTTATTGGGAAAAAATTTTAATAACGATGGACTGAATCACCCCTTTAAATATTTGTACTTAATTAAAAAGGACATTGTATATGTATTAATTATAAAATATAGTATCGTTGAGTTAGTATCCCATAACACAAGTCTCAAATTACTTTGGGGCTAACTCAATCAGTGTTATTTGTCCCTATATATTTATTATTATTATTATTTATTTTGTGTTTCAGGCACAAAAACGACAGTAATAGAACGGGACGAGATCCTGGGTCCATCGCCAGAGTTGAACTACAAGAGGAGTTCCAGTCAAGAGCGGGTGCCGGTGCAGAACGGACATAAAGAACTCAAAAATGAGGTGAGCGTAGATGCCAAGCCAGGCCAATGCCACACAATTCGCTTATCAAGTAATTAGAAAAAAGATCTAATTCACAAACATTTTAGAGGAATAGCCTCTAAGAGAAGCTTTCTCTAATCAGATTTTAAAATAAGGTCTTAGTTATTTAGATATTTGCAAACGTCCAAATGATCTTCATTTTCAAGCAATGTCAAGCTTATTTGAGGAAGTGAAGTCACGATGAAGATTGGCAATTTCCGCTTTCAGTACTGTACTGTCTAAAGAAGTACATACAATTCCATGGTACTGTCACTGTCACTGTCATCTCCCTACAACAATATATGTCAAACGACTACAACAAACATAACAAAAATAATTTAAACAGGTAACATTGACAGATGACCGTTGTCATTGTATTTTTTTTTGTGCAGGCATAGGAAAAATGTAAACATTGATTGCTGTGTGTCGTCACTTCCGGGAGAAAGTTTAAAATTATGTAAAAAATCCTGATAACACTAAGAATTTTTTTTTTTCAAATTGCCTTCTTAAAATGGTCTATATTTTCTATTAAAACCATCTGCAAAATTTTAAATTATTTAGCTGACAAGCCAATTGGGTAGATGACTGGGACAAAAATAAATTATTCGGTACAGTTCACACAATGTTACACTTATTGACCCCTTCCCCCCCGTTAATGTGTGACGTAATTTATAGATGGTCCCGAAGTTATTTCAAAGTTTTATCTTTTCTCCCAGACCAGCATAGAATGTAGAACTTAAATGATCATAATTGTTACCGACGGAAACCAGTGCAGTATTTTCTCCAAGTTCCCTGCTCAGCTGGTTCATGGTGGACTGTTGTTGCACAATAAACACTTCTTCCTTGTAGGCTTCTTTATTTGAAGGCGATAACAATGACACTGAACTACATTTTACACAGGGCCGGATTTAGGGCAGGGCAACCGGGGCTACCGCCCCGGGGCCTCCACAGAGAAGGGCCCCACAAAATAGACTTCGAAGAAAAGTTAGGAAGGTTCCATTCATTAACGCTGAAATTTCATCCTTACTCTACTTAATATTATTATAATACTTCCTAACTTACTTACTTATAAATGCAAAAGTGAGTTTGTATATTTGTTTGTTACCACTTCACGTTTTAACCACTAAACCTATTTAGATGAAATTTGGTATGGATATAGTTTGAGACCCAGGGAAGGACATAGGATAGTTTTTATCCAAAAATTCTCACATGGAGCTAAGCAAGCGGGCACAGCTAGTTTCAGATAATTCTCGTTTCCGATTATGTTTATGTGTGTTTAATACTAAGAGAAACTACTTTTATTTATTTACCTTTATTACATATTATGTATAAGGCGGACTTAAAGCCATAGGCTTTATCTACCAGTCAACCTACTGGTGATACCAACCTACTTGGTTTCACAATAAATTAGTTATTGAAAAACTAGACTGAAAAACATTGTTCATTTTATTTGGAAAATGAAATAACTTGGGGCCAGGGGGCCTCCACTCCTTTGTTGGCCCGAGGCCTACAGACCTCTAAATCCGGCCCTGTCTTTACAAAACGCTCCTTATATTTGTAGATTCGTGCCATCTAAAAATTAAATCACAAAAGTGTAAAGTGGATGGGATATATCTAGGCACACCTACGCCTAGATATATCCCATCCACTTTCCAATATTTACAGTAACCTCTTAAACTTTTAAGGGGCGTGGCCATGGAGATCCCTAGAGTGACAAAGTTTTATGCAAATTAGTAAGAGAAATTCAGTTAGGGAAATCCATAGCCAAACATCTATTTATCTTTATTTACCTCACGCTTAGCACTATATATACCTGTGCTAAACGCTGCAAACCGGGAAAAATAATGTGTATACTTTTTTTCCCAGTTCATAACTCATTTACTCACATGTACATAGGTAACAGAAAGATAAATCTAGGCACCCTATTACATCTGTCCCTAAATCATATTACTTTATTGTACATTTTACATAGGCTGCATGCCCTAACTTAGTATCAGAGGTCGGAATTAGATGGACCTATTTATGTACTCACACTGATTTCATACAGCGAAAGAAGAAAGTGGATATGCCTCAAATCCCGGGATTAATTTTAAAGCGCAGAAAAATCCCGTGATTTATTTAATGAAAAAGTTACTTACTTTTACACAATTTAAACCACTGCACGCGCGACGTTGCCAATATGTAAAAACGAATAAAAATACTAATGTATATACTTATAAAACTGTATGTTAATTAACTTTGTTTTATTTGTCTTATATGTCTTTTTATTATTATTTACTTGTAATATTGTTGGCAACACGGGATTGTCCATTTGAAATTCCGGTAAGATCCATATTAATATCATCATTTCGATGCAAGTACATAAATAACTCTACCTAGTTCCGACCTCTGCTTATTATACTAAGGGAATAACTTTATTTATTATATTTACAAAATATACTAAATCTATAAAATATATAGCAATAATTGAACATAATTTTCAGGTGAACCTCGAGTTCCACCTGTCGCACTGCCTGGACCTGGTGAAGGCGGGCATGGAGTCCATCATTGAAGACCAGGTCACGTCTGTCTTCGAGGCTGAGGAGCTGCGCAGCTGGAACCTCCTCACCAGGACCAACAGGTAATCAGCTGGTGTTCGAGCAATGCTCGCACATTTCGGCTGCACGCGGCCACATATTATGTAGGTCGCGTGTCAGCAACCGAAGGAGGACGAACAGGAGGGTTATGTTTTTCGAGAGGATGTATATATGTCATCATCATCCGAGCGTATTCCCGGTTGCATCCTTAGCAGTGACGCTTCAGAGCCCGGGGTCCGCTACCTAACCAAGGAGTTTTGACGAGGTTACTGGTTTTTACACAGAGCGACTGCTGTCTGACCTCCACAACCCAAAGGGCAAACCAGGAACCAATTCTTGGATAGTTTGATGATCAAACGCTAGGCTGCGTTCGGGACCCACAGTTTTACGTGCCTTCCGAAACACGGAATCATCTTTCTTTTTCGGATAATCAAGTGATTCAAGCCTGCAATATCCTATCCAGACTGGAAACAACTTTTCACAAAGTATGCTTCCCAGTGGGAATCGAACCCATGACCTCCGGGTCACAAAGCGAACGCCTTGACCATTGGACCACGGAGGTAGTCCAGTAGAGAGGATGTATATATGTATGTATGTATAATTTTTTGCCACGCTGTGCAGCCTGAACGTCTCTATGGCTTTTTGGCTTGAGAGATGTCGTTAGATTCGTATTTACTGTGAGAGTGATACTGGATATATCAAAATATATATTTAAAAAAAAAAAAAAAAACAAAAAAAGGCAATCAGGTTTTTTTTTATAATAATTACTGTTACTTTACATTTTACATCAATTAAATAGCAACAATTGAGACACTATCGAGCAGCGATAGGGAAAGCAATAGAGTAGCAGAAGGAGGAAAGGAGCCGTCACACCCAACCCTTCACTGAAGCCTGAAGCCTGAGCCGTATATAACGGTCCTTCGAGCCGGATAGATTTCAGGCCGTTTTGGGATGCCTAGCAAATCGGTTCACTGGCCACCCTCAAGCAGGTCTCACATGTTGAATGATTCGCTAGGTATCGCAAAAGGCCCGAAATCCATCCGGCTCGAAGGACCGTTATGTGCGGCTCAGGCTTCAGGCTTCAGTTGATGTAGAGGTTTGATAATGTTGTGGAGAAACAAAACCATGTCACGTTGAAACTGTTTATTGTCGATAATTATAACATTTTAGAGTTAAATACGTTGTGACGGGTACTTCCTCGATCGGCGCTCGATAGTGTCTCAGTTGTTATTTGTATTTGATTCAAAATGTAAAGTAACAAGTTCATTTGCTAGGCTAATTAAAAAAACCCCCGACGCGACCTTCAAGTAATAAGTGGCAGAACTACATAATATTCTAACTGAACAGACAAACAGACAGACGGACATTTTTAACGTCAATCTTATAATAATGTTGTACCTCTCATTTTTTATCGGGGGTTAAAATTAGTTCAAATTTTGAACAGCACTATCTATCGGTGACAAAAAGAACTAATTTTTGAACGATTACTCCAAACCATCGAAATTCTTAATTTTTTGCGTGCACAAATGCACAGACAAACAGTCAAAAGTTTTGAAACAATTTTTTTTTATCGCGTTACTAAAAGCCTCCAGCAATATTTTTCTTATTTGTTACGGAATTTTTATGAAAAACTTTCGTAGTTAAATAAAGTGACGGAAAAATCTAACAATTATTTATTAATAAATAAAGGATATACATAATAATAAAAAATAAACAAAAGTAATAAAAAATAAACAAAAGTAATAAAAAATAAAATAAAAAAAAATAAGCTGAGATTTGAACCCATATAATCGAGAACACGAGCCTTACGCTCATTCAACTGAGCTTAAGACGAGTTATAACTTGCTTTGAAATTACCCTTCAGTTTAATGCGTTAAATAACGCCATCTAGTTTAAACCATGATTTATTGTCTAAACTGCTAGATTGATTTTTACCAAACAGCTAAAAACCAACGCAAGGAAACCTGCTATCACGTAAAAAAAAACTGCGTCGAAATAATTGCATCCGTTCGAGCGCTAGGATGCCACAGACAGACGGACACACAGACAGTCAGACAGACGTTAGCGCCAAATTTATAATACCCCTCTTTTTCCGTCGGGGGTTAAAAACAGCTGACACGCGACCTACATAGTATGTGGGCGGCCACACAACGCTTCAGAGCCCGGGGTCCGCTACCTGACCGAGATTTGACGAGGTTACTGGTTTTTGTCAAATCTCCATGGTTAGGTAGGAGAGCTAATTTAAAATTAATGGTGAAAATTAAAATTTTGTCGACTGCCTCCATGGTCCAGTGGTAACGCGTTCGTAAATGCCAACAGATTATAAGTGGCATTGATATCCGTAACGCCATCTGTTATTTGCCAGGTAAATTAAAAATCTCTGACTTTATATCCCGACGGGATATGTCAGAAATTTTTAAGTAACAGGTTAATACTTAAACTGAATCCGTCTTATTATAGAACCCACACTAACTTTATTACTAGGTTTAAACCATTATCCGACCAAATCAAGTTGACATCTAGTAATATCACGTTATCTCAACTTCATTTTGGGCGGATAATGATTTAACCCTAGTAACAAAGTTAGTCTGGGTTTTTTATAATAATACGGATTGTCAACAAATACATAACATTTGTAAGTTAAATATTAATTTTCAGGGAAATTCGATACCATTTAAATTATATTTAATTTCTGATAAATTTAAACATTTCAAATATTGTACAACACAGCATAAATTTGGGGGAGGTTCTATTGTTTAGTGATGAGCCCCTCACTCGTGATGCACCTCGTTTGAGTTCCTCGTCGCGTCGAATTGAGGGAGTACTCGTTTTTCAATCTTGAACCATTTCATTTTCGTTGAGGGCCTAGTCGAGGGCGAGGCGCGTGCGTATTTTACTCACTGCTTTCTCACTGATGCACGCACACGCGTGAGGTGTGTGAGTGAAGTATCGTTGGCAGCCAGACACTATAAAATGAATATGATTGCATCAGTGAGAAAATACTCGTGGTGAGTAAAAGTGCACGCGCTCCGCCATTTTCATACGACTGCTTAGCAAAGCAATGTAACAGCCTGGCAATACTAGAGTGAGGCACGAGGCACGATGTGGTGTATTGTATTATAGTCGAGAATGGATACAGATATACGTCAAATGAGTTTCTAATCTCTAAAATTAATTTATAACGGGACAAATATGCATGATAGACTGTTTTGTCTAGTTTTTAAAAATAATATAACGAGATGTCGCGAGGCGGCCGCGCGCGCCGGCCGCGAACCAAACCAACGCGACGTTGCCGCTTTGCGAGCGAGCGCTCCACCTCGCCTCAAACGAGAGGCTCGTCGCGAGTACCTCGCGAGGGAAAATGAGGTCCTCCCTCGCTTTCATTTAAAAAGTATGAGTTAAACATCGCTACTATTGTTACACCCTTAGGTAATGATACCAATAACTAAAGTAGCGTACAATATTTTTTTTTAGATGGTGTTTCCTAAGCGTAGATTAAAAAAGTCCTAAAGACCACGCAGGGTCCTCATCTTCCAAAAACAAACCATAGCGAGTTTTGATTTGGCAGCACGACATCTAGTGATGTTTCACCGAACTAATACACAATTAGTTGTGTAATTCGTCTTCTAAGTACTCTTCAACAGAAAAGTAACCTATAGTAATTATCAACAAAGTTTTTGTTTTTCTTTAAAAGTTTGGTCATTATTTTCTAATTGCAGCAGCATTTCAGCAGTTTATTGTATATTTTCATTGTACTTGCATATGGTCTGTTATTGAATATGTCCAGGGTTTTTATCCATGGTAATGCCAGTCTATATTTATGTTGTTGTGTGTCTTTCATTTGTGTAAAGATGTGCTTATTTGTACAAGCATTTATTTAGTTTCACCTGTCCCGTTGTCTGTCTGTCTGTAATCAAATCTTGCAAGTTAAATTTGACCCACTTCCCGGTTTCCGATTGATCTGAAATTTTGCACGCATACGTATTTCGCGTGACAATGCAATATTTTGATGACATGGAACTGATCTGATGATGGAGCCGTAGGAACTCTGTGATGAAACGACGCAACCCCATCGAGTATGGGCTCGTTTGATTCGTCTTTATTTTGTATAAAAGCTTGTTTAAACAATATTTTTTTACCCGACTGCGCCATAAGGAGGGTTATGTTTTTCTAGAGTATGTGCGTATGTATGTATGTATAATTGTTTGGCACGCCCTGCAGCCTGAACGGCTCGATGGATTTTAGCTTGAACGGTGTCGTTAGATTTGTATTTACTATAAGAGTGACATACATGTCAAAATAAAAAAAAAAAACAAAATGGCTGATTTTTGGCGTCAAATTCTAATGTTTGGCACGCTCCGCAGCCTGAACGGCTCGATGGATTTAAGCTTGATAGGTGTCATAATGTCATTAGATTCGTCTTAATCCTGAGAGTGATACTGGGTATATAAAAAGGCAGTCGAATTTTTGTTTTGTTTTTTTTTTTACTAATGACTTGTCTCACGGCAAGGTTGTGAATTGAGGGTAATGTCAATATATAGGAACTTTAACGTGTTCCTTCCAGACAGTACGAGTTCCTGACCTGGCGACTGACCATAATTTGGGCGATGGGCTTCATCGTCAGGTACTTCTTCCTGCTGCCGCTCAGGGTGCTCATCTTCGTCATCGGGGTGAGTTTGACGACGCTGTAGTAGGACTTCGAATGTAGGGTGCTTTTAGCATGATCCGCGAATTTTTTGCATCAGTTTTTGTTATTTTGACGAACTCTGTGGCCTAGTAGTCATTAGGTCAGGTCAGACACCGGAGGTCCCGGGTTCGATCCCCGGTCCGGTCAAAATGTCACAGGGTCTGAGTGTTCGTTACGTAGTCAATATTCTCTAACTTCTCTATTGGAAATCGAACGTATTTTCAAGTTATAGCGCACAGCGTTCATCATTCTACAATTTTTTTTAAACTTACAGGCACTTATATTGATGAAGATTTTTCTTAAATTTTTACCCGACTGCGCCAGGAGGGTTATGTTTTTCGAGAGTATGTATGTATGTATAATTGTTTGGCACGCACTGCAACCTGAACGGCTCGACGGATTTCAGCTAGAGAGGTGTTATTAAATTCGTATAAAAAAGTGGCAAAAAATGATTCACGTAGTGTTTCCCTTGATATATGGATGAGTGTTGACTTAGACGTCATTCCATTCTATTTGTGGAAGTACTATGATTAAGATCTCCTGCATGAACCTCAAAGACAGAGAGAGTGAGATGACTACATAGAAGGTCACTCGCGGATCATTGAAAAATATTATTTATTGAAAATTTAAATGTTTTATTGTTCACAAAGTTTTCCACAAATACATTGGGCCTCACTTTTTTCCTTGTTTAACCCTTAATCGTAGGTATTTTTTTTTTTTATTGGTTATGAACTTTATGTCAAGGACGTAAGGTACAATTTCTTAGGTAACTATACCAATGCCCGATAAAAGGATTACATGTGAATCATCTATCTGTGGCGGGCTGAATAGATAACTTGATGGCATTGTTTTAAAATGTTGTCTGTTGTTTAACGTTTTTTATATTCATTATATGTTAACGATTTTACACATTTTTTTCCTGTTTATTTCTTAGTTTTCACTCTTCTAACAAATTTCTACCATCAATTCGTAACTAGCTGTACTGTGTGTATCATAAATACCTGTAGGCCTAAAACACTTCCTTGCAAAACACCACTAAGAAATTTTTCTGCAATTTAACAAAATTTCGTTGTCATTTTTAGGGTCCTTAATTTTGATTTTGTCTTAACATTATACTGAATTATTACTTATTACTTAACCTGAATTTTTCGGGGTCCAGTGCTGCCCCCATTTGAATCAAATCATTTAAAGAGGAAACGGAGATATCATTTAAAATTTGTTCTTGATCGGACCCTGGATAATCCTTCAAACTATTTTATAAACTACTGTTTACAGTTTAAAGTCAGAACGTGAAGCTTTTCTACTCACAATTGCGAAAAACGGCCACTTTTGGCGTATGTGCGTAGAAACTCTTCAAGTTCTCACTTTAAACTGTAAATAGTAGTTTATAAGATAGTTTAAAGGGTTATCTAGAGCCTGGTCAAGACAAAATTTTAAATTATATCTCCGTTTCCTTTTAAATGATTTAATTCAAATGGGGGCAGCACTGGACCCCGAAAAATTCAGGTAGCCCCTTAGATGAAGTTTAATTATTTACAAAATCTAACCTTAAGTTCGTAACAAAATTCATACTGGACACTGTCCAATGCCTTGGCAATTTCGAAGTAGAAAAAACTGCTTTTTCTTATTCCAGTTTCAATAATATTCCTCATATTAATTATCTTTCATAAACAACAACTTATAATTACAAACCGGTTTGCTTTATAATATTTTTCTCAGAGAATGCTCTAAATATTAGATTAAGCAAAACATAAATAAACGGAGAATAGACAAGCGCTAAAACATAAATAAGTGGAGAACAGACAAGCGCTAAAAGCGACTTTTTTATAATTATATATTGACACGCTATTGCAACGGCAGGTGAACATAATGATCATATCAACGACCATTGTCAGCTGCTTGTCCCGAGGGCGCGTCCGTCGCTTCCTCGGCGCCATGGCCTACAAAATGTCCATCAGAATACTAATCCGAAGCCTGTCCTGTGTTGCCACCTTCCACAACACCGAGTACATGCCGAGGAAGAACGGCTTCTGTGTTGCCAACCACACTAGCCCGATCGATGTTGCCGTGCTAAGCATGAATAGTTGTTTCTCTTTGGTAGTATTCTTTTTCTTTACAGGGATTATGTGTATGTCTTGATTTTTGTGTTGTGTTTAACGCATGTGGGGGTTGTGTATGGAAATCGGAATTTTAATACATTTTCTTTGTTTCGTTAAGGACATTATCAATATCTGTTGTTGTCATTTATTTATTATTTGTCATTAAATTTTCATTTCCACGTACGAAAATGTGCGGATAAAAGTATACACATATCAGCTTAACCGGGGCTATTCGAAAAGCAACTTTATTGACAATGTTGTAAGAGTTAAACTCTGCGTCGATATCATGCAAATATCTGTCTAGATTGTTGCGAATACAGTCTTGCGTTCCTAATTTCTTACTAACCATTTTATAGCTGGATCTCACACTGTCTTGAATTCAGACGATCATTTCATAGGTATTGCCTGTTTTACAATTATTAATCAGCATTTCATTGTAATAAAACTGGCAATGTGCGTAAAATCATCGTTTGAATTTAAAACTGTTTCAATCCAGCTTCTATTTTAAACTTCATGTGATAAATAACGAACCTGATACACGGAATAACCGCTGTTGTGGCCAGAGTTTGGACCCTAACGCCTCCGTCATAAAGTTGCAAATATATCATTACCACATATTACCATGGGCTTTGCTCCATCGGGTATAGGTCTGGTGGCTAGTGGTTTGCACGGCGTGCATCGGAACGCTCCCCGACGGTCCCTTGAAGCAGCGCGTCAACTACGCCGTCTCGATCATGTGCTTCAACTTCCTGTCGCGCTGCATATCTGCCGTGATCACGTACCACGACGCGCGGAACAAGCCGCGTGGCGGGATATGTGTGGCGAATCACACGAGCCCGATAGACGCTCTGGTGCTCATGTGCGACAGTTGTTATTCATTGGTAAGTATTGTTAGATTTATAGAGAGCGTTTGGCACTGTAAGCTTAATTTAAGTACACGTATTTGTAGTTGCATATAGGTAAAACTGTTGACAATATTGTTAACTTTGAATATTTTGTATTAATATCTAGATAATTCATATTTTGGCAAAAACACGTGTAATCTTAGATTTAAAACAAACGGTGTACCACAAGGGTCATTGCCTACTATGAAAGCACTGTCATGTAAGTATTTCGGACTTAAAGTCCAGAATCTTCCAATATGCATGTCTGTTACTTTATCACGGATAAAGAAACCGAAAGGAGGGTGTAGTGAGTAGGTATTGTCGGATTTATCAAAAGCGTTTGACATCGTAGGCTTTGATCAATTCATCTAAGTTTGTTCTAATGTAAGTTTATAGCTCCTTTTAATATCATAATTATCAAGTAATCATTGATAAGTAGAAATATATTTTTAATTTTAGCGCAATATATGATAAAAGCATACTTAATAACAAGTGTACCACAAGGATTAGTACTTAACTCGTGGATATCTTGCACCTTAAATATTATGTTGGTAAGTAAAATATATTTATTTAACTGTTATTATGCACTTTTAACCTTCAGGAACTAATTTATATATATATATTAAGAGGCATTTCAATTAAGTCATCAAAACGTTTAAAGTTTTGATGACTTAATTCTCAATGTAGTCAATGTCTACACAATATACAAACGTGTCTAAAATATCCACAATATAATTATAGTAAATATTTATGAAACACTTTTCTACAAATGAGACACATTTTTGATAATCCTTAAAAGTATATGATTGTGCGAGCGAGACAGCCAACCAAATGTGAAATGCCTTTTAACGCTATTTGGTAGGCTTCATTCATAATTCTCTGGAATCAAATATCATATTTTACGTTTATCATTAATATAATGTCATACACTATATAATACATGAAGGGTTTTTATGTGAAGTCAGAACATTCATCACCATCAATCATCATCAATCATCTAAGGGTGTTCGTCGCCTTATTACCAGAGATCGCAAACACGGATGCTATTGCTATCAAAAGTATGGATATGACTAAAAGTTCCGGGATTTCTCGAGAATCTCATTGGGTACTAAGTAAATAAAACAATCATAATTATGTGATATCAGGAAAAGTCAGTTTTTTTTTCGATTAAAATATATCTTGAAATCACATAATAATGATTGTTTTATTTATAGATTAAATAGTCATATCCATACTTTTGATAACAATAGCACCCTTGATTCCGATCTCTACTTATTATAAGATCATATGGGCGTATATTATATGTACATGTTTAAGATAAGACGTATTGGTCGAATAGTAAGACGTAATCAGTTCCTTTGATTCCCAAATGTATAATTGTTTTTTATCGTTTACCTTTAAATCGTCATTGACCACTTTAGTTGCAATACAGTTGCGTGATGACCAGAGGTCGGAATTAGGTAGAGTAATTTATATACTTACACTGATTTCATACAGAGAAAGAATAAAGTGGATATGCCTCAAATCCCGGGATTAATTTTAAAGAGCAGAGCAAATGCTGTGATTTCTTTAAAAAAAAATTATGTACTTCTACACAATTTAAACCACTGCACGCGCGACGTACTAATAAAAATACTAATGTAAATACTTATAAAAATTGTATGTAATCATCTTTGTTTTATTTGTCTTATCTATACCTGAGGTTTTTATGTTTATTTATTTGTAATATTGTTGACGACATGGAATTGTCCATTAGAAATCCCGGGAAGATCCATATTAATATCAACATTTCGATGCAAGTACATAAATAACTCTACCTTATTCCGACTTCTGGTGATGACTCACCATTGACGACAAAATTTGTCTAAATTAGGTATTTTCCTGGGCCACAAATAATTTATTTTGTACTGTTAAGAAACTAAGGCGTCGTAAAATAATGTCACTTCTCTTTGAACATCCCCATTATAGATTTATTACTGCAAAAAAAAAACTGATAATAAGAGCGCTATTTGGCTCCAAAAAACTATGAGGTCATCTGCTTGTATTTCATACAATTTCCATAGATAATGTTTGTTTTGACGTTTAGAAAAAAGTATCTGATTTGACTTTTTCAAAACTCACCTCCTAAAGGGGTTCACCCTTCGGGGTCCAAAGTTTGTATGGAGAAACAAGATTAGTTTGACTATTTTATTCGAAACTTCGCAAGAGTACTTCTTGTGGTAAATAAGTAAATACGTGTTTCAGATTTTTTCAAAATTCAACCCATAATGGGATGAACTGTGGTGACCACTACCTAGGAGAGTGCGATAAATCATATGTTATAACAAAATTAATAACGTAAAAAACCTAATTAAAAATCCTATCAGAACCATTTTTGACGCGGAAGAAGTTGCGAGATAAAGCTAGTCTGTTTATAAAAAGAAAAAAAAAACAATAAAAAGAATCCTTATATTTTTTTGAACTTTCGCACGCAGCGTTTGTTATCGTGACTTTACCCCCGACGCCAAGCCTAGTAAAAATAGTACAATTTAGATCACTTTAGTCGTCAAGTCAAAACTAAAGTGGTCAATTTCGATAAAAAAATTTTAAACCTTTGATTTGCCTTCGTTTTTCATAGTCAATTTTCGTTGGCCATAGACTTCTATATCCAAAGAATATTTAAGAAAAAATAGCTGTTCGTTTTAATTAATATGTTTATGTATGATTTTGATTGCAATATTGCTGTAATATTAATATTTTAACAAACGTTTTCAGATCGGACAAAGGCACGGAGGCTTCCTTGGTCTCTTACAGCGAGCGCTGGCGAGGGCGTCCCCCCACATCTGGTTCGAGAGGTCAGAGGTGAAAGACAGACATGCGGTTGCTAAAAGGTAAACTATTATTTTAGGAATCGGCTATAGATTTTTCTAAAAACCCCCTTTGTTTTTTCCCATTCTTTGCAGCAATAATCGAAATGCTAATTTGCTGCTTCTTAAGTTCTTAACCATACCATAACCCACTTCCTTGCTGTTTTTACCCAACTACGGCGAAGCCAAACGGAAGGGCTATGTGACGGAAGGGCAGGGTAACGAGTTGCAAACCAAAATTGAACAAGCTGTGTTAAGAAGCTACCTGAATTTATAGGGGTCTAGTGCTGCCCCCATTTGAAAATAAAATTGAAATAAACTATTTGAAAGGAAACGGAGATATTATTGAAATTGTTGTCTTGACGAAGCATTAGATAACCCTTTAAACTATTTAGCAAAATACTGTTTATATTTTATAGACAAAGACGTGAAGCTTTTCTACGCACATTTGCGAAAAACGGCCACTTTTGGCGAATGTGCATAGAAAAGCTTTACGTTCTCACTGTAAACAGTAGTTAATTAAATAGTTTGAAGGGTTAATCTACGGCTTGGTCAAGACAAAATTTTAAATAATATCTACGTTTTGTTTTCAAATAATTTACTTCAAAAGGTGGCAGCACTGGACTCCGAATAATTCAGGTAGCCCCTTAACGCGCGTCATTGCTCAAAACCAATTGTGCAAGGAGCAAAATAATTTCTATGAGAAGAGGACAGCACGGTATCACAAATGAGATGTTAACCTATTCGTCAGTATTGTCCGGGTGATATACAATATGTAACAAAAACCCTGTCCGATCCTTGTAGGAGCAACTCAGATCGTCGATATGAACAACTATTCCTATGGGACCAATGCATGAAACTCGAAAAAAAATCGACATTTTTATACAAACGTGTTCGGCCCGCCCGGCAAATCAGAATATCAATTTTTTCTTCGAGTTTCAAGCATTGGTCCCATAGGAAAACTCGTTCATATTGACGATCTGAGTTGCTTCTACAAGGATCGGACAGGGTTTTTGTTACATATTGTATATAGGCTACAATTTGTGTGCAATAAACGTGTCGAAAAGCTAATCCTTATATACTAGGATTGAGCGCCATCTTTTGATTTATATGTATTCTAACTATTAACGTTAGTAATAGCCGATGTTATTTGGGTTGATTCTCAACATTTGCGCTAGATGGCGCTTGACCCTAGTTTACAACAAGCAAGTAAGATGGCGCTGTTAACAGTCTTAATTGGCACATTTCAAAAATACAACGTGGTAGGGACAAATCAAACCACGGGCTATACTAGATCACCATAGTATAATGAAATTAAAATAACAGTCAAAAAGCAAAAAAAAAATTGACCATCTCATACAAATTGCCCGAGCGGCTGCACATTTTTGTATGGAAATGATTTTTTTTTGCTTCCTGACTGTTATTTTAATTCCATTACACTATATTGATCTTGTACAGCCCGTGGTTTGATTTATTACGGGTGTCACTTCCACGTTCTATATAGCAGCAGAGCTTGGATTAATTAGACAATTTATACTTTTTAGTTAGAATTGAAAGTAGAGTTTCAATTTTTAAAAGATTATCTTGTGTATATTTCCAGATTAAAAGAACACATATCGGACCCGAACAACCCGCCCATCCTGATCTTCCCCGAAGGCACCTGCATCAACAACACCTCGGTCATGCAGTTTAAGAAGGGCAGCTTCGAAGTCGGCGGCACCATATATCCCGTGGCCATCAAGTAAGTACTATAGAGCAACTAAAATCAAGTAAAAAAGAAAAGAAAAAACAAAAGAAGAACAAATGAACAACAAAAAAATATTTAACTGAAACCTTGATTTTTTTAAGCCACTCTCGTCTTAATAGGGGGTACCCCGAGGCTATCAAGTCAGTACTATATAGCCACTAACATGGAAAACAAAAATAAATATAAAAAAAACTTGCCAAGTGCGAGTTGAACCCGCGTGGAGAGGGTTCCGTACATTGCCAAGTTTTTAAATTAATACAAAATATCTCATTCGAAATCCTCACAGTAAGATGCGAGTTAACTACTACTAGCGCTATCTAGTGGTGTTTTAGTGAACTCTTTTCCGTAAGTGAATGTACATTTTTAATTGATACGATTCTTATAGGTTTTCTTGTAATCTACAAGCAATGAACTAAATTTTAGACATAGACATAGATTTATTTGATCTTAAGAAAAACACACACATAATACATAATAAAAAACATTATACACAAAGAGGAAATAACATAGTTTTTATTTGTATGTGCGTTTTAGCAAATCAAACTTTGTGCAGCTTCAAAACGCAATTAAAAGCTCACTATCTGTCCAACTCATGATTTATTTTGTAGTGGATTCTTTCGCATTATGCTCATATTTCATTATTTTGTTATAATTATAATATATATTTTATATGTATATATGTATGTCTATTAATTTGTAGGTATGTATGTCGTGTATTTAAGTATTTCATGTATATATTGTGGCAGGTTCTATATAGTAACTATTTACAGTAAATCTAACATACTGAACCGCCTATTTTTTAATATTCACTTCTCCCTCTACCCAAAGGTTGACTGGAAGGGATTGCTATGCGATAAGTCCGCCTTTGTATCATAATTCTATCTTCTTTTGATCTTGTAATTGTTTTTCCTTTTGTTTATGGTGAAATAAAGAGTATTTGTAGTGTATCGTATCAAATGGGCTGTGGCTCAGTGTATAGTTTACTCATACAACATATGAGTAAAACACTTATATTCTGCCACAACACTTGTAGGATCTGACTAACAGATATTTACTTGTAAAATATAATTTGATGAACAGCTGAATGCAATTTTGTATTTTGTTCAAATAAAAGTGGGAGGGGCTCGGGTAAAAAATTCATCGTCGCTTACCATCAGGTGAGATTGAGGACAAATGCCTAAACCAATATATTGTAAAAAAAAAAAAAATTGTGTCGGGAATTCGTACATAATTGCTTTGAAGTCCGTCATTTTTGTTCAACTTATTTGTGTCGCATTGTATCTGCTGTTGTAAAGACCGATTTAAAAACTCTGAAGAAACACGTTTCTTGTATGACGACCCCCTATTTTTTTTTCTATCTGTTGTATTAAACTATTATGTATTACTGTGGTAATTTCAAGTGTAGCTATTACGTCACGGTCCAAGAGATATGGCCTGTGTCATACGGACGGACAGACAGACATATTCTCAGTAATAGGGTCCCGTTGCCACCCTTTAGGTACGGAACTCTGAAAATAAGCACTTGGTTCTGGCCCGTGCAAATCTCTACCTATAAACTGATAATATTGATACTATCGATCCTGACTGCCAACATACTATAGTGTTGGTGGTTGGCGATAGTCATCATCATCCGAGCGTATTCCCGGTTGCATCCTCAGCAGTAACGCTTCAGAACCCGGGGTCCGCTACCTCACCTAGGTGATTTGACGAGGTTACTGGTTTTTACACAGCGACTGCCGTCTGACCTTCACAACCCAAAGGGCAAACCAGGAACCAATCCTTGGATAGTTTGATGATCAAACGCTAGGTGGCGTTCGGGACCCACAGTTTTACGTGCCTTCCGAAACACGGAATCATCTTTCTTTTCGGATAATCAGGTGATTCAAGCATGCAATATCCTATCCAGACTGGAAACAACTTTTCACAAAGTATGTTTCCCAGTGGGAATCGAACCCATGACCTCCTGGTCAGAAGGCGAACGCCTTGACCACTGGACCACGGAGGCAGTTGGTTGGCGATAGTATTGCACAAAAAGAGCTATCGATCGATCAATCGTATCTTTACGAGTATAGGCCTATCGATAAGTTAGGCATTTTTCGATTAAAACTATCGATTGTTCGGCAACACTATTGATAGAAAAGACCTGTAAATCCAAAGGAGATTCACATGATTTATTTCATTATAATTCTAACCAGTGCTACCACTTTTAGGGATATTGCCCTTGTTTATGGTGAAACTACTTTTGCAAAGTATGGTTTAGGGTCTTTTTTGTATAGGGATTTAGGATAATTTGGGTAAAATCGGATATAAAGATTGCAATGGGGAAATTTTACGCCCTGAATCAAGGATTTTCCGAGACAAATTTGGCAATTTTCGGAAAAATCTAGGCCCTAGATTTTTTGAAAATTGCCAAATTAGTTTCGGAAAATCCTTGATTCAGTGTTTTCATTATTATTCTAACACTTAAAGGTGCTAGAATCCCACCCTCTTATTCATAAAAATTATCAAACGTTTGCTAAAGCTCTTTTAGTTAAAATGTGTTTTGTCTCGTTCTTTCAATATCAAAAAAATAAAAAGGGGAAAGGGACAAAACATGTTTTAACTAAAATAGGTTTAGCAAACAATTGTTATTTTTTATGAATTTGGAAAAACCTACGTCAACTGAAAAGCATGAAAAACGGAAGTTGCTCTTTGTGCGAGTAGGAAAAAAAGCCATAGCGCGTTTTAAAATTACCAGTAGCGCCATCTGATGACAGCACGAAACATAATTTCTTTCTCTTCGAGCCTACTAGCTGAAGTTCACGGTCACAGAATACAGAAGTCTCACTCAGAAAAGAAATATCCAATGAATGTGGTTAACGCTATGTTTTAATTTAGCTCGCGTCAGAACCCTGAACCTCTTCGCTTGAAACCTATCCATTGCAAGCCAGTTTATCTAGACACGCGGCAGCGTGTCAGAGCCAAGTTAAAAAAAGGAATTGGCGACGCAGCAGCCGTGTATGTATAATACACGAACCATTTCGAGCTACTTTTGACCCCGTCACAACTCGATACCTATTTAACCTAAATACATGAAATTTAGCACATACATTAATGTGGTCTAGCTCAGCTCGAATCCAATAGTGTAGCTCAAACAGTTATTGATATAATAACGTTTAAAAAACTCGAAAAATAAAACCCGAAAGATGTGATTGACTTATCTACACGTATCATCAGAAAGGTAACCTTCCATATGACCCAGAAAGTTGATATTTGGCATCTAGGTAGAAACGCGTAAACAAAGAAAAAATTCAAAAAACTGTATTTCGTTTATTTTTTTTCAAAAAAGGTAACCTACTTCCATATGATCTGGAAAATTGATATTTGGCATCTAGATAGACTATTACGCGTACACAAAGGAAAAATTCAAAAAAAAAAAGTGAATTTCGTAAATGTGATTATTTTTTAATTAATCGATTTTATTAGGTAAAATGCCTGACAAAATTATACGAGCAAGCATTTCTTTTTTTTGATGCTGCTGTGCAAAAAGTAATGATATCCCACCAAAAAAATAAATGTGAAAATGGGAGCTAAGTTCAAACTCCGACGAAAGAATTAAGATGTAAATGTCCGCCTAGTTCTTTAGAGAATATTGAATTTTATTTATAAGAATCTTAACATGCTACTAGAGAGAATAAAAATATATGGATAAACAGAAGTTGTTCTAGATCAATTACAAATTAAGAATAAGTGATACAAAATGATTACTAACAACTAGCTTTTGCCCGCGGCTTCGCTCGCGTAGGGGTGTAATTTATCAAAATCCTTTCTTAGGGGATGCCTACGTCATAGTAGCTTTATGCAATGTTCAGCCCGATCGGTTTGAAATTGACAAAGTTTCATACAAACTTTCATCCCCTATTTTATCCCCTTGGGGGTAGAATTGATCAAAATCCTTTCTTAGAGGATGCCTACGTCATAACATCTACCTGCATGCCAAATTTCAGCCCGATCCGTCCAGTGGTTTGGGCTGTGCGTTGATAGATCACTATGTCAGTCAGTCAGTCACCTTTGAGTTATATACATTTAGATAAATAAGGTGGTAAAAAAGAATATATGTAAAGAAAATACTGAAAATAATATCCTAGGAAGAGTGTAAGTCATGCTCAGCTAGTGACAGGTGGAACAGCTTTTTGAACTGTTGTATTGAGCAAGCAAACAAATCAATACTCTCATACAATTTGTTGTGAGACTCAACCATACGACACATGGGAGAACGATGGTCTGAGTTGGTGTGACAAGAGGCCACATTGAAATACAATTTGTTCCCTAGATCAATAGAGTCTACTTTGTTATGATGATGTGTATTATAAATAGTGATCGGATAATCGGGCGCTTATTAGCCTAAACTTCACGCGACACATAACATAGCGTTGATACAACCACCAACCTGATAAAAATAAATATCAATCTCTCTTAATGTTACTTTGCTATTGTGGTTTATCTATAGTATCTAGTACTATCTAGTTGTGCCTACGTGGAATTACTATTAATACCTAATGCCGACTTTTTAAAAATGTCTTCTACTTATACATTTTTTAGAAGTCATTGCGACTAAATTATAATATTTGAATTAACTACTGCTTACGTACTTTCAATGGAACTACTTCCAAACGAGTTTATAACCATAAAAGCAAAGTTGCATAAAGAGAGATTGATATTCATTTTCATCAGGTTGGTGGTTGTACAACGCTGTGTTATGTACCGCGTGAAGGTTAGGCAAATAAGCGCCCGATTATCCGACCACTGATAATAAATATATATAGATTGTTGATTTGATGACCTCCGTGGCGTAGTGGTCACCATGCTTAAACAATATATAATCACGAGGGCCATACCGAAAATATATATACGGGAATAGAAAAAAGTACAAAGATAATATAATAATGTTTACTTTTATTGTTTTTCGAAGTATTCTCCGTGAATGTCATGTCAATGCACTTTTGCATTCGATCAAACCAATTATTTAAACAGTAATTCCAGTCTGAAGTGGATACAGTCAAAACAGCTGATTTGTAAGCTTCGACCGCCTCTTCTAGGCCGTAAAACCGTTGACCACGTAGCATATCTTTAATTCTTGGGAATGTATAATAATCATTGGGGCTCAGGTCAGGGCTATACGGAGGATGGTCCATCAACTCCACGTTTTCCAGATTTAAAAACGCGCGGTATGTGAGCGCGCATTATCGTGGTGAAGGATTATACGGCGATTCGGATTAATTTTACGAAGTTCTCTTATGACTTCCGGCAAACAAACTGTTGTGTACCAATCAGCAGTTACCGTCCTTGGTTCTTGTAAAGGAATCGTAGCCACATGACCAGTTTTCGATACAAACGAAGCGACCATTTTTTTCGACACGCTGCGTAAGCGAATAACTTTTGTTGGCTTGACCTCACCCTCGAAGACCCAAACTGCCGATTGATGTTTTCTTTCGGGCTCATATGAATAAATCAACGATTCATCCCCAGAGAGGATATTGTAAACTGCATTTGAGCTCCTTCTATTGAACCGTTGCAGAGCAAACCGACACCAATAAACACGAGCCGACTTTTGTTTCTCGGTCAAACGGTGGGGCACCCAGCGTGAAATTAACTTCTTGACACCGAGTTCAGCATGTAAAATGGTCCGAATAGCTGTCATTCCAAAGCTAAGAGAAACCCGAATCAGCTCGTATGTCACATATATATCTTCATTTATTAATTGGCGTACAGCATCCGATGTTATCTTGTGTTACCGCTGTTTTTTGCCGACCAGTAGAAGGAACTGTGGTAAGAGAGGAACGTCCACGACGAAACTCAGAATACCAACGAGATATAGTCGTTTTACTAGGTGCTTCAAGTTCATAAATAGAAACAAGCTCGGCGAGACATTGTTCTTGAGATAAACCTCGACGAAAGTTATGAAAAATTATTGCACGAAAATGTTCCCGCGTAAGCTCCATTTTTTCTCACCGACTTGTCAAATTCAAATGGTCAATATTCTTTTCTTTTTTACTTTATTTAAAATTCAAAAATGGAATTGTGTTCGAAATAATACTGCATTTCAAACACCAAAAAGGTTGTACTCTAATTTATTCCTAAGTATTCTATTCCCGATCTTTTCGGTGTAATGGTATTAATAAATAATAATTTTTCAAATTGACCTGGGTCTTCGATGTTTATCTATATATGTGTTTGTTATAAAATATAGTATCAATAAAAAATAATTTTTCAAATTGACCTAGGTCTTCTATGTTTATCTATATATGTGTTTGTTATAAAATATAGTATCGTTGAGTTAGTATACCATAACACAAGTCTCGAACTTACTTTTGGGCTAGCTCAATCAGTGTAATTTGTCCGTATATATTTATTTATTGGAACGAAGTTCCTTACGGCAGGCTTGGAGGAGATAGGGATTTTGCTGCGCGACCGAACTGAAAAAAATGTGATAGTAAAACCGTAAGGATGACCTCGTTAAATGAGACGTGCGCAGGCGCGACAGTCGTATACACAAGAACTTTTGAAATTCGTTCCCACCTGGTGTCCCACGACACCACATTTCTTTTTTATAACTTTGGTTATAATTGTTTCAGATACGACCCCCGCTTCGGTGACGCGTTCTGGAACAGCTCCCGGTACGGGATGCTGCACTACCTCCTTAACATGATGACCTCTTGGGCCATCGTCTGCGACGTGTGGTGAGATGGAATTTATTTTGTGCCTATTTTAATTTTAAAAAGCTTTTTTAACCGACTTCAAATATGGAGGAGATTATCAATTCGTGTGTGTTTTTTTTTTGTATGTTCATTACGCGATGTCTTCGCCACTAGTGAACTGATTTAGATGATTCTTATTTTTTTGCAAGCCTTTTGTACCGAGTTGGTCGCATATTCATTTGGTGAAGAATTCTTCTATTTATTCTGGATAAAGAATTCTGGAGATATGAAAGAAACTCCTGAAAGAAAATTTAGACCGTAAATATTTTGTTTTTTTTTTTTTTGTTAAAAGTTCCAATTATTTTTATTCAGCTTGCTCTATTTGTTGTTTTTACTCTTTGTTAGATTGGGTTAAATCTTGAAATTGAGCCACTTCCCGGTTTTCGATTGAGATGAAATGTATGGTAATGTGATTAAGGGGCTACCTGAATTTTTCGGGGTCCAGTGCTGCCCCCATTTGAAATAAATCATTTGAAAAGAAACGGAGATTTCATTTGAAATTTTGTCTTGATCAGACCCTGGATAACCCTTCAAACTATTTTATAAACTACTGTTTACAGTTTAAAGTGAGAACGTGAAGCTTTTCTACGCACAATTGCAAAAACGGCCACTTTTGGCGTATGTGCGTAGAAAAGCTTCATGTTCTCACTTTAAACAGTAAACAGTAGTTCAAATAGTTTGGAGGGTTATCTAGGGTCTGATCAAGACAAAATTTTTATGTATATCTCCGTTTCCTTTTAAATGATTTAATTCAAATGGGGGCAGCACTGTACCCCGAAAAATTCAGGTAGCCCCTTAAGATGAAAATGCAATGACACAAGACAACGCGACAGTATAAACTTAATAAAAGTTTGTAAAATAGTAAATTACTGCAAAATAGTAAATTACTACAGAGGACTACTCGTTCGGCAATGCCATACATCCTGTATAGCATATTCCTGAATGGCATTGCCGAACGAGTAGTTTTCAGTGATTTTATACGTGTTTTCACATTCATATAAAGGCTCAAAGAGTGCATTGTTTATATTGTGGTGGCAATGGGGAAGGGATGGAAATTTTAAAAACACCTGAAACTTTTTCTTGTGCTAGGAATAACATTCCTATTTATCGTAAATAAATATCAGATTTTTCGGTCCAGTCCCTTAATAATAAAAAAATATCTGTCATCTGAAACGTCAATGTCACTGTCTTGTCATTCTTAATATACTCCTTGTCTTCTTATTTTGAGGAACGGCCAGGAATAAACTTTTATAGTAGTTTCCTGCATGAGGCAAGAATTGCTAAGTTCGTTTCTACTTTTTCCTACAATAATGCCTATAGTCGTATTTTTAATTAGACGAAGTCAACTGACGTTTACTGTGTTGTCAGTTTTTGATGAAATAAAAATAGTGTTGTGACAAAGTGAATGATTGAAAAAACTCCGGAATGAATGAAATTGCCTCGATTGTCTAGTGAATAGTTAGTGTGCCGAACTGCCGATATCGGGAACGGGTTTCGAATTTTAGTCGTGCCTTGTACATACCAACGAGTTTTCGATGACTATGTTCCTATAGTATCTACCTATACTGAATACCGAGAGTTTTAAACATTAAGGAAAACAATGCGAGGAAACTTGTAAGACTGTCCTATTTTCAAAACATCATGCAGTTGAAACTATAGATGTATAAATATAACAATTATAGGTAGGTAATGAAAATAAAAAACATCGCTTATTACATTTGTTCATTCATCTGATTGAACGAGAACTGAACGCATCACTATTACTTTAAATATGGCAACATAATTTTACAAAGTGACATTAGCTACTGTCAGTTGGCTTCATCTAATTAAAAATACGACTTTACATTTTCGAGTATGTTTGACAAAATATTGTTTCCGTTTAGGTACCTGCCCGCCATGCACCGGGACCCGACCGAGTCTGCGGTAGACTTCGCCAACAGAGTGAAGGCCAACATCGCCCGCAGA
The DNA here is from genome assembly GCA_943193695.1 of Acrobasis suavella. Classification (NCBI taxonomy): domain Eukaryota; kingdom Metazoa; phylum Arthropoda; class Insecta; order Lepidoptera; family Pyralidae; genus Acrobasis; species Acrobasis suavella. The sequence continues at coordinate 9,541,215 of OW971954.1, forward strand.
GGGGGCCTCGTCGACTTACAATGGTATTTACATCTTTTTTACATGCTTTTATTACCTTCACTTGTTTTTGCACAGTTCTCGAGGCGTAAGCTCAGCTTAGCATTCGTGTAAGGGATCGCCTAAAGTCGAGTCAAAAAATTACATAAAATAGAATCAATGTTTTATTCAAAAGATGAATGAACCATTTTGATTATTAAAATAACAGGCCAAGTGTGAGTCAGACCCGCGCACGAAAGGTTCCGTAAATCTTGAATAAAATCTAGAAGGGTTATCTATAAAAAACCACGTTTGTTGACGACCTACGTGGCGTAGTGGTCACCATGCTAGTCCGCCACCCGCCACCCCACAACTATGTGACTCATTTGAAGAAAAGTGAAACACTTTTCTTCAAATGTTTTACATTTTTTAATAATCTTTAATAATGTTTGATTGTGCGAGCGAGACAGCCAACCAAAGGTGACAAGGCTTTTAAGAACAGCTCACGTTCAATTTAAGACTCGAGCTCTTTTAAAGGCTCGAGTCGTTGCTCATAGAACTCACGCTCGCCTACCCTCGGAACTCCAAGCCTATCGAAATCATAGAGCCCTGCAAAACAGACTCGAGTATTAGAAATAAGAACTCGAAGACTCATATTGGAGAAAGAAGACAAATATTGGCTCAATATAAAATGTGTTATAAAATCGCTACTAAGACTTCGCTGTCTGTCTGTCCGTCTATCTTTCTGTCTGCCATCAGGCTGCATCTCATGAACCGTGATAGCTAGACAGCTGAAATTTTCACAGATGATGTATTTCTGTTGCCGCTATAACAAAAACAGAATAAAAAAAAATATGTAAGTGGGGCTCCCGTCCCATACAACAATTTTTTTATATACAATGTCCTTTTTAATTAAGTACAAATATTTTGAGGGGTTATTCATTTTGAACAACTTTGCCCAATAAATGTATATCGAAATACGAAAAAAAATATTTAGGTTCTCATACAGATCGAAGTAGTCACGTGATATCGTAACTATGAAAAATGCAAAAAAATTTTCGTTTTTCGATATATATTTATTGGGAAAAGTTGTTCAAAATGATGGACTGAATCACCTCTTAAAATATTTGTACTTAAAAAGGACATTGTATAATGGTACGGAACCCTTGGTGCGCGAGTCCGACTTGACCTGTCATTATGGATTTCTTAGCTCTATAAATAAATACATATATGCAGACAAATCACACAGATTGAGCTAGCTCCAAAGTAAGTTCGAGACTTGTGTTACGGGATACTAACTCAACGATACCATATTTTATAACATATACATATATAGATAAACATCCATGTATCTATAGATCTGCATTCTCAACAAAATTCGTCACTGGTCCTTATTTTTTCACCTGTAGAAAGCTACATTGTCAGCGAGTAACATAGCCTGTATTTTGTCTTTCAAATAGTTAAAAATAATCACTTGATTTCTTTTTGCAGGGACGGCCAACTAAAGCGAATGAAGGCGAAGAAGGAATGGAGAGAGTTACAACAGGAAGAGTTCAGTAAAAGACTCAAGGGAGAGTAAAGGATACGCGTATTTGTAACGGTGACTGGCTCGGAACGCGCGTCGAGTAATAGGTATGCAGTGCCACGGATAGCTAACAAACAGTAGTCAAATACGCGTATAAAATCACAGTGATAAGGATGAAATGCATATATTTATAATTTATAACGGTGAATGGCTCGAAACGCGTGTCGAGTAATAGGTATAAAGTACCATAGATTTCTACAAAAAGTCAGATACGCATATAAAATCACAGTGATAAGTATGGTATGCATACTCGTATATTTATAATTTGTAACGGTGAATAGCTCGAAATGCGTGTCGAGTAATAGGTATAAAATGCCACAGATATGAAACAAACAGAAGACATACGCGTATAAAATCACAGTGATATGGATCATATTTATTACGATGAATGGCTTGGAACGCGTGTCGGGTAATAGGTATAAAATGCCACAGATATCAGCAGAAGACGCAAAAAAAAACAGTGATAATTATGGAACGTGAATATTTATAACAATGATTGGCTCGGAACGCGTGTCGGGTAATAGGTATAAAGTACCACAGATATTAACAAAAAGACGCGTATAAAATCACAGTGATAAGCTTAAAATGTGTATATTCATAACGGTAAATGGCTTGGAATGGGCATACGTTTAAAATGCCATAGTTATCAACAGAGGACACAATTAAACACATATAAAATCACAGTGAAAAGCACATCAAAAACACAGAATTTATGAAAATAAGTGAAAGTATAAAAATCACAGTGACGAGATTTTGATTCGTATCAGCATAACTGTGCTGCTAAATATTACCAAGACATAGGACCCCAAAATAAACCAAAAATATAAGCTTTAGAACGCTAAAGAAGAAAACGAACAAGCAAGTCGAGACGCGAATGAGGAGCAGAGATAAATACGCGTATTTATAACAGTGATTGTCATTGACAGTACTCGTAAACCAAGAGGAACGGATAGTGGCACTTCGGAACGCGTATCGGGAACAGTGATAAATACGCGTATATGGAACAGTGATTGCCTCGGAACGGGTTTTGTAACAGTTTCGTGGACAAAGTGATTGTGTTGTGATTGGTTGCGCGTATTTAGGGTAAAGCCAAGACCATTGGACTTTTGGTTAAAGTAATTGAAAGATTTACGACCCAACCACTAAATTTGTGGTTCTTTTTGCAAAAGTGGCCTTTGAGTCGGAAGATCCAGAATGCTCCGTCTGTCCCATTAGGAAAAAGAAGTGATTGAGTGTATGTGGGTTAGAAGAATGCTCTTTTGTCTGCTATAAATGGCAGTCTGTAAAAGTTCTGGTATAGTATTAGTTTCTTTATCTACACCCATGCTATAAATCCTCTATAATTGTTCGATATTTACTAATATCGAACAAAAATAATTTGCATTCCAATAATTGTACGATTCAAAATTTAAATAATTATTACAATAAGTAATTTCATTATTATTACATATACATCCATAGTTAGTTTGCATTAGATACTCAGCAATTAAACTTACCAGGAATTTACATAGAGTTCTTATCACTGTACAACACCCTATGTATTTAGAACCTTTTATAGAGAATAAATATCATGGGTGTAGATAAAGCTTTGTATTCAACTGTAATAATTAGGTATTAAAACACTCATGTGATACTATTTTCACACTCGGCTACGCCTCGTTTGATAAACCCACATTCGTGTTTTAATACCCCTTATTATACTACAGTTGCATAAATAACTAAAATAGTATTCAGGGTATAAAATATATAACTTTCACCTCGCAACCATGGTCCGCTACCAAGGGCACCATTGTTGAAACGCTGAGTGATTAAACTAAGTCTTTCGGAAAAAACTATTAGCTTTGTCACTCAAAGTTTCAAAAACGGGGCGAATCGTACGATAGTGGTCAACCGTCGCTCTTTTGTAAGCCCTAATTCGAAATTTTTAGAAATGCATTTATTCAAACCAAAGAATAAAAACCAATATCATATACACAGACAAATATTTAACGACTACCAAAATATACCGGAACTATTCTTAGGGTGAATCCAGCCCATGATAATAAACAACTTTCCCCATGAAACATATATCGAAATATGAAAAATATTTTATTGCTTTCCATACAAACTCGGATCAGTTGATCAGTAAATTTTTATGGAGACCATTTTCTTTCATATTTTTATATGATATGTAACAAAAACCCTGTCCAATCCTTGTAGAAGTAACTCAGATCGTCAATATCAACAACTTTTCCTATGGGACCCGAAAAAGAAATTGACATTTTCATACAAAAGTGTTCGGTTCGGCATTGGTACCAAAGGAAAAATTGATCATATTGACGGTCTGAGTTGCTCCTACAAGGATCGGATAGGATTTTTGTTGTATATTGTATACACGATATCTTGTATATTATATACACGATAGCAATATGGCCTTTAGTCTTGGTTTTGGTCTATGCGTGACCCAAAGTGTTGAACTTTTGTATATTTTTGTAAATAATGTACGATTTCTATAAATTATAATGAAGTGTGACTGAATTGAATAAAGGCATGTGATGTCATTGAACTGTAGTTGTTTCAAATATAAGAATAATCGCATTGTTGTTATTGATATTTTATGTTGGCGTTTCTTTTACCCTCTCTCGTTATATAGGGACAAATCACACTGATTGAGCTAGCCCCAAAGTAAGTTCGAGACTTGTGTTATGGGATACTAACTCAACGATATATTTTATAATAAATACATATAATAGATGAACATCAAAACCCAGGACAATGTGAAAAAGACCATTTTCCAACTTGCCCTGACCGGGGATCGAACCCGGAACTTTTGGGTGATATACTAGCATGGTGACCACTACGCCACGGAGGTAGTCATGTTAAATTTATTTTGTTTTTCGTGTGTGTTAGTGGCCAACACAGGTGTCATATTTTTCCAACTGCCTAAAGCATCTGACGTAGCTTGACGACTGGCATACCATGATGACAGCCGGGACTACCGGCTTATACGTGCCTTCTAAAGCACGGAAAACCTATTAGAATCATAATTATTCAAAACTACAAATAATGGAACCAAATCGAGTACAATTAGATTTGTAGTGCTATTTTTGAAACGCGGAGTCACCTAAACGAATAGTTCTTCCATACGAAAACCATTCGTTTGAAAAATGGCACCGTTGGTAGAGTTCAGCAATGACCGATCCACAAGTCCACTCTTGATTGGCTGCCGCCGGGTCTGGTCAGCTCGGCTCCGTTGTTAAGGGTGAATTGAGGTCTTCAGTGGCGCCCTAATTTAAAATAGTGGCAGAGATAGTGTTGCCATTTTAAAATATCATCAACTTCCATTGCGCGTTCAAAATCATGGTAACTTGCTTGCTAAAGAGTTACATGTGTTGTTATAAATTCCCAAATTATACACCATCTATTGGCGCTTAGCGCCAAAGCATTAAAAGCAGACATTAACATATTACAAGTTATGTTTAGATGGCGTTGACCTGCCTGACTATCCTGATTACATATGCCATATTGCGCCTGTACAATAAAGCTTTATAAAAAAAAAACAAACATTTAAAACAGCATAACATTTATTTATAGAAATATGCAAAATACAGAGTATTATCTTACATTAACATAGCTATAGCTTAGAACTCTTCGTTTTCAAAGGGGTGGTCCTTGTGGCCGAGACCGCTGCAACAAAAAAACATTGGTTAAACAGGAATTGACAACATTTCAAAAAATTTAAATACATATTTTATTTTTTTTCCTTAAAGAATTTCAAAAAAAAGGACACACGTATTTTTTCTTTTTCGTTTCTTTTCATTATTTCTCCTAAAATTAAATTCTTAAAATCTCTCCATTCCAAAAGAGCGTAAGTACAAGAGTTAGGATGTAACGAGTTTACATCTTTGCCATAGGTACTTTATAATTAAAAATAAAACGTTTACTGACGTCTATAGAGTTGTGTTTTGTAGCAGTAACATATCGATATCGATAGTATTATTAATTATAAAAAGTAAAATTAAAGAAGTAGATATAGTCTTAGTATTTTATATCTAAACAATAACTAACAAAAACTTACGTACCGTACAAAAAGGTACTTTGATTAATTTAAAAATCAAACGCTTCTATCTCAGCTATTATTGGCAAAACAAAATACTATATAGACGACTTGGTATGTGGAAAACAAATGGCATAAAAATTACGCTTGTAATATTCGACAATAAAAAAATGTGCCCTATCAACTCTATTCTTGAAATGGGGTTTTTGGGTAACCCACGTTTTTTAACGGATTCTCATAGTCGCCCCTTACGGAATACAGCGTTTTGAAGTTGAGGCGAATTTGACTGAAAATAAAATCAAAGGCTCCGGCGTACACGCGTTGTGGAAAGAAGATGGCGGACATACCAGGATTGCTTTTTCAAAAATATAAATAAACATGCGTTCAGAAATTTGAAAGATTTAATTAAAAACCCAAAAAAAGGCTATCATAAATGTCACCTTGTGTTTTGACAGTCGCCCCATTTTAGGGCATAATAATTTATTTATTTAATTTTTTAAATGTTTTTAAGACCTTGATGTAAATATTATGTTTATTTAACCTGAAATATCAATCATTTATAGGAAATATTATCATTTCGTCACCAAACTATGTAAACATTTGAATGCATGTGTATTTTTTCCAATCCTAATTCTACTATACTGAAAGAACTATCGATATTAGATGGGTCTTCCGTGGGTCTTCCTATCGAACTGATACTTCTATAGAACAACACTACTATTATCTCTCTCTCTCACTCGTGATGTCAGTTGTCAGATTGACGCACGTGTCAATTGACAGCTGACAGTTTGTACATTATTTTTTTACTTTTAGATGTTCAAGCAAAGGCGTAACCTGTTAAATGCCTATATCCTTGTTCTTTTGAGTTTTTTTCATTTATCTCTAAAAATATAACTCAAAAAAATCTAAAAAAATATTTTACGTGTTCAGAATCGCAAAATCTCGAAATTATTTTCGAATTTTCGTACCTTTTTGAAAATGAAATGTTGTCAATTGAAATATTAGCACAGGCATGGCACTTCATAGAAGCGGAGTATCATTTATGCTTATTACATGTTATAATGTATCAACATTGTATTATATTAAAAGTATTTATTATTAAAAAAAAGACAATAATAATATGACAAAGCCCTTATGGCGAGTAGGCGACCAATACTGTGGAAATGAGTTTCTTTCGGCGTTTCTTCTCAGCAGTGGTCGTTACGAAGCGCTGGTATCTGTAGTTTTTCAATATAAACTACACGTAATGTAAATTATACTTATTGTGTAAAAGTGCCTGTAAAATTCAAAATACAAAATCCAATTTTATTTTATATTATTATAAAATAAAAATATATATACAGTGAGTTAGGTACATAAATAAATAAATATATAGGGACAAATTACACTGATTGAGCTAGCCCCAAAGTAAGTTCGAGACTTGTGTTATGGGATACTAACTCAACGATACTATAATTTATAACAAATACATATATAGATAAACATCCAAGACACATGAAATGATAAATTATAAGAATAAGAAATATAACTAGATAGCCTAACTTACCAATTATATAAGTGCATAACATGTCTATTATAGCAAAAATCAAGTTATAAAACAAATTAACTAGTAAGTAAAAAAAAAATAAAGAACGAATTATGAATCTGTGATGACAATTAGGCATTTCCCAAGGCGAGAAGGGGGAGAGCTGCGAGGACGGTGAACGGGGACCCTAAGAGATTCCGTTCATGCTAGTCCGCCACCCAGAAGTCCCGGGTTCGATCCCCGGTCAGGGCAAGGTGGAAAATGGCCTTTTTCAAATTGACCTGGGTCTTGGATGTTTATCTATACAGGGTTACTGGTAACTAACGCAAAACCTTTTAACATCAGAATCAAACTCCCCAACACATTATAGATCTGCAAGAAAAAAGGCAAAAATTACAGATAATAAAATGGGCCTCCCATACAAATTCACTGATCACCTGGTCGAGTTTCTATGGAGATTCCAATTTCTTTTCTTAGATTTTTTTATTTTTTTCTTGCAGATCTATATTATGTTAGGATTTTGATGCCGATGTTAAAAGGTTTTGCGTTAGTTACCAGTAACCCTGTATATGTATTTGTTATCAATATAGTATCGTTGAGTTAGCCCATAACACAAGTCTCGAACTTACTTTGGGGCTAGATCAATCAGTGTAATCTGTCGCTATATATTTATTTATTTATATTTATTCTGTGATATTGGTCTTCCAAACGGCTGTGAGTTACCACTGGAGTCAGACTTTTTAATCTAGTGACAAAAAGTCATTATTACACACTAGCAAACTAGTGTGCGTGTTTCCTCACGATATTTTCCTTCATTGGAAGTAAATAAATATATACGGACAAATCACACAGACTGAGCCAGCTCCAAGTGTCCAAAGATGCCCATAGATGTCCGAAGAAGTCCATCATTAATAATGTTGGTTTTCACTCTACAAACCAAGTCATGTGCACCAATCTTCCTGCCACACCTCAAATTGTTAGATATCCAAAATGCTTTAAGATTTCCATCAGTGCTAATGCTGTTTGTCATGGACACCAAACTTCCTTCAAATGTATTATGTCCAAATATGTTTGAAGATGTCCATCTCTAAAAATGAAAATTTTCAAACTACATACGCGGTCATGAGCACCAGCCTACCGTTGGGCATGTCGAACGTCGCCCTGATAGGGCGACGTTTTACTGCCACAGAAGTGGAAGATGTCCAAAGATGCCCCAAGATGTCCATCGGTACTGATGCTGTTTTTCACACTTCAAACCGTTTCATAGGCATCAAACTTCCTTCAAGAGAGGGATGTCTAAAGATGACCAAAGATGTCCGAAGATGTCCATCACTAAAAAAGATTTTTTTCAAACTACATACGCGGTCATGGGCACCAGCCTGCCGTTGGGCATGTCGAAGCTGTCTATCAGGGCGACGTCTTCCTGAGACAGCTTAAAGTCGAAGATGTCGAAGTTGCTCGCGATGCGGTCCTTGTTCACGGACTTGGGGAGCACGATCACGCCGCGCTCGATTTGGTATCTGTGGATTTTATTTCACAAATAATATCAATAATTTAAAATTAAAAAATCAATGTGTGTGTAAACGTGGGCACTTACTATGGGTCTCATAAGAAGGCTCAAGGTCGCTCAACGGACTATGGAGAGGGCTATGCTCGGTGTTTCTCTACGTGATCGAATCAGGAATGTGGAGATTCGTAGGAGAACGAAGGTCACCGACATAGCCAAGCAGATTAGCTCATTGAAGTGGCAGTGGACCCACATAGCGCGAAGAACCGATGGCTGATGGGGCAGAAAGGTTCTCGAATGGCGGCCACGTACCGGCAAGCGCAGCGTAGGACACCCACCTGCTAGATGGTCGGATGACCTGAGCAAGACTGCAGGGAGGCGCTGGATGCAGGCCGCTTCCGATCGGTCGTTTTGGAAATCCTTGGGGAAGGCCTTTGTCCAGCAGTGGACTTCCTGTGGCTAATATGATGATGATAATGATTTCAAATTATTTTTTGATAGAAACTCACGTGAGACAGACATTATTAGCATGGGTTACCGGGTTATTCACGTCGGGCCTGTGTCACTCCCCGTTTAGGTATCGAAAATATACCTACATTATTAATATGCGCGCGGCGACCACTTCGAAGGGGAAAATTCAGTTACATGAATCGTTTGTCCTGAGTAATAAGAATTAAATTGGCTCGCAATGGAGGTATCTCAACGAAGAGGTGAGGAGTTCTGATACGAGCTAAATTAAACCATAGCACTAACCACACTAAGAAAATATTTCTTTGAATTTCTTTTCTGAGTAAGACTTCTGTACTTGAGTATAGTGTCATCATGCTTCGACCACATCCAGAGGTCTTCATCAGTGCGAATGTGACTAGAAGACGCGCGTACACGAAGACGTCTCGCGACACACTGACGACCAGTAGCTGACTCTCTACATGAGTAACCCGTTCACTCATTTAAAATTAATCTAAAACTACAGCTACAATTAAGGTGAAAGCACACTTATCCGAGCCGAACGAAACGAATTTTCGAAATCGTTATATGAAATCCTGTGAAACCTCGCACACCTGACCGCGTCGAATCGTCCGAATCTGGAAGAAACACAGATATCCTAGACGAATTCGGATGACGTCATAAAATTCGGAATCGTCTGCATTTCGACAATGACAAAACCAATCATATAAGTACATAACATGTATATTATAGCAAAAATCAAGTTATAAAACAAATTAACTAGTAAGTAAAAAAAAATTAAAGAACGAATTATGAATCTGTGATGACAATTAGGCATTTCCTTTTGAATGCCGCGAGCGAAGTGCAAAAGATATCAGGAAACTCAGGTGATGAACACAGGCAATTATACAGTTTATTTAGTAATTAGATTACTGAATAAACATTTGAATTTTGCGTGTCCGTAAGAGAGAGTGCGACAGGTGTAAAGGAAAGGGAAACAATTCTTTCGGCGCGGTCGTTTCTTTCGGTGCGGATAGATATGCGAGGCCTTTAAAATCTTCGATCGATTCGACGCGTTCGATTCGGATAAATGTGCGTTCACCATTAGTCTACTGCTGGACTTAGAAGATGGCATGAATTTTTCGGGGCCCAGTTTTGCCCCCATTAAAAATAAATTATTTGAAATGAAAATAAAATATCATTCAAAATTTTGTCTTGATCAAGCCCTATATAATCCTTTTATGAACTACCGGTTACAGTTTAATGTGAGAACTTGAAGCTTGTCTTCGAACATTAGCGAAAAACTGACACTTTTGGCAAATGTGCGAAGAGAAGCTTCACGTTCTCACTTAAAACTGTAAACAGTAGTTCATAAAATAGTTTGAAGTGTTATCTAGAGCCTGGTCAAGACAAATTTTAAAATAATATCTCCGTTTCCTTTTTAATGATTTAATTCAAATGGGGGCAGCACAGGTCCCCGAAAAATTCAGGTAGGCCCTTAACCATTCAACCTATGTATCCTTCCCTAGCTGCTTCTCTTCCCGGACGGATCGTATAATCCAATTGAGGTAATAAATATACACGGACAAATCACACCCATTGAGCTAGCGCCAAAGTTAGTTCGAGACTTGTTAAACTAAACGATACTTTATTTTATAACAAATACATACATACCACGGGCTATACTATATCACTATAGTATAATGACATTAAAATAACAGCCAAAACATAACAAAAAATGGCATTTCCATACAAAAGTGTGCAGCAATGTGCATGGGAATGTGGATTTTTTTTTGTTATTTTTATTATTTTGCATACTACACATAGTTGAGTTAGTATCCCATAACACAAGTCTCGAACTATCTTTGGGGCTAGCTCAATCCGTGTGATTTGTCTGTATACACGGTGATTTTTCATTGGTTTTGTAGCCGAAGGCCACTTCATAAGGATCGTTAGTAAGACCTAATTAGCTAGTCAGAATAAAAATTCAGGAACAAAATATGTTGACTAAAACTAGAAAGTAAAATCGTGAGATCAATTAGTAGTACCGCCGGCCGGCGAGATTTCGAGTTCATCGGGGTCACGCGGCATTTTGGACGGGCGTAACTACGTGATCTCGATCGAAAATCACATTCGCAAGTTTTATATCTTATGTCACACAGAAATTTGGATTACGTATATGGATAGAGGAGTTTATTTACTATACGATTTTTTTCCCAAAACGAATGAAAATTCAGTGTGTATACATATACATCAAATAAGGAACACTGACCTCAACACAACTTGGGCCACTGTCTTGCCGAGCCTGTCCGCGATGGCCTTCAGTTTGGGGTCCTGCAGCAGCTGGGGGTCGTCAGGCTTGGCCCACGGCCTGTCTGGGGAACCAAGGGGGGAATAGGCGGTTATTTTGAGGCCTTTCGCCTCGCAGAAGGCCTTCAGACGGGCCTGGTTGAAGTATGGGTGGCATTCTATCTGAAATTAGAAAAAAAAAAGTAAATAATATTCTTTTACATTTATTAAAAAAGTGGGGTGTTATATGTTTGACTCTAATGTCTGTCCGTCTGTGTGTCAGTCTGTGGCAACGCAGCTCTCGCACGGATGGACCGATTTCGACGCGGTTTTTTTACGTGAAAGCAAGTTCCCTTGGGAAATACGAAAAAAGAAAGAACATAAGTTATACAGGGTTATTTTTAATTCATATAAAATTATAATTATAATTATATTTTCAGGCAAATGAATTTTGTATGGGAAGACGAATTTTTTTTCGTTTTTCGATAATTTATTTTATGGAAAGTGCTTCAGTATCATGGACTGAACTTGCATCTAAAGGGATGCTAGTTAATTAAAAATAACCCTGTATACATGTAGCAGAAATGCAGATGCTTAGGTGGATGTGTGGGTCACGAAGATGGACATGATCTGGAATGTATACAATATGTAACAAAAACCCCGTCCGATCCTTGTAGGAGCAACTCAGACCGTCAATATGAACAACTTTTCCTACGGCACCAATGTTTGAAACTCAAAGAAAAAATCGTCATTTTCATACAAATAGCCGGGCCGGCCGAACACTTTTGTATGAAAAAGTCGATTTTTTTTCGAGTTTCAAGCATTGGTCCCATAGGTAAAGTTGTTCATATTGACCGTCTGAGTTGCAAGGATATTGTACATAAAAGGGAGTTTAAAGATAGCACCGATTGTAGGAAAGCAAAAAGCCGCTTTTTAACAATAAAAAAAAAAATTTAAGTGGGGCTCTCATACAAAAAAACGTGATATTTTATAGATAATGGTACGGAACCCTTCGTGCACGAGTCCCACTCGCACTTGGCAATTTACGATCATGTCGAGAGGTTGCCAGCGCTTGTTACCGTGACTTTACCCCCGACGCCAAGCCTAGTAAAATAGTACAATTTCGACCACTTTAGTTGTTAATAGCGTCTCAGTCCCGCGTAGCGTTGCCAGGCGTCCGGATAAAGCCGGACATAGTTAATAAATAAATAAATATATATATAAGGACAAATTACACTGATTGAGCTAGCCCCAAAGTAAGTTCGAGACTTGTGATATGGGATACTAACTCAACGATATTTTATAACAAATACATATATAGATAAACATCCAAGGCCCAGGACAATTTGAAAAAGGCCATTTTCCAACTTGCCCTGACCGGGGATCGAACCCGGGACCTCTGGGTGGCGGACTAGCATGGTGACCATTACGCCACGGAGGTCGTCACGGAGGAGTTAGGCTTTATGATTACTTACTACATTTTACTTGATACTTTTTACATTTTGCAAACGAAGCGAGCGCCGAGCGAGGCCGAGCACAGCGTAAGCGAGTCGACTGTTGGTAGCTCGCGCAGAATTTAAGAAGAATTCAAAAATCTTGAGAAATTCATTTCACATTTAAGAATAATTTAAAAATGTTGATAAATGTTTCTATAGAATTAAATTTTGACCGATAAATTTATTTCACTGTTTTATTATAAAGCAATTAGACTGATTTGGCATTCGATTTTATTTATATTTAATTAGAAGTTAAGTTTATTTAATTAGAAGTTTATTTATATTTAATTATAAGTTAGATTTATGTTAATAATCAAAAAGCTTAATTTTTTATACATTTTTTTTTGTCGTACGTACCTATTAATACTAACATACAAAATCCTCAATACTGTAGGGTGTCCGGCCAAATTGGCTGATCTGTCCGGCTATTAGGTTTAGTGACCTGGCAACCCTAGTGCGGGACAGTTTTGCAACTAAAGTCGTCAGTGGCGCTCAAAAGGTTAAAGGTGGATGGCCACAGAGATAAAGGACGACTTAGAAAGCCGTCGGACGAATGTGTGATGCGGGACATTAAGAACAGGGGGTTAGTACAGATATGGTAAATAATTTCCAAAACTTAAAACTTCCAAGAATTTACAAACCCCAAACTTTACAACGGATTTTCATAAAATTTTTGTGGGTCAACCTGACAAGTATGCCCTTTCAAATACAAAAATAATAATCCAATTCGGTCCAAGCCGTCTTCGGATAATCCGTGAACATACATAAAAATGGGGGGGTGGGGGACATGGTAAACCAAACGTGTTAATTATAAGAATAATATTATAAGAAGGAAAGAAGCGTGATATGGAGGGTGGGGGGGTATTATGTCATTTACCTGGTTGGTGACAGGCTTGACAGTTGCTATATCTAGGATCCTCTGCACTTGCTTGCTGTTGAAGTTGGAGAGGCCGATGCTCCTGACGAGGCCCTCGCCAACGAGTGGCTCCATGGCCTTCCACGTGTCCACGTAGTCCACGTCCGAGAACAGGATCTTGCCGCTCTCATCTGTGGGGAAGTTGTCGCCGCCCTCCTAAAAAAATTAAGTAAACCAAGCTAACTAACTAACAAAAAAAAACAAACCAAAGCACTGGTTACTCCATTAGCTGTTCGCAAAGCGACCACTCCGGAGTGGGAAATTCAGTTACATAAATCGTTTGTTCAGAGTAATGAGAATGAAATTGGCTTGCAATTAATTTCTAGGTATCTAAACGAAAAGGTGCTGAGTTTTGAAGCGAGCTAAATTAAACCATATTACTAACCACATTAAGTAGATATTTCTTTAAATTTTTTTGCTAAGTGAGACTTCTGTATATGAGTACTAGTACTTATTCTGTGACCAAAGCACCACTTTTTCAGCAACATAGTGGTTATTAACTGTAATAGACTGGAAAAAACTATTTTATTAATTGGTTTTACTCTTTGAACGAATGGACGCTAGTGTCTGTCTGTCGCATCGTAGCGTCCAAACAGACAGATTTCAGTGCGGTTTTATTACGTGAAAGCAAGTTTTCTTGCAGTGGTTCTTAGCTACGAGGGGGGGTCAAAAAGTTCGCGGAATGGAGGGGATAGCGGGGGGTGGGGGACCTGCCGCAGGTAGTAACTAATGAGCAACTCTTTGTGAGTATATATGCCAAGTTTGAACCTGATTGTGTCAATAACCTTTGACCTGTCGTCGATCAAACAAGTGAATCCGGAAGAAAAACTTGAACATGGAAAAAATCGAGTTTCGTGCCGTCATAAAGTTCCTCACTAAGCAAGGAAAACCACCTCAGAAAATTTTGGAAGAAATGTTATCAGTATACGGGGACTCTTGCCCTGGGAAAACCATGGTGTACAAGTGGAATAGCCTTTTCAAGCAAGGCAGAGAGTCTCTTGAAGACGACCCTCGCTCAGGACGGCCGATTGAGGCCACCACCTCAAACATCGTTGAAAAAGTGGAGAATCTTATACTGGAGGATACTCGTTTGAAGAAGAAACAACTTGCAGAAATGGTTGGAGTATCACCTACAACCATTTTAAATATTCTACACGACAATCTTGGGATGTCAAAAGTCAGCGCAAGATGGGTGCCAAGAATGCTCACACCACCACAGAAACAGCTGCGCGTCGAGTATTCAAAGGAGTTTTTAGACCTCTGTAGCGCCGACAAGGAAGGAATTTTTGCAAGACTTGTTACTGCAGATGAAACTTGGGTTCATCATTATGAGCCTGAGTCGAAGCAAGAGTCTATGCAGTGGCATAAAAAGGGTCAGCCCCCCCCTAAGAAATACAGGGTGTCACAATCGGCTGGAAAAATCATGGCAACTGTTTTTTGGGATACAGAGGGTATTTTATTAATAGATTATAAAGATAAGGGTGTTTCTATAACGGGAGAATACTACGCTAATCTACTAAGACAATTAAAAGAAGCAATCAAGGAGAAAAGGCGGGGAAAGTTGACAAAGGGTGTGCTGCTTTTGCATGACAACGCACCGGTACACAAGAGCCGCGTTGCGATGGCTGCCCTTCATCACTGTGGCTTCGAAATGTTAAACCATCCTCCCTATAGTCCAGACTTAGCCCCCTGTGATTATTTTTTATTTCCCAAATTAAAAAAAGAGCTTCGGGGGAAGAAATTTTCCGATGATGAAGAAGTCAAGTCGGCGATTTCGGCCTATTTTGAGGACAAAGACAAATCATTTTTTTTCGACGGTATTAATAAGTTAATAGAGAGATCTGAAAAATGTATTCGACTTAAGGGGGAATATATTGAAAAAGAAAAATAGTACAGTATTTTATTTCACCCCCCTTCCCCTCCGTTCCGCGAACTTTTTGACCCCCCCTCGTATGTTTGTTGAAAATAGGAAGTTATTGGGGGTGAACGCTTGAAAGTCGGGGTTTTTAATTATCCTGGCAAATACAAGATGGCGCTACGGATATCAATTCAACGAAATATGTAGTTGCGCTCATCGCAAACATTCGGGTTCCGTTTTTTTTAAATTTTTGTACGGAACCCTAAAAACGGTGCTAGCACGCTCACAATGTTTTTAAAAATGAACGTCCGATATTCCGAACGTCCGGAATTCGGTCAGACGAAAGAATTTCTGCCGAAACTGAAACCACTTGAAACTGAGACGCTTCGCTCGCTCGGACAACACCATACCTTGTAGGCATGCGGCCAATGTATCAGGTACAGGTCAAGGTACTGCAGACCGAGGTTGTCCAGCGTGGTCTGCAGCGCACCGCGGACCATGTCCGGCCGGTGGAACGTGTTCCACAGCTTGGACGTGATGAACAGCTCCTCCCTGGAAAAATAATCATAAATCAATCTGTTTACAGACATAGACAAATGACACTGATTGAGCTAGCCCCAAAGTAAGTTCGAGACTTGTGTCTGACTCCCGATATATTTTATAACATATACATATACAGGGTTACTGGTAACTAACTCATAACCTCTTAACATCGAAATCAGACTCCCCAGCACATAATAGATCTGCAAGAAAAAAGGCGAAAATTGCAGAAAAAAAATTGGCCTCCCATACAAATTCACTGATCACCTGGTCAAGTTTCTATGAAGAGTCCATTTTTTTTCTTAGATTTTTTTTATTTTTTTCTTGCAGATCTATATTATGTTAGGATTCTGATTACGATGTTAAGAGGTTTTGCGTTAGTTACCAGTAACCCTGTATAGATAAATATTCAAGACCCAATTCAATTTTTAAAATAGTACATTGTGCAGAGGACGGGAAGTATGGCATTTCCGGACAAGTAGCTTTTGGCCTTGCTAACGCTCGGCCTTGACAATAATTACTCATCCGGCAATCCCGTTCCCGCCGAAGCATGTATAGTGATTTTGTAAATAAATGTGAGGAAATAAGTACAGAAATGACCAACTATGCAAATATTTACCAGAAGCAATTAATGTTTACTGCAAAGAGGATATAAATCACTACGTGGTTTGAAAGAAAAGAAACTGCTTTCCCGCGTTTTTTTACTACAAAGGAAACATAGCCCATACAGCCCAGTCATATTTCACGCTAAAAATATATCTAATACTGTAGATTATTGTTTTTTTCTCTTGCAACGAAAATTAAGCATATTCTCGTTTGATTTTATAACAATATTTCAATAAAATTGTGGTCTTATTTATAAAAATGCTGGCTAAAATTAAAAAAAAATATGGTAGCAATAAACGCCTTTGCCGAATATAAAAACAAAACTGTCATCTGAAACCTCAATGTCACTATCTTGTCATTCTGTATAAACTTCCTTCCTGTGTTCTTGTTTTGAGCAGCGGCCAGCAATTAATTTTTATACTAGTTTCCTGACCTAGGCAAGTAAAGTAATGCATGAGCCAAGAATTACAAATTTCGTGTCTACTTTTTACTACAATAATGCCTACATTTCCGAGCATGATTGAAAAAAGATCTTTTCCCATCTGGCCCTGACCGGCGATATCCTGGGACCTCCGGAGTGAAAGCCTGGGGTAGGGGGCTGGCTGGTGAGGAGTAGAAAGTATACCTACTTGGGACATGTAATCCCCCACCTGTCTTCTTCATCTTACCGTGTTCCCTTTCGAGTTGCATCTTCGGCTATGCTTCGGAGCCCAGCTTTTTAACCACCGCCAAAAAAGAGGGGAGTCAAAAGTTTGACGCTAAAGTCTGTCTGTCTGTGGCAACGTAGCCCTCGAACGGATGGACCGATACGGTTTTTTTACATGAACGCAAGATCCCTTGTGGTGGTTCTTAGCTGTTTGATGAAAATCGATTCGGCCGTTTAAAAGTTATTGGAGTTAGCTTGAAAGTCGGAGTATACAATTAAGAAGATTTTGAAATGAAATGAAATCTTTGAAATGAAATCTTTATTTGCAAGGGTCATCCAACAATTTCCCGCCTCTATAACATAGACATGCAAAAATTTAAATACATTGTTACAAAAGCTATTATTACACAATTATATATTTAAGTCAAGTTATGTATTATATAGAATAATTGATGTCATATTTATTACTTACTGTCAAAAAACTCTTTAATATCATAGAAACATTTATCAGCTAACCATTTAAATAACATTCGTCTAAAATTATTAAAATTGAGCGTCTTTATGTCCACTGGTAATTTATTATAAATTTTGATAGTCATTAGGTAGCAGTTTTTGTCTATGACTGTGCCTCTACATATAGGTTTCAGTAACAGAGTAGGATCCCTTGGTCTCAGTCATGGGTGCACAGTTTCGGCTTCATAAAATTCTGGGTGTAGTCTAACGAAACACTTTTCACATTCGGTTGGCTGTCTCGCTCGCACAATCAAACATTTTTAAAGATTATTAAAAAATGTGACTCATTTGAAGAAAAGTGTTTCATAAACTGTTTAATATATTATATGTTAGGTATTGTAGACATGTTTGTAATTTGTGTAGACATTGACTACCTCGAAAATAAGGTCATCAAAATTTTAAATTTTTGATGACCTTATTCTCGATACACACACACATAAACAATAAAAAAACATGTCTACAATATCAAACATATAATATATTAAAAAGTTTATGAAACACTTTTCTTCAAATGAGTCACATTTTTTAATAATCTTAAAAAATTTTGATTGTGCGAGCGAAACAGCCAACCAAATGTGAAAAGCCTCTTAACCTGGCAAATAATAGATGGCGCTACGGATATCAATTCCACCATCGGTTGGAATACGTAGTTCCGCCCCTCATCACTAGATAGTGCCGTAGGGTTTTTTTAAAAAGCGGCCTTCCCGTCTTACTTTTCATACAAACGCTCGTACGTGATTATGGCGTTGTATATGATCTTTCTTGAAAACTTTTGAACTCACAGGTATCTTAAGAGCAATTTCTAGATTTATATCGAAAAAAAAATTGAAATCTAGAAAAACAAAGTCAGTATAAGCCTCCAAAAATCTTAGCTGAATGTCGACCGTTCATAAAGTACTCATAAATTGTAAAAGTAAAGAAAATATTTCGATACCAACCTCGCAAATGTAATGAAAATTTTGAATACAAAACATTTATTTCATATAATTGTAAGGCTTACTGATAAACACACCTGGACTGGAACAAGTTTTATGAAATTTCTACACCCTATGAATAGTTAATATTCGTTCAATGTATAGTTAATAAATAATAATAATACTAATTTCATTTTAAAGAATGCAAACCATGCCCTTAGGCGCTATCTCACTTTTTGGTTTGCCTCTTTTTCTAGCATTGCCCTGGATGAAACACCAAGCTTTTCAAACTATGCTCGCGTTGAAAACAGAGCGGCCGGGAAGGGCCGCCTTAATTTGTCCCGCAAATAAACTGGTCCTTCACAAATATAATTAGCATGTCAATGTGACGTGCATTACTATTTTTGTAATTTTATTATATTCAAAAGTGTCTACTTAATAAAATATGTAGCTGTTCTTGTAAATTAGGTATGATTACATAAATTACAAAAACAGCTCCATATCGAAGAAAATTGATATATTTCTCACTTTGCCGTCATTATAAGGGTGGCACAGGGTAGACAGATTTGTATTTGTCTGTATGAAATACACGCCATCAATGGCAGGCCTGAGTCACTCCCCGTTTAGGTATCGAAAATATACCTACATTATTACTATGCGCGCGGCGACCAATCCAGAATGGGAAATTCAGTTACATGAATCGCTTGTTCAGAGTAATAACAATGAAATTGGCTTGCAATAGATGTCTAGGTATCTAAACGAAGAGGTGAGCAGTTCTGACGCGAGCTAAATAAAACCATAGCGCTAACCAACCAAAATAAGTAGATATATCGTTGAATTTCTTTTCTGAGTAACAGTTGTACATGAGTACTAGTACTTATTCTGTGCGAATGGACACCCAAGGATAAAGAAGAAATAGGAAAACGATTCGGCTCTAGTTTTACGACTGGCCGCTTGACTGACGTCAAACCTCTAGAAATTAGACCCTGTGCCAGGCCTGTGTCACTCCCCGTTTAGTTATCGAAAATATACATAACTACATTATTACTATGCGCGCGACGACCACTCCGGAGTGGGAAATTCAGATATATTTATCGTTTGCCCAGAGTAATAAGAATGAAATTGGCTTGCAATGGATTTCTAGGTATCTAAAGGAAAAGGCGCTGAGTTCTAATGCGAGCTAAGTTAAACCACATTGAGTAGATATTTCTTAATTTTTTTTTCTGAGTGAGATTTCTGTACGTGAGTACTAATACTTATTCAGTGCATGTACTGAAGGCTAAATTTGCACTAGGAAATTCCAACAAACCCTCTTTGGGATGTATAAACCCCTGAACCGAAGGTTTAAGGGTTGGATCTCACTTGTCAACACGGAACAGCACTTTTCTATGCTGCTATCCTTTTCTGTCGCTCAGAACCGTCATTCGCTAAAACGAGAGAGAGCGACGGAACGCTATAGCACCGGCCATGCTATAGCGTTCCTTCGCTATACAAAATTTCAACAGTACTTACCTCTTGACGACTCCCTCCTTGATTTTGGCGGCGATGGCCACGCCCACCTCCTTTTCGTTGCCATACACATGAGCGCAGTCGAAGTGTCTGTATCCGATGTCTATGGCGTCCTTGACGGCCTGCGTCACTTCGCCGGGCTTCGACTGTGGGGGAAGAACAAGAAGATTAATGTGAACTTTTATCTTTATTTATAATGATTTATATTAATACTATGAAGTGTGAAAGTCAAAGTCAAATATAATTTTTTTTATCTTTGATAATAATGATTATTTATTATATTATATTAAGTAAATAATAAATCTATATTCTTATCGGTGGAGTATTTTCCATGCCTTCCGATCTTCACCTAAATGCTTGACCTCTCTATACGACACGACTTCAGCCTTTTCCTTTACTTCATTGAGTAGCGGATTTAGGGGGGGGGATACGTACCCCCCCAAAGGGTTAGTCGAGAAAAAAAATTGACTTGTATGGGAGCTACTACTCCTACTACTATACCAAATTACAGCTTTCTAGTACTTAGTGTCTAAGTAAAACCGTGGACGGACAGACAGATAGACAAGGTGACAAGTGACAGGTGACTTGTTTACTACGGAACCCTAAAAAGTGGTTACCGATCTATACTCGATTATTTTCAACCGCCTGCGTTATGGCCTTGTATAGAACGGAAATATGCAATGGCACAAGTGTCTGTTATCTAATAGATAATAGGATACTTCTTACCCTATTCTGATATGACCATACTTATAGAAATGACATAACAATGTTATGTATTTTATGCTGTTCAAGAATACCATAGGAATTATTTTTTGAAAACATGTATAATGTAAATCTGACACCAGTGTTGGCCACTTACACACACAAAAAACAAACAACGTTTTTGTGTTACATATATTGATAAGATTCAAACAAAGTCATACCTATTAGATTTAAATATTTTTTTGCGTTGATTGTGACAATTTAGTGTCATGTAAGTAACGACTTCAAGTTTTGCCTTCATAAATAAATAAAAGGTACTTTTGTCAATGGTTTTTAAATAAGTCTATAAAGTTTACTTACCTACCTACATATTTTCATAAATTAATATAATTTAAAATTAAATAACAATACTAAAGCAACTGCCTAAAACTACACCACTTAATTAATTAGAAACTAAAATTAGTATATCAAAGATCTAATATTATGTTCGATGTAGTTAAATACTGAATAGCATATTGAATATAGATGACTTATTGTTTTTAGATGATAAAGCAAACAAAAAATGTACGCAGGACGCAGGAGGTGGTATGAAATGCGAATAACTAGTTTTATGCATTAAATAACACTGATATATCTAATTACCTGCTAACATAAAACAACAATCATCATACCTTCCATGTGCCGAGTCCGATAATTGGACATTCAAGTCCATTATTGAATTTTACGCGAAACGCCTTCGAAGCCATTAGAATAAACTGTTATAATCAAAACAGATTCTTAATAGAATTGGAAAAATAAACTTCCGTGGAAAGTTCCGAAAGCGAAAATCGGCCGGCGAAATTTCGCAAAAAGAATTCAAATATTACAAAGTAAGTAAATTTAATTTCAATTTCAATTGACAGGTGACGTACACAAAGAAGAGTTGCCATGTGAGATAGTGAAAAGTTACATATTTCTTTTTTTTAGCCTTGATTGAAAATGTTGTTTCAACTTTGTTTCTTCCGCCGATATATATATTATAAAACAGGAGGAAAAGGAACATATTGCTGCCAAGGTATATTATATGATAACATCCAATAGGTACGTATTGTGTTAATATATTGTGTGAATTCCTTTGGAAGAATCTGTGATCCAATTATTTTTAACCCTGAATGTTATTTTTAATATTTAAAGGAAAAAGGATTTATTAAAACGATAAATAAAAATTATTTATACTTATTAAATTTTCTTAAAAACTTATATGATTATTTTTCCGACCCAAATATCGACCAATAGAATTGCACCATTCGACGTCACGTGGTACAACCTACATGGTATTATACTGATAATTTTTTGATTATTTTCTCTGGTAGTTGCTATATATAAAAAACAAAACATAATCCAGTCAAATTAACCACACGTCAAACTGACAGGTTGAATTCAATTGTGAAAATTGGAGATTTTGCATGAAAATGAGTCGATTTGGAGTTTGTTCTCTGTCCACCATCGATAAAAAAGTCAAAGGAAATGTTCCCATTAATACGGAGAAGGCAATTTGTTAACTGTTCATTTCATCTCATGGTGCAATTCTATTGGCCGACATTTGGGACGGAAAAATAATCCCCCGAATACCCCACGAGCTTCAAAATTATCTGGCATTTCCCTCAAGGTTCCCTGCAAACAAATAAAGTCGTCAAGTTTTTCAGGAAAAATCACTCGCGCTTCGCGCTCGTGATTTTTTAACCTGAAAAACTTGACTCCTTCATTTGTTTGCAACGAACCTATCGGGAAATACCCGATAATTTTGAAGCTCTTGTGGTATTATAAGTGAAAATACTACTCACTACAATAAACACTAATATTTACAAATAAAAAAGACCCAGTAATCCTTTACCCTGCGGCAACGTGCCCAGAAGGCTGGTAGCATTGCCAAATTATATGACTCTTCTGACCCAGATAACAGATCCTAAAGGGAAACTTCAAAAGTTTCCTTAAGATGGCGAAGAATAATTTGTGAGCTGATGGCCCCCACGGTCCTAAAGTTTCAACCCCAAACGGCTCCAATATGTAGTAATTTCCAATACTTTCAAATTTTACGCCGTTTGAGGTTTTCAGCTGATGCAGCTGCTGAGCCCGTTTTCATCCCTGTGGCTGGAAGATGCGACGGCGCCAATGTGTCAAAGCAAGTGCGTCCTACACAAGCGGTCGATCCATCTTTCAGAGCACAAGTCATTCCGTCAGGTCTCTGCCTTTTTATCCCGTACCAAACGGCTTGGTTCTAAGATAGCCGGCAAATTGAAAAGCCAGATGATTAATTTTATTAAAGACTGCGTGCCGCCCCAAACGACCGGCACTTTACGGCATGAGAGACCGTGGTGTCCTAATCGATCAAAGCTATCGCCGCAGTACAGGGGCAACGATGTGGAACGTTGCATATGGCACCCAGCTTTAAAGATGTCAGATTATATTTTTTTGTGTATCTATCTTTTAATAATATTTTTTTTTAATATATAGGGACAAATAACACTGATTGAGTTAGCCCCAAAGTATCTAATTAAGTATATTAAATCATTATCATTATAAATCTTCTTTAGATTCACGGGTCTGTTCACTCCACTTCTTTGGGAGGCTTGCGTGGGGATACACATAGATAAGAATATGGGCATACAGATCCTACACGTAAAGCAGAGGCCCCTTGTAGAAGTTAATGTAATGTGGCACTCTCACCTATACCCATTCCTGAATATACCTATGAAAGGTGTACCCTTGCATAGGTTTCGGCAGCAGAAAGATCTACTGGAAGTAATAAAAACCGCGGACGGACAGACAGACAGACATGGCGAAACTATAAGGGTTCCTTGTTTACTATGGAACCCTAAAAAGGGAAGGGTCTATGGATTATCGATTGAGATTAGGATGCATTGATGCTGGGATATTGCAATAGAAACGTTACCTGCCATAATGATGATGACTGACGAGTGTCGGCTTTATTATAAATCTTAACCATTATAATTATTATAAATCAAACGATTCTGATACATTTTATTCCTAAAATTTTGATATTTGTTTTATATTTTTAGTCTCAGCGAATGCTATTATGTAAATATAAGCAAAGTAGATTTTCATGTACAATAAAGAACTACTACCACTACTACAAAATAACAGGTTGTTCAACTAAACCTGACCTTCACCTAGAGGTTTTTTGCCTATCAAGTTTAATGCTAATGTCCTCGTTTCACCGACGCTTCGGCTGGCCTCAGCCTAGTCATGATGACATTTAAGACCAGTTTTACGCACTGTAGTATACTTAGGTAGTTATGGTTTCCTGAATATAATATTGTAGTTGTGAATGTTGTAAGAGGCTGCTAAAAGTCTAAGTACAGTACTCTAAGCAGATAGCTAATTGTTATGTACTACTCTGATCTTACTGATAACCCATAGATACTGGACAAAGAATACGTGCTACAAATCGGTTTTAAAGTTAATGGCAACTGGTTGAAAATCTTTTCGCACAACTGCATTCCTCCGCACTCAACCCACAGAGTTGATACCGATTATTTTTAAAGGTAGATAATTAAGGACTAATTGTACAGATTGTGCTAGCTCCAAAGTAAGACACCTGTATTTCTCTTCAATAATTACTAGCGAGCAGTGCCGGCTTTAAAGTAAAATTCATATAAACTCTTACTATATCTTCAATTACTCTATCCATATATGAAAACCGTAAACCGATAGATCCCTTGCGTAGTTTGAAAAAGATTAAAAAATATCTACGGCGAGTGATTTTTTATACCTAGTATTGAAAAAAAAAATAACTTACCAGCCATGTACCTAATCCGATCATAGGAACTGTGTATCCATTATTGAACTTAAGTGTAGGAGTTATGAATTCCATTTTGATGAAACTATTTTTTCACTAACTAAATTCGTCGACTCTGTTTAAATTCAGTCTGCAAACTGCCATTTTTACGTAGAGTTTGTTAAAAACTTATAGAAAGCCTGTTTTTCCTTGGCGCCGCTAAGATCCTTTTAACAATTTCTAATTGATATTTACCATAAAAGAAGTACTTTTGGATCGTAAGCTTTACAAGTTAAATATCAATGTTGTTTTTTTTGTTAATCTTATTTATTTTTATTGTACATAAACTTCGTAATTTCTTCAAGAATAAGTTATGAAGTCAGTGGCGTAGCGTGCCTTGGCGGGGCCCCGTATAATAATTTGTTTGGGGGCCCTTAGGAAGGGTAAAGATTTCCCACAAAAGAAAAAAAATGCATAAAATGAAAAGAAATATTTATTCATCATAATTATTTATCTGTCACTTTTTTCAAAATTTTTAAAAACACTTTTTGAACGCACGTTTTACGCGGGAAAAAAGTAATTGCTTTTTTACTTTTTTTATTTCTAAAATTAAAAAAATATTTGAGAAGTTTTTACTAATTTTTGCTTATGAACGTTGGGGGGCCTCGTGGCCCGGGGGCCCCGTATAATTGATACGGCAGATACGGCGGTAGCTACGCCCCTGTATGAAGTACTATGCCCGAGTGCCCTGTCAGGGCTCATGTATTATTTCATTAAGTGAAACTGTCATCTGCTCACTGGTCATTAAAACTGTATTGCATGCGCATTGGTAATATAACAAATAAATAAGTAGTGGGTCTTTCATATCAAAAATTAGGTCTCATTAGAAGATACATAACTTATTATTATTTTTATATTCAAATGTAGCGGGAGTGAGGTTTAGCGTATACCAACGCTCGATCGCTACAAAGGGAAGCTTTTTCACTACGCATGGAGTTCTGAGGAACCGCGGTTCCATACCTGGAGATATCTTCCTATTTTCTCCTTAGCGAGTCGGAATGGCTTTGAATCTTCCTATTGTGGCAGCCGAGCATACAACCATCAATGTGATATTAAGTACTTATCTGAAAAAAATATAAATGAACGGAATACGAGATGGAGGGACGACCTGACTGCTTTTGTTAATGGGAACGAAGTAGCTAACGATCGAAGGAGATCGATACGACAAGAGACCGTTTATGGAACAAACCAACTATGGAACCTAAATGGCTAAACTTCAAGTAAATGAGATTATGGATAACCATGAACCACCCACTAAGATACGAGAGCAGTTATTATGACAGGTCACGTGCATACCGCATAAACTTTACTATCAGATAAAATGATACAATTTTATCCGTAGTTATGAGTTGACATTGTAATCCCTAGATAAGACTGTCAATTTATTGTACGGATTGTACCGCATGCTCTTGGCGTTCCCTACAAATAGACACATACTTATATTCATATAGGCGTATAAATCGAGCGAGCGCCTATAAGCGTCTCTGTTTCAAAAGTGCCATTTTTGAAACGCGGAGTCACCTAAACGAATGGTTTTTCCATACAAAAAATGTTCGTTTAGAGACGCCGCGTTTGAAAAATGGCACCACAGGACCTTTACTCATAACGACAGACATACGTAACTTCGTCTACTCGGTTCAGTGTCAAGCAACAGATCGTATCGTTAATCGTTACAGATATTCGTCTTATTTTATAGAGTAACAGTCTCGTCCCGCATTTACATATCTTTCGGCGTAACCTTATCCAGGGTAATTTGCATTTCTATCTATAAAATATTTTCAGAGAAACTCAACTCACACTCAGCTCAACTGAGCAGACGTAGCTATAACTATAAGTAGATATTTTACAAGCTTTATCGGTCATCATATTTTGAGGGTCAAGAATAAAGGAAAAAATCAGATTTTGTATTGATACAATTTTTACACATCTTTTCATAATAGGCCATATTGGTATGAATATAAGATCTCTTATAAGTGGATTTCCTGCTATCCTGGCGTAACAAATGGTAAAAGTGTGGCCATGTCTGGAATCCAAACTTCCAAAGAATTATACGCAATCTAGCATCCCTACGACAAATGTGGCAAACAAAGATTACTTTTCTGATGGTAAAGCCGTTCCCAAAGAAGACACCATCACGTACTGCCAGTGCTTGCAGAGAAAAAACGCCAACAACGAATTTAAAAATAGTTTAAAATTTTAAAATTAAGCATTATGGAAATATATAAATTTAATTTTCAATGTAATTTTTTTTTTTTAGATTTTACTCAAAGTAGTCTCAGTCATTCTAGATTGTATTTAATTTCTTTGGAAATTACCAATTGAGTGCGATTTCAAACATGGTCACACTTTTCCATTTGGTGGTGGAGCATTTTTGGAAATCCACTAGTGCTGTTTTTTAAGCATTGCCTATTTGCAAAGATATCAATAAATCTACAAAACCAGCGATATAATTAGAAATAAAATCAATGTCTGAACTTCAGCACATTGATTTCCACCAATAATACCAATTAGTTAATATATACGTATAATATAATAATAAATATAATAATACGTAGTTATTGTGCGTTTTCATCGTAAGTATAAATAAAAATAAAATCTTACCTTCCATGTGCCCAAGCCGATTACGGGAACAGTACGCCCATTTGAGAATTTAACCACTGGTACTTTGGGGGCCATTTTTATTGAATTTTTGGCTTGACGAGACTGAACTCAACCAAGTAAAGAAGGGAAGTAATGTTCTGTTTTTACCAAGATCTAGGGTTATCGAACATATCTATCTTCAAGTATTTACTGAACACTTATGATAAAATGGGAAAGGAGCAAAATGTCTGGTTCGCAAAATGTTACTGACAATAACCCAAAAACATAACAGGATGGATACATTTTATTCTTTGACGGACATTTACAGGACATAAAATATGCTCAGATTCTGCTCAGCAGGGACAGGAATACCGATATCTTTTTATCGATATATTGATATATCGATAAAATACCAGTATTTTATTATATTGCTGTCCTTTTCGGTCGCTCAGAACCGTCATTCACTAGAGCTGGCGAGGAACGTGTGGCGTACACTGCCACTCCTTTCCGCTCAAATTATGCATATTTTTCATGTGTTTAAAGAAAATATTTATGCGATTATTTTTATAATTTATGTTGTAAATATTGTGAATAAATTTTCGTCGTACATTTTTATATGGCTTCAAAAATGGAGTCATAATTTTTCATACAACTAGTATGAGAAATTATGACTGCATTTTTGGAGCATGACTGTACATAGTTAGAAATATTGTAATTAGTATATATGAATTACTTCAACGCACAAGCGGACAATCATTGTTTTGTATGTAGATAAATATTGTCAGTTGTGTCGTGAAAGAGCGCTACGGGCATGCGTAGCCGTCGACCGTTTCCACAAAGACAGTGTCGCCCCGCCCGGCGCGCAGCGGCGA
Source organism: Acrobasis suavella (assembly GCA_943193695.1). Classification (NCBI taxonomy): domain Eukaryota; kingdom Metazoa; phylum Arthropoda; class Insecta; order Lepidoptera; family Pyralidae; genus Acrobasis; species Acrobasis suavella. The sequence continues at coordinate 9,569,570 of OW971954.1, forward strand.
GCTGAGTTCTGTCTGAAAGTGATACTCGTATTTTGCTCTTTTTTTATTTTCCTTCAAATATAAAATTGCAAAAATCCCATGCCCATCACGATTCTATAGCCTTCCGATAAGCTCGTGTTCTCCTTTGAAATATTGTATATAGTTTTGTTGTGCTGTGCTTAGTGTAAATAAACTGTAAATAGTGATCAGCTTCTTTCCTTTTAACCTGTCAGCTTCCAAACGGTCGGATCCGACCGAGAGAACAATAGATAACAAAGGGTTTGCAAAATAGCGGTTGTTGACGGGTTAATGCATAGTACCTACCTATAACAATTCCCGCGCTTAGCTTTCCCCTTACCAACGCGCTTCAAACGCATCAGCATCGGCGATTAAGCGGTGGCTCTCTCTCGCTCTAGCGAATGACGGTTCTGAGCGACAGAAAAGAATAGCAGCATAGAAAAGTGCTGTTCTTAGCCCTATACAACCCATCCATCGGTTGTCTGGAAGAAATCGCTTTAAATGCTTTTTCTGTGTATTTTTTTTTTTTAGATTATTGTTAATTTTTGATGTACAATAAAGTATAACATAACATAACCCCTTATGACAATTTTGTTTGACTTGTTTACCATTATCAAAGATATAAATTACTAATGTAACCATAATGTTCCGTGTAGCCATTTTGCCAATCGAATCTTCTGCGTCTAACACGACAAAATGAACAAGTGGTCTTAACAGAATTGTAATAAAGGCGAGTTTCCTATCCTTCGTTCGACGTTGACAAATTGGAGATAAAATTGTATGATATCTATTATTATGTGTTATCTAACTATTGGATGATATAATCTTTATCAGTAACTATAAAATTATGGACAAGCCACTATAAATATATTTATGCGAATAGATAAATAATAATAAGGCCGGTAACGCTCATGTTACACCACACTGGTGTTGCAGTTGTCCATGGGCAGCGGTGATCACTTACCATCAGGTGACCCGCTTGTTCGTTTGCCGCCCTATGACATAAAAAAAATACCAAAGGTACAACAATTCTAATATAGATCAATGATTGTTGTTAATAGTTAAGAACAACATAATCATGTTTATAAAAAGTACTATAGGTAGAGGTAAAACAGCGAAAAAATCAAAGGAAAAGTTGTTTACTAGTGCTAACTAGTCGGAATCTGAAAGATTTTTTCGAATTCTATTGTGAGGGCCCTGCTATTGTGGAGGCCCCGGGCTGTAGCCCCGGTTGCCCTCCCCAAAATCCGGCCCTGCCAAGATACCTGTGAGTTCAAAAGCTTTTAAGAATACCACGCCATAATTACGTACGAGCGTTTGTAAACAAAAGGAAACTTAGCTATTTAAAATTCTTCGGGTCTTAAATTCTTGTTGAACTCTTTGAATGAACTTTGTTGAATGGTTGAGCCGTTTCGGAATATGGGCGAAAATTGACCATCGAAAAAAAATCAACCAAGCTAGGTTTAATTTGGAAAACCTCGTTTTCTCGGTGTTTTATCAAGTGAAGCTCGGTCGCGGAGGTACTGTTAAAAAACAAATAAATTATTCGAAAAAAATAATTTATTAGAATAAAAAAATGTCTTTAAACAATAAAATACTAATGCTTAAAATTAAGTTACTCTGCATTATGTTGATCACAAGCTGCGATTGGTAAACTTCTACAAAATGTACATAATCTCGCTAACACAAGTAAGCAACCCAAATTCGACCACAAACACACGGCTCTTTCTTGCAGCTGAATTTACGTGACCTAAATTCAGCAGCAGAATTTCGGCAATGAGAAAGCTTTGATTTGCGCGTGATAACTACATATATCCTGAATTTATCACATCTAAAGAAAATTACGCCGCTGAATTTCGGCTACGCAAATTCGCACTTTCATAGTGTGTTAAGTGTAATTATACTAAAAGATATAATATAGATTACATTTTATCAATTTGAAAGAAAATATATTTTTAGTTTTTATACGACTGCCGCTAAAAACTGGAGTGTAATGTTTTCAGTGTTTATGAATGTATGTGTCGCCATAACTTCGAAACGCCTGAACAGATTTCGATGTGTGCTGTATCGTTAGTATCCTACATCCCGAGTGACATTAGCTATAATTTCCTTTGAAAATTTAAGGGCAGATGATTTGTAATAAAATTTTTAATAATTTTTTTATAAAATCATTTACGAAATTTCGAATTTTTCTGCGTAAAACAATATTTATTCTTCGCTAACACGATGGTTTCATAAATACGATTAAATGTTTACTCAAGCGGTGAACTAGAAAACTAGGTTTTTAATTTCACTAACACCCTTGTTAAAAAATAGCACTCCAGGTCGGCGACAGTCACCGACAGATGTCGCGTCTGTGACAGCCCTTAATTTTTCAACGAGCAAGAAATACAAATTTTTAAAAACGTTTGATAAATTCCTGTTTTTAATCAGTGACGTTAAATCCTTATATAAGGCAGCTTCCATACAAACTGGCTACAAGCATACAAAACGTGCACAAACTATTGCACAATAACCTTACCATAATAATATGAGCTCGTACAAGCAAAGACACTTGATTATAGTCTGTGTCTACAGCAGGGTGAAATCGGGCAATGACCTTTTGACATTACTCTCTTGTGCTGCGTTAGTGCCTTGACTATCCACTAGAGGCGCTGTACAGAATTCCATATAAATAAATATACTACAGTCGCTAGCAAGTATAGTTTGGTTAAACCCGTGGGAGACATACTGATTTACAAAACTTCGGTCGTTGTGAAGCGCTAGTAGCTTTCAACCGACTTCCAAAAAGGAGGAAGTTATCAATTCGTCGCGATCTTTTTTTTTTTGTATGTTCCCCGATTATTCGAAGACGCCTGGAACGATTTGGAAAATTATTATTTTTTGTTTGAAAGGGTGTACTTTCCAGGTGATCTCTTTGAAATTTTATCGAAATCGGTCGTGTAGTTTAGGGGTGAAGTCGGTTTTTAGTTTTGAAAAAATATCTTTTACATAATTAAAAGAAAAAAAATGAAGTTAAGATTTTTAATTGTTACTTTGTAATTAAGACATTAATAATTTAAATAGCTGGAAACAACAAATAAATACATATATAGGGACAAATAACACTGATTGAGCTAGCCCCAAAGTAAGTTCGAGACTTGTGTTATGAGATACTAACTCAACGATACTATATTTTATAACAAATACATGTATACATAGACCCAAGACCCAGGACAATTTTACAAGGGGAGGCCTTTGCCCAAATATGGGACCTGAATGGTGAAAGTTAAAAAAATTAGACACTATAAAAATATGCCCTATGTTAAGAACAACAAGACTGCAAAAATGTGTGTTTATTTTTCTACCGGATAGGTTATAACGGGTCATTGCCCTTTTTCAACCTTATATAGAAACAGACTGTACACTTTATTCATATATTATAATATAACACTCTCTCACCAAAATTAAATACATATACAACTTGTAATAAATTACTAATGCATCTGGTACACTTGTACCCTGATTCATTAAAATACCAAACGTTTGCTAAACCCATTTTAGTTAAAATATGTTTTGTCTCGTTCTTATTATGCCAAATATTGAAGAGAGAGAAGGACAAAACACATATAGGTTTAGCAAATGTCATATTTTTTATGAATAAGAGTTAGAATCAGAGAATTTCCTACAAATTAAAGGTCGACAAGCAAGTTTGTAAACCTTAAATAATGGCTGAAAAACGTTTTTTATCGCGAAAGTATTTTTCATTCAAAATTAGTACTACAAACCTGTGTAATTCGAAAAGATGAAAATATAGGTGATTAGTCGACTTTAATATACTATAAAGGCTAAACATGAGCCAAATTGTTCGCGGGGTTCACTGTAGTGTTGCCGCTCGATATTCCACTATCGATAGAGTATCGGGATTTGAAACGATAGGAGGACGAACAAACTATCGATAGTATTGCTTTTCACTATACATAAACTGTCGTTACTATCGATAGTACAGTCAAGTACCAAGATACCTGACCAGGCCCTCTAATTATATCTTCAATTTTCTCTTAAACTAAAAATGATATTAACATGAAAATTTATATTCAGACAGATTTTAATTAAGTCTTTCTGTATATATATTTTCATGTTAATATCATTTTTAGTTTCAGAGAAAATCTAAATATATATAACTCAAAGCTGACTGACTGACTGACATAGTGATCTATCAACGCACAGCCCAAACCACTGAACGGATCGGGTTGAAATTTGGCATGCAGGTAGATGTTATGACGTAAGCATCCGCTAAGAAAGGATTTTGATCAATTCTACCCCCAAGGGGATAAAATAGGGGATGAAAGTTTGTATGAAACTGTCAATTTTAAACCGATCGGGCTGAGACTTTGGATGCATAAAGCTACTATGACGTAGGCATCCTCTAAGAAAGGATTTTGATAAATTACACCCCTACGCGAGCGAAGCCGCGGGCAAAAGCTAGTTGAAGATATAAGTAGAGGGCTTGGTCAGGTATCTTGGTACTTGACTGTACATAAACTATCGATACTATCGATTGTAAATAAACTATCGATACTAACTATAGTTTATGAAAAGTAATACCATCGATATCGTTTGTTTCTATTAAAACTATCGATTGTTCGGCAACACTAGTCCACAGTTCGGTGAAACCCTTCCCCACGGTTGTCGTAAGAGGCGACTAAGAGAGCTATTATGTAACAGAGAAGGGGCAGCAGTCTTCAGTGCAAGGACTTTATGCCATCTCCTGCGATTACCACGGAAGAGAAAAAAATGGTAGAAGTGCTACTAGACAAATTTACTGTCGGTACCGTTGTCACCAAACTCACACAAATAAACCTAATCACATTTGCATTACATGCAAACAATTAGTTTAATTAGTTATTTTTATTTCTTTCAATAATGGCGTTTAGGCCACATTAATAAGATTTATTCCGCTACGGTACAAAAAGTACTTACGATGTTTTGCAATCTGTAGTATAACTTTACTAGAAAATTCTGGTACTTTACCATAGATGGCGTTATATTAAAAAAAAAAGCAATAATAAACTTTACTGCGATTAACATAAGGTCTTAATTTGCGTCAAAATATATCGGGATTGAGTGCAGTTGAGCTTAATGACACGCGCGCCACGCCCACTTGGCACTTCCACCTTTTTTCTCTTTCGTAACTAACAAAGAACAGGCAGCAGCGTTTTCCGTGCAAGGACGTTATGCATTGAATTATGATTACTCTATAATTCATACTTCATAGCATCTTCTGCGTCAACCTGTCTGCCCAGCTTGATGATCGTGGGCAAAGTCTTCCTTTGGGAGAGGGGCTTAGTCCAGCACTGGACTAGTTTACGCGCCTAAAGAGACCCAAAAAGTTAGTTACATTGAACGAATATACAAAAATATGTGACACCAGATGGCAGCACAGTGACGTGCAATAAGCGGCTGTTATTGGATTCATTTAAAAGAGCAAAAGAACCTGCCAACTGATGGTCCAATCACAAAAGTCGATTAGACCTGACGTCACAGTGCCGCCATCTTGTGTCACATATTCTTGATAACGGTCATTGCTTAGCGCTATCTATGGTTGCTTGAAGAACTTTCATATACAATATGTAACAAAAACTCTGTCCGAGCCTTGTAGGAGCAACTCAGACCGCCAATATGAACAACTTTTCCTATGGGACCAATGCTAGAAAGTAAAAAAAAATTCGCCATTTTCATACAAATTGCCATGCCGGCCGAACACTTTTATATGAAGTTTTTTTTCGAGTTTCAAGCATTGGTCCCATAGGAAAAGTTGTTTATTTTGATGGTCTGATTTGCTTCTACAAGGATCGGACAGGGTTTTTGTTACATATTGTATAGCCTCTGACAAAATATACTGAAACTATTATAAGGATGAATTCAGTCCATGATATTGAACAACCCTTTCCAAGGAACATGAATCGAAATATGGCAAATATTTTTTGCTTTCCATACAAACTCGGATCAGCTGATCGGTTTGGTTGGTAGAGCAAACATTATGTTTCATATTTCGATTTAAGTTCCTTGGGGAAAGTTGTTCAGTATTAAAGACTAAAATCACCCTTAAAATAGTTTTTAGTATATTTTTTTGGGCATAAAAACGGGATAAATTAAACCACCAGCTAAATTGGAGCAACTTCAGTCTATGCTACTGCAATACTTTCTATAAAAACAATTATTAAAAAAAGGATTTTGAAAATCTGTCCACAATTGACGGAGTAATCAGCGAACATACAGAAAAAATATACAGCATACAAAAACGCTGATTTGTATGGGAAGCCGAAATGTTGTTTTTCGATAATAGGAAATATGCACATATTTTTTTATTTGCTCAATAAAATCTATATTAAACCACAGAACAAATATGAAAGAATTTATAAAATATCTTAAACAGCGACAAACATGTGATACTTTAAAGTTTTCTATTCAAAAGAGAAGTCCGATATGGACTGGTGACGTCAAAGTCCATATCAGCTGTACATTTGCCATAGAAGTTAGCGTTTTTGCGAGTGAGATAGACACATTTTTCGTAAAATCTCGTTCGTTTTCAACCAATTTTTATTCTGTTTTCACTGTTAGTACTTTACTTTTGAATATTTATGGATGAACTGGTTAGACAAGACATATTTTTTTCGTGCATATTCCCTATTGTTTTTAAGAAGTACAGTATAACGGACAAACCTTGCTCCAAAAACTTGGCTGGTGGGTAAAAAGTTAACATGTATATCTTGAGGTAACTTAAGTCTAGAAAGTCTTGCGATGAACTGCCCTGGCCCCTTCTTCGTCGTACTCTCGCTTGGACACCCACATCTTGCGGAAGGTGTCGAGGGACGCGAGGATCGAACCGCCGATCCACGTGGAGTACAGCCGCTCTTGCGGCGCTGAGATCTGAAAGAACAAAAAAAATTACAAATTCAAGTCCATGATCTCGACATGGGATGAAAAAGGTATTTTGCAGTGGGATGAAAAAGGTATTTTGAAGTGAAATGAAGGATATTTCGAAGAGGGATGGATAAGGTGTTTTAAACTGGGATAAATGAGGTATTTTGAAGTCTGAAATGGGATAAGTAATTTTAAAATTAGATGAATGAGGTATCTTTATGAGAATGAATAAAGATCATAAACCATATTTTGAAATAGGATGAGAAAGTAATTTTGAACTGGGTTAAACAAGTAATTTTGAAATGGGTTGACAAAGTAATTTTGAAATGGAATGAATTAGGTTTTTTGAAATGGGATGAAAAATGTATTTTGGAATAGGATGAAAGGAGTATTTTGAAAAGGTTGAAAAAATAAATTTGGATTGGGATGAGAAAGTAATTTTTAAAATGGAATGAAAACTATCATTTTTGATATTTCGATATGTCGTTCGGGGAAAGTTGTTGAAATCATGGACTGAATACAATTTCAGTATATTTTGTGAGACTCTGTATATAAAAAGATGTCATCCGCTTACCCTGATCTTCATGTCCTTGGGCGCCAATCTCCTGATCTCTGCCAGCAGCCGGTCTCCGAACCCTCGGAACAGAGTGCTGCCGCCGCTAAGCACGATGTTCTGATACAAAACTTTCCGTAGATCCATGTCGGACTTCTGAATAGAGAACATCAGGACTTCGTGGAGGCCTGAAATTAAAAAATGTTTTGGTTATATAAAAAATGAAATCACTTATTGACATACATGATTTTTTCGGGGTCCAGTGCTGCCCCCATTTGAAATAAATTATTTGAAAAGAAACGGAAATATCATTTAAAATTTTGCGAAAACCGGCCACTTTTGCCCGTTTTTCGATCTCACAGTTTTGTTATTTCTAGTTTCACTGTTCGGGACCAAGGGCTACGTGCCTTCTGAAGCAAGGAGCTCGAGAAAACTTTATGCCACTTGTGACCACCCTTCCAAGTTCGGGCCACGCCCGATATGTCTTAACTTGCGAAAACGGTAGTAATACGTACTACCGCCGAGCCACCGAGCTACAAAAGAAATATTTAAAACTCAGGACTTCTTTAGGGTTCCATACCTAAAGGGTAAAAACGGGACCCTATTACTAAGACTCCGCTGTCCGTCTGTCTGTCACCAGGCTGTATCTCATAAACCGTGATAGCTGGACAGTTGAAATTTTCACAGATAATGTATTTCTGTTGCCGCTATAACAACAAATAAATATTTTACTAGGGCTCCCACAACCAACGATATTTTTCATAGATAATGGTACGGAACTCTCCGTGGGGGAGTCCTACTCACACTTCGGTTATTCACTAACATCTCGTGCTACAACTGCATTCCCAAGGCGGTAAAACTTAAGAGTTTCCTTTTGGTCTATTTTCTGTCATATAAGCAACAATCATCTTACCAACCTAGAAATAATAATCTCTGAAATATAGAATATTTAAATACCAACCTTCACACTCCTCTCCGATGAGGTCCGGCCTGAACAGCACCTCGGGCGCTCTGAACCGAGCCGGCCCGATCTGTCAACACACATTTTTTACAAAATTTAAGGCGAACTCAGTGCAGAAGTGGTGCCCTCATTAAAAATGCTCCGTGCGTGTCTTCATTGACTTATGACTCTCAAAAAAAAGCCTTACTATGGGCAAAGATAATATAATTACTAACGTAACATTAACCCAACACCATTAAAGCTATTCGAGGGGCCGTAAGTAGGCAAAACTGGAGTTGCGGGTAGGCACACAGAGATGGCAGCACTCACGACTAACAAAACAGTGACAAAGATCTTTAAAAATATCTATGCACAATAGTAATACAAAATTTTAGTAATGTTTTAATAAATACCTATAGCGCCATCTAGTGACAAGGAGAGAAATAATTATGTTTATAAGGCGATGGGTATATGCTATGGGTCTTATAAGAAGGCTCGACGTCGCTCAACGCGCTATGGAGAGGGCTATGCTCGGTGTTTCTCTATGTGATCGAATCAGACACGAGGAAATTCGTGGAACAAGTCACTGGCATAGCCCAGCGGATTAGCTTGTTGAAGTGGCAGCGGGCGGGACACATACGGGGTACGTGTGTGTGAGTGCAACTTGCCAAACAATTCTAGACTTTATGCTATAAGGACATAAGGCCTAGTTTCGCACCATTCTGACGAAATTCCACGGATTTCTTGCTCGCGAACATTTGCATTTATCTCTTTCGTGACAGAATTTTTGTGTCAGAAACGAGTCATCTTTCTGTGGAAGGAGATTAAAAAGGGAGTTAGGAAGTGAAGCACAAGTACCTCTAGCTGCGTGCCATCAGGCAGTGTGTACTGCGCGCGTTCTGTGTCCAAAGTCTCCTCTTTGAGGGGATTCGGCGAGAGGTAGCACGCGCGTTCCTTGATAGCTTTTACGATTTCCAGCTCTGCTGACGTGCGGAGGTTCACGCCCTCTTTGCGGAGAAGGAGTCTAAAATGCATAAAATAATTTATACAGGTCTAACAACATGTACAAGGTGTGATTGAATTCGTTGACAGTAATAAGCAAGTTTCCAACATCTCAAATCGGATACTTTTTTCGAAACGTCAAAACAAACATTTCCTGTGGGATTTGTATGAAATACTAGCTTTTGTCCGCGGCTTCGCTCGCGTAGGGGTGTAAATTGGCAAAGTTTCATACAAACTTTCATCCCCTATTTTATCCCCTTGGGGGTAAATTGATCAAAATCCTTTCTTAGCGGATGCCTACGTCATAACATCTACCTACAGGCCAAATTTCAGCCCAATCCGTCCAGTGGTTTGGGCTGTGCGTTGATAGATTACTATGTCAGTCAGTCAGTCACCTTTGAGTTATATATATTTAGATAGTTTCTGGGAGTCAAAGAAAATCATGTTAAAATGGATATGTTCAAAGATAAGTGACATTATTTTGCGAAGTTTTATTTTCTTGAACTTACCAAATGTTGCTGTTACCGCTTCTTCTGTACTAGCGCTTTGGAGGCGGCAGTAAACTTAGCTCTAAGTAACTTTTTGACGTCAACAATTATTGTGCAATAAAACAAAGTGACGATTATTAAGAGATATTATAAATATCCTATGATAATAAAGATATATTTGAATTGAATTGAAATAATTTATTTTTAACCGACTTCCAAAAAAGGAGGAGGTCATCAATTCGTCGCGATCCTTTATTTATTTTTTTATTTATGTTCACCGATTATTCAAAGACGCCTGGACCGATTTGAAAAATGCTTTTTTTTTTCGTTTGAAAGGGAATACTTTCCAGGTGGTCTCATACAAATTTTATCAAAATCGGTTTTGTAGTTTGAGAGTGAAATCGGTTTTTAGTTTTGGAAAATTATTAACCCAGGAAACGTCCTTATTCAAGACTAATACAACGACAATCAAAAACATTTTCATATTTAAGAAAACCTTTAAACGTGCGTTAGACTCTTTGATTCATCTTACTATTACTTTGTTATAAATACATTAAACGGCCAAGCGCGAGTCGGACTCGCGAACGAAGGGTTCCGTACCATTATCTATAAAAAATCACGTTTGTTGTATGGGAGCCCCACTTAAAAATACAATCAAATATTTTGTGAATATGTCAAGCGTCTGCTTGTTGCCATTATTAATATCGGGCAAAAAACGGCAGAAAATCTTTGTTTTATGATGCTTGGGCCAGACCTGCGCCTATCGTCACGAAGCTTCGTGCTATTACACGATACACTCAAATGTGACTGGCCGTTATCGGGTATCGTCCCGAATATTCGGACTTCGTGTTGGCTATCGCGCGGGTGGCGATACATCAAAGGATATATGCACGCTAACTATTCGCTCTGCGTGGTCGCACTTGCGTTATTCATTTTGACGTTTGTTTTCAACTTGTTCAGACGCGTGCTGTGCGACGGTGCCACGGTTGTTAATGCGTAAAAATGGAGTGAAACGATAAAATAGTGTTAAAATTTGTAGCTTTTTCTTTCTAAGTTTCTTTTTAGGTTTCAATAAATACATTATGTAATTGTTAGCACACATGTTAAAGAAAAGAAAGTCGTCGTCTATATTTAAAACTCGTAGATGACGCCATCTTGGATTATTGCCAGATAGTTCGTGAAAAATAACGAAGACGCTAGTGTGACCAGCGCTTTATCGCGATAATTTTTTAGTGTACAAAACGTACGAAGATTCGCCGCGAACTGCTTCGGGACGATAGGCACAAGTGCGGCCGAAGCATGAGAGGCTCCCCTTAAATATTTGTTTTATTCTGTTTTTAATATATGTTATAGCGGCAACAGAAATACATCATCTGATGAAATTTCAACTGTCTTGCTATCACGGTTCATGAGATACAGCCTGGTGACAGACAGGCAAACAGACAGCGGAGTCTTAGTAATAGGGTCCCTTTTTTTTAAATTGTTTTGACCAAGCCCTAGATAACCCTTCAAATGATAACCCTTCTATTTTACGAACTACTGTTTATCTCACTTTCCTTTAAAATAATTCATTTCAAATGCGGCAGCACTGGACACCGAAAAATTCAGGACACTAAACATTCCCTAAGGACCATATAGTGAACTGTGAAAAAAAAAACTCACCGAAGATATCGTGTGACGTCACGTCCGGCCACGTCCACCCGCATGATGCTGTGCGGCATCGCGAACCCCTCATATATAGGGACAGCGTGTGTAACGCCGTCCCCCGAGTCCAGAACCACGCCCGTGGTGCGACCTGTCGCGTACCTGTGGACATACCACTCTTGATTCGACGACCTTTGTGACCTAGTGGTCATCATGCCACGCTGCCTTACTGGAGGTCCGGGTTCGAACCCCGGTCAGGTCAGGAAAACGATCTTTTTCAGATTGACCCGGGTCTTGGATGTTTATCTATATATGTATTTGTTATAAAATATAGTATCGTTGAGTTAGTATCCCATAACACAAGTCTCGAACTTACTTTGGGGCTAGCTCAATCTGTGATTTATCCGTATTTATTAATTAATTGAAAGCTGCTGCAGTTGGACTACCTCCGTGGTCCAGTGGTCAAGGCGTTCGCCTTGTGATCCGGAGGTCGTGGGTTCGAATCTCATTGGAAAGCATACTTCGTGAAAAGTTGCTGGTTAGGATATTAGCGTTAAATTTTCAACCACTTCTACATTATGCCAAATGGATAAGCCATGTAAAGGGACAAGGGGTGGAACATGATCATTTCAGGCGTATGGATTCTCTCAAAAACGGAAGTCACATAAAAGGAAGTAAAGGGGGGGGGGAGAGGTGATACTAACAGAAGGTACTCACAAACTGAGAACGGCCTGCATAGATAAGAATAGAGCTGGTACGTTGAACGTTTCAAAAAACACTTCGGCTGCTTTCTCTCTATTCCGACGAGGGTTGAGAGGGGCCTCCGTCAGCAGAACTGGGTGCTCTTCAGAGAATGTTGACAGTTGATCCTGTGAAGCGACAAGTTTATTTGCACAGAAATTAAAAAATCCCTAGACTTTTAAACGTTAACTTATAATGTTCATCAAACACCGTGAACCCTTTCACCACGAGACTTTATATCAGTTGCTGTACCCCCAGCGCGAGGGGTAGTAAATCTAAAATAAATACCTACAACCAAAAAGCGATGTGGATACTTAAGTTATGTGCAATACGAGCGGTTTTTTTTGTCGGAAATATCCGACGCTCGCGGAATGGGCACAACAATGTTTGTCGGATAAATCCGACGTTCGCGGTGAAAGGGTTAAGAACCACCACAAGGAGAAAAAATGCTTTATTCATATAAAAACGCACCGAAATTGGTCCATCTATTGATATCTATAGTCTGTTTGGTTAGGTATTTGAAAGAATATAAACAGTTTTGACATGTCTTTTTACCAGACAGATAGATATTGGCGTCAAACTTATAAATAATAATGATAATGATATGTGAGAGAATTTCGGGTAGATGTCGTATCTCACTCCATAACCCAGTTATCCAGTCCACTAGCATCCCACCCATATAGCCCAGACCTAGTAAATCCTGGCAATAGTTCGGCAGCTGTGGAGGACTGTCCGTTAGTGCATCTCAATAGTACATTAAGGGATAGACCTCCATAGATGCAGCCATCTCATTATTTAGATAAAAAGGGTACTAAAAGGCCTCTTCATGTTGGCTTTGGCCCCATGAACGCCTCAAAGGACCGGGTCCCCATGGACCCGTAGCTGAAACGGGTACCAACATAATATAAGCAAAGATGAAGGCTGGATATCACATCAAAGAGTACTTACCTTGCTATAAATGTAGTTCCATACCCGCTCCATATCGTTCCAGTCCGTGACTATCCCGTGTTCCATAGGATACTTGATGCTCAGCAACCCCCGGTGCTCCTCCGCCCGGGGGCCCACAAACAGCTCCCCTTCGAGGGCACCCGCCATTACTCTCACATGTTTTGGTCGTCCAATACTAGAAAAATGTATATTTATATGAATAAAAGAATGGAATAGATCTCTTGAGATAAGTTGTATCTTTGTCCAACTTTTATTTAATGTATAAATTTTCTGTGTACATAAATTGGTAAATAAATGTATATAATTCTTCTTCTTATCGAGTCGAAATGGCTCATATTAGATATTGTTAGACCAGAACCTAGCCACAGCAACCGCCCTTTCATTAGCCATATTCAGATTTGCCTTAGTACAAGGAATCGGGCAGTTGGAACATGACAAAAGATGGTCCATGGATTGTGTGACCCCACAGTCACACAAACTGTTGCCAGAGTTCCAACCCCATTTGGCTCTGCTCTCCCGGCATCGCCCTGTACCAGATCGGAGTCTGTTTAAAGATTTCCCAACAGCCCAGGGGAGATCCTTATTAGTATATAATAAAGAGTGCGGATGACGCAAAGGAGGCTTGTACCCCGTGTTTTAGTAAGGGCTCTTACTGACGGCGCGGCTACCACCAGGCTAATATTTTAAATTTATAATTTATTCTTTTTTTTTTAGTTTACACATACTGCCAAACACCCATTTATTTTCTACTCGGTCAAATGGTTTACTGGCAGAGAACACCCATATGGCGTTAAGTCTGCCATTTGTACCCTTTTTTTGTGCAATAGTTTAAATAAATAAATAATATACATACAAAATAATAAAATTACACAACTCACTAGTTTGGAAACCTGCATTTTGGAATCTGGTCTCCAGCGAAGCCTGCCTTTATTACTCCTGAGCCCTGTAAACAAAATGTTAACATTATTACCATAGTAAACAGACAGCATTTTGCTTGTTTTCAAATATAAATGGACCAATGAAAATTGAGGTCTCAGGGATCTAATCTAGATCCTGTTTATGTAATGTTAGGATACAGGGATGATTTCTTTTTCTTTGTGAGATTGTTTTGAACTACCACTGCTGAGGTTCTCGAATGGCGACCAAGTATTGCCAAGCAAAGCTTAGGACATCTACCTACAAGGTGGTCTGACGACCTGACCAAGGTCGCGGGAAGGCACTGGTTGCAGGCTGCTCTAGATCAGTCATTTTGAAAATCCAAAAGCCTATGTCCAGCAGTGGACGTTATGCGGCTGAATGAACGATGATGAAAATGATGACCACTGCTGAGAAGAAACTTCGGAAGTAACATATAACATTATGCAAATTCAAAGTCAAAAATTTTTATTCATATAGGATAAATTTATCTCTTATTGAAGGTCATTTTTTTAAATATTATTTTAGTGCACAAGCTAAAACGTACTAGCGTTTCGGAACGACCACTGCTGGGAAGATTACGCCGAAAGAAACCTAGTTCAGTATAGGTCCCTCAGCCTGATGGGCTATGTTTCAGTTACAATACAGATTTACACTTAAACTCAGTATACATTATATTATACATCTAAATAATACAGTTAAAAACTTGCAGTCAACTATTTCCAAGAATTTTGATCAGATAAATAAGTCATTTACATGAACTTAGATAATGGTAACGCTACAACATTATCTGGAAATTTATTATAGAGACGCAAGCTGAGACCCACAACAGACTTTTTTGTTTTTTCTAACCAACAAGCTGAGATAGCTAATTTATTTTTATTTCTTGTGTTAATACTATAAATTATTAACACTAGAAATAAAAATAACTTTAACACTGACACACAAGCATGATAAAAATTTCTTTATTATAATTTATTACTATAGTCTTAAATAAGGGCGTCGTCAAAACTACTTATTCTTCAAATGGAAGCAATTTGATTCCGATAAACGCTGCATTAATGTTTTCTTTTGTCGGAATTATAGATTCAATCAACGTTTTTTTACTTTTATGGTAAGTACTGACGTCAGATAATATTATGACTCATTTAGCGAAAGATCTTCAAGAAAACAAAAAGAAATAAGCGTAATTACACTGAAAGTAGGGACACAGAGGTTTTTGACCTGATTCTCTGCAGTTTAATAGCACATTTACACAAGAATTTCAAAAGAATCGTAGGTGTGCCGATTGTATGTAATTGCCACACAAAATACTATATATTACTCTCTAAATATGTGGCTTACATTGTCAATAACGACAGGCTGGTTGACTATTACGTCGTTTAACTCCATTGCGGATAATTCAGAGGATAAGAATTCTTAAAAATCGGTAATTTTTAATAAAACAATTTTATGTTTGCCTGCGTGATGTCACATTTGTACTCGGCTCAGGATGACATTGACAGCTGTCAGCTGTCTTGTTAGGTTTCTGTGGTCTACAAGCCTCTGTTCCGTGTCTGCAGGCCTACCGTCATCTCTTATAGCAGCACTTAAACTGAACTGGAATGCTACCACCAACACTTATTAAACCATTCAGAAACAAGGCAGTTGAGTTGCAGTTTTTAAGCAGGTCAAAAGCAGGACAACTTTAAATCGTACCATGACGTTCATAATGCTGAACGTTTTTTGAATGGTTATTCCTGAATGGTGAACTGTTTGTTGTCTCTGGCTTGTTTTGGTGATGAGACTGCGAAGACGTTCAAATCCTTGACAAAAAATTATTATTTCCACCGGTTTTTTTTGTTTACGTTAAACAAAATTATTTCTATCATATTTTATTTAAATATCTAAAAGTTAGTGTTATTTACTTTGTTTTCTTTTGATTATGTACATAAATTTAATTTGATATTGACCATTAAAGATGGCTAAAATTTTAATGAGTGCGAAAAAAATTGTGAGTGAAAGTTTTGAACGGATGCCTGCGTCTGGTTTTCGAAATTATAAATAAATCGTAAATTCGTGAAAACATAAATGTTTTATGTTTTTAATGCTGGAAGCTGAGCAACCACCTGACAAAATATATCCATCACTTCATATTATAGTGCTTTTTCGAATTGCCGTGATAAATAGTTATTATACGATGGTAACGACTAGAATTTGGAAGTTAATTTTATTGTGGGCTTCATCATACAAAAGCACAGTGTCTTGTCATAAATATATTTTATCAATAACCATGTCGTAAGTAACATTTTAACTACATACCTATTCAAAGTTTATATTTAGATAATTATGTGTTCAAACTTGCAGCTTCTTCACTAAGTGCTATTATAAATAACATAAATATATACAGACAAAGTAAGTTCGAGACTAACTCAACGAGATAAAGGCTAGGTTTTAGTATGTACGCAGTGATTGTAGTGCACAAAGAATTTTATTACAAAGTATGGGTATGTATTTGATATTCGTATATTGCGACATGAATCTAAACTATTATTTTCTTTCAGGTATTCTGGTGAAAAAGCGAACCAGCCTAGCAGCAGAGCTAGCCTTGTAAAATGCTTGGAATTCAACATTCTGCCATTTCATTGGTTCAATCACAGGTTCCAAAGGAGGCTGTAATCCTCTGGCTCTCTCAGTCTTGTTTGTATTTAATAATAGGCTCCAGTGAATCCTGTCTTGTATTTTTTAATTGATGTCATCATGGTACTTCTCAGAGAGTAACCAAAGAATCCTGTAAGACAAAATGTATAAATGTATGTAGTTGTAATTTTAATAAATAATTTATACTTAAGAATGTGTTGTTATTTGTTTTCGTGTGTGAATAAATATTTCACAAGGATTAGCATTGTTATTACTTACAAAAAAATATGTTACGTAAGTTGGAATAACTTTCTATTTTTCACATAAGTTGTACTAAAATAATGAAGTAATATATCTTACTTTGTTTTTGAAATCCAAATTTCCAATAAAAGGTATTAAGTAGGATTAATTAAGGTCCCATGGTAGCGTTACTTCAATTATCTACTGTTTTGTAAAAATCTAAAGTAAAGAAAAAACATATTCACATTCACAAGAAAACGAACTAAAATCCTCCATATAAGTTACTGGAAAGTAACTTTTTAAGGATCGCTTTATTTGACACTTGAGACGCGCAATAATCGTTTTCGTGCTGTCAAATAGACGTGATGGTAGGAATAGTCCATACAAAAAAAGGTGAATGGTTTTGTGACGTCAACCAAAACAATCCTGTTTAAGGCCTGCTATAAAGGTGTCATGGTTGCATTAAACAATACAGTTCAGTTTAAGTGCTGCTATAAGAGATGACGGTAGGCCTGCTTCCAGCATTAAAAACATAAAACATTTATGTTGTCACGAATTTACGATTTATTTATAATTTCGAAAACCAGACGCAGACATCCGTTCAAAACTTTCATTCACAATTTTTTTCGCACTCTTTAAAATTTTTGCCATCTTTAATGGTCAATATCAAATTAAATTTATGTACATAATCAAATGAAAACAAAGTAAATAACACTAACTTTTAGATATTTAAATAAAATATGATAGAAATAATTTTGTTTAACGTAAATAAAAAAACCAGTAGAAATAATAATTTTTTGTCAAGGATTTGAACGTCTTCGCAGTCTCATCACCAAAACAAGCCAGAGAGAACAAACAGTTCACCATTCAGGAATAACCATTCAAAAAACGTTCAGCATCATGAACGTCATGGTACGATTTAAAGTTGTCCTGCTTTTGACCTGCTTAAAAACTGCCTTGTTTCTGAATGGTTTTATAAGTGTTGGTGGTAGCCTTCCAGATCGCAAAATGTTGCCATGTCTGATAAATATAAAGCTTAGTGTCCACTAGAGTCACCGATTACATAATTGATGACTTCCTGTTGAATGAAAAAAAGAATGAAATTAATATCTGTGTTAAGACGAAGTGGTAGCTAAAGTGGCGCCATCATTTGAAAAAAATTGTTTAAAACTAAATAAGCCATAAGGTGAAAATTAAATATTTGATTTATATAAATGTCTAGAAAGACCTTTAAACTATTTTATGAATAACCTTTGAAATGATTACTAATAGTCCGTCTAGTTTTAAAACTGTTTTTCGCCAAAAGTGGCCACTTTTGGCGAAAAACAGTTTTAAAACAAGATGGACTACCAATATTACTTTCAAAAGTTATTCATAAATGATTGAAGTTCTCTTATCAGAAGTGCAATTTTTTTTAAACGCGGAGTCTCCTTAACGAATGGTTATTCTATACAAAAAACCGTTCGTTTAGTGACTCCGCGTTTGAAAAATCGCACCACAGCTGAATTTGACAGTGACAATAACAAATCGACTGACAGGCCTGTTAGTTATTCTCATTGTTTTTATAAAATAAGATAATTAAAAAGAAATTGAAGAAAACACGCGTTTATCATGTGATTCATTTGTGGAATTGTAATAAGAATCATTTGAAGTCGATAAAGTGAAGATGCATGCACTTTATTCATTCATATTTATTGTATTATTCACTGTAACCAAACAAGATATCAACTCCGGATATTGTGACTCCATGCGAGGATGTAATGATAACGGTGATGTTTTTACACATAGAAGACTACTATTTTACGATGTGAACCCTCTGGAAGGTTTCAATTTACGCCGAGATGTGTATATGAGGTTTGCAATCCTACTACACGACGCCCAAAAGAGAGGCAAAAGAAAAAACTGGGTTTTAGTTTTGCCGCCATTTCACAAACTTTATCATTGGCGTTCTAATTTAGAAATCAAACCTACGCCTTGGTCTACCTTTTTCGATGTTCCAACGATGAAAACCTTCGCGCCAGTTTTGGATCTCCATGAAGTTTTTACTCCAGATGAGAAATTGGAAATAGATGTGCTTTACATGTTGCAAGGATTTGACGATCCCTTCGAGAATGGTAATTTTGAAGATAAATGGCAGATTGTCAAAGATTGTAATTATGATAGTGAATTCTGGGGCTATAAAAATATCAGGCCCAAAGAAATAGTTTGTGTCAGATTTCAAGGATTAATAGGGAAGTTATGGGAAATAATATCTTTGCATCCAAGTGCAAAAAAAGTTATGATAACACATGGAGAGATTCCTTTGCACAGTAATTACGGTACCAAAACTTATTGGGATTGCCGTAAGAGTATGAAATTCAACAAAGATTTACTCAAAATAGCAAATGAGTACATTTCAGAGAATTTCAACTGCCAATCAGATAAATGTTCAAATTATATTAGTGCTCATTGGAGGCGGCAAGATTTTGCCTACAGCAGGAGTCAAGATGTCCCCTCAATAGACGGCACGGTCACACAACTAGATAATATTGTTAAAACACAAACGCCAAACATCACAAGTATTTTCATAGCTACTGACGCATCTACACATGAAAAAGATGAACTGAAAACTAAACTTGGAACTTTAGGATATAATGTTTATTTTTACGTGCCATCGAATTTGGAAATGGTTGAGTTCCAAGATGGAGGTATAGCGATAATTGAGCAGATTGTGTGCTCGCATAGTGCGTACTTTGTTGGTACACACGAAAGTACTTTTACATTCCGAATACAGGAAGAAAGGGAGATTATAGGGTTTGAAAGTAGTACAACATTCAATAGATTGTGCCCAGATCTGGGATTTTGTGAGAAACCATCAAAATGGACAATTGTTAACTGAATATTAAAACTGTCAATTCAGGGTTATCCCGATAACTGTTTAAGCTGAATATTTACTTCAACTGTTGTATGTTCCATGGGAAGTTGTTCCGTAACATGGACTGAATTTGCCCCTAAAAAAATTTCAGTACATTTTTACTGATTTAGGGACTGATGAATATGGCTCATGGCTGTATGTACCAGAAGATAATAAAAGAGCTGAAAAAATATTTTAAATGTAAATAAAAAAATATCTCTTAATTTAAATTATCTGACTGTTGTAGATACATAACCCATCACCAGAATGGATGGAAATTTTTAATTACTGTTTATGCTTAAGATCTGATTAGGCACGACACATAACAAGCGCACGGGTCGGGCGCCCGGAATGCTTAGTTAAATTGTATGGAATAGTATGTAAAACATAGCAAACGGCGTCGGGGGCGCGCGCTTTCCGGGCGCTTGCTATGTTTAGTGCCTTAGTTAGTTGTGTTAACAACGTCGCAAACCTTCCATTGCAAGTGGTTCGAGAGATAAGACATTAACCTTAACCCTTGACACAGTGATTACAAACCTCAAAGGAGATAGCTAAACTATTTTAAAGCTAACATTTTTGTATGTTTCTTATGGTGTCAGTGTTTTGGAGAGGCCATCCATAAATGAGGTCACACGAATTTCATGATTGTCTGAACCCCTTCCGCCATTAACGTGTGACGTAATTTACAGATGGCTGAAGAGAAAAGAATTGTTTCAGTAGAAGTGTGCCATAGTGTAATACCATGTAATACTGTATAATTACTTACCTGTAAGTTCAGAATATAGTGAATGTCATAATACATCTTCAGATCAGATCGTAAAAGTCGATCAAGAGAATGGAAGACAATCTGAATCGTGTTGATAAGCAATGACACATCATTATTTTGATTTATTTTTCCATCTTAATGCCTACCATAACTCTAAGCATGGCCTTTAGGTCTTACGGTCCTGGGCATAGTCTACCCCGTCAGGGATAAAGACATGGTATCTCAATAATATTGATTGTAATTTTTTATCACCTTGAACTGTGTCACTTCAACTCACTTCTGATTCTAAATTACTTTTCATCACTCCTTGAAGATTCTATGCCATATTCCATGGATTTTATTTTTTATTATTTTGTCGTTTTTTCTATAGACCGACCGCAAGCATGAATCACACTTTTCACGCCCGCCGCCTGCACTCGGCCCCATTAGTTGCTATACCCCGCGCCCCTGTACCGCATAGGCGAGGACTATAAAGCGGTCGGTTCTTAAGAATCCCCTTACCCTAGACTTTTCATACAAACATAGTCTAGCTTTTATTTTCAAATTACATGTGAGATTTCGGCAGTATTTTGTAATTTTGAAGAAAGTACATATATATCTAGGCACATAACTAATTTCCGACTGTCAAATATGAACTTGAAAGAAAATATGAGAGTGTAGAAGTTTTCCACACTAAAACTAGTTTTAGTGTGGAAAACTAGTTATATGCCTTGATAATGCATTTTTTTTCCATAATTTCGCCAATATCTAACATGCCGTTTCAAAATAAAAGCTAGAGTTTGTATATGGAAAAAGTACCTTAATTATAATGCTTTTTATTATATATGATACCTTTGTAACGCATTACCAAAGAATAATAAATAATTAAAATTAGATAAAAGTATTTTTTATTTTATGCATATTTTTTATAAGTACTGTTCCAGTCGACTAAAATCATAGCACTTTATATTGTTTGACACTGCAGCATGAAGAGGAATCTGCGTATCGAATCGACTACGGGAAGATTCTTGCTGAAAAGTACGTTTATGCAGTGAATGCAAGCAAGCATAGCAAGAGAAAAAAGGGCTAGTAATCTATGTATTTTCGAAATGAATTCGAAAAATCGAAATTTTAAGCCCTTTCATTTGATGTCCTGCCCTCTACTCGGTATGATTAATTTTATTCTTTAGGGTTCCGTTCAAAAAATTAAAAAACGAAACCGTTGTAGGATCGCTCGTGCGTCTTTTTGTCCGTCTGTCACAGCCAATTTCCTCCGAATCTACTGGACCAAATCAGATAAAATTTGGTAGGATGGTGTAATCCTATGACCCATACGGAAAAAAAATTTTTAAGTCTATGACCCATACACAGATATGAAAAGTATATAAATATTTTAAAAAATACATAGTTTGGAGTTTATTTTCTCGGGGGCAAATAAAAAAAAAGGTTTGCAAAATTTATTGTGCCATATATCAAAGAAATAAGGGCTCGCAATGAATATTTTTTTATTATTGTAAAATAAAAAGTTTTGATTTTATTCATGAAAGAAGACCAAAATTTTCCAATTGCCCCTGATCTCCAAAACCATTGAGCCCAAAATTTTGGAAAAAAAAATACAAAATATAGTTCATTGCTTGTAGATTACACGAAAACCTACAAGAATTCTATAAACCTTTTCACCGCAAACGTCGGATTTATCCGACAGACATTGTCGTGCCCATTCCGCGAGCGTTGGATATTTCCGACAAAAAAGAAATGCTTGTATTGTACATAACTTAAGAATCCACATCCCTTTTTGATTGTAAGTATTTATTTTAGATTAACTACCCTTGGCGCTGGGGGCACGTCAACTGATATAAAGTCCCGCAGTGAAAGGGTTAGTTAAAAATAATTAATAATGTGGAAAATTCAATATACTACATCCACTTACGGAAAATCTTTGGCATTGTACGGAAGCTTTCCACGCGAGTTCATCTCGCACTTGGCCGGTAAGACGCTTCCTACGATTTATTATTTTTTTAATATACCATGAATATCATGGAAGATACGAGGGAACATATGAACATACATCTATACTCATAATAGCGGCGATGCCGACGCGACGATACAGTGCTTATCCATCCATGTAACGTGGAAGGGACATACCCTAATAAATTGAACCGGTTAAGTAACAAATAACACGGTTAAGTAAAATAAAGAAAAAATAACAGTTAAAATACCAAATAAAATAATCGACATTCCCATACAAATTGCCCGGGCGGCTTGACACTTTTGTCTGGGAATGCCGATATTTTTTTGACAATTTTTCTATTTAATGATACTACAGTGAACTAGTTTAGAAGTTTAGCACGTTGTTTTACGGGTATGTCCCTTCCACGTTGTAAAACCCTCCGACTTCGCTGTAGTCGGGTAAAGTTCGCGTTGCGGACCCAAAAATCGGCCCGGCTTAAAGTAAAAGAACCTTAACAGAAGTGCCATTTTTCAATTGCGGTGTCACCTAAACGAATGGTTTTTTCATACAAAAAACCGTGCGTTTAGTGACTCCGCGTTTGAAAAATCGCACCACAGAACGCACCTCAAACATTGATTTTGTTGCGTTCCATTTATTTAACACTGACAGTATAGTTCTATTATCATTTTCAACTGGCTCTACTAACCGTATAGTGCTTTTGTACAATTATCAACATTTTGAAACAAACAGCTAGGGTAAGTGAATAGTAAAAAACATAAATATTTGTTGACATTGTCACTGTCGGCGGAATTTTTGGTAACTTCATTCGATTTTGTGTTTCCAAAAAGAGAAAAATCTCTTGGTTGATGTGGTCGTATTAAAATTAAATTACACAAATTAAAATTTAAGTGGTGTAAGGCGTCTATTTATTGGTTATTTTGTATCAAGATATCTGGAATTAATAATACACACAATCTAGTTTGAAAACATTCTGTTTCACATAAAATGGATGTGAAATACACGGATTTTACTCAAAACGGTTCATAATTTCTTTAACTTGCGCTTGATAATACATAATTAAACTGTAGAAAAGGTTTTTAAAGCCTAAAAAATTTGTATCAAATAACATAACCTTTTGGCGGGAGTAAATTTTTTTTCGACGTTATTCAATTAAAACATTTTACTTTCAAAAATGTATCATACTCTACCTATATTATATGGTTTTCTTAGCTCCCAGAGCAGTAGGAAAGGTTTTTAAAAAAAAATCTTGAATTGTAATATATTTTGTCTGGTAATCGCTAAATTTTTTATCAAAACGTTATTTCAAATTAATATTCATAACACTATTATTTGTTTCAGATATATTTGATGTGCAAGTGAGTTATTTGTTGTTGTTAATAAATAATTAGGAAATAAATTCTAGTTCAAGTAAAAACAGTTGAGATACAACCGGTAATGTGGCTTCCAGCCTACCTGGATGTTGTAAGAGGCGAGTAAAGAGTGGGTTTCTCAATCAATCATTCACCAAACAAGCCATGATGCTACGGAATGCCCTTCATGTTGATATCTGCAAAGCACTAGTCACCAAGAGTGCTGTGCGAGTACATTATCTTCACAAACTGCCATAAAGTATTATAAATATTTGTGTAGTAATAATCTATTTGTGTCTATTGTATGTAGGTTTAAAGAAATATATACTATTATTTATTTAAGACTTTATTTACCAATTCTAAATAGTGGAAAACATAGACTTTAATGACACTTCCATTAAATTTTTGGTACCTCAGGTAGTACTTTTAGTACTTTCATCCAAAATTTTGCATTATCAGCACCACCTGTAGAAAAGGCCTTGGTCACATAAGTTCCTTTGTCCCATTTTGTTGTAAAAAAGTTTAATAAACAAATAAATATAGGACTAACTAATGCTCTAAGTATAATTAAAGAAATCTGACTAGAGTGTTGGCCACACACACAAAAAACAAACAAGCTTAAGACGAAGTGGTAGCTAAAGTGGCGCCCTCATTTCAAATAAATTGTTTAAAACTAAATATGGTGATAATTAAAAATTTGATTTGTATAAACGTCTAGAAAGACCTTTAAACTATTTTATGAATAACCTTTGAAATTATAACTAATAGTCCGTCTAGTTTTAAAACTGTTTTTCGCCAAAAGTGGCCACTTAAACCGTTTTAAAACAAGACGGACGACCAATATTACTTTCAAAGGTTATTCATAAAATAGTTTAAAGGTCTTTCTAGACGTTTATACAAATCAAATTTTTAATTATCACCATATTTAGTTTTAAACAATTTATTTCAAATGAGGGCGCCACTTTAGCTACCACTTCGTCTTAAGGACTGACCATAAATCTGTTTAGGGTTCCGTACCCAAAGGGTGAAAATGGGATCCTATTACTAAGACTCCACTGTCTGTCTGTCTTTTTGTATCTCATGATTTTTTATAGATAATAGTACGGAACCCTTCCTTCGCGAGTCCGACTCGCACTTGGCTAGTTATTAATTTTAAATTAAACTGTGTCAAAAAGGTTGAGTCACCTATATCTACAAATATTATATACATTCAAATTGATTACTTTCTTCTTTGAAGTAGGTTAAAAAGAACAGTGAATTGATGATATAAAACTTATTTATAGGACTTCCGCCCACCCTGTATCATGAATTCAGTGTTTGTTTGTAAGTAAGTTGTTAACTATGGAACACTGTTCTCTCATTAACTTGTATTGTTGAGACTGAGACATTACTGATAACAAAATAAAGTGATAATAATCTGGGGCCACGGAGTGCCCTCGCCAAGACGAGACACGGAGGCACAAAGTTAATATAAGTAATAAGTAATAAATGATCTAAGTAAGTAATAATACAGAACAATTTTTTTTGTCAATTCTGTTATATCATATACCTAACTAACTGTATAACTGGTTCCTTTTGGCTGCCTGATTCTGTATTTTGTTAACTAACAGATCCCAGCTTATACAATATGTATGTAACAAAAACCCTGTCCGATCCTTGTAGGAGCAACTCAGACTCAATATGAACAACTTTTCTCATGGGATCAATGCTTCAAACTCTAAGAAAAAATCGACATTTTCATATAAATCGCGGGGCCGCCCGAACACTTGTATGAAAATGTCGATTTTTTTTCGAGTTTCAAGCATTGGTCCTATAGGAAAAGTTGTTCATATTGACTGTCTGAGTTGCTCCTGAAAGATCGGACAGGGTTCTTGTTACATATTGTATCATTCTCAATCATTGTCTTTTATTAATTCTATGTAATTTTTTTCAGTCCTCAAGCGGAGACATCAGCTCAACGACAGACTTCATGATGCCAGGCGAGACGACCATAGCGCAGAAGAGAACCATAGACGGTAAAGGCGATCGTGAGTACCTCGTGTCACTAACACAGGGGGACATTCCAATTTATGTTGTTTACAAAATGTATGTAAATAGGAGTAAGGAGCCGTCAACGTATTACGTAAACCAAAATATTGAAAAAAAAAAAAAAACTACCTGCAGGAGCCCAGGATACTTGGTGTTCTTGAATGCGTAACCCCAGCAAAATGTTGCGCCTTAGAGAAATGAGAGTATTACAGATACTTAGTTCATAGTTAGCCTCATATTGTTCAAATATAGCAAAATTCGTTCATGTTGTGTTTTCGAAGTTATTCGAGAAAAACTGATTTTGCTGGAGTAACGTTACCCCAGCAAGATGTTTTTCAAAAAAAGCGTTTAGCCTAGAATCAAGTATATGAAAAGACAGCTCTTAATGGGTTGTAAATGTATACCGATAGCAAAATTTGTTCATCTTATACTTTTTGAGATATTGAAGATTTTGTTAGGTATATCATACGTATAAGTAACTGCTTTTTATTTGTTAGTAAATGTACTAGTTTACGAGTAAACCGGAATTTTCCGATTTTTAAAAATAATAAATTACTTCGATATTTGTTGATGAATCGGAATACTTATATTTAAACAAATTTGAACAAATGAAGGCCTATAAACAGTATTTTTTTCAAAATTCTGCTACTAACAGTTTTCGAGATATGGAAAATTGCAAAACGTTACTCCAGCAAAATCTTGAATATCTCAAAAAGTATAAGATGAACAAATTTTGCTATCGGTATACATTTACAACTCATTAAGAGCTGTGTTTTCATATACTTGATTCTAGGCTAAACGCTTTTTTTGAAAAACATCTTGCTGGGGTAACGTTACTCCAGCAAAATCAGTTTTTCTCGAATAACTTCGAAAATACAACATGAACGAATTTCGCTATATTTGAACAATATGAGGCTTACTACGAACTAAGTATCTGTAATACTCTCATTTCTCTAAGGCGCAACATTTTGCTGGGGTTACGCATTCGGTGTTCTTTTTAAATGCTTTTGGTTTTTTCAGAAAACAGGTGACTGAAATGTAATGATGTAATATATTTTAAAAGCTTTTATTTAGTTTCACCTGTCCCGTTGTCTGTCTGTCTGTAATCAAATCTTGCAAGTCAAATTTGACCCACTTCCCACTCTCCGATTGAGCTGAAATTCTGCACGAATACGTATATAGTGTGACAATGCAATATTATGATGACATGGAGCTAATCTGATGATGGAGCTGGACGGTAGCCATAGGAACTCTGTAATGAAAAGACGCAAGCCCATCTCGTTTGATTTGACTTGAGAAACACTTTAGATAAAAAGCTTGTTTTAAATTTTTTTTAATAATGTCTTGTTTAGAATCAGCTCGTAAAGCCCTTTCATTTGATACCCCACACGACAAATTAAAAAAAATCCATACAAAAAAATTGAAGACATCTAAACACACCCCACTGTACAAAAAATGCAAAATGGCTCCCCTTCTTATAATAGTCTAACGGTTCAGAAGGGTCACTTTGCCAAAAGAAATCTCTTGATCACCAATCCGCTATTTTCCAACAAGTCAAGTCAGATAATTTATTTGAATTATGACGAGTATTTATACTAAAACATTGTACAATGCGACACACGTAAGTTGAACAAAAATGGCGGAGTTCAAAGCATATTTGTACCAAACCCCGGCACGTAAGTTGAACCAAAATACCGGTCGTCGGCGTAGGTACAAATATTGCGCCGACAACCGCCATTTTGATTCAGTTTAAGTGCCGGGATTTTGTATATGAATGCTTTGAAGTCCGCCATTTTTAGTTCAACTTACGTGTGTCGCATTGTACAGTGTTGTATTGAGTCTACACGTTTCGTTAGTACGTGATGTGCCAAGTTGAAAAAATATATAATTTGCTTATTAATTAAATTTATATCCTAGGGTTTCTATCAAATCAAACACTGCAGTACGAAAGGCAAATGGGGAAACCACTGTACTAATTTCCCTAAATAGAAGCAAAAATGAGAAAAGTTAATAGATGGAAGGCATTGGTAGCTCCACAGACTCCACGCTCTCATTTCGTACTATGCATACGCGCACGCGTGGCTGAGCTACGGTGTGATGATGTGGGGTGATAGTACGGACGCTCAAGATTTGCTGGTGCTACAAAAAAAGTGTGTTCGTATACTGGCCAGTATCAAGCGACCCGAGAGCTGTAGACAATACTTTTCGGACCTCAATATATTGACCCTACCCAGCATTTACATATTAGAACTGTGCAAATTCGTAAGGAAAAACTCAAGTTTATACTGTAAGCATAGTGACATTCCTCGCCGATATAAATCGCGCAAGCCAAATGACTTGGTTCAAATACCGTCAAAATTAAAACTTCACAGCTCAGGACCTTATCCAATGTCGATAAAGATATATAATAAACTGCCTAATCGTATAAAAGAAGAAAAAAATTACAAAAAGTTTTTAAAATTAATAAAAGAATTTCTAATAAATAAGACCTACTATTCCGTTACAGAATATCTGCATGATTCCTAGCTCCCTCTTGTCCTATTGCAATGCCTGACAAGGTACATATGTATTGAGTCAAAATATGTAAAATATTTATGCACAAATCATATGTAATGCAATGTAATGAATGAATAAACAGACAAGAGCTTACCTCTTTAATAATAACCTCTTGTGTGTTGCAAAAACCAGACACAATAGTAAAATAATGATTTATACCGGAATCCAGTATAGCCACACTCAAAAGAATAATAATATCCTAGTGCACATCACATACGTTTATAAGGAAGGATGCTGTCATAAGTCTCAAATTCCCAATCAAAGTCATCGTCAAACTATGTATTTGCCACTCTTACCTTGTATACATTTGTCGCCAGAAGCTTCCTTAAAGCATTCAAATTACCTACACCAATCTTTGATTGAAACTTTTTAAGAATAAAGATAATATAAAGAGAGACATTAAAAGACTCGTACCCAATACCGTAAAATTATTCTTAAAAAGTTTGAAATTTAAATTAATTTATCAACTACCTTCAAACTTCAAATAACTGGGAAGTACAATTGGCGCACGCGCATCTGGTGTTTTCGCCTAGCATAAAATTTGTTGTATACAGAAAACAATTCTAAATATACGATTTTTTCAATAGTTACACATATTTCTAAGTTTTGAGTGATATTTTGGATTATTTTCGTTAATATCAAATGTGCGAGGTCGAAAATACAGAGTTAAAGATTGAAGGTACTTATATGTATTTGTTGTTTATTGGAAGAAATTAATTAACTGATTAGCTCATTGAAGTGGCATTGGCTGGGGCACTTAGCTCGAAGAACCGATTCTCGATGGGGCAAAACGGTTTTCAAAAGGCGGCCACGTGCAAGCACAGCGTAGGACACCCACCAATTAGGTGATCACACGACCTTAGCAAGGTGGCAGGAAAACGCTGGATGCAGGCCGCTTCCACTCGTTTTGGGGAACCTTGGGGGAGGCTTATGTCCAGCAGTGGACTTCTTGTGGCTAATATGATGATAATGAGAGAAATTAATAAATATACAGGGTTACTTTTTAAACAAAATCAACATTTCTAAAGTAAAATCAGCCCATGACATGACCATCACTACTTTGTATGAAAAACGTTATTAAAAATCGTAATTTTCTTTTTGTTTTTCTGTAATTGTGTTTATGGAAAGTAGTTAAGCCATGATGGTCTGAACTTGCTTCAAACATGTTGCTAGTGTGTAAAAAGTAACACTGTATACATTGAAATGCTAAAGACAAGGTGGGTGGAGTGTGTGGTGTGACTCAGGATTATGACTAGGAACGTGTACCGGGAAATATGAACGGGTGCTGATAGGACGGACTGGTCAACTTGGCTTCGCTTTTTTGACTACCTACTTAGTATTTATTTATTTTTTAATATTTATCACATAATGACGAGCTCCGTGGCGTAATGGTCAACACGCTAGTACGCCAATCTGGAGGTTCTGGGTTCGATCCCCAGACAGATCAAGTAGAAAAATGGTATTTTTCTCGTCTTGGGTGTTTATCTTTGTCATCATCATCCGAGAGTATTCCCGGTTGCATCCTCAGCAGCAACGCTTCAGAGCCCGGGGTCCGCTACCTAACCAAGGAGTTTTGACGAGGTTACTGGTTTTTACACAGAGTGACTGCCGTCTGACCTCCACAACCCAAAGGGTAAACCAGGAACCAATCCTTGGGTAGTTTGATGATCAAACGCTAGGTGGCGTTCGGGACCCACAGTTTTACGTGCCTTCCGAAACACGGAATCATCTTTCTTTTCGGATAATCAGGTGATTCAAGCCTGCAATATCCTATCCAGACTGGAAACAACTTGTCACAAAGTATGCTTCCCAGTAGGAATCGAACCCATGACCTCCGGGTCACAAGGATAACTCCTTGACGACTGGACTACGGAGGCAGTCGGTGTTTATCTTTGTATTAATCATAAAATATAGTATCGTTGGGTTAGTATCCCATAACTTAAGCTTAAGCTTACTTTGGGGCTAGTTCAATGTGATTGTCCCTATATATATATTTATTTACATTTATTAATTTATGTTTGTTAACTGGTTCGAAGCAGTACATTTATAATAATGCGTTAACATTTTATTATATTATAATGTAAGTATTTATTAATCAAAAGATAGTAGTAGTAATCATTTTATGACATGGCCCTCCCGGCGAGTAGGTGGTCGTTGCTAAGCGCTGGTATCGGTATCATCTCTTTAAAAATATATCTAATTTTAATATTCACTACACGTAATGTAAATTATACTTATTGACGTGTTATGGGGATACCTGAATTTTCCGGGGTCCAGTGCTGCCCCCATTTGAAATAAATCATTTGATAGGAAACGGAGACATCATTTAAAATTTTGTCTTGACCAGGCACTAGATAACCCTTCAAACTATTTAATGAACGGCACGAAGCGGCGACGAAACGTCCAGGTACCGCCCGGCGGTACCTGGACGTTTGCGTCTTAAAGGGCCCTTCTGGCACCGTAGCTTCGGCCCTTCCGGCAAAACATGGGTGTTGAAGCACCCCAAAATTTGCCATAATCCCTAGCGCGCCCAAAGCCGAGGTTTCCCCCTTGGGAGCCCTTTGCGCTGCTGCTAGTAGTATATAAATATAGGATGCCGGGCCTCTGGCCCGCTCCTCAAACCTTGTCCGGGTGAAGTAGGAAATGCCGTCCAAGGCAATCTATGTATGTCATTTCAAAAAAAAAAAACTTGTATTAATTATGTGACAGTGCCTACCTTGTATGTCTCACGATAGTTATATTTCCAGATGAGGAGCCTCCAGCCAAGAGGTCAGCACCGTCCATACGGCTCGGCGCCGGCTTCAAATGGAATTTGCAGGTTGGTTGTCATTAATAAATCAACCGTTTATTACCCCACTGCGCCAGAAAGACGGCTATGTTTTTTTTGAGTCTATGTATGTATGTTTCTTCAGCAAGCCTAAACTGCTTGTTGGATAAATTTGTCTTAATTGTTACAGTGATATTAAAAAATGGCAAATTTGTTTTTGACCGACTTTCAAACAGGAAAAGGTTATTAACTCAACAAAATGTTTTTTTTTTCTTGTAATGCATGTTCAACGATTATTTGAAAACACCCAGACCGATTTGAAAATTCTTTTTTTTTTGTTTAAAAGGGTATACTTGTCCCCTAATAATTTTATCAAAATCGGTTGTGTAGTTTGGGGGAGACGTCGGATTTTAGTTTTGAAATTTTTTTATTTAAAAACCTAGTGAGTACATGATATCTATGTACATGATAATATGTTGAAATGTAATTTGGAATGAGCAACTTCTTATACTGTTTAGTTAATCCTTCCAAGTTGCTAAATAAATGGTTTTCCCTCCAGGCCCTGGCGAACGCAGCAGATGCGGTGGAGTCCGGCGGCAAGTCTCCAGTCTCTGCGCTCAACGAGCTAGGCGTCAAAGTGACGTACACAGTGCTGCGTCAGGGAGGCCCGGCGCACTGTCCTAGCTTCAATGTCGCCGTTACCGTGAGTTTATTTCTCCTTTTAGCGCGTTTTTTTGTGTTTTTAGCTATGTACGTCAAAGTGACGTACACAGTGCCCCGTCAGGGAGGCCCGGCGCACTGTCCTTGCTTCAATGTCGCCGTTACCGTGAGTTTACTTTTTTTTTTAGCGCGTTCTTGGTGTTTTTTTAGTTATGTACTATTCCCGGCACTTAAGTTAACCCAAAATGGTGGTCATCGGCGAAGGTATAGTTGGAAGCAAAAGTGCTACTAGGGATTCTTAGTGGTTGCCTGCGTTTAAAATTCCCGATGAAATAAAATTTTAATTTTAATTATCTGCATATTAAAAATAAATCTGCAAAAACCAATAATAAAAAATTTAAAAAAACTAAAGTAAGTATTGCCTGAACGCAATGCGACTGAAGATGCAGAAAAATATATTTCTTTTTAAAAAATCTAGTAAAAAGATATATTTATAGTTTACTTTATCGATTACATCCAATAAAATCTAGGTCCCAGTCTGTCAGACTTAGTTATGTGCACGCGAGCGCAGTCGTCCACTGCAACTAATTAAATATGATATTTATACATCAATACTAGTGACAACGCTAACTGTGCTAGTGCCCGCGGGCGAAGTTCTTAATGGTGCCCCCTTTGCTGTTAAGTATATATAACGTTTAAACAATACACCGAAACTATTTAAGGGTAGATTCAGTCCATTATACTAAGCAATTTTGTTTTTTTTTAAATATGTTTTTTTTAACTAAAAAATCTTTACTCCCAACATCACGCTAATCGTGACCTTTGAGTCTTACGGCCTTGGCCTGTGTTTACCCCGTCAGTGATAAAAACGTGCTAATATTTCTGAATTCAATTCCACTTCGCTGTAGTATTGCCGATAACGCGATAGTTTTACAAACGATACTTTCAATCGAACAATATTGATAGTATCGGTAGCTGTTTTAGAGCAATACTATTAATAACCAACAAAACTATCGATAGTATCGATCCTGACGACGAAAAAACTATCTATAATATTCGTAATGTATTATGAAAAGCAATACTATCGATTCTATCGATGGTATCTGTTCTATTTAAAGTACCGATACTTAATCGATATGCTATCGATAGTGCACGAGCGGCAGCACTACTTCGCTGATGTTCGAGGTGGCAGCGGCAAAACAAAAGGATTCTGCGACCCCTCCCTCTGGACACAGAAGAAGTACTAATACTCACGTACAGAAGTCTCACTCACCAAAGAAATTTAAAGAAACATCTTCTCAATGTGGTTTGCAATATGTTTTAATTTAGCTCGCGTCCGAACTCAGCACCAGAACGTTTAGATACCTAGAAATCCATTGCAATCCAATTTCATTCTTATTACTCTAGACAAACGATTCATATATCTCAATTTCCCATTGCGTAGTGGTCGCGGCGCGCATAGTGTAATAATGTAGGTATATTTTCGACACCTTAACGAGTGACACAGGCCTGCCTTTCGGTCACTCGCCCCTTTATTCCTTACGTCACTGGGCAGTGGCCTAATAGCGCCGTACCCACGCCACTACAGTTAATATCAAATAGAAGTCGTGTCAAGGTTTTCATCATAAATTGAGGAAATCTATTGAATTTGTAGGTTCTGAGAGAACTGGCATGCAGTTGAGTTCCAGCTGCAGTTTTGAAATGCCGCGAATGCTGTGTTTCCGTGGGAAGTGTGGTGAAAGATAGTAAAAGTGACTTTACGTCCCTCGGGTCGAAACAACCCATATGGAAATTTAACAAAAAGAATCCGACTTCATCTATTTCTTCCTTATCTTCAAAGCTCTCCATGTCTTCACCAAATTAATATTTAACCTATTTGGTATTAAAGGCTTTCAAATGAAAGAGTATCATTTAAATCGGTTTACAGGTGACGAAGATAACGCATAACAAACATACAAACAAGTAATTATTACAAAATCAAAAAACCCGACTGCCTTTTATTGTATTTTTTTTAAATTTTTTTTTTTATATACCCAGTGTCACTCTCACAGTAAATACGAATCTAACGACACCCCTCAAGCTAAAATCCATCGAGCCGTTCAGGCTGCAGAGCGTACCAAACAATTATACACACATACATACTCTCGAAAAACATAACCCTCCTTAAAAATAAAAACATACGAGTCAAATTGATAACCTCTTTCTCTTTTGAAGTCGGTTAAAATTATTAAAAACTTTTTAATAGAACATCTTTTGACAACTTCCGAAAGACATGGGTGTCGAAACTTGACTGCCTCCGTGGTCCAGCGGTCAAGGCGATCGCCTCGTGATCCGGAGGTCGTGGGTTCCAATTCCACTGGGAAGCATACTTTGTGAAACTCCGGGCCCTGAAGCGTTACCCCCGAGGATGCAACCGGGAATACGGAAGTATGATGATGATGTTGGTGTCCAAACGTGAATGAACTAGAACTGTTCATCGCAACACTTTCATTTGTGAAAATTGGACAAGCGTTTCGGATGCTACGGTGGAACAGACATACAATATATACCCATATACAATGTCCTTTTTAATTAAGTACAAATATTTTAAGGGGTTATTCAGTCCATCATTTTGAACAACTTTGCCCAATAAATATATATCGAAATACGAAAAAAAATATTTAGATTCTCATACAGATCGAAGTAGTCACGTGATATCGTTACTATGAAAAATGCAAAAAAAATTTTCGTATTTCGATATATATTTATTGGGAAAAGTTGTTCAAAATGATGGACTGAATCACCTCTTAAAATATTTGTACTTAATTAAAAGGAACATTGTATATACATGCATACATACTTACATAGACTTCTAAAATCATTACCCATCTTGCTTTGCCGTAATCAGGTAAAAAGAGAAGTTAGGTCAATAAGGAAAGTTGCTGGAGTTGGTTGACTCACGGAATAAGTACTAGTACTCACGTACAAAAGTCTTATTCTGAAAGGAAATATCTAATTAATGTGGTGAACGCTATGGTTTAATTTAGTTCGCGTCAGAACTCCTCACCTCTTCGTTTAGATACCTAGACATCCATTGCAAGCCAATTCCATTCATATTGCTCTGAACAAACGATTCCTGTAACTGAATTTTCCCCTTCGAAGTGGTCGCCGCGCGCATTGTAATAATGTAGGTGTATTTTAGATACCTAAACGGGGAGTGACACAGCCCTGGTTAAATTTAGATTTCCAATAATTTGGATACAACAATTAATATTATGTGTGGTTTTTAAATACGCAGGAATAATTTTGTATGGTAGGAATAGATAAGGAACCGCTACGTTATATTGGCGCGCTCGCACCACTGACTTTTGAAACTTGATATCGAAATAATGTGGTATTGTGTATCATAAGACACAATAAAACATTATTTTGATATCAAGTTTTAAGGGGATACATGAATTTTTTGGTGTCCAGTGCTGCCTCCATTTGAAATAAATTATCTGGAAAGAAACGGAGTTTTGAAGAAAATTTTGTCATGATCAAGCCCTAGATAACCCTTCACACTATTTTATGTACTACTGTTTATAGTTTAAAGTGAGAACTTGAAGCGTTTTTTCGCACATTTGCCAAAAATTGCCGTTTTTCGCAAATTTGCGAAGGAAAGCTTCACGTTCTCAATTTCAACTATAAACAGTTACTAATTAAATAGTGTGAAGGGTTATCAAGGGCTCAAGGCAAAATTTTAAATGATATCTCCGTTGCCTATCAAATAATATCCGTCTTATTATAAAACCCAGACTAACTTTGTTACTAGGTTTAAACCATTATCCGCCCAAATCAAGTTGACATTGACAGATGAGATAGTGTGTGATACTAGCCGTCAACTTGATTTGGGCGGATAATGGTTTAAACCTAGTAACAAAGTTAGTCTGGCTTTATAATAAGACGGTATATGTCAAATAGGGGCAGCACTGAACCCCATAAAATTCATGTATCCCCTTAAACAAAATATTACTTTATCACTTGCGTATTAGAGGTCTTTGTTGAACAAAACTATCTCTTTGAATTTTGAAACCGTCTTTGGTTTGGCGCGTTCCATTTTTGCGAAAAGTTTACAAATTGGCTGTAGTTGAGAAGTTGGCGCGCTTTTTTATACCTACGTTTTTGTTATTGCATGGGAGTAGGAATGCAGTTTGTTTGAACTTAGATGTGTGTGTTTATTTTCATTGGAATACTTAATCTAACTTTTTCCTTCGATTTATTTAATGTTTCCTCAGGTTGTGTTCGCAATTGTGTGCAGTGTTTTAGTCAGTTTTGCTGAGTTTTAACGTAGCTTTGAACATTTTTAACCGACTTTCAAAAAGGAGGACGTAATCAATACGTCGCGATCTTTTATTTATTTATTTTTGTTTGAAAGGGCATGCTTGTCATGTCAGGTGTTTCCATAGAAGTCTTATCAAATTTTGAAAAATTATTTTGTTTATATTTTGAAATGAGTTATGTTTTGCGAAAATAAAAGGAGTTGTGCCAGTTTTAAAAGTAGGTAAGCTGATGTTTTCTCGTCACACTTGCTGCTTAGATGATTCTTGATACTTATTTTAAACCAACTTCAAAAATAGGAGGTTGTCAATCCGTTGGATTTTTTTTAGGGTTCCGTACCCAAAGGATATTACTAAGACTCCGCTGTTCTCGATTCCCACTCGCACCTGGTCGGTTTCATTTTAAATAATTACTTGTTGACATTCATGTTATTTACATATCTATATAAACTTATGAAAAATTTTGAAAGTTTTGTAAAAAGGATTGGAGTGTAGGAAAGGATCGGTAGGGCATTTGGAATCCTTTAATTTATTATGTAAAATTTAACAAGTTTTACAAGGTTGATGATTTGAAGTAAATATTAATTTCATGATTTGTTACTGTTAACTGTTATTTAGCTCAGGGCATAATCTCAAAGCTTTTAAATTTATTTTTAATACAAAATCTTTAAACTACCCTCGTTTTGAATTGTTTCAAAACGAGGGTAGTTACTCACTACTGAAAAGCCTCTAAAAACCCTCTCAGGATTTTTAACTAGCTGAGTGGTCAAAATGGAGAACATACAGTACATAAGCGAGGCGGAGTTGAGAAAGAAGCACCCTATATCGATTCTGAACGAGTTGGGGACGGGGTTTGTGTTCAAAGACATCGACAAATACGGCGAGGAGCACAAACCTATCTTCAGAGTCGCTGTTATGGTAAGTTCCACTTCTTATTTACCGCATTTTAATAGCTTTCGCAAGGTAAGCGAACCCGGGCGTGGTCCGCACTTGGATGGGCGACCAGACCAAGAGGCATACAAATCTTTCAAGCCGGGACTAACGGCGTATAAGCCGTTGGTCCCGGCTGTCAATGTATGGCAGTCGTCAAGCTATGTCAGATGCCTTAAGAGTCCCCTTACCCTGGACAGAAACAGACTTTCCCATACAAACGTAGTCTACGTTTTATTTTGAAACGATATGTCGGATATGGGAAAAGTTGTGTAATTTTAGAGAAATTGCAATTATCTAGGGTTCTTATTGGTTTCCGACGTAAAATTATGAACTTAAAAGAGAATATAGTGTATTATATCATATTTGACCATCAGTATGGAAAACTTCTACACCCTTATATTTTCTTTCCAGTTCATAATTTTACGGTCGGAAACCAATTATAACCCTAGATTGTCGGAAACCAATTAAAACCCTAGATAATTGCAATTTCTTTACAATTACACATTTTTACCGAAGTCTAAAATGTCGTTTCAAAACTTTTAGCTTACTGTTGTATGGAAAAGTTTAAGGTAATGGGATTCTTAAGAGCGGCCTTCCCGTCTTACTTTTCATACAAACGCTCGTACGTGGTTATGGCGTTGTATCTGATCTTTCTTGAAAACTTTTAAACTCACAGGTATCTTGGGCGCTATTTCTAGGTTTATGTCAAAATAAAAAATTGAAATTTAGAAAAACAAAGTCGGTATAAGCCTCCAAAAATCTGCTTTTTTGCACAAATTTTAGCTGAACTTTTACCGTTCATAAAGTACTCATTAATTGTAAAAGTAAAGAAAATATTCCGATAAAAACCTCGCAAATATAATGAAAATTTTGGATAAAAATCATTTAATTCATATACTTGTAAGGCTTACTGATAAACACGTATCACCTGGAACAAGTTTTATGAAATTTCCGCACCCTATGAATAGTTAATATTCGTTCAATGGATAGTTAATAATAATACAAATTTCATTTAAAAGAATGCAAACCATGCCCTTAGGCGCTAACTCTCTCCTTTTGGTTTGCCTGTTTTTCTAGCATTGCCCTGGATGAAACACCAAGCTTTTCAAACTATGCTCGCGTTGAAAACAGAGCGGCCTGAAAAACCTGACAGCACCAAAAAAACAAACCAGCTGGCCGGTGGTATACATAAACATACACCATAACATCTGTATCTTAACGGGACACACAGAGCTTGCTGTTTTAGCTGACAGAGCCCTTTTGGATATATATTATGTACAGCGTAGTCAGTGTAGAAGGGACATACCCGTAATAAATCGAACCACGGCCTATACGAGACCACTACAGCACAAAGAAATTAAATAACAGCCAAACACAAAAAAATTTTTTGCTTTTCCATACAAAAGTGTGCCTGGACGATTTTGAATGGGAATGTCGATATTTTTTTTTAACGTAAAAGCTAAAAACTATTAGCGTTTCGAAACGACCACTGCTGGGAAGATTACGCCGAAAGAAACCCAGTTCAGTATTGGTCCCTACCCAGCCTGATGGGCTATGTTAAAGTTACAATACAAATTTACACTTAAGCTAAGTATTCATTATATTATACATCTAAATAATACAATTAAAATTTGCAGTCAACCATTTCCAAGAATTTTTATCAGATGATGATAAATAGTCATTTACATGATAATACGCATTTTTTAATAAATTACACTTGTTTACAAATTTTTATTATTTTCAATACCCATAGATAATTTCTTGTAAATTTGATTTGTATCTACCCTCATATTATTATTACATACGCCATATATTTTTATCACGTCACGTTTTTAAATATACCCTCATGTTGTTTTATACGAATTCATATGTCGATTCTAGTTTGTTACTAGAATATTGTAAGATTAAAGTAATTGGTGAAAGTGATTTCCTTTTTAATATATCTTCTAGACAGTGTAAATTAAGCCTGAGTAGTTTTTGTTACATTTGCGGTAAATTTATCAAAACAAAAAAAGAAAAGAAATGTTACAGAATCGGTAAAACGTGAGATGGAGAGAAGAGGGGAGGCCTTTGCCCAGCAGTGGGACACTACATCTGGCTATCAAAAAAAAAAAACAAAACTAATACAAAATGGGAGTGCATATGTCGCTTAAAATCCATTTTTTGCACTCACACTTGGATTTTTCTCCTGAAAGCCTGGGAATCGTAAGTAACGAGCATGACGAATGTTTCCATCAAGATTTAAAGTCATTTGAAGAGAGGTACCAAGGTTTTTAGGACAAAAATGTTGGCCGATTACTGCTGGACTATCTAAAGAGAAACTAAATCGGACCAGCATAAAAGAAGAAGAACTTTGAGTCATTTTTAATCCTTTTATTGTTTATCTAAGCAAAAACATTGCAAATCTTTTTTAATAAATATTTTCAAAATGGGACGTGCTGATTTTTTTTCTACTTCAGTATCGAACTAGGGATGGTTTATTCTATAAATACCATCAGTTTCATGCGTGGGTATTTTTTGTTGTAAACCAGTGTTATTTTTAACGGCCGGCAGTCTTAAACTTAGATAACGCTACTACATTATCTGGAATCCTGTAGAATAAGACTGCTTGTATTTTAATTTTTTTTTTATTGTTACCAGGTGGCGGATATGACGTTCGAAGGCCTAGGGCACAGCAAAAGGGAAGCTAGGGCTTCGGCCGCCAGGGCGTGCCTCGCGGCTTTGCTCGCTCACGCGGGCCGGGTGCTGTCCCATGGGGATCAGGACTTCACCAGCGACGAGCCCAAGTTTAGAGGTTAGTGTCTATATAATAAGGTTTATTGTTGCTTGAATCTTAGGTCAACGCGCGATGCGAGAATAAGTGAGAATGAGCGATTTGAGAAACGAGAATAAGCGACTCGGGATGCGATATTAAGCGAGAATGACCCTCGAGAAGCGAGAACAAGCGTCTCGCGAAGCGAGAATAAGCGGTTCGGATAGCGAGAATGCGTGTCTCGCTTTGTGAAAATATGCTACAATGCGCAAAACAAGTATGATAGATTTTGGAAACAAAGAAAGCAATCTGGATAATTAGCAACAAAGGTGATTTAAGACTTTTTTTCTGAAAAAAGTACTTCTTAAAAAATTCAATACGCAAATCCGCGTTTCTTCGTTAGTTAATAAAACAGCAAGACAAAATGCACCCCCCCAGCCCCTTTCGTAAAGACAGAATTTATGCCACGGGAACGTCGTCACTCACTAAGTGTCCGTCTGTCTGTCTCGAGCGAGAATAAGCGACTCGAAAAGCGAGAATGACCCTCGAGAAGTGAGAATAAGCGGCTCGGAAAACAAAAACGGGACTCTGGCGAAGCGAAAATATGATTCAAGGCGCGAAGCAAGAATAATGCAATTTGTAAACAACGTGTTAAATAGGTATAAAGTGATTTACGACCGTTTTCATTTTCCGAATAACTTATTAAAAGTACTTCTTTAAAAAACCCAATACGCAAATTCGCGTTTCTTATGTAGATAATATAGAGAAAGACAAAATGCACCCGCCGCTTGGTAAAGACAGTATTTATACCACGGGAAAGTCGTCCCGAAGACGACACGCCATTTGTGGCATTCGCTCCGGCAGTTTGTCAGCGATGCATAATTGATGGCGAACTTTTTCATTGCGCCGAAAGAAATCGAAGTCGCTCGGTTATTTAGTAAGTTATTTGCGGTTAAGACACATAATACGTAAT
The DNA here is from genome assembly GCA_943193695.1 of Acrobasis suavella. NCBI lineage: Eukaryota > Metazoa > Arthropoda > Insecta > Lepidoptera > Pyralidae > Acrobasis > Acrobasis suavella. The sequence continues at coordinate 9,610,489 of OW971954.1, forward strand.
AGTACCAAGCTAGGAGTAGACGTACGCAATGGCGTACAAGATCATTGTATAGGCACAGCCGGTATGACACTTTATAGAAACGGTGTATCTTATGCCTACTACTGCTGCTACAAACGAACCTACAAATCCTCACACGTCAATTGGCACTTTATAGAAACGGTGTATCTTATGCCTACTACTGCTACAAACTAACACATCCTCACACGTCAATGTGTGTGTTTGCCCGTCAACAATAATATGTACTAATTTCTAATTCAGAAAATTTTATGCTTTTGTAACGACAATAAAATTGACAGAATGTATAACTTTAATCCGTTTGTTTAGGTGTTTAAAAGAATGTAAACAATCTTGACATGTCTTTTTATAAAAATATACACTTTATAAATCAACTAGCTCTTGCCCACGGCTTCGCTCGCGTAGGTGTGTAATTTATCAAAATCCTTTCTTAGGGGATGCCTACGTCATAGTAGCTTTATGCATGCAAAGTCTTAGCCCGATCGGTTTAAAATTGACAAAGTTTCATACAAAGTTTCATCCCTTATTTTATCCCCTTGGGGGTAGAATTGATCAAAATCCTTTCTTAGCGGTTGCCTACGTCATAACATCTACCTGCATGCCAAATTTCAGCCCGATCCGTCTAGTGGTTTGGGCTGTGCGTTGATAGATCACTATGTCAGTCAGTCAGTCACCTTTGAGTTATATGTGTATATTTAGATATTTAGATACCTTTGCAAATCACCAATAACCATGTAATTTATAATTTATAACATACCTACATAATTTGTATTCGCAAAAGTATTGATTTATAAAGTGTATATTTCAATAAAAAGACATGTCAAGATTGTTTACATTCTTTTAATTACCTACCAAATAAACTTTAACTTCTTAAAAACAAATTTGTAGGCCTGACGGCGCAGCATGGAGCCCTGCACTGTAAACTAACAACTTTTGTACTCATGTCTGACAAATAAATGATCATGATTGTAGCACACTCGACAAAGCGAGAACGGGGGAGAGGTGCGGGGACGGGAAACGGGGGCGCATATTGCGCAGGACCCTAGGAGATTCCGTTCTGAATGTAATACATATATTTATTCTGTGGTATAGCTCTCCACTTTGCAATACCTTTACGTTAAGTTTTTTGAATCGAAATGGTCTGATGTTTTATTTTTAAATATACATATAAGGTCTAACGAAATAGACTGATACTATACTAAAGTATAGTGCTTTTCTCAATAAATGTGAGGAAATCATTAAAGAAATAACCAGAAATATGCAAATATTTCCTGAAAGCAAAATGTTTACTGCACAGAGTATAAAATCAATCACTAGCACTACGTGCCTTGAAAGAAAAGAAACTGCTTTCCCGCGCTTTTTAGTTTTACGCAAAAAATGTAATACCGTAAATTTTTTTTCTATCGCAACGAAAATTAAGCATATTTTCGCGTGATTATATAACAACATTATTTTAATAAAATTGTGGTCATTATAATATAAATAATGCTCAAAGAGTGATTTTTTTATAATGTGGTAGCAATTGGCTGTATGACAAGTTATGGAATTAAACGCTTAATGTCTTTGCTAAATTTAAAAACTGTCAATGTCACTGTCTCGTCATTCTGTATACACTTTATTCGTCTTTTCGTTTTGAGCAGCGGCCAGGAATGAATTTTCATACTACTTTCCTGGCCTAGTCCAGTAAAGTATGTAATGCACGATTTACAACGAGGCAAGAATTACAAACTTCGTGTCTTCTTTTTACCACAATAATGCCTACATTTCCGAGCATGTTTGAGAAAACATATTATTCAGTTTGCTAAAAAAGTTGAAATTCACAAAGATACGAAGCATCAAAGTTCCGGATCGCGGGCTTGCGATGCGACGTCACCTCCATGTAAAAATCGTACGTGGATGCACTGTGACATAATTTTGTGACGTTTTATTTTTTTAACCATAGTAAATAATTTATTTTATTCCCAGAAGAGTACCACAATTATAACAATACATAAAAAAGGAAACAGTAATCTAATAAATATTTTTCTCCCCCCCTGATGTTCCATTTAGTCCCCCAAACGACCCTCCAATAAAGACCAACATTACAAGCAGATAACGGTATCAATTTCTTTCACCGAATTAAAAAAGCGAACCATTAATTACGTTTCGTCGACAAACTGCCGGAATCAATGCTACGAATTGCGTGTCGACATCAATACAGTACTGCCTTTTTAACCGACTTCCAAAAAGGGAGGAGGTTATCAATTCGTCGCGATCTTTTGTTTTTACCCGACTGCGCCAGAAAAAGGGCTATGTTTTTCGAGAGTATGTATGTATGTATAATTGTTTGGCACGCTCTGCAGCCTGAACGGCTCAATGGATTTTAGCTTGAGAGGTGTCGTTAGATTCGTCTTTACTGTGAGAGTGTCACTGGGTATATCAAAATAAAAAATGGCGGATTTTTGGCGCCAAATTCAAATGTTTGGTACGCTCTCCAGCCTGAACGGCTCAATGTATTTTAGCTTGAGAGGTGTCGTTAGATTCGTCTTTACTGTGAGACTGTCACTGTGTATATCAAAATAAAAAATGGCGGATTTTTGGCGCCAAATTCAAATGTTTGGTACGCTCTGCAGACTGAACGGCTCGATGGATTATAGACTGAGAGGTGACGTTAGATTCGTATTTACTGTGATAGTGACACAGGTTATATAAAAAGGCAGTCCGGTTCTTTTTTTTTTTGATAATGACTACTTGTTGTGTATGTCCACCGAATGATTCAAAGACGCCTGGACAGATTAAGAAAATTCTTTTTTGTTTGTAAGGGTTGGTTTATCAAAATCAGTTGTGGAGTTTGGGGGTGAAGTTGGTTTTTAGTTTTGAAAAATTATGCGTAGTGAGTTATCTAACAGGGCTGGCAAAGCCCAGGGCCATACGACCTAAAAGCCACGTTTAGCGAGATGGTGTGCGGTAGAGATGTGCCGTTGTCGGCGTTATTGGCACCATTGGGAATATTGCTGGCAACGCTGCCGGCAAGATTGCCCAAAACAAAATAAAATTGTGTCGGGTTGCTAGCTGCATCACCTAAGAACATGATTAGTTCGCGCAAGTAGCTGGTAATTTCTACGTGAATTATTTTCCATACCAGCATGTAACAATAAAATAAACTACATACTGAAAACAGCAATATTTTTACAAGTTTTTATTTAGCTTACCCTATTTTGTTGTTGTTTTTTAGGGTTCCGTAGTAAACAAGGAACCCTCATTTGTCTGTATATCTGTCCGCGGTTCTACTCAATGACTATAAGTACTCGAAAGCTGTAATTAAACATGAGTACGTTTATTTATCATGCCAAAAACATGGGTGGTAAAATCATGAAATTTTTTTTTTTGCTTAACGCCCGTACCTGTAAAGTCTGAGTCAATTTATTTTTCTTGACTATCCCATTGTGTGGGTTATCGTTGATGAAAGGTCTATCAAAAATATTGTGAGCTTGCAAACATCATTTTTCGATTTAGGGATCCGTTTCTGAAATATTTGATTATATAGCAAATTTTTATTAAGAGTCAAGTGTCCCCTCCTCCTCTATCTACTAAACGGTTGTGTAAGGACTCATGTAAATTCACGGCAGCAGTGTGTGTCCGTCTTATTATAAAACCCAGACTAACTTTGTTACTAGGTTTAAACCATTATCCGACCAAATCAAGTTGACATTTAGTAATATGACACTGTCTCACCTGTCAATGTCAACTTCATTTTGGGCGGATAATAGTTTAAACCTAGTAACGAAGTTAGTCCTGTTTTTATAATAAGACGGTGTATGTTTAAAGGAAAACTATCAGAGCTAAATAGGGTTTACAAATTAAAGAGTTATGGGCGACCAACTTCTTACATATAATGTACTCGGAAAAGTAAAATTTCATACAAATTCAATAGAAAATTAGTTTTTTAGACTTTTTAGTTCCGTAAACTCAAAGTCGGCATTTGCAACTACGGAACTCTACACTTGGCAGATTATTTTTATTTTTTGGGACATATCTTCCAAATAACATGGAGCCACTTCTTGGTTTCCGATTGAGATGTAATTTTGCCCCATGTAAATCAGATGACAATATTATTCTGACAAGAAATATAAATATATAGGGACAAATAACACTGATTGAGCTAGCCCCAAATTTATATTTTATAACAAATACATATATAGATAAACATCCAAGACCCAGGTCAATTTGAAAAAGGCCATTTTCCAACTTGCCCTGACCGGGGATCGAACCCGGGACCTCTGGGTGGCGGACTAGCATGGTGACCACTATGCCACGGAGGACTCCTAATGATGGAGTCTGAATGTGGCCATAGGATCTCTGTAATAAAACTACGCATCCCCATCGAGTTAAGGCTTTTAAATCTGTCTTGATAAGTCCTCACAATCACAATAAAAGCTTACTCGTATGTACGAAAAAAATAAACGTATTGTTTCATACAGGATTATAATTAACTCAAATAGGTATAGGCGTTTTCGAGTTTAAATGTAAATAAACAGAACCTCCTCTTTTTTGAAGTCGGTTTAAAACACCATAACGCAACTTTAATCTTTTACGGCATTCAGAAAGTATGTGAATGAACAACTGAAGTTATTTTAACTCGTAGTTGACGACGGAACATTCTTGCATTGAACATTTTTCGTTTTAGACGTTTAGGGTGTGTGCATATTTAGTTATTTTGTGGCGTAAACCATCACACTCTAGTTCGCCGTTCCGGAGTTCGATCCTCATCTATATACCGATACGTTATGTAGGATGTAAGAAATCGGATTGGAACAGTTCTAGGTTATGCTGATTATCATGACAAGGAATTCACCGAGCGGCAAATTGAGATGCAGCCTGGTGACAGACGGACGAACAGACACACGGACAGCGGAGTCTTAGTAATAGGGTCGCGTTTTTGCCCTTTGGGCACGGAACCCTAAAAACGGACTAACTTAGTACTTGGTTAAAGGGATCTATTGCCGACATAACAACAAATACTAAAAACTGATTCAAAGATTCAAAGATTCAAATGTTTATTCAGTAATTAGACCTTTACAGGCACTTTTACACGTCAATAAGTATAATTTATGTTACGTGTAAAGTATATTAAAATTTAATTTATTTTTTAAGAAAAGCTACCGATACCACTGAATAAATTTAATAGGGATTTATCCAGTACAATAAATTTAATTTTTTTGCCGTTTTTTGCTCGCTATTAATAACGGTAGACTTGAAATATTACACAGAATAATTAGTTGTATATTCACCTTAAAAATAAACAATAAAATTTATATAAAAAAAATTATGATCTCCCATACAAAAAACGTGATTTTTATAGATACTGGTACGGAACCCTTCGTGCGCAAGTCCGACTCGCGCTTGGCTGGTTTTTGTATTAATATAAGACTAAGTTTAATATAAGACTAAGTTTAATATAAGACTAAGTTTAATATAAGACTAAGTTTAATATAAGACTAACCCACAAATTCATAAAAAATAACAAGCGTTTCCTAAACCTATTTTAGATAAAACATGTTTTGTCCCTTTCCCTCTTTTTAATATTTGACATAGTGAGAACGAGACAAAACATATACCGTCTTATTATAAAACCAAGACTAACTTTGTTACAAGGTTTAAACCATTATCCGCCCAAAATGAAGTTGACATTGACAGGTGAGAGAGTGTGATATTAGTAAATGTCAACTTGATTTGGTCGGATAATGGTTTAAACCTAGTAACAAAGTTAGTCTGGGTTTTATAATAAGACGGATTTTAACTAAAAGAGGTTCAGCTAACGGTTGTATTTTTTTATGAAAAAGGGGGTAAGTTTATGCCCTACAAATAGTTTTGCTTGCCCTTCAATAAGCATGAATTGACATCTGTAAACCGTGCGTGCGGCGTCCGATCGAAAATCTAATTCCCTTTATGGCATGTTTGACAAATTGCCGCATTTATCAATCAAATATCAAGCTATGTAATAAAATGTTGTTTCGTAATGGTGTCACCTAACCTTAAGAGCAGCCTTCCCGTCTTACGTTTCATACAAACGCTCGTACGCATATATGGCGTTGTGATTGATTATTCTTGAAAACTTTTGCAGTAACAGATATCTTGTGCACTATTTCTAGGTTTCTATCGAAATAAAAAATGAATATTTGGAAAAACAAGTTCAGTATACGCCTCCAAAAATCTGCTTTTTTGCACAAATTTTACCTAAACTTTGATCGTTCATAAAGTACTCATAAATGGTAAAAATTAAAAAAAAAAAAAATTCAATAGAAACTTCGCAAATGTAATGAAAAACTTATATAAAAAAATATTTAACAAACTTGTAAGGCTTACTGACAAAAACGTATATCCTGAAACAAAGTTTTATGAAATTTCCGCACCCTATGAATAGTTAATATTCGTTCAATGCATAGTTAATAACAATACTAATTTCATTCAATACAGTGCAAACCGTGCCCTAAGGCGGTATCTCTCTCTTTTTGGTTTGCTTTTTTTTTCTAGCATTGCCCTGGATGAAAAACAAGCTTTTCGAACTATGCCCGCATTAACGACAGAGCCGCCGGGAAGGGCCGCCTTAAGGCCCTGTCGTCCGACACTCTAGGGGGCTGAGGTGCGGGTCGAAAGCACCCCGCAGGCTTCTACATATTTCGACTGACTGAAAAGCGGGAGGCGGGGAATGAACGCGGAATGTAGATTTTATCGTTTTAAAAGGGAACTCTCCGAATTTGTCTATAAATATTAAGTGGCTTTAAATGAGCACAAGAGTTTAATGTAAAATATCAGTAGTTAAGTCATTATCTTAAATAAATATATTTATAAAACGGGTTGAATTAGGTTTTTTTTTTCGAGTGAAGTTTATTAGACTTTGTTTTTGGACCATAACTGAATGCTACTTTGACTAGACTAAATCTTAACACACGTCTTTTTCAGACTTTAAAACACAATTTTCTATGTCTCAGATTAATTATAAATTAAATTAATAAATATATAGGGACAAAATATACTGATTGAGCTAGTCCCAAAGTAAGTTCGAGACTTCTGTTATGGGATACTAACTCAACAATACTATATTTTATAACAAATAAATTTAAAGATAAACATCGACGACCCAGGACAATTTGAAAAAAGCCATTTTCTAACTTGCCCTGACGGGGGATCGAACTCGGAACCCCTGGGTGGCGGACTAGCATGGTGACCACTACGCCATGAAGGTCGTCGATGGTTTTAAAAACTCAAAAACTCGGCCTACCTAGCCTTAACTAAATAAATGCATACTGGAATTAACGCGAAACATCCTTTTTTCACTCCTGATAAAAAAAGAAGGGTATAATAAGTTTGATGCCAATGTCTGTCCGTGGATGGGCCGATTTCGATGCGGTTTTTTTACGTGAAAGCATGTTTCCTTGCGGTGGTTCTTAGCTATATTTGACAGAAATCGGTTCAGAGGTTCAAAATATATGGGGGGAGAACGCTAGAAAGTCCCTTTTTATTAATTCACCTGGCAAGTAATAGATGGCGCTTCAATTATCAATTCCGCTTAACATCGATTTGAATATGTAGTTCCGCTATTTATCACTAGATGGTATCGTCGAGGTTTTTTTAATTTGCCTGGCAATAATTAACAAATTTGTATATGTATATTTATTTTTCCTGACCTTACCACATAATAAGTACTAGTACTCACGTACAGAAATCTTACTTAGAAAAGAAATTCAAAGAAATATCTACTTAATGTGGTTAGCGCTACGGTTTAATTTAGCTCGCGTCAGAAATCCTCACCTCTTCGTTAAGATACCTAGACATCCATTGCAAACTAATTTCTTCTTCGTCTTTTAACATGATTTGCATTGTTTTCCCATTCCCTCGATCGGCTTTTACGATCTGCAAAGAATCGGAAGCAGCTTACCAGGCGGAAAACTGTTCGATCAAAAAAAAAAAAATTAATAAAACCTTGACCTTGACGACCTCCGTGGTGCAGTGGTCACCATGCTAGTCCGCCACCCAGAGGTCCCGGGTTCGATCCCCGGTCAGGGCAAGTTGGAAAATGGCCTTTTTCAAATTGTCCTGGCCTTGGATGTTTATCTATGTATGTATATTTGTAATAAAATATAGTATCGTTGAGTTAGTATCTATCCCATAACACAAGTCACGAACTTTGGGGCTAGCTCAATCAGTGTTATTTGTCCATATATGAAAAAAAAGGAACAAAATTAGAAGAAGAATAAACATTTGAGATTGTTTTTAATCATATACAAAGTGTAACGGAAAGGGGGTATCAAACCGTAAGGGAGTAAACATACTAATCAATGTGAACAACTTTTACTATGGGACCATCCCTGAAATCGAAAAAATAAAACGACGGGTTGCACTCCGGGAGTGGCGGCAGAAGTAAAAACTTGAATATTAACGTTGTGCATTTCCATGGATGCGCGTGGCACGCTGTAACATAAACACACACGAACATTCGCGCAAGCGCCCTGCGCCGCCTAAACGAAACAGCAGGCGCAGGCATACATTTGCGCCGCGCCGTAGAAAGAGAGGGGGATACTTCCTCTCCTACGCCGCGCCGCGCCGGCTGTCTACTCTCCATCCGTTTTACGAATTTTCGATCAGGTCACGTGTCCTGACGCCCTGACGCCCTGACGCGAGTTTAACATTTTTTACCCATTACAAAAAAAGTGTACAACGCCGCTAAAGAAGTTATCACTTCAAAAAATCTTCGTGCCACAATGTATGGAGCCGCAGATTTTTAAGAATTCAGGGATGGTCCCATAGTGAAAGTTGTTTACATTAATTAGTATGTTTACCTCCTTTCCGTTACACGTTGTATATGTCTCAATTTGTAAAAGATAGTGCAACTTGGACCAAGCGAAAATGGAGAAATATTACAAAGTACCGATGTACCTCGCCCTTATGCTCAACCCTGTCGTCTCAGTTTTTATACCCTTGAATGTCTCATTTTATCGACTTCCGTGCGTGCCGCGGTTTGATCGAAAATCTAATTATGCCGTAAACTTTCCCGGGGATGGTTGTGCTAGCATGAAAAAAGAAAATCAGTGAGGCAAAAAATTTTTGCTAAATATTTTTTTTTTGTAAAGATGTTATTCGATTTTTTTTAGAAACGGTTTTGTGGTCTTAAATTCCACACGTGCACGTTATATAAAACGTTATATATTATCGAAAAAAAAATATATACAATTATGTCGTAAACTTTGCCGGGGATTATTTGCCGTCGCGAAAAAAGGAAAACAGTGATATTTTGTTAAAAATAATAATAATTGTTTACTTGCTTAGAATAACGTATCTAATATGCTGTAAGGTTTGCCGCGAATAGTTGTTGGCATGAAAAGGGAAACAGTGAATTTTAATAAATGTTTTTGAATTATAAATATCTTAATTTGTACGTTAAGCTAAAGTTTTTACGAAAAAATTACTAAGCGTAACGTATTTACCTACAAACGAGAAACAAGTATTGAGAAATTAAAAATCAGAGAAAAACAAGTTTTGAAACTACTTTCTTTAGATGAAACGTCAGTAATGTGCATTACAAACAGAAGTTAAGTGAACAGTTATTTGCTAAAAAAAATATAAGAACCCAAGACCGGGAATATAGAAGAATAGTGATGTTGTTAGGTCTGCCATCAGCGGTTGCCTTTTAAATGGTTCTGATGGAAAACGCACAGCCTGAGCAGAATGTCAAATGTAAGTTGTAGTTTAACCCCTTTATTCATAAAAAAATACAACCATTTGCAAAAAATGTTTTGTCTTGTTCTTTCGATGTCAAATATTCTAAAGAGGGAAAGGATAAAACTAGCGATGCATCCGATACCGATATATCGGCGATACTTCGGGTTAGCCGATATATCGGTATCGACGATATTTTTATGACCGATTCAACGATACTTTTTTTTTTTAAATCGCCTTTCTCCGCAAAACTTAAGATGACTTTGTTTTTTAAATAAAAATGTTATTAATGCTAATTGCTAAAATTTATACTACCTAATATCGACCTATGTAACTACTTTTCATATTAATAAAAAAATAATCCGACTGGTGATTTATTTATTTTATCTTCACGTTTAATTCAATTAACGTATCGGTATCGGTATCGGTATCGCCGATATTTGTATAAGAGTATCGGTATCGGTATCGTATCGGCGAAAAGGCGTATCGATGCAACCCTAGATAAAACCAATAATTTTTTTATGAATATGAGTCTGAGATAAAATTCGCCTTGCCTTATTACCGGTGTTAATAGTTTATACACCACAGACCTAGATATTTGTAACCGACTTAAAAACGGAGGATTTGTAAATTTGAATGTATTCATATATATTTTTTTAAATTTTTTCATGTATGTTCCCCGATTACTCGAAGACCAATTTGGATTTTTTTTTTGTTTGAAAGGCACCTTGTCAGGTGGCATTTTATCAAAAACTGTGAAGTGTAGAAATCGGTTTTAAGTTATGAAAATTACGCCGCCCCGCGGCAGTGGTTTTCGCCGCTGCTTACGACCCTAATACGATGCCATCGCAGCGGCCCATCAAACGACTAACAAAATTTAAGCGGACCAACGACGTCCAACACTGTGTAAATGAATTTCTTTCGGAGTTTCTTCTTTTCAGTGGTCGTTGCGAAACGCTAACTAGCATCGGTAGCTTTTCTTTAAAATAATTTGAATATGATTAAATGTATACTTAATTTATTAACGTTTAGAAGTGACTGCAGAGGCCTAATTACTAAATAAGTATTTTAATGATTCTTGATCGTTTTTTGACTGTGGAAAAGCAGTGAAATTCTCAGATATGATATGCAATTTCTTTTAAGGGTCTAGCCGTCCTTCCATAGGCAAACTAAACTGCCCTCAATAGGAACCTATATCGCAATATGTTATATTGTAGACGGTATTAATAATAGTTAATCGAGTAGATATTAGCTCTATATCTCAGTTAATTGAGGAGCTATTTGAAATAAGTGTCCGGAGATGACTTTTTTTTAAAAAGTGATATATCTCTGTTGATTTTAAAGCTAGACAAACAAAGCCAATTCCACTGTTTATGACACACATTACAGTTTATTTAATATAAATTTTCATTAGCCAAGCCTAAATAAAAAAAAAACGCAAATAAATTGTTTTTTATTGATCTAACAGATCCAATTGAATTACCACTTTGAAAAAAAAAAATAATATTTGTCTATACCTTGCCTAACAGCATGCCAAGTTTCATTAAAATTTCATAAAGTGCAACATGTTTAAAAAAAATAATGAATGTAAGTAGACTACCTTATAACCACTTTGTTGAAGCTTTCAAATTTTATTAGATTTTACTTATCTTTAACGGACCGCAGTCCGAAACGCCCGAAAACCCACCACGACTAATACACTGTGATCATGTAGGAACATGCACGTGCGGATACCTACTTTGATAATCTAGTCACTATTTAATTTTTCAAAACTAAATACCGACTTATCCCCCAAACTACACAACCGATTTTGATAAAATTTCCATGGTACCATCTGGAAAGTATACCCTTTCAAACAAAAAAAGATTTTATTTAAATCTGTCCAGGCGTCTTTGAATAATCGGTGAACATACATAAAAAAAATAAAGGATCGCGACGAATTGATAACCTCCTTTTTTGGAAGTCAGTTAAAAAGTAGATCGACAAAATTTTGAGATAGGCTAGTGACACCATCAACCGTTAATGTACTGTCAAAACGCTACTTTGTTAAAGATTATTGAAATCTTATACAATACTAGCTGACCCGGCAAACGTTGTTTTGCCATATAAATAGATTGTATGTATTTTTGTATGTTGTATCATAAAAAATTGAAATTAAAAATTTTGTCTAAAAAATAAAATAAAAAATTTAGGGGTGGACTACCCCTAACATTTAGGGGGATGAAAAATATATGTTGGCCGATTCTCATAGATACCGGATAAGCACAAAAAATTTCATCAAAATCGGTCAAGCCGTTTCGGAGGAGTATGGCAACGAAAACTGTGACACGAGAATTTTATATATTAGATGAAAGTTTCAACAAAGTTTTCATTTAGGCTTGGCTCGTTAAAATTTATATTAAATAAACTAATGTGTGTCATAAACAGTGGAATTGGTTTTGTTTAGCTTTAAAATCACGAAAGATATATCACTTTGAAAAATGTGGTTTCCGGACACTTATTTCAAATAGCTCCTCAATTAACTAAGATATAGAGCTAATATCTACTCGATGAACTACTATAAGTACCCTCTACAATATAACATAGGTTATGATATAGGTTCCTATCGAGGGCAGTTTGCCTATGGAAGGACGGCTTAACCCTTTGCTAAAAATTTTACGACATTTGACATGTCGTCTTAAAATAAAAGCTAGCTGTAACGCGAAACGTACCTTTTTAATTTAGTTTGGCTGATGTTTCATTTTATTTATTTTTTACCTTCTTCCAAAAAGGAGGAGTTTATCAATTCGTCGCGAACTTGTTTTTTTATGTATGTTCATCGATTATTCGAAGACGCCTCGACCGATTTGAAAAATTATTTATTTGTTCGAAAGGGTATACTTTCCAGGTGGTCCCATATAATTTTTTATCAAAATCGGTTGTGTAGTTTGGGGGTGAAGTCGGTTTACAGTTTTGAACAATTATGTTAAAAGTTGTTATAGATTACGTTTGTATATGAAAAAGTTCATGGTGTTGCCCTTTTAACAATAGATTTGGGCAGAGACAGGTGAAGGGTTATAATTTTTTTAAGAATTAACCTTAGCGTGGCTGCGAAGACCCGCGGTACGCCTGCTTGTGATAATATCTGCATAATTTTAATATTCGAGTTGAAAGACCTATGATCGTGATTAATTTTCGTTTTCTGCTTCGATACCTACTCAAAAAACAGTAAATACCTATGCACTATGTTATGTTTCATTTGTAAATTTTCAACTATACATGAACCAATAAAACAAGTAAATACGTAAAGAAATAATTGGCCAAGTGCGTGTCGGGCTACACGCAGTGTAGGGTTCCGTAGTAACGAATGCCAACTTTGGGTTTATGTCAGTGAAAACGCCTAAAAACGAATTTTCTATTGAATTTGTACGAAATTTTATTTTTCCGTCTACATTTTATAATTTGATCGCCTATGACTTTTTAATTTGCAAACCTTACTTCGCTCTGATAGTTTTCCTTTAAAGTTCGTTATATATACTTAAGCTGTGATTTTTTTCACGTGTCCATATATAACCGTTTAACAGATAGATGGGGGGGACACTTGACTCTAACAAAAATGTTCACTTCAAAACCGGATTTTTAAAAACCGGATCGCTAAATTGAAAAACTGTGTAAAAGCTCATAATATTTTTGAAAGACCTATTCAACGATACCCCACATGCTTGGTTTATCGAGAAAACAAAATTGTCTTTTCACTTTATTGTATTTTACCACTTTTTCCACATAATTAATATACATATTCATGCCAAATCACAGCTTTCTCGTACTTATAGTCGCTGAGTAAAACAGCGGATGGACAGACAGACAGACAGACATGGCGAAACTATAAGGGTTCCTTGTTTACTACGGAACCCTAAAAATGAATAAAATCATACAACTTGATTTGTCATCAGATCTTGTTTGAGACTCCAATGCAAGCACGGCCCTCTCTGTACTACCACAGGCATACTTGGCCAGAGCAGCCAGAGGATTTGGCCTACACTCTCCTCGCTGGCCAGACGGGTTGGAGAGGTCTCATAGAAATTTACCTATATTAATATAAGCTATGTTTAGCTTGTAATTCCTAAGTCGCCGTCCACGACATCCACGGGAAGACTAGGAGTGGTCCTATTCTATATCGTGAAGTATACGCGAAAATTAAAACGCAATATTTAAGAAAAGCTTTAGACGGTGGAGGTGCATTTTCACTGGTCGCTTGAGAAGAGAACAAATCGGCTTAATAGGCTATTTGACTTAGGTTGTTTTTGGACAATATTTTATACGAATAACAAATAACACTAACAAGAAGCCGTTTTCTGAAAATAGAAACTAAATTGGTTATTAAATGAGGCAGCGATTATCATTTTAAAATATAAGAGTGGGAGCGTGGTGGGGACATCTTGCTATCTCTTTCGTAAGCGTGACACCTAATAACAGTGACGTCACGCGGGTGTATGTGCATCCTTTTTCTGTTATTTGACAGTTTCCCCTTCCACCGGATTTGAAAGGCTCATAACTTGCTTATTTTTGAGCGGAGTAAAATTATTATTTATGTTTTCGGTTTCGTATCATGTTACTTTTTGATATAAATAAGAAAAAAAAAACGAGTCAAATACCGAATTGTTTTCACAAAAGTAAAATACATATTTAACTATTTTCTTCATAAAATCGTCACTATTTACCTTCTCTTCATAGCTATTTATATATAAGTATAAATAGATGTATGTATCTGTAATGTGTAGATATTCATTTTGATATTTATGAATAATAGGTATATTAGTAATGTAAGTCAATTGTATTGTTTTTTTGTGCCGCATAATTTTCTCTGTTTATCCCTATAGTGGACTGGGAGAAAATGCTCGTAGCATGAAGACCGCCATTTGTTAAAAGTATATTTGTACTTTTTAACAATAAAGTTTGATAATAAAATAAATATTTAACTTAGGGGCTTTGGATTGTATGTTTATCTATATATGTATTTGTTATAAAATATAGTATCGTTGAGTTAGTATCCCATAACCCAAGTCTCGAACTTAACTTGGGGCTAGCTCAATCTGTGTTCCATTTTTCAGCCCACATCAACCCACTGCTGGGCATAGGCCTCCCTTTTTTTTGCGCCATTTCCCACGGTCCTGTGCCATTCTCATCCACTGCTTACCCGTCAACCTTACAATATCGTCTGACCAACCTGCCGGTGGTTTCCCTACTGGTCTGTTCCCCTGTCTCGGCCACCACTCGGTCACTGCTTTGGTCCATCGGCTGTCTTTTCTCCTAGCCAAGTGTCCTGCCCATTCCCACTTCAACCGCGTGATCCGTCTATGTAATTTGTCCGTATTTATTTATTTAAGGGCTCTATCTCTTACTAGTGTTCAGCTGACCGGACGGTTTGTGTGTTTGTTGCAGTATCTGACTTCCAATGTCTACAGCCGTCGGCAAAGGCGCCGCCGGCGGCCAGTCTCCCGTCGAAACCGGAAGTTAGTCCAGGTAAATACGGTCATGACGAATGGAAAAATACATTTAGCCCATCGGTTAGATCAGTCTTTCCCAAAGTGGGCGATAACGCCCCCTTGTGGGCGCTGGAGGCTTTAAGGCGGTAACGGGCCCAGAATAAAGTTGGGGGGCGCTGATGTGATTTAAGCAATGAGTGATTTATAACTTCAGCTATTTCATATTTTAAAATTCACTGAAAATTAAAATCCTCTTACTACACAACATCCATTTATTAGTTCATATTTATATCCTTTTTTATTGTACAAATATAAACTAAAAATGTAATTAATATTTATTATTTTAATGCGTTCACAACGCTATTTATATCGTTAAAGGAATCAAACACTGAACAAATTTCGTGTTTTAAAGTTTCGCAGGTGAGGTCCCCACTTCCGATACTCTTTATTATTGTAAAATTGTATTATTATTGCTATTTTTTTATTTAAAATTAACAATGTTGATTATTGTTATTTTTTTATAAAAGATACTCTAATGTGTATGTATTATTATTGCTCTCTCTTGTAAAAAAGTCTAGTTTAGAATATAGGTTGAATTAAACTACAGGCAAGACAAATATGTGATTCAGGTTTTTATGGTGAAAAAAATGGAGGGCGCTACAAAATAACTGATTTTTTAAAGTGGGCGTTTGACAAAATAAGTTTGGGAACCTCTGGGTTAGATTATCAAAAAATATTGTACACGTATCTTTTCTTTTCTCTGAGAAAAAAAAATTACAAAGATACAGCGAATTGAAATTTCGCATGTCGTCACGGGTATGGGATTTTACATAGCGGTTACGTCGCAAGCCCCCACTCCGAAACTTTGATGCTCCGTATCTTTGTGAATTTTTACTTTTTTAGTTAACTGAAAAACATGGGTCCATTTTTTTTGGATAATATAAAAGACGGACTCATTTAAATGATACTTTTCTGACCCTGTCGTCACTCCAGTCTAACTGATTGCTGTCTGTATATGAGAAAAAATATTATTGGGGCCTTTGTCAACGCAATGGAACCCAAATAAATGATTGTTTGAATTTTGGAATCTTCAGGAAGATTAAGGGGTCGAGGGTCGTGCCGCTACTCAGGCCGAGTTTCAAAATCCAGCATAAACCGGTGCGAGCCGTGCCGTGCCTCAAGCCGATGTCTCACTTACACTATCTGTGCGCACTCAGCCAAATGCAAATCTGAGCTTATATCTCGAGACCTGTACCATAGAGTAATATAATAATATACTACGTATAACAGATACTAACGTTTTAAACTACTTCTAAATCCGCTTCATTATTGAGTTCAGGGTTTAGAAGGCCATTTTTCACAGCCCTTTTTTTTTCTCCAGTGTCAACCCCCCCGGCCTCCGGCTCGTCCCCCTCCACAGCCCTGTTCGGCTCTACCGGAGCGCCCTCTATACACAAAAGCCCTATCAACTTGCTGTACGAGAACTACCCCGGGCTGAGCTTCCTGTGCACATTTGGGGATGGTTCACCACTCGACGCGCCACAAGGTAAGCAAGTGTCAACTTTGTTCGTTTTTCGTGTGTGTGAGTGGCCAACACCATTGTCAGATTTTTCAGGCATCTGACATAGCTTGACGACTGGTGTACGATGTTGACATCCGGGATAGGGTATTTTTAACCGACTTCCAAAAAAGAGGTCATCAATTCGTCGCGTTTTTTTTAAAAGTTATGTTAGAAAAGGTATACTTGTCTGGTGGTCCCATAGACAGTTTTATTAAAATCGGTTGTGTACTTAGTTTTGAAAAATTATAATCTATCATTTTTATTATTCATATCAATAAGTAACATTATCCGCACCCGAAAACAAAATGATTTTTTAATCTGCCCAAAAATAAGTAAGTTATAAGCTTTTAAAATCTGGTAAAAAGGCAAACTGTTGAGTAACAGGAAAGGGATGCACGTAGAGTGATCCTGACGTCACTGCTGTTAGGTCTCACGCGTAAGAAAGAGAGTAATGTTCCACCATGCTCCCATCTCTTATATATTTGAAATGCTAATTGCTGCTTCATTAATTAACAAAAGTTTAAAAAGAATTAAGAATTAAAATATTGTAGTATTAACACACATACACAGTAAAATAACCTCTTATACGTGCCTTCCGAAGCACAGATTTACAGTTTTTTTATGCCACTTATGTTCCATCCAAGTGCGGACCACGCCCGGTAGTACAAGTCTTGACCATTCTTCTGGACTTTGGATAAAAATGTTTTAGTTTTTTTACATTAATGTTTTTTTTTTGCAGCTCCTCTTCAATTAAGTCACAGCATGAGGTTTAAAGTGGTGTGCCAGGTGAAGGATCAAAAGTTCGAAGGATACGGTAAGTTAAAGAAAGCTTTTAGAAACTTTTTCCTAATAATACATTGGTAAATGATTTATTTGTTTTGTGTAACACTCAATATACGTTATTTAAGGTATACAATTACATAGCTATATATTATTAATAGGACCATTTCAAAAAATGTAAAAAAGAAATTGTAAAAAACAAAAAAACAATTTTTTTTCAAAAAAATTACCAATTTTTTTTTATTATATTAAAAATCAAATGTGTTTTTTTACAGGATCAAGTAAAAAGCTAGCCAAGTTAGCTGCTGCGCGGTCAGCATTGGCAGTGTTGGAGGAAGGTCGGGTGGAAAACCCTCCGGATGCCGTTCCCTCAGGGTTCTTGCCACAGACGTTAGCCGACCATATAGCTAAGTGAGTCACCATCATCTTCCCGTATTCCCGGCCGCATCCTTGGTAAAAACGGGAACCTATTACTAAAACTTCGCTGTTCGTCCGTCCGTCCGTCTGTCCGTCCGTCTGTCCCTCTGTCTGTCTGTCTGTCACCAGACTGTATCTCATGAACCGTGATAGATAGACAGTTGAAATTTTTACAGATGATGTATTTCTGTTGCCGCTGTAACAGCAAATACTAAATACAATAAAATAAATATTAAAGTGGGGCTCCCATGAAACAAGCGTAATTTTTGTAGATGATGATACGGAACCCATCATGCGCGAAACCGTCGCGCACTTGGCCAATTAATTATTTTTAATTGTGGAACAATAAAGTTTTAATAAAAAAAAATATTCAAGGAAATAAAATTCTCTCGATTGGATTGATGGCTTCTAAGATCTGTGCAATAAAAGAACCAGCTGGTACATTCTTAGTTTTGTTCTTTCCTTCCAGACCAGCATAGAAGAAATAATATACGTTTTTTTTAAATTATACTCATCTTTTATTTGTCAGGTTGGTGAATGAGAAATTCAATGACCTGATGAAAGGCGACCTGGTGCACTCCAAGAGGAAAGTCCTCGCCGGGATCGTGATGACCATAAACAACAAAATAGAGGGCGCCAAAGTGAGTATTGTATCAGTTTTATTTTAGAACTAGCTTTTGCCCGCGGCTTCGCTCGCGTAGGGGTGTAATTTATCAAAATCCTTTCTTAGTGGATGCCTACGTCATAGTAGCTTAATGCATGCAAAGTCTCAGCCCGATCGGTTTAAAATTGACAAAGTTTCATACAAACTTTCATCCCCTATTTTATCCCCTTGGGGGTAGAATTGATCAAAATCCTTTCTTAGCGGATGCTTACGTCATAACATCTACCTACAGGCCAAATTTCAGCCCGATCCGTCCAGTGGTTTGGGCTGTGCGTTGATAGATCACTTTGTCAGTCAGTCACCTTTGAGTTATATATATTTGGATGCATTGATATAAGGTGCGCGGGTAACATCGGAAATGGGGTATGAACCTTGAAATATTTTTTTTGACCATAAACAACAAGATAGAGAGCGCTATAGTAAATATTGTATCACTTTTATTTTAGTGGGCATCTATTTATGGTGCGTTGGTGTAACATCGGAAATGGAGTATTAATCATGGATTTTTTTATGCGACTAGATATATTATAGTTTATTTCGCGATGGATTAGTGCCATCCCGCTCGTTATTATTACACAAAGCGAGATAGTGATTGGATGATAGATCTTGATAAACGCTGTCGCCGGTGCCATGCTACGGGGGCAGGAATGCTTTTTAACCCCTGTAGTAAGACATTACTATTATTATACCAATTTCCTTAACATTTAAGTAAAGTTAATACCTATTTTTATATTTTTAGTTCCTAAATATTTGTATGCTAAAAACGGCAAAACATAGCGAACTATTTTACATTATATTGTAACATCTTATCTATTTGTACCTATGTTTGACAAATAAATGATTGATTGATTGATTAAAAAAAAATGGCGGGTGTTATACGTTTGACGTTAATGCCTGTCCAGTTTGTCAGTCTGTGTCTGTCTGCGGCATCGTAGCTCTCGAACGGTTGGACCAATTTTGATGAGTTTTTTCTTTACGTGAAAGCAGTTCCTTTGCGGTGTTTCTTAGCTATGTTCGATGAAAATCAGATCAGTAATCAAAAGTTATTGGGGGTTAACGCTTGAAAGTTATTTTTTTGGGCAAATAATAGATGGCGCTGCGTATATCAATTAGTATATGTAGTTCCACTACTCATCACTGGATGAAAGAAGAAGACGTACTTGAAAGAAGTTTTTTCGTTTTAATTCGCCTCGCAAATAATTGCCTATATGATATACAATTATTTGCGAGGCGAAAATACAGATTAATTGTAAATTGTAAGGTTACACAAACAGAAAAGGAAATTATTTAAAATTGTGTAGGATAAACTTAGTATATGTGTGTTTTTTCGGTATGAAGTGTATACGTATAGCAACATATATGTATAGTATAGCAACACATATGTATACAATAATAATAATAAGTAAAATATCTCTAATATGTATGAAAAATAAGGATAGATGGATAAACAAAGGTTTGGGTAAATAATAAGTAAATAATTATGTAAATAATATAAATAGATATCAGTATTTAATGTATGTTTAGAGCTAAGAAAGAGCGGGGTCTCCTGGCACAGGCATTTTTATGCTTAAAAGGAGGCTCCGTCAACTAGTATATACGAATTCATTTGTAGATGATGAAATAAAGCTTTTTTTATTTATTTATTATTATTTATTTTATATGACAGTATGTTAAGAACATCAAGTTCATTGTGTTTGTCTGTTTGTTGCAGGTGATAGCAGTAACGACGGGCACTAAGTGCGTGTCGGGGGAACACATGTCGGTGCGCGGACGAGCGCTCAACGATTGTCATGCCGAGGTGGGATTTAAATTTCTTATTGCTGTTGCGGAGCGGGCCCGTGAACTGTAGCTACTAGGATCCCTACTGCGGCGCTGATAGAAACTATTGTTTAAGCGTCCCCTTACCCTGGACAGAATCAGATTTTCCCATACAAACGTAGTCTACGTTTTATTTTGAAACGACATGTCGGATATGGGCGAATTTATGTAATTTTAAAGAAATTGCAAATATTAAGGGTTATAATTGGTTTCCGTCGTAAAATTATGAACTTATAAGAGAATATAGTGTATTATATCATATTTGACCATCAGTATGGAAAACTTCTACACCCTTATATTTTGTTTTTAGTTTGTAAGTTGTAATTTGGACAGTAGATTTTCTACCTTGTATGCAGTCGAACGTTTAAATTAAACAATTTATAAAAATGGGCCAAACTCCAAGTAAAGAACAAGTTATAGTCGACCAAAATGGAAGTGACGTTGAAGCTCAAATGTCTCAGCAGAGCATATTAATGATTGCCATCATCGGTCTACTTATACTGGTAGTGGTGTACATCATGTGGCGTGGCGGCAGTTCCGTAGCCGCGTGCGATCCTGGCTACGTAAGCAGATCGCGGCCAGCGTGCCGAATCTCGCGCATGTGAGAGTAGCGCCGCCGGCCACCCAAGTTGCGGCGTCGCAGCCAGTGGTTCTAAACCCAGCGCCCGCGACTTCCCAATCTTTTGCGTGATTGTGTATATTTCTGGTGTAAAAGTTAGTGCGTTGCGTTACATACCTACACAGTGTTTTGTAAAATTGTATTTTTGTATGTACATAAAAAAAAATATTTTTCACATTCCTAATATTTTTCAAAATTTTAACCTTTTTAAATTCAATGTAAGTGCTTTACCAACAAAAATAATGTAAGTAAAAAAAATAATTAAAATTTTTTGTAAAATATAAAACAATTTTACCTTTTTTTTCTTTTTGAAAAAGGGGGGGAATATTGTTGTAAGTAACTTTTGTAAAGCGACTGACGAGCGAACCCCCCGCGTCTCGCCAGTCGTCTCTCGGTCGCCTCGACCAACGCTTGTGATATGGAATAAACGTTGACGTGAGAGACCGGCATTTATCTTATACTCCCCTAATATCCCGACTCGAGCCAGAACCCCGACAAGTTCATAATTTTACCGTCGGAAACCAATTATAACCCTAGATAATTGCGATTTCTTTAAAATTACATATTTATACCGAAATCTGATTTGTCGTTTCAAAATAAAACGTAGACTACGTTTGTATGGAAAAGTCTAGGGTAAGGGGATTCTTAACTTGAAATGGACTGTAATTCTTGAATGTATAGATGAACAAAATTCGTGTCGCCCGACAGTAAAAAAACGGAACGCACGCGCAGCTGTTCGCTCTGAGCGCAGATGGCAAGTGTTGAAGTGATTGGGGCATGTTACATTGTCAATAATATCACGGTTCCGTGATAATATTGATGGTGTAATAGGCCGTATCGCGGTATCGTGATAATATTACAGATTATTCGGATATCCTGAAATCCGCGATACTAAGGAGGCGTGGCTTCAATATTATTGAAATGCAAGCGCATCGAGATATTTCTTCTGTCATTATTAGCTCGCAGCCATGGCGGAACATGAAAAAAGAATTTTTTTGGAGTAGCTCCCAGAGGAAGTAATTTTTTTTCTCGCCTAACCCATCGTGTGGGGTATCCTTGAATAGGTCTTTCAAAAATATTGTAAGCTTGTAAACACAATTTTTCCAATCTGAAATTTTTGACTTATTATTATTTTTTGTGGACCTAACTCTAGCTAATTCAAGGCATTTTGATGATGATATTATTGATACATGTAATATGCCGTTTCAATACTTGCGATACCGCGATATTAGGATCGTGATAATACTGATCAATGTAATATGCCCCAACTAGACAGCCGCGATCTGTCATCGATGTGAAGTGCGCCGCTCTGACGCTCGTGCAAGCGGCGCCGTCTGGTTGTCAATGGTGCGTCGATGTTGCCAGCAACATTGCAATGGGGTTTTGGCTGAAAGTCAAGTGGTTCATTCACGGAATACGTAATAGTATTAAAGTACAGAAGAATCACTCTTAGAACATTTGCTAAATTAAACCCAGTTACAGCGCACTAAAGTCGTATTTAGTTTGCCCGCGCATGTGACTTCCGACTTTTAGCTTAACGTGCACCGAGCGTGCCAAAATGTACCTTACGTCTGCGAGCGACGGTCCATACCCCTTTATCATCAATTTATTTAAGAACTACGTTCTTTTCGGTTGAGTATTTTCCATGCCTCCTGATCTTTAGCTAAATACTTGACTTCCCTATACGACTCACGAAAAACAATTGGAGTCGTCTACGAAATGTTTGCATTTTACATCAATAAAGTCCTTATATTATTGTTTTTTCTTCAGGTCGCAGCTAGAAGGTGCTTACAACGGTACCTCTACGCTCAGTTGTTGATGTACGCTTCTGCTGCAGGTATTACATACATATATACCTTACCTGTTGGTTGGTTCTGGCATGCCTACACTTATTTATTTTCCCTCGTCACTAGATGGCGCTATAGATAATAAGTAAAACATTAAAATCTTTTATTACTGTTATTTAAATAAAGTAGTACTCTGATTAATTAAATATGACTTATATGTAATGCAATAAATATTTTAAAGCGTATTCAGCACTTTCTTTGTCACTTTTTTTGCTAGTCGTGTGTGCTGCCATCTCTGTGAGAGCAGCTGGTACTAATTTCGCCTACTAGTTTTGCCTACTTACGGGCCCTTCAATAGTTTCTATGGCGAAGGGTATCTGTTACGTTTGTTATTATATTATCTTTGGTTCTGGTTTACCCTTTGGGTTGCGGAGTTCAGACGGCAGTCGCTCTGTGTAAAAACCAGTAACCTCGTCAAATCTCCTAGGTTAGGTAGCGGACCCCGGGCTCTGAAGCGTTACTGCTGAGGATGCAACCGGGAAAATACGCTCTGATAAAGATGATACCTACTGCCTGATTTCATCTCTTTTCCTCTTCTGGGTCTGCTGGAAGAGATTTCTGATGAATTAAGCAGTACCTATGTACTCAATGTTCTTTGTTTCTATGTTTGAATTTTGTGTACTTGAATTTTGTAAACAAAAATACATTTATGTATTATACGATATGTAACAAAACCCTGTCCGATCCTGGTAGGAGCAACTAAGACCGCCAAAATGAACAACTTTTCCTATGGGACCAATGCTTGAAGCTCGAAGAAAAAAGTCGACATTTTCATACAAATTGCCAGGTCTGCCGAACACTTTTGTATGAAAATGTGGAATTTTTTTTCGAGTTTCAAGCATAGCTCCCATAGGCAAACTTGTTCATATTGACGGTCTGAGTTGCTCCTACAGGAATCGGACAGGGTTTTTGTTATATATTGTATACCGTCTAACAATGTATACCGACAGTGTTAAAAGGCTGAATTCAGTCCATGTTACTGAACAACTTTCGCCAAGGAACATATAACGAAACTAGCTTTTGCCCGCGGCTTCGCTCGCGTAGGGGTGTAATTTATCAAAATCCTTTCTAAGAGGATGCCTACGTCATAGTAGCTTTATGCATGCAAAATCTCAGCCCGATCGGTTTAAAATTGACAAAGTTTCATACAAACTTTCATCCCCTATTTTATCCCCTTGGGGGTAGAATTGATCAAAATCCTTTCTTAGCAGATGCCTACGTCATAACATCTACCTGCATGCCAAATTTCAGCCCGATCCGTCCAGTGGTTTGGGCTGTGCGTTGATAGATCACTATGTCAGTCAGTCAGTCACCTTTGAGTTATATATATTTAGATATGGAACGCTAAAAATATATATTTCGATACACGTTTCTTGGGAAAAGTTGTTCAGAATTATGGACTGGAATAACCCTTAAAATTCTCTGAATACATCGTGGAACGGACATACTCGTAATAAATTAAACCACGGGCTGTACCAGATCACTTTAGTATAATGTTTTGAAGTAGCACCATATTGCAGACGATGTCTAGGTCTGATCACGAAGACGGAAGGTGGTCGATGGAACTCGGTTATAAAACGAACACAATCGAGTTCGCTACGGACTTGTGGCCCCACTGGTCATCCCCACCAGTGGGGTCACGAGGAGTTTCAAGTACTGATGTCTCCATTGTAGTGGGTCAGTGGGGTCACGAGGACCAAAAAAATGAAATGATGTGGTCATTTTTAAATTTCACACAAAAGAAGTTGCTGGCACCAGCTAGTTATAAATAAGAGGGGTATTTTTTTTCCTTACAGACCCACGCGTCCCAATCCCCTCCTCGGACGTGGAGCCCCTCCCCACTGGAGGCTACCAGCTCAAGCCCGACCGGCAGTTCCACCTGTACGTGAGCACAGCTCCCTGCGGCGATGGCCGCATCTTCAGCCCGCACGAGAGACAGGAGCCCGAGCCGGACAGACACCCGAACAGGTGAGGAAGCCCCCCTTTTTTAAGGGGGGGGGGGTGATGTACAATGCTGTGATAGGCATCCTAAAAGGTGAGGATTCCCTCCTCAGTCGTCCAATCCCCCCACCGCCAACCTCCCGGACGAGGAGCCTCTCCACTGGAGGCTACCAGCTCAAGCCCGACCGGCAGTTCCACCTGTACGTGAGCACAGCTCCCTGCGGCGATGGCCGCATCTTCAGCCCGCACGAGAGACAAGAGCCCGAGCCGGACAGACACCCGAACAGGTGAGGAAGCCCCCCTTTTTTAGGGGGGGGGTTGATGTACAATGGTGTGATAGGCATCCTAAAAGGTGAGGATTCCCTCCTCAGTCGTCCAATCCCCCCACCCCCAACCTCCCGGACGAGGAGCCTCTCCACTGGAGGCTATCAGCTAGAGCCCAACCGGCAGATCCTGTGTCGACGCATCTTCAGCCCGCACGAGAGAGAGCAACCCGAGCTGGACAGACACCCTAACAGGTGAGGAAGTCCCCCTTTTTTTTAGAGGGTATGTAGAATGGACGTGTATGATAAGTAGCTCGAGCCTGATAGTGATAGGAATCCTAAAAGGTGAGGATTACCACCTTAACCTCTCAGTTCCCAAACGGTAGCCGGCTACCGCGCGGAATGTCTATGGCGCCATTCCGTCGGTCCCCAAGCGGAAGCCGGCTGCCGCGCTCTCCCACTTGAGTTTGAACCTTATTTTAAGTTAATTTAAAGACTACTTTAGTATAAGGAAGTTTAATGATATATGTTCTTTATTAAATTTCCTACATCCTGAACGCACCAATATTGATAGTCTATGCTCGTTTATATATTTTTCGCCAGTGACATTTTGACATTTTTTTTGGCGGTGCGTCTTACGTCAGCGCATTTTGTTTGGTGTTTTTAGTGGATTATCGTAAATAAATAGTGTCTTTTTATAAAAAAAGTGATTATTCTGCTTATAATGATTATATTTAGGTAAGTTCATGTAAGACATAAATCGTAAAAACTATGATATAAGGCGCAGTAAATTCCCCTTACATTTTGTCAAAGCAAGCCATTTTGGTTTTTATTTGTATAGTGCTAAGGACCGAATTCATACTTATAATAAGAATGCCTTCATAGACCCGAGTTTTTTATGATCATTCAATGGTGGTTTTTGTTTACATTTCAAGCTCATTTGTCAAAATGTTTACACAATTAGATAGCACAGGCCCTTATTCTTAAGTATTTGTTTGAGTGTTCATTCATTTCATTGTTATCGTGCAGATAACACATTTGTTTATTGAAATCTGAACTATAAACATGGTTTGTGCATTTTGAACTTAATGAACATGATATAAAGTTTAGGTCTAAAATTTATTTTTATTTCTAATAGATAGGAAATATATCAATCAGTACATTGTCGTTTACAGAATAATAAAATATGGTGTGAAAATTGAGAAATATATTTTTATGTGAAAGTAATTATTTACGTCGCCATTTTTTTTTTATTACCTATTGTGTAAATTTCTTTTATGACGTCACGCTCTTAAAGGGTGAGAGGTTAATCGTCCAATCAATATATATTTTTTCCAAATATTTCTCCTTCTTGTTTTTTTTTTTTTACGTGCTCGTACTGCCGCGATCCGTTGAGTCCTTGCTTGGCTTGAATTACAACGTCTGTTGGTCACCACCACACAACACCACACGAATTTACCCGGCCGGGTGTGAGAATGCTATTTAATGTCCAAAATACAAGCAAATAGAAGTCGGAGCGAAACAAAACGTGGCGTCCGCCGCGACGGGATTTTGCAAGAAGAGCGGGAAAAAAGTCCTGTCAAGTGACATTGACACTCGTGGCACAAGATTGCCAGCAATCAAAAACACTGCGGTAGCAGACCTTGTATTCCTCCTGGCAAGCACGAGCGCATATTTAAAAATAGAATGATACAATTAGTTCACTAAACTTCCGCTAGATGTGGCGGAACCAAGGATTTTTAATTATTTACATAAAAGGAGGTATTTTTTGTATGTCTGTTACGCGATATATTCGCCACTTGAGAACCCAATTAGATTTTTTATTTTATTTGAAATCCTTTACTGCCTAGTTGGTCCCTTACTTATTTGGTGAAGTTATCATTAAAAACTTTGGGGATATGAAAATAAAATAAAAAATCTTTATCGAGGAGCGAAATTCTTGAGACAGTAAACATTGGCTTACGATGGCGCCTGCAGTAGTTAAAAAATAACTGTGTCGCAGATGTCAACGCCGAAATGAAGGTAACATTTTTCCTATTTTTTTAAAATGAACAATACCTGTACCGGACAGTTTGGTCTCAGTACATTTAAATGATGCAGATGTCAGGTGGACACGGTGTGTTCGGGATGTTGGATGCAGGAGTCAAGGCCGTCAATAATTAAAACCCGACCGGTACCACGGAATGCGTTTATTGCACTAGTAAGACAAAGTTAACTTATGAAATATGCAGTATGTAGGTTACACGCACCGGCCAGCGTGACGTCAAAGTGTCATAGACCTAAGGTAATACTATACGCTAGCTCGTACAATACCTAAAACTAAATAAATGGAATAAACTCCTGAAAGGAAATTAAGTCGTTTGTGTTTTTTTTTTGTTAAGGAAGTAAGGAATTATTTGTTGTGTGCAGGCTAGCTCGTGGCCAACTCCGCACCAAGATAGAGTCCGGCGAGGGCACCATTCCTGTGAAGAACTGCAACAATGTTGTTCAGACGTGGGACGGTGTTATGCAGGTAAATATAGTTTTGTGTTCATAAAAATAAAAAGTAAAAAAACTAAAACCCAACTACGACAAAAAACGACGCTGAAAAAGTATAAAACAAGATTTTCAGAATACTGAACTGATCAAAGTTGCTAACGTAGTTGCAAGTAAATGGACACAGTAGACTCTACCAAGATGCCTTCGTTGTAAATTGACAATAACACTAAACGCTTTGACAATTCCTTTTTGGTTCGAGTAGCTAAGGTGTGGAATGAACTGCCTGCGTCTATATTCCCAGAGAAGTACAGCCCCGGGACATTCAAAAGTAGATTGAATGGGTATCTTTTGGATAGGCATGCTTCATCCTAGTCTTCATCGTCGCTTTCCATCAGGTGAGATTGAGGACAAATGCCTAAACCAATAAATTGTAAAAAAAAAAAAAAAAAAAAAATACAATACTATTCTGAAGTATGCAATATTCACTATGTAGAGATAAATTTACATGTTTGGAAAGGCGTAGTCACACGTTGTCAAAGTGCTACGGTAGGTAGGTATATGTAATAATGATATGTCATATGTCGAATTCTGATAAGTAGTTTAGAAGTTACGAGGGAACAGATGAACATACATAGTCTGTCAAAATCATAACCCTCCTTTTGCTTTGCCGTAGTCGGGTAAAAATTAACAACCGTTTGCTAAACCTATTTTAGTTAAAACGTGTTTTGTCCCTTTTCCTCTTTTCTACATTTGACGTTGATAGAACGAGACAAAAATTAACTAATAAAGGTTTAGCGAGCGTTGCAAAAATGCTTTTGTCCGGCTGTTCTCGCCTACAGGTCGCATTTTACAACCCCAGATCAAAAAGGGAGAAGAGGAGGAAGAGGCAAGGAAAGGGAACGGAAATAGGCGGAATAAAGTTCACCGGGTCTGCTAGGCCTTTAAATCCCTTCACTATAATAAAGATTGTTATTTTTTAAGTATTCGAAAATGTTAACATAATAATTAATATGTTATAACAAAATTAATATAGTAAATAATAATAACAAATCCTATTACAACTTTTTTCGACTTTTACGCGGACTAAGTCGAGGGTTAAAGCTAGTAGCTATAATACATAAATATTAATATGGAAAAATCACACAGATTGAGCTAGCCCCAAAGTAAGTTCGAGACTTGTGTTATGGGATACTAACTCAACGGTACTATATTTTGTAACAAATACTCATATAGATAAACATCCAAGGCCCAGATCAATTTGAAAAAAGATCATTTTCCATCTTGACCTGACCGGAGATCGAACCCAGGCCGGCATGATGGCCACTAGGCCACAGAGATCGTCCCCATATTTTTAGATTGTTAACTTATTCGTTATTTACCAGTGTTGAAATATTGGACGCGAAACCTAATAGCGCCTGCACAAAATCTCAAGGCAAAGCTACACAAACAAGGAATTTACAGCTGGCCCCAAAGTAAGTTCGAGACTTGTGTTATGGGATACTAACTCAACGGTACTATATTTTGTAACAAATACTCATATAGATAAACATCCAAGGCCCAGATCAATTTGAAAAAAGATCATTTTCCATCTTGACCTGACCGGAGATCGAACCCGGGCCGGCATGATGGCCACTAGGCCACAGAGATCGTCCCCATATTTTTAGATTGTTAACTTATTCGTTATTTACCAGTGTTGAAATATTGGACGCGAAACCTAATAGCGCCTGCACAAAATCTCAAGGCAAAGCTACACAAACAAGGAATTTACTGATGAACCGCTAAGGTTCTCTCTCGCCCTTCAGGTCAATGACTAGCTATATTGTGAAAGTTCTTTTTTATTGTTTAATATAAAATCCTTTATTTAAATTCTCAAATCTCGTTTCATTGCATTAACCAGGGTGAACGCTTGCTGACCATGTCGTGCTCAGACAAAGTGGCCCGCTGGATGGTCTCCGGGGCCCAGGGTGCTCTCCTGTCTTCGCTGCTGAGACCGGTGTACCTGAGCTCGCTCGTGTTGGGATCCCTGCTGCATCCACACCATATGTACCGGTAAGTGCTAGTTTAAAATTTATAGAATTGAGAAACAAGAATCGAGAGTCAAGAAGAATCAAGAATCGGGAATCGATATTCGAGAATCGAAAAAAGTCACAAATCAAATATTTATTTATCTTTAAATTAGCCTTTTCCTGTAACTTTTATAGGGAATAAAAGGTAAGTTATCGAAATAAAATAAGAAGCTTTGATATTGACACAAAAACAAAACCATGATTTCATTACACCAACATTGTTACTTAGAGATACATTCAAGAATCTGGAATCGAGAATCGAAAAGAGTCACCAATTAAATATTTTTATGGAAATTATAGCCCTTTCTTGGCACTGTTTTTAAATAATAAAATGTGAGCTATCTAAATAAAATAGGAAACATTGATATGTAGAAAAAAAAGAACATAATTTTATTACAGCAACATTGTTACATAAAGATACATTCAAGAATCGGAAATCGAGAATCGAAAAGAGTCAACAATCAGATATTTAAGTGGAAATTATAGCACTTTCCTGGCACGTTTTTAAGGAATAAAAGGTAAGTTATCGAAATACATTATGTAGCATTGATAAAGACACAAAAACAAAACCAGGATTCTATTACACCAACATTGATACTTAGAGATCAACAATTAAATATTTATGTGAAAATTAAAGCCCTTTCTTGGCATTGTTTTTAGATAATAAAATGTAAGCTATCGAAATAAAATACGAAGCACTGCTATGGAGAAAAAAAAACTGATTTTATTACAGCAACATTGTTACATAAAGATACATTCAAGAATCGGGAATCGAGAATCAAATAGAGTCAACGATCAAATATTGATCTGGAAGTTATAGCACTTTCCTGACACTTTTTAAGGAATAAAAGTTAAGTTATCGAAAGTAAATAAAAAGCATTGATATAGACACAAAAAAAAACATGATTTTATTACACCAACATTGTTACATAATTTAAAAGTTTCCCTGTACAGATTCGTTTTCACGGGGTAGACAGAACCCAGGGGGTAACCCCTTGGTGACCTCTAAAAGCGGTACGCAAGTCGATCGTTACTGCGTATCCGCGTTTCAGTGTTAGGCAACATTGAGCATTAACGTATGACAATAGACGGACAAATAAATATATAAGGACAAATAACACAGATTGAGCTAGCCCCAAAGTAAGTTCCGAGACTTGTGTTATGGGATACTAACTCAACGGTACTATATCTTATAACAAATACTTATAGATATATAAAGTCTAATTTAGTTTCACATAGAAATAGTACGTCATTATCGTGCCACTAACGTATTATTTTATGGAGTAACCCCCCAGGGTGTTGCGTTTAGCGTGATGGTGTATATTTAAACGAAGAAAAAAAAATTCCTATGACTTTATTTGAACAATGCCAATAACAAAGTTAATGGAGAAAATATTATTTCAAGCAATTCTGCATACCAAGTAACATTCAGTTTGTTTGATTATAGGTTGTATGTATACAAATAGATTATTTTTTGTTTCATTCAAAAAGAAAAAGCAGTTATGATTTTACTGACATTTGAAATTCACATAAAAATAGAGGCCTGCGTTCAGCGTGTGACGTCACGTTCCAAAGCCACGCTCCGCTCGCACTAGCCTGTCCGCCATTGGAATGTGACGTCACCGCATCGAGCACTCATTTTAAAATTCTATATCTCGGAAACTAAACGAGATATCAAGATATTTTTGTCACATTTTTTTTTATTTTCAACATAGAATATGATGAGAGCTAAACATCAAAATTAGTGAACATTCTTCATTGAGGAGCTCTAGATACTAGCGCTTTCGCAAGTAAAGCGACACCTGGCGGGGTCCGGTCATAATTTCTGAAGCTCCTCCGTGCTTCAGAAGGCACACATAAGCCGATGATCCCGGCTGTCAAGTCAGATGCCTTTAGGCAGCCTGAAAAATCTGACACCAGTGTCGGCCACTTACACACACGAAAAGCAATAAAAAAAATATAACATGTTAAGCAATTGAAGAGATTGAAAGAGTCGGCTATATGCGTTTGTTAAAAAATAAAATTTTAAATGATTATAATCATTAATCAACAAATAATACAGGGTGCATTTGAAATCATTAGCATTCATTTAACTTATTAATATACTCACTTATAGGATATTTTGTACAGTAACAACACTTCAATTAATGCAATGCAATAAAAGTAATCAAAAAGTAAGAAAAATTACCAAAGTATCAAAACACTTGAGTCGCGGGCGCGTATTTTGTATACCTACGAGCCGTGAGGTCAGAGACCTCGCCGCACACAGCTGAGCCACTGAGAGGGCGCGGGCGGCCGGCATACAAAAGTAGACTTTAACTTACGTGAATAAGTTTTCAAATCGAGTGTGGACGGGTGGTGTCACACAAACGCCTGAAGATAGTGCGTCATTCAAGGTTACGTTTGAGGTAGGAACGAATGTTAGGTAAGTATGACGCGACGAAATTGATACTATTATAATTAATTTCTGTTTCGTGAGTTTTGTGACGATTCGTTTTTTTATTTATAATTGCAGTAATGGTACCTATTAAAGGATTTAAAGTATGTTTAGAGGTTTTCTTTAATATGTAAATGATGACTTTTAATTGACATTTAATTAGTCTTAAATTACTTTGTATCAAGGATATAATAGATACTTAAAAGGATGCCAACGAATTCAATTTCACCCTGTATAATAAAATCCTATTAATAAACTGTACAGTATCTAACTAAAAAAGGTATTTAATGTTTTACTTTATGGTTCTTAATAATGAGGGCTACCGCGGGTTAATTCGTCGTTAGAGGCGCTAGTGTAGCGTGAGGTCTTCGAAATGTCAATTTTCTCTGTTTCTGAGTTGGTTACGTGCGTTTATTACAATTCTTCTATTAAATTGTTGTTCAATATACATTCTAAAAGTAGTCTTTTCTCCTAGACCTAAATGGAAAGCTGTTAATTTTATTAAAACTAAATAAATCTAACTTATTCTATTGAAAATGGCGACTGGCGGTGCGTCATCAGGTAGTAAGTGCCGCGCGCGCTGGAAAATAAATGAAAATTTGTTATAACTTGAATACTTTGACTGGAATGAAACTTAAGGGGCTACCTGAATTTTTCGGGGTCCAGTGCCCCCATTAAAAATAAATCATTTAAAAGACAACGGAGATATCATTTAAAATTTTGTCATGATCAGACCCTAGATATACTAGATATAGACCCTTCAAACTATTTTATGAACTACTGTTTACTGTTTAAAGTATACGTACATACGCCAAAAGTGGCCGTTTTTCGCAATTGTGCGTAGAAAAGCTTCATGTTCTAATTTTAAACTGTAAACAATATTTCATAAAATAGTTTAAAGGGTTATCTAGGGTCTGATCAAGACAAAATTTTAAATGAAATCTCCGTTTCCTTTCAATAGATTTATTTCAAATGGGGGCAGCACTGGACCCCGGAAAATTTAGGTAGCCCCTTAATCACAATGAGTATTTACAAAACATGTGATTTTTAACCTAAAGAAATCACCCCCACTCCAAAACTTCGAAGCACTGTATCTTTGTGAATTTTTACTATTTTGCTTAACAAAAAATGTGGGTACTTTATTTTTGGATAATCTAGTTGACGAACTATATAAAATAATACATATATTATACCTATTCCACATCCATAAAGTAATGGGTGTTTTTAACCGACTTCTTAAAAAGAGGAGGTTATCTATTATTTTTTTATTATGCATGATCACAGATTATTCGAAGACGCCTGGACCGATTTTGAAAATAATTTTATTGTTTGAAAGAGTATACTTTCCAGGTGGTCCGATAGAAATTTTATCAAAATCGTTTGTATAGTTTACGGGTGAACTTGGTTTTTAGTTTTGAAAAATTATTTAAGCCAAACTGTACTTACTTCACTTCCCTGCAGCGATCGTCAGCCTATCCCCTTTCGGACTGAGCCCAAGCAACTTCTTTACAAAAGCCGTCACCTTACCCTCATTTCCCAACTCCAAAGTATACGTCCCTATCGACGGCAACACTGGTGAAGTGCCAATATAGTTGTTTCTCTCCTTTGTTACATGATTCAACTCCCCATTACCACTTTTGATTAACGTGTTTATCTCCCTCATCACCGTGATCACTGGCAGGACGTTCTTACGGTGTTTGAAGAGGAAATCTAGCATTTTCATTAACAAACTGTCGCTTTCGGCCGCTTCGGATCTTTGAAAGAATGGTATGAAGCGTTTTTGGCGTTTCTTTCTTAGTTTTTGATCGTTTGCGGGTGTTTTATCATCTCTGTGTTTGTTGTTTATCGTGGTATCCAGTAATTCTTTCGGATTTAGTTCAGTGTCTGTTGGATTGATGTCGTTTAGTTGTTTAGTATTTGGGGTGTTATCATCTTTGTGTATCTCCGTTTTATCACCATCTATTTTTATATTTACATCTGTTGGGTAAATTTTAATTGGTGGAATGTTGTTTATTTTGTGATCTGTTACAAGTTCTGTGTTATGTACTTCTATAGTTCCAATGGTTTTATGAAGGCTGTGGTTGGTAGCATTTTCGTATCCACTATTATAGTTAGTGTTAAAATGCTTCCCATTCGTATTAATCTTATTTACTTTTATATCAATCGTGCTATCTACAGCAATTAAATCGTGAGTAGATGAGAGTTTTGTTAGCAAAACACTTTCGTTAGTGTTGCCATAATTTATTTTAGCTTTTCTATATTGTGGTACCTTTATACCGTTGACTTTATTATTTTTGAACTTTTCACTAGATTTTTTGACGTTTTTATTAACATTTTCATC
Source organism: Acrobasis suavella (assembly GCA_943193695.1). Taxonomy (NCBI): domain Eukaryota; kingdom Metazoa; phylum Arthropoda; class Insecta; order Lepidoptera; family Pyralidae; genus Acrobasis; species Acrobasis suavella. Next base: position 9,644,897 of record OW971954.1, read on the forward strand.
TGCTTCTTTGTTTTTTGGTGGATTTTTAACTATTCCATCAGTAGTTTTGCTAGATATTACCATCGTTTTGGTAATACTTTCATCTAAATTCTGGTTTTGTGTTGGTAAATTGTCAGTGTTCTTTTTCAAAGTTTGTATGTAAGTGAAGAACTCGTATAGTTTTGTTTTAAAGTCTTTCTTGTCGTTGGGTTGTAAGTAGAATGAGTAGAAGCCGTCTGGTTGTTCAGTGCGACTGTCACCTGTGAATATGAATGAAGAAGAAAGGTAACATACAGTACATTCAAAATGGAAGAATGTGAGAAAAATGTGCAAGTTGGCCAAGAAGCTACCATAAATATATAGCTTGCGATTTCTCGTCGATGCTACTGATTGTGCTTGCTACAGGGCGTTTTAGCAGTATTAAGAACAAGTACAGTCTATTTGTACTGTCACATGGTCTCTACGAAATTTTTGGGGACATCTATATCCAGCAGTGAACTTCCTTCATCTGAATGCTGCTTTTATAATTTGTACTATTCCCGGAAGCAGTGATTTTGCGTGATATTTTTACAGTGCTTTAGATCCCAGTGCATTTAGTGATTTCACTGAATCTCTGAGGGTCGACCCCCCAACCTATGTGGGAGATGGGTCCGTTGGCGCAGTGCCCGTGTTTGTAATTCTTCCAACTGCCGTGAGATGTCGCTAGACTTAGGGGAGAAAATTCAGTAGAGCCAAGATATAGATGCATTTGATTTGTACAATGCCAGTGCGTGAGTAAAGTTTCACTGGATATCTTACTGAGGGTCGACTCCCCAACCCATGTGGGTGATGGGTCCGTTGGCGCAGTACCCGTGTTTGTACTTCTTCCAATTCTCGCAAGATGTCGCCACGAACGCGCGAGGTCTCAACACGGACTCGCTGTAGAATTGGTAAGAACGCCAGTGGCTGCAGAAGACTGTTTGAGGAGTAAGTGTTAGTTAGGTGGATATAATAGGTGGGGCTAGAGGCGGTCATGTGGTCCCCCGGAAGGTTGTCTAATAAATACACATGCAAGGTTTGAAGTTAGTTTAGTTTCTGTGTGTGAACACAAGTTCGAAATATTGATTGGTTTTACCTAAGAATGCTCCCCCCCCCCCCCATAATTGAATTTCTTAGTTAGGAGTTGATGAGACTTAAAGGAAAGAGGGAGAAAATGTAGTAAAGGGAATGAGATGACAAAACTTACATTTGTTGGTAAGATGCTGCTGGTGCAACACCACTTCCAGTTCGCACCCTGGCTGCGGACTGATCCCACCGTTGGGGTAGAAGTCCACGTGGCCGACCGGTCGGTTGAACCCTGAAAATAAGAGATTACGTTAGTAAAGTATATTTTTTCAAAATTTAAAATCGTCTTTTATCAAAATCGTTTGTGTAGTTTGGTGTTGAACCAAACTACACAAACGATTTTGATAAAATTCCTGTGGGACCACCTGACAAATATCAAATAAAAAAAGAATTTTCCAAATGTTCTAAGCGTCTTCGAGTAATCAGGGAAATTGATAACCTCCTCCGATGTTCCAACGGTTCTCTCGCTTCGTTAACATTCAAACAAAGTCGACTTTCAATGCGAACTGGAAGGAAGGTAGATCTCACGCTCGAATGCTAGTACTCCCCACCTCCTCTCCCCCTCTGTTCTCGTACACCAAAAGCGGCACGACAGATAAAATTAAATAAATAGATAGGGACAAATAACACTGATTGAGCTAGCCCTAAAGTAAGTTCGAGACTTGTGTTATGGGATACTAACTCAACGATACTATATTTATTAATAAATACATATAGATAATCATCCAAGACCCAGGATAATTTGAAAAGGGCCATTGCGTCTGATGGGTCTAACGTCTGCTTTAGGGTGGCAGCTTGTCAAATAAAGGGAACGTAGGGTCCAGGGGTGATTCTTGATACATCACGTCTCTATTCCTTGCGGGACAGACAGGACTTTACATACCAAAGATCCCCGCGTCTGTGTGTATGACGTCCACGAAGTCTGCGTCTGAAGGGTCCAACCTCTGCTCCAAGGGCAGTTTGTCGAACAAAGGGAACGCCGGGTCCAGGCCGGTGATTCTTGATATGCGCCCTGGAATTATACATTTACTGCTGCATCTTTATGTGTTACGGAGTAGACAGCCCAGGGTTTTTAGCCCATTGCTTTTTAACTCCCGACAAAATACAGGGGTGTTATAAGTTATAAGTTAGACGCTTATGTCTGTCTATCTGTCTGTCTGCCGGTATGTGTGTCTGTCTGTGGCATCGTAGCGCTCCAACAGATGGACCGATTTCGATGCGGTTTTTTTACGTGAAAGCAAGTTCCCTTGCGATGGTTCAGTCGTTAAAAAAGTTTTTAGGTGGTAACGCTTGAAAGGTTGGTATTGTAATTTACCTGGAAAATAATAGATTGCGCTATGGATATGAATATTATGTATTCCCGCTACTTATTACCAGTGGTCGGAGTTAGGTAGAGTTGTTTATGTACTTGCATCGAAATGTTGATAATAATATGGTACTTCCCTGATTTCTAATGGACATTCCCATGTTGCCAACAAAATTACAAATAAATAATCATAAAAACCTAAGAGATAGATAAGACAAATTAAACAAAGATAGTTACATACAATTTTTATAAGTATTTACATTAGTATTTTTATTACTTTTAACATATTGGCAACGTCGCGCGTGCTGTGGTTTAAATTATGTAGAAGTAAATTACTTTTTTTTTAAAGAAATCACAGGATTTTTCTTATCTTTAAAATTAATCCCGGGATTTGAGGCATATCCACTTTATTCTTTCGCTGTATAAAATCAGTGTAAGTACATTGTGGCATCGCCTATTTATTTATCTACATACTTACTTACATACATACTTACTTAAACACTTACTTACATCTAAAACATAATCATATTTTATACGTCGACAAAAATCGGAAGGCGGTCGTGATCGTACGGCATAAATGCTAGAAAATCCCTGCTGGCCGCGAGAACAATAGGTGACGTCGCGCGCCTACCGCCGCACTCCGAGTACCGAGCAAAAACCAGTCCGCCGCTATCAGCCTGCGCACGCGCATGTCGCTTTCTCTATACCGCGCGCGCCTCACTTCGCCTTGCTTGCGTGATAGAACTGATGCTTTGTGTATTGTGCTTACTTCCAATCTGTGAACTATTAAGACTTTCTTCCTATCTATGCTTGTGCTCTTAAACTGTGCCTTCTGTGACTTTCTTCCGTGCCTTCTATGTATCCTGTTTTACGTCGAATATAGCAAGTTAAAACGAAGTGAGTTGTTATTCATCGCCTAGTCGAGCCGTACCTACAACCACAACATAAATAACTCTACCTAATTCCGACCTCTGCTTATCACTAGATGGTGTCAGGGGTTTGAATTTGCCTGAAAATCATACTATTGTCGAGGGTTAATAAAGCTTATGGAGCTGACAAAGTTTGCGTTGCTTACCAGATTTTATAGCGCTTCCCGCCACTCCGGCCGACTGTGCACCGAGACTGTGCCCCACCAGATGCGTCATTGTTAGGTTCAGACCCCTGAAATAGACATAAATTTTAAAATTTGAAATTCTCATAATAAGACGTGAGTTAATTACTAGTGGCGCTATCTAGTGGTGTTTTAGTGAACTATTTTCCGTAAGTGAACGTATTATATTGAGTTTACCATTTCATTTTCAATTGATGGATTTCTTATAGGTTTCCTGTAATCTAAAAGCAATGAACTATATTATGTAATTTTTCAAAATATATTTGGGATCTTCATAACGAACCGTTTCATATATACTATTATTTATAAAATTCCACCTGATTTGGTCCAGTATATTCGGAGCAAATTGGCTGTGACAGACGGATGGACAGACAGGCGCACGAGTGATCCTATAAAGGGTTCCGATTTTTCAACTTCATATCTCCAAAGTTCTTCATCTTATCATCACTAAATTAATATAAGACCAAGAGATAGTAGATAGTTAAGGCTTCTTGGCTCAGGCGTCTTTGAGTAATTGGAGAACGTACATAAAACAGGTGAGGTACTCGTACATTTTGTCTCGTTCGGCGACCACTAGGCTAATAAGGCGAAAGTCATGCGCGGCGTGCAAGCTAAATGGGACTTTAGTGCGCTGTAACTGGGTTTAATTTAGCAAATTTCCTGCCCAAGAGTGATTCTTCTGTACTTTAGTACTGTTACGTATTCTATAGCTCACCTAGACACCAGGTAGTCTATAAACTGCGCAGCGAAGTTGCCAATGTACCACGTGTTCTCGGCAGCTGTGAAGTACCACGGGCCAGCCTCTAGGGTGCGGGAGTCCACCATGATGACGTTAGTGTCTCCTTTCAGCATATATGCTGGAACAACAAGTTTATTTCCTAGCCAAATAAAAAAAAAACTACTTTCAAGCTTTCACCCCCAACTTTTGAACGGGTGAACCGATTCTCATTAATCATAGCTAAAATCAATTTGACAGACAAGGCTTTCAAATAATAAAAAAAACACATTGAAAACAGCCCATTTGTTTAAGTGCTGCGTTGCTAAAGACAGACATCCCTCTTTTTACGTCAGGTTAAAAAAGATTGTAACCTTTGACAGCCTGTATCAGTACAGTACTAGATACCTCCCACCCACCCGATGAGAAACTCCCACCAGGTAGTGACCTCCCCTGGGCAATCTAGGAGTCCTTAAACAGACTCCGGGCTGGTGTTAGGAGATGCTACAAGAACCGAGTTAAGTGAGGTTTCTCTGTGACATCGCTCCAGGTACATCTCAAACAACGACCTTTGTGAATGTGGAGCTGTTCATGCGTTCATGCAAAAGCAAAAGCTTGCACATTAGAAGATCTAAACTCGGCTAATTACAGGTTACTAAGTGTGGCCACACACTGTTCTACAACCTTATAAAAAAGCCATTCCGACTCGCTAAGAACAAGAAGTACTAGATAAAAGAACCTCTACGCCAGTATAAAGAACTTACAAGACAATAATGAAGACACGGAAATAGTTCACAAAAAGGCATACGAGATGGCGTTAACAAATTCGTACATCTCGATATCAGAGTTTGTGCAATTGTTTGCTATATATATATATATACAATCTCCGATAGCAGACCTCCATGATCCGGACGACCCCATAAGTCGTGCGATTCCCCCTTCGACAGAGTCACCTGCGCAACGCAGGCACAGAATCACCATTAGATCGATCGCAAATCCCACTCGCCGGCGAGTGCGGATGTGGAATAGGAGTAGGACTGGCGCGTTCACGAGGTACCGAACGGTACCCGGACGCTTTTTGCCGGTCGGCCCTTCAGGTGCTTGACACTTAGTCAAAGCCGATCTCAGTGACGCCCAAAGCCGAGGTTCGTTCCCACCCTGTGGGAGCCCTTTGCGCTGTCACTTTTTCCGGTGTGGACAACATCTAGCCGCATTCTGGCAAATGTTGGTCCCGCCTTTTAAAATCCGTCGCGTCCGGTGAGCTGTAGAATGCTTCCAGTACACGGGTAAAATTAAAAAAAAAAAAAAAAAAAAAAAAAGATAGCGGACCGTCGAAGCTGCTGCTAGTAGTTTATAAATATAGGAATCCGAGCCTCTGGCTCGCTCCTCAAACCTTGTCTTGTGAAGTAGGAAATGCCGTCCAAGGCAAACCAGGTACGTCATTACAAAAAAAAATATACTGTCAAAGTTGCGGTTATCCCCTTTGTGGCAATAGAGCAATGGGCATATGGCATATATTACTTCGCTCCCGCTATAAAGGACTACTTCTCCGTAAAGGGAGTGGGAGGATTGCAAACAGGAGACCTTTGCCGTCAGAGAAATGCTCCTTTCAATCGGGAAAATAATTAAAAAGTTCCTCCTCCGCTGCCTTGGGCCTCCAGACCTTCAAATCCGGTGACAAATACTGTACAGTTACCTTCTCTGACCATGAGGCCGCTGCCGTCGTCCGGCTGCTCCAAGAACGCCCCGAAGTAGATGACGGTAAGCGCGTGGAAGTCCATGTTTGATGCGAAGAGTTTTTCGTCATCGCCCAGCATCAAGGGTTGGAATGTCGTTGGGTTGTGTCTGTAATAAAAAAATAAATATATAGGGACAAATTACACTGATTGAGCTAGCCCCAAAGTAAGTTCGAGACTTGTGTTATGGGATACTAACTCAACGATATTATATTTTATAACAACTACATACATAGATAAACATCCAAGACCCAGGACAATTTGAAGGAGGCCACTACGCCACGGCGGTAATGAAGAAGGTATAAATATATAGGGACGAATGACACAGATTGAGTTATCCCCAACGTAAGCTTAAGCTTGTGTTATGGGATACTAACCCAACGATATTATATTTTATGATAAATACATTACCTTATATATGAAACACCCAAGGAAGATAAACACCCAAGACAATTTGAAAAAGGCAATTTTCCAACTTGCCCTGGCTGGGAATCAAACCCAGGGGGGTTACTCCAAAAGCGGTACGCAAGACGGACGTTACTGCGTATCCGCGATTCAGTGTCGAGCAACACTGAGTACTAATGTATGACGATAAAGTCTGATTCGGTTTGACATAGAAATAGGACGTCACTTTCGTACGACCTACGTATTATTTTATGGAGTAACCCCCCAGAACCTCCGGTTTGGCGGTCTAGCGTGTTGACCATTACGCCACAGATGATTAGTTAGTTTTTTTCTACAATTTCAAATAATATGTAGAATATTTAAAATAATATTTTATGCACAAAATAGGGATTTGGATTGGGTAAAAAATATTTTATTTTATTATATCCGTCTACTAGATTATTCAAAAATATTGGACCCAAATTTTTTCGTTTAGCAACGTAGTAAAAATTCACAAAGATACAGCGCTTCGAAGATTCGTAGTAGGGGTGTCACTTTTGGTTGAAAATCGTGCTGATTGTGACGTTACGTGAAATTTAAATGCGTACCTTCGTCATTATTTGCTAATCGGAGCAAAGAAAAAATAGCGTATAAGTACCATTATTTTTTATAATCTAGATATCTAAAGAACCAAAAATTGTTTTTTTGTCCTACTTTTTTTTGGTACTTACAGATTACCGATCGATCAGCTTTATACTGAATCTGAATGGGACAGGCGCGGTCGCAGCCTGAAATTTTGGAGGGGGTCACTCACTACACTAATAAAAAATAGGTATACTAGATGTCATTTCCAAGTTATTTTGGTCATCATACGTAGTTCATAAAAACACCACTAGATGTCAGCAAACTATAAATTGATCGCTGTTAGGATAGCTAGAAATTTCCTTTTGGCAAATTTTTGGGATTTCTGATTCTGACCTTAGATTTTGGGGGGGGGGGGGTCATGTCCCCTGTGACCCCCCCCCCCCTCCTTCGGACCGCGCCTGGAATGGGATCACATTCAGTATAAAGCTGATCACATCGATTAGTGTGAACCCGAAAGAACAACTTTTACTATGGAACCATACCTGAAATCGTAAATAAAAAATTCTTCACCTCTCTACAAAATTAAATACCTACCGTGCCAAAATGTATGGAGCTGCTGATTTTTTTACGAGTTCAAGGATAGGCCCATAGTAAAAGTTGTTCACATTGATTAGTATGTTTACTCCCTTCCCGGTAGATATCCCCTTTCCGTTACACGTTGAATAGATAATAATGGCGTCACACAAAGTCAGAAGATAATGCAGCTGACTGCGCCACTCGAGGCTTGACACCATTGCAACTACAGCAACGCTCCCTGTGGTGGGAGGGTCCTTCATGGCTGAAGGAAGAAATACCAGAATCAACACAGCATTTTGAAATACCCAAAATTGACATAAAGGAAAACATTTTAGTTATTAATACAAATTTTGCATGCTGGAAACAGCTAAGTGTAACCACGCTTAAGCGAAATAAATCAATTCATTTCATTTCCTTTCATTTAATAGCAATGTACATGCAGTACTATTGACACCATCGCCTATGATACTAGATTTAATAAATAAGCATAGCAGCTTATCATATGCCGTCAGAGTCATATGTTGGATTCGACGATTCGGGTTACATATACGTCACAATGACGATAAAATAGAATAAAATGTAAGTTGAAAAAATACTTTTGATTAAACAGAAACTACTACATTGACTTTGATCACATCAATTTCAAAGGCTTGATGACCCTGACATGTTGAGAATAGAGCACTACTTCAAAAAATCTATCTTTTTCTAGAAATTGAGCGGCTCAATGAAATGTGCTAGGGAGATGTCATAGGAACCATTGGCATAGTATGGGTGGTTACAAGATCTGCCACACCACCGGATGTAGACTTTTTAGGGTTCCGTACCTCGAAAGGAAAAAACGGAACCCTTATAGGATCACTTTGTTGTCCGTCCGTCTGTCTGACTGTCAAGACATTTTCTCAGGAACGCGTGGAGGTATCAAGCAGGAATTTATATCAAATACTCAGGTTTACTGTCCCTTGGAGCTGTGAAAAAATCATACTTCTAAGCCAACGCAATCAGAAGATACAGCCGTTTATGCCGCAAATTTTAGACACTGGCAAGGGAATTAAAAACCTACAGCGTACTTCCCGTGAACTCAGAATCTTGAAATTTGGTTCGAAGCAACGTCTTGTAGCACAGATACTGTAAATTTTTAGTAACATCCAATAATAAAAATATTGGGTATACCCTATAGCAGTCTTTCCCAAAGTGGGCGATAACGCCCCCTTGTGGGCGCTGGAGGCTTTAAGGCCCAGAATAAAGTTGGGGGGCGCTGATGTGATTTAAGCAATGAGTGATTTATAACTTCAGCTATTTCATATTTTAAATTTCACTGAAATTAAAATCCTCTTACTACACAACATCCATTTATTAGTTCATATTTATATCCTTTTTTATTGTACAAATATAAACTAAAAATGTAATTAATATTTATTATTTTAATGCGTTCACAACGCTATTTATATCGTTAAAAGAATCAAACACTGAAAAAATTTCGTGTTTTAAAGTTTCGCAGGTGAGGTCCCCACTTCCAATACTCTTTATTATTGTAAAATTGTATTATTATTGCTATTTTTTTATTTAAAATTAACAATGTTGATTATTGTTATTTTTTTATAAAAGATACTCTAATGTACTGGTGTATGTATTATTATTGCTCTCTCTTGTAAAAAAGTCTAGTTTAGAATATAGGTTGAATTAAACTACAGGCAAGACAAATATGTGATTCAGGTTTTTATGGTGAAAAAAATGGGGGGCGCTACAAAATAACTGATTTTTTAAAGTGGGCGTTTGACAAAATAAGTTTGGGAACCTCTGCCCTATAGGGTTGTACGGAACCCTCAGTGCGCGAGTCTGACTCGCACTTTGCCGGGGTTTTTTTTAGCGACGGAGGAGTCTGAGTTAAATTTAAGGTCGCGGTGGCACCCGGAAAATGACGTCATAGATAAGCACCTGGTGAACAGCTGGAAGCCGATGTCGGTGTTTTCCTTCACGAACGGACATTTCGCCTTGTTCACTGGCACTATCTGCAGCAGGCCCGACTCGAAACGGACGCCGGGTGGACCTGGAAAAATAATTCTTGCTATATTGTTAGCTAGTGATCCTGAGGACTTATAGGCTTTAAGCCTTTTCTTGAAGCCTCGACTCTTAATTAACCTCTTGTGTGATGCAAAAACCAGACACAATAGTAAAACAATTGATTGATTTATACTGGAATAAGGTTATGGGGCTTGACAGGCTAAGTCCTTTAGGCTAGGCCTGTTAAATAGGCTAAGGACTTTAAGTCTTTATAGGCTTTTGGTTCGATGTTGTTTTTGCGCTATTTAAGTAAAATATACATTTTCTTTTCTTTTTAAATTAAATTAATAATAAAATAAATCCTATATTCATAATTATGATGGCTTACTCAGGCTTATACTAAAAAATGGCTTTAACCTAAACATAAGCCTATTTCTTTAAAAAATGATCTTTTTCAAATTGACCTTGGGATCCTAATTCAACGATACTTTATAACAAATATGTATTTGTTATAAAGTATCGTTGAATTAGTATCCCATAACGGCCAAAACACAAATGTCGAACTTACTTTGGGGACTTTGAGGAACTTACTATCTCTATCTTGCCATTTATCCGTAAATACAACGTGAAAGGGACATACCCGTAACCACGGGCTACATTAGATCCCTATCATCATCATCATCATCCGAGCGTATTCCCGGTTGCATCCTCAACAGCAACGCTTCAGAGCCCGGGGTCCGCTACCTAACCAAAGAGATTTGACGAGGTTACTGTTTTTTACACAGAGCGACTGCCGTCTGACCTCCACAACCCAAAGGGAAGGAAACCAGGAACCAATCCTTGGGTAGTTTGATGATCAAACGCTAGGTGGCGTTCGGGACCCACAGTTTTACGTGCCTTCCGAAACACGGAATCATCTTTCTTTTCGGATAATCAGGTAATTCAAGCCTGCAATATCCTATCCAGACTGGAAACAACTTTTCACAAAGTATGCTTCCCAGTGGGAATCGAACCCATGACCTCCGGGTCACAAGGATAACTCCTTGACCACTGGACTACGGAGGCAGTCAGTCACTAGATCCCTATAGTATAATGATAATAAAATAAATAAATAAAAATACTGGGACAAATTACACTGATTGAGCTAGTCACAAAGTAAGTTCGAGACTTGTGTTATGTGGGATACTAACTCAACGATATTATATTTTATAACAAATACATATGTAGATAAACATCCAATCCAAGACCCAGGAAAATTTAAAAAAGGCCATATTTCAATTTGCCCTGACCGGCAAATAAATAACAGTTAATAACATTTAAAAAATTCGTCTATCCCATACAAATTGCCCGGACAGCTGCTCACTTTCGTAAGGAAAAGCCGATTTTTTTCAAACTTTTGATTGTTATTTTCATTTCTTTATACTATAATGATCTAGTATAGCCTGCGGTAATCAATCCATGATTACGGTTATGTCCCTTCCAAGTTTTATAATGTATTTTAAAAACTCTTCTGGCGCAGACCCTGAAAGCCGATTGAGGAAATGGGCGAAAATGCGTATCATATGATTTAGTATACAGGGTCCAACAAAATATACTGAAACTATTTTAAGGCTGAATTCAGTCCATGATACTGAACAAGTTTCCCCAAGGAACATACAATATCGAAATATGAATAATTTTTGGCCTCCAATACAAGGAAGAACTAAAAAAAATATTTTTCATATCATATAATTTTTTCCGTATCATGGACTGAATTCTCACTTAAAATATTTTCAGTATACAACATGGAAGGGACACACCCGTAATAAATCAAACCACAAGCTATACTAGATCATTATAGTATAACTAGCTTTTGCCCGCGGCTTCGCTCGTGTAGGGGTGTAATTTTTCAAAATCCTTTCTTAGGGGATGCCTACGTCATAGTAGCTTTATGCATGCAAAGTCTCAGCCCGATCGGTTTAAAATTGACAAAGTTTCATACAAACTTTCATCCCCTATTTCATCCCCTTGGGGGTAGAATTGATCAAAATCCTTTCTTAGCGGTTGCCTACGTCATAACATCTACCTGCATGCCAAATTTCAGCCCGATCCGTCTAGTGGTTTGGGCTGTGCGTTGATAGATGACTATGTCAGTCAGTCAGTCACCTTTGAGTTATATATATTTAGATAGATGAAATCAAAATAACAGCTAAAACACAAAAAATCGGCATTTCCATACAAATGTGTGCAGCCACCCGAGCATTTCGTTTGGGAATCTCGATTTTTTTTTTGTTATTTGGTTTTATTCTATTTTCATTATAATATCGTGATCTAGTACAGCCCGTGGTTCGATTTATTACGGGTGTGTCCCTTTCACGTTGTATTTTGTTAGACGTAATAAACTGGTTTATTTGTTACTTTAATTTTCGGGTTCACTTATATTAACATTGCTGTAGTATGTATGTACTCTTTGAACTAATCAACATTTTTTTTAAATTTTATATAAACTGGACTTAGCACGAACCATTTTGTTGGGTCTAATGTTTCGGAACGCTATTGCTAAGGGTACAGCATTATAATTGTTTAATATTTTAAGCTTTTAGGTCAAATAAACATGTATTTCTTAACAAACCGCGACGCTCTTCCATACAATGCGCTATTTAAGTTGCACACCCACAATATGTCAATTGGTAAGCAAAACCACTGAATCACTCCAACTACGTTAGGACATGGTGACACCCTTTATATAAACCACACACATGGGCGTATATAAGGGCGGGTTTAGGGGGTCCGGACCCACTTAGCATGCGACGAAAATAAAAATTGCGGATTGTCGGACGGATATTAGCCAAAATTATATAACCTGCACGCGTCGCAAGGTCACGACCGCAACAACAATTTTAAATATTTTATTTAAAATCGCTAAATGTATTAAATAACTAACGAATGCCACAGCTTTAATAGAGAATATGCACGTATTTCTTTGATTTGCTTAATAAAATCCTTAATAACCACAGAAAACAAATATGAAAGAATTTATAAAATATTTTAATCAGCGACGAACATGTAATACTTTAAAGTTTCAATTAGAAAGAGAAGTCCGATATGGACTAGTGACGTCAAAGTCCATATCATCTATACATTTGCCATAGTAATGTTTTTGCGAGTGGGATAGACATATTTTCGTTAAATCGTTATATCTCGTCCGTTTTTCAAACAATTTTTATTCTGTTTTCACTGTTAGTACTTTACTTTTGAATATTTATGGATGAACTGGTTATACTGGTATAGATAACACATATTTTTTTCATGCATATTCCCTATTGCGTATATTTCATATTTATATATTATCTAATTTCTAAATGACTTAGTTTGGTGTTTAGATTTTTTCCTGCGTAAGACCCCTATGTAAGAGCTATAGCTACGCCCGTGACCACACATCAATCATCCTCTTATATTATGTGAAAGTTTAGATAGATGTTTGTTTTGGTGCTCCTACACTGCTGTTAAAAATGTTAACAAACATTTTCTAACATTCAAGTGAAATAGCTTATTGTCGTAATTTTGTTATTATATGTATTTATTATTCAGTATCATATTTCAGTATCATTCATAATAATTTTTAGTTATGATAGTATTTTATTTTTAGGTTAATATGCATTTTTATAATGTTAGAAAATGTTTGTAAACATTTTTAATAGTAGTGTGGGAGCACCATCAGTATATATCAGTGCGATTCAAAAGTAATTCAACCAAGTCATCAAGTATTCTATCGTAATATTTGCAATATGTTAATTTGTATGGACAAGGGAGGCATGAATGCGTGAAATTACCAGTTGTTGGGTCACCTGTACGACTGCCCAGTTTTCCAACTAGTTTTTGCGGTATTACGTCAAATAAGATATACTAAAGCTATTTCAATGGTTAATTATCCAAATAGGTTTTTTTTTATATTTCCATATATGTTAGGGGACAGTTGTTCATCCGTATCGAGAGCTACGATGAGACAGACAGCTGACAGATATTGGCGTGAAAGTTACACTTTTTTAGGGGTTTAATAACACCCCTCTTTTTGGTCGAGGGTTAATAACACCCCTCTTCTTGGTCGAGGGTTAATAACACCCCTCTTCTTGTCAAGGGATAATAACACTCCTCTTTTTTGTCAATTGTTAATAACACCCCTCTTTTTTGTCAAGGGATAATAACACCCCTCTTTTTGGTCAAGGGTTAATAACACCTCTCTTGTCACGGGATAATAACACCCCTCTTGTCAAGGGATAATAACACCCCTCTTGATAAAGGATAATAACACCCCTCTTGTCAAGGGTTAATAACACCCTCTTTTTTGTCGAGGGATAATAACACCCCTCTTGGTCGAGGGTAAATAAAACCTCTCTTGTCAAGGGTTAATAACACCTCTCTTGTCAAGGGATAATAACACCCCTCTTGTCAAGGGTTAATAACACTCCTCTTCTTGTCAAGGGATAATAACACCCCTCTTTTTGGTCGAGGGTTAATAACACCCCTCTTCTTGTCAAGGGATAATAACACCCCTCTTTTGGTCAAGGGTTAATAACACCCCTCTTCTTGTCAAGGAATAATAACACCCCTCTTTTTGGTCGTGGGTTAATAACACCTCTTTCTTGTCAAAGGTTATAAAAAGTGACCTTGGGTTTTGCTGACCTTAGGGTCTGTCTGCTTAGAGCTATGTTTTGTCTGCCCCGTTAGGAGTATTGACGTGATAGTGTAACTATGAATGTATCATCATCATCAACACAGTGTTGATACAACCACCAACCTGATAAAATAAATATGCAATAAGTAGATCACCCACTACTAGCCCGTGCACGACTTGTTCAAAGCTTCATGTAGTTAATGTAAATTGCTAGAATGATGCTGCAAAACATATTCATTTTTATCAGGTTGGTGGTTGTATCAACGCTGTGTTATGTGCCGCGTGAAGTTAAGCAAATAAGCGATAATTATCCGATCACTGATCATCACCATCATTTCAGTCGCACAACGTTCACTGCTGGACATAGGCCTCTCTCAAACATTTCCAAAATGAACGATCTAGAGCGGCTTGCATCCAGCGCCTTGCAGCGACCTTGGTTAGGACGTCGGACCAACTTGTGGGCCCACCCACAAGTTGGTCCGACGTCCTGACCTGCGCTTCACTTGCAAGTAAGTGGTTGCCATTCGAGAACCTTTTTGCTCATCGGCCATCGGTTTGTCGCGCTGTGTCCCGCCCAATGCCACTTCATCGGGCTAATCCGCTGGGCTTTTGTTCTACGAATTTCCTCATTTCTGACTCGACCACATAAAGAAACACCGAGCATAGTCCTTCCAACAGCGCGTTGAGCTACCTTGAGCCTTCCTATGAGACCCTAGCAAGGGACCACGTTTCAGAGCCATAAGTCATCACTGGTAACACACACTGATTGTAAACGTTATGAATTTATGTATCACTCGAAACACATAACCCTCCCTCTGTAGCTGTCGGGTAAATATTAGTATAAACATATAATCTCGCAGGTCTTTCTGGTCGTTGCATAAAACCTGGTCCCACCAGTACCGAGAAAAAACGAAAGTAGCGGCGGATGTGGTGGCCGGTTATCAACGTAATCCTAGGTAACCTCGAGACCTAACGTACGCCCCTGTGGTTCTTAATCGAAATTCCCTTTCAAATGTTAATAAACTAGTGGTTCTGTGAGATTAGTTGACCTCGCGAGCCCTAAATTCAAGTCCGTCCATATACAATATGTAAGAAAAACCCTGTCCGATTTAGGGATCCGTTTCTGAAATATTTGGTTTTTGAAAATTTTTGTTAGAGTCAAGTGCCCCCCCCCCCCCTCTATCTGCTAAACGGTTATAGATTCAAAGATTCAAATGTTTATTCAGTAATTAGACCTTTACAGGCACTTTTACACGTCAATAACTATAATTTATGTTACGTGTAAAGTATATTAATATTTAATTTATTTTTAAAGAAAAGCTACCGATACCAGCGCTTCGTAACGACCACTGCTGAGAAGAAACGCCGAAAGAAACTCATTTTCACAGTATTGGTCGCCTACTCGCCAGAAGGGCTTTGTCATATTATTATAATTGTCTTTTAACTAATAAATACTTATAATATAATACAATGTTGACACATTATAACATGTAATGCTTGCGAACCAGTAAACAAACATAAATTGCGTAATACAAAATATTAAGTAGTCAAAAAAGCGAAGCCGAGCTGACCAGTCCCTCCCGGCAGCACCCGTTCACGAGTTGACGCACGGATCAGCCATCGTTAAACTCAACCATATTAGAGGGAAAAATTTCTGAAATACGTGAAAAATTTAACAGCTATAGTAAATATAACGAAATTTAAAGGAAAACTATCAGAGCTAAGAAGGGTTTACAAATTAAAAAGTTATATTATAAAATGTAATCGGAAAAGGATAATTTCATACAAATTCAATAGAAAATTCGTTTTTAGACGTTTTTAGTGGCATAAACTCAAAGTTGGCATTCGTAACTACGGAACCCTACACTGCGCGTGGCCCGACACGCACTTGGCCAATTATTCTCTCTCTCATTCTAGCGTGTTCCCGGTCGCATCCTCAGCGGTAACGCTTCAGAGCCCGGGGTCCGCTACCTAACCAAGGTGATTTGACGAGGTTACTGGTTTTTACACAGAGCGACTGCCGTCTGACCTCCGCAACCCAAAGGGCAGACCAGAACCAAACCGAGGAAAGGCTAACCATGCACGAGATGTTTATGCTTAACACCTTTAGTCGCCTCTTACGACGTCCACGGGACGAGAGGGAGTGCTCCTATTCTAACCCGGAACCACACGGGGATATATAGGATACTTTTTCTCCCGAGAAAATGTGAGGCTCCCGTGGGATTGTCAAAAGTCCACGCGGGCAACGCCGCGGGCATCGGCTATACGTACATATATTCTACTAATACCGAATTCCGATGTGTTACTTAATAATTTCTTCGCGCCAGTTACCTCGCTTGCAATCGGTTGTAATCGCTGAAACCGACTCGACTTTTTACCCGACTGCGCCAAAAGGAGGGTTATGTTTTTCGACTGTATGTATGTATATTTCTTTGGCACGCTAAGCAGCCTAAACGGCTCGATGGATTTTAGCTTCAGAGGTGTCGGAGTGATATTGGGTACTTCGAAAATGATTAAAAAATATGGATTTAATGGCATTGATGTCACATATTAATATAAGTATTACACACAGAATGGAAACTTCGAATCCGTAATAAATAAAACCCCGAGCTATTCTAGATCACTGTGGAAAATAAAAAAAGTAAAGTTTTTTGACTGTTATTTTATAAAATCAAAATAACAGTTAAATAAGATTTGGCATTGCCATACTAAAGTGTTCAGCCGCCCGGGTAATTTGTATGGGAATATAGTTTTTTTTTTACTGATATTTTATATTCATTATACTATGCTGAATTGCTGATCTAGTATAGAAACAAGCTTTATTTAAATATATAAGATTGGATAATTTACATATTTACAAATAAAAAGAAAAAGTGAAATACCTACTATAAATTTAATCTAGAAAATCGCGCCCATGCGGCATAGTGCCAAGAACGCTGGCCGCATTTCCCCGTTGGATCGCAATACTGATGCGTTGACGAAAAAGCAGCCAGCTCTCTTGTCACCGGCGGCGGAGATCAGTCTTGGGGAGATCTCTTTAAGGAGACCCCTAGCACCGGGGCCCCATGGTCTGAAAGTCTCCACGCCAAACGGCACAAAAATATAGTCATCAATTAACGAACTATATTTGCGCCGTTTGGCGATCTTAGCGTTTTCAGCAGCAGAACCAGCTTTTAACTTTTAGTATAGCCCGTAGTTCGATTTATTACGGGTATGCCTAGTGATCCCGAGGCTTTTAGCCTTTTTTTGAAGCCTAAACTACTAATAAAGGGGCTTGACAGGCGCTAAAAGCCTATAAAGGCTTTTAGTCCTTTAGGCTAGGGCTGTTGAATAGGCCGAGCCTAAAGGACTTTAAGTGTTTATAGGGTTTTGGTTTGATGTTGTATTGGCGATATTAAAGTAAATTATAAATTTTTCTTTTTTTTCGATATTAATTAAAAATATAATAAATCCATTATTCATAATTATTATGTCTTACTCAGGCTGATACTAAAAAATGGCTTCAGCCTAAACATAAGCCAATTACTCTAAAAAACCAACAGTCACAAGAAAGGCTTCTTAGGCTCATAGGCTTTTAAAAATGACATAGCCCTAAAAAAGGACCGACAGGCTTAAATTTAGGGCTAAAAGCCTACAGTCCTCGGGAACACTAGGTATGCCCCAACCCATCCACATTGTATATGTGCTACCGTGTTAGACTAAATGTTTTTACGAAGAAAATTAGCAGACATTTTATAAATAAGTTCTTACTATAATTTTTTATAGCTTACATCATCATCGTCCTCCCGTATTCGTAGTTGCATCCTCAGCAGTAACGCTTCAGAGCCCGGGGTCCGCTACCTAACCAAGGAGATTTGACGAAGTTACTGGTTTTTACACAGAGCGACTGCCGTCTGACCCCCGCAACCCAAAGGGTAGACCAGAACCAATCCTTGGATAGGTTTGAGAGCAAACGCTAGAATGGCGTTTGCGATCTTAAGTTCGCATAATCAGGTGATTCAAGCCTGCAATGTCCTAAGCAGACTGGAAACAACTTTTCACAAAGTATGTTTCCTAGTGGGATTTGAACCCACGACCTCCGGATCACAAGGCGAACGTCTTGACCACTGCACCACGCAGTCACTATAATTTTTTATAGCATTACGTGAAATTAATTAGTGTTATCTAGTATGTGGTTAGTGGTTACAATGTTACTTGGTAGAGTACCACGTAATCATGTGAGTTAGTGGCCGATTACACGGGAACGGCAGCGGCGTGGTTAGTATTTCGTGTAAGTGGCCAACACTGGTGGCAGATTGTTCAAGCTGCCGAAAGGCGTATATCGCTGCCGAGACCAACGGCTTATACGTGCCTTGCGAAGTGCAGAGGAGCCCGAGAAATTTTTATTACACTTGTGTTCAACCATTCAAGTGCGGACCACGCCCGGGGTTGCTTAACTTGCGAATACGCTAGCAATGCGTATCCTATAGTAAAAATGCAAAAGTTTTTTTGCATGTCTGGATGCTTGTTACAAAGTTTACATCGAAACGGCTGAACGGATTGTATATGTAGTTAGCGTATTACCGTTGATTACCTCCGTAGCATAATGGTCAACACGCAAGTCCGCCATTCCGGAGGTTCTGGGTTCGAATCCCAGCAAGGGCAAGTTGGCAAATGGTTCAAATTGTCCTGGGTCTTGGATGTTTATATATTATGTATTTATAATAAATTATATTATAAATATAGTATCGTTGAATTAGTATTCAATAATGCAAGTTTAAAACTTATTTTAGAGATAGCGCAATTAGTGTAATTTGTCCTTAGGTTTGTATTAAAAATTGTTTTTTCGTTGGATTAACGACTCGTATACTAATTTGACGACCTCGGTGGCGTAGTGGTCACCATTCTAGTCCGCCACCCAGAGGTCCCGGGTTCGATCCCCGGTCAGGGTATTGGAAAATGGCCTTTTTAAAATTGTCCTGGGTCTTGGATGTTTATCTATAAATGTATTTGTTATAAAATATAGTATCGTTAGTAGTAGTTAGTATCCCATAACATAAGTCTCGAACTTACTTTGGGGCTAGCTCAATCAGTGTTATTTGTCCCTATATATTTATTTATTTATTTAACGCGAAAGATACTTCTTTACCCGAATGAATGTCTAAATATTTGGTGCATTCGTCTAAAAATAATGAAAACACTCACGTATCAGCGAGAAGAAACAAGCCAAAGGCACGATGCTCTGCATTTTCCGATATATGTGTGTACTCTGTCCGTCCGTCTCGTAGCGCGGGTCTCGGCAACTGGTTTCCCGCTTTTCCGAGTTTCCTAGAGAGGGGCGACTGGTTCTGTTCGACTTGACGCAATCGTTTATTCGCCTACTTTTAGCAGGCGTTGGATACTATAAACTAACCCTTATATTATGTACAGTCAGGCTTCAAAAATGGAATTATAATTTCTCATACTAGTTGCATGAGAAATTATGACTCTTTTTTTGTAGCGTACCGTACAATATAGTATTTTATGCAACAGTTGTATAAGGAGGTTCATAAAATGCGAGTGGCGCAGGTTACGATGCGAGCCTTGGCGAGCATCGTAAGGAGACGCCATCGAGCTTTTTTTAACATACTTATACAAGGTTGCATACAATACTTTTTCTACGACTACATTTACTAAAATAAATCCAAAAATAAACAAAGAAAAGTATGAAATACTACCATATGTTTGCTAGATACAAGGTTTCCATGGAAGACTTGATTTTTTTTATTATCGTCTTCCTAGTGACCAGAAGTGCCATTTTTGAAACGTGGAGTCACTTAAACGAATGTTTTTTCATACTAAAAACCGTTTGTTCAGTGACTCCAAGTTTGAAAAATGGCACCATGTGTTAAAATAACAATTTAATTATGTTAGCAGTATGGTAGATCTAAAGAAAAAAAGTTATAGGTCTATGGCTAGGAGAATCGTTTTGGCGAAATAACGACACATGTGCTATTATATTAAGAATAGACTATAGACTTTTTTGAAATCATATAATCTATGTTCTTATATAAGTGTTGGGGACCATTTAAAAGAAAGATAACAGTACAGGAGTAGAAAAAAATATTTTAACTAAACTAAAGTAATAGTGGCATCTAAAACCTGCCGCTTGCTACATTCCTTTCCCACCTGAACTGTGCCGAGCTCGATATGCATGAAGTGCAATACTTTTACGATAGTTCTGGATTACTACATTGTGTTCTTTGTGTATTATGTATTTGTTTAGTGTTAGTTGCTTCTGTGAGCCACGAGTTCGATTCTCGCAAGGCGCGACCTGAGTTTGTACTCATGTATGGTCATTTTTAACCGACTTTTTTTTTTGGACTAGTTACACTGTTTGGGGCTACCAAAGTAAGTTCGAGACTTGTGTTATGGGAAACTAACTCAACGATACTATATTTTATTACAAATACATTAGATAAACATCCAAGACCCAGGACAATTTGAAAAAGGCCATTTTCCAACTTGCCCTGACCGGGGATCGAACCTGGGACCTCTGGGTGGCGTACTAGCATAGTGACCACTATGCCACGGAGGTCGTCAAAAGGTTATGAATTCGTCGCGATCTTATTCGAATCCGCTTGAACCGATTTGAAAAAATATTTTTTTTGTTTTAAATAATACTATTTGTCAGGTGATCTATTAGAAATTATATCAAAATCAGTTGTATTGTTTGGGGATAAAGTCTGGTTTTAGCTGTTTTTTTTTTTCATTGTATGTTTTTCATGTGTGTAAGTGGCCAACACTTGTGTCAGATTTTTCAAGCTACCTAAAGGCATCTGACATAACTTGACGACTGCCATATCATGATGAATTAATAAAAGCCGGGACCAACAGCTTATACAATATGTAACAAAAACCCTGTTCGATCCTTGATCCGTGCGTCAACTCGTGAACGGGTGCTGCCGGGAGGGACTGGGCAGGTCAGCTCGGCTTCGCTTTTTTGACTAATTAATATTTTTTATTTTAATTACGCAATATATGTTTGTTTACTTGTTCGCAAGCATTACATGTTATAATGTGTCAACATTGTATTATATTATAAGTATTTGTTAATTAAAAGACAATAATAATAATAGCCCTTCTGGCGAGTAGGCGACCAATACTGTGAAAATGAGTTTCTTTCGGCGTTTCTTCTCAGCAGTGGTCGTTACGAAGCGCTGGTATCGGTAGCTTTCTTAAAAAATAAATTAAATTTTAATATACTTTACACGTAACATAAATTATACTTATTGGCGTGTAAAAGTGCCTGTAAAGGTCTAATTACTGAATAAACATTTGAATCTTTGAATCTTTGCAGGAGCAACTCAGACAGTAATATAAATAACTTTTCCTACGGGACCAATGCTTGAAACTTGAAATAAAAATCGACATCTTCATACAAAAGTGTTCAGCCGGCGCGGCAATTTGTATAAAAATTTCGTTTTTTTTTTCGAGTTACTAGCTTTGGTCCCATAGGAAAAATTGTTCATATTGTCGGTCTGAGTTGCTCCTACAAGTATCGGACTGGTATAGGGAAGCACGGAGGAGTTCGAGAATTTTTTATGCCACTTGTGGTCACCCTTCTAAGTGCGAACCACGGCCAGTGTCGCTTTAGAGGTACATACAGGTTAAATAAAATCTTGTAAAAAAAACACATTTTAGCCATGGGGATAAATTTTCAAAAATTTCATTAAAATTTTTTGGAATTAGACTCAACTTTTTTTGTCTAAACAACGTTTTTAACCGACTTCTAAAAAGGAAGAGGATTTGAAAGCCTTTACTACCAAGTTGGTCCCATATTAATTTGGTGTAGACGTGATGAAGAACTTTGAAGATATGAAAGAAACTCCTAAAAGAAAATAAACTCGGTGGAACAGCCTACTGAGCCACTATTAATTAGTCAGATCTTAGGTTTGTTAAAACGTTCATATCTGCTGTAATATATGCGTGAACACTACCTGCCTAGCAGGAAATACTAGTGAATGTAGGACCCTACATTCAACTAGCGAACCCAACTGGTTCTAGGCCGATTGTAATTGTGGGTTATTGAAGATACATAGACTACCATGTCTTTTTCCTTAATAGAGCAGACGGAGCATTTTGCGTATTGCAACAGGGCCGCAAGAGTCGAAGCAAGCCTGTGTCGCAGAATTAATGCAGAACGGAATCTCCTAAGGTCCCGCGCAATGTGCCCGCACCTCTACTCCCTTTTTGAATTGTCGAGGAGGCTGCAGGCGTTTTTTTTTTTAATTTACATACGTAGGTTGCCTCGGACGGCATTTCCTACTTCACCGGACAAGGTTTGAGGAGCGGGCCAGAGGCCCGGCTTCCTATATTTTTAAACTACTAGCAGCAGCGCAAAAGGCTCCCAAGAGAGAAACCTCGGCTTTGAGCGTGCTAGGGACTATGACAAATTTTAGGGTGCTGCAACACCCATGTTTTGCCGGAAGGGCCGAAGCTACGGTGCCAGAAGGGCCTACTTAGGACGCAAATCGTCCAGGTGCCGCCGGGCGGTACCTAGTAAACGAGCTAATGTTCCTACGCCTTCGTATTCGATTACGACGAATGCCGGGGTCAGACCGCGGTTGCAGGCGTCTGCAGCCGACCGCTCATAATCTTCCACACGGCGCAAACGGGAGAGAGGTACGGGGACGGGGGACGGAGGCGCATATTGCGCGGGACTTTAGTAGATTCAGTTCTGTTTTTATTACTTATATAAATTTTGTGCCTGTGTCACTCACTCCCCCGAAAATATAGCTACGCGCGGCGATCGCACCGAAGTGGGAAATTCAGTACTAAATCCGCTGTTCACTGATTCGGTTTTGTGTAGGTACCTACCTATTATGAATCGTTTGTCCTGAGTAATAAGAATGAAATTGGCTTGCAATGAATTACTATGTTTATAAACGAATAGGTGCTGAGTTCTGACGCGAGGTAAATTAAACCATATCGCTAACCACATTGAGTAGATATTTCTTTGAATTTCTTTGCTGAGTAAAACTTTCGTACGTGTGTACTAGTACTTATTCTTAGGTCAAGTTTATGATGGACGAGAAGGTGGAAAATGGAATAAAAATAGTGATAGGTTGCTAGCCGCACGTCTCCTTGGTTTTATAGTGCAAATTTTAGAGTACAGTGTCCTCTCACTCTATCTTCTTAAGACGAAGTGGTAGCTAAAGTGGCGCCCTCATTTGAAATAAATTGTTTAAAACTAAATACGGTGATAATTAAAAATTTGATTTGTATCACTGTCTAGAAAGACCTTTAAACTATTTTATGAATAACCTTTGAAAGTAATATTGGTAGTCCGTCTAGTTTTAAAACTGTTTTTCGCCAAAATTGGCCACTTTTGGCGAAAAACAGTTTTAAAACCAGACGGACTATTAGTAATAATATCAAAGGTTATTCATAAAATAGTTTAAAGGTCTTCCTAGACATTTATACAAATCAAATTTTTAATTATCACCGTCATCATCATCATCATATCAGCCACAGGAAGTCCACTGCTGGACATAGGCCTCCCCCAAGGATTTCCAAAACGACCGATCGGAAGCGGCCTGTAATTATCACCGTATTTAGTTTTAAACAATTTATTTCAAATGAGGGCGCCACTTTAGCTACCACTTCGTCTTAAAGGTTGTGTGTGTATAAACCCATGGAAAAAATCACGGTAGTAACATTTTACATAACGAAGTTTAAAGAAAAACTATCAGAGCCAAGTAGGGTTACTAGGCTAAGTAGGCGGAAAAGTAAAGTTTCATACAAATTCAATGAAAAGTTTTTTAGACGTTTTAGTTCCGTGAACTTAAAGTTGGCATACGCAACTACGGAACCCTACTCTGCGCGTGACCCGACACGCGTTAGTTATTATTTTATTTTGACTTAAATTATTAGTTTAAAGTATAACCTCTTGTTACAGGGCAATCTGCGGCCGCATAGAATCTTATATCTCATCTCTCCCACCGCCTTTCCGGCTACACAGGCCACTTCTGGCCCGCGCCGCCAGCACAGAGGCCAGGACGCCGGCTCGAGCGCCCTCCTTCAGTGTGTGTTGGTGTGCGACCACACCGGTGAGTACAGAGTAGCAACCATTGATCCTTGACGACCGTGGCGTAGTGGTCACCATGCTAGTCCGCCACCCAGAGGTCCCGGGTTCGATCCCCGGTCAGGGCAAGTTGGAAAATGGCCTTTTTCAAATTGTCCTGGGTCTTGGATGTTTATCTATATATGTATTTGTTATTAAATATAGTATCGTTGAGTTAGTGTCCCATAACACAAGTCTCGAACTTACTTTGGGGCTAGCTCGATCAGTGTTATTTGTCCCTATATATTTATTTATTTATTTATTTATTCTCACCCACGAGTATCGTAAGAGGCGAGCGACTAAGGCGATTCGCACACTGCTCCGCACCCCGCTGCGTAGCGCTTGGTCGGACTGTATGCAAGTATCTCAATTTGTATAGAAAACACGCATAGGACAACACACTTACACCGCGTCTACGCGCGTCGTTTTTGTATGGCGGCCCCGCACTACGCAGCGGGATGCGGAGCAGTGTGCGAATCGCCTAAGGAAGGTATGAAACAGAGAACTGGCAGTAGCCTCCTCACCACGGTCACAAACCCTGCCTGCTGTGAAAGATTGGCCTTTCGCATACACAGGCCACTTCTGGCCCACGCCGTCAGCACAAAGGCCTGAACGCCGGCCCGAGCGCCTTCTTCCCTTCAGTGTGTGCGCGACAAGTATAAAGTAGACACCTAGAGGTTATTTTTCTGCTGCTCTGCAGTTACTCTGCTGTTCTACTTAGAAGACAAATTTCACAACTTGTTATAAAGAATTCTCAAACCGTTTATCAATTATTATTCTGACATTTACACTATTATTATTTATATTATTATAATATTCTTATGTTATAGTTACCAGAGGTCGTTAACGCCACGACAGGCAAGCTGGAGAGCGGGCAGCCATCGTTGCTGTGCAAGCAGAGCATGTTCGCGCGTTGGCAGTACTTGGCGAGGCGGTTGCCGCTGTTGCCGCAGGTCAGTGTCCCTCATCATCTTCATCATCAGATAAAGGCACGACAAGCTGGAGAGCGGGCAGCCATCGTTGCTGTGCAAGCAGAGCATGTTCGCGCGTTGGCAGTACTTGGCGAGGCGGTTGCCGCTGTTGCCGCAGGTCAGTGTCCCTCATCATCTTCATCATCAGATAAAGGCACGACAAGCTGGAGAGCGGGCAGCCATCGTTGCTGTGCAAGCAGAGCATGTTCGCGCGTTGGCAGTACTTGGCGAGGCGACTGCCGCTGTTGCCGCAGGTCAGTGTCCCTCATCATCTTCATCATCAGATAAAGGCACGACAAGCTGGAGAGCGGGCAGCCATCGTTGCTGTGCAAGCAGAGCATGTTCGCGCGTTGGCAGTACTTGGCGAGGCGGTTGCCGCTGTTGCCGCAGGTCAGTGTCCCTCATCATCTTCATCATCAGATGAAGGCACGACAAGCTGGAGAGCGGGCAGCCATCGTTGCTGTGCAAGCAGAGCATGTTCGCGCGTTGGCAGTATTTGGCGAGGCGACTGCCGCTGTTGCCGCAGGTCAGTGTCCCTCATCATCTTCATCATCAGATAAAGGCACGACAAGCTGGAGAGCGGGCAGCCATCGTTGCTGTGCAAGCAGAGCATGTTCGCGCGTTGGCAGTACTTGGCGAGGCGGTTGCCGCTGTTGCCGCAGGTCAGTGTCCCTCATCATCTTCATCATCAGATGAAGGCACGACAAGCTGGAGAGCGGGCAGCCATCTTTGCTGTGTAAGCAGAGCATGTTCGCGCGTTGGCAGTACTTGGCGAGGCGGTTGCCGCTGTTGCCGCAGGTCAGTGTCCCTCATCATCTTCATCATCAGATGAAGGCACGACAAGCTGGAGAGCGGGCAGCCATCGTTGCTGTGCAAGCAGAGCATGTTCGCGCGTTGGCAGTATTTGGCGAGGCGACTGCCGCTGTTGCCGCAGGTCAGTGTCCCTCATCATCTTCATCATCAGATGAAGGCACGACAAGCTGGAGAGCGGGCAGCCATCGTTGCTGTGCAAGCAGAGCATGTTCGCGCGTTGGCAGTACTTGGCGAGGCGGTTGCCGCTGTTGCCGCAGGTCAGTGTCCCTCATCATCATCATCTGATAAAACCACGACAATCTGAAAAGCTATCTTTTGCTGCATAGGCTGTAATTTTAACGCACTGTCACTATTTCAACACGATTTTGACTTAAATTCATCACCATCATCCTTACGTATTCCCGGTTGCATCCTCAGCGGTAACGCTTCAATATGAACAATAATATACTTCGCCTTCGGTATTTTCTTCCCGTGATAGCTGGTCACGTGATTGGCCTCAGAATACGTCATCAGTTGGCAGTATTGCCACACTGTGTGTGATTGAATTACCCGAGAAAATGCATAATTTAATAAGTATATAATTTTATTTCAAAATTAAAAATTAACAAATAATTCACGCGAAATACGATAAAGTTAGTAAGTTATAATTTAATATTCATTAACTAATTGAGACATTAAATTTACTAAAAAGAACAATCAGCGGTAACACTTATACTCTTATAGTGACATTCGAATACCTTATTATTAAGAATACCTTCTTTTATTATACCATGGTTTCCCTCGTCCTCCCGCATTCCCGGTTGCATTCTCAGCGGTAACGCTTCAGAGCCCGGGGTCCGCTACCTAACCTTGGAGATTTGCCGAGGTTACTGGTTTATACACAGATCGACTGCCGTCTGACCTCCGCAACCCAAAGGGTAGACCAGAACCAATCCTCGACTACCACGATTTTGACCAAAATTGTTTTGACATGTGTTTTCAGGAGTTGGAACCAGACATGAAGCCGACTGGCCTCCCGGCCGACCTCGACCACCTGCTGTACAACGAGGCGAAACAACTAGCACCTACCTATCAGGTCTGTTTGTTAAATTTAGACCAATAACACACAGAGAGAGGGGGGGGGGGGGTATTGTCTTAACTCTAACTTTGTGGACCCCAACGAACGGACGTCGGCGTCCTGGAAAACCTAGCCGCAGATGGCGTGACGACCGGCGTGATGACCTAGATGCCTACTCAAAGGACTGGCAGGAAAATAAGAGAGAAATGGAGAACCGAGAAAGAAGAGCCTTTGCCCAACAATGGGACCTAGCGGGCTCTAAATAAATAATAAATAAATAACACAGAATTAATATAGGTATTACATTGAGAACGGAAACTACTAGGGTCCCCGCGCAATATGTTTCCCCGTTCCCCGTCCCCGCACATAAATAACCGCATCCCAATCGGTCCATCCGTTCGAGAGCTACGATGGCACAGACAGACACACAGGCAGACATTAGCGTCGAACTGAATCATTCTTACTAGGTCCCATGGCCCGGCGAGAGTGCGCATTACTAGCACTTTCGCAAGTTAAGCGACACCGGGCGTGGTCCGCACTTGGATGGGTGACCACTAGTGGCACAAAAAATTCTCGAGCTCCTCCGGGCTTCGGAAGGCACGTATAAGCCGTTGGTCCCGGCTGTCATCATTGTACGGCAGTCGTCAAGCTATATCAGATGCCTTTAGGCAGCCTGAAAAATCTGACACCAGTGTTGGCCACGTACATACACGAAAAACAAACAAAAAAAGTAGAAAAAAATCTCACTAGTTCCATGGAACTATTTGTCGATGGAATTAGTGAGAATGATCCCGTGAAACTTATTACACTAAAAAAAAAGTGAGAAATCGCACTCCGGGCTCCAAAGTAACACCGCTGAGGATGCAACCAGATTTTTTGGTCTACTGGCTACTTGTGGCCGTGGTCTGCTCAAAGCCACAAGACCTAAATGCTCTCTCTCACTCATCTCAGCGTTTTCCCAGTTGCGTCCTTGCAGCTGAGGACGCCCGGGGTCCGCTTTCCGACTTTTTCTTCTCCACTTTGCACGGTCTCGAGCATCCTTGGTTGTAAGACGATTAGCACGCATATCATCCTTGACGACGTCAAGCCAGCACTTCTCGGGTCTACCCCGCCTGCCGGGCCCCGGCGGAGGCGGCATGGCTCTACATTTGTTTCTCGCGTAATTTGCCGGCTTCTGTAGGACATCTTCTTGTTCTTCCCAAAATGCTCTGTCTGCCTCATTAGGGATGATGACGTAATAGTCTATGTTTTAACACATATACCAGTTAATTTGCTAGGCAAATTAAAAAAACCCCGACACCATCTAGTGATAAGTGAATTGAAATTGGTCCATCCGTTCGAGCGCTACTTTTTTGTCGGAGGTTAAATCACATTCGGCATACAATACATTGTTTGTTGTGTCATTTAAATTATGACATAACAAACAATGTGTTCTCTGTCCACATATCGACTTAAGTTATTAATTTAATTGTGAGATGACGTCCTTGGAAAAAATGCTGCAGTGCAGTTTGTTGCCGCTTCTTCTGCACTAGCGCTTTGGAAGCGGCAGTAAACTTAGCTGTAAGTAACCATTTGACGTCAACTATTGTGCAAAAAAACAAAGTGACGATTATTTAGAGATATTATAAATATGATAATAAAGGTATGTTTGGAAAAATTCCAGGCCGCAAAGGACCGCCTCATCGACGCGTTCGAGAAAGCGAAACTCGGGCGCTGGGTCAAGAAGCCGCTGGAGCAAGACCAGTTCGTCTGCGAAATACTAGACGCAGACCCCAACGCACTGTTCGCCTAGGCTGGCCCTGCTCTACTCGGGTATAGCTCACTGCAGTCTGACCACACGGGGGGTGATGTAGGGGGGAGCGGGGGGAATAATGTCGGAGAAAAAGATGATGCTAAGGAGGGTAGATATGATAAAAGTGAGGCTTCAGATGGTAATTCTAAGGGTGGAGATAGAATTGAAAAGGGTGAAATTGTTATTAGAGGTAATGTTAAAAGGGAAATTTCAGATTGTAGAGATAGCAAAATAAAAGGGGTGATTGAAAATATGGGTGATGTTAAGGAACTGTATAGTGGGAACAGATATGGTTATAGTCTTGAAGGTAATGGAAAGGGAAGAAATAGAAAAACTGATACGGAAGGAGAAATAAGTGAGATAGGTGATGTGAAGTATAAAAGTGGAGATAAAGCTGTAGAAAGTAAGGTAAATAATACTAAATTACTTAATAAAGGTGAGATAAGTGGCGAAATATATGTAAGGGAAGGTGGTGTCAAAAATAAAGAAAGAGTTGCATCAAGTCAAAGTTTGCAATTCAGAAAAGGAATCAGTCATATAAAGTCTAAACAAGAAGATTTAGAAGTAAAAATAAATAACTATAACGATGAAAGATTGGTTGTTGATAAAAACAAAAATGTTGATGCTAATGCTAGTCTTTCTTATAAAAATGAAAGTAGAAATAATGATAATAATAAAGATATGATTATGGATGGATTTAAAGATGACAGCACACATGATGATTGCAGAATGTATCAACGGCTTAGAATGCCAAAAAGTTTGGATATATCAGAAAATATACGTAAGGATCGTAATACTAAAGTTTTACATGAAACTAATACAAATATAACTAATTTTAACACAAAATGTTCTCTGTTGTCTAGAATTAGAGCAATTAAATGTGAGAGACGGTCTTCTATTCAATTGATCAAAGATTTAAAAGATAGAAATAATATTAGAAGGTCTAATAGTGACCATTTTAGTGATTTTGAAAATTCTTATGCGCACAATTTTAGAAATTTAGATCAAGAAATTAATGAAAAGAAATACGATAGACGCAGTTCTATTCAAGATATCATTCATTCAAAAGTTAGACTTGATGTTGAAAAGTCTAGCCAACATATTAATGTTTTAGAAAATTCCAAATCGCACAACTTTGAACGAGAAAAGTTGTCGCCTAATTTTAAAGATACCAAACACGGAAACACTACGGATATAAAATGTTCTAGTGAAAATTTTAATGATTTTGAAAATGCCAATAACCATTTAATCAATACCAACAATCCACGACAAAATTTCAATAATGACAAGAAATGCGATAGGCGCCATTCTATTCAAGCAATCATTAACTCTAAAACTAATGTTAACATGAAAATATCTAAAAGTGAAACTTTCGATGAATTTGAAAATATTAATGCACACAGAAAAATTAAACAAGAAATTGATGAAACCGAAGATTTGACGGAGTTACATAAGTTTAACATGGAGAGTTTAAAGAAAGATGTTCAACAAAGTAGCTTACTTAGGAAATTAAGAGGTAGAAACGTTCATAATAGTGATCTTTCCAAAGATAGATTTAGGGATACGCGTTCTGATATGGACAGCGTTTTGTCTAAGATTAAGCATTTAAATATAGATTGTAAGGAAAATTTAGGTGTTAAGTTAGATACTGATTTAGAAACATCTGATAATACTATTAATAAGGACAGTTCTGATAAATATAAGCCACAGAATGATAGTAAAGATAATTTAACATTACCAAACAAAAACGATTTCGATATTAAAAATGCAAATATTCATGAAAAATCAAGCCACGGTAATAAAAATGTTTTTAAATTGACAAAACACAACGTAGATATTAAAATGGATAGTGATAATTTAAGCAATAAAAATGTTGAAGTAGAAAATAATTTCGAAACTACATCTAAAGCTCTAGAGTCATTTGAAATAAAAGAAAAAGCTGGTGTTCAAAGTAGACTGCTATCTAAAAAGTTGGAGGTTCTGAAACGTAGTAAGTTTAAATAAATTTTAACCGAAATTGTCGATAATTCGAATGTAGCCAAAGATAAATTTACTGTAACTACTGTAGATGATGCTGCGTCATGCAGCCGCTACGGATTAGTCCAGCAATTGACGTGGAATAACGTCAGTAACAGTATTGGTGGAAAATGAGATGGTTTTTATTTCCGTATAGATAAATGCATGTTACCTTCTTTCTGAAATAAAAAAAATCGTTAGCCAAAATCACGGACGAACAAATACAACAGTTCTGACAACCTCATTCAAAGAAGCCTACCTCGCTATAAAGCCAAAATCCTGTTTTATTTGACATCTAGATTACTAACTTGCTCGGTAGCCATTAGATGCTGTGTACTTAGGCTGATGGTATCCACGAAAAATCACAGATGGCGCTCCTTTGTTCTTAGAAAATGATAGCCAGATACAATACGGTAATTCACACAAAACAAAAATCTAAAATGTGCCATAATCCAAAACCGAAAACCAAAAAAATATGTTTTTATACCGCCATTTTTCCAAAATTGAGCGGCACCACTATGAATTTATCTTGTTTTGAACTAGTAGCTCCATCTAGCTACAATATTTAAACTAAAAATGTAATAGATACGTGGACGGGAAAAAAGATACTAATTTATTCAGTCCGAGATTACCCAAAAATAAAGGACCCATATGTTGTAAAATACGCAGCGCTTCGAAGTTTCGGAGTGGGGGCGATTTACGTCACACCGCACGTTACGTTAAAATTCCTACATGATCGTGACGTCGCGCGAAATTTAAATTGAGCTGTATCTTCGTTACTTTTACCTAATCAAAGAAAAGAAAAAAAAGTATACTATACTTTTTAGTAATCAACCTAATGATAAAAAAAAAATGTTTAGTCTTCAAGGTATGACGGTCCTCTTGTAGTTTCTTTTTTTACTTTCCACGTTTAATTACACACACAGGTAAACACACTTATTTTTATTCAAAGAAAATATTAAATTTGCAATTATAATTAGGCATGAATATCTTATTATAAAAAGTGACAGTTAAAAAAACTTATTTATCAATAAGTTTAATTATTTTATATATATGAAAATACGTATACGGTGTGGTTGTTTAAGGTATAAGTACTTAGTTGCACTGCCGTCACGAATATACACTCGTAGTTAAAAGTAAACCCTAAAAAATACTATTGTATTAGATTTAATAGTAAGTAAAAAAATATAAGATGAGAAAGAACTCTTTCTATTAATAAGAAAAAAAAAAAACAAAATTAAAATCTAAAAACAACTTTTAAGACGAAGTGGTAGCTAAAGTGGCGCCCTCATTTGAAATAAATTGTTTAAAACTAAATATGGTGATAATTAAAAATTTGATTTGTATGAATGTCTAGAAAGACCTTTGAACTATTTTATGAATAACCTATATTATAGTTTCTGTCGTAATATATTATATAAAATATTATAATTATAACATAACGAGTCTCAAAATAGTCTATGAGTAAAGATATATAACCATAGTGACAGTTCAAAAAAGTAGTAAAATAATATTCACCTGCCACGTGAATATGGATCTTATTTCATTGTCATAAGGTTCATAGATAGATATGGAAATAGGCCCTCCTTTACTTCACCTATCTCACAATGAATGTCTTAACTTTGTTCACATAGTTAATAGAAATTTGTTACTAATCTTTTAGCGCTAAGGTTTATATTACCCTGTCATCACCGAATTCTTACTGCAGTGTGCTATACCAGTAGGGTGAGACCAATCTTAGTGACAGAACTACTGTTTAGTATTAATAGAATATAAACCTTATTCCGTAGCGATAGCCAGTTACCTGTTTTGGAAACTGTAAAGGTAGGTGAAAATATTGGTGTATATATTTTCATGGGAATTTGATACTTATTGTTTCAGCTTTAAGGTTCACATCACTAATACTGATTGCAGTATGTGAAATAATATTAGTGGAAAAGTAGTATTTATTATAAAATTGTGACTAACAATGCCGGGACACTTGCCAGACACAATTTATTTACGTCTATAGCTATAAATATCTCGGAGTTTGTCAAGCTGTAAGCATGGAGAGCTCGGTGGCTCGATTAGAACGTATTTCTAGCGCTGTCGCAAGTTAAGCAAACCCGATCGTGGTCTGCATTTGGATGGGTGACCGCAAGTGGCACTATTTATTATTTTGAGCTCCTCCGTGCTTAAGACGAAGTGGTAGCTAAAGTGGCGCCCTCATTTGAAATAAATTGTTTAAAACTAAATATGGTGATAATTAAAAATTTGATTTGTATCACTGTCTAGAAAGACCTTTAAACTATTTTATGAATAACCTTTGAAATTATTACTAATAGTCCGTCTAGTTTTAAAACGGGTTTTCGCCAAAAGTAGCCACTTTTGGCAAAAACCACCTTTGGTGATACAAATAAAATTTTTAATTATCACCATATTTAGTTTAAAACAATTTATTTCAAATGAGGGCGCCACTTTAGCTACCACTTCGTCTTAAGAAGGCACGTTAAGTCCGTTGGTCTCGGCTGTATTCATTGTATGGCAAGGTGTCCACTAAACAACGCGGGCGCACGCGGCAGTTTCAGTCTATCTCTGTCACAAACTCTACGTGCGACAGAGACAGGTGACCCGCAAAGGATTATGCTATCTCTTTCGCACTTAGAGTTTGTGACAGACTTAAACCCGCCGCGTGCGCCCGCGTCACAGCGGACGCCCTACATCTATGTCAGAAGACTTGAGGCAGCTTGAAAAATCTGAACAGTATTGTAATAAACACGAAAAACCAGACAAAAAGTGTCCCAGAATGTGTAAAACCTCGTGTCTTTACAATTTGCTTTTCATGGCCTATCTTAAAAGCGATATGGACCTTATTTAAATGCAAATAATTCATTTTGTTTATGAAATTTGAACTTTATGTCAAGTATAAGATTCACGTCACCTATCTCACAAGTAATTGTTATTCATAAAATCTAAGTCAATTCATGTCGTTATGGTAAAATGATACTTTATTCTTAGCTTTAAAGTTCACATTGCAAATATGTAAAAAAGTCTACTTATTTCGATATGGGAATTTGACACTTATGTCTCAGTATTAAAGCTTAGATTACCCTCTCATCACCGAACCCTCACTGCAGTGTGCTATATAGGAGGGCGAGACCAATCTTAGTGACAGACATTAAAATTGAAAACCTGCCGTAGGAATTTGAACCTTATTCGTATCAGTACTAAGGATTTAAATAATTCACTTGTAAATTTATGAGTGAATACATGTTTGTTACCTTCTTTTCGTCACAGTCAAATTAAAGGTAAACATGAATTTTTTGAGGTCCATTGCTGCCCCCAATTGAAATAAATCATTTGAAAGGAAACGGAGATATCATTCAAAATTTTTCTTGATCAGACCCTAGATTAAACCCTTTAAACTATTTTATGAAATACTTTTTATAGTTTAAAGTGAGAACGTGATTTTGTATGCATTTGTGAATAACGGCCACTTTTGGCTAATGTGCGAAGAAAAGCTTTACGTTCTCACTTTAAACTGTAAACAGTAATTCATAAACTAGTTTGAAGGGCTATCTAAAGCTTGATCAAGGCACCTTTCCTTTCCTTTGATTCCGAGAAAATTTTATTTCAATTGGGGGCAGCACTGGACCCCGAAAAATTCATGTATCCCCTTTATTTGGGCAAAGAATGGAATTAAGATGAAAGTATAGCACGCACTCCGTCCATACAAAAATAGCAGATGAAGAAAACGTTTTTTCACTCCTGAATGGCATCTGATCTCAATGTTTTTTAGTATGTTGTTGATACAATTAAAAACTAGGTTTATAGGTTTACATTTTAAATACTTTTTTATATAAAAGAAAATTTTGATAAAAGGAAAACATAGTCTATTATTGTTTAAATAACATAACATACTTAAATATAATGCAGATCAGATAGCATTTAGGAGTGGAAAAATGTTTTTTTTTTTATTGAATGGTCTAGTGCTTGCTATACGTCTCTCTTAGTTTTGAGTTTTATAAGATGAAGTTTATCTAATCTAGTAATATCTGATGCCTAACGGTGCAGCTCCAAACAAGCAAGGCTGAGCTGTGTGCTGCTGTGTAGCTGGAGTGTCATTTTTGAATCGCTGAGTCACTAAACGAATGGTTTTTTCTGTAAGAAAAACCGTTCGTTTAGACACTCCGCGTTTCAAAATTGGGTTTACCACGTAGCCTTAGGGATCGTCCATTAATCATGTGAGACTCGAAAGAGGGAAGCGGGTTCGGTAAAATCACGAAGTGTCACGTATTTTTTACCCGACTCCGGAAAAGCCAAACAGAAGGGTAATGAATGATTTTAGCAGTCTTTGTATGTTTGTATGTGGTTATATGACGGTTCTACCGTAGCATCCGAACCGCTTAACTAGTTTTCACAAATGAGATGTCAGTCGTTTCGTCATTATTGTCCAAGTGACATAGGCTACAATTTGAATGCAATAAATGTGTATAACGAATGTTACGTACAAAAAATGTGTAAAACGTGAGTCTCAAACTATTTTTTGTTTCGATATCGTGTAGGGTATCAAATGAAAGGTATATAAGTACACTCTAACATCGTAAATGGCTCCCTTAGTCGGGTAGTTTTTAAAAGTACTAAGTGGTCATTTAAAACCTCACGTATCACCAGGGGACGGGGTGTTTAAAGTTGCTCAAAAACGTCACGTGATTAATGGGCGACCCTCAAAGAAGTCAAATGAGTCGTTTGTTCCAATTTCAATTCAGTATTATATCAGTTAAGTTTAATTGTAATTTTTATTGTAAGTTTTGTAGAAATAAATATAATTCTAATTTCGTAAGATTTTCTTTACAACGTATGTAAGGTAATTTTTTTCTTCTCTTTGCCAGTCCTATACAAAGTGTAACGAAAGGGAGTAAACATACTAATCAACGTGAACAACTTTTAATATGGGACCATACCTGAAATCGTAAAAAAATCTTCACCTCCATACACAATTAAATGCCTACCAAAATGTATGGAGCTGCTGATTTCTGTTTACGATTTCAGGGATGTCCCATAACAGGCCTGTCTCACTCCGTGTGTAGGTATCGAAAATATACCTACGCATTGCGACCGCTTCAAAGGGGGAAATATAGCTAACAAGCAGTGATCAGCGACGCACGCGCGGTTCGTTGACCTGTGTTCACCACTTCGTCATCATGGAAAGAAAAAGAAAAAGCACAAAAAAAAACTGCATGTTTATTTGCTTAAGGATTGCGATCCATTTTTTTTAAGCTTCCTATGGACGGTAAGGTCTGCTTTAAAGTGATTATTGTAAAATTATCATGTACGTACCTATATAGTACCTATATTATGAATTATTATATGATATACTAGTAGTATTTTATGCAACAGTTGTATAAGAAGGTTCATTTTTTGACATACTTATACAACGTTGCATACAATACTTTTTCTACGACTACATTTACTAAAATAAATCCAAAAATAAACAAAGAAAAGTATGAAATACTACCATATGTTTGCTAGATACTAGGTATCTATGGAAGACTTAATTTTTTTTATTGACGTCTTCCTAGTGACCAAAAGTGCCATTTTTAAAACATGGAGTCACCTAAACAAATGTTTTTTCATACAAAAAACCGTTTGTTCAGTGACTCAACGTTTGAAAAATGGCACTATATGTTAAAATAACGATTTTATTATGTTGGCAGTATGGTAGATCTAAAGAAAAAAAGTTATAGGTCTATGGCTAGGAGTATCGTTTTGGCGAAATAACGACACATGTGCTATTTATTATATTAGGAATAGACGATAGACTTTTTTGAAATCATATAATCTATGTTCTTATATTAGTGTTCGGGACCATTTAAAAGACAGATAACAGTACAGGAGTAGAAAAAGTATCTATGGTTATTACTACGAAAAATGATTTATAAACGATATATACTCGTGAGTAACCTTTGTGAATTGTAGGTACGTTTAATACTTATTTATGATGCCAAAAATCACATAACCATTATGTAGGTGAATATTTGACTTTGGACGAAAATTAATTTTCTTATGTTTGAGATTGACGATCAAATTATTTTATTTTTGTTACTGAATATTCTCGGTCTTACGTCGCTGCGTTGGCTGCGCATTGACTGCGACACGGGCGCGACAGATGGCGATAGTAGTAACTAATAACAGTCAACCCTGGCGAACTGCTCACTCAATTGGATTTTTGTAGGTACGTACCTATTATGAACCGTTTGTCTTTTGTAATAAGGATGAAATTGGCTTGCAACTGAAATTCTAGGTATCTAAACGAAGAGGTGTCGATTTCTGATGCAAGCTAAATTAAACCATGTCTCTAACAACATTGAGTAGTTATTTAGTTTTCTTTGAATTTCTTTTTAGACTAAGACTTCTGTACGTGAGTACTAGTACTTATTCTGTGCCCATAGTAAAAGTTGTTCACGTTGATTAGTATGTTAATTCGTTTTCGGGTTGATACCCCCCAGTGCAATACGAGGAGTGGATTTTGTCGGAAATATCCGGCGCTCGCAAAAGATGCACGAAAATGTTTGTCGGATAAATCCGGTGAAAATAAAAGCGGTAAAAGGGTTAAATAAAATTAAAACACAGGTATGGTAACATGATATTTATTGATACAATAAACTCAACATACAAACTTCATATGGAAAGGCTTCCTGTCGACATTTAAACGGCAATATAAAAATCGGACGATAGTGTGGTGAGACCATAGATTTAGAAAAAAATTTAAATCTATGGTGGAGACACTCACCGGCACCGGGTTTTTTCCTACAAAATATGAAGTTAGTGGACCTGAGATGGCGGCGTCACCGAACGGTTTTAATCCATGTTAAATTTAGTTCGGATTTGTGCCGCAGTATAGTACGCTTCACTAACTTAAAATAGGGTCCATCCATATATTACGTCACACGAATTTCACGACGTTTTGACTCCTTGTCACAGTTGGTCACAATTTTGAGACCCTCCACTTCCTAGTGTGACTTCACAGATACCGAATTTTTAATTAAGAAAAAAAAGCGACCAAAGCTACTAAATATTCAACTGATAAAGATGGTAATAAATAAATAAATATATAGGGACAAATGACACTGATTGAGCTAGCCCCAAAGTAAGTTCGAGACTTGTGTTATGGGATACTAACTCAACGATACTGTCGCGAACGAGATAGACGCAGAATGTTCGCGAGCAAGAATCGCGTAGAATACATCGGTATGGCGCAAGCGAAACTAGGCCTTATGTCCTTATAGCATAAAGTCTAGAATTGTTTGGCCGGTTGCACTTACACACACGTACCGGCGCCTCGATGTTTCCCGGCATCGAAATACATTCTTCAAGAATGGGGAATATTCAAGAATAATGTAGACCTCTGTACCGGCGCATATATAAAGACGACCGAGTGCGCACCACGGCAGTTCATTCCGAGCTACGAGAGCGATCACTTCGAGCGAACCGAAGCGAAGGAAGCCTACCTCAGTGCGACAAAGTAGAAGTACCTGCGACAACCTCGGCGAGATACCTGGACCTCAGCTGCTACGCGACTTGGATTTAGACATCAGGAAAACCATCTTCACGTGTCAACTTAGGGTTCCGTAGTGAATAAAGACCCTCATACGAAGTTTGGCGTTTTTCTCAAAATCTCGAACCCCAGTTTCGTAACAATACTATATCTATATTTTATAACAAATACATATATAGATAAACATCCAAGACCCAGGGCAATTTGAAAAAGGCCATTTTCCAACTTGCCCCGACCGGGGATCGAACCCGGTACCTCTGGGTGGCGCAATGGCATAGTGGCCACGGAGGTCGTCATTATTTTAAAGTTTATTTATTATTAGTTATAATATTATTATTTTTTCCTTAGCTGTAGATTTTGAATTGTGGCGTGAGAAATCTTATGACCCCTCCCACCCCTTGTCACACTTCACTGACTCCCTTCCCCTTAATGTGTTACGTAATTTATGGATGGTCTCTCATTTGTTAACCAAAGTAATAATGTCTCATATTAGCGCGTTCGCGATTGTAAAAACATCTTTGTCCAATCTGTGTTTCAGGGATATGAGATGGATAAATAGAACTTGAACAAACTACCCAACATCACCTTCACGAATTGGACAGGGCTTTTTTAACATATTGTATTCCGTATGCAACGTATAACGAAAAGGGGGTACCAAACCGAAAGGTACTAATCAATGTAAACAACTTATACTATGGAACCATCTCCAAAATCCCAAAAAAATTACCAGCTACATACAAAATGAAATACCTACCGTACCAAAACGTATGGAGTTCCAATTTTTTGTTTTGCGTTTTCAGGAATGGTCCCGTAGTAAAAGTTGTTCACATTGATTAGTACGTTTAGTCCCTTTCGAGTTGATACCCCTTTTCGTTCCATGTTGTATTCAAGATGTAATACTTTTTTTACCCCAAATATATTAAGGGATGATTCAGTCCTTCACTTTGAACAACTTTTCCAAATAAATGTATATCGATATACGAAAAAAATTACATTTTCTATAGTTACGATATCACGTGACTACTTCGGTTTGTATTACAATCAAAAAAGAAATGTGGTGTCGTGGGACACCAGGTAGGAACGAAGTTCAAAAGTTCTTGTGTATACGACTGTCGCGCCTGCGCACGTCTCATTTAACGAGGTCATCCTTACGGTTTTACTATCACATTTTTTTCAGTTCGGTCGCGCAGCAAAATCCCTATCTCCTCCAAGCCTGCCGTAAGGAACTTCGTTCCAAAAATTTTTTTTTCGTATTTCGATATACATTTATTGAGAGAAGTTGTTCAAAATGATGGACTGAATCACCCGTTAAAATATTTGTACTAACCCTTTCACCGCGAGACTTGAGACCTCGAGTGGTCGTGCCCTCAGCGCGAGGGGTAGTAAATCTAAATATATATAACTCAAAGGTGACTGACTGACTGGCATAGTGATCAATCAACGCACAGCCCAAACCACTGGACGGATCGGGCTGAAATTTGGCATGCAGGTAGATGTTATGACGTAGGCATCCGCTAAGAAAGGATTTTGATCAATTCTACCCCCAAGGGGATAAAATAGGGGATGAAAGTTTGTATGAAACTTTGTCAATTTTAAACCGATCGGGCTTAGACTTTGCATGCATAAAGCTACTATGACGTAGGCATCCCCTAAGAAAGGATTTTGATAAATTACACCCCTACACGAGCGAAGCCGCGGGCAAAAGCTAGTCTAAAGTAAATACCTACAACCGAAAAGGGATGTGGATACTTCAAGTTATGTGCAAAACGGGCATTTTTTTTTATGTCGACAATATCCGACGCTCGCGCAATGGGCACGACAATGTTTGTCGGATAATTCCGACGTTCGCGGTGAAAGAGTTAATAAAGAAGGACGTCGTATAGCTGGTTTGCCTATACATTGTTTTGGTTATTGACATCGACACTTGTTCAGCGCTGCCTTCATCAGGTTCATGAGTTCAGTGTACAGTAAGCAGTAGCGGCTGGACGGCTTGCAGATCTCGCGGTGGTCCACCGACACGCCGTAGAGAGCGCCTATGCCGGCGTCTGTAATAAATAAAACGGTCAAGTGCGAGCGGACTCGTAGATGAAGGGTTCCGTACCTATGTACAATGTTTCAAATTATTTATTTTTTAGTATTTGTTGTTATAGCTGCCACAGTAATACATAATCGGTGATTCAAGTATCAAGTACATGCCATTATTTTTATTTATTTTATTTTACTTTATTAGAAACACAAACAGAATACAATACAATACAAACATAATGTCATATGGCTTGCTGTTATGGGGTAAAGCGGCTAACATACATGCTATCTCTGTGCTACAAAAGAGAGCAATTCGGTCGATCTACGGACTAAATCGCTGATAGCTGATATCAAAGGTTTGAAATGAAGAGTCAAAACATCAGGTGTAACTAAGGATTCAAAAATTTTCGCAAAACATCACAACATGCTTATCGGTCTGTAATTATCACAGCATGATCTGTCGCCAGATTTGAAAATGGGAAAAACCCATTATAAAGATAGAGTTAAAATCGCTGGAAAAACATGTTTGTTGTATGACGACCCCCTTGAATTTTTTAACTTATTTATAGTATTTGTTGTTATAGCGGCTACGGTAATAAGCGGTGAAAATTTCAAGTGTCTAGCGATGGTTCAAGGGATAGAGCCCTGTGACAGATAGACAGCGGAGTCTCAGTAATAGGATCCCGTTGGCACTCTTTGGCCTTGGGGTACGGAACCCTAAAAACATTTAAGGGCATTTGAATTTCGCATGACGTCACGATCTAGTATGATTTTCACTAAACGGTGACTGTCATCGCCTCTACTCCGAAATTTCGATGCGCTGAATCTTTGTGAATTTTTACTACATCGATTATTATATATAAACCGATTAAAATGGGTCTATTATTTTTGGATAATCTAACTTGCGGACTGAATAGCATAATATTTTTTGAACCAAGTCCACACATTCCTCTCTCATCTCAGCGTATTCCAAGTTGCAATGCTGAGAAGCCCGGGGTCCGCTTTCCGACTTTTTCTTCTCCACTTTGCACGGTCTCGAGCATCCTTGGTTGTAAGACGATTAGCACGCATATCATCCTTGACGACAGAGAAGCCAGCTTCTTGAGTCTACCACGCTTCCCGGCCCCGTTGGAGGCGCCGTTGTATACATTCTTCAGTCCACCTGCAGAGGTGACGCTTGACTACCTCCGTGGTCAAGGAGTTCGCCTTGTGACTCGGAGGTCATTGGTTCGAATCCCACTGAGAAGCATACTTTGTAAAAGTTGTTTCCAGTCTGGTAAGGATATTGCAGGCTTGAATCACCTGATTATCCGAAAGAGAAAGATGATTCCGTGTTTCGGAAGGCACGTATAAACTGTGAGTCCCGAAATCCATCTAGCGTTTGATCATCAAACTATCCAAGGATCAGTTCTGGTTTACCCTTTGGGTTGCGGAGTTCAGACGGCAGTCGCCCTGTGTAAAAACCAGTAACCTCGTCAAATCTAGGTTAGGTAGCGGACCCCGGGCTCTGAAGCGTTACTGCTGAGGATGCAGAGTGCGTTACTCTAGCAAGAAAGTAGCTCGTAGAGAGATATGAGTGGTATTTATAATTAGTACCCAATATGCTGGAAATGTGGGCAACTGGAAACAAACGATACCTGCAGAGGTGACGCTAACGATTCTCAGCCACAGCACCGCCATGAGCGTGCGCGTGGTTTCGACGAGGCTGCGCACGGCCGGCCGCAGCGGCGCCGTCGCTCGGAGCCACCGTTCTTGCAGGGACAGTACGAGCGCGCAATCTGTAACCCAAATATCATTTATTCATTTAAATTTTCACCTTTGGGACATGGTGAGAGATTGGAATAGGGGTGTAAGTGTTTCGAGTATTATATATATTGTATTTGTAATATTTTCAACACAATACCTATATAATATTAGGTGTAATATTATATAGGTATTGTATGGAAAATATTACAAGTACAATACTCGAAAAAATCGACTTTTTCATACAAATTGCCGGGCCAGCAGAACACTTTTGTATGAAATCTAGCTTTTGACCGCGGCTTCGCTCGCGTAGGGATGTAATTTATCGTATATATATATATATATATATATATATATATGCCGTTTTTTTCGAGTTTCAAGCATTGGTTTCATAGGAAAAGTTGTTCATATTGATGGTTTGAGTTGCTCCTACAAGGATCGGACCTTTTGTTACTAATTGTATATGTGGCGAATCGGGTGAACTCTGAGACGATTGTTTGAGGTCACCGGTGACCCCCATGGCGCTCAAGGTGTATTTCGCATGTCGTCACGGTGTCTTACGATTTTTATGAGCGGTGACGTCACAAGCCCTTACTTTTTGGGACTTCGGT
Source organism: Acrobasis suavella (assembly GCA_943193695.1). NCBI lineage: Eukaryota > Metazoa > Arthropoda > Insecta > Lepidoptera > Pyralidae > Acrobasis > Acrobasis suavella. The sequence continues at coordinate 9,687,697 of OW971954.1, forward strand.
TCGCTGTATCTTTGTGATTGTTTACTACATAATTTGATATACTGAAAAATGTGAATCTGTGGCACCTCCACGCCACTACGAGGAACAAGGACAACGAAGCGACAACATAGTTTACAAGAAAACTACGAGATGGCGCTAACAGTACCTTACATCTCGATATCAAAGTTCGTCCGATTCGATTCGATACTTTAATAGAATCGGAACGCGGTTTTTCGGGCGGAAACACTATGTCTTGCGGAAAAATCTTTTCTTTGTGGTGATCGAGGATATCACTTCGCTCCCGCTAAAAATCCACTTTATTGAATAATATAACTATAAGAATAACAGTTACACAGACTTGCAAGAGTGGCACCTCTTACCTTTACTAATTTCTAGCAGCTCGATGCTCCTCGCAGTAATAGGGGTCTTGATATCGGCGAGGGGGGACCCTCGGTGCGGCACGGAGTAGAACATGAACCCGCAACTGTTGCGCCACAGCCCGGAGCGGAGAGTCGGGGAGACGTCTTCTGAAGGAGGAAACAGAGGAGTGAACGATTTCCCAACAAATCAAATCAGATATTTTTTTCTAAAAGTCAAATAAATACAAATGACGTCATAGTTTCTTGGAGTCAAATAGCGCTCTTTTTATCAGTTTTTCCACAATAATAAATCTAAAATCACTTTAAAATGGATATGTTCAGAGGCAAGTGACAGTATTTTGTGAAGTTTTATTTTCTTATCAGTACCAAATAATTTATTTTTGACCCTGGAAAATACCCATAGTCTTTCTGATGATGATGATGAAGCAATTTACCGCCAGTGGTTTGAATATAAGATTGAGGAAGATGTTACAAACGACCCCAAAATTTTTCGTATTTCAGTTTAACATCTATCACTATTTACTTTCGGTAAAGTAAAAATATATTAAACAAGCCTTTTGACCCAGGGTGAGATAAGCTCGAAGGTTTAACAAGTAATAATTATTATTATTTATGGCGAATCCTACGACACCTCAAGCTTAAATCTATCAAGCTGTTTAAACTGTAGTGTCCTATAGAAATTTACATACATAATATACACCCGAAAAACATAACTATCCTTTTGATGCAGTCGGGTAAAAAGACTCACGACGTCAGTAGCGCGTTTGTATCCTACTCTAGTGGCTCAAGTATCTGCATAAAATCATCATTAATAAGGTAGAATATAAGAACTAGCTTTTTGACGGTGAAGTAATTTTTGGTTAAATATTTAACCTCCCTATACGACACGACTTCTGTCTTTTCTTTTACTTCATCAATTAGCGAAATTTTTGATCTTCCTTTTTATCTCTTGGCTTGACTTTCCATAATGCTTTTTATAAAGCTGTCAGGCCGTATATGTTGACCAAAAATTTGTCACTCGTCTTATCTCTATTGTGTGCACGAGTTTATTATTCTCATTGACCAGTTGCAGCGCTTCCTTGTTGGTTTTTCTCGCTATCCAGCTTATCATTTTAATTTTTAAAATATTCATAAGCTTATAAATTAAAAACATTCCAAATTATCTTACCTTCAATGTTTGAAGACGTTTCTTCGCATCTTCTTTCAACACTATTTAATTTTACACCATCTTCATTTCTAATACCCTTCCCTTCACTAATACTAACAACAGTGTCTTCTTCAAGATTGCTTTCTCTATTCTTATTATAATTATTATCTATTTCTTCGTTGTCAAAGTTCTGCTTATCTTCTAACTTATTTGTATTTACATCTGAGGCTTCTGGTTTGGGATCCTGCGTTTGCAAGTAGGCTTCATAAGCTGAAATGGAATGATAAGTACTAAATAAAACAATTTAAAATTGACGATTTTAATATATTTTCAAAACTAAAAACCGAATTTAACAACAGTGACAGTCATATTAAAGCTAAATATATACGCAACCGATGAGCTTTGAATACATAATAAACCAAAATAAGTAATTGGAATAAATATGTGAACTAAGTAAAGATATAATTGTGATGTGAACGAGATTACATATTTTTAAATTATTATGGAAATCAATCAATCGGACCGGCAAAAAGTGCTGATGGAAGCTGGAGAGTCCGAAAAAATGTGGAGATAGAGGAGCTGGTAAAAGAGCCGAATATAATTGGTGTCACTAAAGCGCTCCGCTTACAATGGCTTGGGCATCTGGAAAGAATGAAGGAGGATCGTAGCGTCAAAGCAGCATATATGGGGAAAGTATCAGGCCGAAGACCAGTCGGTCGACCCAGATATCGCTGGAGCGATACGGTGCAGGCTGATCTGCGCGAGATGGAAGTGGTCGGCTGGCAAGATATCGCTCAGAACAGGAAATTGTGGCGCTCTTTCGTCTCGAAGGCCAAGATCCACTTCGGGTCGCTGAGCCAGAGGAGTAAGTAAGTAGGTATGGAAATCAAACTACTAAAACGGGATCAATACGAAAAAAGTCACAAAAAAAATAAAGTCGGTTAATATGGGCACGTGGCATATGCAGAGCCGGATTTAGAGATCTGGAGGCCTCGGGGCAGCCAAGGAGTTCCAGACCCCAAATTATTTTCCAAATAAAATAAACAAACAAGTCGTGTTTTTCAATTAATATTTTATTGTGAAACCAAGAAAAGAAAGAAAAAAAACTATTTGATATATCACAAACACGGTTTAACAATTAAAATAACAGTTCTAAGCTATTAAAATATTTCAGTGAAGCTATTAATATTAAATTTTCAAGTAGATTCTTTCAGTATTTAACAAACATATTTAAATATAAATGGAAACAAGAATTATTTGAAATTAAATTTTGGCGTTAACGAATGGATCTTTTAGTGCCTTTTTTTAAGTCTCCTTTGTGAAGGCCCTGGTTGCCTTCCTCTAAATCTGGCCCTGTGCATTTGTGTAGTGTAATTTTAGTTCAACAAAATTAAGTGGGCCAGAAATGATGGCACCAACCCGGTTGTTTTTTTTATGGACGGTGCAATGTTAAATTTAGTTCCGATATCTTCCACAATATGGCGATGCCCACTAATTTATTGGTTAACATTTAGTACTTAAATAACTACTTTCTTATGTTTTTGTAAATTTTTAGTAATATCAGTGAAAAGTATATAACAGTTAAAATTGTCCTGGGTCTTGAGTGTTGTATTTGTTATAAAATATAGTATCGTTGAGTTAGTATCCCATAACACAAGTCTCGAACTTACTTTGGGGCTAGCTCAATCAGTGTTATTTGTCCCTAAATATTTATTTATTATTTATTTATTAGTTAATCAAAATGTAAAATGCCTATATACTGATATGTGATCTATCGGTACTTACCCTCGCAGTAGATCTGTTTTATAAACAGCCCCCCTTTGGAGTGCCCCACCCAGATGATGGGCTTCTCTCCCACCCCCATGGCGAGCAGCTGACGGGTCATCTGCTCGGCTCGCTCGTGGAGCCTTAGTCTGGGACAAGTTAAAAATAAAATGTCTTACGGAGGCATTGACGTCAGGTCGTAAAACAATACGGGGTTCAAAAGCAGCTAGTACATTCTACGTTTTTATTCTCTCCCAGACCAACATGGAAGAAATTTAAAAACCAGCCAAGTGCGAGCCGGTCTCGCGCACTAAGGGTTCCGTACAATATCTATAAAAAAATCACATGTGTTGTATGGGAGCCCCACTTAAATATTTATTTCATTCTGTTTTTAATATTTGTTGGTATAGCGGCAACAGAAATAGGTACATCATCAGTGAAAACAACTGTCTAGCTATCACGGTTCATGAGATACAATCTTTCGACAGACAGACGGACAGTCAGACAGCGAAGTCTTAATAATAGGATCCCATTTTTACCATTTGGGCACGGAACCCAAAATTTACAATATGCAGTAAGACATCACGTCTGCAAACTTGCTTACTTGCGCAGCTAGCGCATCACATTTTAATTTAAAAATAAAAGATTTCGACGAAATGAGAACCTCGTTTTTGTAGTTGGTTAAAAATACCATAAGTAACTGAATACTTAATTACATAAACTCACCTTTTATTTCCCTTCACCCACAACGGTCTCCACAAGTAAGGATCACTAGTATAGTTTATAGAAATCACTCTGGCATCAGGATAATCTACTTTTATCCAATCTCTAGGCCAACAGGACGAGTAACACGCATCACAGACGCACCCACAGCCAATTTCACATCTCCCTTCACTAACTCTACATTTACAATCATTACTATTTATAATTTCTTCTTTAACATCTTCAGTTTTAATTTCACATTCCTCACATTCCTTCTTGAATAGATCGCGAACGAAATTCGCTTGTATTTCATAATTGTCGACTATTTCTACTTGATTCAACAAAGTGTTGTTGTAAAAGTTTTCAGTTATGAAGACATCGTCATTTGGTAGGATTTTCATGCCGTTATAGTAACTTTCGTCGTGGATTTTGCTCTCGTAGTGGTTGGATTGGAGGAAGTTTTCTTTCTCGCATCGGCAAGAGATGGCGTTGTCTACTAGAGGTACTTTGTTTGGTTCTATTTTGTATTTCGGCCGCCAGTCGCCTTGCCGCCATGTGTTGCCCAGGGATCCTGGAAAAATAATGGTAGTTTGTCAGATAATAAGTAGAAGTTATTAACTACTGCTGACTATAATAATTGTTTGTGTAGCGGGCTGAAGTATCTCAATTGACTAATTCATTTGTGTCATTCTAAAGAAATAATGAATAGTTTTATATGACGAAACTTAGTAATTATACCTATATTTTATTAGATGTGTTTCATAAAGGAAAGATAATCATCTTTTTTTTCAACGGTTTTAGCCTTCCTTGGTATATCAGATGATATTAGATTTTAGGTAATTTGATACTGCGTGGTGCTTAAAAAAATATTTCATTTAAACTATAGTGTTATAGTATAATGAATAGCCCGTGGTTCTGTATGTCCCTTCCACAATCTGCTGTAACAATTTACAATACATACAGTACAGTACTAGATTGCTACTGTCGATAAATTGGGTCGTGTGTAGCCAGGGTTTCCAGATGGCTGGGAATTCCGGGATTGTGCTGGAATTTTGCCTGTGGTCCTGTGTCCCGTAATTAGACCTTACTGTCCCGGAAATTCATGAATACACAAGAAGTGCCATTTTTCAAACGCGGAGCGGAATCACCTAAACGAATGATTTTTCCATACTAAAAACCGTATGTTTAGTGACTCCTCGTTTGAAAACTCGTACCACAGAGCCTGTGTGACAGTTTGAGAGTGAGTGCGTGAGGTGCAAGGGGAGGTGAGCGCCCGGCCGGCCAGTAGGCCCGTCCCGCTGGCCGCAGCGCCTCCCAACCGTCCAACAGCCAAACTTTTTGTTGGATTTCGGCTCTAAAACTCCAACTTCTCCGGCCACTCGGCTCGTCCGCTTTTTTTTAGAAATGTCCCGGAAATTTAAGCCTTCGTGTAGTAGTAGTGTAGTGCCGGAAATCCAGTGTAGCTGTAGACATCAGAGATCCTGCTTACCGTACAATCCATGTACAAAAATGACGTCCATGTTGCGGACGGCAGGCGTGTGCAGCACCACGCACTCCACCAGTGGCTCGGGGTGCAGGTGCTCGGTGCCGGCGGCCCGGGGCTTCGGCAGCTGGCGCGACGCTGGAATTTTATGTTTTTATTTAAATGCTTGAAACTCGAAAAAAATCGACATTTTTATACAAAAGTGTTCGGCCGGCCCGGCAATTTCCATAAAAATTTCGAAATTTTTTTTCGAGTTTCAGTCATTGGTCCCATTGGAAAAGTTGTTCATATTGACGGTCTGAGTTGCTCCTACAAGGATCAGACAGGATTTTTGTTACATATTGTAAATATAGCTTTTTATACTCTATAGCTGCAGCGTTCCCGTTTTGAAAGCAACCTTAAAAAATAAGGTTATTTTGGGTTCTGTCCAATAACTGTTAGCGTCCAATGACTGGATTTTTCTTTATCCCTCGCGGGGTAGGCAGAGCCCAGCGCTGTAAGACCGAAAGGCCACGCCACAGGTCTGTGTCAATCTCCGTTTTGGTATCAACTAAGACTACAAACTATACGCGCGGCGACCACTCCGGAGTGGTAAATTCAGTTATATGAAACGTTTGTCTAGAGTAATTAGAATTAAATTGGCTTGCAATACATGTGTAGGTATCTAAACAAAGAGGGGCTGAGTTCTGAAGCGAGCTAAATTATAAATATTATATCGCTAACCACAGTGAGTAGATACATTTTTGAATTTCTTATCTGAGTGAGACTTCTGTACGTGAGTATTTTGTCAAACATTTTTATTGCCTTACTATAGTCTATTGGTTTAGGTATTTATAAGAATGTAAACAATCTTGACTTGTCTTTTTATTCAAATATATAAGTATACACTTTATAAATCAATACCTTTGCAAATTACTAATTGTTTATTTTATAAATTATAAATTACTTAATGTATTGTAATTTGCAAAGTTATTGATTTATAAAGTGTATATTTCAATAAAAAGAAATGTCAAGATTGTTTACATTCTTTTAAATACCTAAACAAATGGACAATAGGTATCTAATCTGACGATAATTTTTCGTTAACCAACTATTGTCAAAAACCAGGACGAAAATGTTAGCTATAGTTTTGCTATTCGCTACTAGATGGCAGTATAGGTCACTCCCGTTGCAGTCATGTTATCAAATCTGACAAAATATAAATGTCTGGCTAAAGTTCCACTATTCGACAAGAGATGGCGCTACTATACTTTGTCACTTTTCAAGGTAATAAGTAGTAAATAATTTCATTTTTATACTAACCAGCAATAGGCGGCATAGGAGTGATCAGAAGTCGATGAATCAAGATATTTGCAGTGCGCCAGAGACAGGACACGCACCAACGACTGCAAACAAATAAATAAAACTGTTTTAATAATATTGTTAAAAAAACAACTCACTTTATTTTCTTTCTTCTTTTCTTCCACGTCTCCAAAGTTTTTCATTATATCTTCACCAAATTAAAATGGGCAATTTGGTGCTTAAAGCTTTTAATTTGAAGATAAAGTGTAGCATAAGTATCTAAAAAAACATACGGGACGAATTGATAACCTCCTTTTTTGAAGTCGGTTAGTAATATAAGTACTTACAATACCCGGCACGTAAGTTAAACAAAAATGGCGGACGTTGTTGTACGTTGTTTGTCCGTTTAGAATCACATTTCTGTAACATTTCTATCCGAACTTCTGATAGAAATGACTTCGGCTTTAAAGAAAGACCAAACACTTTTATCTCCAATTAAACATGCGCCAACGGCCGCAATTTTTGTTCAAGTTACGTGGCGGGTATTGTAGGTACTTACATTGAAGGAAAATACAACAGTTTGAAAAGAACATAATACGTAAAATTAGAAAAAATCTAAGGACGTTCATTTCGTTTTCATGAAGGGCAAAGGGCAGTTTCTTAGAAATCCTAAAAATAATGTCACGTTGAATTTAAATAAGAAGAATTCTACCTACTCTATTGTTCTGTCAGCCTTGACTAAAACAAGTATATATAACTTAGTTAATATATTCAACTAGTAATGAGTAAGTTGGCCAACACTACATAGTACCAGATATTTGGCTGGCTAAACTCTGACATAGCTTGTCAAGTGCCATTTGATGACTTGGATCGACGATTGAACGTGCCTTCCAAAACACGAGCTTGAGAAATTGTTATGGTTTGGTTACCGATCAAAGTGTGAGCCACGCCCAGTATTTCTTAAGAATCCCCTTATACTAGACTTCTCCATACTGTTGGAATATCTGTTCGGTTTGGGCTTAATTAAAATGCTATTTGTCTGGTGACGTATGAAATTATATTGTTTTAACTTTTACTTGGAAGTTTAATATATGTCTGATTCACAATGCAACAAAGAGAAGAAAATGACATAAGTGGGGGTTTTGCAATTAAAATAATATAAATCAACACATACAAACGAATTCTAACTTTTATTTTGAAATGACACGTGAGATTTCGGCAGTTTTTTGTAATTTTTAAGAAATTGCATATATCCAGGCATAATATAACTAGTTTTCGATAGTCAAATACAAACTTGAAAGAAAATATGAAGATGAAGAAATTTTCCGTACTGATGGTCAAATATGATAGATATAAAGATCTAAATTAATTTCCTTCAAGTTCATATTTTGACTGTGAATACCAGTCATATGCCTAAATATAAGCAATTTCTTTAAAATTACATAATATCGCCAATCCGAGATATTGGCGTCAAATATATAATATATGACGACCTCCGTGGCGTAGTGGTCACCATGCTAGTCCGCCGCCCAGAGGTCCCGGGTTCGATCACCGGTCAATGTTGGAAAATGGCCTTTTTCAAATTGTTCTGGTCTTGGATGTTTATCTATATATGTATTTGTTACAAAATTTAGTATCGTTGAGTTAGTATCCCATAACACAAGTCAGTCAATCAATCAGTGTTATTTGTCCCTATTTATTTATTTATTTATCTGAAATGCCGTTTCAAAATAAAAGCTAGACTACGTTTGTATGGGAAAGACTAATCTGTCTAGGGTAAGGGGACTCTCAACATGCGAAATCTAGCCATTAAAGATCAATGGACCCATCGAACGGTTTTCGAATGACAAGTTAATTTGCCGGGCAAATTAAAAAGCCCCAAACAACACCATCTAGTGATGAGTGATATTCCAACCGATGTTAAGTGGAGCGCCATCTATTATTTTCCAGGTAAATTAAAAAATGACTTTATTTCAACATGCTAAAAACGACCACAAAAGGAACTTGCTTTCACGTAAAAACCGCATCGAAATCGGTCCATCCGTTCGAGCGCTACGATGCCACAGACAGACAGACATTAGCGTCAAACTTATAAAGAAGAAGATGAATAAAGAAAAATATTTTATTCAGTGTAAATTTACATTAGTTGCATTAATAATTAACTAAAATTAGTTTTACACCGAAATGGCACCACTCAGCATAGGGCATTGATTTGCCTTTACATCAGTCTTTCCCAAAGTGGGCGATAACGCCCCCTTGTGGGCGCTGGAGGCTTTAAGGGAGGCGGTAACGGGCCCAGAATAAAGTTGGGGGGCGCTGATGTGATTTAAGCAATGAGTGATTTATAACTTCAACTATTTCATATTTTAAAATTCACTGAAATTACAATCCTCTTACTACACAACATCCATTTATTAGTTCATATTTATATCCTTTTTTATTGTACAAATATAAACTAGAAATGTAATTAATATTTATTATTTTAATGCGTTCACAACGCTATTTATATCGTTAAAGGAATTAAACACTGAAAAAATTTCGTGTTTTAAAGTTTCGCAGGTGAGGTCCCCACTTCCAATACTCTTTATTATTGAAAAATTGTATTATTATTGCTATTTTTTTATTTAAAATTAACAATGTTGATTATTGTTATTTTTTATAAAAGATACTCTAATGTACTGGTGTATGTATTATTATTGCTCTCTCGTTTAGAATATAGGTTGAATTAAACTACAGGCAAGACAAATATGTGATTCAGGTTTTTATGGTGAAAAAAATTGGGGGCGTTACAAAATAACTGATTTTTTAAAGTGGGCGTTTGACAAAATAAGTTTGGGAACCTCTGCTTTACATCATGCTGCTGGTCTTCCGTGGTACCAATAGATAACAACCCTTCTTTTTTGTCTGGGGTTTAAAACCATTCGTTTAGTTATCAAAAATGGCACTCCAGCTTACATAACATAAGACGGGATGTGTATTTTAAATAATACAGACATGACATGACTAATGATACTCCTACAACAATCATCTAGTTGGAATGTCACATGTTTATAAATATTCTACTGTTATTGCAGTAATAAAACAATATTCTCAGGGTTAGTTGCATTTACGTAGGCCACAGAATAATGTAATTGCGAAGGCACGTAAGAAGGTAGGTACTTAGCTCTAGTATCTACCTACATGAATTACCATAAGAATCATTTCATTAGTAAATAGTTAATTTGAAGCAGAAGCGTTGGCGGTGTTATTTGTGAAGTATATGATATAAAGTTATTAGCCTGAGCCCGTGGGTTCCACTCCCCGTGGGAATTTTGGGATCTAAGCGCACGGTAGTGCGCTGGCCAAGTTCCAGCTACAGGCCGCGCGTATGCCGTGCACTATTTACACGAACCGTTTCGACCCACTTTTGACCCCCCTGTAACTCAGTACCTATTGCAAGTACAGAGATAAAACTACGTAATCATATACTAGTACTAAAACAGTATGTCGAATTTCATAGATATGGCTTCAGTAGATCCTGAAATATGACCCTGTGAAAATAGCTAATTTTGGCACTGACTGACTGACTCACTGACCGGTAATCAAAACCTCTAAGCCACTTCCAATTGTCCTAGCGTTATGAAATTTGGCACGCAGGTCGTGTTTTATATGTTGATTAACAAAAAATTAAGAAATTTAAGAATTACTTCTAAATTTGACTTAGCAGGTTAATTTAATTATATAAATAGGTTAATTTAACTATATAAATAATAAATTTAATCATACAATTAATCAAGTGTTACGTACAGCACGAACACCTGCCAAGTTCAAATTTAGAAGTATTATAAATTTAAATATTTTTTAAAATGCATCTAAACTTGGCACTGTATTGGATTTCAACCCTTTTTTAAGCGAACAATTAGCCGATAGGAACTTGGCCCCCTTTTTAACAGGTATGTTTTTGGTGGGATAAATTTTGTGGCGGTGGTCGTCAAGCGGCAAAGGCATTGGCGCGGGGCGATCCGCAAGGCACCACGAACGCTTTTACATATTTCGACTGCCTCGGGAGCTGAGGTGGGGAATGAACGCGAAATGAATGTTTTTATCGGTTTTTAATTATTATTTTTAAAGGAATAAAAGTGAATTCAGTTAATTTGTCTATACATATTTAGTGGCTTTAACTGAACACAAGAATTAAATAAATGAATATATAGGGACAAATTACGCTGATTGAGCTAGTCCCAAAGTAAGTTCGTAAAGACAACATATAAAATTTATGACGTATTACATAATCTACATTGACATTTAATTAATCTTTTTGGACAAAAAAGATAGGTATACACAAGAATATCCGTAACATGCTTCGTCAAAAAAGTAAACAGAAAAATATCCGCAAGTAATTAAATAAATATTCGTAATTGAATGTAAAATAATAGTAATTTAGTCAAAATTATTGGATAAACATTTGAATTTTGAATTTTAAACTACCTAATTTCCTATCACTATTTCTGCATAAACTGGTGCGATTTCTGAAACGCGGAGTCACCTAAACGAATGGTTTTCCCATACAAAAACCATACGTTTAGATGACTCCGCGTTTTAGAAATCGCACTTCAGGTTGCTTAGGAGAAATTGCTTAGCGATAAGGCGCGGGTTTTGCGCATTTTCTAGTTATTAAGATTATTATAGTATTTTTCTACTCCTTAACTGTTATCTGCCTTTTAAATAGCCCCGAACACTATTATAAGATTAATAAATATGATTTCTGAAAAGTCTATAGTCTATTCCCCATAACAGCACATGTATCGTTATTTGCCCAAAAAGATACCTACTCCTAGGCCTACAACTTTCTTCTTCTTTAGATCTACAATAATGCCAACATAAAAAAAATGTTTTTTTAAAATAGTCAAACAAAATAAAGTTATATACCTACCCCCTTATTCATAAAAAATTACAAACGTTTGCTAAACTTATTTTAGTTAAAATATGTGTTGTTTCTTTCGGGGGAGAGAGACAAAACATGTTTTAACTAAAATAGGTTTAGCAAATTGTTATTATTTTTTATGAATTTGAGGGTAAGTATTTACATATTTTTCTTTGTTTATTTTTGTATTGTATTTAGTAAATATAGTCGTAAAAAAAGTATTGTATGCAACTTTGTATAAGTACGTCGAAAAATGCTCGATGGCGTCTCCTTACGGTCACTCGCATTTTTTGACACATCTTATACAACTCTTATTTTTTGTGCAATTAAGGATATTATATTGTATTGAGTTGAGTTTATTTCGGCGCCCAGTTACCTACCGCCCCAAAGCTATAACAATCAGCAAATCTATCGTGACTTCGCGACGAGGCCGGACTTTACTCATTGTCCAATGATCCGTGGATTGATAAATAGCCCACGTGATGACGACAAGCCGTTAGAGCCGATATCTTGGAAATAGATTTTTTTTGAGACAAACTACTGATACTTTTACATCACAGTTTTTTTTTTTCAAAAATAAAAACCGTCTTCAACCTCAAACTAAACAAACGCTTTTGAAAAAAATTCTATTCGACCGCTTGACAAATCTTACGCAGTAAAAAATTCTTGGTCTATGTCACATAGGCATAACTATACTCTTTTCAACAAAAACTCGAATAATCGGTGATCATAAGTACATAAAAAAAATCGCGATGTATGGATAGCCTCCCCCTTTTTGGAAAAATGAAATGAATCTACTTTTCAACCCCAAACCCTACATACGGTTACATACCAATTTTTAATCTAAGTCATTGGACCAGTTTCCAAAATTCTAACACGAATTCGTGGACAAAATTTTTTTTTTTGCTAATTAGGTAAATTATTCAAAATTATTGTCTAAGTACGTTTTTTTCTCTAATTAGCAAATAATCACGAAGATACAGTGCATTTAAATTTCTCGTGACGTCACGATCAGTTACGATTTTTAAGCTAAAGGCGACGAAAATTGCCCCCACTCTGAAACTTCGAAGCGCAGTATCTTTGTGAATTTTTACTAATTAACGAAACCAAAACTTTGGGTCCTTTATTTTTGGATAATCTAGTTACGGACTAAATAAAATAATATATTTTAAACAGTGTACTGCACATCAATATTATGCATATATTGTAAATTGCTTCAAGTAATAATTTTGGAAGAGACGTTCCCACGTAGACATGTATGTATTCTGTAGACATACATAATATGTATGTACAGTTCACGACACATCATGTAGTACACACATGACACGCTCCGTAAGGCTTCGCGACCCTGACTGTGACGTTATTTATAGATATATCTAACCATGTACTAACAATCCCAGTACGTCTGCAACTAGAATCGATTTTGTTAAAAGAATGAAAGGATTAAGGTGAAAATACGCGATGCTACTGTAATGTAACATCACTATCATCTTATACCTAATATGTTATTTTAGACTTAGACTGTCATTGTTCTCAACAATTTATTATATTGTTTCTTAGATTTATTTATTTATTACATTCTTAGTTTCAGTTTCATTTATTCATTGCTTACATGCACATTTTAACAATATTAAGATAACACAATTTGTCTTATTTAATTAGTTTCATGTACATGAATATCCTGTTAGGGTGTTGCAACATAAAATTTTATTAAAAACTACTTAATTTAAATTATATATGTAAATTAAATTGTTAATAAATTGTTAAATGTTATATTAATTTATTCATTAAATACTACTTAAAATTATATTACATACAAAATTGCAAATTTATTTTACTTACATTCATTCATTTTGATTACATTTAATAAAACCTACCTACATTTACAATTTATTGTCTTCCAGATATTATTTAACGGAGTAATAACATTTTTAAATAAAATTAATTTAAATTGTTTCATTAAATACTTTTCATTGCCAATTTTTTTTAATGTTTTTTGGTACTTTGTTATATTTATTTATTTATTTATTTATTTATATATATTTGTATAAATGTAAAATATGGGCCATTTTTAAATAATTATCAATTCGATCTGGGAACATTTAATCTATTTTTGTAACGAGTATTTCTGTTATGTGTTTCTCTAATTTCTTCAAAAAGATTATTATTATTATCTCATATGTAGTATATTATTCAATACCTTCATTTATTTTATTAGTTACTTTATTAAATGTTCATATAAAGTAGGTAGTACCTACACATAATTCTCACTAATATTATAAAGGTTAAAGTTTGTGAGTAATGTAAACATTATGTTTGTTACTTCTTCACGCGCAAGCGGCTGGACCAATTTTGATAAAAATTTGTATACAGGAAGCCGACACCCTGATTTCACACTTAGGGCACTTTAGGCGGGGGAACACCGCGGAGTGCAGCTAGTAATTAAATAAAGCAACTATGTATAAACATGCTGTTAAGGGGCTACCTGAATTTTTCGGGGTCCAGTGCTGCCCCCATTTGATATAAATCATTTGAAAAGAAACAGAGATATCATTTAAAATTTGGTCTTGATCAGACCCCGGATAACCCTTCAAACTATTTTATAAACTACTGTTGACAGTTTAAAGTGAGAACGTGAAGCTTTTCTACGCACATACGCCAAAAGTGGCCGTTTTTCGCAATTGTGCGTAGAATAGCTTCACGTTATCACTTTAAACTGTGAACAGTAGTTTATAAAATAGTTTAAAGGGTTATCCAGGGTCTGATCAACACCAAATTTTAAATGATATCTCTGTTTCTTTTCAAATGATTTATTTCAAATGGGCGCACGGACCCCGAAAAATTCAGGTAGCCCCTTAACACATAGTTTTGGAGTACAGTCTAGAACAGATATGTAGAAATGAGATATTTTGGTCCTGATATTATTGTATTCTGTGTGTATCTAATAAATTAAAATAAAAAAAAAAATATTGGTACTTCTATGGTCTGCGAGAATAGAATATTTTAAAATGTACCAGCTGCTCCTCTTCTTTCCAGCGCAAAGTAGAGCTGGCCAATCGAGGGAAAGCTATGTCAGATGTCTAAAGGCTGCTTGAAAAATCTGACGCCGCAGTGTTGGCAACACACGAAATACAAATAAAAAAGAAGTCCCCCCTCTAAACAAATTTTGATACTACAGGGCCGCTTTGATGCAAGATAGGGCACTAGTAGTTTAGGTACTTTTTAATCGCCAAGAAAAAATAATGGTGTTGTAAGTTTGTCTTTCTGTGTGCCTTTCACATTTCAATGCGGCTTTTTTACGTGATAGCAAGTTCCCTTGCGGTGGTCTTTAGCTTTGTTTGATGAAAATCGGTTGAGTTTTTAAAAGTTATACAATATGTAACAAAATGTTTGAAACTCGAAAAAAAATCGACATTTTTATACAAAAGTGTTCGGTCGGACCGGCAATTTGTATGAAAATGTCGATTTTTTTTCGAGTTTCAAGCATTGGTCCCATAGAAAAAGTTGTTCATATTGACGGTCTGAGTCGCTCCTACAAGGATCGGACAGGGTTTTTGTTACATATTGTAGATGTTAACGCTTGAAATTCAGGGCTTTCTCTTGCAAAATAATAGATGGCGATACTGATAGTCACATCACTAAGTGGTGTACTTGACAATCAGGTTTTTTTTTATTTACTAGCAAATAAACTTGGACACAGCGGTTCACTCGTATGCCCTTGGCTACCGTATTGTAAAACCTAATTGTCCGAGTCGGGTACACCTGATTGAATGGCCGTTGAATTATTCAGTGGTTTGCCAATCGCCCGGGCGGGTAGTGTTGTTAGTATATCATTAATCGATCATTTGTCAATGATCGATAAATGATATCGGGTGGTGTTGGCTGTATTTTATCGATAGGAGCTTTATTGATACAATACAATAAAGAAATAAATATATAAGGATAAACAACACTGATTGAACTAGCCCCAAAGTAAGTTCGAGACTTGTGTTATGGGATACTAACTCAACGATACTATATTTTATAACAAATACATGTATAGATAAACATCCAAGATCCAGGACAATTTAAAAAGACCATTTTCCAACTTGCCCTGACCTCTGGGGGGCGGACTAGAATGGTGACCACTACGCCACGGAGGTCTTCAACACAATACAATACCCTTTATTGCACAAAATAAATATATACAGGACATAATTATCTAAAAAACTAGGAAATGCGCAAAAGACGGCCTCATCGCTAAGCAATTTTTTCCAGGCAACCTCGCGATATAGAACATAGTAATGGGTAATTAGGGATTGATACTTTCAGTAGTTTGCCAATCTTTCAGAGATCCTTTCAGAGATTCAAGAAGTTATATAGTTAAGCCTTTTCTGGCATTTCAATTAAATATTTAAAATAAAATAACACTTATTGTGATATAACTATAATGGTTAGACATATGCTGTCGCGAAATTTTTTATAAATAATGATGTGTTCTACAAAGTTGTAGTACATTATTTTGTTCTAACATTAATAGTTTCTGCAGCACACGCGATGCAAGGATTTTTTTACATTATTGGAGTTTAAATAAGGATACCAAATTTTTTTATAATAAAATATAGCCTATGTCACTCGAGAATAGTTTAGATTTCCAATAGCGAATGAATTTTTAAAATCAGTCCTGTAGTTTCGGAGCCTATTCGTTGCAAACAAACAATCAAATCTTTCCTCTTTATAATTTTAGTTTAGATAATTATATGACGTAACTAGATTTTGCCCGCGGCTTCGCTCGCGTAGGAGTGTAATTTATCAAAACCTTTTCTTTGGGGATGCCTTAGTCATAGTAGCTTTATGCTTGCAAAGTCTCAGCCCGATCGGTTTAAAATTGACAAAGTTTCATACAAACTTTCATTCCCTATTTTATCCCCTTGGGATATTGATCAAAATCTTTTCTTAACGGATGCCTACGTCATAACATCTACCTGCATGCCAAATTTCAGCCCGATCCGTCCAGTGGTTTGGGCTGTGCGTTGATAGATCACTATGTCAGTCAGTCAGTCACCTTTGAGTTATATATATAACCTAATTAACAAACAAATCGCATCAATTGCATAAATATGTCACACTAAGACCCAAGTTATGAGTTTTTGTTCATATTCATAAAATTTATCGTTTACCGATATTCTATAAACGCGCATAGAATACAATACGTTGCACTAGGATCCACAGGTTATGATACAATGTACATTAAAAAAAAAAGTTATCGATATTGTATATAAACGCGCACAGGATACAAGCTAATCACTAGCGCACAGAGGCGGCCTTATCGCCACGTGACCACGTCTCGGTCCAGCGGCCTTCCAGCGTTGAATTACTATCTGCGGTTAGTAGTTACTACGCCGATAAGGTGGAGAGCCTCCATGTGCGACAGATGCTCAGAACATCGAGACACGGTTACTACGCCGATAAGGTGGAGAGCCTCCACGTGCGACAGATGCTCAGAACATCGAGACACGGTTACTACGCCGATAAGGTGGAGAGCCTACAGGTGCGACAGATGCTCAGAACATCGAGACACCGTTACTACGCCGATAAGGTGGAGAACCTCCACGTGCGACAGATGCTCAGAACATCGAGACACGGTTACTACGCCGATAAGGTGGAGAGCCTCCAGGTCAACAGATGCTCAGGACATCGAGACACGGTTACTACGCCGATAAGGTGGAGAGCCTCCAGGTCAAAAGATGCTCAGAACATCGAGACACGGTTACTACGCCGATAAGGTGGAGAGCCTCCAGGTCAACAGATGCTCAGAACATCGAGACACGGTTACTACGCCGATAAGGTGGAGAGCCTCCAGTTCAACAGATGCTCAGAACATCGAGACACGGTTACTACGCCGATAAGGTGGAGAGCCTCCACGTGCGACAGATGCTCAGAACATCGAGACACGGTTACTACGCCGATAAGGTGCAGAGCCTCCAGGTCAACAGATGCTCAGAACATCGAGGCACGGTTACTACGCCGATAAGGTGGAGAGCCTCCAGGTCAACAGATGCTCAGGACATCGAGACACGGTTACTACGCCGATAAGGTGGAGAGCCTCCAGGTCAACAAATGCTCAGAACATCGAGACACGGTTACTACGCCGATAAGGTGGAGAGCCTCCAGGTCAACAGATGCTCAGGACATCGAGACACGGTTACTACGCCAATAAGGTGGAGAGCCTCCAGGTCAACAGATGCTCAGGACATCGAGACACGGTTACTACGCCGATAAGGTGAAGAGTCTCCACGTGCGACAGATGCTCAGAACAGACACCGTTAGTACAGATCGTTCGTTGAAATTGTTTAAGAACTTTCGTTGTGTCAGAAATGCAGCACTAGTTATAGACCTTGTATTTTGCACGCCTCATAAGCGAAGCGTTGAGGTAGTGCTTTGCTCTCAACACGTCAGGGTCAAGCGTTTATTATATTATTCATATTGCACTAATACACGCTGATTTTTCATTGGTTTTTGAGCCGAAGGCCACTTCATATCATACCTATTATAGCTACTCAAAAATTCAGAAACAAAATATGTTGACTAAAGCTCGAAAGTAAAATCGTGAGATCAATTAGTAGTACCGCCGGCCGGCTAGATTTCGAGTTCATCGGGTTCACGCGTCACTTATGAACGGGCGTAACTACGTGGTCTCGATCGAAAATCATTTTCGCAACTTTTTTGTCTTATGTCATACACAAATTTGGATTACGTATATGGATAAAGGAATTTTACAACAAAACATGCTTTAATTCAAAACCAATGTAAAGTCAGCGTGTATAAGTACAGAGATATGAAGAACGACCCTTTTATAAACACATTTAATGCTTGTAGAAACTATCTGTCTAGCATAACATTAAACATAATGATTTAGAAAAATTGTTTGTGGATTTCCGGATGTCTGTATGGTTGAACATGGGGATTATTTCCTATTAAAATTACTATTTATTACAGTGTCTTTTAATTGTATTAAAAGACACTGTAATAAATAGTATATAATATCTTTTAGTGTATTAATATTTTTTATATGCGTCATGATGCCTGCACTTTCGGATTTTCCAAACTTATTTTTAGATCTATGGGCAGCAGCGCCAGCTCCTCCTAAGACGCCGCCTTTGTTGCGCGATGATAGTCGCTAACCATTCAATCGAACGAACTGTTCTTGCTTGCGAAGTCAGTGACTGTCATCTAGTGACAAGATTGATTATTTAGGCTCTATTAGATCTGCAAGACCCAAACCGTCTTATTATCTTATTAAACCCAGACTAACTTTGTTACTAGGTTTAAACCATTATCCGCCCAAAATGAAGTTGACATTGATATTACTAGATGTCAACTTGATTCGGTCGGATTATGGTTTAAACCTAGTAACAAAGTTAGTCTGGGTTTTATAATAAGACGGAAAATGCCCTGTCTTGCGCCTTTTGGAATAAAGACGTGAGAGTATGTGTGTATTTTCAAAGTTATTGACCTACGTCAGATGCCTTTAGGTAACTCGAAAAATCTGCAACCAGTGCAGCTTACACTTTAACACACTCGATGAGAGAAGTAACCCGGACGCGGTCGCAGATGACATAATCGCATATTTAACTCCGATAAGATAAAGGTAACTTAGTTGGTTAAACGTGCCACCTCCCTTATCAGCTCGTTATCAATGAACAAGTGTGTAAGTAGGTATTTATTTATAGGTCACAAGCATGGACCTAAGAGCAACACGCGACCATATAGCGCACACTTCTCAGCGTAATGAAATACAGGAATTTTTCGGGGTTGCTGCCCCAATTTGAAATAAATGATATGAAAAGGAAACGGAGATATCATTTAAAATTTTGTCTTCAGTATGCCCCAGATAACCCTTCAAACTATTTTATAAACTAATGTTTACAATTTAAAGTGAGCGTGAAGCTTTGCTTCGCACATTTGCGAAAAATGGCATGTCTTTTAGGCGGAACTCACGCCTGACACTTATTGAACCTTTATGGGTTTTTTACAAAATGCTGGCCACTAAGAAATTCAAATATCTCAAAGAATAAGTTTATTTGCCAGGAAAATTAAAAAAAAAACGACTTGTCAGCTTTCAAACAAGAAAACCTTATCAAAATCGGCCTTTTCGTTTAGATACTTCGATGCCACAGAGATATACATAGATAATACACTGACAGCACACAGATACACTATAGACTAGACACACAGCATATCAAACTTAGAAAGTAAGCTCTATTAGTGATGCGGACAGCAATAAATAATGAGTGATTTATATAAATAAATAAGGTTGATTTGGTTAGCTAGGTAAATCATAATTGTATTAGATAGGGTGTTTCATTTTTCCTAACGAATTTACTAAGTAAGCATAGAAATAAGTATGATATAAGTAAATAAATGTTTAACTTAGCTATAGGGAAAATATTGTATTAGTTAGGTTGTTTTATTAAAAGCATTACCGCAACGAGAACAACATATTAGAAAGAGACAGAGGTATAGTTTGCGAACAAAAAGACATTACCGTAACGAGAGCATCAAGTAGTTTTTTTGTCATAACTCGAGAAATAATAAAGATATCTTGATGATATCAAACGATATCAAACGAAAATATGTATATGGGAAATTGTATATGGGAAAAATATAACATTGTAAAGAATTGAACGACGTCATGTAAAAAACCGTAAAAAACTTACAATTTGCACTAGAAAGAGATGCACTTACGAGTAAAAAGGAGATAGCATGATTAGTGCCGTGTGCAAAAATTCAAGGATTCTGATTGGTCCAAGTTTTCAATAAATATGAACACGGTTTGTATGACGGCGTGACTTCGTGAGGGAAACTTTGGAGGCTGAAAACCTCCCTATCCGAGAGGTACATCGGATGTACAAGGGTAGGGAGAAGGCCCCTCTACCAATGATTCTCGTGATACTGGACAAGTCCCCGGAAGGGAAAAGAATATTCCAAATAAAGTCGGTCGCCGGTCTGACCGACTTCAAGGTCGAACCTCCGCACAAACGGAGGGGTATTGGGCAGTGTCATAACTGCCAATACTATGGCCACTCCGCCAGAAATTGTCACGCCCGCGCGCGATGCGTGAAGTGCCTAGGTGACCATCACACTAGGGATTGTGAGAGGACCAGAAAGTCTGAGGGACTACCCGCATGCGTGTTATGGGGGCGTTTGGACCATCCGGCCAACTGGCGGGGCTGTCCAAAGGCCCCGATGGCCGCCAAGCGCCCTCTGCCCTCCAACTCACGCGGTCCAGCGACGCGTACTAAGACCGCTCGGCCTGTCTCGCACGCACCCCCTCCGTCAGCCAGCAATCCAGCTTCCTACCCACCGTTGAGGCAGAGACCTTCAGTCTCTCGTCCAACGCCTCCGTCAACTCAGCCCCTAGTGCCCTCACCTTCAGTGAGCACTTGGGCTAATTTCAGACAACGACCGGCCGTTGTCGCCCCTCCGGAAACCCGGCCTGCGCCTCCAGAAGGGGCCACAAGGAGATCTGGGGTAAGCGAAGACCAACCCATCGCAACGGCCTTGCACGTGATCCAAGCCGTGGATCTCGACCAATTGACCGAGATGGGTCACGCGATCGTAGAAGCGGGCAACGACACCGTGTCTCTTGTCCGGACCCTCCTCAAGTTCCGCTCTCAAATAGAGCAAATTAAGTCAGCCGCCGGGGCGGCAAAACCATGTCAGCCTTAATTATGGGTAGTCTCAATCAGAGGAATAAACCGCGTTCACTAACCATCGCGTACTACAACACAGACGGGGCCTTCAAAGAAAAGAAACTACTGATCTCCCAATTCCTGACAGATCACCAAGTAGATATTTTCCTGGCCCAAGAGACCTTTTTGAAACCACACCATCGCAATCCGCGTATTGCAAACTACAACCTGATCCGGAACGACAGGCTCCACTCTGAGAAGGGTGGCACGTTGATCTATTACAAAAGGTCTCTTCACTGTATCCAACTGGACCCTCCACTCCTCGAGAACATCGAATGCTCCCTCCTACGCGTTGCGATGACCGGCCACTCGCCGATCAATATCGCCTCTATCTACCTGCCATCTAAAAAAGAGCTGCTACGCTCTGACTTAGAAACCCTATTCGCTCTAGGAAACTCCACCATTTTGGCGGGAGATTTCAACAGCAAATCCACCAGATGGCACTCGGTGACTAACTCGACCAACGGAAACAGGCTAGAACGTTTCACAGACAAACTAGACTTTGACGTTGTAGCCACCTTGGCGTCCACCCGATACCCCCGCAACGGCCAGGGAAACCCCAGCGTGTTAGACATAGCTCTACTTAAGAACATCACCCTTCAGGTATGTTCAGTAGAAGTCCACCCAGACCTTGACTCAGACCACCGACCGGTAGTACTGCAACTAGGACCGACAGACAACGGACGTACGAGTACCATCCACACGAAAACGGTGACAGACTGGAAGAAACTCGAAAGGGTTCTCGACCAAACCTCAGCGCACTTGGACGCAATCCGACAAGCACCGACCCAAGCCCATCAGGCAAATCTCACTTTACGGTAAACCCATTCCTTGGACACGCACGGCCAAGTATCTGGGTGTCACCTTCGACAGCGGCATGACCTTCGGTCCTCACATCAAAAGGGTATGCAACACTGCATGCTTCTATTTGAGCCGTCTCAACCCCATGATACGCAATGAAAAGTTTTCTCTTGGCAACAAGTTAACTCTTTTCAAACTTTGCATTCGCCCAGTCCTGACCTACGCAAGCGTTGTCTTCGCACACGCAGCCCCAACTCACATGCTTAGGCTTCAAAGAGTACAGAACCGATTCATCCGCAGAGCTACCAACGCTCCAAGGATAGCGAGAAACTGCGACCTACACCGCGATCTCGAACTCCCGTCCATTAAGCACTTTATGAAAGAAGCGTCCGAACGCTTCTTTGATAAAGCCGCTGACCACCCGAACCGACTAGTTAGAGAGGCAGCTAACTACATCCCGGAGCACAACCCTCGCCGACTCACCGGCAGACGTCCGAGGCATGTTCTCTCTGATTCCGATGACCAGATTATGGCTGACATGGTCCAATTCGATACCTCTGCGGCTCCGAGTAGCCAGAGGAACCTCGCGGTCCGACCCCCCCGCATTCGTCGAAATCGAATTCGTAGGCGTAGGAACATTAGCTCGTTCACTAGGTACCGCCCGGCTGTACCTGGACGATTTGCGTCCTAAGTAGGCCCTTCTGGCACCGTAGCTTCGGCCCTTCCGGCAAAACATGGGTGTTGCAGCACCCCAAAATTTGCCATAATCCCTAGCGCGCCCAAAGCCGAGGTTTCCCCCTTGGGAGCCCTTTGCGCTGCTGCTAGTAGTATAAAAATATAGGAAGCCGGGCCTCTGGCCCGCTCCTCAAACCTTGTCCGGGTGAAATAGGAAATGCCGTCCGAGGCAACCTATGTCTGTAATGTCAAAAAAAAAAAAAAATATGACGGCGTTCAGTTTTCTCTCGACAGTGCAGTGGAAAACAAGAAAAAGTGTACAGCAGAAATAAAATAGCGGTCAACGGTGCTCGGTGGTTTTATTACAGTCACCAATAATTAGTATATTATAGTCATAATATAACGAGTAAGGCTACTACGTGCAGACTTTAGTGACTTTAAGACGAAGTGGTAGCTAAAGTGGCGCCCTCATTTAAAATAAATTGTTTAAAACTAAATATGGTGATAATTAAAAATTTGATTTGTATCAATGTCTAGAAAGACCTTTAAACTATTTAAAGGTCTTTCTAGACATTGATACAAATCAAATTTTCAATTATCACCATATTTAGTTTTAAACAATTTATTTCAAATGAGGGCGCCACTTTAGCCACCACTTCGTCTTAAAACATTAACATTAATGGTACTATGTTTTTTTATAAAAACGATTAATGAGTAAAAATAACCAATAGAATATCGCGTATTTGCGGGACATTTATTATTATACTAGCTGATGCCCGCGACTTCGTTCGCGTGGACTTTATGACTCCGGCGTATTAATAAAAATAAAAACTAATGAGAGAAAGAGAGAGAGATAAGAAAGTACTTGTAACAGTGTTAGGAGTTAAAAGTCAATATTATTTTAATTCTTTCCTTCGGGAGCCAATATGAAAAGTGCTGAAGTGTTACTAACCCTGGAGAAAGCCACATTAAGTTGGCCATGCGAAAAACCAGTCCTTAGATCGACAAAAGCAGCTTTAAGCTTCTAAAACTGTGACTTATTTTCATAGCAAAGCAAGTAAACACATGGAACTGTGTATTTTCAAAAGGAAAATTGTTGGGGATGAGTAGCATACTCGGAATAAATACAGTTTCACTGGCACCACTCATAGTAAACTTTAAGCGTCTCAGCAGACTATGCCGAAGTTTAGCGGGTAAAGTTCAGTGTCTAAAGTTCGGTGGGGATGACACACTAAATAAGCTGAAGTTCAGCCGCTGAAGTTCGGTGGAAACGCCGGACAGTAGTGATGTGCCGATATGAGAATTCAATCTTCCGTCTTTGACGCGTCTGCGGCGAACGGAAACGGGAGCGGAAGAGGGAACGGAAGTGGAAGTGGGAACGGGAGTGGAAGCGGAAGCGGTAGCGTAAGCGGGAGCGGGAGCGGAAGCAGCAGTGGGAGCGGCGGCGGCGGCGGCGGCGGTGGCGTCGGCGGAAGCGTCGGCGGCGGCGGCGGCGGAGGCATTGGCGGCGGCGGCGGCGGCGGTGGCAGCGGTGGCGACGGCGGCGGCGGCAGCGGCGGCGGCGGCGGCAGTGGCGGCGGGTACGGGTACGGGTACGGGTACGGCAAAAACATATCGGAAGTTCGGCATTATGTGTTGCTAGTAATGTAAATAACATTGCAGGCATGCACTGGCTGAAATTCAGCCGCTGAACTTCGGCATACAGTGCTGAGACATTAAGTTGGGTTCCGTTACACAGTTTCGGCGGAGTCAAATTTCGTATCAGCATTATTGGCCCTCCAACATTAAGACTTATTTTGTGAGCCGATACTGAAGTTATAAGTTCTTCTCCGGACAACTTTTTTTTGGAAAAATTTTCAATGTACAGACACATTTTTTTACCCTTTTATTATAGTATAGATTTAGTATGTTTTTGTTCAGAGGCAACAAAAAAACATCATATATAAAAATTTCAACTTCATACAACATAATGGTTCATGAGATACAGCCTGGTGACAGACAGACAAACAGTCGGACGGTCTATGTAATAGGGTCCCGTTTCTACCCATTTGGGTGAGGAACCCTGAAAATCGAATAAAATAAGTATTTATCGAGGGCTCCCATACTACAAACGTGATTTTTCATAGATTATGGTACGGAACCCTTCGCGCGCGTCCGACTCGCGCTTGGCCAGTTGTATTATAACTCAACAAAAAGTTCTCATCAGACTTAACAACTTTTGCTAAGGCGGCATTTTAATATTTCTTATGGTTTAGCTGGACCATTATAGTTCTGCATCATGTGTTCCATTTTCCAAAATCAATTATAGCCTATATGTTGCCCAGGCTTCACAGCTATTTAACAAAAAAAGTTTCATTCGAATCCGTCCAGTATTTCCGGAGATTAGCGTGTACAAACAGACAAACAGACAAACAGACAAACAGACAAACAGACAGACATTTTTTTTTTATTTTCTTACTCTATTACTATATATCCATCGCCCCAAATATTTTTTTTTTTAATTTTCAATGTACAGACACATTTTTTTTACTCTTTTATTATAGTATAGATTGGTTTATGTTTAAATTTTATTTATTTATAGTATTCAAGTTTTTTTTAGTTCATAAGTTTAAATAAAGTATACCTAGTTATTATTTAGCTTTATTTATTTATTTACCAATTTATGTACACGGAAAATTTATACAGAGAATACATCAAATAAAAGTTGTACAAAGGCACTACTTATCTCAAAAGAGATCTCTTCCAGTAGGCCTGTGAGAGGAGATGTTTATGTAAGAGAGGCATACAGGCGTGTTTATACATGAAATAAAGGAGGAAGAAAATTGAAATGACATAAAACTACACAAACTACAAATAAACATACATATACATACATATATTATTACACATATACTTAAATAAATACATATGTCTATTAAGAATAAAATAAAATATATACTTAATATGAACATTATAAGTTACAATTAAGATGATTCCAATAAATAATGATCTTTTACTCGTCTTTTAAATACCGAAATCGTTTTAGAGTCGCGTATTACAGGTGGTAATGAGTTCCATAGTCTGACTGCATGTACCGAGAAGGAATAGGTTTTCCTATTCCTTCTCGGTACATGCAGTCAGACTATGTAGCAGTGTTGTGAGAAGGGAATTTAAGGACAGTTCTTAGGTGGGATCTGCAAGGAGAATTCGGAGGATATAAAAAGGAGAAACGCTCTCGCAAATAGGAGGGGAAAGTAGGATAGTGTAGCACGTTGAAAAGTAGATAAAGAATGCGACTATCTCTGCGGAGCCGTATAGGCAACCATTTCAGCTGAGCACGGTGCTCTGAAACATGGTCGAACTTCCTCAATCCAAATATGAAACGGATGCACAGATTTTGCAACCGTTCCAGTTTGTCTAATAGATCTTCTGTTGCATCCAAGAAACACGTATCAGCGTAATCCAACATTGGTTGAATAAGGGATTGGGCAAGAGAAATCCTAGTCTTAAAGGGCAAGAAGTATTGGAGAGATCTAAGAGTGTGGAAGGAAAAGTGGATCTTACGACTGACTTCGTTAATGTGGGCTGACCATTTAAGGTTAGAGTCCATTATAATTCCTAAGTTTTTGGCTGTGTCCACAAAGGCAATCACAGAACCCTCAAATGTCACAGGCGAAAGATCATTAAAATCAATCCGGTTACGCAAGACACTAGTACCGATCACTATAGCCTGAGACTTAGTGGGATTTACCTTCAGACCGTGACACGTTGCCCATTCTGATACACGACAAAGGTCATCATTCATTGCTGAGATGGCTGATTCAGCATCATCCACCGGGAAGTGGCGATACAACTGCAGGTCATCCGCGTATAAATGAAATTTACAGGACAGAACTTTAGTGATAGTATTTATAAATACAGAAAACAATAAAGGGGAAAGACAACCTCCTTGAGGTACTCCGGCTGCCAGATCACACCAGTCGGAGTGCGTTTCATCAAGGCAGACACGCTGTGACCGTCCATGTAAATAGGAACTGAACCAATTTATGGCAGAAGGAGATACATTGATAGAGTGAAGGATCCCTAGAAGGATATCGAAGTCTACTGAGTTAAAGGCGTTACTAAAATCAAGCAAAACTAGCAAAGTTAACATTTTACTATCTATAGCCCGCCGAATGTCATCGGTCACATTCACCAACGCAGTAGCAGTGCTGTGGCCTGGTCGAAACCCGGACTGAAAAGGACTAATGAGACTATTTCTTAAAAGAAAAGAAGAAAATTGGTTATGTGCGATTTGCTCAAGTACTTTGGAAAGATAAGGCAATATAGAAATAGGGCGAAAGTCAGAAAAAGAACAAGGATTGGTGGTTTTTGGCAGTGGTATGACATGTGCTTGTTTCCAATTCATTCTCAATTGTAGCTAATTAATTATAATGATTTAGTAAGATAAATAATTTTATCCTATGACTAGCTTTTGCCCCCGGCTTCGCTCGCGTAGGGGTGTAATTTATCAAAATCCTTTTTTAGGGGATGCCTACGTCATAGTAGCTTTATGCATGCAAAGTCTCAGCCCGATCGGTTTAAAATTGACAAAGTTTCATACAAACTTTCATCCCCTATTTTATCCCCTTGGGGGTAGAATTGATCAAAATCCTTTCTTAGCGGATGCCTACGTCATTACATTTACCTGCCTGCCAAATTTCAGCCTGATCCGTCCAGTGGTTTGGGCTGTGCGTTGATAGATCACTATGTCAGTCAGTCAGTCACCTTTGAGTTATATATATTTAGATTATTATGAACTACCTAAGTATATAAAAAATAGTGAAGAGTACCTACTAACCTAAATCGGCTTTTGCGGCTTCCTATATCTATATATACGCATAAAGATTATCCTCGTACTTATTTACTTACGTAAAGTTACCACACAAGCGTTTTATACGAAATTCTGTCATAATCTGTTACTTAGTTGCGAACCAAGTTAGGTAATCGAACAGCTTGCTTAATAACTTAAGTACCTAATTAAGTGTGACATGTTTAGCGTTGGTGGCTGTGGTTATACGTCTGTGAGGCACAAAGTTTGATCCCCACTTAGTACCTAGATGCGATTTTGAGTCTGTACTCATATAAGGTAATTTTCAACTAAGTATTTTTTTATATCTGAAAATCTGGCCGAGGGCATGCCGAAAAACAAATAAAAATAGTAACTCTACTTAATTATTACTAAAATATAATACTAAATATACTTAACTATTCAATTAATTACTAGATATACTAGTAAATATAGGTTTGTTTTTTGTTTGTTTGTAAAAGCTTTATTGTACACACATAAATACGATTTAGGAGAACAAGCACAAAGATAATTAATCAGAACAACAGTTCATCTCAGTGCCGTATTTTGGCAATTTTACCCCTTTCAGGGCCCGGAGCATATAATATACTACGGATACGGGTGCCCCATTTTAAAAAAGGTCACTAAGTTTTTTTTTGAGTAAAAATTAAACTACAAACGAAACCTTAAAATAAAACTTAGTAAGACTAAATTTTTGAAATAAAAATCTAAAAGATTTTTTCATGTACGAGTAACATGGATATCATTAAAGTTACGATGAAACAGATTAACATAGTTACATATATACACAGTTGCGAAATACATAACCCTCCGTTTGGTTTCGGCATAGTAGGCACTTTATCTACACTCATGATATGAATCCTCTATAAAAGGTTTTGAATCCATAGAGTGTTTTACAGTGTTGTAAGAACTCTATGTAAATTCATGATAAGTATTTCTGAGTATCTAACATAAACTAACTATCTCTACGTAATAATATAGGTTTATTTAATTCTTTAGTTTTAAAGTGATTATACAACTAACTGTGAATATTTCATAAAAATCACGATTGTTGTATGGGATCCTCCTTAAATATTTATTTTATTCCGTTTTCAGTATTTTTTGTTACAGCGGCAACAGAAATACACTATTAAAAATGTAACACATAGAAATAATTTTACGTGAAAGGAGTACAACGATCGGAGCGATCTCTACGAGACCAGTGGTGGATGGAGAGGAATGTGAGAAAGGCAAAGACGGTGGTGCAACTGCCCAAGAAGGACCAGGAACTGAAAAGAACTAACATATTATCTAAAGGAACTAAAAACTCTCTTAAATTCCAAATAAAGTTTATGACCAAAAGAGGTAATTTCAATTCAATTTCGTAATTGAGACATCTAATTGGCGATCCTCCAAATCAAGACTCGAGCTCGGTTCAGCGACCCCCTGGCGCGGGGCCAAGGGGGAAATATCTCAGATGCCCTGCGTTGAATGGACTGTCATTCATTCCACTTCATACACTCATACTCACGTCATACACGTGTGCATTGTTTTGATTAGACGTCACCTTCCACTCTAAAACAATTGCTTCTTATTATAAAACCCAGACTAACTTTGTTACTAGGTTTAAACCATTATCCGACCAAATCAAGTTGACATCTAGTAATATCACAATATCTTACCTGTCAATGTCAACTTCATTTTGGGCGGATAATGGTTTAAACCTAGTAACATAGTTAGTCCTGTTTTTATAATAAGGCGGATTGGGTTTTAGGTACTACGTATAAAAGTTTCTGAAACAGTTAGCTTATTGCCAACATTAAAACACTCAGTGTCATAGTAACCATTATATCACCCAAATGAGTGTTATAATTATTATAATGTTGTGCTAAATTTCATTACGAAACGCGAACTCGATCCCTAAATTTAAGCCCCCGTCCATCGCTGGGTGATAGTTTCCTGTGCTAGGTGTGGCCTTAGGCCCATTAGCCTGGGCTCTGTCTGCCCGCAATGGACAGAGACGTGATATTATAAAAATTGTTCATGCAATGATTTTTTCGAAGAGGGTATCATCTAGATAAACTAGATTAAAAAAATGTAAATCTTCGATTTTGCCTGTTGCTTGCTAAAATTATGGTTTCGGAGGGTCAGAGACGGAAAAAAATTACGATTCAAAATGTAGATAATAATTACAAAAAATAATAACCAAAATAAAATAAATACTTATTAAACGTGGGCTCCAATACAAAGATAATGATACGGATCCCTTCGTATGCGAATCCGACTCGCACTTGGCCATTTATTTATAATCTACCAACCAAATGAATTAAAAAAAAGTTTTTGACCCATATCCCTATTACTAGTACGGATTTGATCAGATTTGAGGGGGGTAATAGTAGCGTAGCTACCGGAGGGTTAAACGGTGCCTAGCACCGGCACAAAACCAGGGCTCCCAAGCTCAGGGGCTCGAAACCTGTTGGATACGAGGGATGGGAGCAACCGTTACGGCTTCAGGTTTTTTTGCACGGTACTCCTCTGCTGTACGTTTATAATATACTAGCTTTAACCCGCAACTTCGTCCGAATTAAAGTCGAAATTGTTTCTAATGGGGTTTTTAATTCGTTCCCGTTCCTTATTTTTTACTAACCACGCTTAAAAAACGACGAAGATTCAAACAAACTAACCTATAGGGATGTAATTTTGAAAATTTAATAATTACTAAAAAAAAATTAAAAAAATCATGTGTCTCACTTTAAAAATGACGAAGTTTCATACAAACTGGCAGCCCCTCTTTCACCCCCTTAGAGATGGAATTTCCAAAAATTCTTTCTTAGCGGACGTCTCCTAGTCACAATCTACCTTCCTGCCAAATTTCATCTTCATTGGGTCAGTAGTATTCGAGATATCGTGATGAGTGAGTGAGTGATTTTCGCTTTTATATATATATATACTAGCTGACCCGGCGAACTTTGTTCCGCCTTAATGGCAATAAATAAGCAGTTTTTTTTTTTATTTTATTCGAAAAAATACAAAAAAAAAATTAAATAACTACATTAATCATTCATTATTATTTCTGTATTTTGGTAGTCAATTACATATCTGTCATTTGCGTTTTGTTATTCCAAGTCTGATTCTTTTTTGTTATACCACGTTTTATAGTGACTGACGTTTCATGTCAAGTCACACAGGAACGCTGTCGAACGGGATAAAAAGTATCCTATGTCCGTCTCCTGGCTCTAAGCTACCTCCCTACCAATTTTCAGCCAAATCTGTTCTGCCGTTCTTGAGTTATAAGTGGTGTAACTAACACGACTTTCTTTTATATATATATATATATATATATATATATATATATATATAATAAAGAAATAAAGATATAGATTAAGATTATATATAGATTAAGATTATATATATATTAAGATTATATATATATTAAGATTATAGATAGATATACAACGTGTAAAGGAAGGGGGTATCAACCCCAAAAGGGGTAAACAACTTTTACTATGGTACCAACCATAAAATCGTAAAAAAAAATCTTTACCTACTGTCTGTCTGTTTAGGGACAATATAATGCAGAAAATTCATTATACGCACGTGTGTGATGCAGAACTAAATCATCAAACCGATAAAGTATCTTTTAATGAATCATTACATTAGTCTTATCACTCATGTTACTCAGTTACAAGTACGTATGCATGACCTATATGATAACTTTGAACTTTGAACTGGACGTTCACTACAATAGGCATCGCTTCGCTTATGGACAGTAGGTACAGTGTGACACATAACGCAAGTTGCGTCGCGTAACAGCTAGAGATGGGCAGTGGATAGTACTCAATCTACCCATTTGAGTATTTACTCATTAGATTTAATAGATAGAGTAAACAGAGCGTGGTCATATATTGACATCGCATTTGATGTCTGTTTACTTATTTTAACATAAAATAACGTCTTTGCACACCTCCCAGCAAAAAATGATAATTAGTCAAAGAAGCCTACTTTCAGTGTATGATTAGTATGGTATTTTCATATATTTTAGCGTCGCATTTAACGTTTACCTACATTTTAAGCATATTATGGCGTATGCACACACTTTTCGACAAGAATGGCAAGTGTATACTAGATTTAAGTTTCAAAATTGTCATGAAAACATGAAATAATGAATATGAATATGAATATAAGTCGCAACTCATATAAATCAATCTACTCACCAAATGGTTATATTAGGATATTTATCAGGTATTTACTCAATCTACTGAGTAAATATTCAAATGGCTTGATTGAGTATTTATGCAACTCCCATCACTAGCTGTTACGCGGCGCAACTTGCGCCTCGTCTGTTACGGCCCTTATTCTTACTCAAATACATTTTCACGTAATTTTTCCCTGACGGGGCAGATGGAGCCCAGGGCTGTAAGAGCGAAAGGCCCCCTTAGGGGGATCTGAATTTTCCGGGATCCAGTGCTGCCCCATTTGAAATAAATCATTTGATAGGAAACGGAGACATCATTTAAAATTTTGTCTCGGCCAGGCACTATATAACACTTCAAACTATTGTCAGTATAAAGTGAAAACGTGAAGCTTTTTTGCGCACAATTACAAAAAACGGCCACTTTTGGCGTATGTGCGTGGAAAAGCTTCACGTTCTTACTTGAAACTGTAAACATTAGTTTATAAAATAGTCTGAAGGGTCATTTAATACCTGGTCGAGATAAAATTTTAAATGATGTGCAGCAAAGTGGCGAAAAGGAATCGAAATAGTACCTAAAAGGTTACTAGCCGCATCGCCTATAAACAGAACACATCTCGCCTATTCCCGGGATCGGCTTTTACGATCTGTGTTCTTACTTATTTCTTATCATTATATAAAAACGAGATTTTTTTTTCGCGCGTTAAGTATTTAAATATTTTTTCAAAACTAAAAAACTGACTTCCCCCAAAACTACACAATCGATTTTGATAAAAAATTTATGGAACTACCTTAAGTATACCCTTTCAAACAAAAATTTTTCCAATCGGTTAATCAGTGAACATACATAAAAAAAAAGATCACGACGAATTAATAACCTCCCCCTTTTTTAAAGCCGGTTAAAAAAGGCGCGAAAAGTTCCCTCCAAAATCAGTTGTAGAATGGTTTTAATCTTGTTTCGTTTGAGTCTCAGTCTACGTCTGACACAAAAATAAACCAGTTCTGTGGGTACACTCACACTCAAATAAGTCCTTACGAAAAGACCAAGCTCTAAAAATTATATATCTATAGGCAAGAGTCATGTTAAAACTCTTATCAAATATAAATATAATTATAAACTAAATAATGAAAAGGGAAAATTCAGTTACGTGAATGGTTTGTCTAGAGTTTAGACAAACTATTCACGCAACTGAATTGGATGTGACACCTTGACGGCTGGCGCACATTTCGGACAATCTCAGGTTCGAATCCGCTAAATTGCAAATAAAAATGTTGTTTTAGTTTTGGAATAACATTAAAAGATGACTCTATATTTACAGCTTAAGAGTTACCTTGCCCTGGACAGAAACAGTCTGCGTTTTATTTTGAAACGACATGTCAGATTTAGGAATAATTGTGTAATTTTTAAGAAATTGCAATTATCTAGGGTTATAATTGATTTCCGACGGTAAATTATGAACTTAAAAGAAAATATAGTGTATTATATCATATTTGACCATCAGTACGGAAAAACTTCTACCCTTATATTTTCTTTCCAGTTCATAATTTTACCCATGAAACCAATTATAGAATTGCAATTTCTTTAAAATTACAAATTTT
The DNA here is from genome assembly GCA_943193695.1 of Acrobasis suavella. Lineage (NCBI taxonomy): Eukaryota > Metazoa > Arthropoda > Insecta > Lepidoptera > Pyralidae > Acrobasis > Acrobasis suavella. Next base: position 9,721,144 of record OW971954.1, read on the forward strand.
TACCGAATGTAGACTACGTTTTTATGGAAAAGACTACGGTAATTGGCAGAAAAATTACGCGGATGGCTCTTTATTTCAGTTATATTACAGTACTTTTTGCCAGTAGTCCAGATAATCACGCAGCCGACTGTACGAGACTAGGCCTATTTCGCAACGTGCTCGTCACGTGCCTCCACACGTGAATCGTATTTTTAGATGACATAACTGTGCTGTGACAAATTATATATCGTGGAAACAGTGTCTGAAGGTCACGAATAGATTGGTCTGTTGATAAATTCAATTATAATTAGACTATTGTTTTATCTTTTCTACATTCATTTGCGAAAAACGGCCACTTTTGGCGTATGTGCATAGAAAATCTTCACGTTCTCACTTTAAACTGTAAACAGTAGTACATAAAATAGTTTGAAGGGTTATCAAGGGCTTGGTCAAGACAAAATTTTAAATGATGTCTCCGTTTCCTTTCAAGTAGTTTATTTCTAATGGGGACAGCACAGGACCCCGAAAATTTTAAAGGATACTTGATTTTTTGGAAATTAAGAGGATACTTGATTATTGGAAATATCAGGAGATAATTGATTTGTGGAAAATTCAGAGGATACTTGATTTTGGAAAAATCAGAGGATACTCAATTTTTGGGAAATTTAGAGGATACTTGATTTTTAGAAATATCAGAGGATACTTGATTATCGGAAATATTAGCAGATGCTTGATTTTTCAGAAATAGAAGATGCTTGTTTTTGGAAAATTCAGAGGATACTTGAATTTTTCGGGGTCCTGTGCTGCTACTACTGTTGACAGTTTAAAGCTTACCTACCTGACATTTTCCATTCAAAAAGTGATCAACATCATCATATAAGACACAGGAAGTCTACCGCTGGGCATAGGCCTCCCCTTAGGATTCCAAAATGACTAATCGGAAGCGATCCAGCGCTTGGCGGTTTTCGTCCCTTAAGACGAAGTGGTAGCTAAAATGGCGCCCTTATTTGAAATAAATTGTTTAAAACTAAATATGGTGATAACTAAAAATTTGATTTGTATCAATGTCTAGAAAGACCTTAAAACTATTTTATGAATAACCTTTGAAATTATTACTAATAGTCCGTCTAGTTTTAAAACTGTTTTTCGCCAAAAGTGGCCACTTTAGGCGAAAAACAGTTTTGAAACTAGACGGACTACTAATATTTCTTTCAAAGGTTATTCATAAAATAGTTTAAAGGTCTTTCTAGACATTGATACAAATCAAATTTTTAATTATCACCATATTTCGTTTTAAACAATTTATTTTAAATGAGGGCGCCACTTTAGCTACCACTTCGTCTTAAAAGTACTACGACTTCATGATTTCCGAAAATATTGTAGATAAAATATATATCACTAGTGCAAACCGTCTTCAACGCCAAATTACACAAGTATTCTATTTCATACAAACAAAAAACATATATCAATATGGTACAGGTGTCTTCGAGTAATCGGGAAAAATACAAAGGCTGGCCCATATCTCGCTCAGAGGATTGCAGTAGCTTTTCAGCGCGGGAATGCAGCCAGTGTTCATGCCACATACATGAACCATACTTAAAAAAATTAAGTTTTATTTAGATTATAATTCAGTTTTAATTTAGATTTTTAATTTAGTTTTTAATGTTTAATTGTAATTTACTATTGTTTTCTTCATATTATTTTTTATTAATTTGTTATTTGAATGTACCTTTAATTGATAACAATAAATTATCCATTCGAATTGATGAAATGAAATGTTATATACTTACGATGGATTTTATTTAATATCTAACAAAATATCCATTTTCTTTCGTAAAAATGTTGTCAACTTTTCTTAATTTATTTTTATTATGAAATCCAATTATAAAAAAATTAGATTTCGTTATCTTCAACGTGCGGCGAATTTTAAAATAATATTAGGTATACTGTGTCAAATTAATGTGGTAAACGTGGGGAACTAAAGGTTTTGACGGTCGCGAATAATTGCTTTGTAAGATGAAAAGTAATGCTTAAATTATATACTTATTAATATGTATTTTAAGAGCAAGTTCTGTAAATGATAATAAAACTTAATAACAACTCCTTATTCATCTATAAATTAAAGCAAATCAACCGTACAAACAAGGGCGAATCCAGGGGTCATGGAGGTCGTGACCCCCCCCCCCCCTGGGCTGGGTCCATCCTGACTCCGCTGCCACTTCCACAGTGGATGGTGAAGTAAGTTAGGACAAACTGCAGTCGATTTCTGACCTTATTTTAAATTGTGATATTGAGATGTATCCTAATATACAGGGTGGCCAAAAAGTCGTGGATCAAACGAAACAGGGAGATAAAGGAGGTAATTTCCAACAAAAAATCTTTCCCCAGCATGGCCATAACTTCATTGCAAATAAGTGCTCTTAAAGTGAGAAGTAATTTTTTGTAACGCTTTAAAATTTACGGAAAAAAAATCATTGCTCGCTAAGTTTGATACCAAGAGCTGCAATACAATTTTCGTAGTATTGATACATTATCGACTCATACAACACCTTTTGTTTTATTGTTTTTAATCAATTTAATTTTTTACTGATTAAATTGTAAAAAAACTCGGTAGTTTTATTGAAAAAACTAAAATAATTCATATCTTTTCGTGCAATGAAGTTATGGCCATGCTGGGGAAAGATTTTTTGTTGGAAATTACCTCCTTTATCTCCCTGTTTCGTTTGATCCACGACTTATTGGCCACCCTGTATAAGAAATGTTTTATGTATTATTTACGCTACCTGTTAGTGAAGCGACAGCGGAAAGATCTTTCTCTACGTTACGAAAAATCAAATGGTGGCTAAGAGCTTCAATGGTTGAAGAACGTCTTACCGGACTGACACTTCCACGTCCATAAAACGCCCATTGAAGTGTATGAAGTGTCTTTAACGTCATCTCCCGAAACGCGTTATGTTTTGGGAGATGACGTTAAAGACAAATTGATTTTGTTATTTAAATAAAGGTATTTTTAAGTACAGTAAGTACTTACGTACATTAGTAAAATACCTACTTTTAACTAATATCTATGATTATAAAAATTAAATTATAACTTGTTGTGACTTGACCACGACTATGTGACCCCCCCCCCCTGGTATCAAAGCTGGATCCGCCCTTGCATACAAATAATTTAAATAAAATAAATAAAAATAAAGGTAGGTACAATCAAAGATAGGGATGTGGACTTGATAGAAATACTAGCTTTTGCCCGCGGCTTCGCTCGCGTAGGGGTGTAACTTATCAAAATCCTTTCTTAGGGGATGCCTACGTCATAGTAGCTTAATGCATGCAAAGTCTCAGCCCGATCGGTTTAAAATTGACAGTTTCATACAAACTTTCATCCCCTATTTTATCCCCTTGGGGGTAGAATTGATCAAAATCCTTTCTTAACGGAAGCCTACGTCATAACATCTACCTGCATGCGAAATTTCAGCCCGATCCGTCTAGTGGTTTGGGCTGTGCGTTGATAGATCACTATGTCAGTCAGTCAGTCACCTTTTATTTAGATATTATTAAGAAATACGACATGTACTTACACTAAAGCAACTAGATAAGGGTGCAGCTTGACATTGCTTGGCTCATCTTGAGCGATGACGTCACTAGTGGCCGCCATCTTTATTCGCTGTCAGTTTACCTGAAACGAAGTTCCAAATTTGAAAATTAAGTTTTGTCTTTTCGAATAATATTTTAAAGAGACGCTTCAAATGCATTTTCAAGTCTCTGTAAAATATTTTTTGTGCGAAATGTTTTAAAACCGGCAGGCGCCCGACGTCAACTCTCCTTTGCCTTGAGACCCGCATGGCATTTTCTATTTCAGTTCAATTTTCTATTGTTTCCATATTGTGTTTGGTATTTGACGGTCTTGAAGGATTATGGTCGTCAAAATATTTTAAAAAACCGGCTAGTCGGATTCGCGCACTGATGGTTCCGAACAAATCTGTAGGTATAGTAAGTTTAAAATTATTCAAAATATTTTTATTATAAGATGTTACTAAAAATTTACGGTTTTCGCAATTTTTGTTTTTGCTATAAGACGCTGCTTCGTACCAAATTTCAAGATTCTAAGTAAGTTTTGATTCCCTTGTGAGTGTCAAAAATTTGCGAAATTTGCGGCATAAACGGCTATATCTTTTGATTGTGTTGGTTTAAAAGTTTAATTTTTTCACAGCTCTAAGGGACAGTAGACCTGAGTATTTGATATAAATTCCAGCCTGATACTTCCACGTGTTCCTGAGAAAAAGGTCTTAATAGTCAGACAGACCGATGGACGGATAACAAAGTGATCTATAAGGGTTCCGTTTTTTTCCTTTCGAGGTGCGGAACCGATGTCGCTAAAGGTTTCTTACGTCAATACGTAAAATCGACAATATGTGCGACGTGGTTTGACATGAATCAATTAACACTTTGTAGAAAACAAGGAAAATTACTTTATTTTCGACACGTGCCAAAAAATTCCATTTTTTAAAGTTAGAAGACTATAAATATATATATATTATATATATATATATATATATATTATATATATATATAATATATATGGACCAATAACACTGATTGAGCTAGCCCCAAAGTAAGTTTGAGACTTGTGTTATGGGATACTAACTAAACGATACTATATTTCATAACAAATACATATATAGATAAACATCCAAGACCCAGGATAATTCGCCATTTTCCAACTTGCTCTGACCGGGGATCGAGCCCGGGACCTCAGGGTGGCGGACTAACATGGTGACCACGCCACGGAGGTCAACATTTACATTAAATATTTTTATCAATTACATCACACATTAGACATACATTTATAGAATTTCACTCTCCTCTTTACATTTTTTATAATTTTTCAAAATTAAAAACCGACTTCACCCCCATACTGCATAACTTTTGATAAAACTTCTACTAGACCACCTGGAAAGTATACCCTTTCAAACAAAAAAAGAATTTTCCAAGTCGGTCACGCGTCTTCGAATACCTAATCGGTGAACATACATTGAAAATACCTCCTTTTTGTAAGTCGGTTAAAAATACACAATCTCAAATCGAAGCTTATAAGTGACCATTCTAATAATAAGGTATACATTATTATTTATACCTATATATTATTGCTATATCATTAGCTTAAAGATTTAAGGGCACGCTACATTTGACCATCTTTGAAAATTGTGCAAATAAATAAATCGAATCGAGTTGTAGTGGGTGGGTGTAACTCCTCTCTACCTACTACTCCTCTGTACCTCGACTAGACGTTTTGGTTGGCTTTTCCTTTGTTCAATACAAAAAGATAAGTAGGTCCTGACTAAGTACTCTGTGGTATCTACTAAATAGTATCTCTCAAGGTTCCACACGCTCAGTTATTCGACGCAATGTGTGTGATATGCACAAATATTGTGTTGTTTAGCCAGTTAGTGAATGAAACAAATAAATAATTTGTAGAGGTGAAGAATTTTTTTTACGTAACGAAATCCTAAACAAAAATTCTTCATCTCCATACCAGTAAAAGTTGTTCACACTGATTAGTATGTTTACTCCCTTTCGGCTTGATACTCCCTTTCCGTTACACTCAGTATAGCATTTTTTGTCGATTCAGTTTTTTGAAATTTTACAATGTGACGAAAATATGAAGGTTGAAAACTTTATAAATATTAGCCTTTTTGAAAAAATTCCAAAAATGTCATCAATCTTTTTTGTTACATTTATTAATACGCAACTTTTTTATCTAAACCACTTTTTTATCCGGTAAACTTCAACAGGCGGGAGTGACTCGTGATCAGCTCACAGAGCCTTTTAGGTATCGAAAGTTAGTAAAATGTTAATTAACATCATGTTTACTACACTTCTGCTATACAATGTCCTTTTTAATTAAGTAAAAATATTTTAAGAGGTTATTCAGTCCATCATTTTGAACAACTTTTCCCAATAAATATATAATGAAATACGAAAAATTTATTACTAAATATTACTAAATATTTTTTTTCGTATTTCGATATACATTTATTGGGCAAAGTTGTTCAAAATGAAGGACTGAATAACCCCTTAAAATATTTGTACTTAAAAAGGACATTGTATATTCGCTTTAAGTCATCATTTTATTGTTTTCTACAAACAAATAGGTTATTTATGCATATGGCAACAATTGTAAGACTTGGCTAATAATTACATATTATATATCATCATCATCCGAGCGTATTCCCGGTTGCATCCTCAGCAGTAACGCTTCAGAGCCCGGGGTCCGCTACCTAACCAAGGAGATTTGACGAGGTTTCTGGTTTTTACACAGAGCGACTGCCATCTGACCTCCACAACCCAAAGGGCAAACCAGGAACCGATCCTTGGATAGTTTGATGGTCAAACGCTAGGTGGCGTTCGGGACCCCCAGTTTTACGTGCCTTCCGAAACACGGAATCATCTTTCTTTTCGGATAATCAGGTGATTCAAGCCTGCAATTTCCTATCCAGACCGGAAACAACTTTTCACAAAGTATGCTTCCCAGTGGGAATCGAACCCATGACCTCCGGGTCACAAGGCGAACGCCTTGACCACTGGACCACGGAGGCAGTCAATTACATATTATATATATATATTTGCAGTCATTCTATCGTAAATATATTATAAGTACATTGTTTTGATATGGAAATGTTAATAATTGAATGTAACACCTGTTTTTATTACTTACTCAAGATAAAGCCTTTCCATACAAACGCAGGTAATGTAGCTTTAATTTTAATAATATTATAATACATGTCTGGTCTAGATTCATCATTTTAAAAATTGCATACTTACTTATACTTGCATCTAGGATTTTAACTGGTTTTTTATTGTAAATATAGGACTTAAGAGCGGCCAATCCGTCTTACTTTTCATACAAACGCTTGTACGTAATTATGGCGTTGTAATATTTTTAAGTTATAGGTATCCTGTGCGCTCTTCGTATCTATAAATTTCTATCTAATAAAGGCCGTGTGGTTTCCGGCAGAGTGGAATAGGGCCACTTCAAGTCCTCCCGTGGATGTCGTAGAAGGCGACTTAGGGAATACAAGCTAAACAAAGCTTATAAACATCAATGAGACCTCTCCAACCCGTCTGGCCAGCGAGGAGAGTGTAGGCCATGTCCTCTGGCTGCTCTGGCTAAGTATGGCTCTGGTAGTACAAAGAGGGTCGTGCTCCTGCAGTGGAGACAAAAAGATCTGATGATGATGAACAACATACTAATATAAAAAAAAATGAGATCAGATAACATTTAGAAGTAGAAAAACATTATCTTCATCTGCTTTTTAACCAACTTCCAAAAAGGAGGAGGTTGTCAATTCGCGATCTTTTTTTTAAATTTTACACGACCTCCGAGGCGTAATGGTCACCATGCTAGTCCGCCACCAAGAGGTCCCGGGTTCGATCCCCGGTCAGGGCAAGTTGGAAAATGGCCTTTTTCAAATTGTCCTGGGTCTTGAATGTTTATCTATATATGTATTTGTTTTAAAATATAATATCGTTGAGTTAGTATCCCATTACACAAGTCTCGAACTTACTTTGGGGCTAGCTCAATCAGTGTAATTTGTCCCTATATATTTATTATTAAAAGTATGTTGAGTCAATATTGTGGACCGATTATTCTAAGACGCCTGGACTAATTTGGAAAATTATTTTTTTGTTTGAAAGGTATACTTTCCAGATGGTCCATTTCATCATTATCCATGGTGAATTTTTTTTTTGAAATCGTTTGTGTCGTTTGGGGGTGAAGTCAGATTTAAGTTTTGAAAAGTTATTTGTATGGACGGAGTGCATACTATACTTCTGACAAATGTTCATAGAAATTATGCCATGCTATTGTCAATTAAATGCGCAGTTAAGAATGACTTAATGTTAACGTTTATGTGCAAAATTTATCTCTAGTACTAAAATCTAGAGACATATCGTGTCCTGATAACTTCAGTACCTACAAGGTACAATGCGACACAAAGAAGTTGAACAAAAACTTGAGAGGTGTCAAGGGACACCCGGATGGAACGAAGTAAAATATAAATAGGTTTAAATTACATTCAAACTCTTTTCTGCGTTCAAAAATCAAGTTTTTATTATCTTCATAAAGAATGAACAAAAAGTGTCGTTACAACTTATGGTCTTAATTTTTTCCGTCTAGCTCCCTTTCGCAACGCGCGATAAGGAACTTCGTTCCAAAAATGGCGCACTTCGAAGCATTTTTGTAAAAATTCCCGGAACGTAGGTTGAACCGAAATGGCGGTTATCGACGCAGATACAAATAATGCGCCGACGACCGCCATTTTGATTCAATTTACAAGTCGGGAATTTGTACAAAAATGCTTTGAAGTCCGCCATTTTCGTTCAACTTATTTGTGTCACATTGTAAGTTGTGACTTTAGCGCCTACTTGCTTGGTCAAACTATTATCCGCACGCAAAACAGTCGTACTGTCAACTTTACGAGTATTTGCCTTAATTTGTTTTAACCAAATCTAAATTAGACGGTGTTGATTTTATATTTCACTATGAACATTGCAAACAAATTTATATTTTTACAAGCTTTTATTTAGTTTCACTTGTCCCGTTGTCTGTCTGTCTGTTTGTAATCAAATCTTGCAAGTTAAATTTAACCCACTTCCCGGCTTCCGATTGAGCTGAAATTTTGCACGCATACGTATATCGCGTGACAATGCAATATTATGATGACATGCAGCTGATCTGATGATGGAGCTGGAAGGTGGTTTTGGCATCTCGTGATAAAACAACATAATACTACCGAGTTTAGGCTCGATTGATTCGTCTCGAGGAGCATTTAAACTTTTTTTAGGTCATTGTTAGATATATAATATATGAAAGCTTGTTTAATTTTTTTTTTAATAATTATTACTTGTTTTAGTGAATACTTGAATTTTTCGGGGTGCAGTACTGCCCCCATTGGAAAAAAAATATCCGAAAGGAAACGGAAATATCATTTAAAATTTTGTCTTGACCAAGACCTAGATAACCCTTACTATTTAATGAAGGTAACTGCTGTTTACAGTTTAAAGTAAGAATTTGAAGCTTTTCTACGCAAATTTAAAAAAAAACGGCTACTTTAGTCTAACGTGCGTAGAAAAGCTCCACGTTCTTAACTAGGTACCGACATATCGTCGTTACAATAGGGGGTGGCAAATTTTACATTTTGTTTAGTGCACTGGGCACCGAATCTAAAAATACGCCACTAAAACTAAAGCGTGCGAGTTATTTTTTTTTTTAATTACCATCATCATTATATTCAGCAGAGCGAAATGGGGTTGGAACTCTGGCAACATTTTGTGTGATTGTGGGGTCACACAATCCATGGACCATCTTTTGTCATGTCCCAACTGCCCGAATCCTTGTATTAGGGCAGATTTGAATGTGCCTAATGACAGGTTGCCGTGGCGAGTTTCTGGTCTAACAATATCTAATTTGAACCATTTCGACTCGATAAGAATTAGACCATCTTCATCTTAGCCTGTTCCTGGTTACATTCTCAGCTGCGCTGCTTCGGAGACCGGGATGCACATTCCCGCTTAAATTCTTCTTCTCCAAATATAATATGCATGTCAATTGTCACCCAAGGACGCCAAAGACCTTGCGAAAAGAAGAAATAGCCGGAAAAGTTTAAACGATTGGTCTTTTTTGCTGCGATGACAACCTTGTTTGGTAATGTATTTGTGCCCAAAGTGTTCTAGGATCAGTGCCGAATCTAAGCCTTTTTGCGGGAGGGGCATAATCTAAATATGGCGCCCCAGCATCCCACTTATTTCTGGCGTCGGGGGCGATTTTGGCGCCCGCTGATACTGGCGCCCGGGGACGCCCCGGTTTGCCCCCTCTAGATCCAGGCCTGTCTGGGATACTTGCTTCATCGCCTAGATTAACATGATTCCCATTTTCGCCCATTCCCTTGATCGGATTTTACAATGACGGAAAGAGCAGCTGGTATATTGTTATTTTTCTCCAGACCAACATAGAAATGGAAAATAAAAATAAAATCGCAATACGAAAAGTAGAAGATGAAACGCTTTTCCGGATTCAGAGGGAATTTAACATAAAATTTCTAGTACCCAACTAGCTACCACAAATTAAAAGACTATGCATTCCTATGAATTTATGAATTGAATACTAGATACACTTAGGTGCTAAAAGTTATACTTTCATAAGCAAACTTTAAAGGTACCATTCCTCCTCTAAAAAGTTTATTTTATTCACTGAAAACAGTAAATAAAAAGCTTTTAATCGCTGTATTTTGAATTTAGGAGAAATTGCTATTAATTTTAGTTATTGTTCCAATTTTAATGTGCATTTTAATTAGGTAATTTAACCTTCCTTTTTCTTCTCTACTTTCGCTTCTTTTTCTCGTAGTTATGATATAAAGTACCTATAGCATGCTACATGCATTTACAGGGCCGTGAATCACTCGCTTTAAATCCGTTCTTTATTCACTAATTGCATAATATACTATTGTAATCCATATTAAGTTACCTACTTAATTTAATATCCAAAATAAACAGTTTATTACCATCAAATGAAGATTAAAATCCATACAACCTTGGCCATAATTGCATCAGAGATTAACAAATTGTCACACTGTACGAAAAACCTATTAAATAATCATTAAATATATTATAAAATATCAACATATACGTCATAGCGTTATAACTTGTTAAACTAAACATAGCACTTCACTAGTATAAACAAAAAGTTACTGGCAACTTTAAAAAGTTTTAGATGTAAAAACGAAGTTTTGAAAATAAAACGCGGCGATGGCGACCGACTACGCCGCGGTTTCCCGCCACACTATTTTCATCAATTTTATTTTCTGTTTACATATTCTGTGCTCTATTATTCCTCTCTATGATCTCTAAGTCAGTTCGATAAGATACAAATTCGTCCAGCTGACACAAATACCCAATTACGACACTACACTATCAGTCAACAAACTTAGATTATCAGTAATAGAAACACTTACTCCTTTGTAATAAGACTGATTTTTATTTGATACGTAATGAAACATAACTTGGTTATTATAGTATCTCACATTCGACAAAGTTAATTTTTCGGTTGTACACGCATACATTCCCTTTGTGGTTGTTAGGGACTTTAGTTGTACAACTGTAAAATATAAGTTTGTTTCCAGTCACGATAGTGGATCTACTTAATAATGGCTGTTTAGAAATGCGAGGCAGTATTTGAAAACAATGAACCATAGAGTACTATAATATAACTGAAATTGACAATGATTTGGAAGCCATTTCAAAACCTGATCATTCATTTCCGTATTTAAAATTTTCATGAAGATTTCACAAATAGAGAATGTGCGTGGTTCGATTCGTTTGTACTTTTTCGATCGAAAATGAAAGGTTTTTTATTAGCCAGTATCAAGATTCAAGTCAAGGCTATTTGCACTAGGTAGTTGTTGATTCTATAGACCTTTTTTGTACTTATAGAACTTTATCGCCAAAGTGGTTCTCAATCAAGGCTTCCTGTTTTTTTTTCAACTGACTAGGAAATCAAACTAAATGGTTATAAGTGTAAGGAATCCTTATCATTTTAGCAAAATGTCCGGCTCCGGTATGTCAGGTTCTTTCGTTCTAGTCTAAAAGCAAATGAAACATATATTTGTAGCATATTTATAAAAGTTGCTTCTCTTTCCGCACAGAATGTAAAAGCAGACCAAGGAAATAAATAGATTGACGATAGTCTAAAGAATTATTTGAATGAACCATAACAAAAATTTGCATTAAAACAAATATTTCACAATGTTTCCCTAAATTGAAAAATGGTGTTTACAAACTCACAATATTTTTGATAGACCTTTTCAACGACATCTCACCATGGGTTAGTCGAGAAAAAAATGATTCCCACTTAAGAGGCATTTCACATTTTTCTACAAATGAGACACATTTTTTAATAATCTTTAAAAATGTTTGATTGTGCGAGCGAGACAGCCAACCAAATGTAAATTGCCTCTTAACATGAGTGGAAGCAACCCTAAACAAAAACAAATTATGATTTTATTTTACCACTTTTTCGGCGTGATTGATGTACATGCATGATTGCATGCAATTTTGCATGAATATCATGATATTCATGCAAAATTATATCTTTCTAATACTAATGGTCTCTGAATTGTATAACCGTGGACAGACAGACATGTATGGCGAAACTATAAGGGTTCCTTGTTTACTACGGAACCCTAAAAATGACAATAAGAAAACAATACAAATATACTGCTGAAAAATAATCATTAGACAGGTGTTTTAAGCATATTATAATTTTAAATTAGCCACCGCTTTTGTCTTGTGTGCATAAGTTTAGTATTCCTTGACTTATTTAATTTATTAACTATACTTACTGATGTGTTCGGAATTATTCAGATATATTTGCTTAAACTGAATTTAAAAAAAAAAAGAACTACACTGGTGAGATTATAAGAAGTATTAGGACAAGTTGGCTCAACTCATCCATTAGAGATTTTGTGCTTCAATCCTAGTGAGGATCGAATCACAAAATCTCTTTCTTTAACGTCGGTTAAAAACATTAGCCATCTTATTATAAAAACAGGACTAACTTTGTTACCAGGTTTAAACCATTATCCGCCCAAAATGAAGTTGACATTGACAGGTGAGATGTGTGATATTACTCGATGTCAACTTGATTTGGTCGGATAATGGTTTAAACCTGGTAACAAAGTTAGTCTGAGTTTTATAATAAGACGGTAGAAGTTTTCGTTTTATACCTATTTGTTAAACTACTCAATGCGTGAAATGAAACTGGATTGACATTGACATAAGAGTTCAGTGTTGCCAAGTAAGCTGTTCCAATTCCAATCCACAAATAAGATAGTTATTGTCAAGATTCCAATCCAAGCCTGATTCTAAGTACGTTTATGTATTAGAATTTTACAGGTATTTTTTTGCACCTAATTAAAATTGAAAGGAGAATATTAAACTAAAAATCTTACAAAAACATGTAAAGTTTTATTGTTTTTGCTCTACTACCGTTATTTTACATAGTTACATATACTTTTTCATACAACGTGCTATATACGAGATCATTATTATTAAATGATAATAAAATAGTAATAAACAAATCACAAAAAAAATATTTCATCATTCCTATACAATTTGCTCGGGCGGCTACACACATTTGTATGGAAATACCGATTTTGGCTGTTATTTTCATTTCACTATAGTATAGTGATCTAGTATAATATATACAGGGTTACTGATAACTAACGCAAAACCTTTTAACATCAGAATCAAACTCCCCAACACATTATAAATCTGCAAGAAAAAAGGCAAAAATTGCAGAAAATAAAATGGGCCTCCTATACAAATTCACTGATCACCTGGTCGAGTTTCTATGGGGATTCCAATTTCTTTTCTTAGATTTTTTTATTTTTTTCTTGCAGATCTATATTATGTTAGGATTTTGATTCCGATGTTAAAAGGTTTTGCGTTAGTTACCAGTAACCCTGTATAAACCGTGGTTCGCTTTATTACGGGTATGTCCCTTCCACGTTGTATAATAAAGTCATCTTAAAAGGTTATTACACTCAGGGCTGGGCAAAATACATGCTTTGCTTTAATTGAAATACAAATTAAAAAATACTGTATTGCAAGTAATTAAATACAAAATACAAAATGATTATTTGAAATATAAAATATAAAATACAAAATACAGTATTTTAGCTATTTTTAATTGAAATACCAAATACAAATTACAAAATAAATAACCTAAACCAGCACAGCTGAAAAGTAGTAGAAAACAAGGTTTATTAATGAGTAAAACCAAAGTTTCCTTTCATGAACAGTACATTTTTAAATGTACTGTCAGACAAACAGCCTTTTTTTGCAGAGTGAATATAACCTGATAAAAAAAAACAATCTTTCTACAGGTCCTGATCAGCACAAACGTGTGTTAAATTGTATAAACACATTTTTTTATATTTGGATAGCACTCAAGAATAGAAAGCTCTTTGCTTCTATGATTTAGGAAGCTGACTCTTAACTCCATTTTAGATGTCAAACATTCAAGATCGCTAAATGAAGGTTAAATGTATTTTGATCCTAAAATGTATTTTGAAGCCTCAAGTATTTGAAATACTAATTACAAAATACCTCGGCGTCATGTATTTGAAATACAAATACCAAATACGTATTTGTATTTCAATTACGTATTTTAATTACAAGTAATTCAAACACTCCTCAACCCTGATTACACTAAAATATTAAACTAAAAACCATGACGAAGAATAAGTAGAGTGTAGGTAACAAAGGGGGGCCATTCGGGGCACTCGCCCTAGGACGCTTTGGCGCCATATTTATATTTTGCCCCTGAAAAAAAACTGCTGCAAAAACGTCTAGATCCGGTACTGCACGGAAGATAAAACTGGCGGAGTTTCTAGTTTTTTCTCTTTCGTGCTAAAAACCTTAGTTAGATCATTTAAATAACATAAAAGATTGCTACGACAATCAATAAGTTGCAGGATCAGCTTAAAGGCGCTGGTATCGACCTAAGGACTGGTTGGTTTTCGGATGGCCATCGGCCAGCTTCATGAGGCTTTCTTTAGAGTTAGAAATGCTTCCGGTCTTTTCATATTGGCTCCCGACGGAAAGACTCCCGATATAGTTTATAACGAAAGTTTTAAACTATGTTTACAATATGAAATAAAATAAAAAAATGACTTTTTAACACTGCTATTAGTATTTTCTTATTTATCTACATTAGTTCGTATTTATAATACGCTGGAGTCATAAAGACTACGCGAATGAAGTCGTGGGCATCAGCTAGTCAATATTTGTTAAATGGCAAAATAATATTTGGGTAAATCCAAAACTCAAGTGGCAACACATTCACGACGGCCATCAAGGGACGATCAGTCACGCGAGAAAAAAATCCAAAATTCCCAATAATTATTTGTTGTTTTAGCTTTATAAATAAACCTCTAAGTGTGATTATGTGTTACGAAAGTGTCTTGTAACTACAATATCACAAGATGGAGTGGTTAAAAATTTGTTATGTGGTTAAACGTGGTATTTATTCTTTTGTGCCTAAAAAGTGTTAAAAAAAAGATCATTTTTTCGCTGCGTGACGACTTCAACACAGGTAGAGACTTTTTTTGCTTTGTCGTTTATCGATTAACCTTCCAGGCTCGTTTCTAAAGACAATTAGTTGGTTTTTCGAGTATTTAACTCTATTTTCGATGTCAGAAACTTATTTTCTTTGTTTACATTACAAAAGTTGATAAATAAACTATTGTTTAGTCAGTAAATATCTCTTTGGGAATGTTTTTTATGAACTAACGCACATTCACATGTTAATACTGCGTTATTGTTTCGACTAGTAATGTTTCTATGTCTAAAATCATTAATTTGGATGTTAAAAGTAACCTTAAATCATGTGTTTCTATATAATTTATGACTTACATTTTTTATATATGTTGTAGTCAATTCTATTCTTACTAAGAATTTGCATTCCACAACACATTATCACTTATTTTGATCTTTTATAGAATAAACTCCGGTATAATTTTCCATTATGTACCATTGATTAAAGGGTTGAAAGAAGGGGGGGGGGGCGGGGGCTGGCCCTCAATATCACCCCTGCTGAACCTTATAATTACTGAGATATTAATGATTAAAGTTTTGAAGTTAGGTTACCGCGAAGCAGTTTTTATTTATGTCATATTTAGGCTTAGAGCATAGAAATGACTAGTAATTTATAACTTGATGGGTATCGGCTTTTAAGAAGACCCTGCCTCCTTAGAAGCCGATACCCAATGAGTTCCCTAGAGGGATTCTAATATATACGCATTTATCACTAATAACAATTATAACCTATGCACCGCACATTAAAAGGTCCATTTACTTTTTCATAAGCCATAAACTAGCAGCATGACTGGATTGCATATACCCACATATTCAAAATACAATCATTTTCGCTGCTTATTCAAATACACTTACTATAGTACATTTGTATAAACATGCTTAGAGACTTATTACAACACTAAGTCAATAAAAATAGAAAACGGCTTATCAACCTTTATAGAACCAATATTAGCTGTAGGTGCTCCTAGTAGGTAGGTAGCTGTGCACTAGCTGGGGCAGTTGGAGCTCCTACATTAAAAGGTAGGTAACATATGTAGTGGAGAGCTTGAGAGAAATCGCTAAGAGTTATTTTATTTATTATAACTTTACAATACTGATATAGATGTAATCAGCTCGAGAGATGGTAGTGGTATGAATCAGAATGATGAGGAAGGAACCTAAATTTAAAAATTGAATTTGAAAATGAAATTATTTTTAGATAGGTGGACAGTGTGAAATGGAGAAAAGAGGTAAATGGGAACATGAAGGATGAGGTTTATTGTAACATCGTTACTATAGAGAAGATGCTTAAATAATGAGTAGATTTTAATAAATTTCTCTAATTTGTAAGTATTTACGTAAAAAAGGTTATATTTTTTTTTTATTCATTAACTTTTATTTTTAGTTGATTGAAAAAGTCAATTTAAGAAGTAATAAAAAGTATAAAAATAATATTACCATAGCTTTTTCTTAAAAAATTATAGCTACTTTTGTTATGAGGCCAATCTTGTAAACGCAATATTTAACATAGCACACAAATGTTTTATTCACGCCTACAAATGCGACTTAAGTGACGTCACTCCTGTTCGGACTTTCTAAGGCGCTCCAAGACGCCGTCCAAAGGCGGACGTGACTTTGTAACCTTTATTTCTTAAAGAGATTTTGGGTTAGCAAGGTAGTTTTTTCTTGAATGTGCCTATTTTTACGAACTCTTTCTATAGCACAACGAAAATAAAAATGCATCTTCCCTATTTAGAATAGCTATAAAACTATTACAGCTGTACTAGCCCAAATTCGCACCCAACACCACTGATCAGTAATGATGTATGTAACTATAAACTAGCAAGCCTCAGTATTGCATTATTTCATGCCAAATTTTTACTACGGGTATTTCGAACATAACATCTCCGGCGCTGTGAGAAGTGCAGACCCTCCGCCCTTGCGTAAGAAAACGCAGGCACCATGAGAGCCGTTGCGGCTGTTCGGTGACTAGCCTCATTTCATGTGAATAAAATTCGTTCTGTGTTCAGGACCGTTTCTCTCATCTATTCTATTGAGGGTGACTATAGACATTTTATATTGAGGAGCTCGATAGCCCGGCGGGAGTGCGCATTGCTAGCGCTTTCGCAAGTAAAGCGACACCGGGCGTGGTCCGCACTTGGATTGGTGACCTCAAGTGGCATGAAAATTTCTCGAGCTCCTCCATGCTTCGGAAGGCACGTATAAGCCGTTGGTCCGGATGTCATCATTGTATGGCAGTCATCAAGCTACGTCAGATGTCTTTAGGCAGCTTGAAAAATCTGACACTAGTGTTGGCCACTTACACACACGAAAAGCAAGCATTGTAAACTTACTTTAACTCTTCCGAGGGTTCCTTAGTCTTCTAGTAGAGCATCCAAAATTTTTGGTTCCTGTCTTCTTATCGTTCAATGAAGAACCAGCGGTAGGTAGATAGCGGTAACCTAACCTTTTAGATTTAATCATTAAATAAAAAAAAATGAATTGAAATTGGTTCATTCGTTTAGGAGCTAGATTACACAGATAGATACACAGACACGTCAGACAAACACCTCTCTTATTGCGTCGGGGGTTAAAATGGTCAGACGAGTTTGTTGACTAATGTGCAAAGCAGTTTAAACTTGTTTCTGATCCCAAACCTAAAATGAGATTCCTCCTTGTGTTGAAAACCATTCAAGATTTTGATGAAATTGAAATATTTACTCATTTTGTTGCAGATCCAAAATGAATATGAATGTGGAAGTCGACCCGCTAAGTAACTACGAGTACCCATACGACTACAACGCACACCCAAACCCTTACGCCAACGTTCAACCAGTCAAGCAAGAACAACCCATGATCAGCAATGCATTTTTCCAGCATTTCATGGACACCACTTACAGAAACAACGATAAAGAATATCCTAGCCATCTTAATCCAAACCAATACCAAGAAAAGCAGTATACAGATCTTTACGGTGTCGGAAACATAAATAACGGAAATGTGAGTAACGAAAATGGCAATAACGATGTGCAAAATCCTGCCCCCGTACCAAAAGAGGAGGATGTCAAACCGCTTATAAATCCAAAGAATATTAAAAAGGAGAAAGGGAGGAAAAGCAGCTACTTTTCAGAGAAAATTTTAGATAAGGATTTCAAGTTTTTCGGTTGTTCAGTTTGCGACATCAGTTTTGCACAACAAGGCGAGTTAGACCAACATGTTACTATACATAAAGATAGAATAACAAGCTATGACTTGAAAATAAAGAATCAGAAGAAAAGGAAAAATATGAAAAAGGAGCAAAAAAAGAAGAAAAAATTACAAAAGGATGTAAAAGTTGAAGGTAAAAAGGATATTTCATTTGAAATAGAAATCAAACCAGAAGATGGTTACATAGGTAATGAAAAAGCCTCAGAATTTAATGATAATAACATAAACACGAATGGAAATAACGAAAATGGTTCGATGAATAACGAAAACACTCCTAACGTAGAAAAAGATTCTAAAACTGATGTAGAAAAAGGTCACATAGGAAATGAAAAAGCCTCAGAATTTAATGATAATAACGTAAACACAAATGGAAATAACGAAAATGGTTCAATGAATAACGAAAACACTCCTAACATAGATAATGATTCTAAAACAGATGTGAAAGAGAAAATAAAAGAGAATTTAGTGAATGCAAAGGCGAAAGTACAAACGGAAGCCGAAAAAAACAATTTAGAAAAGATATACAAATGCTTTGCTTGCAAAAAACAGTTTTCTTTGAGTTACTATCTGAAACTACATGTTAGGTCACATACAGGTGTGTTCAAATACTTATTTATTCATAAAAATTACAAAAAGTTAGCTAAACCTCTTTTATTAAGTTATGTTATGTAAATTCTTTATTGTACAAAAAGGACACAACACTAATACAAAAGACAACAATACAAAGGCGGACTTATCCCTTTAAGGGATCTCTTCCAGTCAATCCAAAACCAGAGGAAAAAATGACATTTAGTAGGATAAAATATGTTTTGTCTCGTACTTACTTCAAATATTCAAAAGAGTGAAAGGGACAAAAGATGTGTTAACTAAAATAGGTTTATCAAACGGTTGTTAATTTTCATGAATACTAGGGTTAAACTTAATTTGACAAAGTTATGTTTTGGTTTTATAATGGTACATCATTTTCAAAACTGAAAACCAAGGTTAGTTTAATGAGCACTACAATATGTTACAAAAACCCTGTCCGAGCCTTGACGGAGCAACTCAGACCGTCAATATGAACAACTTTGTCTATGGGACCAATGTTTGATCCTTGTAGGAGCAACTCAGACCGTCAATATGAACAACTTTGTCTATGGGACCAATGTTTGATCCTTGTAGGAGCAACTCAGACCGTCAATATGAACAACTTTTTCTATGGGACCAATGTTTGATCCTTGTAGGAGCAACTCAGACCGTCAATATGAACAACTTTTTCTATGGGACCAATGTTTGATCCTTGTAGGAGCAACTCAGACCGTCAATATGAACAACTTTTTCTATGGGACCAATGTTTGATCCTTGTAGGAGCAAGTCAGACCGTCAATATGAACAACTTTGTCTATGGGACCAATGTTTGATCCTTGTAGGAGCAACTCAGACCGTCAATATGAACAACTTTTTCTATGGGACCAATGTTTGATCCTTGTAGGAGCAACTCAGACCGTCAATATGAACAACTTTTTCTATGGGACCAATGTTTGATCCTTGTAGGAGCAACTCAGACCGTCAATATGAACAACTTTGTCTATGGGACCAATGCTTGAAACTCGAAGAAAAAATCGTAATTTTCATACAAATGGCCGGGCCGGCCGAACACTTTTGTGTGAAAATGTCGATTTTTTTTTTAGTTTCAAGCATTAGTCCCAAAGGAAAAGTTGTAGTATGAAAAAGTAATGTTAATAAGCTTAAGAGTGCAAAAGATTAATCAGAAAATTATTTTGACTTAAATGTTTATCTAGTATTTATTCATCATCGGAGCGTATTCCCGGTTGCATCCTCAGCAGTAACGCTTCAGAGCCCGGGGTCCGCTACCTAACCAAGGAGATTTGACGAGGTTACTGGTTTTTACACAGAGCGACTGCCGTCTGACCTCCACAACCCAAAGGGCAAACCAGGAACCAATCCTTGGATAGTTTGATGATCAAACGCTAGGTGGCGTTCGGGACCCACAGTTTTACATGCCTTCCGAAACACGGAATCATTTTTCTTTTTGGATAGTCAGGTGATTCAAGCCTGCAATATCCTATCCAGACTGGAAACAACTTTTCACAAAGTATGCTTCCCAGTGGGAATCGAACCCATGACCTCCGGGTCACAAGGCGAACGCCTTGACCACTGGACTACGGAGGCAGTCAAGTTTATCTAGTATTTATTATCAAGTCTATTTTTTTTTCAAGTTTCAAGCATTGGTCCCATAGGAACAGTTATTCCCTACAAGGATCAAACAGGGTTTTTGTTACATATTGTATAGTATTGTTCAGTTAGTATCCCATAACACAAGTCTCGAACTAACTTTGGGGCTAGCTCAATCTGTGTGATTTGTCTGTATATATTTATATATTTACTTTCAGATGAGAAGCCTTACACGTGCAGTGTCTGCGGGCAGTCATTCATCACAGCGAGCAAGCTCGGGAGACACAACAAGCGTATGCACCTCTCTGTGCGGTACCAGTGTCGCATTTGCTACAGATTCTTCTCCAAGTAAGTTCCTCCCCTTCTTCGTTTTAACCCTGGTGAAAAAAGAGAGGTGCTGTTTAACCAATGTGTCGGTGTGTCTGTTTATTATGTTATGCCTGACGGAACAGAATGATACTGTAAACTAACAATTTTTGTACTCGTGTCTGACAAATAAATGATTTATCTGTCCGTTGCATCGTAGCGCCTAAACGAATGGTTTGATTTTAGAAGAATTCAATTCAATTCAAATATATCTTTATTATCATAGGATATTTATAATATCTCTTAATAATCGTCACTTTGTTTTGTTGCACAATAATTGTTGACGTCAAAAAGTTACTTAGAGCTAAGTTTACTGCCGCCTCCAAAGCGCTAGTGCAGAAGAAGCGGTAACAAACTGCACTGCAGCATTTTCTCCAAGAACGTCAACTCACAATGAAATTAATATTTATAGTTGATATGTGGACAGAGTATACATTGTTTGTTGTCATAATTTAAATTAATTTTTTTAATGTCGTGAAATAATGTCAAATCAAGTTGTAAATTCAGTATGTACTTAATGTACCAGATTATGACCATTTCTGAGTATACAAACCTTTAAGAGGGACCCGCGCCAAGCTCAAGCCAGACTTTCTGAATAAAATCAGAAGTGAAATGAAAAACGCCAACAAATATTTTTAATGAAAACCCGACACGTCCTCTGAATCCCTAATCCGGTCCCTAATGCTGACGCCTTGAGAAGCTTGTCGCCTCCCGCGCACCAGTCCCCGCAGGCAGGAACAATGGTTCTTTCTTCTTTACTTCCAACACGGCCTCTCCTGACGAGAGAATTCGTTCTCGTTCTCCCTCCGTTTTTTTGAAAGTAGACTTGATGGAAGTCAGTTCAGCTGTTTAAAAGTTATCGAGTGAACGCAAAAAGGGGTGAACGCTTTAAAGTCTGGGATTTTCTTTATTTGCCGGGCAAATGACCTTGTATTTTATGCCAAATTTTTACCCGACTGCGCCAGTAGGAGGGTTATGTTTTTTGAGAGCATGTATGGTTGTATGTATGTATGTATGTATGATTGTTTCGCATGTTCTGCAGCCTGAACGGCTCGATGGATTTAAGCTTGAGAGGTGTCGATAGATTCTTATTTACTGTAAGAGTGTCACTGGGTATATCAAAATAAAATATAATAATAAGGTAGATGTCCGTATCTCACTCCATAACCCAGCTATCCGGTCCACTAACATCCCATCCATAAAGCCCAAATCAAGTATATCCCTTCCTGGCAATAGTTCGGCAGCTGTGGAGGACTGTCCGTTAGTGCATCTCAATGGTACATTAAGAGATAGACCTCCATAGATGCAGCCATCTCACTTCTTAGATAAAAAGGTACTAAAAGGCCTCTTCATGTTGGCTTTGGCCCCATGAACGCCTCAAAGGACCGGGTCCCCATGGACCCGTGGCTGAAAAGCGTACCAACATAAAAATACAAAATAAAAAGGCATTCGGGTTTTTTGTTTTTGTAATAATTACTTTGTTGTCTCTCTTCCGCAGATTCGAATGTCTTACGCGACACTTCGACAAGAAGCATCCAGATGACAAACTGGAAGGTGAACCCTATGGTGAGTTTAAAGAATTTAAAATAAATTAAAAAAAAATATTTTTAATTTGTTGGCCAAGTGCGCGTCGATCTCCCGGGGTCCGCTTTCCGACTTTTTCTTCTCCACTTTGCACGGTCTTAACATCCTTGGTTATAAGACGATTATCACGCATATCATCCTTGACGACGTCAAGGATGATATGCGTGCTAATTAGGGTTTGCTCCCGGAAATTCCCGATACTCATTGTCCCGGGAATTCCCGATATTCTATTCCTTTACTTAGTACCGGTACTGACAATGCAGTTCCCGAGACTTTCGGTACTTTCGGGACTTCAATAATTATTTTTTATAACTATTTTTTGATATTCGCGCCAATCGGCTTGCCGCTCAGCTTTTATGTCCTGGTGCTTTATATTATTATTTCGTGTGTCTGTGTTTTGTGACCTACATTTGAAAATACTACTTTAGGGTGTTCAAAATTAGATTGTATACATCACATCTAATTCTTAAAATTTTGACAAGTATCGGTATACTCGTCAAGATGTTAAGAATTAGCGCAAAAATATTAAAACTATTCATGATACTCTGCCTATGTAGACTGTAAAGTATCGTAAAAAGTTTAAATATTTTCGCACTTCTAATTTTTATTACTTTATATTCTTTAAAAGGAATTTATAACTTGTTTTGTTGTAATTGATTTATTATTAAGAAAGAACAATTGAACTAAAGAGAAAACGATTAATATTTCCGTTATCCTATTCACATTTTTAGTAAACCTAAGTACAAATTGGTAATGTTTTTCTTTTTTAAACAAGCATCTTGGGTACCGAAATTCCCGAATTTCTCGGTTTTTCAGGTATTGGCTTAGACCTGGTACCGGTAATTTAGTAACACACCTAAGTACCGGGAATTGCATCCCCTAGTGCTAATGAAATACGCCAGCACTTCTTGGGTCTACCCCGCCTGCCGGACCCGTTCGGAGGCGGCATGGCTATTCTACTTATATACTACTACTAGCTTTTGCCCGCGGCTTCGCTCGCGTAGGGGTGTAATTTATCAAAATCCTTTCTTAGGGAATACCTACGTCATAGTAGCTTTATGCATGCAAAGTCTCAGCCCGATCGGTTTAAAATTGACAAAGTTTATATTTTATCCCTTTGGGGGTAGAATTGATCAAAATCCTTTCTTAGCGGATGCCTACGTCAGTCATTACATCTACCTGCATGCCAAATTTCAGCCCGACCCGTCCAGTGGTTTGGGCTGTGCGTTGATAGATCACTATGTCAGTCAGTCAGTCACCTTTGAGTTATATATATTTAGAAGATAGAAGATAATAGATAATACTTGTTAATTTCAGACTTTAACGCCATCTTGCCCTACCTGAAAGAACTGGAAGAGCAATTGAAAGAAAAAGCGGAAGAGGCCACGAAGACCAAATCTGAAGACCTGTGGGACGGCTGGCCGGCGCCCATAGACAGCGGACAGACCATAGACAAGCCGGAGGAGGTGCTCGACAGGTCTATGGATGAAGAAGATGAAAAGAAAACAATCGAAGTGATGGTGGAAGGAGACATGCAGAATGTCGTGGTATGTTGATCACACTAATATTATTAACGCGAAAGTTTGTGTGTTTGTTACTTCACGCTCAAACGGCTGGACCAATTTTGATAAAATTTGGCATGCAGGAAGCTGACACCCTGGATTAACAAAGGCTACTTTAGGCGCGGGTAACACCGCGGGGCCAGGCCTGGGTCACCCCCCATTTAGGTATCGAAAATGTACGTACGTTATTACTATGCGCGCGGCGACCACTTCGAAGGGGAAAATTCAGTTACATGAATCGTTTGTCCTGAGTAATAAGAATGAAATTGGCTTGCAATGGATGTCTAGGTATCTAAACGAAGAGGTCCGAAGTTCTGACGCGAGCTAAATTGAACCATAGCGCTAAACACATTAAGTAGATACATCTATGAATTACTTTTCTGAATAAGACTTCTGTACGTGAGTACTAGTACTTATTCTGTGGCGGGGCGCAGCTAGTCTTACTTAATTTCCGGACTCCGTTATTTGATCAAGGAAATTTAGATCATAAATAAGGGGAAAAGGGTTGAGATTCGTCTGTGTTAGAGCGGCCTCGTCGGGCCACTTCCAAAGTGAAAGGTTATCCACGCATTGTAAGTATAAAAGAGCAATGATGGTTTTAATCAAACATGTGCCACCAGATGGTAGCACGATGAAGTCCAAATAGCTGCTGTTATTGGTTACATTTGACGGAGCAAAAGACTTATTACGGAACCGATGATTATCTTAAAGTCAAGTACGTCTGGCTTGAGCTTGGCGCGGGTCCCTCTTAAAGGTTTGTATTTGTACACTCACAAATATCATAATTTGAGTACAATCGGTACATGTACTTTATTTACAAATTGACATTCATTTAAATTTTGACATCATTCTTAATAAAATAATCATGCTATTACAATGTATTCTCAGTCCACATATCTTTCTAAATTGAAAGGTTGAAGTTTTTGGAGAAAATGCTGCAGTACAGTTTGTTACCGCTTCTTCTGTACTTGCGCTTAGGAGGCGGCAGTAAACTTAGTTGTAAGTAAATGATCTGACGTCAACAACTAGCAATTAAGAAATCGAAAGAAAAAAATTACAATTATCCAGTGATACAAATATCCAAAAAGAAATAAATGATTTTTGACTTTGACCTATCAACTGATGGTCCAATCAGGACCGTAGCCAGAAATGTATTTCGGGGGGGGGAGGGGGGGGGGGGGAGGGGGGGGGGAGTTTGAGGCAGAGCCTACCTACATTGGTTACACCCATGTTGGTTTGGGAATTTTTTGAACCCCCCATGATGAGATCTCGTGAGACTTTCCTCGACCCCGTCCCCCCCTGCCCCAATCCCACGTGAGATCTTTCAAAATTTATATTTTGGATTCATTTATAGACATCATTTGTTAATTTTTTTTTTATTAAGACTACTAGACTAGTATTTGAAATTAGTACGTCATAATCTAAAATCACAGTGATTAAATTTAACAATAAACACTTCCATAGGAACTAAATACTAAATAGGGAACATGCATGTGTTTTTTTTTTGCTTAATAAAATCCTTATTAACCACAGTAAATAAATATAAAAGAAATAATAAAATATCTCAATCAGCGACGAACATGTGATACTTTAAAGTTTTAATCAGAAAGAAAAGATCGATGTGGACTGGTGACGTCACAGTCCATATTATCTATAATCTATACATGTCCTTTTTAATTAAGTACAAATATTTTAAGGGGTTATTCTGTCCATCATTTTGAACAACTTTGCCCAATAAATATATATCGAAATACGAAAAAAAATATTTAGGTTCTCATACAGATCGAAGTAGTCACGTGATATCGTTACTATGAAAAATACAAAAAAATTTTTCGTATTTCGATATATATTTTTTTGGGAAAAGTTGTTCAAAATGATGGACTAAATCACCTCTTAAAATATTTGTACTTAATTAAAAAGAACATTGTATAGTCATTTGCCGTAGAAAATAGTGTTTATGGTAATTTTTTTTTTTTCATTTTATTACTTTTATTTCAGATTAAAATGGAAGCTGAAGAGGAGCCGTTCCCAGAATTCGCGGCGGTGAAGGACAGTGATAGCCTGAAGAGCGAGAAGGAAGATGTTGACTTGAACCACTTCGGTTACTACAGGGACGATGACGACAAAGATGGCGGCTTTGGGGCGGAGGTGAAAGGTGAAAGTGACGGGGGGGTGAAAGAGGACCGGTTCAAGAGTGAGGAAGATGATGGAAAGTAAGTATAGATTCTAAAGTGGAATTGCCATGTTTGAAATCATCATCATTTCAGCCGCATAACTTCCACTGCTGGGCATAGGCCTCTTTCAAGAATTTCCAAAATCCTGAATTTCCTGTATCTAGTGCTTTTCAGTGACCTTAGTCAGGTCGTCAGACCACCTTGTGGGTGGGTGTCCTAGGCTTAGCTTGCCAGTACGTGGTCGCCATTCGAGAAGCTTTTAGCCCCATCAGACATCGTTTCGTCGCGCTATGTGTCCCGCCCACTGCCACTTCAGCGAGCCAATCCGCTGGGCTATCTCAGTGACTTTTGTTCTGCTATGAATTTTCTCATTTCTGATTTTAGTGTTTATATATTTTTTAAATAACCAGCCAAGTGCGAGTCGGCCTCGCGAGCGAAGAGTTCAGTACCATTATCTATAAAAATCACGTTTGTTGTGTGGGAGCCCTATTAAATATTTATTTTATTCTATTTTTAGTATTTGTTGTTATAGCCGCAACAGAAATACATCATCTGTGAAAATTTCAACTGTCTAGCTATCACGGTTCATGAGATACAGCCTGGTGACAGACAGACGGACGGCGGACCCTTAGTAATAGGGTCCCGTTTTTAACCTAATAATTTTTCAAAACTAAAAACCGACTTCACCCCCAAACTAATTTTTCAAACCGGTCTCCACCTTTTTTGGAAGTCGGTTAAAAACAACATTAAAACATCGTTTTTTTTTTCAGTGCATCGGACGACAACTACTTTCCCTCCGGTACCTGGGTGCCCCCCACCCCAAAAGTGGAAATAGACGAAAAGCCGCAACGCCGGAAAAAGTCCGACCCTCCCCTTAAATGTGACATTTGCAACAAGAAAATCAGCACAATAACGTACATGCGGATTCACATGAGAACCCACACGGGAGAGAAACCGTTTAAGTGTTATATATGTGAGAGGGGCTTTATTACGTCGAGCAAGCTGCATAGGCATGTTTTGACGCACGCTGAGGCATGGGAAGGAGATTTGAGTAAGTTTTTTTACTATTTTAATTTTAAAAAATTCTTTGCATTTTTTTATAGGATATTTACTACTAACTGTAACCCGCGACTTCGTCCGCGTAGAAGTCGAAAATGGTTCTAATAGGATCTTGAATGGGTTTTTTACGTTATAAATTGTGTTATAATATCCCGTTCCGTATTATTTTTTATTGACCACTAATTCAAAAATGTCATGTGTCTCGCTTCAAACATGACGAAGATTCATACAAACTTGCAACCCCTATTTCACCTCTATAGGGATGTAATTTTAAAAATCTAATAAAAGCATTAATATTGTCTACTAACTATTAAAATAAATTAAAAATTTCATGTGTCTCACTTTAAAAATTACGAAGTTCCATACAAACTGGCAGACCCTATTTCACCCCCTTAGGGATTGAATTTCCGAAAATCCTTTCTTAGCGGACGTCTCCTAGTCACAATCTACCTGCCAAATTTCATCTTCATTGGCTAAGTAGTTTTCGAGATTTCGTGATGAGTGAGTGAGTGAATGAGTGATTTTCGCTTCTATATATATAGATAGATGTTTACTGATGGTGGGTTTTTTAGAATTCTTTTTTCTTTTCATTTTTTTTTTTGCATTAAAGATATTTGCTACGTTTACTGAGGTTTTTATTGATATTTAGGAGGTTGTCGTATTTTTTACGGAGGGGGTTTATGTTTAATGAGTGTTTGTATGTCTGTTGTATGTTATGTCTTTGGCACACTCTGCAGCCTAAACGGTACAAGATAAAGATAAGATATTGCGGCAAGCTATCTTATAAATACGATAAATAGATGTTTACAAAAGTGTCTTAAACCCGTGGATTACTCCAGGTCTGTTAAGATGTATGAGAAACAGAGATATTATCCATAAAAATCTGAAATTCAATCCTAGTAATGATATTCTAAGAGAACTTATACTCGTACACCGTCTGGAGTCCAGAATATAGACAATTTGGTCCATCTTTCGGAACACATTCGGCAGACATGTCCCGCCCAACTCCACTTCGACTTGGCTGTCGTTGCTCCTACATCCACAATTTGTGCTTTTGCTCGTAGATCTTTGTTTCGCGCCTTGTCTAGTTTGAGTCACCTTGAGTTTGGACTTTTTAGCCGCGTGCAATGACCAAGTCTGTGCCCTATAGGTCAGAATAGGCAGGATGCAGACGTCGAGTAGCTTTCGCTTAAGGCGGCCCTTCCTGGCCGCTCTGTCGTCAACGCGGGCATAGTTTGAAAAGCTTGTTGTTTCATCCATAGGGCAATGCTAGAAAAAGAGGCAAACCAAAAAGAGAGAGATAGCGCCTAAGAGCACAGTTTGCATTCTATTGAATGAAATTAGTATTATTATTAACTATCCATTCAACGAATATTAACTATTTATAGGGTGCGGAAATATCATAAAACTTGTTTCAGGTGATACGTGTTTATCAGTAAGCCTTACAAGTTTGTGAAATAAATGTTTTGTATTCAAAATTTTAATTACATTTGTGAGGTTTGTATCGAAATATTTTCTTTACCTTTACAATTTATGATTACTTTATGAACGATCGAAGTTCAGCGAAAATTTGTGCAAAAAAGCAGTGTTTTGGAGACATATACTGACTTTGTTTTCTAAATTTTAATTTTTTATTTCGATTGAAACCTAGCAATAGCACACAAGATACCTGTAAGTTTAAAAGTTTTTAAGAAAGATCAGATACAACTTTACTTTTATTTATTTTTACTAGTTTTTGTTCTAGTTTTATAAGTCATACTGTATACGATGACATTTTTTTAGATACCGAAGTAAAGGAAGAAAATGAAACAGACATAAAAGAAGAGGAAGGTTCGGAGAAGAAGAAGAAAGGCAAGAAAATAGACAAAAAGTTAGTATACAACAAGTAACAGATATAGGTTGACGACCTCTGTGGCCTAGTTGTCGTTATGTCACGCTGTCACACCGGAGGACCCGGGTTCGATCCCCGGTCAGGTAAAGAGAAAAAAAGGTCTTTATAGGTTGACCTGGGTCATGGATGTTTATCTATTTATGTATTTGTTATAAAATATAGTATCTTTGAGTTAGTATCCCATAACACAAGTCTCCTACTTACTTTGGGGCTAGCTCAATCAGTGTGATTTGTCCTTATATATTTATTATGTATGCGTAATACATCGAACCACGGGCTTTACTAGATCACTATAGTATAATGAAATTGAAATAACAATTAAAGAAACAAAAAAAATATATATTTATATGGGATTAGGGGTTAAGGAAGATCCACAGAAAGAAATACTTGTGTTTGAGAATAATATAAACTGCTATATTAGTCTTGATAAACTAAACTTTACACATCCGTCTTTCGTCTTATTAATCTTTAAACTTATCTTTAAAACACGTCTTACATCTTATTTCGTCTTTACGTAATCTCTATCTTCAAGAACTTAAAACCATTTTTAAACATTTTTCGCCCACCATCATGCTTAAAATGGCCTTTGAGTCTTGGCCTTGGACTCTGTCTGCTGAGAGCTTCAAGACCCAAAATGCTCTGTCTGTCCCATAAGGGTGGGATCTCACTTGTCAGCACTGAAAAGCACTTTTCTATGCTGCTATACTTTTCCGTCGGTCTCTTTTTTATTTTGACTAGCTTATTAGGTCTTACTAACGATCCTTATGAAGTGGTCTTCGGCTAAGACTAATAAAGAATCACCAACTACTAATATTTTAAATATAATTTATAATGAGAAATGCTAGAATACAACATTATATAACCTCGCTCATTCGAGCGTGTTCCCTGTTTCACCCAGGTAAGACCCAAAATGCTGTCGGTCCCATAAAGGTTGGATCTCACTTGTCAGCACGAAACAGCACTTCTTTATGCTGCCTCTTCTGTTGCTCTCTCTCTCGCTCTGGCGAATGACGGTTCTGAGCGACAGAAAAGGATAGAAGCATAGAAGAGTGTTTGTTTGTATGTAAAATCCTTATTGTACATAAGCACAGGACAAAAATACAGATTAGAACAACAGAACAGTACATAGGCGGACTTATCCCAAATAGGGATCTCTTCCAGTCAACCTTGAAATATAAGTATAATTTACAACACAGGGTAGAGAGTGGGTACTATATACAGAAGACACGAAACAGAAAACAGAATTCAATTACACCTACACTAAAAACTATTTAAAATTAATACTAAAGTATAAAAATTCAGTAAGTGCTGTTCCTTGTGCTAACAAGTGAGATCCAACCCTTAGGCATAACGACATGACAGTATGTGCATTATATGTATGTATGTTAAATAGGAACAGAGCAAAACGCGCCAAAGCGGAATTTGTGGCGAAAACCAAAAGCGAGGCGAAGAAGAGTAGGAGATGGCAACACACGTGCCAGTTCTGCCACCGGAAGTTCCTACACGCGGAAACGTTGCAGGTGAGTCGGTTTTAGGACCTTATCTCAGAGGTCGGGTAATCGGGCGCTTATTTGCCTTAACTTCACACAGCGTTGATACAACCACTAACCTGATTAAAATAAATATCGATTTCTTAATTCAAATTTGCTATTATGGTTTATCTAGACCAGAGGTTCCCAAACTTATTTTGTCAAACGCCCACTTTAAAAAATCAGTTATTTTGTAGCGCCCCCCATTTTTTTCATCATAAAAACCTGAATCACATATTTGTCTTGCCTGTAGTTTAATTCAACCTATATTCTAAACTAGACTTTTTTACAAGAGAGAGCAATAATAATACATACACCAGTACATTAGAGTATCATTTATAAAAAAATAACAATAATCAACATTGTTAATTTTAAATAAAAAAATAGCAATAATAATACAATTTTACAATAATAAAGAGTATCGGAAGTGGGGACCTCACCTGCGAAACTTTAAAACACGAAATTTTTTCAGTGTTTGATTCCTTTAACGATATAAATAGCGTTGTGAACGCATTAAAATAATAAATATTAATTACATCTTTAGTTTATATTTGAACAATAAAAAAGGATATAAATATGAACTAATAAATGGATGTTGTGTACTAAGGGTTTTTAATTTCAGTGAAATTTAAAATATAAAATAGCTGAAGATATAAATCACTCATAGCTTAAATCACATCAGCGCCCCCCAACTTTATTCTGGGCCCGTTACCATCCCCTTAAAGCCTCCAGCGCCCACAAGGGGGAGTTATCGCCCACTTTGGGAAAGACTGATCTAGACGCTAAATACCATCTAGTTGTACATTGAATTTGACGACCTCTTTGGCGTAGTCAACATGCTAGTTGCCAATCCGGAGATTCTGGGTTCGATCCCCAGCCAGGGCAAGTTGGAAAATGGCTTTTTTTTTAGTTTTTTCGGGTCTTGGGTGTTTATCTATATATGTATTTATTGTAAAATATAGTATCGTTGGTTTAGTATCTCATAACACAAGCTTAGGGTTACTTTGGGGCTAGTTAAATCTGTGTGATATGTCCCTATACATTTATTTATTGAATTACTATTAGTTCCTAGTGTTGACTTAAAAAAATGTTTCATGCTTATAATTTTTTTTAGAACTCACTGCGACTAAATAATAATATTTTAATTGAATACTGCTTACGTCCTTTCAATAGGGCTACTTCCAAACGAGTTTATAACCATAATAGCTCAGTTGCATTAAGAGAGATTGATATTTATTTTTATCAGGTTGGTGGTTGTATCAACGCTGTGTTATGTACCGCGTGAAGTTTAGACAAATTAGCGCCCGAATATCCGACCACTAAGTAATCATACTAGCGGTTTGCGAGCGGCGCATGCGTCGCGAACACGTCGCTGCTGCAAGCGCGAACGTCGCGGGCGCGTGGCGAGTACGCAACGTTTTCGTCGCGTGTTCGCAGCGAGTTTGCGACGTAACACTATACAGAATGACGTCGACGTTGCTATTCGCAGTTATTTCGCTCGAGGCCGCTCGCAAACCGCTTGTATGATAAGGCCCTTAGAATGAAGTTCTTACTCTACTCGCATTTACGAGGGCAACCTAATCTCACATTCGCGTTACACGTTAGGCTTAACCATAGACCTAGATTTTATTTACTGCATAAAAAGACCACACAAGCATAGTCTGACATATAATACGATAGCTGTCATCCACACTAGAGCAAAAGAGATAGCGATCAATTTGACAAGTTTCATACAAACATATAAGCCATTATCACCTGGCTCGAACATCGTCACACGTAAATTGGATTGTTCATATTGTAAACTGTGTTGATTTCTACAAGTTATCTTACCTGACAAGTGAATATGCAGTACTACTTTTCACTTGTCGCACTTTCAGTGCCTGTTTACACGCACTTGTCACTCGCACTTGTTACTTTTCAATATGTAAACCGGGCTTAAGAGAAAGATGATTTCGCCTCGACTGACAGCTGAGCGTAGGCCCGACGTCCCGTAGAGTTTAACGATAGACTGAAATTAAAGGTCCAGGGTTCCGTTCCGATAGGTCGCAGCATTACTTTTATCTTTTCATTTTTACCCTTGTTTTTGTGGAATCGTGGATTAATTATGACGTTCGATAGGGGGAAGGGTGCTCGAAAAACAAGGGGATGGGTATCGCAGTACACCCGAAGAGAACGAAGTTCCTTACTACAAGATCGAAAATAATTTGTAAAAAAAAAAACTAAATACGCTCGCTCGTTCAATAATTGGTTTATGTAATTATTTACATTCTTCAGTGAGTCTCAAGTTCGTCTTCTACGCAGTTCTGAAAATCTTTCTTTAAGAATTCCTTTTCACTCCACTGACTTTTTCTCACGTTCTTTCTCTGTTCGAGCCGTACGCCTATGGAACTCACTACCACTTACTATCCGACGCGCCGAAACGTTAGCCATATTCAAATCCCAAGTGAAATCTTATTTTCTATCCTTGTGAAAGGTAAATAAATATCTTTCCCTTGTTTCCATTGCTCTTCATCTCGTACTGTTAATATCATTTTTCAGTGTAAGTTGTATGTATTTATGTAAGATGTATATGTATGTTTATTTTTAATATTGTATTTAAGTATGTTTATATTGACCGCCCCGCAGTACCTAATTTCCCATTACTATTTTCTATATAACGAGGTTGCCTGGAAGAAATTGCTTAGCGATAAGGCCGCCTTTTGCGCATTTCCTAGTTTTTAAGATAATTATGTCCTGATTTATTTATTTTGTGCAATAAAGGGTATTGTATTGTATTGTATGTTTTTTCTCACCAGGTCCACAAAAAGAGCCACGAAGGCGAAGAACTTGTCTACAAGTGTCACTACTGCCTCGAACCCCAGCCCGACGAGGCGGCGCTCGTCCAGCACGAGACCACGCACACGGGGCCCTCGCCCTACGAGTGCGTGGAGTGCGGGAAGAAGTACAGGAAGAGGGAAGCCATGGTGAGTTATGTCATGTCCACTGCTGGACATAGGCCTCTCGCAGGACTTTCAAAATGACCCGAATTGAGACCGCTTTTCAGCGACCCTGGTACACGCACTAGGCTCACAAAACTGACCCTCCCCCCTTTACCCCTCCACTTTCCTCTAGCGGTGGTAAGTCTTGCACTAAGGCGACAGAAGTTATAAGGAGAATGAAGGAGTTTGAATGTATGGGAGTTTGAGTATATGCAAACTTTTATCAGATTGCTGTCAGCCTCTTTTGTCTCAATTTGAAATAATTGTACTAGGGCGACAGAAGTTATGAGGGGATGAAGGACTTTCAATGTCAATGTAAGGCAGTGAATGCAAACCTCTATCAGATTTCTGTCAGCCTGGTACTTTTGTCTCAATTTGAAATAATTGTACTAGGGCGACAGAAGTTATAAGGGGATGAAGGAGTTTCAATGTCAATGTAAGGCAGTAAATGCAAACCTCTATCAGATTTCTGTCAGCCTGGTACTTTTGTCTCCAATAGAAATTTGAAACAACGTTCACTGTAGCTGATCGGTCGCCGATCTTTCAAACCATGGTAAGCAAATGCTTTGTACAGCCATCTTTTTGTGGACATTGTAAAGGTTGCTTACTATCCACTACTGCCTCGAACCCCAGCCCGACTTCGAATGCGTGGAGTGCGAGAATAAGATTAGCTGGTCTGGGAGAAAAGGAAAAACTTAGAATGTACCAACTACTTCTTTTACCACGCAGATCGTAGAAGTCGATCGAGGTAATGGACGAGATTTGAATCATGTTATGGGATACATGAATGTTTTGAGGTCCAGTGAAATAAATTATTTGAAAGGAAGCGGCGATATGTAGATTAATAGGTCAAGCGGCTGGCAACCCACCATTATTAAGGTTCCTTTTTAAAGCCCGCCATCACGCTAAGCGTGGCGTTTGGGTCTTACGGCCCTGGGTCCTGTCTACCCCGTCAGGGATAAAGACTTAAGAGGCATTTAACATTTAATTGGCTGTCTCGCCCGCACAGTCAAACTTTTTTCAAGATTATTAAAAAATGTGTCTCATTTGTAGAAAAGTGTTTCATTGACATTCAATATAATTATATGTTAGATATTTTAGAAATGTTTTTTATTGTTTATGTGTGTGTGTGTGTGTGTATCGAGAATTAAGTTGTTGGTGTATGTTACACACTTTACTACGTCGGAGCACAATGAAAGATGTTCGTACGATACACTGTTTTATTCAATATTCAGTTCAACAAATTACAATTTATTACGACAAAAGTTCCCTTAAATTAGGTACACTGTCGATGTACATACACTACCGAGCTAAGACAAATCGTGACTGGTGACTCTAGCGTCCCACACCCCGTGTCTCGTCTAAAATGCCGCGTTAGCATACGCTAGGGTCGCCACATAAGTCATCAAAAATTTTAAATTTTGATGACCTAATTCTTGATGTAGTCAATGTCTACACAATGTACAAACATATCTAAAATATCCGCAATATTATTATATTAAATGTTGTTAAAACACTTTTTTACAAATGAGACACATTTTTTAATAATCTTTAGAAATGTATGATTGTGCGAGCGA
Organism: Acrobasis suavella; assembly: GCA_943193695.1. Classification (NCBI taxonomy): domain Eukaryota; kingdom Metazoa; phylum Arthropoda; class Insecta; order Lepidoptera; family Pyralidae; genus Acrobasis; species Acrobasis suavella. Next base: position 9,756,354 of record OW971954.1, read on the forward strand.
GACAGCCAACCAATAAATGTGAAATGCCTCTTAAAAATATGTCTTTTCAGATATACCACAAAAAGCAACACTCGTCCGACAAGATGTTCTACTGCGAAGTGTGCCTCAAGTCGTTCACGGCGCAGTGCAAGCTGCAGCGACATCTTCTCAGCCACAGCGAGAAGAAGTTCGTGCTCAGATACGAGTGTCCGGTGTGCGCGCACATGTTCCACACGAAATATCACATTCAGATGCATCTGGCGACGCATCAGAAGGAGGGGCTGTGAGTATTTTAATTAGAAAGTGGCGGGGGGCATCCATTAATTACGTGATACGTTGCCTCGATGGCGATGGTTAATCAAGTAACATTGTGTGACAGTGGATGGGAGAAGTTTTTGACATCACAGTACAAAATCTATACACAATGTCCTTTTTTATTAATAACTACAAATATTTTAAGTGGTGATTCAGTCTATAATTGTGAACAACTTTTCCCAATAAATTTATACCGGAATACGAAAAAAGAAATTAGGTTCTCATACAAATCGAAGTAGTCACGTGATATCGTTCGTTACTATGGATGGTCAATGAATTTATTTTTCGTATTTCGATATGCTTTTATTGGGAAAAGTTCTTCAAAATGATGGTCTGAATCGCTCCTTAACATATTTGTAGTTAATAAAAAAATGGCATTGTTTATTTATTATGCATAAACATTATACAAAAATTTAACTGTTGTAAAAAAAAAGCTATACGATTATTATAATCAGTATCATGACTTCGCTCGCTTTTTAGTACTACTTTATTGGCTTTAAAAAATATTTGTTAATAATCTTCAAATATGTGACGTCGTACTTCAGGATGGGGTCTCAATTTGTGACCAACTGTGACAAAATCATCACCCACCGCCATATTTGACTTGTTTATAATCTATTTATTTAATTTTATTTACTTCCCAGGATACAGGAAGAAAACCGCAACGACATACTCGCCATGGTGCTGCAAAACGCCCGCAAGTTCCCCAAACAGACAGACACACAGGCAAACCTCACGGACATACTGCCGAACGACGACCGCTCGCGCATATGCAACATATGCGGCGAAATATTCCAACACTTTTACTATTTAGAAGAACACCTCAAGAGCCACGGGTCCAAGATCGCTTTAGAAGACTTAAACAGCGAGGAAGAAAAGAAACATATCTGCAAAGTATGCAATAAAGGCTTCAAACTACACTACTATTTAAAACTACACAGCTTCACGCACACGAAAGAAAAACCTTTCATATGCCAGCAGTGCGGTAAAGGTTTTATCACACGTGGGAAGTTGAAGAGACACTTGGAAACGCACACGGGAATAAAGAAGTACCAATGTCACATTTGCTGTAAGTTTTTTACCAGAACTAGTTATTTAAGGATTCATGTGAGGACGATACACGGGACGCAGGACTATAATTTTAGGTTGGGCAAGGAGTATGGGAATGGGGAGTCCATGGATGTGTACTAAAGTAACCACGGATAAGAGAAAAAAGGTGGAAGTGCCAAGTGGGCGTGGCGCGCGTGTCATAGTTAAGCACAACTGCACTCAATCCCGGCAATATATTTTGATGCGCAAATCAAGACCTTATGTTAATAGTACTTAAGTTTATTTTTGCTTCTTTTGAATATAGCGCCATCTATGGTAAAGTGATAGAGTTTTTTGCGTAAAGTTATACTACAGATTGCAAAACGTCGTAAGTACTTTTTGACAAAATAAATGTTATTAATTTGGCCTAAAGGCCATTATTGATATAAATAAATACGACCAATTAAAAGAGTTGTTTGTATGTAATGCAAATGTGATGAGTGGTTTATTTGTGTGAGTTTGGCGACAGCGGTTCCGGTACTAATTTTGTCACGTAGCACTTCCACTTTTTTTCTCTTCCGTGGAATTAACCAATAAAGCAAGTTCAGTACTGAATAATAATTGAATAAGTTATTTTCGAAATTTTATGAGGTCCGGAATGATGGATTGAAGTATTTTTTTTTAATATTAGTACTTAATTGAAAATTGTCTTTTTTTTGTCTTTGCAACTACTTTTATCTGACAAAATATACTGAAACTATTCTAAGAGTGAATTCAGTGCATAATACTGAACAACTTTCGCCAAAGAACATATATTGAATTATGAAAAAAAAAATATTGCCTCCCATACAATTTGAACGATAAGCCGATGTTTCATATTGGCTATAGATTCAATTCAGCCTTTATATAGTTATAGTATATTTTGTTAGATATTATATATTTTCAGTATATTTGGTTAGACAAAACCACAAAATTAGTATAAAAATTACATACAGGACGGAATCTCCTAAGGTCCCGCGTAATATGCGTCCCCGTTCCCCGTCCTTACACCTCCCCCGTTCTCGCTTTGTCGAGGCGGCTGCAGGCGCCCGCAGTCGCCTCGCTCAACACCTTCACACGGCGCGAACGGGGGAAAGGTGCGGGGACGGGAAACTCAAACTTAGTTCTGTAAGTTGTAATTATACTGTGACAAAACTATACCCCGTAATGGTCACATTTTCTTCTTTTTTTAATCATTTTGGTCGCAAACTAATAAAAATCCTATTTTCATCAAAAATCGTTAGGCAAGTGTAAAAATAGAATTAAGTATACTGTAAATATGGTTACGTGTAAAATTTGTAAATATTTTTAAGCAATCATTTCACTGAATTACTTCTATTTTTAACTGCCGACGCAAAAGGAGTGATGTTTTGACAGTGTGTATCTGTCAGTGGCGTCGGTAACTTCCAAACGGATGTACCGAAGTTAAGTTTTCTCTTGTATGAAAGGTGAAAAAGAATTGTGGTGGATTTTATTTTAATTTGATCGTTTTTGGCACCGTTCGTTAATTACGTTAGACGATTTAAGGGGGAAGAGGGTCAACGATCTCTTCTTTTTCCTTCTCTCTTCCAAGGCTCCCATCCTACTGGTAAGATGGTAGTCTTGATAGTTCTAGCGGTCATAAAAATGCGCAATGTCTTGAAAAAGCGCATCCGTGCGATTGCGCCGGCGCACACTCGGTTGCTTATACAGGCTAACTGGTAAATCACGTGTCATACAAGGACATAATCAATCAGGATCACAGGCATAATATAATTATTAACGTAATTAACATTGGAGGGCCCGAAAGTAGGCAAAACTGGAGTTGCCGGTTGGCACACAGAGATGGCAGCACACACGACCAGCAAAAAAAGTGACGAAGTGTTAAATATGCTTTAAAAATATTTATTGCATTTCATATAAGTCATATTTCATTAATTAAAGTACTTTTTTTATTTAAATAATAGTTATAAAAGATTTTAAAGTTTAAATAAATACCTATAGCGCCATCTAGTGACAAGAGATGTTATTTCGTTTACAAGGCGATGGGTAGGCATGTCACAGGTAACGTCAAAACATATAATAAAGTAAAATTGAATCAGATCAGTGCGCAGTCTCGGATTTTTTGAAAACCGCGAGCTCGCTACGCGCTCTGTACATACATAGCTGACTCGGCGAGTGTCCACACTTCTTGTTTTTATCGGATAGTTTTTTCAACGATTTCTTTTATACAAAGTGTAACGGAAAGTGTGACAACCTCCGTGGCGTAGTGGTCGTCATGCTAGTCCGCCACCCAGAGGTTCCGGGTTCGTTCCCCGGTCAGGGCAAGTGGAAAAATGGCCTTTTTCAAAATGTCCTGGGTCCTGAGTGTTTATCTATATATATATTTGTTATAAAATATAGTATCGTTGAGTTAGTATCCCATAACACAAGTCTCGAACTTACTTTGGGGCTAGCTCAATCTGTGTGATTTGTCCGTGTATTAAAGGGGATATCAACCCGAAAGGGAGTAAATATACTAATCGACGTGAACGACTTTTACATGGGACCATACCTGAAATCGTAAAAAAATCTGCAGCTCCATATATTTTGGCACAGTAGGTATTTAATTTTGTATGGAGGTGAAGATTTTTGAAGTAAAAACTTCTTTAGCGGCGTTGTACACTTTTTGTAATAGGTAAAAATGTTAAACTCGCGTCAGGACACGTGACCTGATTGAAAATTCGTAAGACGGATGGAGAGTAGACAGCCGGCGCGGCTTAGGAGAGGAAGTATCTCCTCTCTTTCTATGGCGCGGCGAAAATGTATGCCCGCGCCTGCTTTTTCGTTTCGGCGGCGCAGGGCGCTTGCGCAAACGTTCGTGTGTATGTTACAGCGTGCCACGCGCATCCACGGAAATGCACAACGTTAATATTCAAGTTTTCTCTTCTGCCGGCACGCCCGGAGTGCAACCAGTTATTTTTTTTACGATTTCAGGTATGGTCCCATAGTAAAAGTTGTTCACATTGATTAGTATGTTTACTCCCTTACGGTTTGATACCCCCTTTCCGTAAAACGTTGCATTTTTGGAACGAAAATCTAGTATTGAATGCCCCCTTTCAATAATAACGTGATTTACCAGTTGGCCTGTAATTTAAATAAACAAAACGCGAATTTATATTTTTATGTAAAATAAATTTATAAGTATAATAGATTTTTATGTAATAAATATAAAACAGCAGGGGTAAAAATCAGGGACAGGAATATCGATATATCGATACCTGATATCGGTAATTTGTATAAAATACTGGTATTTTATCCGGATAAAGGATAAATACCGGATATATCGATATATTGATAAAAATATCGGTATTCCTGTCCCTGGTAAAAATCATCTAATAAATAATAGCGACTTTATGTTATAATACCAGTGATATAGTGTATAATTGTTGACCTATTCAAAGTTGGTCAAAGTGCTTTTTATTTCACCTAGCTGGTGTGTAATTTACTATCAAAATCACTTCTTAACCCCCGACAAAAAAAGGTGTTAGAAGTTTGACGCTAATGTCTGTCTGACTCTGTGTGTGGCATCGTGGCTCTCGAATGGATGGACCGATTTCGATGCGGTTTTTTCACGTGAAAGCACTTGCTTTCACGTGAAAAAACATAAAACATAGCTAAGAACCACTGCAAGGGAACTTTCCCTTGCAGTGGTTCTTAGCTATGTTTGATGAAAATCGGTTCAAAGTTATTGGGAGTTAACGCTTGAAAGTCAGGGTTTTTCCTAGCAAATAATAGATGGCACTACGTATATCAATTGGAATATGTAGTTTCGCTACTCGTTAAAAGATGGCATTCTTGTCAGTCGGAGAGTTTTTTAATTTGCCTAGCAAATTTTGTTCTTACAATGGGTGACACGATTCTTGCATTTTTTTAAACACGGGTGTGGTTTTAAATTTAGCAATGTTCAGTTTAATGTTAAAAGTTGACGGCTTGTCGGGATTGGTTGTTGGGTTAGGGCGAGACTCGACTTAAGGCGAAGACAGGGCTGAAGTTACGCCCTCATTTGTAACAAATCGTTTTCGTAAATGTGGTAATAACATTTTGCAAATAGCACGGCCGGTGCGATAGCGATCCGTCGCTCTTGCTCGCTCTGGCAAATGACGGTTCTGAGCGACAGAAAAGGATAGCAGCATAGAAAAGTGCTGCTCCATGCTAACAAGTGAGATCCAACCCTTAAAAGGTCAATTTTATGCCTATAAGTATTTTCTTTTCTCCCTGACCAGCATGGTGTTTAAGTTTGAAAAATCCTGTTGTTTAAGACCTTTTTAAGTGGAGTCTCGCCCTTGGGTTTTAATATTTTCATTCCTTGCCTTAAATTAGACTTAAGTTTTCTTCGCCTAGTGTATTTTTTTGATCAAAAATTATATAAGTTTTAAATTTTTGTACCAGGAGATGTGTTTGAAGTATATTACAATTTGTATTTCATTAATAGGCATGGTGCTGGAAAAATACAAGTGATTTTGAACTTGTTAGCTATAAATTTGAGATTTTTTTAGCCTTTAAAGATGCAGTACTAAATCGTCTTACTAAAATAAGTCAAAGTTAATTAGTCCTATTAAGAGACTTGCACAATCAAACATCAGATTATTAAAAAATGTGACTCATTTGAAGAAAAGTGTTTCACAAACTTTCAATATAATTATACTGTGTATATTTTAGACATGTTTGTATATTGTGTAGACATTGACTAAATCAAAAATTAGGTCATCAAAATTTTAAATTTTTGATGATCTTATTCTCTATACACACACACATAAACAATAAAAAAAAACATGTCTACAATATCTAGCATATAATTATATTGAAAGTTTATGAAACACTTTTCTTCAAATGAGTTACATTTTTTAATAATCTTTAAAAATGTTTGATTGTGCGAGCGAGACAGCCAATCAAATGTGAAAAGCCTCTTAAGAGGCTTTTCACATTCAAATTACATTACCCCCGACGCCAAGCCTAGTAAAAATAGTACAAGTTGTGAGTGGCGTCTCAACGCGACCGTTTTGTGGTATATGGCGTTCAAAAGGCAAAGCGAAATAAAAAGAACAAATATGTATTTCGTCAATATCGGTACTATAACGGTAACAGAAAGCAGATACCAGCAGTTACAAGTATAAACAAGATAGCAAGCAGGTACCTGAAGACGACCTCCGTGGCGTAGTGGTCACCACGCTAGTCCGCCACCCAGAGGTCCCCGGGTTCGAACCCCGGTCAGGGCAAGTTGGAAAATGGCCTTTTCAAATTGTCCTGGGTCTTGGATGTTTATCTGTATATGTATTTGTTATAAAATATAGTATCGTTGAGTTAGTATGGTATAACACAAGTCTCGAACTTACTTTGGGGCTAGCTGAATTAGTGTTATTTGCCCCTATATATTTATTTATTATTTTAAATTAGGTACCGGTACCCATTTAGTACAGGTACCCAGGTACCGAAATGATAATTACCTCTAAATATCGGTACGGCACCTGTACTTTTGGTACCGTTCCAAGCCTTGCTCAGAGGACTCAGTCAACAGAAATATAGGTATGTTATAATATGTTTGACAGAACAAATGATTTGTGTACACAAAATATATTTTTTTACAAATGCTATCAGAAACCACGAAACTTTTGCACTATCTTATTTGGTAACGGTTCCAAGCCTTGCGGGGGTGTACAATATCAACCTGTATTTTAGGCCGTTAGATTATGTAGAATTATTGTAAATTTTAATTACCCTTTCTGCATCATGCTAGTTTAGTTAATCAGTATCATGGAATGAATCTGCCATTAAGACGAAGTGGTGGCTAAAGTGGCGCCCCTCATTTGAAATAAATTGTTTAAAACTAAATATGGTGATAATTAAAAATTTGACTTGTATAAATGTCTATAAAGACCTTTAAACTATTTTATGAATAACCTTTGAAAGTAATATTGGTAGTCCGTCTAGTTTTAAAACTGTTTTTCGCCAAAAGTGGCCACTTTTGGCGAAAAACAGTTTTAAAACTAGACGGACTATTAGTAAGAATTTCAAAGGTTATTCATGAAATAGTTTAAAGGACTTTCTAGACATTTATACAAATCAAATTTTTAATTATCACCATATTTAGTTTAAAACAATTTATTTCAAATGAGGGCGCCACTTTAGCCTCCACTTCGTCTTAAAATAATTTGTTATTATTTTTCCTTAAAAGTTCTTTAAAATGCACTGGCACTGGTGAAATAAATATAAAAATAGTTAAATGTTTCTTTGGTGTATGTTTCGTATAAGTTTTAGAAATAATTTTAGAGAATTTTGGTGTTAACGTTTCACAGTTGTTGATTTTGTAAAAATGATAATAAATAATTCATTTTGTTTTCGTGTTTCATTGAACAAGTGAGCGAAGTTGGGTCTATTTGGACTATCCGCGGTCTTATTATGAAACCCAGACGAACTTTGTTACTAGGTTTAAACCATTTTCCTCCAAAATTAAGTTGACATTGACAAGTGAGTGTATGATATTAGTAGATGTCAACTTGATTTGGTCAGATAATAGTTTAAACCTAGTAACAAAGTTAGTCTTGGTTTTATAATAAGACTGCCGGAGTTTGCACCAAAATACATACAAATTTAGTATGTATTTTACGCCCCAGCAAAAAAAGAGGGGTGTTATAAGTTTGACGCTAATATTTGTCTGTCTGTGGCATCGTAACGCTCGAAGGGATGGACCGATGCGGTTTTTTTACGTGAAAGCAAGTTCCCTTGCGGTGGTTCTTAGTTTTGAGGAAAATCGGTTCCGCCGCTTTAACGGGGGTAAGGGTAACAGCTTACAAAATATAGATGGCGCTATAATTGCGGAACTAGCTATTAGTTTCGCTATTCATCACTAGATGGCGTTTTTGACATTTTCGGTCGGGAGTTTTTTTTTAATTTGATTTTTAAAATAAACTTTAGTAAGAGTAATTTTGATCGGAGCTTCATGAAATTGAGTTGGTTTTCCACTACACCCACCTCCTTTTTTGTACCTATAGCTCTCTTAGTCGCCTCTTACGACACGTATACGGTGAAAATTGTATTTTATACTGCCACCCCACCTTGTTCAAAGTACCAGTTCAAACGGGCAGCATCGTCCTCTGTGCACAGACGTAAACCAACGCTTCTGCTTCTTTTTAATTATGGACAAATGCTTTCGTTATTAATGAGAAGATTCGTAGAAGAACGAAGGTCACTGACATAGCCCAGCGGATTAGCTCATTGAAATGGCAGGGGGCATCGAAGAACCAATGGCCAATGGAGCAGAAGGGTTCTCGAATGGCGGCCACATACCGGCAAGCACAGCGTAGGACACCCACCAACTAGGTGGTCGGACCAACTAAGCAAGGTTGCAGGAAAACACTGACGCGGATGCTCTGGAAAACCTTGGAGGAGGCCTATGCCCAGCAACTTGCACTTGTGGACTTCTTGCGGCTGATATGAGGATGATGATGCTCTCCTTATTGAGAAAGGCCTTAAGGGGCTACCTGAATTTTCCGGGGTCCAGTGCTACCCCCATTTAAAATAAATCATTTGATAGGAAACGGAGACATCATTTAGAATTTTGTCTTGACCAGGCACTAGATAACCCTTCATTTTATGAACTACTGTTAACAGTTTAAAGTAAGAACGTGAAGCTTTTCTACGCACAATTGCAAAAACGGCCACTTTTGGCGGATGTGCGTAGAAAAGCTTCACGTTCTCACTTTACTGTAAACAGTAGTTCATAAAATAGTTTGCAGGATTATCTAGTGCCTGGTCAAGACAAAATTTTTAATGATGTCTCCGTTTCCTCTTCAATGATTTATGTCAAATGGGGGCAGCACTAGACCCCGGAAAATTCCGGTAGCTATAGGTTAAAGGCTATAGTGTTGCCCTGCAACAGAGTATCAAATCATATTATGACCACAAATAAAACACAAAAATGAGAAATCAATTTTTTATTAATCCTTGGAAAACGATGATACAAACTTGAAATCTGAATTAAACACAAAAAAATTTAAGTAAAAGTTTTCGTAGAAAAAGTTGATATAGTCAAATTTGGCATAGACAGTGCTACCACTATAACCAGTGCGAAATTTTGTTTATAAATAAGTATATTTATAAACAAAATATTTATAAATAAGTATATTTATAAAAAAAATATATCCATCGAATTTTGATACAAATATATCGCCAAGAAATAAAGCAACATACATAAAACAATCAAATTTTGTAAGTTGAAATTTTCATTTTATTTTCTGATTAATTTTAAATAAAGTTTAGATTTAGATATCTGCCAAATTATTTTTTTTTTAATATTTATTCTTATAAATACCCCACACTTTAAAAACATGTTTTCTTTCTATAATGTTATCATTATTACTGACCTTATTGTATTTGTGTACAAATTAAAGAGAAACTTTTACAATTTGATTTGTATATCTAGAATCTAGAAGAAACACAAAATGTTAGATTTTTAAATTCCAAGGATGTTTGAAAGTTTTTTTTTTTTACAATAAATTCAAACTTAAACCAAATCTTAACAAAAAATTACATTTTTATACTTATACGCGTTAAATAATTAAAAATAAATTCGTGGTATATACATGTGGGAATGAATCGATATGTTATAGATATTTAATGATAAATAAAAAATAAATGTTTTTCTTTTATACAAGTGGATTTTTTTTCCGAAATATTAGGGTACCTTATATTTTCGGGGTACCTATTAAAATAATTTAGTTTGCCAAATTAGTACAATAATATATTTTGTTACAAAAATTATATTAGTCATATATTTTTGGACAATAATACAAAAATTATATTAGTTCTTAATTTTGGAACAAAAATACAATCTGAACTAATGCAATTTGAACATTAAAAATTTACATATTTCGAACGGATCATAAATTGTTAAAAAAAATACTGGTACAGTCAGCATCGTAAATAGGTATCCATACACTTTAGTACTTTAAATTACATATCAATATCAAAGAGAATCACATTATGATAAACTTTTTTATGACAGAATATCCGCTGACTGTACCAACAGTACAGAAAATTCCAAATGAGACAGGAAAAAATGGCTTTTGGCCCCTTCATTTAACATGCTTATTTGTGCAGTATACAATTTAAAATTAACAAAAGCATGTTGATGAGGTCCTATTTTGTTTAAAAATGAAATCATCACTTTATTGTAGAGCATTTTGAATAGTTGCTATACAAAAAACTACTTTTGAAAGTGAATAATAATGGTGATTTTTGACTGATATTTCCAATGTACGTTTTGTAAAAAATACATAGAAAAATGCTAGTTTCCGATTCATTAGAAGTGCGGTGTTGTGACAAACGCCCAGAATCGCATCGGGAGCGACGTATGTCGACGCCGCATCCCGCTCAGCGCGTGTGAATATAATATCATTAAAAAAATATCACATTAAGCAACCTGTGTATAATTGTATATGGGCTATGGAGACTCGCTCAATAGAGTATACTGTTTGCAATGATTTGGCTGTAAAAGTTTAGATGTCTTTGCGTTCAAAATTATCTTCTAGATACTAATGTCAATTTTTGTTAAATCAAAAATTATAATTTAATTTTATTGGTCTATGTACACTTAAAAATTCACAAATAAAACCTAATAAAAATAAACATAGTACATAGTTTTAAATGCTCAGTAAAATTAAATAATGATAAATTAACATGTTGATACCACAACATTGCACTTTTAAGAATGATTAGTTAATGAAACTTTAAAAAATTGCAAATACATCTAAATCTCACATTCACAGAAAACACTAAAAACAGTACACTCTAACTAGAAAATCTTTGACTATTGTACATTGTGGAGGATAAGGGGGTAGAGGGGGAGTGTGTGTGTATATCAGTGTGTAAATAACTCTGTAACACTATTGCTATGGCGCGCCGGGCGGGAAACGCGAACGAATGCGGCTTTCAGTCTTATTTACAGTCCTAGGCCTTCTGACGTTTCAAAAGATCAGTAACTTTTGCCAGAAATTAAATGCAGATGAACGTTTCCATCAAAATTACTGACCATTTTGTAGTAAAATCTTGAACAAACAGAGTAAAATTAATAATGCTTCTTATTATATTACACGGACCAACTCTATTACAAGGTTTAAAACATTATCCGTCTAAATCAAGTTGACATCTAGTAAGGTGACACTTATCTGTCAATATCAACTTTTTACTTTATTTTGGTCGGATCATGACTATTACCAACTAATAAAGTAAACAGTCTGTGTTTTTTAATAAGAAGGATCAAATCTATTGTTAGAGGATCACCGGTGACCCCCAAAGTATCAATCTATTGTTACCAATCTGCAATGATGGAGTTTAATGCATTAAAGCTAAAGCATAATACTAGCCATTTCAAAGGCTTTTTTGCGTGTGAGAAGGCTGTGGAACCAGTGTGTCGCCCCCGAGTCGACTCCAGACGTTTCTTGGTGCGCGGTGCGCGGATCCGGGCCCGCGCGGGCGTGAAGCAGCGCGCGGGGACTGTTTAACGGGCTTACATCTAACATGGTATGTTTATGTTACGCTGCAAAACTTGGTGGACTATTATTACATTCTCACCAGTGTTCCTCCAAAATGACCGTAAATTGAAGCTTTTTTTTCTTTTTAACATGTTTTTTAAAATAAACCAAGCCGTCCCATTGTTGGGCAAAGGTTTTTTTTTTAACAATAATAAACAAAGTACACCTAATCATACTACATAAAAAAAGTATGTTAAAATTATTCCTTGACTCGGAGAATATTTTTGTTTATGACTGTACAAAATAATTGTATAAAAAATTGTTTACAAACAAACAGGATGGCGTTTGTATGTTGTAAGAGCTCTGTCCACCCTGTCTATGGTGATGTGATAGAATTAGGGTTGCCATCTGTCTGGGGCTTTTTCGGGTTGTGACTAGCTAAATAATAATTGTGTCTGGCCTATCCGGCCCGTCGTCATACTTTTTGGCACTGTATCCAAGTCCGGCTGTAGGGCTAAATGTCCGGAATTTTTCAACACAGTCAGGCTTTTTTTAGTTTAGGATGGCAACCCCACATATATATTCATTGAAAAAACCACCAAGTTTTGCAGAAGATACCGTGACAAATACACAACCTAACTAAATACATCTAAACCGGCTTTTTACATGTCTGTAGTAAATGGTAAATACATGGCATCATACATAGCTAATATTTGCAAATATGTCATAGTTTCTTAAGGCTCTTATAGACAAGCGACAGAATTCCAGTGACCGTTAGCGACACTATTCTATCTAAATATATATAACTCAAAGCTGACTGACTGACATAGTGATCTATCAACGCACAGCCCAAACCACTGGACAAATCAGGCTGAAACGTGGCATGCAGGTAGATGTTATGACGTAGGCATCTGCTAAAAAAGGATTTTGATCAATTCTACCCCCAAGGGGATGAAAGTTTGTATGAAACTTTGTCAATTTTAAACCGATCGGGCTGAGACTTTGCATGCATAAAGCTACTATGACGTAGACATCCCCTAAGAAAGGATTTTGATAAATTACACCCCTACGCGAGCGAAGCCGCGGGCAAAAGCTGGTTAAGAGAATAAAACGTTACAATATAATGTCACTTGTCATTGATAATATCCATTCTAAATCCCATAGACAATGTTCATTCATGTGCTCTGGAGAGGGGGAAACATCTCGTCTTACGTTTAAGAGAGCTTTAAGAGAGCAGTGCGTGCACATTAACTCCAAAAACTGTCAGCAGCTATATAAGTAGTATTTATGTAGTTTATGTATGGTTTCTTTTTGAACAATTATTTATGTATATTTTTGTGTAGGTTTATCTTCGATGCATATATGAGCATATGTATGTACTTACTTAATAATAACAAGTTTACTCTACTACTAATTCTGTTGTACTTACCCCAAAAAATTACTTTCCCAGCATCACATGCTGGTTGACTGGTAGGAAAACCCCCTGGCCTTAAGTCCGCCATTTACATGTATTGTTATATTTGTAAAGAAGTTAAATAAAAAAAAAACAGGTTTATGATAGAAGACCCCCTTTCTATAGAGCACAACCATCTGTAAGCCACTAATAAGCCGAAATAGCTTTATAAAATTAAATTATATATTATTTTTGTATGGAGTTTTAGATAAAATTATCCCATCTGACATGTGTGACTAGCGGATTCATGACACTGTGCGCTAACTGTCGCCAGGTCGCTGGCAGACTGATGCTCGCCTGTCTGAGGACTTTAGCTAGACTCAAATGCTGGTTGCATATACATCACCCATTTTCTAATGATAAATCAGTTTTACCATAACAAAATTAACAATATACAGGAAACCAGAATTTGGATTGCGCTACAGCTGGCAGCACGTAACAGCACTTTCTTATACTGCTATCCTTTTCTATCGCTCAGAACTGTTATTTGCTTGAGCGAGAAAGGGCGACGAAATGCCACACTAATGCAACCCGTCATTCTCTCTCGCTCTAGCAAATTATGGTTCTTAGGGACAGAAAAGGATAGCATGCTAAAGTTCCGTTCAATGCTGACAGACGTGTCCCAAACCTTAGTCTAAGACTAAGTACAGCTTATTTTTGGGATTGAGGCATATGTCGCTTTTCTTTAAAAATAAATTAAATTTTCATATACTTTACATGTAACTAAATTATTAACGTGTAAAAGTGCCTGTAAAGGTCTAATTATTGAATAAACATTTGAATCATTATGTCAATGTCTATCTGTGGACATCTTATGTCTGAAATCATGACTAAAAGTTAGACTAATTTCAATGGAATCATGGTACAATCTTAACAAGCCCTTATCGGCGAATGTCTGTAAGCCAGCTGTAAGTTATTTACTGTTCTCCATTTCGAGGTTTTTTTTATATCATGTATTCTAGCTTCAAAGGGCTATTTTGAACAACATAATCACGAAATTATTAGCTATGTATAATATGCTTTTGAGAGCTAGGCTGTATGTCCGTCACAGTGCAGTATAAAAGTGGAAATGCAACACTTAACGCTAGATAGAAAACAGAAGATTCGTTGGATGCAATAACACTGTACACTTGTGCTAAAACTTGAGTCATCTTTCTTTCTTCCTATAATTAAGTAAAAATTGTTTCAAGCAAGACTGGACAATTAAGTAAAAATTGTTTCAAGCAAGGGTGCTCTTCGTGGACAAAAATGTAAAAATAAATTTAAGTCCACGAACAGCACCTGCGAGTATTTGGTGCTCTTCGTGGAATAGGTCAGGTGCTATTCGCCAGGTGCTATTCAGACGGGTGCTCTAAGTGGAATACCTCGCAAGACTGATGCAAGATTATTTCCAAGTCACAAAGTAACTCAAGAATAAGTTTGTAAAATAGGTAAATGAAGTTTCCTCAAATCTTCATAATAACACATGCTAATTAACAATTTGTTATTGTCTAAATCTAAAGCCAATTGTTTGTTACAATTTGTTATTGTAAGAGATTTCCAATTTGCTCGCTTAGTACTATGGTCACTCTATACATTCCACGCATCCTCTCTGATGTTCAAAGAAATTTCTGGCCTGCTCTCTTTACTTCCCGTTAACCATATAAATGACAGACACAATTGAATTCAATTGTTCTTCTGGCTGGATCCCACTGATCAGCATCCTGACTCTAGTGCACAAGCGTTATTGCATCACAACAAGCTACAGTATAAATATCACATGAAACATCAAACGCCCTGCAGGCGCTACGCGACAAAGTCTAGCGGCCTGTTGAAACCGCCCTTCCTGTTCATGTACTGGCGGTATTTCCGCTTCAGCACCACGTGGACATCGCCTTCAACGTTATCTTCGACTTTCTTACCTTTCGTGGTGTCGAAACCGCAGAAACCCATGACTTTGAGCATCTCTTGCTCTTCCGGCGTCTTGCCCTCCAAGTCCGCGGGAGTGACGATAGGGCGCTCGCCGAACGTCTTTTTCGGCTTGGAGACGAAGGATGTGGAAGGCCCAGGCGAGAGAGACCTCGATCTTCGGCGACGCGGGGATGGCGACCGCCGCCGGTCAGGGGAGCGTCTCCGTCGGTCCAGAGACCGCGAACGGGACCGGGTGCGCTGTCTGCGCCTGTCGCGGTCCCTATCTCGGTCTCTTCTGTCGTCCCGACGTCTATCGTCGCGTCGCCTCGGACTTGGCGACCGACCCATGTTTCTGCACGAATAAAAAGAGAATTTACAATTGAAACCTTGCAGAAGATTAAACAATCATGTAAAGAAAGTTTTGATATAAGTGATAGTTACCTGATCAAGTCAACAGTTTTAAAATTTTCTTATAAAATAAATAAAAAGAATTTAACGCACGACCTAAACGAACGCCATTTTGGAAACCAATAAGTTTTTTTGGCGTGAGATTTGACATGTGTGCCTATTCCGTATTGAATATGTCAACGGTTTTGCGTAGGTGTTTCCTCTTGCGTTTAATGACCATAATTTACAGAATTTAGACCAAATCTAAGCTAAAATACTGTTTTAAGATTTTAAAAATGATGAGGTAGGCACTTTAGTAATAGAAAAATAGTTTTATTGTAATATTTTTTTAAGAAAAACAAATTTATCGTACAAGTTCATGAAGAACGGAACGTATTTATTCCATTCTACATAGTAATGGCAAATGGCAAAATTAACAACCTGTGGTGCGATTTTTTAAACGCAGAGTCACTAAACGAACGGTTTTTGTATGGAAAAAGGATTCGTTTAGGTGACTCCGCGTTTGAAAAATGGCACTTCAGTGATAATGAATGGATAATGACAAATGAGTAATAAAATGATAGATTTTTTCCAACTAAGCGTAAAATGGAGCGTTTGCCTGGGTTGTCAGTTTATAATGTTCCCTTTATCACGGCTTACATTAAAATAGTCCAGCGATCGAATCCAGCCCAGGATTTCTATTGGAATAGAGTAAACTGGCACTGAAATGCACTGGATCTAGTGAGCAATCCAGTGCAGAAACTGGATTGGCAATCTACTATTGAATCCAACATGACCATTCCAGTTCAACTATTCATGTAAACGGACATTCTAGTGCCAGTCTTGTGCTGACATAACACACATGGCAGGAAACACGTGTCACTTGTTTTTGCGGATTGTTTCCTGCCGAAATAATCTACAATGAAGAAAAAGAACTGAAAACCAAACTTTACACTTATTTAGATTATAAAGAGAATATTCATGTTAATGGGATGCAAAACAATATACGGATTAAGTTATGCGTTATACCATTTCCAAGCCAGTTCCTATTTATTTAGCTTCATATCAACATCATCAATAACTTCTTATGACACTAACTTTTGAGTTTGTTTAAATAACATTCTCAACTGCTTTCTTCAACTCCAGTAGTTTAGACGATTCAACAGTTTTTAAATTACTGGAATCATGTAATTTAGACGATATCACCAGTCTGGTAAGATCCCGGTGACTTGATAACCTCCTCCGTTGTGGTAGTCACCTTTTTTTTGATCAAGCGAGCGAAGTGTCTCTGTTTCAGCTTCAACAAAAGTTCTTTCGTGTTTTCGAATTCCGGATGTCTGGTCCTTCTTGCTCTCGCCTACAGGTAGCATTTGTGACATCGCGCGGGCTCCAGCACTCCTCCGCCTCTCTTCGGCGCAGCGGGGGGGGGCCCATGCCCGTATATAAGGCGCGGCGGCCGGCGCTCGTCTCCCCTTTTTCTTCGGCTGCATCTCCAGCTAAGTAGTCCTTTTACCTAGAAGGGCTACTCAACGGATCTAGTGCCTATAACTCACGACCCTGACTACCTAATCTGTATCTAGTGTTCTTGTGAATTTTTGTAACTAATGTAATGTTCATTATACCTATCTCATTTGCCAATATCTAGTCTTTCCTTTATCTCATCTATCCTCCTAGATCCTAAATCTAGGTTTTACTAACCTAAACGGTACACATTTCTTAACAGATTCTCGTAAAATTTTGTGAGAGGTTCGATGAATATATTTTTTTGTCTATTCAGTATTAGAAAAATTTTCGAAATGGTAGAAATTTGAAGTTGAAATCTTTGCAAATCTTATTTTTCATACTCGCAAGCTCAACACCTCACAGAGCTACTAGTTGTAAGTCTAACTATCTTCTAATATATAAAATTCTCGTGTCACAGTTTTTGTTGCCATACTCCTCCGAAACGGCTTGACCGATTTTGATGAAATTTTTTGTGCTTATCCGGTATCTATGAGAATCGGCCAACATCTATTTTTCATCCCCCTAAATGTTAGGGGAAGTCCACCCCTAAATTTTTTATTTTATTTTTTAGACAAAATTTTTAATTTCTATTTTTTTATGATACAACATACAAAAATACATACAATCTATTTATATGGCAAAACAACGTTTGCCGGGTCAGCTAGTAGCCTAAATAAATTGACAAAAAAAAATCGTAGGGAAATTTTAAATATTGTTTGAGCAACACTAAGGAGAAAGCGCCATCTGGCGACGCATCAAGCGATTGGGTCAGTTTACGAAATAACAGCGACGCTGTGGCGAAAAAGCGAAACTTGCGCCGACATCGATCTACTCGTGTAGCGTGCGGAGTCTTTTTTACGAACGAAATATTGAAATAAACGCGTTTATTCGTGATGTCGGTGGTGCTAGTGCAATAAAACATACCGAGGAACATTCTGTGCGTGTTATTTTGTATAATGTTCCGCTGTTCACGTGCTTAGTGATAAGTTACATAGCTTCTATAAAGTGAGAAGTGAATTTGTGAGTGACTTGAGAAGAATCGGCTATAATCGCCTCTCGGAGTCTACAACCGGTGCGTATTGCTTGTAATTAGCTTTCTATTGTATAATAATGTTTACTTTTCTTATTAGAGTCGATTCTTTCTTCGTAAGCAGTATCGAGGATCATCCGTTGAAGGGTGTGTCTGTAAGTTCTTGACGATTTGGGCCATCGTTTTTTTAGGTCCTGCAGTGCTATAGGTCGAGACGCTGACTAAATTAGATCCGTAGCCGCATCATAACTCGATTTTACTGTATAGAGGTCATAAATTCATTGATTTTCTCACAGGAAACCAACTATTTTCTTTCTTGTTCAAAAAAAAGCTGTACCATTCAGGTATTTGATAATTTACCGTTGCTTAATTTCATCTTTTGAGTTATTTATCTATTGCCTGGGCGTGCCTGTATGTAATCAATTACATATTTATTTATCAAGTCAATATAAAAGATGACATCACCGCCGGCCCGCGGCCGCGGTGGAGCATGTAACCCGACCGAAACGAAGAGGCACCGTTTATTTGTGATACCTATAAAATTAGGTGCGTTTTTTATATCCGGTTGTTATCTAGTACCGAATGGGAGTGAATTGCTGTCTGATACAGATTTGATGATTTGAATCCAATGCCTGAGATTTTGAAGTGATTTATCAATTAAAAATACAATTTTTGTGTCTTTTACGCCATTTTAATAAAGCTAATAGTATTTTCTTCGGTATTCTGGGTCATGAAACTCATGAATAGTTAAATGAATTTGCACTATTAAGTAGTAAAAATCAGAATTACAAAAATGCTTCACTATTGTCAATTTCATTCAGGCTAGTCTGGGAGAAAAGAGATAAGAATGTCAAAGTTTTCGAGATTCCATGCATTGGTCCTGTAGAAAAAGGTCCTCAAGTGTTGATGCATCACCGTCACGAGTCACCTTCAAATAGGTGTCGACCATTCAGTGTACTCAATAGGTAAAATATATTTAGAACAAGGCAAATTGAATTGAAAATCATGAGCAAGCATTATCAGTGGTTTCAAGCTGCACTTTTTCCTACTAGGTATTATGTTAGTAGGAGCTGCTCCACTGCACCTATTGTTGCAACTGCTGAAAAGCCTATGAACGGCTGTGAACTGCCTTGGCCGTCCTGGAAGTGCCTCAACAATTGAGAACCCAGGTTGGACTATGAGCAGCTAATTTAGTCAAGTGGAAATATATACAAAGTGACTGGGGAGCATCTCCACCAGGAGCATCTCCACTTTTTTGTAGGGAAGACCCTGTGGTCAGTGCCTGGCCCCAAAAAAATATGGAGCCATTCTTGTAAATTTACACACCACTCATCCGCTTATAGTCAAGGACTGATCGTAGATATAAAAAAAAAACTTGTAAATTAGTTATGATTACCTAAATTACAAAAACGACTCCATATCAAAGGAAATAGGTAGATTTCACACTTTGCCGTCATTATTAGGGTGGCGCAGGGTAGACAAATTGCTATTTGTCTGATGGAATGCACGCCACTGATCTCCACAGACAATGGCACACTTGCTAAGCTGCCCATAGTGCTGAACTGTACTTTAGAGGACCTGTACCATGCCGGTCCTAATGCAGTACAGGTGGCTCGGTACTGGGTTCACATGCAAAGAAGAAGTAGACTCAACCACACAATCCGCTATTTTCCAACAAGTCAAATCAGATAACTTTTTCTAAACGTCAAAACACACATTTTCTATGGGATTTGTATTTTGTATGAAATACAGTTAGATGACGTCATAGTTTCTTGGAGTCAAATAGCGCTCTTATTATCAGTTTTTCTGCAATAACGAATCTAAAATCACATTAAAATGAATATGTTCAAAGACAAGTGACATTATTTTGGTTGTATTTTCTTATCAGTACAAAATAATTTATTTTTGACCCAGGAAAATACCCAATTATATGACTATGGGAATTGATATCCATAGCGCCATCTATTATTTACCAGTTAAAATAAAATAAAAAAAACTTTAAAGCGTTAAACCCTTATAACTTTTAAATGGCTGAACTGGTTATCAGACATAGATAAGAAATACCACAAGGAAACCTTTATGTATAAAAAAAAACTTGTCAAAATTCGTCCATCCTTCGAGAGCTACGATGCCACAGACAGACTTTAGCATCCGCTATTATTAGAACTTTAAAATCATTTTTAGTACTAATAACAGTAATTGTGACTGCAAAACTCTAAAATCATACACAATGTGGAAGGGACATACCCGTAATAAATCGAACCATGGGCTATTACTAGATATAGAATAATGAAATTAAAATAACAGTCAAAAAGCAAAAAATTCCACATTCCCATACAAATTTCCAAAGCGACTGCACACTTTTGTATGGAAATGCCAAAATATTTTTTACTTTTTGACTGCTATCCCTTCCATATTGTATAAGCGTCAATGTCAAACTTATCACACCCCACTTTTTTGTTCGGGGGTTAAAAATTGATAAGATAATAAAATTCACTGTCTGAATGTGAGTGATTATTTTCGGCATCAGCGGACAAAATATTCTGTTTTGTGCGAGTTATCTTTCCTTATCAAGTACGTTGATAGTGCAAAAGTTTCATGGTTTCTGATAACATACTTTGTGTATACACAAAATCATTTGTTCTGTCAAATATAATACATACATACACACGTATGTTTGTACCTACTGAGTACATATTGTATAATGAGATGAAACAAGTAATAAATAAAAAAAAAAAGCGACGGGTTGCACTCCGGGAGAATGCCGACAGAAGTAAAAACTTGAATATTAACGTTGCGCTGCCTAAACGAAACAGCAGACGCAGGCATATACATTTTCGCCGCGCCGTAGAAAGAGAGTGGGATACTTCCTCTCCTACGCCGCGCCGGCTGTCTACTACTCTCCATGCGTCTTACGAATTTTCGATCAGTGTCACGTGTCCTGACGCGAGCTTAACATTTTTTACCCATTACAAAAAAAAGTGTACAACGCCGCTAAAGAAGTTTTCACTTGAAAAATAGTTTTTAAAACAAGCTTTTATCTAAAGTGGTCTTCAAGATGAATCAAACTCGATGAAGTTTCGTCGTTTCATTACAGAGTTCCTATGGCCACCTTCCGGCTCCATCATCAGATCAGCTTCATGTCATCATAATATTGCATTGTCACGTGATATACGTATGCGTGCAAAATTTCAGCTCATTTGGAAACCGGGAAGTGGGTCTAATTTAACTTGCCAGATTTGATTACAGACAGACAGACAGACAGACAATGGGACAGATGAAGCTAAATAAAAGCTTGTAAAAGTATCTAGTTTCTGAGTTGACAGTTTGATGCTACGTAAAATATACTTTACTTGCCTTCCGTGCTTTCGAAGACACGTTTAGATTCTGATCTCAGCTGTCATCATGCTATGTCAGATGCCTTTATCAGAAAATGTGTCCAAAATGGCCACTTGTAAGAGCTTGCCACATTTTTTTCTCTCAATTTTTCTTCTCTAAACAAAATAGGCATGGCAATGGTCACCCAAGAATGCCGAAAGCCATGCGAGATCGAAAAGAAATAGCTTTAACAATTTGAACCTGATGTCTAACATTTGTGTGAAAAGTTTACCCTCCTTGGGGATGCAGTTGTAGTAATAGATAATAATGTATCTACATATTGTGTTTATTAATTTAAAGACAATAATAATATGTCAAAGCCCTTCCGGCGAGTACTAACTCAACGATACTATATTTTATAACAAATACATATATAGATAAACATCTAAGACCCAGGACAATTTGAAAAAGGCCATTTTCCAACTTGCCCCGACCGGGGATCGAACCCGGGACCTCTAGGTGGCGGATTAGCATGGTGACCACTACGCCACGGAGGTCGTCAAAACCATTTCAAATATATGGCTGCATTGTGGATTTTTGGATACTCATATTATTATCTTTACTAGCCCATCATAATATTGACGACAGTGGTAGTGGTCATGATCAAGAGATGCCACATTGTCACAACGGTGGTCCCGGGTTTTATCCCTGGTCAGGTAAAGATGGAAAATGATCTTTTTCAACTTGACCAAGGTCTTGGATGTTTATCTATACATTTGTAACAAAAACCCTGTCCGATCCTTGTAGGAGCAACTCAGACCGTCAATATGAACAACTTTTTCTATGAAACCAATGCTTGAAACTCGAAGAAAAAATCGAAATTTTCATACAAATTGCCGGGCCGGCTGAACACTTTTGTATGAAAGTGTGAATAAATTTATTTGTAAAGCTATCTTTCTTTCTTAATTATATAATATATAACTCAAAGGTGACTGACTGACTGACATAGTGATCTATCAACGCACAGCCCAAACCACTGGACGGATCGGGCTGAAATTTGGCATGCAGGTAGATGTTATGACGTAGGCATCCGCTAAGAAAGAATTTTGATCAATTCTACCCCCAAGGGGATAAAATAGGGGATGAAAGTTTGTATGAAACTTTGTCAATTTTAAACCGATCGGGCTGAGACTTTGCATGCATAAAGCTACAATGACGTAGGCATCCCCTAAGAAAGGATTTTGATAAATTATACCCCTACGCGAGCAAAGCCGCGGGCAAAAGCTAGTTGATTTATAAAATGTATATTTCAATAAAAAGACATGTCAAGATTGTTTACATTCTTTTAAATACCTAAACAAATGGACCATAGTACTGTTGAGTTAGTGTCTCATACATAACACAAGTCTCAAACTTATTTTGAGGCTAGCACAATCTGTGTGATTTATCCGTAGATATTTATATGAGTAAGTACGTTAATTTTTTGCCCCTCCAAGTATCCAAACGTCAACGCCTTCAAACAATGGTAGAATAAATTAAAAAAAATATAGCAAAAAGTTGTGTTTGCAGTTTTTGTCGTCATGTGATATACCTAATCTACCGGCTTGTACCTACTTAGGAAGCTTAGCTGTTATCGTTTTTATTCATCAACAGATACACACACATTGCTACGTCTTATGCTTAGCGGGGTAGATAGAATAAGTCATATAAGACCGTAGGCCACGTAAAGATTAAGCAAGTTTCAAGAGATCCCTTGGGATAAGCCCGCCCTTGTACTAATTATACAATACTAGCTTTTGCCCGCGGCTTCGCTCGCGTAGGGGTGGAATTTATCAAAATCCTTTCTTAGGGGATGCCTACGTCATAACATCTACCTGCATGCCAAATTTCAGCCCGATCCGTCCAGTGGTTTGGGCTGTGCGTTGATAGATCACTATGTCAGTCAGTCAGTCATCTTTGAGTTAAATATATTTAGATGTAACAAAAACCCTGTCCGATCCTTGTAGGAGCAACTCAGACTTATCCAATAGGACCATGCTTGAAACTCGAAGAAAAAGTCGATATTTTCATAAAAATTGCTGGGCCGGCTAAACACTTTTGTATGAAAATGACTTTTTTTTTACTTTCAAGCAGGTCCCATGAAAAGTTGTTCATATTGACGGTCCGAGTTGCTCCTACAAGGATCGGACAGGGTTTTTGTTACATATTGTATAATCATTGTTTGCTCCTAAAGATTATTTTATCTAAATATATATGACTCATAGGTGACTGACTGACTGACACTGGACGGATCGGGCTGAAATTTGGCATGCAGGTAGATGTTATGTCCTAGGCATCCGCTAAGAAAGGATTTTGATCAATTCTACCCCCAAGGGGATGAAATAGGGGTTGCAAGTTTGTATGAAACTTTGTCAATTTTAAACCGATTGGGCTGAGACTTTGCATGCATAAAGCTACTATGACGTAGGTGTCCTCTAAGAAAGGATTTTGATAAATTACACCCCTACGCGAGCGAAGCTGCGGGCAAAAGCTAGTGTACAATAAAGAGTTTACAAACAAACGAACAACTTTATTTGCCAGAAAAGTTAAAATATCCCCCGACACCATCTGTTGACGAGTAGTGGACCTATATTCCAATCGATGTTAAATAGAATTGATATCCGTAGCGCCATCTATTATTTGCTAAGTAAAACGGGTGAACCGATTTTCATCCAACATAGCTAAGAACCACCGCAAGGGAACTTGCTATTACGTAAAAAAAACCGCATCGAGTACGGTCCATCCTTTCGTGAGATAAGATGACACAGACAGACCGACAGATATTAGCGTCAAATTTATCATCATCATCATCAGGTCTTTTTGTCTCCACTGCAGGAGCACGACCCACTCTGTACTCTGTACTGCCAGAGCCATACTTAGCCAGAGCAGCCAGACGACTTTGCCTACACTCTCCTCGCTGGCCAGACGGGTCGGAGAGGTCTCATTGATGGTTATAAGCTTTGTTTAGCTTGTATTCCCTAAGTCGCCTTCTACGACATCCACAGGAGGACTTGCAGTGGCCCTATTCTACTCTGCCTGAAACCACACAGCCTCTCAAATTTATACACCCCTCTTATTTCATTTTTTAAATTTAATCTTTATTATTCATCAAAATCAAACAAAGCGTTGCCTATCAGTCAATCTTTGGGTTTTACAGATAGTCATACATTAAAAAAACCCTCTTGTGGTCTAAATGTAGCTTGCAAGATAAAAGTATTAGTACATTAAAAAAACCCTCCTGCCGCGGTTTAAAGGGAAGCTAAATATTGATCGGTGGGTAGCCGCATGAAAAAAAAAGTGAATCATTAAAACATTAACCCGTTTTATTTAAAAATATTTTACCATTTGCTAAGCCTATTTTAATTAAAACGTGTTTTGTCTCGTTCTTACTATGTTAAATATTGAAAAGAGAGACAAGGAAAAAACAGTTGATATTTTTTATGAATAAGGGGGGTATATGTATGTATACTCGTACCTTACTTAGTGAGTTAGTGACGAATGTAATACGGATGTTGACCAAAAACATTTTTTCGCACATTCGGTATTATTAAAAAGAATGATGTATACGTATTCTCTGATTAGCAAATAATGACGAAGATGCAGCGCATTTAAAATCCGCGTGACGTCACGATCAGGTACGATTTTCAACAGGTGACGTAAATCGCCCCCACTCCGAAACTAAGATGCGTTTTACAATGCGACCCAAATAAGTTGAACAAAAATGGCGGTCTTCAGAGCATTTTTGTACAAATTCCCGACACGTAAATTGAACCAAAATGGCTGCAGTCGGCGCATTATTTGTACCTGCGCCGGTAAATTTCTGTTCAACCTACGTGCCGGGAATATGTACAAAAATGCTTTCAAGTCCGCCATTTTTGTTCAACTTTGTGTCGCATTGTATCTTTGTGAATTTTTGCAACTTTGTTGAACAAAAATATATTTGTATGTGTTCATTTGGATAATCTAGTTGGCGGATTAAAGAAAACAATAAATGTTTTAACCAGTCCACATCCCTATTATGACAAGTCACAATATTTTTAATTGACCTTTTCTTAAAAGAGGTATCACGGAGAAGCGAAAAAACTTGCAATAAGTATTTACGTAAAAAGCATACAAAAAAACACCACCTGTTTCATTTTTAAAATTGAAGACGTTTAACCGACGTTTAGGGTACCGTGCTAAAATGTCTGGACTTCGAAAACCCTTGTGTTGAAAAGTTACTTAACGATCTTAATTTTTTTTAATAAAATAATGTAAAAACAAGTCTCATTCTTCCATGCTGGTCTTGAAGAAAAGAAAAATCTTAAAATGGACCAGCTGCTTCTCTTTCCACGTGGATCGAGAGAATGGGCAAAATGTGAAACATGTTAATAGACGATGTTGCTAGCAACCCATCACTATTTCGATTCCTTATTCCACCTTCTCGCCCACTATCACGCCAAAAATGTATTTTGGGTGCAAACCTTGAGCTCTGTCTGCTTAGACGCTGGACACATAGAAAAGACGTTAGACGGGGCACGGACTGGCACAGACGAGGCGCCGTCGAGACTTTTGAAAACATACAGAAACGACGAGGCACAGACATAACAGATACAAAAAAATCCGTATCTATGGCAACACTGGCGACGCGCGAGTCCTCGCAACCCGCCCCCAAACCTGATTCGTCTGCTCGCGCCCTTGCCCCGTCCGTTCTGTGTGTTCTACCATAGGACGCGGACGAGTAAGCGTTGTGTCTGTGCCCCGACCGTGCCCCGTCTTTCCTGTGTGTTCTGCATCGCGACGCTTCTGTACATTTTGTATGAAAAAGACGCGGAGGAGACATGTCTGCGCTCCGTCCACGTCTTACGACTTTTCAGTGTGTCCGGCGCTTTAGAGCCGCGTTGTTATCCATTTCGTTATTAACTGTATACACCGTGGCAAGTTTCTGCATAGACAACAACTAATTTTTGTATAAAATTGTACTCAGAGTGAAGCTGGCATGACCGGTTTGTGAGTTAACCGGCTTCAAGATTACCCCGACTTCCGGTTTCTATTTTGTTGCTGACTCTTTGCACTGTGACAAGTAAAGGTGTGAGCAGCAACAATTTATTTTATTGAATTTAACCATTCAAAATCGGCGGTTAAGCTGGCGTGACCGTTTTGTGAGTAAACGGTTTCGAAATCAATCCCACTTCCGGTTTTATATTTTGTTGCTGACTCTTTACACTGTGACAAGTAACGGTGAGAGCAGCAACAATTTATTCTATTGAATTTAACCATTAAAAAACAGCGGTTAAGCTGGCATGACCGGGTTGCGAGTTAACCGGCTTCAAGATTACCCCGATTTCCGGTTTCTATTTTGTTGCTGACTCTATTTACTGTGACAAGTAAAGGTGTGAGCAGCAACAATTTATTCTATTGAATTTAACCATTCAAATCGGCGGTTAAGCTGGCGTGGCCGTTTTGTGAGTGAACCGGTTTCTAAATCAATCCCACTTCCGGTTTCTACTTTGTTGCTGACTCTCTACACTGTGACAAGTAAAGGTGAGAGCAGCAACAATTTATTTTATTGAATTAAACCGTTTGGTGAGTTAACCGGTTTCGAAATCAATCCCACTTCCGGTTTGTATTCTGTTGCTGACTCTGACATCTCAATCAACTTGCAGACAAGGCATCTTGTCTGCAAGTTGAGATTCTTGATCACACCATCCTTGGCTACCGCTCTCCCTCGAATACCAACTCTGAAAGCTTTACGAATTCATTAGGTGAATATATAAATAAAAATAAATTCTGTTACAAATCTTGTCATTGCTAGTGATATCAATATAAATATTCTACCTAAATTGCAGGAAAAGTCGCACGAAATGCAGAATAGATTATCCTTTTTAAATATGCTAACAGCAAATGATATCTTACCCGGACATACTTTACCAACACGAGAAAATAGCTGCCTTGATCACTTTATGCTGAAATTAAATAAGAGAAAACATTCTGCATTTAGTGCTATCCTAAATACCACGATTACTGATCAGACCACAGTGCCTTCTCTATAAAAAAAGCAATGCACGTCCCTGCCACAGACATATATCAAGGCACCCACCATCGGTGAGGCCAACTCAAACTTGGCGTTTCACTATTTATTTTTTGTCACGACATCAGAAAAGCTCGGTGTCACGTCGGAGCGTATAAAAAGTAAGTATTCATAGGATATTGACACTAAATAGTAGATGCGTTCGTCTGGCGGTGCGCCAGGTACTGGCAAAGGGATTTTAATGGCGATAAATGTGGAGAGAAATGACTTGTTTTACGGCTTTAATGTTTGCTGGAGTGGAGGGCCTATAAGGAGCCATCCACAAATTACCTATGGCGAAAAATCTGTAGGAAAATGTTTTCTACGTTGGAGTGGACGCCAGGTACTGGCAAAGAGATTTTAATGGCGATAAATGTGGAGAAATAACGTGTTGTACGGCTTTAGTATTTGCTCGAGTGGGGGGCCTATAAAGGGGCCATCCACATATTACCTATGCCGAAATATTTATATAATTATTAGGAAAAATGTGCGCTACGTCCGAGCGTTTATTCATAGGATTGACACTAAATAGTAGAAGCGTTCGTCAGTTGGACGCTAGGGGAAAGGAATTTATTGGGGAAATAGTTTGTTATACTTACGTTACGGCTTCAGTGTTTTTCTGAGTACTTATGGCTCGAGTAGAGGGCTATACCTGGCTACAAGTTTATTAGTCAGGCAAATAAACAAAATACCTCGACTTTCAAGCGCCCTCCACTTTCCAATAACTTAGCGGAAAGTATTTTCATCAAATATAGCTAAGGAACAGTACAAGAAACCTTGCTTCCACTTAAAAAACAAACGCATCGAAATCGGTCCATTTGTTCGAGAGCTACGATGTCACATACAGGCACACAGTCAGATATTGTCGTCAAATTTATGACAGCCCTCTTTTTGCGTCGGGGGTTGAACATATTTTAGGTACGAATTTTCCCGTAACTAGTAAGTCGGGTTTTAGTTTTTTAAACTACAACTTATGTACAATGCGCCACAAATAAGTTGAACAAAAATGGCGGACTTCAAAGCGTTTTTGTACAAATTCCCGACACGTAAATTGAACCCTGCGCCGATAACCGTCATTTTGGTTCAATCCACATGCCGGGAATTTGCACAAAAATGCTTTGAAATCCGCCATATTTGTTCAACTTATTTGTGTCGCATTCTATGTATATTTATATCCTGTCACTAGTCGAAATAGCCCGCATTTAGGGTGCTAGTTTTCATTCGTCGACACTTGTGCCAACAACCCATACATCCCATAGACCATCCACCTTTCCTCTCCTTCCTTCCTTCTCCACATTTATCGCCATTTCAACTTGGTTGGGATGTCCAATGTCCAGAATCTAAAAGCTGGACCTATTGTTATTGTGCGTCAGTGGATCTTGGAATGTTTCCAAGCTGTTTGCAAATATAGGGATTTCTGTTGACGCATACACCGTGCAGCAGAATGGACGGTAATCGTTGCATAACTATCGATAGTCGAAAAACAGTCACAATATCGATAGGACTATCGATACTATCGATAGTATCGATTGTCAGTAGTTTGCAATACTGTTGATGAAAGGTAAAACTATCGATAGTATCGTTACTATTGAATGTAGATACTATCAATAGTATTTTTTTTTTTTTACAATATATTGGTTGAGGCATTTGTCCTCAATCTCACCTGATGGTAAGCGACGATGAAGACTAGGATGAAGCATGCCTATCCAAAAGATACCCATTCATTCTACTTTTGAATGTCCCGGGGCTGTACTTCTCTGGGAATATTGACGCAGGCAGTTCATTCCACACCTTAGCTACTCGAACCAAAAAGGAATTGTCGAAGCGTTTAGTTCGAGACTTAGGTATTTCAGCCACAAAGGGGTGAAACCCCTGTCCGCGCCTCGTAGTCCGATAGAGAAATGGTGAGGGTTTCACGAGATCAAAAAGAGCCCTCGAACACTCTCCAAAATGTATCCCATAAAAAACCGATAAGCAGGCTACTTTGCGACGATGCTATAGGGACTGCAATTTTCTATTCGAAAGCTCATCGCTGTTTATAAGCCTGCGGGCTCTTCGGTCAACAGAGTCTAGTGCCTCAAGTTGGTATTTAGCGGAGCCATTCCACAAGTGACTACAGTAGTAACGATAGTTTTTAATTGATACTATCGAAAGTATCGATACTGTAACTACTTTTTGTACGAAAACATATCGATAGCTAAATTACTATCGATAATATTATAATATCGATATTCGTCACAATAATATCGATAGTTTTTAATACAAATAGTACCTTCACTATCGATATTGTTACTGTTCTTCATGGCCACGATAGTACCGATATTTTATACTATTGCTTGCAACACTATAATGTACACTCTATAATATAATTTCCCGCCTAGAGTACAGTCTTCGAGGCGTAAGCTCAGCTTTGCAGTGCAAGTGAGCGCCAAAAGTAAAGTCAGTAAAAAGTTACATAAAAATAAAATCAGTGTTTTTATTAGAAAGCAGTGAACCATTTTGATTAAAAAAAAGCTACGATATTATGTTATGTTAATTTATTTAATTATATTATTTATCTCCTTTAGATTCACGGGTCTTTTCACCCCGGCCCTTTGAGAGGTTTGCGTGGGGTACAAATCCAACACGTGGAGGCCCTTTGGAGAAGTTGATGTAATGTGGCGCTCCCGCCAAAACTCATTCCTGAATATACCTATGAAAGGTGTACCCTTGAAATAGGTTTCGGCATGAGAAAGATCTATTGCAAGAAAAAGAGAAAGGTCTACGGGTTATGGAATGAGATTGGTATGGACTGATGCTAGGATATTGCATAGCAACGCCACCTGCCATAATCATGATTAGGAGCAGGCAGGGGGTAGCTTGCCGCTTACTAGAAGAGCACCTTATATTATTTACTATTAATGTCAGTTTATTTCACTAACAATATAAACACAACAACACTGGAACGTCAAGCTGCTAGCGGCACTAACGGTGAAGGTGAAGGCGGAAAGTGCAAGGCAGGTAGATGACGCGCGAGGGTCATGCCGCTTCTCAGGCCAAGTTTCAAAAACTAGTATAAACTGGCGCGGGCCGTGCCGTGCCTCAGGCCGATGTATTCATCTATACTATTTGTGTACTTATATAAATGTAAAGCTGAGTTTACGTCTCGAGAGCTGTAGGACCATTCGATTCTTCTTGTAAACCGGAGATGTTTGGATTTTTCGGGTCACGCCGGGCCAAATATTTGTGTGTAACATTTGTTTTTTTTTTTTGTTAGGCTTTTTACAAAGTGCATGAGCTTTTTCAGGCATCACCACAACTATGTTATACAAAACTTTGATCTTGCCAGGTCACTGTATCAACGTCCGGTTTTTGCGGCTAAATGTCTTCTCCAACTTTCACCCCCATAAATTTGGAACCACTAAACCGATATTCATCAAACAGAGCTAATAATCACAGCAACGAAACTTGCTTTCACGTGAAAAAAATCACATCGAAATCTGTGTCCATTACGCTTGAGCAACGATGCCACAGACAGAGATATTGGCGTCAAACGTATGACACCCCTCTTTTTTTGTCGGGGGTTAAAAATTAAAGGCGGAGAAAATTAAATCTATGATAATATAGCATTGATCAGTGGCGTAGCGAGCCTTGGCCCCGTATAAAAATTTGTTTGGGCCCTTAGGAAGGACAAAGATTTCTCACAAAAGATAAAAGAATGTTTGCATAAAATTAAAAGAAATATTTATTCATTATAATTATCTACCTGTCACATGTTTTCAAAATTTTGAAAATTCCCAAACTGTTGAAGTAAATGAAACTTTAACGGGGAAATCCCGCAGCCCGCCATAATCGATGTAGGGTATTGCCAACTTTTGAACGTGCGCTTTATGCGGGACAGAAAGAAATTGCTTTTTTATGTTTGTCAATTCTGAAATACATAAAAGATTGGGAAGTTTTTCAATAATTTTTGCTTACGCACGTTGGGGGCCCCGTATAATTGATACGGCAGTCACGGCGGTAGCTACGCCCCTGGCATTGATTAAACGGGTTACTCATGTAGAAAGTCTACTGGCCGACATGTTTCGACCTCATCCGGAGGTCTTATCAGGGCGAATGTGACTAGAGGACGCGCGTACACGATGGCGTACTCGAGCGGGACACACAAAAAAAAAAACTTGAATATTAACGTTGTGCGTTTCCATGGATGCGTGTGGCACGCTGTAACATAAACACACACGAACATTCGCGCAAGCGCCCTGCGCCGCCTAAAAGAAACAGCAGGCGCAGGCATACATTTCGCCGCGCCGTAGAAAGAGAGGGGGATACTTCCTCTCATATGCCGCGCCGCGCCGGCTGTCTGCTCTCCATCCGTCTTAGGAATTTTCGATCAGATCACGTGTCCTGCCTGACGCCCTGACGCTAGTTTAACATTTTTTACCCATTACGAAAAAGTGTACAACGCCTCTAAAGAAGTTTTCACTTCAAAAAGCTATGATACATTTGACAGCTCCCACTGCACTCGTCACGTCTATTTTTAGCGGGTTCGATTCCGGAAGCGAGTATGTAGGTAATCAGGATTGGGAAATGTCGGACAATGTCTGTCTGTTTGTTTGATTGATTGGGTAATAGACCGTAAGTCGATTTGTTTGTTGATGTTACAAAATGCGATTCGATAAGAGCTCGGTGGCCCAGTAGGGCTCCCAGTTGGATTTACTAAGGGATGTTAAATAAAAACTGGTTTGGTCCGTATTTGAATGGGTGATCACAAGTGACATTAAATCTCAGGCCTTTTAAAGCTGTTGGTCCAAGCTGTCATCATTGTATGGCGTCGTCAAGCTATGACATATGCCTTTAGGCAGCCTGAAAAATCTTAACACCCGTATTGGCCACTTACACACACGAAAAACAAAAATGGACCGACACACAATATTATACCGATATTTTCATATAAAGTTATACATAGTATTAGGAACATTATACACCTACAATGTGTATTTTTTATACTTGATCAAACGAAATGTGTGGATATTAGACGAAATATTATCGACAATCCGGTGGTGGCGTCGCTGGTCGGGTCGTTGGATTCCCTCTAATATGGTTGAGTTTAACGATGGCTGATCCGTGCGTCAACTCGTGAACGGGTGCTGCCGGGAGGGACTGGTCAGCCCGGCTTCGCTTTTTTTGACTACTTAATATTTTTATCGCAATTTATGTTTGTTAACTCGTTCGCAAGCATTACATGTTCAATGTGTCAAAATTGTATTATATTATAAGTATTTAATAATTAAAAGACAATTACAATAATATGACAAAGCCCTTCTGGCGAGTAGGCGACCAATACTGTGAAAATGAGTTTCTTTCGGCGTTTCTTCTCAGCAGTGGTCGTTACGAAGCGCTGGTATCGGTAGCTTTCCTTTAAAAATAAATTAAATTTTAATATACTTTACACGTAACATAAATTATACTTATTGACGTGTAAAAGTGCCTGTGAAGGTCTAATTACTGAATAAACATTTGAATCTTTGAACAAAAAACAAAAAAAAAACCTTTATGTTAGTTATTTAAAAAATCCAGGCACTTTAATTTTTTCGTCAATTATTTTTAAACTAATTTCCTGTTTGGTATTGTTAATTATTTTTTCTATCTTAGCTTCTTAAACTTTGTAGTTTTCATATGAGTCAACTTTTGAAGAAAATACGCCGTTAACTTAGAGAAAAAAATAAAATTAAATTTATCCTATGAATAAAAAAATAAAATTAACTTTATCGATAATATTTCGTCTAATATCCGCAGATTTCGTTTTATCAAGTATAAAAAATACACATTGTGTATAATGTACAGTGTACACCTTCTTAAGACTAAGTTGTTTTGTACCTACGACACTCTGAATCAGGCCTTAAATTAGCTTCAGAATATTTTGTCATGCTGACAAGACAGAGTCTGAATCAGGCCTTAAATTAGCTTCAGAACTGCCTGCGTCTATATTCCCAGAGAAGTACAGCCCCGGGACATTCAAAAGTAGATTGTATGGGTATCTTTTGGATAGGCATGCTTCATCCTAGTCTTCATCGTCGCTTACCATCAGGTGAGATTGAGGACAAATGCCTAAACCAATATATTGTAAAAAGAAAAAAAACAACATCATAACACACACTTTGCATCAGTGGTTAATTTGATACCCGGCCAAGTGCGAGTTGGACTCTCGCACCAATTTTGAAAAAAAAAATGTTAACTACATTCGAATTGACAACCTCCTTCTTTTTTGAAGTCGGTTAAAAACCAAGACATATTCGTCATTGATCATTGGTATTGCCTCAAATTGCTATCACTAGACATACGGGTTGGATGTCAACGACCCCGTAATATATCCATCTTTGTCTATTATTATGTCACTTGTTCTCCGTCTCGCTCTAAGACAGTTGTGTAAATACTGTGATAGTTTAAAAGGTCACAGGAGCTCAACGTTTTGCGATTATAGCGTTTTTAAAGAACAAGATATACTTAGTTTTAATAAAAACAAGAACCCGGCTATAGAAAAATTCTTGCTGAAAAATATATTTATCGACTGAATCTTCTTCTTATCGAGTCGAAATGGCTCAAATTAGATATTGTAAGACCAGAACCCAGCCACGGCAACCGCCCTGTCATTAGCCACATTCAGATCTGCCTTAGTACAAGGAGTTGGAACATGACAAACGATAGTTCATGGATTGTGTGACCCCAAAGTCACGCGAACTGTTGCCAAAGTTCCAACCCCATTTGGCTCTGCTCTCTTGGAATCTCCCTGTACCAGATCGGGGTCGGAGGTGGTAAGCTACGCTGTCTGAAAAAACTATTGCGGCTTTTAAGACGCGGTGGGGGAGGTTCTTGCCCATAAAGCAGATGTTTGCTGTCATATGGTTTTCTCTTCTACAGTCAATAGCACGCCGAACACTAGGTGGAGCTATTCTAGATAGCGTATATAACTGGCGTAAATGGCGTAATGGAATAGGTTTTAAAGTCCCAGTGATGATTCTGCACGTAACGTTGAAGGCAACATCCACATTTTTGGCGTGTGTTGTGAATGCAAGCACAGCAGGGGGAAACAGCTAGTAATCTAAATATATATAACTCAAAGGTGACTGACTGACTGACATAGTGATCTATCAACGCACAGCCCAAACCACTGGACGGATCGGGCTGAAATTTGGCATGCAGGTAGATGTTATGACGTAGGCATCCGCTAAGAAAGGATTTTGATCAATTCTACCCCCAAGAGGATAAAATAGGGGATGAAAGTTTGTATGAAACTTTGTCAATTTTAAACCGATCGGGCCGAGACTTTGCATGCATAAAGCTACTATGACGGAGGCATCCCCTAAGAAAGGATTTTGATAAATTATACCCCTACGAGAGCGAAGCCGCGGGCAAAAGCTAGTGTATATATATTTTGAAAGTGCTAATTGTGCCTTTTCATTTGATACCAAACAAGAAATACTTGTCCGGTGGTCCCATAGAAAAGGGTCTAGTCGTACTTTCATAGCGAAACTGCCCCCGATAGGAACCTATATCGTAACCTATGTTATATTGTAGAGGGAAGTAATAGTAGTTGATCCAGGAGATATTAGCTCTATATCTTAGTCAATTGAGGAGCTATTTGAAAAAAAGTGTCTGGAGGCGACTTTTTTTCAAAATGGTATATTTTTGTTAATTTTAAAGCTAGAATAATGAATCCAATTCCGTTTGTTATCGTAAATTTTACAGATTATTTTAAAATAATTTGCTATGAGCCAGCCCTAAATAACGATATGAAAAAATGAAAAAAAATTTTTTTTAAATTAATTTCTATCAGATCGAATTGAATTACCACTTAGAGAAAAATATATAATAATTGTCTATACCTTGCCTAACAGCATGCCAAGTTTCATTAAAATCCATTAGGTGCAACATGTTAAAAAATAATAATAAATATAAGTGGACCGTCAATGACCACTTTGTTGACGCTTCCGAATTGTATTGAATCGGACTTTGCCCGCACGTACATGTTCCTACTCGATCACAGTGCATAGTCGTGGTACGCTTTCTTTGTTATTATTTGCGCAGTTTACAAATTCCTAATTCTGGGACGTATTGTTTGTTCATGTTTAAAAATATATATATATATATCGTCGTTCTGTTTCTACATCAATATGGGAAGGTACCTGGGCGTGTGTCGTTAGTAGCCGGTGATTAAGAATACGGAATTAATCGACATTTATGACACAGAACATCTCCAACTTTAAATAGCTTCATTTGAGGAACGTTGTATTTACACACTTTATCTTCCGTTTGCTTATTTTCTTTCGTTTTCCAGTCTTCCGCAATATAAAACCACAATTACTACATCTCCCAGACATAGTCGATATATTTTTAGGTCACTGCTATATTTACTGGATAACTAATAAATATATAGTTCATGTTTAAAAAAAAATATATATATATATATATATATATATATATATATATATATATTTTTTTTTAAACATGAACAAACAATACGTCCCAGAATTAGGAATTTGTAAACTGCGCAAATAATAACAACGAAAGCGTACCACGACTATGCACTGTGATCGAGTAGGAACATGTACGTACGGGCAAAGTCCGATTCAATACAATTCGGAAGCGTCAACAAAGTGGTCATAGACGGTCCACTTATATTTATTATTATTTTTTAACATGTTGCACCTAATGGATTTTAATGAAACTTGGCATGCTGTTAGGCAAGGTATAGACAATTATTATATATTTTTCTCTAAGTGGTAATTCAATTCAATCTGATAGAAATTAATTCAAAAAAATTTTTTTTTCATTTTTTCATATCTTTATTTAGGGCTGGCTCATAGCAAATTATTTTAAAATAATCTGTAAAATTTACGATAACAAACCGAATTGGATTCATTATTCTAGCTTTAAAATTAACAAAAATATACCATTTTGAAAAAAAGTCGCCTCCAGACACTTTTTTTCAAATAGCTCCTCAATTGACTAAGATATAGAGCTAATATCTCCTGGATCAACTACTATTAGTACCCTGTACAATATAACATAGGTTACGATATAGGTTCCTATCGGGGGCAGTTTCGCTATGAAAGTACGGCTAGACCCTTTATCAAAATCGGTTGTCTTGTTTAGTTTGGGGGTGAAGTTGGTTTTTAATTTAAAAATAAAGAATCATTTCAATCTGTTTAAAAGTGGCAAAGATATCGCGTAGCATACATACAAGTAATTATTACAAAAACAAAAAACCAGACTGGTTTTTTTCTGTTTTTGTATACTCAGTGTCACTCTCACAGTAAATACGAATCTAACGACACCTCTCAAGCTAAAATCCATCGAGCCGTTCAGGCTGCAGAGCGTGCCGAACAATTATACATACATACTTTTGAAAAACATAACCCTCCTCCTGGCGCAGTCGGGTAAAAAGAAACATAGGGGTCGAATTGATAATTCCTACTTTATAGGGTTCCGTAGTAAACAAGGAACCCTTATTGTTTCGCCATGTCTGTCTGTCTGTCCGTCCGTCCGTCTGTTTTACACAGCAACTATAAGTACTAGAAAGCTGTAATTTGGCATGAATATGAATATCAATTAGGTGGAAAAAATGGTAAAATAAAATATTGAAAAAAAATTTTTTTTAGGCTAGCTCCCATACAAGTAAAGTGAACAGTAAATTTTTTTTCTCGACTAATCAATCATGTTGGGTATCGTTGATCGTCTTATAAAAATATTGGGAGTATGTGAACACCGTTTTTCGATTTTGGGATCCGTTTCGGAAATATTTGCTTTTAAAGTGAAAAAAATTGTTAGAGTCAAGTGTCCCCCCCTCTATCTGCTAAACGGTTATATATGGACTCGTGAAAAAATTCACAGCTATAGGATATATAACGAAATTTAAAGGAAAACTATCAGAGTTAAGAAGGGTAAACAAATTAAAAAGTTACAGGCGATTAACTTATAAAATGTATTCGGAAAAGGAAAATTTCATACAAATTCAATAGAAAATTTGTTTTTAGACGTTTTTAGTGCCATGAAAACTCTTCTTCTTCTTAACTACGGAACCCTACTGCGCGTGGCCCGACACGCACTTGGCCAATTATTTTTTGAAGTCAGCCTAAACAACTGACGCCTCATCATTACATTCCAACCGTTCCTACTCCATCAAACGGCTTGATACGTTAAATAACGAAATATGCGATACTAAAAGTTATCTTCTGATAACGATAACACTATCAAAACAATTGTATTGAGGACTCGGGGAGTGTTCGTTTTATTGTAAGATTGAGTTGCAATTAGTCACAAGTGCCATATCCCTATTCTAAGCCGCAAAGGCTTAGAATAGGAATGATGAGATGATGAGAAATTTGTCTTGAAAATATCCGAGAAATTTCTCGCAAGAAATATGTACAGAAAAATTTTCAAAAAAAATAATCTCGAATATTATTGGAAATTTCTGAAATTTCCGGAAATTTTCAAGGAACGAAATTTTCAAGAACTGAGAATTTCTCGGCGGCACATCACTAGTTACGTGTTCCCACGTAACCCATGATTCTATAACCCACGAGTCTCGTTAGGTACTCCTAACGCACGAATTAACATTTCTTGAAATAATATTGACAAAAGTACTCGATTCTTCAGTAATGCTTCACTTTAACATTACCAGAAACGTTATCAATCGCCGTCGATTTATCGCTGACTGATAAGGTGATAGTCATAACGCTGCATCAATACAGGGTGACGACCTTCGTGTTCGTTTTATTAGAACAAGTTTTTTCTTGCAGGTTACGTGGAGGGACCCTAATCGACGATTTGCGTTAGTTACACGTAAGGCGCTGGACACACAGAAAAGACGTAAGACGTGGACGGGGAGCAGACATATGTCTGCTCCGCGTCAGTTTCATACAAAATGTATAGAGCGTTGCAAAGCAGAACACTCAGAAAAGACAGGGCACCGACGGGGCGCAAACATGACGCTTACGCGTCTGTGTTCTATGGTAGAACATACAGAACGGACGGGGCACAGGCACGAGCGGGTGAATCGGGGTTGTGGGGGGACTCTCGCGTCGCTGTGTTGCCATAGATACGGATTTGTTTGTATCTGTGTGTATCTGTCACGTCCGTGCCTAGGCACGGACGAGATACAAACAAATCCGTCCAATTTTCTATCTGTTTTCAAAAGTCGCGACAGCGCCCCGTCTGTCCGTTCGGTCCGTGTCTTACTTATTTTCCATGTGTCCAGCGCCTAACGCACGGATTGACATTTCGTAAAATAATAATTGATAAAAGTACGCGATTATTCAATAATACTTTACTGGAACATTACCAGAAATGAACGAAGTTATCAATCGTCGTCGATTCATCGCTGATTGATAAGGTGATAGTGATAACGCTGCACCAATACAGGGTGACGACTTTCGTGTACATTCTATTAGAACGAAGTTCTTTCTTGCAGGTTACGTGGAGGGACCCTAATCCATGATTCGCGCTAGTTACACGTAATATTAGCATTAACATTTCATGATATTATCCTATGATTGACAAAAGTACTCGATTCTTAAGTACTTAATACTTTACTGGAACATTACCAGAAACATTATCAATCGCCGACGATACGTCGCTGATAAGGTGATAACGCTGCACCGAAACAGGGTGACGACCTTCGCGTTCGTTGTTTTTCGAATATCAACTGATAACGCATGTTTTTCTAAGAAAAAACTCGGCCATTCGGTTTTTAGGCCATCATCATCATCATATCAGCCACAGGAAGTCCACTGCTGGGCATAAGCCTCCCCCAAGGATTTCCAAAACGATCGATCGAAAGCGGCCTGCTTCCAGCGCCTCCCTGCAACCTTAACCTTTAAGGCCATACAAGTCATCTATTGCTACATTTTTATTGTATGCAACTAGTAAGAAACTTGCACTGTGCTATGGGCCTTGTGAATCTTTGATCTTTTTCTTCTTCTTATGCTTCTTCGTACGTTTTGTACACTAAAAAGTTATCGCGATAAAGCGCTGGTCACACTAGCGGCTTCGTTATTTTTCACGAACTATCTGACAATTATCCAAGATGGCGTCATCTACGTGTTTTAAATATGGACAACAGCTTTATTTTCCTTAACACGTGTGCTAACAATTACATATGCTTTTTTTGAAACCTAAAAAGAAACCTAGAAAGAAAAAGTTAAACATTTTAACACCATTTTATCGTTCCACTCCATTTTTACGCATTATCAACCGTGGCACCGTCGCACCGCACGCATCTGAACAAGTTGAAAACAAACGTCAAAATAAATAACGCAAGTGCGACCACGCAGAGCGAATGGTTAGCGTGCTTAAATCCTTTGATGTATCGCCATCCGCGCAATAACCAACACGATGTCCGATATTCGGGACGATACCCGATAACGGCCGGTCACATTTGCGTGTATCGTGTAATAGCACGAAGCTTCGTGACGATAGGCGCAGGTCCGGCCCAAGCATTAGCGAATTGGAATGCCTTTTTCATAAGGTCGAGGACCAGTGTGTGGCCACATTTACTCCCCCGTCATTAGCCGAGTTTAAATCTTCTTATGAATAAGAGGTTGGGCAGTTGGGGTGTGATAGAAGGTCTTTCTTAAGGTTGAACCAGTCGCGTGCTTGAACTCAACCGTGGGCGCAGCTTAAAAGCATGATGTCTCACCTAACATTGTGTTCGGGCGAAGCAGTGAGATGAAATGCACGATAATTCATAGTAAACCGAGCGCGTAAGAACATACGTTAAGTCCTTTGGGAAAAAGGGTTTTATGCAAAAAATACTGCATTAATCAATTACAAATAAAGTTTATTAAAATCTTCGTTAATTAAGCCGTGTCGGTTTAGATATTATTTTAAAGTTTTTACAGTTCTTTTATTATTTATCTATGCCGAAATTTGCGTTAAAAAAAACGAATCTTTGATGGCTCATAACTTTTTTGTAGCTTTTTATTTTACTATTCTGTATCCATTCAGACAAAATTTATATTTAGACAAAACGACAACATGTTAAACTTTGCATGTACAATGTCAAACAGTGGAGGAAATCCCCTCCGAAATTTGTATAGAAAAAGTATCGATTAGTTCGCTCTTAAGACGCAATTGTTCGCAACGAACACTTGCACAGTTGACAAGAAAAAATACAGTACACTTACAATCCGTCGACTTTCAAGAGTTTACCCGTCCATAACTTTCACACCGCTAAATGGGTTTC
This sequence comes from Acrobasis suavella, assembly GCA_943193695.1. Lineage (NCBI taxonomy): Eukaryota > Metazoa > Arthropoda > Insecta > Lepidoptera > Pyralidae > Acrobasis > Acrobasis suavella. The sequence continues at coordinate 9,797,097 of OW971954.1, forward strand.
CATCAAACCTAGCTAAGAATTACCGCAAGGAAACTTGCTTTCACGTAAAAAAACGCATCCATCCGCTCGAGACCTACGATGCCACAGACAGACATTGACGTCAAACTTACTCCCCTCTTTTTTGTCATCCTTAATATCCCTCCTCATCGCACTTCCTTCATGGGCAAGTCTTTCCAAGTCCAGGCTATCCTGCTTTGGAATGCCCTTCCGGAGTCTATAAGAAGAGCTCCTAGTCGTTTGGCTTTCAAACGAGCGGTTCATAAATTGTTTCTACAGCAGTCCTAGCCTCAGTCATCCTAATATATGTATTCATGTGTATTTATATAGTATTTTATGTATGATGTGATGATATATATTATATGTTTAATAGTTTATTCTTGTATATGTACTTATGCAGTATTTATATTTTGTTTACTAGATCATGAATTTCATCAAACCAGCCACACATATTTTCTGCTTAGTCTAATGGTTGACCGGGAGAGAATACCATTTGGCATTAGGTACGCCTCTTGTACATTTTTTTTTTGTTTTAAATTGTGCAACAAAGTTTAAATAAATAAAAATAGTATTCTCATAACTTAGACCGAAATCCACCTAAAGTAACTACCTACAATATACAAAGCGTATAGACGTTAATTCCTTGCCCATAAAATTACCACCAAGTCACCCAGTCCCCAGACGCGAGACATACCATTTTTTTATTTATCTTACCAACCAAAACTGACCCAACCGGTCGCGGCGTGTGTGCGAGCGAGAGGCGGGACCTAAGGATTTTTGGTGAAATGTTAAGTGTGTGAGCGAGACGCAAGATGGATTTTTGGTGTGCTTTAAAGTTCAATGGTATTTTCGCCAACCGCTCCTATAATCTCCTGATCGTTATAATTAATTATTACAGTGCAATAAAGTCGCTTTTGTTTGACCACAGACGTTCCTCGTACTGTAATAATAAAATGCCTGTCAAAAAACATACACTTCGAAATAACATTTAATAAGATTATACTTACTAGCCACTAGCTAGCACTTAGCTCGCTTTTTGACTACTTAATATTTTTTATTACGCAATTTATGTTTGTTTACTTGTTCGCAAGCATTACATGTTATAATGTGTCAACATTGTATTATATTATAAGTATTTATTAATTAAAAGACAATAATAATAATATGACAAAGCCCTTCTGGCGAGTAGGCGACCAATACTTTGAAAATGAGTTTCTTTCGGCGTTTCTTCTCAGCAGTGGTCGTTACGAAGCGCTGGTATCGGTAGCGTTTCTTTAAAAATAAATTATATTTTAATATACTTTACACGTAACGTAAATTATACTAATTGACGTGTAAAAGTGCCTGTAAAGGTATAATTACTGAATCTGAATAAACATTTGAATCTTTGAATCTTTAGCTAGTCCCATGGAAAACCGTACTTCGAACTAGACTTTAATCTTTGGTCTCCCATGGGAAATGTGACAGTGCCTGCAATAGATAGTAGGTAGGTGTATAATATTTGTGCTAAACGGCTATTAAACAGACATACATACTCGTAGCTTGTATTGCTTCTTGCTTAATTAGAATTTTCTATTTTTTGGCAGAAGCAGAAGCGTACTTTTAACAAAAAAAAAAACTACAACAACAATTAAAGCCACATGGATTTAACACTTAGCGTGCAGAATGGGTTTAAATAACCCCATCCACAACTGGGTATGGCCAGGCCTTTGTCACTCCCCGTTTATGGAATATATACCTACATTATTACTATGCGCGCGGCGACCACTGCGGAGTGGGAAATTTAGTGATATGAATTATTGTCCAGAGTAATAAGAATGCAATCTGCTCGCAATGGATTTCTGAATCGTTTGTCCAGAGTACCTAATAAAAATGGAATTGGCTTGCAATGGATTTCTAGGTATCTAAACGAAAAGTTGCTAAATTCTGATCCGAGCTAAATTAAACATATTGAATAGATATTTCTTTGAATTTCTTTGCTGAGTGAGACTTCTGTACGTGAGTACTAGGTACTTATTCTGTGGTATGGCTGATCTTACCACCATCTCCTCAAATGGGATTCCAGAATATCATCAGAGTGTGACTAGGGAGCTGTTGCCCATACATTGCAACACATCGCCGATGAATGATCGCTCCAATCTCTGGAGGACTTAGCGAACTCTATACTTAAACCCCGCCAGCCGTAGACTGGCTTAATATTCGGCCAAGTGCGAGTCGGGCTCGCGCAGGAAGGGTTCCGTACCAATAAAAATCACGTTTGTTGTATGCCCCCCTTACATATTTTTTTTATTTTTATTTTCAAAGTGAATTACAACTAAGTATATATTCTGTGAATATTTTCAAGCGTGTACCTGTTGCCGAGCAAAAAAACGGCAAAAAATACATTTATTGTATGAGAGCTCCCCTTAAATATTTATTTTACTCTGTTTTTAGTATTTGTTGTTATAGCGGCAACAGAAATTATATCATCTGTGAAAATTTCAACTGTCTACTCGTAGCTATCACGGTTCATGAGATACCGCCTGGTGACAGACAGACAGACGGAAAGCGGAGTCTTAGCAATAGGGTCCCGTTTTTACCCTTTGGGTACGGAACCCTGAACAGTGGAAAAAATGTGTCACGTAGCATGGGTATGCTATATTGTTTGGGATTTGGATAATCCTACGGTCTAAGCTGTTCTACTGAACCGCTAAGCTGGGCTTAGCCCTAGCGTGCACCTCTACCTCAGAATAAGAACTAGTACTCACGTAGGGAAGTCTTTCTAATAAATTCAAAGAATTATCTACTTAATGGTCAGCGCTATGGTTTAATTTAGCTCGCGTCAGAACTCCTCACCTCTTCGTTTAGATACCTAGACATCCATTGCAAGCTAATTTCATTCTTATAACTTTAAACAAATTATTCATATATCCAAATTTTCCCCTTCGCAGTAGTCGCCGCGCGCATAGTAATAATGTACTTAGGTATATTTTCGATACCTAAGCGGGGAGTGACACAGACCTGTCTCTACTCAGGTAAACTGAGTGCGTATGTACTAGCATGCTGGTCCGGTAGAAAATAAAAACATTAAACGAACCAGCTGTTTCTGTTCTCGAGTAGACTGTAAAAGTCGATCGAGAGGACGGCTGAAATACAGCTAACAATTAATTATCAAATATGTTACGGCTAAACCCCGAAATGTGGCTACGCCTAGGTTTAGCCGGCTAGACCTAGGTGCAGCCGATCTGAGATGGTTACACCTAGGTTTATCCTGCTTATCCTCGGCTAGACCTAGGTGCCTACGGTGGTTCAACTTAGGTGTATCCTATTTACATTAGGTTAGAACTAGGTTTTTAGTTCCGTTATAATATTGCGTTGTCACGCGATTTACGTATGCGTGCATTTCAAGTAGGTCAAATTTGGTGCAAGATTTGATTATAGACAGACAAACAGACTGGTTAAACTAAATTAAAGCTTGTAAGTAAATAAAAGTTATCTTTCGCGTTAATTCCCTTGAATAACTATGATTACAGAATTTTTATTATTTCAGTTTTATCCGGACGAAAGTAACATCTCCACTCGCATCTCTACTTCCTTTGAAGGTCGACCCATAAACCGGCGCCGACGCATGACGTCGTAATGTGTTGTCACGTTGCGTTGATGTCACTGCATTTGTTGCAATCAGGCTCATCTGCGAGCGAGGTTAACTCTCATATGTCTTAATGGCATTACATCACTGGCCCTTAATACTTTTTTTTAGTGTTCCGGCAATTTAAAATATATTTGCAGATTCAAACAGTGAATTGAATTCTAACAGAATCATTCTTGGTCTGTATGTCATTGCTGCCTGTATAACTATTTGGCGTATGCCAAATACGCGGTAAGATATTTTTTCAAACTTTGCAACGCGCGTGTAGCTGCAGTAATAACTACTTGCGCTTCGGTGGGTCCTAAGCCAGTTTGTCTTCTTAGTTGTTCGAAAAAATTACAAGTTAATTCTTGAAAGTAATCTCTTGAGGTCCATGTGATGTTGACTTGTATCTTTTATATGTTCTATCGGGTTAGCCATTGTGTTTGGGATGCTAGGGTGCGATATCGTGTTGTAATGTTGGTATATTTTGTTGCGATCAGGCGCATCTGTAAACGAAGTTAACTCTCATAGATATCAATTGTGCGTTACGTTACTATGCAATATTGTCAGGTTAGTTCTTAAAAACTTCCTTCTATGCCGCTCTCGAAGAATTAAAAAACGTTGAATGTACTCTAGCAGTTTTCCGCACAGATCATAAACGTCGATCGAGACTAGTGGCGAAAATCTAAACCGTCATGTCAAATGCAGCTAGCAACTCGTCACTACTTTGTTTGATTCCCTTTTATACTTACACGCTTACCATCACGCTAATCGTGGTCTAACAATCTCGATAAAACAGTTCGCACTCTACTTACGGAATCGAACGGGCGACCGGCGAGACAATGGGCTTTCACTGCGGGTCATCGCACCCACTGCATTTGTTCGCTAATTTGCAGTAGTTTTTGGTTTGTGAGCATTTTATCAGTGGGCAGAGCGTAGACAAACGGGGATCCATCAATGTGGGCAGTTGGGCACGATGGGCATGCCCACGACTTATCAGACTGGGCAAAAAGGAGTCTAGACATTTTTATGACAGGCAGCAAAATCTTAATGAATATACCACCATGCATTCTGCTAAAGGGAAGGGTGGGATTTCCGATGGGAGTCTTACCACAACCTTTTTTGATGGATCTGAAGGTTGATAACTAAGTTTGTTTATGTTTGTGTCAGTTACCGAAACTGCCATCTAAAAATGATTTTCTTGGTTTCTCATCAACTTGTAACTCCAGGTGTTCCGTCTTTCAGACTTGTAATATTGCAACGCGATAGTTTAGAAGTAGTTTTAGACTTGTGTTGATTTCGGCTGTCATTAGATTGCATTTTTATGTCAGATGCCTTAAGGCAACTTGGAAATTCTGGCGAAAAACGAACATCCTTTGAACGATGCGTAACCTACATCACCTAGAGCAGCGTCCAAGGCCGTTCACGACAGTAGTCATGCTCTGATACTCACGATCTGGATGCTCCTCGTTTGGTTATGGATGATGCGTGACGTTTAGGGTTCCGTAGTGAAATGATTTGGGGAAACCTTTAAGAGATTTTCGTACTATTCTTTTTTTTGTCTCAGCGTGTGGTTTCATCATTAACTTTGCTTGGAGATATGATATGCGTATACAATGGTCGCCCTGAGATGCCGAAGGTTGTGCAAAATGAAAAAGAAATTGCTGGTACCGGCACCTTTTACTACTAATACATACATAATCTATGCCATAGAATACAGTGACTCAAAATTAACATATTCCGTCTAAGATAATGAACAACTTTCTCCGTGAAACATACCACAAATATTTACAATGGAATTTGAAGAAATACTAACCCGTGATGTCAATGTTTCTTAGAGCTATAATGCGCTTTTAATTTCAGTTTTTTTTATATGAATAAATCTAAAATCACGTTCATATGGATATGATCAATGAAAAATGACATTGTTTTGTGACGATTTATCTTTAAACGGTACAAAATCGTTTATTTTTTATTTAGGATACTACCCTATTGACACGACGTTAAACAGTTATTCTAGCTGTGTCCGCGGGCTCAGCTCCCCGTGGGAATTTCGGCATAAAAACTATCCTACGGCCTTACCCGGATCTCAAACTATATCCAATTTTTATCTACTTAAAAGTCCCCATACCCTGGACAGAATCAGACTTTCCCATACAAACGTAGTCTACGTTTTATTTTGAAACGACATAAAGGATATGGTTAAGATTATGTAATTTTAAAAAATTGCAATATTCTAGGGTTATAATTGGTTTCCGACGGTAAAATTATGAACTTAAAAGAGAATATAGTGTATCTAAATATATATAACTCAAAGGTGACTGACTGACTGACATAGTGATCTATCAACGCACAGCCCAAACCACTGGACGGATCGAGCTGAAATTCGGCATGCAGGTAGATGTTATGACTGACGTAGGCATCCGCTAAGAAAGGATTTTGATCAATTCTACCCCCAAGGGGATCAAATGGGGGATGAAAGTTTGTATAAAACTTTGTCAATTTTAATCCGATCGGGCTGAGACTTTGCATGCACAAAGCTACTATGACGTAGGCATCCCCTAAGAAAGGATTTTGATAAATTCCACCCCTACGCGAGCGAAGCCGCGGGCAAAAGCTAGTTATATCATGTTTGACCATCAGTATGGAAAACTTCTACACCCATATTTTCTTTCCAGTTCATTATTTTACCGCACGAAAACAAGTTTAGGGTAAGGGGATTCTTAAATAGTTTTAGTAGTTGAGGCGTGAAGAGAAAGAGACCGACAGTCACTTTCGCATATATAATATTACTAGGATTAATACGGTTTGCCATTTGACCCTCGCGTTCCTAGCCGACTCTCGCTTAATGTAATTTAGTACAATTGCATCACAGAGGCATTCAGCAAATGTCACGATGTCCTTTGCTTTTGTGCACGGCGGTATTAGAATAGTATTTGTATGCCACCGGCTAACCGCAGCCTATTGAGTTTTAACCCGATTACGTTGAAGCCAAAAGGAGGGTTACGTGTTTCTCCGCTATGTATGTATATGTATGTTCATCTGTTGCCTCGTATCTCCTATGATATCAATAGTATCTTAACAAATGGGCATCGTTGGAAGCATCTTAGATGTGCGCTGGTTATAAGCTTTGTGACGTCACATTAAATATGGCGCCCTTTATGTACGCTCGTGTTTTGTATCAAATCAAATGAACGGGATCAGTTAACACATAAGAAAGTTTTAAGCTTTTGAAATCTGGGAGGTTATCTGCAAGAAATTGGTTAGCGATAAGGCCGCCTTTTGCGCATTTCTTAGTCTTCAAGATAATAATGTCTTGTATTTTCATTTTTCTGTGCTATAAAGGATTCATTGTAAACCCTCCTTTTGGCCTCACCGTAATCGGGTAAAAGCGTTATAGCCAGGCCTGTGTCACTCTCCGTTTAGGCATCGAAAATATACCTACACAATTACTATGCGTGCGGCGACCACTTCGAAGGGGAAGATTCAGTTACATGAATCGTTAATCCAGAGTAATAAGAATGAAATTGTCTTGTAATGGATGTCTAGGTATCTAAACGAAGCGGTGAGGAGTTCTGACGCGAGCTAAATCAAACCACAGCGCTAACGACATAAAGTAGATATTTCTTTGAAATTCTTTTTTGAGTAAGACTTCTGTACGTGAGTACTAGTACTTATTCTGTGGTATAGGATCATCATCATCACTTCAGCCGCGTAACGTTTACTGCTGGACATAGGCCTCTCCCAAGTATTTCCAAAATGAATGATCTAGAGCGGTCTGAATCCAGCGCTTTCCAGCGACCTTGGTCAGGTCGGTGGCGAGTACGTGGTCGCTATTCGAGAACCTTTTTGCCCCATCGGCATTCGGTTCGCCGGTACACTTTTTCTGTGTTATAGCCCTTCAATCCAATCCTCCAGGAATCCCTGCCGCTCCCTGCGCAGACGCACCCACGCCGAGCGGCGGCCTTGCGGGCTATTTTCGTTAATCATAACTGCGGGGCACTAGTGCCACTACATATACTATGTAGGTGCGTGTAGTGTATGTTATGTTGAAACGTTTCCAGTACGGCCGTTATGGAGTTTATTTTTTATTTATTTACTAGCTGTAACCCGCGACTTCGTCCGCGTAGAAGTCGAAAATGGTTCTAATAGGATCATTACTTGGTTTTTTACGTTATAAATTGTGTTATAATATCCCGTTCCCGTTTCCGTCATTTGCTAGAGCAAAAGAGAACAAATAATCCATTTGTCTCAATTTTTTGTCTCTCACTCAAAAAATGATGAAGTTTCATAATAATATAAATTCGCAACCCCTAATGCTTCCCAGAGGATGCAATTTATAAAATGTAATTTCCGTATTATTATTTTTTATTAACCACTAATTCAAAAATGTCATGTGTCTCGCTTCAAAAATGACGAAGACTCATATTCTCAAACTTGCAACCCCAATTTTACCCCTATATGGGTGTAATTTTCAAAATCTAATAAATGCATTATTATTTTCTACTAACTATTAAAATAAATTAAAAATGTCATCAGTCTCACTTTAAAAATTACGAAGTTCCATACAAACTGGCAACCCCTATTACACCCCCTAAGAGGTAAAATTTCCAAAAATCCTTTCTTAGCAGACGTCTCCTAGTCACAATCTACCTGCCAAATTTCATCTTCATTGGGTCAGTAGTTTTCGTGATGAGTGAGTGAGTGAGTAAGTGACTTTCGCTTTTATATATATATATGTATGCTTTGTATGTATGCTTTAGCATTGAGTCCACCTATTGTAGCTTTTGGCTCAATAAAGATTTTAAATAATTAATTTATATATATATATATCAATAAAGATTTTAAATAAATAATTTATATATACATATATATAAATTATTTATTTAAAATCTTTATTGAGCCAAAAGCTACAATAGGTGGGCTCAATGCTAAAGCATTCTCTCCCTGTCAACCGTTACGAAAAGAAAAATAGAAGAAAGTTGGTTTCTAAAAAACAGATAAAAGATATAAAGCCAGATATCATACGAGTTAAAATGATCATAAATTCAATAAATACATAAATATACTGTTTTTGATAGTCATTACTATGTTGTGTATGCCAAGGCATTTCCGTGTTGGCATGGGGAAAAAGTAACTTAGCATGTGCCAGCTCTTCCCGCGCATAGCGTAAAAGCCGGTCGAGGGAATCGGCGAGACAATAAATCATGGTAATAGACGATGCTGCTAGCAGGCCATCACTTCCTGTCCTTTGGCCCTGGACTGTCTCTCCTGTCTCGTCAGGGATAATGTACTTATTTCGTTTTCTCCTTGTTACAGAGTGTGCATGATTTCAAGGTGTTCGCAGTGAGACAGCTCAACACGACTTTATAAGTAAGTGATTTTCATCAGTTACCAAGGATTCATAAGGTTGGGACACATCTGTCAGCACGGAACGGAACTTTCGCATGCCGATATCCTTTTCTGTCGCTCAGAACCGTCATTTGCTAGAGCGGGAAAGGACGACGGAACGCCACGGAACCGGCCATGCCGACGCGATCCGTCGCTCATTCTCGCTTTAGCGACAGAATAAGTACTAGTGCTGGCGTACAGAAGTCTTAGAATTCAAAGAAATATCTACTTAATGTGGTTAGCGCTATGGTTTAATTTAGCTCGCGTCAGAACTCCTCACCTCTTCGTTTAGATACCTAGACATCCATTGCAAGCCAATTTTATTCTTATTACTCTGGACAAACGATTCATGTCACTGAATTTTTCCCTTCGAAGTGGTCGCCGCGCGCACAGTAATAGACCTACGCTGCGCTTGCCGGTACGTGCCGTTGGATGCAGGCCGCTTCCGATCGAACGTTTTGGAAATCCTTGAGGGAGGCCTTTGTCCAGATGTGGACTTCCTGTGGCTGATATGATGATGTTGATGATAAAAAAGTGCTGTTCCGTGCTGGTAGATGTAGCCCAACCCTTACGATTTTTGTGGACAACCCCTTCGAATCGGTCGTTGTGAAAAACTTTAAGGGGAGGCCTGTGTCCACCTGTGGACTTCGTATGGCTGATATGATGATTAATAAAGATTATAACAAAATCAGATTGCATATAATTGCAGCATTTTTTTATGCCATGCAATTTTTTTCATATTACTATAAGGAAAATTCAATTTTCACGTAAGTACTGCACCTATTTTATAACGAGACTTTTAAAAACCCCTCATAACCCTTGCCTTACGGTATTCACGCAAAAAAACGCACGCGATAAAACAAAAACTGCATAAACCCATTTAAAAACTGGAATCATAAAACACTCCTGATTCGTTAAGCTATGGAAAATAAACGCTCGAGTGAAGGGTGTCGTTTCCATCGGTCGGAGTTTCCGGGGCTCTGCGTACGAGTAGATTAATTTATGTTTCAGACATGACAGGTCTTTAATGACGCCTGTGGTGGATAACTAACATTCACGTTGTGTATTGGTGGTATAGTACTTTGAGATTTTCGCCTATTTCTTCGATCGCAAGAGAAAAAAAATTTTTTCTTCCATACTAACATTTATTTCATTCGTTTTTGATGGACTCATGAAAACTATATAAAAATAACCCATGCCATAATCACGCAAATGTAAGCGATCAAAGAAAACCGCACAAAACCCATTAAAAACTGGAATTATAAAACGTCCCTGATTCGTTAGGCTATGGAAACGAAACGCTCGAGTGAAGGGTGTCGCGCCGCCGTCGGTGTTTCCGGGGAATCCGGGGTGCTGCACAGATTAATTAACTTTCCAGACATGGCATAATTTTAATGACGTCTGAAGTCGGTACCATTCATTAAAGATATGAATGGTTTTCTTACAGACTTTTCCTATTTGCTTTTTTTTTTAGAGTGTATGGTTCTTTTATTTAAGTTACATTTGGTTCCCAGTAGCAAAGGCTACCCAAACTCTCAAAAGCTCTATCGTTGGCATCGGCTAGGTCCTCCAAAGACTCCATATTGCAAGACTTTGTGCATATAGGACACGAAAGTAAGTGCGCCACCTTTTGTCGAGAGAAGCAACACTGACAAAAATTCCGCAAGCGATTTTTTCCTCCTGGTTAAATTGTCTTCGACCAAGTGGTTTGGTGTCAGCTTACCATACGTATCTTTATATTTATTTATCTATCTTTAAGTAGAAACAAACTACGTCCAATATAAGCAGTTTAGACGTAAATATTAAGTCAGATTATCATATATAAGCAAGATCGCAAGACTGGCTGACAAGTTGTTTCAACTCATAATATGTCTAAACTGTACGTACATTAACCTAATTGAATACTGGTCAGTGTACGATTAGACCAAATGAAATTCGACGTTTAAGTATCTGCACATTACAATTCACAGTCACAACATGGATTTCGACACATGTTGAGATTAACCAATAAATGTATAATAATGTAGAACGTGCAACCTCTTTATACCGCATTATGCCATCTTAAAGCGATTCAACCTTCATTCAGCCGCCGCTCCAATTGCGAGTCCTTACGTTTTTACATCACCGATGATATCAGAGGTGACGCGAACTCCGAAATAAGATCGTTTTCGGTAATGTTAAGAAGTCTCTATATTTTGTTGTTTTTAACCCCCGACAAAAACGAGAGGCTTTATAAGTTTGACGCTAACGTTTGTCGATCTGTCTGTGGCATCATAGCGCTCGAACGGATGGACCTATTTCGATGCGGGTGGCACGTGAAAGCAAGTTTTCTTGTGGTGGTTCTTATGTTTGATGAAAATCGGTTGAGCCCATTAAAAGTTATTTGGGGTTTACGCTTGAAAGTCAGGGCTTACTTTAGCAAATTGAGAAATAGATGGCGCAACGTATATCCATCTAGTGATTAGTGGAACTACCGATACGACTTCGGTAGTTCCGCTTCTCATCACTAGATGGTGATCTAGACAACCGGATTTTTTTTATTTGCCTATCAAATTAATTTGTTGAGTCAAGTGGAGTAAACCTGATTTTTACCCGACTGTGCCAAAAGGAGGGTTAGGTTTTTAAATAAACTGTGTTAGATGTCAGACCGAAGTCGCACCATCTTCATCAATTGGGGGCATTGGTGCCATCTCCATTTGTCACTTATAAATCTGGTATAAATAAAGTTGACTAAATACTTTTTTATCTTTTCTACGTCCTGAGGCTCTGTTCACAGGAATAAACGGCTCCAAAAACCATACAAACTCTGATCAGCTGCTCGTTCAACTTGGATGGGAGGCAAAAAAAGATTTTTTACCCTTAAAATAGTTTTAATATGTTTTGTTGGACGTTATAATTAACTATCACTTCTATGCATAGGTTCCAAGTCTCAAGATTGCCCTTAGCCGCCTTACTCAGTTGTATTACAATTTTAAGGGTAACACGATAAAAGAACAGGCAGCCATCCAAAAAAAAAAAATTACATATTTATCAAATAATTGGATTACTCAGAATCGCACCCCCGAAATTGAAGTCCAACGAACTGCAACCATCATAGACTGAATATGAGTACAGACGAGAAAGGTCCATGACCTGTCTACTAGGGTGGATGAATGCCAAACGGCATGAAAGAATTTTTGATATACGTGTAGGCGATGTGTGACTCAGTATGACAAATGGTTAGGGTGTCGACAATATAACACCAGTTTATTTGCTAGGCAAATTAAAAATCCCTCGACTGTTAAGAACGCCATCTAGTGATGAGTAGCGGAACTACCGATACGATTTGATATCCGTAGTGCCGTCAATTTTTTCTACAGAAAGCCCTGGCTTTCAAACGTTTACCCTCAATAAATTTTAAATAGCTATACCGATTTTCATTAAACATAGCTAAGAACCACCGCAAGGAAACTTGCTTTCACGTAGAAAAAACCGTATTGAAATCGGTCCATCCGTTCGAGCGCTACGATGCCACAGACAGACTGACATACCGACAGACGTTAGCTTCAAACTTATAACACCCCTCTTTTTCCGTCGGGGCTTAAAAATATACAACAAGACGATTTTAATGGTGCATTTATTCCTATGATACTGAATAACTTTCTCTTAGAAACATATATCGATATATATAAATTATTTTTTTGCCTTGCATACGACTTGACCGAACAGCTGATCCGAGTTTGTATGGGAAGCAATATATCCTCGAAGAACATTTTGCTGTATCATGCATGGACTGAATTCTCCTTTAAAATAGTTTGTAGTTTATAACTTTTGAAAAATATAATTTTCTGAATGTATGAAAATGCTTCTCCTACGTTTGTAAAGCTTACATTGTTTTAAAGGCGTTGTTTGTATTACGATACCTCCTTGGCCTTAATTTGTCGCTCCGCGAAAAACAAGAGTGAAGTCGCCTACATTTATTTGCTAATCCATGACTAACACCAATAAGTCACGATGCGATGTAGCCTCATAGCCAAAAAAATGTGGTAAATGTAAAGGAAGAGAGAGGGGGTAAACTCTTTCTTAATAGAGGCCATAGTCAAAATAACGTTTGTGATTATGATGTCTTCTTTTGAAAATGTAGTGGTTCATGGCAGAAAAATTAGATTTTATGAAATCTTTGTATGTTTTTTTAGTTATATTAGTCTTTGGTCGACGCCAATAAGTTGCAATAAGCGTCATAACTTCGGAATTAGGGTAGTTCGGGTTTATTTAATATATATATATATCGTCTAAAATACCTCAGTGCCTCAAGACGAAAGTGTTTAATCAATGTGTGATGACTTATGGCTCTGAAACGTGGTCCCTTACTATGGGTCTCATAAGAAGGTTCAAGGTCGCTCAACGGGCTATGGAGAGGACTACGCTCGCGATCGAATCAGAAATGAGGAAATTCGTAGAAGAACAAAGGTCACCGACATAGCCAAGCGGATTAGCTCATTGAAGTGGCAGTGGGCGGGGCACATAGCGCGAAGAACCGATGGCCGATGGGGCAGAAAGGTTATCGAATGGCGGCCACGTACCGGCAAGCACAGCGTAGTACACCCACCTGCTAGATGGTCAGATGACGTGAGCAAGGTTGCAGGGAGGCGCTGGATGCAGGCCGCTTCCGATCGGTCGTTTTGCAAATCCTTGGGGGAGGCCTATGTCCAGCAGTGGACTTCCTGTGGCTGATAATCATATCAGCCACAGGAAGTCCACTGCTGGACATAGGCCATTAAAATAAACCCATCATCATCAGATGATGGGTTTATTTTAATGTCTAAAAGTAAGTTTTTTTACTGAGTACCTTCCCGAAATTTTTTTACTGCATAGGAGGAAATTATACTTTCGTGCCGCTTTTAAGTATAGTCTACAGTCACTAAAACACACCCCATAACTCCTGAATGAGACGCGTTTTAATCTAAGTTTTCAATGAGTAGGTACACCATAAATGTTGTAGATCTCATAAGGGATTGTCCACATATTATTTCACGGCAAAATTTTAACATAATTAGATCCCACTTTGTCACGCTTTTTTCCTATCCCTATAACACATTTAGTCACATTGCTGGATGGCCCCGAAATAAGAGACTGAGTCGCCTCTATTAATATGCTAGTCTATGGCCGACGCCAACAAGTCGCAATCGATAGCCTCATAGCTCCGGAATGAGGGTTGGACTTGTTTTTATTGCTCAGGGGATAGCAACTGTATTTGTACGATATTTATTACTACTATTAGATATTGCTGTAGGTAAAACAAGGTAGTAATACAAATCTGTCGTAGAATAGGTGCTTACTACCTAACTTATATATTTATGTGACATCTTTTTAACTTGTGACTTGCAAATAAAGAATCTGAATCTGAAAAATCTGAAAAAATATTTTCAAAATTGCTTCCATGATGTTAGATGTGAGGATATAACGAGTTACTTGGCGTATATTTTTCAAAAATTTTATTAAGTCGTTTTCTACCTACAGGAGTCCAAACTTGGTATGTTTTGAAAATGTTCTTGGTTTTTTCAGAAAACAGGTGATTGAAATGTAAATGTAACTGTCTCAACGAGCGAAGTTCTCCGAGTCTTGTTGGACAAATAGGGGTTGTACATGTTTTTTCGATGATAACTCGAGTATCTTTTATTGCTCAGTTGGTAGCAAATGTACTTGTACAATATTACAACTACTTACAATACAAGCGTATAACGGTATTACAAAAGACACCGTACCACAAGCTCCATTGTGCCAAGGTTAAGGCTCCCATCGTCGCCCCTCCCGTGTCGACCTCTGAGGTCGAGAGGGCGACGGATACAGATAACTGCTGATTTGATGGTCAATGACTGGATCTTGGAAGAAACCCTATTACTAATGAAGGGGTCTTGAAAAGATCCATTCTAGACATAATAGACGACAGATTAGGAAAGATATTAGATCATCTGATAGCCACGACACAATTTCCACAAGGATCCACGCACATGTCAATATGATATTGACTTCCATACAATTGTCGGTACAAGATACGCCGTACCATAAGCTCCATTGTGGCAAGATTAAGGCCCCCATCGTCGCCCCTCCCGAGTCGACCTTTGAGGTCGAGAGGGCGACGGATACTGATAACTACTGATTTGATGGTCAATGACTTCGTCTTGGAAGAAACTGTATTACTAGTAAAGGGGTCCTGAAAAGATCCATTCTAGACATAATAGACGACAGATTAGGAAAGATGTTATGTTAGGTCATCTGATACCCACAAAGGATCCATCCACATGTCATTATGATTTTGATTTCCATACACTCGTCGGTACAAGGGACACCGTACCATAAGCTCCATTGTGGAAAGGTTAAGGCCCCCATCGTCGCCCCTCCCGAGTCGACCTTTAAGGTCGAGAGAGCGACTGAGACTGATTGATAACTCTGCTGATTATAAGATCGATGACTGGGCCTTGGAAGTAATTTTGGACATGAAAGATTTCTTCGTATGTATTTTATTTTAGTAATGTAGTTATATTTTATTAAACAAGAGAGCAAAGTTCGCCGAATCTTCTTAGGCAACCCGGAGTTTGTGTTTGTTGATATAATAACAAAATTCCACAACATAGGGCGTACCCAGGCCAGACACTTGGGATGTGAAAGGGTCGGTCTATGTAAATACATATACACTAGGATTTAACCTGGTTCTTTGTAAGTAACGTGGTAACGCGCAAACACTTATCGAAACGCTAGAGCGGCAGTATCTTGGCCTGTCTATCGAAAATAGTTTACTTAGCACTACTATCAAAACAAAACACTTTACTCCCATCGACCTCCAAAAACGTAATGGCACATTTTCCAATCCAATTCAAAATTCGAACTCATTCGCGCCATCTTCCCGCGGCGCGTTTCCGCCCGTCCCCAATTGGACGCGTCCTGCGGAACGCCGCTTCCGGAAATGTGCGATTTTCCGTCTCACTCTAATGCATAAGTACTTACGTAATAGCTATCCAGTTGATGCGTTTTAGTTCCGTACATTAATTTAAACAATGGAACGTGATTCATCGGTGCGTGTTTAGATAGGAGATTGGTAGATGATGTTCCGGTACTTCCAGTTATAAATTAGTGGTACTTTGACGATGGAAGTGTTGGTAGGAAATCAGTTGGACCGCACACCGGTTTTATTTTCTGTGAAGAAACACCTATCTCATTTAAAGATCAAAACCTATAATAAAAGTCCCCTTAGGTACCTTTTTTTTTTTTTTTTTTTTTTTTTCGGAGGAAAGATCCCTGTTACGGATACCCGTCAGCCTGCGGGGGAGGCTGTCGGGTTATGTGGGACTCCACGCCAGAGCGACGTGCCTACCCACTAAAAAACCTCCGGAGTTCCATCTCAACCGCTTTTGCCGGGGACACGGGAACGGAAATACATCCGCGAACCCCGGCGCGGCTGGCGGCCAAAGCGGCCCCTCCTCGGGGGCGTCACAGCGCCCCCCCCACTCACCAAGTCCGCGCGTCCGGAACTCACGGACGCGCCGTACCTCCTCGGCCCAATTGAGAGGCGGCAAACTCCCACGCAGTCTACCGCCTGTGGACCCATGGGAGCCAGATAAACCGGCTCCCAGCGGCGGAGAAGATGAAAGGCTCCGCCGCTTGCCCCTCGCCGCAAACACGGTGCGGCACCGCTCGGTCGCGGAGGATAGCGACCGATCTCCCACCACAGCCACGGCGGTGTGGCCCCGCCTGAAGCGCCGGGAGGGCAATGAAACATTCCCCTCCCGGCAGCCCCACCCCGGGTGGGGGGAGAACTTCCCACTCCCCCGCCGCCCCATTGGGCGCATCCCTACAGGCTCAAGGCCGAAGCCGAGCCCGCGGGAGCGCCCCTCCTCGGGTGGGGGGAGAACTTCCCACTCCCCCGCCGCCCCAATGTGGGCGCTCTCTGCTGGTGCACGCCAGCAGGGGCGCCCCCTCGCGGGTTCCTCTTAGCTTCCCCGTGGCCACCGACTACCACGGGTACTGAGCCCCCCCGGTACGACAAACCGGGAACCCATTGGGGGGGCCCCTTAGGTACCCTAGACCAACCTAGAGTATTCTATATAAACATCGTTTTGTTCGACGATAACTCAAGTAGTTTTGAACGTGTTGAAGAAGTCAATTTAGATTTTTCAAGTTCAAACATAAGCCAAATCGGTCAAGGGGTTGCCGAGATATGGGATTGGCGAGTTCAAAGTTCGGGGGACTGACTTACTTGACTTAAGGTCCTAAGGCCCATTGGTGGGGCAGAGGGCTTCAACAGTCTTTCTCCATCGCGAGCGGTCTTTGGCTACGCGCTTTACTTCGGGCCAGCTTAGCCCGATTGTATTCATCTCCGCCGCAACTGAGCGCCGCCAGGTCTGCTTGGGACGGCCCACTTTTCGCTTGTCCTGAGGGGTCCACTCTAGGGCTTGCCTCGGAATGTGTGTGGGCTCTCTCCTGATAGTATGGCCTATCCATGTCCATTTGCGGCGCATGATCTGCTTGTCTATTGGCTGGCATTTCCCGGCACGCCTCCCACAGGCTTGGGTTGCATATCTTCTCAGGCTAGAAAATGCCAAGTTCAGGGGAGCTGCTAGTTCATTAGGAGGATTAGGAATACGCTAACCAAATCGACATTTGAATCCACTGATACAACACTAATAATAGTCAAGGTCTGTTGACTCAGTGTTTGATTTGCAAATTAGTTGTTCAATCGAGTATCAAGTTTGGCGTCCGATATCCGCCAATATGAATCACATTATGTGTATCAAATTCATAATTCGGTATTTGACACGATTTTTTTTTCTTATTCATATCAAAAAGTAACATGATACGAAACCGAAAACATTAATAATAAAAAAAATTACGCTGAAAAATAAGCAAGTTATAAGCCTTTCAAATCCGGTGGAAGGGGAAACTGGCAAATAACAGAAAAAGGATGCACATACACCCGCGTGACGTCACTGTCATAATGTGTCACGCTTACGACAGAGATAGCGAAATGTCCCCAGCACGCTCCCACTCTTATATTTAAAATGATAATTGCTGCCTTATTTTAACGAATTTACTTCCTTTTTTCGGAAAACGGCTTTTTGTTAGTGTTATTTGTTATTCGTATAAAATATTGTCCAAAAACAACCTTAGTCAAGTAGCCTTCATCATAATTTACCAATCAATAATGTCTTGTTCTCTTTCATGTTTTTAGATGAAAATGAATATTATTTTTTTCTTTTCTTCCCGCTCAGATCGGAAAAGCGGATGAAGGAAATGGCGAGAATCTGACTACGCGGCTAGTAGGGGTTGCTAGCTGCTCTGACGTCACGGCTAGACTTTTTTCTTCGCGGTGACGTCGCAAGCCCCCACTCCGGAACTTTGATGCTCCGTATCTTTGTGAATTTTAACTTTTTTGATAAACTGGAAAATATGGGTCCATTATTTTTCGATAATCTAAAAGATGGACTAATTAGAATATTAATTTTCTTACGCTGTGGTCACCCCTATTTGAATATAGCTCGAAAAAGCGTAATATTTCCATAGACGATATTGACTACGTGACGAAGACCTAAACCTACCCCTCTGTGACCAAACGGGGTATTTTGAAAACCCTCCTCCCCCTGAAAGCGTCGCGTAGTATGGGTATGTTCCCTTAGTCAGGGTGAATCTCTAAACACCAGCAACATTTTAGGAGCAATTTCAGTCCATGATACTCATCTGTTTTCTATAAAAAATATATTGAAAATCGATAAAAAAAATCGTCCTCCCATACAACATCCATTTGGCTGAGGGCTGAATTTTTTGATTGTTTTTATGGAAAGTCTTTCAGTATTATATCCTGAACTTACGCCAAAAATGTTTTTTTTTTTATTTTTATTCGATTTGCAAACTGGTTGTCACAATAATATTAAATTAACTGTTCCAGAGAAATAAACATGACATTAAATAGAATAGAATAGAATAGAAATTTCTTTATTGCCAAAAAAAATACCACAACACCAAATAGAAAAAAGTACATCGAACATAGTATATAATATATGATATCGATGAAATGTCTCCTTCATCTCGTACATTTGTGCAGCATTGTCAAAGCGTGGTGTGGTATTTTGGCAAAAAGACCCATTCAGCATATGTCGCGGCCACGGTGTAACCGCGACGCTGGTTTTCAATGGACCTTATGTGATGTGACTCACGGGCGAATGTGGTTTGTGTGTAAATGAGTTTGTGTGTCTATGAAATATAAATGTACACAAATATAAATGTACAACCTTCTAAGATTTTAAAATGTTGGTTGAATGTTGCTAGTATTTTAAAAGTCGTTCTGTATGAAGACAACATAGATAGGTTTTAGGCATCAACTGGCTAAGCGTAGTCAGGCCTGTGTCCCTTCTCTCCGTTTAGGTATCGAAAATATACCTACATTATTACTATGCGCGCGGCGACCACCCCAGAGTGGAAAATTCAGTTTCATGAATCGTTTGCCCAGAGTAATTAGAATGAAATTGGCTTGCAATGGATGTCTAGGTATCTAAACGAAGAGGTGAGGAGTTCTGACGCGAGCTAAATTCAACCATAGCGCTAACCACATTGAGTAGATATTTATTTGAATTTCTTTTCTGAGTGAGACTTCTGTACGTGAGTACTTATACTTATTCTCTGCCTTTGGCTCTGTTTACCCCGTACGGTCATAAAGACGTATGTTACGATAGTTCCCAAGAACGCATACTTAACAGTTAATATCTTTTACCGTTAACTCCAACCGCAATCTCAAACCAGTCCTGCCATTGTTATGAGGTGACGTCACCGCGGCTGGACCGCTAATGATAAGGTCACGCAGACAGTGACATTATCAGTGCCAGTGGTTATGTCACTCGCTAACATGGCGCCATCGTAGTTTAAGATGTTGGTCACGAACCGATGATTGTATATACAATATGTAACAAAATCCCTATCCGATCCTTGTAGGAGCAACTCAGATCGTCAATATGAACAACATTTCCTATTGGAACAATGCTTGAAACTCGAAAAAAATCGACTTTTTCATACAGATTACCGGGCCGGCCGAACAATTTTTTTTTAAATGTCGACTTTTTTTTTCGAAATTTAAGCATTATGTGTTATCTAACCAGTTTATCCATAAATAAAGTACTAGCAGTGAAAACAGAATAAAAATTGGTTGAAAAACGAATGACACATTAACGATTTCACGAAAATATAATCTCACTCGCACAAACGCTATTTTCTATGGCAAATGTATAGATGACATGAACTTTGACGTCACCAGTCCATATCGAACTTCTCTTTCTAATCGAAACTTTAAAGTATCACACGTTAGACGGTAAATATGATATTTCATATATTTTTTTGCATACGTGTTTACTATGATTAATAAGGATTTTATTAAGCAAGTATTCCGAAATTGAATAATTTGAAATCTCTGTCGAAATAATTAACTGTCGAAATTCAGAACGACACTCAAAAAATAAAACTACTTGCTATTCCCTATTATACAGATTTTTTTCAGTTTTTCTAAATTTGCAAAATGGCGGAAATAAAGAAAAAACGTTGAAAACCCTATAAAAAAAATATTTTTCAAAAACAGACTCGCGAGGTCTACAAGCTTCATAGAACCACTAGAGTATATTCGTTTTGCACCTTACGTATCAGGTTTAGCACCAAAGTGCACCCACCTAGGCCGATTGCAAATCTATACGGCCGATAGCGTAGCGCCCACGCCAGGTCGACGACCTCACGACGTCTGACTCAGCCCTTACCGGTTGTAGGTAGGGCCGAAGATGCAACTCTTCAACTGAATGGAGGGAATCCAGTGTTGCCAACTTAGCTACTTTATAGCTAGATTTAGCAATTTTTTTGATGTTACAAGTGCTAAAAGTTTAATTTTTTTTTTTAAATTTGTTGCTAAACTTTTTAGCAACTTTTGGTTGCTGGCCAGAGCGGTGAAAAAAAGGTGCCGGCCGGGAATCCCCGAAAAATAAACTAGTAACAATAAACACCTACAAGAGTGAGCGAGATAACGTATCATGCGAATTGCTTACTCGTATTAAATTCGAGCGGAACCATTGTCTGACTATAGCCTGTTGGGATTCCCCTTTTACTACTTTCATAGGTCTGTGTTTCAATTTCATTTTATTCTTTTCATTCCATTGATCGTCAAATTGTCAATTAAGTAGTTATATAGTCTCATATTAAATACAGTATTACTATTATAGTTTAATGCTGATTTATGTGTGTTTTATTTTGTTTTAATAAAAGATCGCTGTGTGATTTATAGTAATCATGTAAATCGGTATATATTTTTACTCTCCCTCTCTGTCTCCGTCTCCCACTCCCACTCCCACTCCCTCTCCCTCTCAGTGCTCCCTTTCGTTATAAAAGGAACCACTGTGCAAAATTTCAAGTTTCTAGCCCTTATAGTTTAGGCCCTGCGTACTTATAACCGAAAAGTGCAGTGGTTCGTTCCCCGCTCGACACTTGGCCTTGGCTCTGTCCATTCCTTAAGTCCTTACGGAATAATGGTGTAATTGTGTGTCAGTAATCACATTAATAAACCCTCTGTTCTGAGGTCACGGACCGAGAAGAAACGAGCGGCCCGCGGTCGAAATTCTTCATACATTAACATAGCACAGTCGCGATCTTCAACCGTAGCGAAATCCCATTTTTAACGTGTCGGCCCAAAGTTAATCCGATTAATTAAAGTAGTAAAAGATTAATTTGATTTAGAATAATTATTCATAATCAAATCGAAATTGAATGTATTATTACAACACCTATACAGATTAAAAACACAAGTTATGACAAAAATTTATAGTAATATTTATTTATCACTATAATCCTTTTTCAACATCATCATCATCATCTCAGCCGCGTAACGTCCACTGCTGGACATAGGCCTCTCCCAAGGATTTCCTAAGTGACCGATCAAGAGCTGTTTGCATCCAGCGCTTTCCAGCGACCTTGGTCAGGCCGTCTGACCACCGTGCGGGAGGGTGGGTGTCCTACGCTTCGCTTGCCAGTACGCGGTCGCCATTCGAGAACCTTTTTTCACCTTTTAGAAATTTTTGAAAACAGAAAAAGAATTGCTCTCGCTTCGCTCGTTCAATCAACAAAATTACCGGAGTTAAAACCGGTTCTTTGACATAAAAAAACACAAACACTCTCGTCACTCACTGTTTTTTTTTTTTCTTTTTTTTTTCGAGTGTAAGTGGCCAACACTGGTGTCAGATTTTTCAGGCTGCCTAAAGGCATCTGACATAGCTTGACGACTGCCATACAATGATGACAGCCGGGACCAACAGCTTATACGTGCCTTCCGAAGCACGAAGGAGCTCGAGAAATTTTTGTGCCACTTGTGGCCACCCATCCAAGTGCGGACCACGCCCGGTGTCGCTTAACTTGCGAAAGCGCTAGTAATGCGTACTCTCGCAGGGCCACCGAGCTCGTCATCACTCACTGTACGTCCGAACAAAAGGCCTATTGGGGTCACTTCGTACGCGGAAACGCAAGGAATTATCAGCATGCCTTTCTCTCCACTCGTTGCATAATAACAACATTATAACAGCCTTTTAATGTTATGTAGGGCGATCGCGATAGCACAGAGGAGACCAATGTGTTGAAACATACATACAATGCGAAACAAATAAGTTGAACAAAAATGGCGGACTTCAAAGCATTTTTGTACATATTCCCGACGTGTAAATTGAACTAAAATGGAGGTCGTCGGCGCATTATTTGTACTTGCGCTGATAACCTACGTGCCGGTAATTTGTACAAAAATGCTTTGAAGTCCGCCATTTTTGTTCAACTTATATGTGTCGCATTGTACACTAATGGCTCTTAGAGCTGTTAGACCTCGCGAGTCATCCACAATCCGTTGTTTATTGGATAAAAAAGTTGTTCAGACAAAAAACCGCATCGAAATCGTTCCATTCGTTCGAACGATGTAAATATAAATAAATAAATATGTAGGGGACAAATAACACTGATTGAGCGAGCCCCAAAGTAAGTTCGTGACTTGTGTTATGGGATACTAACTCAACGATACTATATTTTATAACAAATACATGTATAGATAAACATCCAGACCCAGAAAAATTTGAAAAAGGCCATTTTCCAACTTGCCCTGACCGGGGATCGAACCCGGGACTTCAGGGTGGCGGACTAGCATGGTGACCACTACGCCACGGAGGTCGTCCCACGATGTCACAGACAGACATAAGCGTCAAACTTATAACACCCCTCTTTTTTGTCGTTGGTTATAAAAACACATTGCTCCTTGCAAACTTTTAGCTATAAAAACTAACTACACTACCCTCGCAGAAAGTGTCACTGAATATTAACCATCTGACCTCAAAAACCCTTCAAAGGGTAGAAGTGGGTCGGGTTTTTGCGTCGGTGTTTTCGCTCGGGTATTACCTTCTTTGTTCCGATGGGGAGGGTTGATGAAACTGTGAATATATCTATTTCGTACATGGCCGTTTTTAGCTTTAACATTGCGTGACGTGTGTTTTGCGTTCATATAAAAAGTAATAAAAAAAAAAGAATGTGGTGTCGTGGGACACCAGGTAGGAACGAAGTTCCTTTGGCTAATGTAGAATCGAAACAATGTGTATACGACTGTCGCGCCTGCGCACGTCTCATTTAACGAGGTCATCCTTACGGTTTTACTATCACATTTTTTTCAGTTCGGTCGCGCAGCAAAATCCCTATCTCCTCCAAGCCTGCCGTAAGGAACTTCGTTCCAAAAAAGAAGAAAAAAATATTGCCGACTTATTTTATTGCAGGAGATTCTTCCATATTTCCAAAGTTCTTTATCATTCTTCATTCTTCACCAAATTAATATAGGACCTAATTTGTACTAAAGGCTTTCAAATAGAAAAAAAAATCATCAAAAGGGGTCAATACAACAAGTCATTATTAAAAAAAAACCTGACTGCTTTTTTATATACCCGTGTCACTCACTCTCAGAATTTAGAAGAATCTAACGACACCTCTCAAGTTAAAATCCATCGAGCCGTTCAGGCTGCAGAGCGTGCCAAACCATTATACATAAAACATGACCCTCGTTCTGTCGCAGTCGGGTAAAAAGAAACGCAGGGTGAATTGATAACCTCCTTTTTTAATCCTGGTTAAAATAATAACGTTATTTTTTTCTACAACAAAGATTTTGTTTGAATATTTAACTATTTAAACTAAACACTATTTGACAATAATATTAATAAAAAAATTGTCCAGATTTCTGGCTGTTTTCACCTAGTTACAGGTCGCATTTCTCGACAGATTCTCGTGAAGTTTTGTGGGCTTGTTCGATAATAATATAGAATATTTTGGATCGATTCCGTTGTTCGAATTTTTTTTTATAATGGTTGAAATATGGGACTAAAAACTTTAAAAAATCATACTCAAAAATATTGTTAAACTAACTTTCTCGACCGATTCTCGTGAAATTTTGTGGGAAGATTTGATAATTTTATAGAATATTTTTATTCGATTCAGTTGTTGGAAATTTTTCATAATGGCGGAAATATGGGTTTGAAAACTTTCAAAAAATCATACTCAAAAATATCATAAAACTTTTTGATACCCGTTTAAAGTTTTTTTCCGATAAATTTCACCGAGTTCAGCTCACAGAGCCACTAGTAATAAGATTATATAGTTTGTTTTTCGATTGTGCTAGTGGCCAACACTGGTGTCAGATTTTTCAAGCTGCCTAAAGGCATCTGTGATGGCTTGACGACTGCCATACAGTGATGATAGCCGAAACCAACGACTTATACGTGCCTTCCGAAGCACGGAGAAGCTCGATATTTTTGTCACCTATTCAAGTACGGACCACGCCCGATGTCGCTTAACTAAAGCGATAAATAAAGGCTAAAACCTAAAAAGTGGCCAAAACTGGACTCAGATTTTCCAGGCTGCCTAAAGGCATCTGACATAAGTCAAAAGTCAAAATAGTCACCCATTCAAGTGCGGACCACGTCCGGTGTCGCTTAACTTGCGAAAGTGTTAATGATGGGCATTCCCGCTGGTTCACCGAGCTCCTCCTTCGTCATCATCAGCATCATCATTTCAGCCGCATAACGTCCACTGCTGGACATAGGCCTCTCCCAAGGTTTCCAAAATGACCGATCTAGAGCGGCCTGCATCCAGCGCTTTCCAGCGACCTTAGTCAGGTCGTCAGACCACCTTGTGGGTGGGTGTCCTACGCTTCGCTTGCCAATACGTGGTCGCCATTCGGCAATCGGTTCGTCGAGCCATCCTTCGTCATGTTATATTATAATTATTACACCACATTCGGGCGTCCCTTAGCAACAGTAGCATTATGTTAACCTGATTAAGTTAATTAACCTTAATTAAAGCATGAATGTGCTCTGTGTACTAGGGTCATGCACCAGGAAATATCACTTTAGTCATTAAACAAAAAAATATCGACAAATTCCTATACTCATCATCATCATCATCCTCACGTATTCCCGGTTGCATCCTCAGCAGTAACGCTTCAGAGCCCGGGGTCCGCTACCTAACCAAGGAGATTTGACGAGGTTACTGGTTTTTACACAGAGCGACTGCCGTCTGACCTCCACAACCCAAAGGGCAAACCAGGAACCAATCCTTGGATAGTTTAATGATCAAACGCTAGGTGGCGTTCGGGACCCACAGTTTTACGTGCCTTCCGAAACACGCAATCATCTTTCTTTTCGGATAATCAGGTGATTCAAGTCTGCAATATCCTATCCAGACTGGAAACAACTTTTCAAAGTATGCTTCCCAGTGGGAATCGAGCCCATGACCTCCGGGTCCCAAGGCGAACGCCTTGACTGGACCACGGAGGCAGACATATTCCTATACTATCGATTTCTTATCCTAAATGTTATTGAGATGTTTTAGATAGACTTTTTTTAACTATATACTTGTATAACTTTTGTCTCATCTCTCCAGAAGTATAGAAACAGGGGGTGAAATACACTTAACGGCCTTGCTCGTACAAAAAAAAATCGACGGTAGACGACATTAATGTACACTATTAACTAATTTATTAGACATCTTTATCCTGTAAATTAAAGTTCTCCGGTTTGAAATAAGAGTTTCCAGTCCTGTAAAGAAAAAAGCTTTTTATAAAAAGTTTGAACTTTCAAAATCATACGAATGGTGAATATTTGGGTATACGCAAAAATATATATCCTCTTCTAATTTAGAAGAGATTTCTTAAATCAAGCTTTTATTATTTTTGAGTAAACATGTGGTGGAAAATCTCCCGTGTAGAAATTATTTTCCGAAAGATTTTAACAATATGAGTTTAAAATGAAAATGAAAAAAAAACGAAAAATCATTATTGGGGAATAGGAAATTCTTGATACAGTAAACATTGGCTAACGATGACACCTGCAGTAGTTAAAGTTACTGTGTCGCAGATGTCAACGCCCACCTCCAAAATGAAGTACAATTTTTCCTAGTTCTTAAAATGGACAATACTTAGAACTTCATAAGCATGCATTTGATACATAGATTTAAAATCTACTTGATCAATTTATGTTTAAGAATGACATTAAAAAATCTTTTATCATTTTTTGAGAGAATTAAATAAAGATTTTGTAATAGCCGTTAAAATAGCACATCCTAAGAAATTTCGGAAAATTCTCTACTGTAGGTTTTAATTTGAAAATTCCATACAACTGAAAATTCACAGCCCCGAATATATTTTATTCGTTACCACGTGACCATTGTACAGAGCTTTGGTATAAAGTTTAACGTTTTTGCGGGCAAATTGTGGCTTTGTTCTTTATTTATCGCTTTAGTTAAGCGACACCGGGAGCGGTCTGCACTTGGATGGGTGAGCACAAGTGGCATAAAAATTTTTTAGCTCCTTCGTGCTTCGGAGGAGCTAAAGAAATTTCGCCGTTGGTCCCGGGTGTCATCTTTGAAAGGCAGTCGTCTAGCTATGTCAGATGCCTTTAGGCAAAGTCCAGTGTTGTCTACTTCATCATCATCTCAGCCGCATAACGTACACTGCTGGACATAAGCCTCTCCCAAGGATTTCCAAAATGACCGATCTAGAGGAGTGTACCACTCAATGGGGAGGGATGAAAATTTTAAAAACGCCTGAAAATGTTCTAATACTAGGAATAACATTCAATATCAAATTTTTCGGTCCAGTCAATTAATTATAAAAATATAAATATTTTTAATCATAATATCGTACACCATTCATCTTAAATCTTAACGCCGCTCTTTGACATCTTCTCATCAGTTTTATTAAAAAACAATTTCATTACAGTTGACGACTTAACTGCCACTGTCATATGACAGTTGACAGCTTGACTGTCATTGTTATCAAAATAGTGTCCCTGTTTTACCGCAATGGCAGTTAAGTTGTCAACTGTTTAAGTGGCATCATCTTTTTACACGTCAGACAAGACGGGCAAAAGAAATGGCGGGGTTAAAAGCTGATTGGTGAACAAAATAGCGATTAAAAATATTTTATATTTTATAATTTTTGGACTGGGCCGAAAACCTGATATTTGTTTACGATAAATAGAAATGTTATTCCTAAAACTAGAAACACTAAAACAGAACATTCTGACATACCAATCTCTGTAAACGATATACCACAGAGTAGAAGTACTATATATACTAGCGTTATACCGACACTTCATCTACTTTTCGAGCGGCCGTTGGCCACTTACACACACGGTAAACAAAAACAAACAGCGTAATGTACGGTTTTGCGGGTTCGTCCGTAGTTTTAACCGACTGCCAAAAAGGAGGAGTTTATCAAGTCGTCGCAATCTTTTTTTTTATGTATGTTCACCGATTATTCGAAAACGCCTGGACCGATTCGTTTGAAAGCATACTCGTAATTGTCAGGCGATCCCATAGAAGTTTTATCAAAATCATTTGTGTAGTTACGGGGTGTAATTGGTTTTGAAAAATTATACTCGTATGCTAAGTGGTTGTTTATTACCCCCCGATTCTCGGAACAAGGTTGCGTGTTGAACCGTTTCATCGATCCAAGGTTTAGACCAAACGGCGCCTGAGGTGTTCCACCAGGTTCTACAGACACATTTTCACGTCTTTATCCCCGACGGGGTAGACAGAGCCCATGGCCGTGGGACCCAAACGCCACGTTTAGCGTGATGGTGGGTGGGTGTTAAGATGGAAAGAAGAACTCAGTAATGAAACGGCACAACTCGAGTACGGCTTATTTCATTTTACAAGCTTTTATTTAGTTTCACCTGTCCCGTTGTCTGTCGGTCTGTCTGTCTGTAATCAAATCTTGCAAGTTAAATTAGACCCACTTCCCGAGTTCCGATTGAGCTGAAACTTTGCACGAATACGTATATAACGTGACAATGCAATATTACGATGACATGGAGCTGATCTGATGATGGAGCTGGAAGGTGGCCATAGGTACTCTGTAATGAAACGACGCAACCCCATCGAGTTTGGGCTCGTTTGATTCGTCTTGAAGAGCCTTCTAGATAAAAGCTTGTTTTAAAAAAATATTTTTTTAAGTAATTACTTGTTTGTTAATGAGTAAGTATTTTGGTCTCACAATTAAGACGAAGTGGTAGCTAAAGTGGCGCCCTCATTTGAAATAAATTGTTTAAAACTAAACATGGTGATAATTAAAAATTTGATTTGTATCACTGTCTAAAAAGACCTTTAAACTATTTTATGAGTAACCTTTGAAATTATTACTAATAGTACGCCTAGTTTTAAAACTGTTTTTCGCCAAAAGTGGCCACTTTTGGCGAAAAACAGTTTTAAAGCTAGACGAACTATCAATGTTACTTTCAAAGGTTACTCATAAAATAGTTTAAAGGTCTTTCTAGACATTTATACAAATCAAATTTTTAATTATCACCATGTTTAGTTTTAAACAATTTATTTCAAATGAGGGCGCCACTTTAGCTACCACTTCGTCTTAAAGCTTGTACAAAAAAATATATTTTTTCAAAAATCTTATTATGTACTATGCCTTTATCTTGTAACCCACATTCAGATCTGTGTGTGTGCGGTTGACTGGTAGACAGGCAGGCAGACAATGTATTCTAACAACGCTTTTAGTGTTAACTTCGCCTATTGTTCCGTACAATTTGTATTTGATGAACAATAAAGATTAACCCCCAAATTCATAAAAAAATTACAAATGTTTGCTAAAACTACTTTAGTTAAAATATGTTTTGTCTCGTTCTTTCTATGTCAAGTATTGAGAAGAGGAAAAGGGACGAAACATGTTTTAGCTAAAATGGGTTTAGCAAACGGTTGTAGTTTTTTATGAATATGAGGGTAAATAAATAAATCTACTAGCGCACTAGTTTTTTTTTTTTAAACTTGTGTCCCTGCAATCCCTTTTATTTATAACACACCTGTTACAGGTGCACGCATCAACCCCCAAGTGTCCGTTGACCCCGCATCGATCCGATGTTTTGTTAGTTACAGGTGACGTCATGCGAAGGGGCGGTGAATTAGTGCGTTGGTGGGCTTGTGTAGAGGTGACTTTTGCTGTTTAAGGCTATACAAATATGTAACAAAAACCCTGTCTGATCCTTGTAGGAGCAACTCAGAATGTCAAAATGAACAACTTTTCCTATTGGACCAATGATTAAAACTCGAAAAACAAAGGTTTTGTGTCGAGATGACTTTGCTTTTAAAAGCTATACAATATGTAACGAAAACCCTGTCCAATCCTTATAGGAGCAACTCAGACTGTCAATATAAACAACTTTTCCTACGGGACCAATGCTTGAAATTCGAAAAACAAATCGACATTTTCATACGAAAGTGTTCGGCCGGCAATTTGTATGAAAATGTCTATTTTTCTCCGAGTTGCAAGCATTGGTCCCATTGGAAAAGTTGTTCATATTGACGGTCTGAGTTGCTCCTACAAGGATCGGACAGGATTTTAGTTACATATTGTATAAGTACATG
This sequence comes from Acrobasis suavella, assembly GCA_943193695.1. Classification (NCBI taxonomy): domain Eukaryota; kingdom Metazoa; phylum Arthropoda; class Insecta; order Lepidoptera; family Pyralidae; genus Acrobasis; species Acrobasis suavella. The sequence goes on from OW971954.1 coordinate 9,827,038, forward strand.
GTACGGATTTTTTAAGCCTTAATATGGAAGGAAAACATCAAATCTCTTTGGGAATGCAGTTGAAGTAGTTCTCGAGACGTAAGCTCAGGTTTGCATTTGTGTGAGTGTACACAGATAGTGAAGGTGTGACACCGGTCTGACGCACAGGACGGCCTGCGCATGGTTAACTGGTTTATACTGGTTGTTGAAACTCGGCTTGAGACACGGCACGACCCTCGCACGACGCTTTCCGCCTTCACCTTTGGTACCGCTAGCAGCTTGAAGATCCAGTTTTGTTGTGTTTGAACATTGGTGAAACACTAAGAATTATAGATAAATATAATATTACAAAGTATGGTTTCGAATTCAAATTTATCTTTATTATCATGGATATAATATCTCTTAATAATCATCAATTTGTTTTGTTGCACAATTTTTGACGTCAAAAAGTTACTTAGAGCCAAGTTTACTGCCAATTCGAAAGCGCTAGTGTAGAAGAAACGTTAACAAACTGCACTGCAGCATTTTCCCCAGGGTGAATTTTTTTTTTCTTAATAATAATATGGTTTATTAATTTCTAATCAAACATTGATTTTATTTTTATGTAATTTTTTGACTCACTTCTTTTGGCGCTCATAAACACCAACGCAACGCTGAGCTTACGCCTCGTGAACGGTATACATATTTGTCTAGATTGGTTTATATGTCATAAACAACTCAAAACCAGACAACTATCAATGTTGTATGCAACTCACGTATCATCTGCATAGCATGACGTCCTCAGCATTGTGATGGTAATATGTTTATAATAAAACGCATCACGTGTTGTACTAAGTACTCTTCGTATGTAGGTTATGACTGTTCTCTATAACTCTATTTATATGTATCAGCGAACTATAATACTGTGGAAGAGTAACTACAAACATTATCATAGTTATTATAATAAACCGTATTCCTGTGTGTGTATTATTGTTATTCAAAATATACAAATGGAAAAATGATGCCTGGAAGAATAGGCAATTGGGAAGATATGAAAATTTTAAAACTCCTGAAACTTTTTCTGGTGTTAGGAATAACATTCCTAATATATTCCTTATACGTCACATGAGAAAAGGCAAAAGAAATGAATTTTTATAATTATTAAACTGGACCGAAAAATCAGATATTTTTTTTTATAAATAGAAATGTTATTCCGACTTCATAAAAGGAGGTGGTTATTGATTCGAATGTACTTACATAAAAAAAAGATGCTGCAAGAAGCCTGTACCAAATTAAATTATTTTTTTGTTTGACAGGGCATGCTTGTCAGTCAGATGGTCCCAATTAAATTTTACTAAAATCGGTTGCGTGGTTTGGCGTAGAAATTGTTTTTTAGTTTTGAAAAATTATCAACCATTCTTAAATTTGACCACCAAGCAAGAGCCAGGCTTTTAAATGATTACACAAATACAATGTTCATTTAAAAGTCAACATTAACAAAGATCTAGGCTTCGGAGCGTTCCCACAAAACCTGCAACGTTTAAATTGACGCATTGCGCAGTATTGGTCACAACACAAACCATAAGCGTTAGCGGGTTATAAATAAATATAAAGGGCCAAATTATACTGATTGAGCTAGCCCCAAAGTAAGTTCGAGACTTGTGTTATGGGATACTAACTCAACGATACTATATTTTATAACAAATACATATATAGATGTATAAAATCCAAGATCCATCTGAAAAAGATCATTTTTCATCTTGACCTGACCGGGGATCGATCCCGGGAACTACGGAGTAGCAGCCTGGCACGGTAATCACTAGGCCGCAGAAGTCGCCAAAGAGGTTAGAATGTTTAAAATAGGTGCCCAAAGAGAAAGAGGGAGATTTCTGTAGTTATACGTATTTATTGGTACTTGCTTAAAGCTAGTACGAGTACCTGTTGGAACAGAGGGAGGAATAAAATTTTCTATTTCATTTTTGCCAGCATGTAGGTCCAAAACTGGCGGCAGCCACGGCTGTACCAAAGGTTTCTCCAAATAAGGGAAGCAATTGTCCTTTAAAGGTGAACGCACACATATCCGAGCCGAACGCGTCGAACGAGCCGAACGAAACGAATTTTAGAATTCCTTATATGAAACCTCGCACACCGAATCTGCGAGAAACCCAGAATTCCTAGACGAATTTGGTTGACGTCATGAAATACGGGCGCGGGTGATGCGATAGAATCGATCGAATCGCCTGCATTTCGACAATGACAAGTGTTTGCGCTAGCTAGGGCAAGAATTATGCGATCGAGTAACTACTTCGATTTATTTAAAATGTTACAAAAATGATTGATTCTAACATAATTGATTGATAAAGCACTGACAAAAAAATCTATTCAAGATTCATCACAATTTACATGTTATTACAGGGCGACAGGTGTAAAGGAAATGGAAACAATTCTTTCGGCGCGGTCGATTGTTTCGGCGCGGTCGTTTCTTTCGGTGCGGATAGATATACGAGGCCTTTAAAACTTATGATAAGTGTGCGTTCACCTTAAACCGGACTATGTACTATTTAAGTTCAACTTTACTAGGAAACCTAACATTGTCATTGGTAAAAACGGTTAGTCGTTATAAACGAAGTCATTCTATCCGTATACTTTAAGCGAATGGTGGAAGACTTGTAATTTAGACCAAACACCAAATTGCGAAAGGAAGCGCTCGTTTTGTCATTGACCGAGTGCGCGCAGTTTTGCACAGGTCTCGTGTAATAGCTATCGCAGTTTCCAATGTGCAATATTTTGATACTTATTATCTTGTCAGCTAAGGGGCCGAATATTCTTCTACGCTGTAATCTAACTGCGCTAACTCCCCCACAATATCTTTTAGTCTACAAAAAGTTTGGCTAGAAGGAATCGCTTTAGTGATAGCTAAATACTGTGGCTAAGGGGCCGATCATTCTTCCACATTGTAATACTCTAACTGCGCCAACTCCCCCACATCTTTTATAGTCTACTTTACAAAAAGTTTGGCTCGAAGGAATCGCTTTAGTGATAGCTAAATACTGTGACTAAGGGGCCGATCATTCTTCCACACTGTAATACTCTAACTGCGCCAACTCCCCCACATCTTTTATAGTCTACTTTACAAAAAGTTTGGCTCGAAGGAATCGCTTTAGTGATAGCTAAATACTGTGACTAAGGGGCCGATCATTCTTCCACACTGTAATACTCTAACTGCGCCAACTCCCCCACATCTTTTATAGTCTACTTTACAAAAAGTTTGGCTCAAAGGAATCGCTTTAGTGATAGCTAAATACTGTGACTAAGGGGCCGATCATTCTTCCACACTGTAATACTCTAACTGCGCCAACTCCCCCACATCTTTTATAGTCTACTTTACAAAAAGTTTGGCTCGAAGGAATCGCTTTAGTGATAGCTAAGTACTGTGACTAAGGGGCCGATCATTCTTCCACACTGTAATACTCTAACTGCACCAACTCCCCCACATCTTTTATAGCGTACTTTACCCAAAGTTTGGCTAGAAGGAATCGCTTTAGTGATAGCTAAATACTGTGGCTAAGGGGCCGATCATTCTTCCACACTGTAATACTCTAACTGCGCCAACTCCCCCACATCTTTTATAGTCTACTTTACAAAAAGTTTGGCTCGAAGGAATCGCTTTAGTGATAGCTAAATACTGTAGCTAAGGGGCCGATTATTCTTCCACACTGTAATACTCTAACTGCGCCAACTCCCCCACATCTTTTATAGTCTTCTTTACAAAAAGTTTGGCTCGAAGGAATCGCTTTAGTGATAGCTAAATACTGTGACTAAGGGGCCGATCATTCTTCCACACTGTAATACTCTAACTGCGCCAACTCCCCCACATCTTTTATAGTCTACGTTACAAAAAGTTCAGCTTTTCAGTTTTTGTTTGAAAGGGTATACTTCTTAAGTGGTCCCATAGAATTATTGTCAAAATTATGTAGCTTGGCGATCTCTGTGGTCTAGTGGTCATAATGCCACGCTGTTAGACCGGAGGTCCCGGGTTCGATCCCTGGTCAAGTATTGGTCACAACACAAACCATAAGCGTTAGCGGGTTATAAATAAATATAAAGGACCAAATTATACTGATTGAGCTAGCCCCAAAGTAAGTTCGAGAATTGGGTTCGATCCCTGGTCAAGTCAAGATGGATAATGATCTTTTTCAGATTGACCTGGGTCTTGGATGTTTATCTATATATGTATTTATTATAAAATATGTAGCGTTGAGTTAGTATCCCATAACACAAGTCTCGAACTTACTTTGGGGCTAGCTCAATCTGTTCGAATTTTCCGTGTATATTTATGTATTTATATGGGAGCGAAGTCGGATTTAGTTTTTAAAAATTGTATACACTGTAACTCTCTAACTGCGCCAACTCTCCCAGATATTTTAAAGTCTTCTTTGGCCAAAGGTTGGCTGGAAGAAATAAATCTCTTTAGTGATATCACACCGCCTTTATACCTACCAGATTTTAAATCTACTTTTGATTATTGTGATACTTAGTTGAACAAAATTTTTTTTTATCTTATCATGGAACGAGCGAGCGAAGTTCTCCGAGTATACTTGAACAATCCGCCGTTTGTTTGTTTGTTCGACTGTAACTTGAGTATAGAGCGTAAAGACGTAACCAATAGAATTTTTAAGTTCGAACATGAGCCATATCGGTCAAGTGTTTGCTGAGATATGGGGTCCGCGAGTTCACAGTTCGGGGCGAATTATTAGTATATTACTTCGCGCTGAATTTTTTGAGTTTTAAAGTCACTTTTTGTCATTCTATTGAACGCCTCAGAAGCGTTGCGTTGAGGTGGTGCTCTACTCTCTTAATGTCAGGGTCGAGCATTTTACTGGACTTCAAACTGTCTCTTTTTTATATCACTGAAAGGTACTGTTATTTTGAAAATGCACCAAACACCCCTCTCCGCCTTCTCTTCTTCCCAACATTGTGAAAAATTCGAGGTTTTTTGGCTGTAACTTTATATGCGAATGGATCCATGAGGTTGTGCTACGTGTGGAACAAGCCTTACAATGAAAATTTGCTCACTGGAAAAATACTGTAACGCAGTTACTTACTTAGTTCCGAGCACTTCCGATGAACCACCTGTTGTGCACTCTCGATGCGCTTGCGCACGCATGCGATCTGCATAGTTTAAGTTTGTATTTTCACTTGCTGCATTATGTATTAGTCACAATGGTTTACTATGTATAGTCCTGTATTCACCAAATTGTATGGGCACTGGGGTATGCTTTGCCGTGTATTGTTAGCCTACATGACTGCCTCCGTTGTCCAATGGTCAGGCGTTCGCCTTGTGATCGGAGGTCGTGGGTTGGAATTCTATTGGAAAGCACACTTTGTGAAAAATTGATTCCAGTCTGGTTAGGATATTGCAAGCTTGAATAACCTGATTATCCGAAAATAATTGGCCAAATGCGTGTCGGGCCACGCGCAGAGAAGCGTTTCGTAGTTACGAATGCCAACTGTGAGTTCATGGCACTAAAAACGTCTAAAAACTAATTTTCTATTGAATTTTATACATTACTAGCTTTTGCCCGCGGCTTCGCCCGCGTAGGGGTGTAATTTATCAAAATCCTTTCTTAGGGGATGCCTACGTCATAGGAGCTTTATGCATGCAAAGTCTCAGCCCGATCGGTTTAAAATTGACAAAGTTTCATACAAACTTTCATCCCCTATTTTATCCCCTTGGGGGTAGAATTGATCAAAATCCTTTCTTAGCGGATGCCTACTTCATAACATCTACCTGCATGCCAAATTTCAGCCCGATTCATCCAGTGGTTTGGGCTGTGCGTTGATAGATCACTATGTCAGTCAGTCAGTCACCTTTGAATTATATATATTTAGATATAAGTTTAAATTTAATTTTTTTTCAATATTTGATTTTACCACGTTTTCTGCATAATTAATATACGTCCATGCCAAATCACAGCTTTCTAGTTCTTGTAGTAGCTGAGTAAAATCGCGGACGGACAGACCGACAGACATGGCGAAAATATAAGGGTTCCTTGTTTACTACGGAACCCTAAAAAAAGATAATTCCATGTTTCGGAAGGCACGTTCATCCGAATATGTAATTAACTAGCTTTTGCCCGCGGCTTCGCTCGCGTAGGGGTGCAATTTATCAAAATCCTTTCTTAAAGGATGCCTACGTCATAGTAGCTTTATGCGTGCAAAGTCTCAGCCTGATCGGTTTAAAATTGACAAAGTTTCATACAAACTTTCATCCCCTATTTTATCCCCTTGGGATATCCCTTGGGGGTAGAATTGATCAAAATCCTTTCTTAGCGGATGCCTACGTCATAACATCTACCTGCATGCCAAATTTCAGCCTGATCCGTCCAGTGGTTTAGTTTAGGCTGTGCGTTGATAGATCACTATGTCAGTCAGTCAATCACCTTTGAGTTATATATATTTAGAAGATATACATAACATCGGTCTAAATATGTAGTTTCACCATCCATCATTAGATGGTGTCGTTGGGTGTTTTTTTAATTGGCCTGGCAAGTAAACCAGTTGTCTAGGCCGGACACTGATCGTATAAGTCTTTTTGACACAAAGATCTTATAAGGCTTTTTGACGCAAAGATCGTATAAGACTTTTTGACGCAAAGATCTTATAAGACTTTTTGACGCAAACATCTTATAAGACTTTTTGACGCAAAAATCATATAAGACTTTTTGACGCAAAGATCGTATAAGACTTTGACGCAGACCGAAAGGCAGGATATTATTCTATTTCTAGCCTATACTGTCCCACTGCAGGGCAAAGGCCTCCCTTCCAGCACTCCAACTCTCTCGAGGGCCTTTGAGGCCCTGCAGTAGGAGTCAAGGTAATTATTGTATTGAGGAGCAATAAAGTATTGAGTATTGATTAATTTATGCGAGCAACGGTTTTTACTGACCTTATCTTCTTTGATGGATGCTTTTTAGAGAAGTGGTATTAAGATTCTGTGACAATCCTTACTCTCACTCGTCTGTCGTGTCTGTCGCTTCAACCACTGCACGCTTCAACTATTGAACTGATTTAGATGAAATTAATATGGATATAGTTTGAGACCTGGTGAAGGACATAGGATAGTTTTGATCCCAAAAATGATCCATAAAGGGAATTAAAATGGGAGCGGAATTTTGTTTGGGGACTCCTATTTTGCCACACATAAGTAGACTTTATTACAAAGTACTAAATTTACGCAGACAGAGTCACGGGTAAAAGCTAGTAAATAATTAGAAAGATTAAGGGCGAGTAAAGAGGATTTGAAAAAGAAGTTTTGGAAAATTGTGTTGTGAGCATTTTCTAACCTCATTATCAGAATATCATAGAAGAGTTCTAAAGTGCAATATGAGTCAAAAAGCCCAAACTCCTCTAATTTCGACCATATTTTAATAAAGAGGGTGCTTTTACTCCTGTAAACGACGTGAAACTTTTGAAGGCGGAAGCATGGTACACGTAAATTTACTTATTCAAAAACCATTATTCCAAAAGTTACCTTGCGGTATAGACATAAACATGAACCAGACATAAAAAGAATTACAAACACAGAAACCCCGGCTGTATGCCCGCACACGCCGCCTACAGCGCCCGCGTAAAAAATTAAAAAGTTCGTGAAATTTAAATTTGGAACGGCGGAAGCGCATTCCGCGCTCGCCCCTTGACTATTTCGGTCGTGTTCTATAAAATCTTTTTTTGGTTTAAATATGTAAATATGGCGCGTTTACCAGCCAGTTTGTTTTGACAGGCGTCTGAGTGCGCTCTCTTGTTAGATAATACGTAGTGATGGATTTAGCGATAATTTTATTGGCGTTTTAAATTAACTTTGTTGTTGTTTTAGTAGTACGGCTAACTGACGTTTATGGAGAAGGAAATCATGCTACAACCCAAAAGGGGTACCCGATTAAGCTTTTAATTTTAGAGCAGACGTTTTATTGATTTCTCGCTGTCGCTCAAATTACTTTATTTAGACAACAGTGATTCTTCTTGTTTCTTAACGGTGGGGGATGCACCAGGCTTAGAAGTTTCGCCTTAAGCGTTTGTTTGATACAACGTAAAACATATATAACATATATAATAGAGACATAAAAGTCATGAACCTTACTTTTATGTCTCGATCGAGTCTTTCTCGGTCTTCCTGGACCTGTTCTTCCTTCTGAATCTTTCTGTTTAGTAAGTTTTTAAATAAGGAGTCATGTCATGATACACTGGAAAACAAGATTTTGTCACAAGCATACTTGCAGCGATTTCTAAAATAATTCAGTACACAAAATATGAATCTAGTTATAAAAAATGTGTAGGACGTCTAAAATTTCAAATATAACACGTCAAAAATTCAAATTTCTTATTTTGTCGGTAATTTTAAAATTATACCATAAATTCAGTTAGGTGTTTTCCGATTTTCAAATACCATTTTAACACTGTACAAACCTTACATTTTATAATATTTTTTACATCATTGCTAAATTATTTAAAAAAATAGACTTATTACAGATTTTTGAGGGTCCGTATAACGCCATACAATGCGCGCAGTATACAATGTATGGGAAATATTATGGTAACTTTAATCTTTCTATATCGCTATACATAAAAAAGGTATAAAGGTAAAACAGATTTTGTTTTGATTTTGAAGGCTGATTACATCATTTTAAGTTACAAAATTGAATAGCCTGCACTATTAGTTATTTAATATAAATAATTAAAAAATGAATTTGGGAAAAACGGATTTTTGATATAACATTATTCCCAATTCTGACTTCCTAGAAACAAAAGTTAATTATGTCCATACACACTATACAAAAATCTGTAAGACAATTAGTCTTGTTCCAGTGGGAAAAAAATATGTAGAATTTTGTCGACCAGTGATATTACTGTATCTGTGAAACAGTACAAATAAATGGTAAGATCATTATTTTACCTTTGATATAATTTATCGTGTAAAAGTGTCTGTTTAGGTCTAATTACCAGAGGTCGGAATTAGGTAGTTATTTGTGTACTTACATTGATTTCACACAGCGAAAGAATAAAGGGGATATGCCTTAAATCCCGGGATTAATTTTAAAGAGCAGAAATCCCGTGTATTCTTAAATAAAAAGTTATTTACTTCTACACAATTTAAACCACTGCACGCGCGACGTTGCCAATGTGTAAAAACGATTAAAAACACTAATGTAGGTATATATTTATAAAAACTGTATGTTAATTAACTTTGTTTTATTTGTCTTTTCTGTCTCTTTTTATTATTATTAATTTGTAATATTGTTGGCAACACAAGATTGTCCGTTAGAAATCCCGGTAAGATCCATATTTATATCAACATTTCGATGCAAGTACATAAATAACTCTACCTAATTCCGACCTCTGCTAATTACTGAATCGTTAAACATTTTTTTTTATTTGTTACCAGCATTCTGCTGCATTCTCGGAGATTATACTAAAATAGTGTATGTTCTAATAAAAATTATTAACTTGTAAGCGTCACTGTCACATCTACATCCGATTAACCGACCGGTTGTCATTGTGTGTGTCACTAACACTACAACAGAAAACTTCTATAATGGTAACAGTTAGTGTCAACGTGATTTAGCATTTACTGTCACCGTCGCGTGCCGCGTACCATTGAGCATTCGCGTGAATTCTAATAACCCCAAATGCGTGACTATTGCCGTTTTACTATTTACATTCGAATGATTAAATTTTTAAAATGAATTGTTGTATTTTTAGCGTTGTATTTTCAGTAGCCTCATCGTATTTACTGAGTCCAGGAGTCCAGAGAGAATAGTGAAAATAGAACTGTTGTTATGTCTAAAAATAAAAGGGTCGATTTATTTTGTTAGGTTACGATGTAACCATTGTGTCTACTGTTAGGAGAATATCTTTTAATTCATTCCTTCCTCTTTTATTTTTTGCTTTGTCGTTTGCTATTGAAATCATACATAGAGATGTAAAATTACGGATTATATGTATACTAAATGATCAATAATTAAATTAGTATTTTTCATGTTTTTTTTTCAATGAATAATTCCAATAAATATAACGTTGGATATGGTAAAATACGGTAAAACATGATCTAATTTTTATAATACCGGACCTACATCTTTAATCATACATAAATACATACGTAAACTTTTTGAAAATACCAAAACGACTGTCTTTATAAACAAAAGTCTAAGCGGACGAAGTCGCGGGCAAAAGCTAGTATTTTTTTTTTAAATAACAAATAACACTGATTGAGCTAGCCCCAAAGTAAGTTCGAGACTTGTGTTATGGGATACTAACTCAACGATACTATATTTTATAACAAATACATATATAGATAAACATCCAAGACCCAGGACAATTTGAAAAAGGGCTTTTTCCAACTTGCCCTGACTGGGGATCGAACCCGGGTCCTCTGGGTGGCGCGGACTAGCATGGTGACCATTACGCCACGGAGGTCGTCATATATAAACACATACTCCTAATGCGGCCGCAAGACCCAAAATTCTCTGAGCATTTTGGGGTTCTGTGGCTCTAAGAAAACAGAGCCCAGGGCAGCGAGACTCAAAGGCCACTTTTATCATGAGACGTGACGGTGGTAAAAAAGATAGGAATGTATCAAAAATCAAAATAGAGATGGGTTCCTAGAAGCATCGCTTATTTACCCGACTGCGCCGGAAGGAGGGTTATGTTTTTCGAGAGTATGTATGTATGTTTAATTGTATGGCACGCTCTGCAGCCTGACCGGCTCGATAGATTTAAGCGTGAGAGGTGTCGTTAGATTCCTATTTGCTGTGAGATTGACACTGGATATATCAAAAGGCAGTCGGGTTACTTGTCTTTTTTTTTAATGACTTGTTACCTACGTGATTCACTTTTCCCCTTGATCGGCTTTAACGATCTGCGCGGGTAGTAAAGCAGTTTGTACATCATCATCCGAGCGTATTTCCGTTTGCATCCTCAGCGATAACGCTTCAGAGCCCGGGGTTCGCTACCTAAGCAATGTGTTAGACGAGGTTACTGGTTTTTACACAGAGCGACTGCCGTCTGACCCCCGCAACCCAAAGGGTAGATCAGAACCAATCCTTGGATGTTTGAGCAAACTCTAGTTGGCGTTAGGGATCTTTCTTTTCGGATTCAAGCCGGCAATATACTAACCAGACTGGAAACAACTTTTCACAAACTATGCTTTCCAGAGGGACTCGAACCCACTATCTCCGGATCACTAGGCGAACGCTTTGACCACTGGACCACGGATGCAGCCAGTGAAGCAGATTGCACCTTGAAAGTTTTTTCGTTTCTACCAGACCAGCATGAAAGAGATGTAATAAACTCCATGGAATCTACAATCCTCGACAAATCCTCTCATTTATTGTCCAGCAACTTCACACTGGCGTCCGTTATTTTCTCCACTATTCTAATAATAGTGTGCGGTGTCATCGCAAACATATAAAATGTATAGAAGGTAATCTTCATACTACTTAATCAATGGTACTGTCTACTGTGCAATGGTACAGGTGGTCTGGAGTGTACTAATGGATGGATACATCGGTACCATTTGTACAATCAATGGTTCTAGTTTGATAAATCAGTGGTACTACCCAATGGTACAGGTGGTCCGGCGGCTTATTGTTGTGTAAGTGGCCAAGAGTGGTGTCAGATTTTGCAAGCTGCCTAAAAGAATCTGACAAAGCTTGAGGACCATTTGAAGTATATCGGATAAAAAAGTTGTTCAAACAAAAAAGTTGCGTCTTAAAAACGGTGACAAAAAGTTTTATGTAAATTTTTCGATATGTTTGAAATATTTTCATGTATCGACAAAATGATTCTATATACAATGTTCTTTTTAATTAAGTACAAATATTTTAAGAGGTGATTCAGTCCATCATTTTGAACAACTTTTTCCAATAAATATATATCGAAATACGAAAATTTTTTTTGCCTTTTTCATAGTAACGATATCTCGTGACTACTTCGATCTGTATGAGAACCTAAATATTTTTTTTCGTATTTCGATATATATTTATTGGGCAAAGTTGTTCAAAATGATGGACTGAATAACCCCTTAAAATATTTGTACTTAATTAAAAAGGACATTGTATATAATTATCCAACATGCTCACAAAATGTCATGAGAGAGTTAGAGAAATGTGAGAACAGATTGACTGACTGACTGTACAAAAACATTCTTGTCAATAACGTTTTTGTACGTCTGTAAGTTAATCTGTCCGAAAATCCGAGAATTTCTCGGCGAATCTCGAAATTGAGACGATTCGCTCGCTCGGTCAATTATGTTCGAATAAGAAAAGTTAAACTTCTGTTCATTGCACGTTTGCTGTCTCTGTGTCCATACTGCGTTCCATGACCTGTCGTAAACTTATACCAGTTCCCGGTTCTAGCTAGGACAATCTTCGTATGCCATTTATTGCGTATACTTTCATGTTTTTATCTAAATATTGACGACATTAAAGTGCTTACGCTAAATAATGAAATAAGAAATGGTGAAATACCACGTGAGTTGGTCTTGAACTCCCGGGTCTTTAAAACGACTACGACTGCTGCTCAGTTCTCATCAATAAATAAATAAATATATATGGACAAATCACACAGATTGAGCTAGCCCCAAAGTAAGCTTAAGCTTGTGTTATGGGATACTTACCCAACGGTACTATATTTTATGATAAATACATAGGTATACAGATTAACACCCAAGACCCAGGACAACTTGAAAAAGGCTATTTTCCAACTTGCCTTGGCTGGGGATCGAACCCAGAACCTCCAGACGGTCTAGCGTGTTGACCATTACGCCACGGAGGTCGTCTTATCAATATCAATATCTGAAAGTTTATTTGAAAACAAACCTTTAAGGGGCTACCTGAATTTTTCGGGGTCCAGTGCTGCCCCTATTTGAAATAAATCATTTAAAAGGAAACGGAGATATAAATTAAAATTTTGTCTTGATCAGACCCTGGATAACCCTTCAAACTATTTTATAAACTACTGTTAACAGTTTAAAGTGAGAACGTGAAGCTTTTCTACGCACAATTGCGAAAAACGGCCACTTTTGGCGTATGTGCGTAGAAAAGCTTCATGTTCTCACTTTAAACAGTAAACAGTAGTTTATAAAATAGTTTGGAGTGTTATCTAGGGTCTGATCAAGACAAAATTTTTATTTATATCTCCGTTTCCTTTTAAATGATTTAATTCAAATGGGGGCAGCACTGGACCCCGAAAAATTCAGGTAGCCCCTTAAGTCCATTTGGTTAGGCCTGTGTCACTCCCTGTTTAGGTATCGAAAATATACCTAAATTATTACTATGCGCGCGGCGACCACTTCGAAGGGGAAAATTCAGTTACATGAATCGTTTGTCCTGAGTAATAAGAATGAAATTGGCTTTCAATGGATGTCTAGGTATCTAAACGAGGAGATCAGAACTCCTCACGAGTTCTGACGGTAGCTTAGCGCTGACCACATTAAGTAGATATTTCTTTGAATTAATTTTCTGAGTAAATCCATTTGGTTAGGTATTTAAAAGAATGTAAACAATCTTGATATGTCTTTTTATTGAAATATACACTTTATAAATCAACTAGCTTTTGCCCGCGGCTTTGCTCGCGTAGGGGTGTAATTTATCAAAATCCTTTCTTAGGGGATGCCTACGTCATAGTAGCTTTATGCATGCAAAGTCTCAACCCGATCGGTTTAAAATTGACAAAGTTTCATACAAACTTTCATCCCCTATTTTATCCCTTTGGGGGTAGAATTGATCAAAATCCTTTCTTAGCGGATGCCTACCTCATAACATCTAACTGCATGCCAAATTTCAGCCCGAACCGTCCAGTGGTTTGGGCTGTGCGTTGATAGATCACTATGTCAGTCAGTCAGTCACTTTTGAGTTATATATATTTAGATTTAGATAGAAGATAGAAGAAGATACTCTTGCAAATTACAAAAAATAAATAAATGTTATTTATAATTTATGAAATAAACAATTTGTAATTTGCAAGCTATTGATTTATAAAGTGTATATTCCAATAAAAAGACATATCAAGATTGTTTACATTCTTTTAAATACCTAACCAAATGGATTTATAGTAACATAGTAACAACAACACAAAGAGTGTACTAAAAAGAGTACTTTTTAGGTGGTCCCATAGAAATTGTATCAAAATAGGTTTTTTTTTTTAAATAAATAAATATATATATCGGGACAAATAACACAGATTGAGCTAGCCCCAAAGTAAGTTATAGACTTGTGTTATGGGATACTAACTTAACGATACTATATTTTATAACAAATACATATACAGATAAACATCCAAGACCCAGGACAATTTGAAAAAGGCCATTTTCCAACTTGCCCCGACCGGGGATCGAACCCGGGACCTTTAGGTGGCGGACTAGCATAGTGACCACGACGCCACGGAGGTCGTCGAAATGTTATGTTGGTTGTTGTTGGAGTCGGTTTTTCTTTTTGAAAAATTATTACTATTGGCAGGTACTCGTATCTCATGATTGCATCCCAATTTGGCTAAAAAGGTCATACAAAATTTTAAACTAGATCTAGAATTCTAAATACAATATCTACGCCAAAGAAACCGTAAGTAATATAATTGTCTGTCGCACCGCTCCTTTCTCGGAAACTTGAACGAGTCTGCTTGTGAAAGTGAATAACAAATATTTACTCGTTATAGCTGTCTTGTATGGTACGTGACTACCATTTTTAACGCCTGACAAAAAAGGGGGCGTTATAATTTTAACTAGGGTTGCATCGATACGCCTTTTCGCCGATACGATACCGATACCGATACTCTTATACAAATATCGGCGATACCGATACCGATACGTTAATTGAATCAAACATTAAGATAAAATAAATAAATCACCAGTCGGATTATTTTTTTATTAATATGAAAAGTAGTTACATAGGTCGATATTAGATAATTATTATAAATTTTAGTAATTAACATTAATAACATTTTTATTTAAAAAACAAAGTAATTTTAAGTTTTGCGGAGAAAGGCGATTTAAAAAAACAAGTATCGTTAAATCGCCGATATATCGGTATCGGTATCGGATGCATCGCTAATTTTAACGCCAATGTCTGTCTGTGGCATCGTAGCTCTTGAACGAATGCACCGAATGGAAAACAAGTTTCCACGCGGTGGTTCTAACCTATGTTTATAATACCCCTTTTGGAACGAAGTTCCTTATCGCGCGTTGCGAAAGGGGGCTGGCTGGACGGAAAAATTAAGACCAAAAGTTGTAACGACACTTTTTGCTATAGTTGTAAGCCGTGCGGCGTGCGCGTGTTTCTCTGTCAGTCTCTCTGTCTCTCTCTCAACTTCGTTCCATCCGGGTGTCCCTTGACACCTCTCAAGTTTTTTTGACGGCAGGGGTTAAAAAAGCTCCGATCGAAATTACTCAAGTTACCATCGAACAAACATACGTACATGCTAACATACAAACGCCGGATTGTTCAAGTAGACTGAGAGAACTTCGCTCGTTTCGCTTGCTTGTTCAATAAATCATCAAAATAGCGCATCGAGACGTTTAGCTGTCATTACCATCATGCCGAACAATAGCCAAGATGGCGGCGGTCGTCGACCCCATCTATGGTGACCATGAGCCGACATTGATATTCTAAATCGGTCCTAATATGGAGCGTCTATTAAGGTTCGAAGGGTTATTTATGGTTTAATTGACAACCTACAGGTTGTCACGGGTCATGATGTTTTCGAGTCTTACAGCCTTGGGCTCTGTCAACCACGTTTAGGATATAGACGTGATGTCGCATCTTGTATCAGTTAATATATCTTACATAAGCGCTACGAATGCATTCTCCCGTCAATTGACGTTTGGAAGTCTGCCGTGTTTTAGTTTGTTTATTCAGTAATGAGACGTTTACAGGCACTTTATAGAGGGCCCCTTACCCGTGAACAGGTTATGGGCCCTAACCCTAGTGTAGTGTAAATAAAGTAAGTAAAGGACCTCGGTGGCCCGGCGAGAGTGTGCATTACTAGCGCTTTCACAAGTAAAGTGACACCGGGCGTGGTCCGCACTTGGATGGGTGACCACAAGTGGCATACACATTTCTGGAGCTCCTCCGTGCTTCGGAAGGCGCGTATAAGCCACAAACACACAGGAAAAACAAAGCCAGAGCAAATAAACACGAGTTTTAGTTTTCCTGGACCCATAACTTGGGCCCTTAACCCGTGAACAGGTTATGTGCCCAGACAGCTATGATAAAAAAAATTAAACTTATATTTTCAAGTCTGTAATAGGCGATATAGGTTAACCAATCAGGTCTGCCGTGACCTGACCCTGACTAGTCTGTCTGACTGAAGCCATACGACACGTCACGTGGTTTACTTTATTACAAGCTACGGCGGGTATCCGGCGTACGGTTACGGATATGGATATGGGATGCCGAGTTGGGTGGAATTAGGTTTAACCGCATGTTTTTACCGAACGATGGGGCGTGACCTGAAACCCGGTGACACGGTTATGTTCAGACAGAACTTCCAGCTGAGGTAGAAAGTATTTAATTCTTTTTGGATTCCGTGCCTCAAGAGAAACAAGTTATCATTTAAAAAAAAAAACATAAATCCCTA
This sequence comes from Acrobasis suavella, assembly GCA_943193695.1. Lineage (NCBI taxonomy): Eukaryota > Metazoa > Arthropoda > Insecta > Lepidoptera > Pyralidae > Acrobasis > Acrobasis suavella. The sequence continues at coordinate 9,843,625 of OW971954.1, forward strand.
CTGCATTTTTATATATACCCAGTTTCACTCTCACAGTAAATGCAAACCTAACGACACCTCTCAAACTAAAATCCATCGAGCCGTTCATGCTGCAGGGCGTGCCCATACAATTGTATATACATACATACTCTCGAAAAACATAATTCTCCTTCTAGCGCAGTCGGGTAAAAAGCGGAACTCATAAAGGACTCGCTTGTCTGTCTGTCCGTCTGTCACAGCCAATTTGCTCCGAAGCGACTGGACCGATTTGAGGTAAAATTTAGTTCATGTTATGCAAGTTGGTGACTAAAAACGGACGTCATACGTAATGTTTCTCAAATATACAGGGTGTTCGGACATGAACTAGCGATAATTTAAGGACATGCTGTGGTCATCTATACGAAGAGTATGTAATTATTATGGAGCAGCGTTTTTTTTTGGCGATTTCCTGTTATTTAACCGACTTCAAAAAGGAAGAGGTTATCAATTCGACCCGTATGTTTTTTTGTATGTATGTTACGCGATATCTTCGTCAACCGTGGACCGATTTTGATGATTCTTTTTTTATTTGAAAGCCTTTACTGACAAGTTGGTCCCATATTAATTTGGTGAATATATGATGAAGAACTTTGGAGATATAAATAAATAAATATATATGGACAAATCACTGAGCTAGCCCCAAAGTAAAGTTCGAGACTTGTGTTATGGGATACTAACTCAACGATACGATATTTTATAACAAATACATATATAGATAAACATCAAAGACCCAGGACAATTTGAAAAAGGCCATTTTCCAACTTGCCCTGACCGGGGATCGAACTCTGGGTGGCGGACTAGTATGGTGACCACTACGCCACGGAGGCCGTCAAATATGGAAGAAACTCTTGAAAGAAAAGGAAGTCAGTTGTTTTTTTTTTTGTTAAAAATTGAATTATTCCCTGCACCTGACGACAGCATGTCCTTAAATTATCGCTAGTTCATGTCCGAACACGCTGTATACATTATTTATAATTTTTAACCGACTTCCGAAAAAGGAGGAGGTTATCAATTCGTCGCGATCCTTTATTTTTTTTATGTATGTTCATCGATCATTCAAAGATGCCTGGACCGATTTAACAAATTCTTTTTTTTTGTTTGAAAGGGTATACTTTCCAGGTGGTACCCAGAGTTGGGCGTAGTTAACTACTATTGCGTAGTTTGATTACAAATTACAATTACATGTAGTTAACTACAAGTAGTTGAGATTACATTAAATTTAACAACAACAATTTAAACTACTGTAGTTGTAATTTGTAATTGTAATTAAGTAGTTATAACTACAAATTACAACAAGAATTTAATACCGCGGGCGTGTGTTAAAGGTGTTGTATTTCGAAATTATAAGTGTAAAAAGTAGTAAGCAAGAAATGAAAATTTATAAGTATGTAAATGTTTATAAACAATGTAGTTTTAAAAAGTAGTTTGTAGTTTATAGTTCAACTACTTTTTCAACTACTTTTTGTAGTTTATAGTTCAACTACTTTTTCAATTACTTTTTGTAATTTTGTAGTTGCGATTACTAACTACAAAATATAATTGTAGTTAGTAATTAGTAGTTTAATTACATTTTGCCCAACTCTGGTGGTACCATGGAAATTTTATCAGAATCGGTTGTGTAGTTTGGGGGAGAAGTAGGTTTTTAGTTTTGAGAAATTATAAGATATGTGTTTTGATGTTATTGGTCGAAGTTGGTTAAATATAAATCCTATCCTGTTTACGCGATGTGTAGATTTTATCAGACAAACGTTATAGCTAAACTCAATTACCATAAACTCCCTCCACCTATGTCTGTGTACTCCGCCGTTACAAAAACGCTATCGTACTCTATAATTATGGTATAAGGTATAACGCGCTCTTTGTGCCCACACGGGTCGAGGACCCCAATAATTTGATTATGGCCGACGTTGTGGTGAATATGTGAACAAGAGCTTTTGTCTAGAGTTCAGGAGGTTTGTCTGGCTGGTGGAAATTTAGTAATCTTGTTAATTGACTGTCTACTTCACGGTGAGATGCTATCGACTTCATTGTCCGAGCGAGCGAAGCGTCTCAGTTTCGAGATTGGGTCAAAAATGCCTTTGTCTTGTCTGTTCTCGCCGCTTTCGCAGTTTTCGACCGATTTTGACGAAAATTAATACGAGTTCCTTGATTTATTAATTTTTTTGTCTATATTTGTATTTGTTAAAAAATATAGTATCGTTGAGTTAGTATCCCATAACACAAGTCTCGAACCTACTTTGGGGCTAGTTCAATCTGTGTGATTTGTCCGTTTATATTATATATTTTTAGTAGATCGGGGATTGATTTTAAACCGACTTCAAAAAAGGAGGTTGTCAATTCGGTAAAATCTTATGTTTTTTTTTTGTTTATGTTCATCGATTACTCGAAGACGCCTGGCCGGGCGGGACCGATTTGGCAAATTGTTTTTTGTTTGAAATGGCATACTTGTCAAGCAGTCCCATAGTATGAAGACGATTTTAGTTTCAAAAAGAATATTTGGGTAAAAGTGAAGCAGTCAAGAATGCGTCTCCTGTTCTTTTAATTGATAACGATGCTAACGTTACCTCCCTCTCTTTTCAGATAAGCAGCAATGGCAGACACGGACACTGAGACCCTGCCGAACGGCACCGGCCCGCTGTCCGCCGAGGAAGAGGAGCGACTCAGGCAGAGACCGGCGGACATCGACGCTGTAAGTCCTCTCAAGGGTTGAATCCCACGGAACAGCACTATGCTGCTATCCCTTAGAGCCGTCGCATGCCTATAGCACGGCCGGTGCTATAGCGTTCTGTCGCTTCACTCTGGCAAATGACGGTTCTGAGCGACAGAAAAGGATAGCAGCATAGAAAAGTGCTGTCCCGTGCTGACAAGTGAGATCCAACCCGAAGCTGCTAAATCCACAGTCGAGTTATGGGACCGTAAATTTCCGGAATCATCATCTGATCTTTCGCCCGCTGAGTAAACTCCCACCGGGTGCCGACCTCCCCTGGGCAGTCTGGAGGGCTTTAAACAAACTCCGGACTGGCGTTTGGTCAAGATAACCGTGTTAGGTGGCATTTCTCCAAAAACGACAAATGCGAGTTCGGTGTTTTCCAATCAATGGCTCACTCATTGTCTTGCTCATAATTGACTTTGACTTTGACTTCGCCGTGGCCAAACAATGGTCAGGTTTATTGTAGTTAACCTTTCGACTCGAGAAGATGCTACCGTAGCTAGCAAGGGGTCATGCACCAGGTATCCCCCCAACAGTGCCGGATATAGACTTTTTAGATGAAGTAAAATCTAAATATGCATCCGGATTTCCAGTTATTTTTGGCAACGGGGTTAGGGGAAGTGCAAATTGTGAAAATAGGAGTTTCGGGTGACACCCGAAGTGGACCGCCTCCCCCTAGCTACTTTACGGCTCCTTTATTGAGCGCGTTCCTGGTCTCATTTTTAGCTGCGCGTCTAAAAATCATATCATAAACAGCATAAAATCTGTTTTGTACTCGACATAGGAACTTGAAAGCTGCTTTTTACGATCACAGCAAGAGGTGGAGCTCTTTCGAGGCTAGAAACCACACGGCAAGATATTCCAGAACGAATGCAAGGGTCTTCAGTACTCAATGGTTTTTTGTTACATTGCAGGATGTCCGCGAAATGGAGCGACGCAAACGCGTGGAGGCCCTCATGTCGTCTAAGTTATTCCGCGAAGAGCTGGAGCGGGTGCTCGACCAGCAGATGCACGAAGGAAACGATGCTCCGTTGTTGCAGCGCATCAGAGAGATGGTGGGGGGACGGCTGCATACTGGTAGCTTGAGGGTGAGTGACTCATGACGTCCAAGTTAGTCCGGGAAGACCTGGAGTGAGTGCAGCGCATTATTGCATAGATCTTAACTAAAAAAAGAAAGGTCTATGGCTAGGCGTATCTTTTTGGCGAAATTACGGCACATGTGCTGTTCTGAGGAAAAGAGTTATAGACTTTTCAGAAATCATTATATCATTGTTCTTATATTAGTCTTCTAGACCATTTAAAAGACAGATAACAGTACAGGAGTAGAAAAATAAGTTATATTTATGAACCCTAACCATTACAGGGTCCAAGCTGCGTGCTCCCGATCAACGACATCCGTGGGATCGAGGGCGTCGGCTACGAGAAGGGAGAGAAGATCCTCCGCTGCAAGCTGGCGGCCGTGTACCGGCTCGTGGATCTATTCGGCTGGACCCAGAGTGAGTCTTCTTTTCTCTACTTTTTAACCGACGTCAAAAAAGGAGCAAGTTATCAATTCGAACCGATGGCCGATGGAGCAGAAAGGTTCTCGAATGGCGACCGCGTACTGCCAAGCGAAGCATAGGAAACCCTCCCACAATGGTGGTTAGACGACCTGACCAAGGTCGCTGGAAAGCGCTGAATGCAGGCCGCTCTTGATCGGTCATTTTGGAAATCCTTGGGAGAGGCCCACGTGCCCAGCAGTGGACATTGTGCGGCTGAACTTATGATGATCAATTCAAATGTATTCATGTTTTGGTTTCGGACGGTACGGACTTGGCGGATGGGGGCTAGCCGAAAGAAGTGTAAGATGATTCCGTCAGGAATAAAAAGTTTGACTATCTCGTCAATAGCACAGTTGGGAGAGCGTTTGCTCAAAATGGTCGATGTTCCCGGTTCAACCCCAGCACACGCCAATTACTTTTTATTTTATTTTTTAATTTATTATTGTTATTAATAAAAAGCGTATAAGAGCTTTCTGTCACGAATTAATAATTTACTACGAAATTAACTTCGTTCCAACCAAGTGCTCCACGGAACTCACGTTCTTTTTTTGTTTTATATAAGTTCCCCGATTATTCGAAGACGCCTGGACTAATTTGGAGAATTATTTTTTTGTTTATAAGGGCATACTTGTAAGGTCCCATAGGAATTTAATGAACATCGGTTGAGTTGTTTTTAATTTTGGAGAAAATATTATTTAAGTTTGTGTGCCAGTGTGGCCACACTTACTCCCCTGTCATTAGCTGAGTTTAAATCTTGGAACAATATGATGTCGGCCAATATTAGTGCCGATCAAATGTTACGTCGGTCGTACGTCTGCCGCGCAACGGTTTGTCGCACAATTGAGGTACTTTCTCTAATATACAAAAGGTTGGGCAGTTGGGGCATGACAGAAGGTGGGCCATTCTTTGAACAGCTCCACATTCACAAAGGTCGTTGTTTGAGAAACCCCACTTGATACGGTTCCCTTGGCATCTTCATTTGTTAAAAGTATATACTTTACTAAGTTAAAACGCCGTGTGGTATGGACGCGTCATGAGGAGGGACTGCCTAAGAGGATGGTCCATCTGGAGGTGGACGGCTGCAGAGGGATAGGAAGACCGAAAAAGATGTGGAAAGAATGTGTAAGGACAGATATGAAGGAACGTGGGTCTAGTGATTATGGTGAATGACTGAAGTGGAAACAGTTGATATACAGAACCGACCCCAAATAGGGAAGTGGCGAGTAACATCATTTTCCTCGCAACTTCCCTAATGATGATATTTATACAATATATAACAGAAACCCTGTCCGATCCTTGTAGGAGCAACTCAATTTTTCAAAAGTTCGTCAATGTGAACAAATTTTCATATGGGACCAATGCTTGAAACTCGAAAAAAAAATCGACATTTACATACAAAAGTGTTCGGCATGCCCGGCAATTTGTATGGAAATGTCGAGTGTCATTCTGAATTTCGATTTTTTCTTCGAGCTTCAAGCATTGGTCCCATAGGAAAAGTTGTTCATATTAAGAGTATGAGTTGCTCCTACAAGGATCGGACAGGGTTTTTGTTACATATATGATGATAAAGTTAGAGAAAAAAATTAAATAAATCTATAGTAAATCAAGTCAGATAAGAAGTTTAGCCTAGCGGAAGAAACCGCCAGCATCGAATCTTGTACATTATTCATACGACACAGGATGCACCGGCCGTGAATAACAGAGATTGACACGGGCGTCGAATACACGCCCACCACCAATCAGGGTTAATAGTCGTCTGACTAGACATAATGGTATGCGACACTAGATATACATATGTTTGTCGATTGACTTGTGACGAGAGGTTCCACGTTTAAAATAGGACCACTTCATGAACATTGTAAGAGGAGATTAAAGGACTAAAAGCCAGGGTTTGGACGGGTTAGGTTAACCTAACCGAAATAATCTCTTATTAATCCAATTCGAAATGGGTTAATATATATTTTGGTTAACCGAAATAGCTTGTTAACCTATAATTGTGGTTAACTTTAACCGAATCGACATATAGATTTCTGCATGATACTACACGTTTTTCATTCCTCGTCACATGGTCAATAGGTACAGACCTATTCCTACAAAAGCGCTTGCATGACTCAACCAAACGGCTGTGCATCCCAGAAAACCAAATTAACCTATTCAGATAACGGTTACTGTTACCCTTATTGTGTGGGTTAACCGAATCAAAGGATTAACCGAAAAAGGGACCGATATAACCGGGTTACCGTTATGAATGGGTTTTCCGAACACTGCTAAAAGCACAAACATGTATACTCTATTTGTTTAGGTACTTACGTAAAGATAAACAATCTTGACATATCTTTTTATTAAAATATACACTATAAATCAATACTCTTGCAAATCACAAATCAATTAATTTATAAAGTATAAATTACATAAATAGTAGAAATGTGTAAAGATATTAAGGGTCTACATGATTTTTTCGGGGTCCAGTGCTGCCCCCATTTGAAATAAATCATTTGAAAAGAAACGGAGATATCATTTAAAATTTGGTCTTGATCAGACCCTGGATAACCCTTCAAACTATTTTATAAACTAAAGTGAGAACGTGAAGCTTTTCTACGCACAATTGCGAAAAACGGCCACTTTTGGCGTATGTGCGTAGAAAAATTACACGTTCTCACTTTAAAATGTAAACAGTAGTTTATAAAATAGTTTGAAGGGTTATCCAGGGTCTGATCAAGACCAAATTTTAAATTATATCTCCGTTTCTTTTCAAATGGGGGCAGCACTGGACCCCGAAAAATTCATGTAGTTCACCCCTTAAATTGTAAAGTGGATATTTCAATAAAATACATGTCAAGATTGTTTCTATTTATTTAAATACCTAACCAAATGGATAATAAGGCTACAAAAGTATTCAATAGTGAATCTCGGTCTATAACATGTTGTATAAAGTTAAGCATTCATTAAAATATATTTAACAATGAATCATTTGTATTTTATTTACCTAAAATTCGTGGAAACAATGAAATTAATCTGCATTACGATAAATAATTATATCCGAAATCTACAGGATTGCTAGTAAGTCGGCCTACATCCGTTGTGAGGTCTTAGATGTGGCTAAAACATTTATTTTTCAGCCCCTATTGTCCCCTGGCCGCATCTTCGTAGCTAGTTAGGGTGCCCACAGGTAGTGTAGCCAACGAGCAGCGAGTTACCATCTACCAGGCTAAAATTGTTGTGAGAGATTTTTAGGTAAATGTCCGTATCACACTCCATTACCCATTTATCCGGCCCACTTACATCCCATTCACATAGCCCAAACCAAGTAAATCCTTCCCTGGCAATAGTTCGGCAGCTATGGAGGACTGTCCGTTGGTGCAACTCAATAGACTAGACAGATAAGCGATAGACCTTCATAGATGCAGCCATCTCACTTTTTAGATAAAAAGGTACTAAAAGGCCTCTTCATGTTGGCTTTGGCCCCATGAACGCCTCAAAGGACTGGGTCCCAATGAACCCGTGGCTGAAAAGCCTACCAACATAATAATAATTGTATGTCCTGTTGGGACATAACAAGAAGGCAATTTGCAATGTTGACACCTATATTTTACCTGCGTTCGACAATAAAGACAATTTGTATTTGTAAAATACCGTATTGAAACACTCTGTTCCCAGCCGGCACCAGCGGTCAGATCACGGCGCGCCTGAACACGGCCGTGGAGCAGGTGCTGACGACGCCGCGCGGGCTGCTGCCGCACGAGGTCACCGCGTCCTCGCTCGTCAAGGTGGACATGCAGGGCGTCGTGCAGGACCAGGGCACCACCAACTTCCCCGTCAACGTCGAAGGTAATGTGCTTCTTTTTTGTTTTTTTGGGGTTCCGTACAAAAAATGAAAAAACGGAACCCTTATAGGATCACTCGTACGTCTGTCTGTCCGTACTCCGTCCGTCTGTCACAGCCAATTTGCTCCGAATCTACTGGACCAAATCAGGTGAAATTTGGTAGAATGGTGCAATCCTCTGACTCAAACACAGATGTGCAAGGTAAATAAATATTTATTTAAAATAAAGGTCATTTTCGAGGGACAAATTATGAAATAAAAAAAAAAGATTTGCAAACCTTAGTGTGTCATATATCAAAAGAAAGGACTCGTTATGAGGTAAATATATAAGTAACTTAACATTTTTTGAATATATCTCCGAAACTAAGGAGCTTAAAATTTAAAAAAAAAATACGAGGTATAGTTCATTGATTGCATTGATAGAATTCTTGATAATTTTCATGTAATCTTCAAAATGAAAATTATCAAGAATTCTATCAATTGAAAATAAAGTGGTAAACAGAATAAAATACGTTCCTGTACGGAAATATTTCACTAAAACACCACTAGATGGCGCTAGTATTAGTTAACTCGCGTCTTAAGAATTCTATCATTTTGCAATTTTTGCAACAAAGTTTTCAACAAGAAAATTTAGCACGCCAAATCGTATTCTTTTAAGGCCTTGCGCTCTTTGCACATTCAGCCATTCGTGGTGGCCAGTGCACTTGTTTTAAAAGTCAATTTAATTTTGAAATTTTTACAACAAAGATTTCAATAAGAAAATTTTGCGCTTTAAGCCGTATTTTATGGCCTTGCGCTTTGACGCATTCAGCCCTTCTTAGAGGCCAGTGCGCTTGATATAAAAATACATCTAAATTCACGTTTATTATAAAGGAGCCGCCTGGCCGCTTCAATTTTCAAATTTACTTACCTCCAGGGATGAAAATCGAATTTACAACTCTGATTTTGAGTGAAATACAATCTCTTTTCAAAGCTTGAAAGATGATTTGATTTGATCTTTTGAATCATCACATGTGTGTTGTGGGCAGGTTTCTCGCTGAACGCGTCGGTGCACGCGGCGCGGCCGGACGTGCGCTGCGTGCTGCACGTGCGGTCGCCGGCCGCGCTGGCCGTGTCCAGCTCGCGCCGCGGCCTGCTGCCGCTCTGCAGCGAGGCCGCACTGCTCGGCGAGATCGCCTACCACCGCATGCCATACGGTAATATCTATACACAGTATTGATTTCTAGCTTTAACCCGCGACTTACTCATTTACCGCCAGGAGTACTCCTGCGAAGTTTGAAATTAAAATGGTATGGTGGGATTCGAACCCACGACCTCCGGTTCGCAACGCGAGCGCCTTGACCACTGGACCACGGAGGCAGTCCGTTCAGACACTAATTGACCGTAATAAATACATAATATAAAATAAAACAATTTTAGATAATAATTCGTTCTGCTGCAACAAATTACCAAAAAGGTCTTGAAGAGGTACCTATTTCAGATTTTTTGGTGTCTTCAGGTAAAGCATTCAAGGCAGTTAAAGAGTCACAAAATTTGAGCCAAATAAAGTATACTGTAAGTTGATGACCGAGCTATTAGGGAAGAACTGGTTTCCCGAGACACAAGTACTCCTAGTTCAGGAACCAGGGAATAACCATGCCTGTAACATTTGCTTGTTAAAAAAATGTTATATTTATTTAGTATTCATCACATGTGGTAGACTGTGTTACATCCTGACTTAAATGGACAAACGGAAAAAACTCAAATTAACAAAACTTTTTGGAAATAGATGGTCACTGTTCACCATTGGTAGACAACGGAGATAATCAAGCTTGTGTTGCGGATCCAAATAAATTCAAGGCTTGGTACCGGTACCAAAAGTACAGGTTCTGTACCGGTATTTAGAGGTTCTTTTCATTTCAGTATTTGAGGGTACCTGTTCTAGATGAGTAGCGGTACTCCTCATTAAAAATACAGGTACCTAATTTAGGTACCTGCTGCTATATATCTGCTGATACTTGTACCTACTGTGTCGTTGTTGTGCTGTATTGTTGTGCTGGTATCTACTGTCTCACTTTGATATGATTTGTATCGGTATTAGTAGGTCGGTATAGTACCGATACTGACGGGAAAATAGTACCGATACAGATAGTACAGGTACTATGTCTGGGACCGGTACCGCACCAAGGTCCATGGTACCGGTTCGCATAAATACCGGTATTTCAAGCATTGGGTCTAATAGACATAAAACACAGATACATGATAAGACATGTTAATATTTTACCTGATATAAAATGATCGTTTTAGACTAAAACAAGTTATACGACTCTGGAACGCGTTACCAGTCGATGCTCGGAAGGCTTAATCTTTCTTTTAAATTAATTGATTGTAAAAATGTATAAACTAACATTTTTTTTTACAAATCATGTCAATATCTGTCAGTCAATCAAATAGGTTAATGGTTATTTCTTACTTCAGGCGTTTTGGACAACGAGGAACGCGACAAGCTGGTCCGCGCTTTGGGGCCTCACGCTAAAGTCCTCGTGCTGAGCTGTGCGGGGGCCCTGTGCTGCGGGGCCACGCTCGAGGAGGCCTTTCACCAGGCCAGGAACCTGACTGCGGCCTGTGACGTGCAGCTGAGACTGGCTTCACTGCCGTTGGACGAGTTGACGCTGATCGATGAGGAGACCAAGCAGAAGGTGGGTTAGGCAGCTATATTTAAGTGTGATGGATGACCACTGAACTGATGCTGATCAAAGAGGAGACCAGACAGAAGGTGAGGTTAAGCAGCTATCTTTAAGTGCGATGGGTGACCACTGAACTGATGCTGATCAAAGAGGAGACCAGGCAGAAGGTGAGGTTAAGCAGCTGTCTTAAAGTGTGATGGGTGACAGTCACTGAATAGCGCGGGGCTCGTTGCTTGAGGAGGCCTTGCATCAGGCCAGGAACCTGACTGCGGCCTGTGACGTACAGCTGAGACCGACTTCACTGCCGCTGGACGAGTTGACGCTGATCGATGAGGAGACCAAGCAAAAGGTGGGGTTAAGCAACTGTCTTAAAGCGTGATGGGTGACCGTCACTGAATAGCGCGGGGTCCCTTTGCTTGGACACCACACAGAAAGCTGGGGTGCTGATTCCGAGATTTTAATTATTATGTATGTTATCGGAAATGGGTTACATTTAGGAACTGTATACGTTCCTAATTAGCCATCTTATATGTAGAAAAATATCTAAATAAATAGGTAAATAATATGTGAAGAAAATTTTCGCTACACGCGAGAGTCAAAGTCACGCCCCTCAAGTCTCCGAGTAACATCATTACTGCACTTGCAATTGTCAACAAAAGAAGTTTTTTTTTTTCACATACTGTTAATTAAGAATCTGTTTAAATTGTACTGATTGTACCTACAGCTATTTCTTTCTTGGTTGCCTATTACTTTGCATTTCACCTGTTTACGTCAAACATCTCCAAGTTGCCTGGAAGAGATCGCAGTTGCGATAAGGCCGCTTTTTGACACCTCTTTTATGTTATCCATTTTTATGTAATATGTTTAGTAAATAAAGATTTTAACTGACTAAATTTGCAGATCTACGAGGCGTCCCGCAAGCCCCCGTCGGACGCCAACAAGTGGCGTGTGGGCGGCGAGGAGTTCGAAGCTCTCATGCGCATGTTGGACAATGCCGGGTTCCGCACCGGGTACATCTACCGCAACCCCCTCATCAAGGTAGGTGGCAACCCCATCATACGTGAGAGTACGTATACGTAGTAATAGGGATGTGAACCGGGTAAAAATTATATTATTTTACTTATTCCGTCAAAGAGAATATCCAAAAATAAGTAATTATTACAAAAAGAAGAAATCCGACTGCCTTTTTTTTTTGCTTTTTTTTTTATTTTTTTTTTATTTTGATATACCCAGTGTTACTATCACAGTAAATACTAATTTAACGACACCTGTCAAGTTAAAATCCATCGAGCCATTCTGGTTGAAGAGCGTGCAATTAAACATACATACATACATACTCTCGAAAAACATAACCCTCCTTCTGGCGCAGTCGGGTAATAAAGGACACGCATTTTTTCGTTTAGGAAAGTAGAATTAACAAAGATAGCGTTTCGAATTTTCGAAGTGTGATGATTTTTATTTTATTTTTCTATTTAATATTTTTTGTTCATCAAATACAAATTGTACAGAATAGTAGGCGAACTTAACGCCAAAAGCGTTGTCTACTAATTAACCTTTGGGTTATACAGATAGTCTAAATGTGGGTTGCAAGACTTGCAAGACAAAGTAAAGCTCTTAAAAAAAACGATGTAAAAAATATCACGCAAAATTTAAATGCGCTGTAACTTCGTCATTATTTGCTGATCAGAGAAAAGAAAAAAATACGATTACCATACTTTTTAATAAGCTAAAAAAATTTTTAGTCTTCATCCCTGTTAGTGACCGACCGAAAATATATTATAAGCCGAAAACGAAAAAGCTTCGGTTTTAGTCTTTTTTTTTGCCAAAAACGAAAATTGATTCAGATATTATAAAATATTGATATTTCCGCTATACACTGAAATCGTGTTTATTTTTTTTTATACATAGGGAGAAAAATAAGTTATAAAAGATTACGTATCCGTTTAAGTCAGCTCCAAAGTCACCCACCCGATATTGCTGAGCTTTACGGAGTAGGCTCAATTTGTTTGTTTGTTTTTCGTCTGTGTAAGTAGCCAACACTGGTGTCAGGTTTTTCAAGCTCAGGCAGCTGACATAGCGTCGGGGGTTTTTTTAATTTGCCTGGAAAATTGTTGTTATCACAATCTTTTTATTTTTATTTGTTTAGAACGACGTGCCCAAGCCCAAGAACGACGTGGAAGTGCCGCCGGCGGTGTCGTCCCTCGGATATCTTCTCGAGGAAGAGGAACTGTACCGACAAGGGTAAGGTTTACCATAATTAGACCTCGTTATCTTGTCGCAAATCCGATTTAATTTGCCGACTTACTAGTTGTACTCGTGGGCTTCGCTCCCCTTAGAAATTGAGGGTGAAATTTTTATTTCAAAGGTTAAAATGTTTATTCAGTAATTAGACCTTTACAGGCACTTTTACACGCCAATAGGTATAATTTACGTTACGTGTAAAGTATATTAAAATTTAATTATTTTTAAAGAAAAGCTACCGATACCAGCGCTTCGTAACGACAACTGTCCTATGTTAATATAAAACTATCCTATGTCCTTCTCTCGGTCTCGAAACTATAATTATACCAAATATCATCTAAAATGGTTCGGTGGTTGAAACGTGTAGTGGTAACAAACAAACAAATATACAAATAAATAAATATATACGGACCAATCACACAGATTGAGCTAGTCCCAAAGTAAGTTCGAGACTTGTGTTATGGGATGCTAACTCAACGGTACTATATTTTATAACAAATACATATATAGATAAACATCCAAGATCCAGGACAATTTAAAAAAAGCCATTTTCCAACTTGCGCTGACCGGGGATCGAACCCGGAACCTCTGGGTGGCGGACTAGCATGGTGACCACTACGCCACGGAGGTCGTCACAATCTCACGTTCGCATTTATAATATTAGTAAGATAGTTAGGATTGATATCGAGTTCTTATAGTCACCTAAACCCTTATTACATCCTTTAGTTACACGGACGATGCAGAATTGAATAAAGTTTTTTGTAATTATTGTAGGAATGTTATGATTACAGTTCGCTTGCTCTATACGTTTGGCGGTTGCTTTTGCGGCCGTGGACTGGTGACTCATAATTCATTAGTAACGAACACCCGTATTTATAAGATATGTAACAAAAAGCAGCGGTAAAAGTATGGACCAGCGGTGATCACTTGCCATCAGGTGACCCGCTTGTTCGTTTGCCGCCCTATAACATAAAAAAACCCTGCCCAACTCTTAGGAGCAACTCAGACGGCCAATATATACAATTTTTCCTATGGGACCAATGCAACTTTTCATACAAATTGCCGGGCCGGTCGAACACTTTTGTATGAAACTGTCGATTGTTTTTTTGTGGTTCCTACAAGGATCGGACAGGGTTTTTGTTGCATATTGTATACCTGTCGCTTTTTCAAATTTGATATCAGAGTAACCTCGTCAAATCACCTTGGTAAGGTAGCGGACGGACGCAGGCTTGAAGCGTTACTGCTGAGGATGCGACCAGGAACACGGTAGGATGATGATGAAGACATACATGCACTGATCATGTATGTTGTTTCAGATTGTGGAAGAAAGGCGGCAAGACCGGCGAGCGCACTCGCTGGCTGAATTCGCCCAACGTGTACCAGAAGGTGGAGGTGCTCGAGACAGGCACCAGCGACCCCAAGAAAATCACCAAGGTAGAATATCTCAGGGTCGAGGCTGAATAAAAGCGTTGTAACAGCTGTCTGTAAGAGTAGAGGTTGTGTAAGAGGGTTATAAGAACTATATTAAGAGCCAAGGTCGTTCAAGAGCGTAATCATAGCTGCTAGTTATAGTAGTTATACTAGTGTTCGTAAAAATCGTGTAAGAGGCATCTAGATTACACCCAAGAAGACCACAAAGGTAGAATATCTTAGGATCGAGGTTAGGATATAACAGCTGTCTGTAAGAGAAGAGGTTGCATAAGAGGTTTATAAGAACTATGTTTGAAGTAGAGGTCGTGTAAGAGCTTTAAAGCTAATGACCATTGTTGAATCAGAGGTTTTTAAAACTATATAACTTAAGAAAGATCGAGATTAGCAACTCTATGGGAAATTGATCAAACCGTAACTTCAAGAATCTGAAATCACTATAAAGGTAGGATAAGTAAGGGTTGCAGCTGAATAGAGGCTTTTGATTGCTCTAAAAGTAGTTCTTTAAGGGGGTTATAACTGCTGCAGTGTTAACAAAAGTGGTAAAATAGATCCAGTGCAAACAAGTATAGTGTCTTCAATAAGAGCAAAATTCGTAAAATGAGGGTTATAAAAACTTCAGTAAAAAGGATGGAAATAGATGCGAGTTAGAAAAAGCTAAGTAAATTGGTAGATTCTACGAAATGCATAGGGTTTATCAGCAAAATAGGTTGAGGCTGATTTTACAGCTGTGCTGAGACCTGTACGGTACGACCGTAATGCGGGCGACACGTGAAGCGCTCGCAGTTCTCTGAAACGAGAGTTCAGTACGATCGAGCGGGTCCATACTTGGAGCTTGCTTTGTACGGAACGAGGTTTTAGCGCCTCACGTGTGTCTCGACTCCGGGATCTCAAACATAGATGTGACATCAGCCTAATAGTGATCAAAAGAACTAGACTTCAAACGTTGTATTTTTATTTGACATTGCTATAATAGTCGCATTCCCCGGGCCGCATGAAGTTTGTTTCTGCGGATTATTTAATTGCTTAAAATGAAAACAGCACGCAAACATAAACGACTCATTCAAAGCGCATTCCAGAAGGGAATGGTAGTATATGGCTAGAGCGCCACTCTTCGTGCCTCATACTACACAAACGGCGAAAGCGGGAGACAAGCGCCGGCCGCCATATAGTTTGCGATAGTTAAGCGACGGTCGCTATTCTGAAACGAATTACAATATTTATCAATTCTCGTCGAACAGACTTTACGTGCAAGTGAATTTCATTTTCCATATAAAGGGAAAACGTCAAATCATCCAGTAGTCACTCTCGCCTTCGGTTTTGGTCTCTTATTACATTCTTTAAGGGTTTGCTAAAATATGTGACTCCAGATGGCAGCACAGTGACGTCGGTCCAATCGACTGTTGTGATTTGACCATCAGTTGACAGGTTCTTTTGCTTCGTCAAATGTATCCAATAACAGAAGCTTATGCGATCTGACGTCACTGGGCTGCTATCTGGCGTCACATACTTTTGAAAACCTTAATGAAAGTTACTCATTTGATTGTTCGTATTTTCACGGTTGCGATTTTCATATATTTAGTATTAAATAGTAATGTTAAATCGCCGTAATGATAATTTTGCTGATTTTACTAGTTGAAAGAGGTTGTCAGGAACAGTAGCATTTTAGAATCAGAATCATGCTTATAATAGGTGTTTTAAAGAGTATTCCAATAGGCCTGTCAAGAATCGTCGTAAATTCATCACAAAGTCGTAATTTACAATAACTTTAAGAAATAAGTGTTTTATTACCATTTACAGATTTTATTATATTATTATTGTCTTCTTGGGTCATTCCATATTTTTCTATATTTTTACTTATTTTTTTTATAATCGGGGTTTATATTATTAGGTTTTAATCACCCAAAATATTTATAGACTGGTATAATATTATAAATGGGTTTTTAATTTTATTCAAAAAGTTTTAGATTTTAGGGTAATATAGGCTTAAATGTTCAAGATTCAACATTCCTATATAGAAATAAGAATTTTGTGCGTAAAAGAGCATTTTTGTGTAAACAACGCTCAAAAAAGCTCAAAATTCTATTTTTGATTTCCTGTAAAAATGTCATCGAAAATCTTGATAGTTGTAGGAGATGATTGTTTTAAAATCTTTTTTAAGCCCGTTAACATGAATATTACAAAAATAAAAAATAGGTTTGCACATAACTCGCTTTTTTACATAATAGATGAAACAGTTTTTGTTTCCTTTTACAAATTAAAAATTGTTTTTTTCTAATACAAATAAACACATTGCACAAACTTTTATTACGCCGATATTCTGATAGAAAAAGATTTTAGAATTATCGATTACGATATATTGTAAGAGATATTATATTCAGATAATAATATATAAATTGCATTTTATATAAATAATGCTTTTACGTGTGTGTTGATTAATGACATCCTAAAATATTTCGTCAAACTTCTTGATAATTAACCCATCAACTGCCGCAGTTGTATATTTACGACAAAATTGTATTGCGGCGGTAGTTTCATGTGAACACGCAGTCAAAGGGTTAAATCTTGTTTGTAAAATTTTCATTGTACATAAACACAGGACAAAAATACAGGTTAGAACGAGAGAACAGTACAAAAGCGGACTTTTCTCTAGTCCAGTTAACCTTGAAATATTTTTTTTACAATTTACAACACAGGGTAGAGAGTGGGTACATTACAATATACAGAAGACATACAACAGCAAACAGAATACAATTACACTTTATTTCATAAAAACACGCAGTCAAAATGTTAAAAGTCTTAACCTTTTAACTGCCTTTAATATTTGTTCGATCATTCGATTACACATTTATTGAATTTTAGCGTCATTAAAAGCAGTTATATAGAATTATTGCTTATAGCCGTATAGCGGTGTTATATCAGCAATATTGTTTGTGTGTTCATTTTTTTAAATGTCTATCCCAATAGTTAGTTTCATCGTATTTAGCGATACATTGTCAAAAATCTAGACTTCTTAAAAAGTTGTTAATAATTCTAACTGCATATTATCAAGGAGTATGACGCATATCGCGAAACTTTAACAAATACTATAAGGTATTTTAAAAGTTTCTGCTCTATTAGGGACTACTTACTCCGATATACAATGTGGAAGGGACATACCCGTAATAAATCGAACCACAGGATATACTAGATTACTATAGTACGATAAAATTAATATAACAGCCAAAGCACAAAAAAAAATTCGGCATTTCCATACAAAAGTGTGCAGCCGCCCGGGCAATATGTGTGGGAACGTAGAAAATTTATTTTGTGTTTTGGTTGTTATTTTAATTTCAATACTATTTTAAAACGAAGTGGTAGCTAAAGTGGCGCCCTCATTTGAAATAAATTGTTTAAAACTAAATATAGTGATAATTAAAAATTTGATTTGTATCAATGTCTAGAAAGCCCTTTAAACTATTTTATGAATAACCTTTAAAATTATTACTAATAGTCCGTCTAGTTTTAAAACTAGACGGACTACCAATATTACTTTCAAGTTATTTATAAAATAGTTTAAAGGTCATTCTAGACATTGATACAAATCAAATTTTTAATTATCACTATATTTAGTTTTAAACAATTTATTTCAAATGAGGGCGCCACTTTAGCTACCACTTCGTCTTAATCTAATATGCTCGTGGTTCGATTCACTTCGGGTATGTCCTTTCCATGTTGTATTATTTCAATATATTATGATCGTATCTTTTACATGGCACCTTTTTGGAAAATGAGAAACAAATGCAAACTTTTCTTTGCGACAGAAACATATTGTAAAAAACATTTTTTTTTATAAGTGCCATAGAACTTACCTGTTACTAGATATGAAAACATATATTTTAAAAAATATCTAGCAGTTGAAAAAATTTCAGTCATAACCAGTGATGTAAGATTCTTTATAATATAACTATGAAAGATATGATCATATAAAAATAACGATGTATTGGTCTAAGTAATGCTTCGATATTAAAATTGTGCTTTATAGAGTTCTATGTTAACAGATCAATAAAAATTATAATAATAAATCATTTTAACGTTTTTCTTTAATTGACGCTTCTCAATGAAATGCTTTTGAAATTTTTAACATTTTTTGATTATTTTTTTTGTGTTTTTCGTGTCGTGACTAATAAAATAATGTTTTGCAGTGGGTCGACGCTAACAACGAGGAGGTAAATAACTTTTGTGAAGTTTTTTCTTCATTAACCACTTACACTGGGGGTCGTCTTTCTTTCTTTTTTCAGTTATTTTATTTGTTTGTTATCGTTATATGTTTTTTTGTTTATTTATCTTTGTCTTGTTTCATTCGTGAATATGTTAAAAAATGTTGTGGTTTGTAAAAAAAACCTTGTTTTTTAAGCAAAATATTTTTTCGAGGTTATTATTGTTTCTGACGAAAATTATATATTTCAACTTTTTTTCTAATATTTTCGGTTGGTTTAGGGTCACATCATTGCTTTTTTAATCATGGAAAATATTTTAAGATAATAAATAGCTTTTATAATAATAATTTAACAAAATTAAGCTTGTACTAAAAATAATTTCAACAGCATTTCGTAAAAATACCCTGGTTACATGAATAAAATTATTAATTTATTTCATTGGTAATAATTTTATTCACATAAAAATACACATCGAGTCTGTACAGTGTAGCGCAAAAGAAAAAGTAAATAGCTAATGTTGCCACATGGAAAACGTCCTTACAGCACTACCTTTTTTGTTTTCTTCCTTTTTGCGTTCCTTACCCATTATTAAAATAAAAAATAAAACAAATTTTGTTTTTGGCTTTGCATGAGGAATGAAATAAATTAAAAAAAAATGGCTCAATTATTTTTTTGTTGTTTTAATTTGTTAAAAAATCTGTACTGTACACGCTCGATGGCCAGGTTGTCGAAATTCTTTCTGTCGCACTTCCTACCTTTCCTAACTCTATGCTGGCAACATTACTAATTGTAACTTTTCTCTTTTTCCTACACGTACGCGTGGTATCGGAAATTCGACCGTATTGCGATGACAGTGGGTTCAAGATGGCTCGCCGGCGCACTCGAGCACACCGGTCAAGATAGACACGCTACAGTTCGTTCCCAAAAACACCAACCCCAAGGAGTTCAAGGCATTGCAACAGCAGGTAATTTTTTATATGTATTTTTTTGTGATTTATACAAAATTATAAATTAAAAACATAACGTTAACTTTTAATCTTAAATAAGAAAATCTTATATAACGTCTGACAAAATAAACTGAAATTATTAAAGAGGGCATTCAGTCCATTATATTGAACAACTTTCCCTGTGGAACATATATCGAAATATGAAAAATAATTTTAGGTCTCCCATACAAGTTAAGACCCATCAGCTGATCTGATTTTGTATGAAAAGAAAAAAATATGTTTCATATTTACATACTATGTTACTTGGGGAAAGTTGTTCAGTATAATAAAGTGAATAAATATAAATAAATATAAACATGGTGAATGTACATATTTTTTTTTTATATTAAAATAAAATATACCGATAAAAAACAAAACGTGTCCTCCATAAACAGATCAAGGACAACCGTCGCGCGGACAAGATCAGCGCCGGGCCCCAGTCGCACATCCTGGAGGGAGTCACGTGGGACGAGGCCGCCAAGTTGGTGGGAGAGGACGCCGTCAACACACACACTGGCGACCATGTCGTGAGTTGTTGCTCTTATACCTATACGATAGAAAATTAAAAACTACCATGGTTAGACAAAATCTACCATAAGAAAAGTCTTACCATTGTTAAAATAATTAGGTACAAACCTGTGTTAGATGGTGCCACATTTTAGAGAATTATGGGAAGGTAAAACAGGAAAGATAGGACATTAAAAACAACCATGGTTAGACGAGATAGGCCCAGTCGCACATCCTGGAAGGAGTCACGTGGGACGAGGCCGCCAAGTTGGTGGGAGAGGACGCCGTCAACACACACATTGGTGATCATGTCCTGAGTTGTTTTTCTTATACCTATACGATAGGAAATTAAAAACTACCATGGTTAGACGAAATCTACCATAGGAAAAGTCTTATCATTTTTAAATAATTAGGTACAAACGTGTGTAAGATAATGCTACATCTTAAAGAATTATGGTAAGGTAAAACTTCTTAAAGAATAAGCTGTGAACATCCTATACTACAGTGCTATAAGTAAATGGTATGTATTCAGAATTAATGTCGGTGGGTAAATAATAATATAAGTTTATGATACTGTTATATAATGAGGGGTATTGTACAAGTGCGTGTTCAGAATACGAGCTTTAAGCAAGGTTTTTAATAATATCACACGAGTAGTTAAATATCGAGTTATATGAAGTATCATACTCTATTCTGTCTTATCTTATAAATTTAGGTTGAAACAATTAAATAAAAACGGCATTTCATCACTTCCTCTTTTTAAAAACAAGGAAGCGTGTATATTTCTTTGAAATCACAAAATTTTGCCGTTATCTGACATGTCGTTTCAAAATGAAAGCTAAACTACGTTTTTATGGAACAGTCTAGGTTTGTGTAGGGGAATCTTAAGAGTCTACCTAAATTTTAATCTTTTTTACACACATAAGCCAAAAGTGGCTATTTTTCGCTAGTGTGCGTAGAAAAGCTTTACGTTCTCATTTAAAACTGTAAACAGTGATCCATAAAATAATTTGAAGGGTTATCTAGGGTCTGATCAAGACAAAATTTTAAATGATATCTCCGTTTCCTTTCAAATGATTTATTTTAAATGGGGGCAGCACTGGACCCCGAAACATTCAGGTAGCCCCTAGGGTTTAATAAATGTATATTCTTCTGGATACCATTAAACCAAGAATGTTTTACTTGCAGGTCCTCATGGGCGCTGCATCCAAGGGCATCATCCAGCGCGGCTACCAGCACAACGCCACAATGTACAGCGCACCGTACGCCCGCAACCCCTTCGACCAGGTCACCGACCGCGACATTGATGAGTACAAGCGGGTCGTGGAGCGGAAGCAGCGCGGGAATGAATGTGAGTGGTTGTCGCTCTTCCGACTTGCCGCACTTTTGCCTTTTCGCACTTCCGCCTTGTCGCACTTTAGTCTTGTCGCAGTCCCGATTTGTCACACTTCCGTCATGTCGCCCTACCGACTTGTCGCACTACCAGCTTGATGCACTAACGACATGCCGCTCATCCGACTTGTCGCACCACCGTCATGTTCTAGTGTCTCGTCATCCAAAGGCACCATCTCCTTCGAACAGGTCACCGACCGCGACATCAGAGTCTAAATCATTTATTTGTACTTTGAATATTTGTATCACTTGGTAATTGTCAATTTTTCTTTCGATTTCATAATAGGTAGCTGTTGACGTCAGATCATTTACTTACAGCTTAAGATTACTGCCGCTTCCTAAGTGGAGCCGTGGAGCGGAAGCATCGCGGGAATGAATGTCGCTTTTCCGACTTGTAGCACTTCCCACTCGTCGCTCGTCCGACTTGCCCCACTTTCGACCCTTCGCTCATCCGACTTGTCGCTCTTCTGACTTGTCGCACTTCCGTCTCGTCACACTTCCTTGCACTTGACGACTTGTACTACCAGCATGTCACTTTAGTGTCACATCGGGGATCATCCAGCGCGGCTACCAATGCACAACGTGATCGGTTTTTACGATCTGCGGGAGATGAAAATCAGCTGGCACATTCTATGTTTTTTTTCCAGACCAGGATAATAGAGGTGAGGACAGGGTCAGAAAAGTATGATTGTTATGAGTCTGTCTTTTAGATTATCCAAAAATAATGGAACCATATTTTTCAGTTTGCCAAAAAAATAAAGGAGATGTTTCAAATCCGGCCTGCACATTGTTCAATGTACATATTTTACAAAATCGAGGAAAAATCTAACAATATTTAAAAATATACAGAAATTTTAATATTTTCAATATTTTTGTTGCAATTTAATTATAAAAGCAATATTTTATTTTAACAGGCAACAACACATCCGTTCTGAAACCTAGTTCGAAGTACATTTCGAAGTGTGACAGATGAAATGAAATGAATAATATGAGTTAAGTTGACAACAAAATAACATTCTAAAAAACCATGATTTGGTTTTTAAGCAAGAAAATATACTTAATTACAATAAAATCACAACTTTTTATTTATTTATTTTTTGTTTTGTCGAACACCTATTCTACGGTATTTACTTGTAATTTCTGAACGAACGCACACAAGCTCTTTGAAATGAAACGTCAAATGTGGTCAAGTGTCACTGTCAACATTGTTTCACACCTGTGGTACCATTTTTCAAACGTGGTGTCACACAACTCATATACTAAACAAACGGTTTTTCATATGGAAAAATCATTCGTTTAGGTGACTTCGCGTTTCAAAAATGACACTTCTGTAGTTCAACATCTATCTTTATTTTTAAAGTAGATATGTCACTGTCAGAGGAAAGATGATTATGGAGCGTGTTGTGTTGCCTATTATATGTGTATTTAATGCTTTTTCACCAATTATTTAAGCCAAAATGAGCCAAAATGTTACTTAAATCACTTTTATTTAATAATGTAGTTCCTAAATTATACATGTACAATGTCCAGGCCGGCTCCATACATTCGTGAAACAACTCCTTTCACGAAGATACGGAGCATCAAAGTTCCGGAGTGCGCTTGCGACCTCACCACACCTTTAAGTAACAAGTTATTATAAAAAAAAAACAATAACTCGACTGCCTTTTTATGTACCCAGTGTCACTCTCAGAATTAAGACGAATCTAACGACACCTCTCCAAGCTAAAATCCATCGAGCCGTTCAGGCTGCAGAGCGTGCCTAACAGTTATACATACATACTCTCGAAAAACATAAACCTCCTTCTGGCGCAGTCGGTAAAAAATCATACCCAGTCGTGACGTAATGCGAAATTTAAATGCGCTGGTATCTTTGTAATTTTTCAAAAGAAAAAATACCTGTACTATATATTTTTTAATAATGTAACCGTTAGGCTAAAACTATTTTCCCATTCGTCATGCCTATTATCACGTATTCCCTGTTTCAGACGACACAGACCTGTCGGAGTCGGAAGCCATCAGCGCCGCTCAGATCACGTCGCCGGCCAGCGCGCCTTCCGAGACCGAGGAGGAGTCGCGCGATGGTAAGTAACCCATGCTATAAATCCTCTATTAAAGTTTCTGAAACAGTTAGCTTATTGCCAACATTAAAACACCCATTGTCATAGTAACCATTATATTACCCAAACGAGTGTTATAATGTTGTACTAAATTTCATTATGCAATGCAAACTCAATCCCTTATCAAACAGCCACATTCTTTATGAATTAAAAAAAGAACATTGTCATGTACTACTACAGCTTCGTAATTAAAAAAAAAACTTATTGGTTATTCGAATTCACGTCGTATACCGCCATTTTTGTTCGATATTTACTGATATCGAACAATATAAATTTGCATTCCAATAATTGTGCTATCTAAAATTTAAATAATGCAATAAATCATTTCATTATTATACATAGTTTGTATTAGATACTCAGCAATAAACTTGCCAGGAATTTACGTATAATTCTTACAACACTGTACAACACCCTATAGATTTAGGACCTTTTATAGAGGATTCATATCATGGGTGTAGATAAAGTTTTGTATGCAACTGTAATAATTAGATATTAAAACACTCATGGGATACTCGGCTTCGCCTCGTGTGATAAACCCACATTCGTGTTTTAATACTCCATATTATACTACAGTTGCATAAATAACTAAACATCTTTACGGCGATCAGGCAATAAAGGTCACGCGCCGCTTTTCGAAATAGCAATCGTGATATCTCCCTACGATCCCTCATATATCGTGATTTTAGGGTTGGATCTCACTTGTCAGCACGAAACAGCACTTTTCCATGCTGCTATTCTTTTCTGTCGCTCAGAACCGTCATTTGCCAGAGCGAAGCGACAGAACGCTATAGCACCGGTGCTATAGCGTTCCGTCGCTCTCTCTCGCTCCTAGTGAGTCAGAGTCGAAATCAAAAAAAATAATATTCAATCACACTAATATTATAAAGGCGAAAGTTTGTGAGTGTGTATGTTTGTTTCTTCTTAACGCGCAAACGGCTGGACCAATTTTGATAAAATTTGGTATGCAGGAAGCTGACACTCTGGATTAACACTTAGGTTACTTTTTTCGTTGGTAACGCCGCGGGGCGCAGCTAGTGTAGTATAATTTTTTCTCTTGCCGATGGTAATTAATATTATTTTAATGCAAAAGCTAAAAACTACTAGCGTTTCGAAACGAACACTGCTGGGAAGAGATTCAACGCTTATCGATCTTCCTTTGGTGTGAGGCCTCACATGATTAATGGACGATCCCTATGATGCACCTTTTGAAACACACATTTAGACTGTACATATATTGTCAATTCCAGAGCACCGCGTGTTAAGAATAGAGACCAAACAGGTCCCGGTTCGGAGCCAGCCCGAAGTCGTGCTGAGCGATGGTGAGTTATTTTTTTTTTTAAATATTGTATACTACTGTTTTTTTTCTTTAATTTCTATGCAAATGCTGATAGTCTTGCGTTGTCCTATCATTTATGCTAATGAGGGATTTTCTGACAGATTTCAAAACAAAAAACCGTGTTCAACCTCGAACTACACGACCAATTTTGATAAAATTTCTATGTTACCACCTGACAAGTAGGAGAACCTTTAAAAAAAAAGAATTTTCAAATTGTGTTTTTTCTTGGGCTAAAAATAAATTATTTTGTTCTGATAAGAAAATAAAAAGTAGAAAAATAATGTCATTTGTCTTTGAACATGTCCATTTTAACGTGATTTTAGATTTATTATTGCAGAAAAACTGATAATGAGAGCGCTACGAGTATTTGACTCCAAAAAACTATGACGTCATCTGCCTGTAATTCATACAAGAATACATAGAGAATGTTTGTTTTGACGTTTAGAAAAAAGTATCTGATTTGACTTGTTGGAAAATAGCGGATTGTAAGGGTTGGATTTTTCTTGTCCGCACGAAGCAACACTTTTCTATGCTGCTAGAGCGAGAGAGAGCGACAGAATGCTATCGCACCGGCCGTGCTGTGACGTTCCGTCGGTCTCTCTCGCTCGCTCTAGCTAATGACGGTTCTGAGCGACAGAAAAGGATAGCATCATAGAAAAGTGCTGCTTCGTGCGGAAGGAGTCTTTGAGTTATTCTTGGAACATACACCAAAACAAAAAAACATTCGTATTGACAACCTCCTCCTGTTTCTAAGTCCGTTAAAGATGTAACTAATTTTTTTTTCAATACATAATACATACCTTTACATTTAATACATACCTTTCTTATTTATTTGGCTGAGACGTTTATAATAATAATAATAATGATGATTTATTCCTCAAAACATGAATACAAACATGAATACAAAATCACTGTAGGTTTTAACAATTTTTAAAACTAGAATCAGTTGAAAATCTTTTCCCTATTTAGTTTATTTACTACACTTACATAGAGGGTAGGCATTGCTGTATTGCGTAATTATGCAAAGTCACTAAGATAAGATAACAGTCTAGCAATGACTAAGTATACAAAAAGAGAGTAAATACGTTGTTCCTACTACGTATAAAAGTAAGTATAAAAGTATTTAATTTAGTAATGATGCAACGCGATACTGTAAAAGTAGTTAACTGTCAGTTAATCTCACATTTGCATGTTTTTTTGTATATCTTAAAAATATCAACCCTCATAGTTTATGAGTATTGAATGATCATTGCATCTGTAAATTGGTAGGAAGTTTCCAAATTTTGTGAGATGCATGAGATTGTAAAATGTATTTTGGATAAGTTTAGAGGGCAAAGTAGTTACTGCGACTTGCTACGATGCCTATTACTTTTATAGATACACTTGCTTGCAATGAAAAGGGATTAAGTGGTGGTAAATAAGTGGGAATAAGTATATGTCCAAAATGACTGTTCAAAGAAATTTACTTCGTGAAAAAGTACTTATAAATGAATACGTAATAATTTTCATGCAAATCCAAGAAACAG
The DNA here is from genome assembly GCA_943193695.1 of Acrobasis suavella. NCBI lineage: Eukaryota > Metazoa > Arthropoda > Insecta > Lepidoptera > Pyralidae > Acrobasis > Acrobasis suavella. The sequence goes on from OW971954.1 coordinate 9,870,115, forward strand.
AAATACCCCTATATCCAACACTCATGGGGTTCAATGCTCAGCTAGGGCAAGTTTAAAATGGCGTTTTTAAAATGTTCCTTGGTCTCTGGTGTGTCTCTTTATGCAATTATGATATTTTTTTTTTTACTAAAATACCGAGACACACAACCGATTTTGATAAATTTCTATGGGACCTCTTTACAAGTATGCCCTTTCAAATAAAACTATAACAAAGAATTTAAATCTAAATTAGTCCAAGCGCTTTTAAACATATGTAGTACATAAAAAACATATTACATTATAATAATATCATATCAGTAGAATCATTCGAATTAATATCCTCCTTTTTTTGAAGTCGATTAAAAAGACATTGTTTTGTTGAGTTACTATCCCAAAAGGAGTTTTAAAGTAACTCAGGTGTCAATCTCTGTGATTTGTCCTTTGCAATATATAAAAATTTTATTTTTTAATTTATTTATGCGCAGTAAATTAATTAAATAAAACATTCTCAACGCTATCAATTCTATTTCAATTTATGCGGATAAAGAAATTGAAAAAAGGCTATAAAAAGTGATCGTGTACAGACATGTCTAATTGTCTATTCTTTAAATACATATTGGTAATGTTTCCAACACCACAATGTAAATACATTTTCGGTGCAAGCAAGCACGCATGCTGAATGGTAATGTTTTCCTCCTTAGCCGACACCACCGACTTTTTGAACGCGGAGAGAGCGCACGCGGATCGGACCAAAGGTGTGTAGTTAATCTTGCCAGGTAGTGTACGGTTGGGTTTATGGAGAAGTATTGCAAAGATAAGAGTGAAAATTTTTAAATAAAAAGAAGTTGACATATTTGTTGGCAATTTTGTATAATTTTTTTACAACGATTTTTTGTACAAAGTTTTTTTTTTGATTGCATTTTTGCGAATATTTTTTAAGATTTTTTGCAATACTTCCTTTTTACTATCTGTTTTTAAAGGCGTATGGGATTTCTTTTTTCACTTGAATATATTTAAACTAGCATGTTTTTTATTCTCGTCCACCGTAATGCTAAAAGTGGCGTTTGTGTCTTGCGGCCCTGGGCTCCTTCTGCTCAGAGCCGCATTACCTCAAATGCCCTGTCTGTCCCATCAGGGACAAAGACGTTATGACTTGAATGATTTGAATATATACTTTTATAGAGAAGAAGCATAATGAGTAGATTTTGATAAATGTCTCTGATTTTGTAAGCATTTACGTAAAAAGGGCCTTTTAAAACAATTATATATTTTTTATCAATTCATTAACTTTGGTTTTTAGTTGTTTGAAAATTATAAAAGTAGTAGAAAGTTTAAAAAATAATATTACCATAGAATTTTCTTAAACAATTAAAGCTACTTTTGTTATGAGGCCAATCCTGTAAACGCAATAATCAACATAGCACCCGAACAAATGTTCTTTCATCACGCCTACAAATGCGACATAAGTGACGTCACTCCTGTCCGGTGTTTCTAAGGCGCCATCCAAAGGTAGACGTGACTTTGTAACCTTTATATCTTAAAGATATTTTGGGTTAGCAGGGTAGTTTTTTCTTGGCCGTTCCTATTTTTGGGAATTCTTTCCATAGCATAAAAATTACGCATCTTCCCTATATTTCACATAATATTAATTTGAATTTTGAACATGCTAGTTTAAAAATTGATATAAGTGCATGATATGCATGTACTGCAGTTTCCGCGTTATAATTCTGCTATCTTATGTATATTTGTTACAAAATTATATACCTATCTATTTATTCTTTCAAATTATTAAGTGTACCTGTGTATTTAAGATTTAAAAAAATCCATTGTTTTATTTCTTTTAAAAGTGACTTTTAATTAAGCATAAATATTCAAAGGTTTGATTCAGTCCATCTTTTGATCAACTTTTCCCAATAGATGTACTTATAGGTATCAAAATTGAAAAAAAAAAACTCATGTGGCCGTAACCTTATCACGAGACTACTTCGATTTGTATAATGATGCTAAAATTTTTTTTCGTATTTACTTTTATTCGTAAAAGGTTGTTTAAAAGATGGACTGAATCACGGCTTAAGTTTTTTGTACTTATTTAAAAAGCACTTTGTATATGTTCTATGTGGACAATATTCATTTTTTAAGAGACAAAATATACCATATCTAAGTTTTTCGTCAGTTCTTAGTTGTATGTTTTGGTATTAGCGTTAAATCGGGATCCAAACCTGCTGTCAGACGACGAGGTATTCATCAGGTCCGCATCCAGTGACGTGTCGAGGGTCACTTCCCCCATGTCCTTGATGGTGCCCCGCGGGGGGAGAGGTGAGAGAGTTTGGGGGCTTTACAGAGTGATCCGGGGCTTTTCAGAGTGATTTGGGACTTTTGAGAGTGATTCAGGGGCTTTTTAGAGTGCATTTCAGAGAACCCAATAAAACAGGTTGTTCAAATTTGTGACTACCATTTTTTATATCCGTGTGTTGTTTTAACAGTAATATATATTAGATACTACAATATTTGCGTAGATTTGATAGCTGCCTGAAGGCATCCGACTTATTTCTGCTACTGCAACCTAGCAATAACAACCATACTTTGAAGTAAGTTTGTTTTATTATGTCTGGAGACTTCTTCATTGACTGACTGAAATCGAGACCCTTACTTGTTCTCGAATGACGACATTAATTCTTAAAAATAACTTAGGGCTTTTGAGAATGATTTGGAGTTTCTGAAAGTGATTTGGGGCTTTTGAGAGTGACTCAGCTGCTGCTTTTGGTTTTTGTGTGTATTTAGACATTCTTTTGAAGCAGGAAATAACGTCTTAATGTTACAACTATTCATATGAGATTTTCCAAGTTTTTTTTTTACTTCTATTTTAAAAGATAGTACTTTCAAATATAGCCAACGCTTCCAAGTTGCCTAATATTTACAAAAATACCAAATAAGCTTAAGATATTTTGAGTGTTTAAATATGTGTCGGCAGAATCGAGTCTGGCATTCTTATCATTTTTATGAGTTTGTGTGTATGTGTTTGTTTATATGCATGTGTATGTGTGTGTATAAATTAAGAAATTCATACATGTACCTGCCTAACTATATATGACTACTATAGACTAGTGGTTAGTAACCACGTTTGATATGCGCGTGCTTTTCATATTCTTCATCTTGAATCCCGGTTCCATCCATAGCTGTGATGTTGAGAATTTGGTGGGGCTTAGAGCAGCTTTGATTGTGTGATTTATGGAAGCAATCGTCTTCACTGTCAATTCATTGGTTTTGATTATTTGTAGTCATTTGCGCTGTTCTTCCAGAAGAAAAAAAAACTTAGATTGTACCATCTGCTTTTCCTTCTGTGCAGATCGTAAAAGCCGATCGAAGCAAACGGTGAAAATGCGAATCATTTTAGTAGGCGTTGCTGCTAGCGACCAGTCACCAGTTTGATTCCTTTTAACATATTCTCGCCCACCAATTTACTATACTGCCAGAGATATATATATAATATACTGGCAGAGAACGCCATTTGGCGTTAAGTCCGCCATTTTTACACTGTTTTGTGCATTAAAGTAATAAACAATATTTGATATTTGACAACGTCCGGGGCGTAGTGGTCTCCATGCTAGTCCGCCACCCAGAGGTTCCGGGTTCGATCCCCGGTCAGGGCAAGTGGAAAAATGGCCTTTTTCAAATTGTTCTGGATCTTGGATGTTTATATACGTATTTGTTATAAAATATAGTATCGTTGAGTTAGTATCCCATAACACAAGTCTCGAACTTACTTTGGGGCTAGCTCAATCTGTGTTATATGTCTATATTTTATTTAATATGCTAAAAGTGGCCTTTGGATCTTGGGGCCCTGGGCTCTGTCTGCTTAGAGCCGCAAGGCCCTAAATGCTCTGTCTGTCCCGTTAGAGATAAAGACGTGATAGTATATGTCTGTCTTCACAGTCAATTCATAGATTTTCATTGTTTGTTGTCATTTGTGCTGTCGAAAGTTATATCTCCCAACCTTGGGATTTATCGTACGGATTTATGGATTAAGATTCAGATGTTTTGGTCTCATGAAAAGTCATTTCATCATCATTGATAAAGATTAAGATGTTTTGGTCTCATCAAAAGTCATTTCATCATCATTGATAAAGATTAAGATGTTTTGGTCTCATGAAAAGTTGTCACCTCATCACCATTGATTAGGAATCAGGTTTTTGGTCTCATGAAAAGTTGTCACCTCATCATCTTTGATTACGATTCGGATGTTTTGGTCTCATCAAAAGTCATTTCATCATCATTGATAAAGATTAAGATGTTTTGGTCTCATGAAAAGTTGTCACCTCATCACCATTGATTAGGAATCAGGTTTTTGGTCTCATGAAAAGTTGTCACCTCATCATCATTGATTACGATTCAGATGTTTTGGTCTCATGAAAAGTCACCTCAACATTATTGATTAAGATTCAGAAGTTTTGGTCTCATGAAAAGTTGACACCTTATCATCATTGATCAAGATTCAGTATTTTGGTCTCATGAAAAGATGTCACCTTATCATCATTGATCCTGTGTCGAAGATTGTGATAATAAGTAGGTTTGCACAATCATTATTCGTCTATCTTTGTTGTCAAAATTCATATCACATGAATTTTTCGTGCCAATTTTGCTTCATGATTACGATAAAAAATTTGTTGGTTAGATTGTTGTCACCATATCATGGGTTCTCGGCAGTGTTGCCATATTTATATTATTGTTTGTAAAAAGAAGGGGGATTTTCCCCAAAAAATAGGGAGTCTGGCAATACTGGTCCTCAATGTTTTCTAATGTGTAGTTTATGATTTTTTTTACAAAGTGTCCGACCAAGACCCGAACCTATTGTCTGATGACGAAGTATTCGTGGACGCGCGTCGCGCCGGACCGATCAGCTCGGTCGTGGTCCGTGCTCAGACCACTGCTGTACAGCAGACTGTCGTTAGAGGTGAGTTAGGGGGGAGCGATCGCGGGGGGTGGGGGAAAGGGCGGGAGGGGGGGTGTCAGCTATGTCTTTGTTTTGGGAAAAGATAGGAATATATGAAAATCGTAGTAGTTCTATTGGACTTTCGATGGATCTAGTGAGATTGAGCCAATGATACAGGGCAAAAAAAATGGTATCTGTGGTAAGCGAGGTAAAATACTAGACAATGACTTATTTATATGGAAAGGTAAATAATGGGGTGTGTTAAGACATTTTTAAGAATAACTTTATAACCACTGGGTTAAAGATACCTATACAATATGTGACAAAAACCCTGTCCGATCTTTGTAGAAGCAACTCAGACCGTCAATATGAACAACTTTTCCTATGGGACCTATGTTTGAAACTCGAAAAAAAAATCGATATTTTCATACAAAAGTATTCGACCGGCCCGGCAATTTGTATGAAAATGTAGATTTTTTTCTTCGAGTTTCAAGCATTGGTTCCATAGGAAAATTTGTTTATATTGACGGTCTGAATTGCTCCTACAAGGATCGAATAGGGATTTTGTTACATATTGTATAGGAAGACTTTAAGTTGGACCTAGATGAGAGCAGCACTGGACCGAGATGAGTGGCCTTAACGAGGCATATGCTCAGCAGTGGGCGGAAGGGCTGGGATGATGATGACATGAGATATAAAAATATAAATTTTCTACAGGGATTGTAATTGTGTATTTGTTGGTTTTATTATGGGAAGCTATTCGTGTTTCGTAACTTGTTATACCTGTTATACCTTTGTGAGTTGTAGGCCAATGACCTTTGTTGTTGTTTCTACTTGTATGTGTCCTTCTTGTGTTGTTCTTGTTTTTTTTCTTGTTATAGCCGCGATCATTTTTGTCTTACACGTCAAAGAAAAATTCATTTTAGGCTGATCCATTCCAAAGGTTGTCTTGTCTTTCTTGACCTGTGTTGTTTTTCGCCAATGTTGTCCTTAATTATATTTTCGTTAGAATATTTTATCCATTTTATATATAACATTATATTTGATTCCTAACATATTTTCCTTTCATTTATTTATCGTATTTAATTTAATATTGCATTAATATTTTCTAAAAAATACTGTATTATCCACTGTAGATAGACCGCTACAATGAGTCTTCGCCTGCGTGGTACACGGGCGCGAGGGTATGACGAGTAAGGGGAGTGGGAGATGCGGGAGGTGGGCGTAAATAGCGTGGTACACCCCCGTGCCTCTGTAGCGCGCAGACGAGGATTCATTTAAGCGATCGGTCTATAGATCGCAATTTTTTCTGTGTGAGTTTCAAAGCTCGGGAACACTGATGTGATTAATGCATATTACAAGGTGTGATGATTCCGTTGCAAGTTTCACATCTGTGTATCACGCATGATGGTGTAACGAACACGCCTAATGCAATGCTTTTGTTTGTTGCACCTTTTTACTGTTATTTTTATTCTTACCCCGCTTTTGCACAGGTACTAACGAAGCTATGCACCCCGTAGAAGCATTAACAGTAAAGAAGAAAAAACACGATTATAACCGCATTGCTAATTTCGATAAATTCGTTCAAATTTACGAAAAACTCGCATCGCCCCCGGATGATGGCATTACCGAGGCAAAGAAAGATCCGAAATGTAAAGTCAGTCTACATAACAGATTAGGTACGCAAGATGTAGATATAGAACCTATAGATATCGTTGGTAACGCCAGCAGTCGCTCTAGTCTTCGATCTATAGCGTCTCTTGAGTGGGACGGAAGATGTAGGTCGGAGTACGTCTTTCGAACTCGCTCTTTACCACGCCAAAGATCCAACAACACGCAACATCTGTATAGAACTAGGTCTCACAGCGGTTTTGTTAACAGTTACGTCAAAAACCCAGATCCTATGCACTATCACTTGCCTAGATGCCGCAGTTGTGGCGCCGTCAGCAATTCCTACGTTTGGGAACTCACTAAAGAAAATTTAAGCAGTAAAATGCCAAACTCCATGTACTTTTCCGTAGATAACATACAACAAAAATGCATAGAAGAGGGCGCTTTCGAACCTAATTTGGTTAAAGTTAAGGAAAAAGTGTTACCCATGTTCAAACTCGCGAAACAAGAATTTGAATTTGTTGAAAGTCAGGAATTTAATGAAGATAACTATTTGGGTGAAATAGGAAATAGTTTTTCTTCGGAAAACCAAACTGTCATCGAGCAAGTGAATGATAATAATGATAACGATAAAGCCATAGAGGAAGTAAAAGATATTGAACTTCATAGAGCAGAAGTAGCCTTGGTTGTCGAAACTGAAGATATAAATAATAATACAATTGAATCAACTGAAGGAGAATATCACAGCTTCACAGACGAAATGGATTACGAAGAAGTAACGTATGAGAGTCCGGTAAAAGACCTCGTCGAGAAAGATATAAGAGATTATTCCGTACCGATAAACTTGTATTGTGACGATTATAAAAAATCATTCAGTCCCAGAAATTCTCCACAAAAAATTCGCGAGAATACTCCGAAATCTACCGTTCTTGAACCTATTTTAGAGGAATCAAAAATATCGGATGATTCGAATACAGATAGCAAAAGCAAAGAAAGTTATTCAGACGCAAATGATACGCCAGTTAATGAAACTATTGATATTGCAAAAGAATATGAATCAGAGGAAATTATTGATGATGTTGGTAAGAAATTAGAAGAAAAAGTCCAAGTAAAAATGAATGAAAATTTTATATTACTACCAAAATCAAATAATCATCTTGAAAAAGAAGATGCTGCAGGTGTTAATCAATCAGTATACCAGGATCTTAATTGCGGTAATAAAGATGTTGGTGTCAGTTTGCTTGAAGCAAATCACGTGAAACGTATTGAAAACATGGACTTTGTTAGAATAAGCTTTTTCAGTAACACAAGCTCGGCTCTTGAAGCGACCAGTTTTAATTCAACTGTTGAATTTGAAATGTACGAGATGATTTCAGACGTTGTTTCTTCGTTACTAAACAGAATTGATTTTGAAAGTGACTCCGTTGATTTTTTTGAGAAAGTTGCTCAACGAAACGTTAAAACAAATTTTGAAATTGAAGACAAAATTAATTCTTATTTAGAAGTAATTACGCATGAAGGTGATTTCGACGTAAATGCAGGTGAAATAGACACTCAGCCAAAAGCTATGATAGTTAAACCCAAACCCATAATTAGGAACGAAGTAGACTTAATTTGTAAAGAAATGTCTGTGGATGCGGTTAAAGATATTGATACACAACAAGTCACAGACAGTAGTGATTCAAAATTGGGCGTAACAATAACAGTAGTAAACTACGAGATAAATACAGACTATGAAGAAGGATCGACTGAAAACAGTAGCCAAAATATACCTAATCCTGACATGTCAAATGTTAGTAATCCGGAAACATTTTCAATTATGAAAATAATTGAACAATTAGAAACAAATGTTAATTTAAACGAAACAGTACTTACTGAAGTAAGCGATAGTGAAAATCAAACATATAAAATAATACAACCCATTTTGTATAATGTTTTTGACAGAGCGTATGGTGTGTGTTCTGATAAAAGTAAAAAATTTAAAGACAAAAAGGCTAAAAGAGTAGTGACTGTTGTAGACAGTGAAGATATCTTAGCCACTGCTAAATGTCTGTTTGACTCTGAATTGCTACAAGAAGATATTGCTTTAGACTGTGATGACACTCACGTGAATGAACATAGAAAAAATGACATAGCTGATTTAAAAAGCTTGGAGACCTGTCTTAAAGACAAAATACTAGATGATTTTGAAACTTACGATATTAAAAATAATGCTCAAATTAGTTTAGGTGAGTCTAGCGGGATTGATAATTATCCAAAAAAACATGATACTGCGAATATGAATGATGAATCTCAATTTGACAAGTATCACATAGAAGACATTGTAAATATATGCGAAGAAATATCACTTCACGAACAATATTTATCTGAAACACAAATAGATTCGTTTGAATTAAATGACTCTAGTCATAATAAAACTATGTATGATTTCAGCGAATTAACTTATGATTTAGCTGAAAATTTCGAAGAGAATGTTGAACAGAAAACTGAAGACGAATTAATGAATAATACATTCACTTTAGATGATAAAGATGAGAATATGAATACAGCATTTGTTGACAGTGTTGACAGTAACCAGAATTCTAAAATAGTTTTCGATTGCAACGAATCTCCAATTAAGAAATCTAAAAGTAACTTCATTGGCGAAGATTTATATGAGAAAGATGAATTGATTAGTTCTCCTTTTATCAAAAAGGCTGCTGTTATAACAATGGAACAGACAGAACATACAGGTGGCATTAAATATTGGATCTCATTCGACGAAAATTTCAAAGAAGAACCCAAACCTCTCGTTAGATCTGTAAAAAGTTTCGACGATTCTTTGCCAAGTTTCGTTTGCGTTGATTTCGAGGAGAATAAACTAGATTTGGAAGCTAAAGATGAAAAACGACGTAGTGTTTTAGAAAATGTAAGCGTTGAAATGAATGCGTCGACTGTATCTCTAGAATACAATACGTGCAACTCTGAAATGTTAGACTCAAGAAATGATACTACTGAGCCTCAAAAGGTGTTAATTTATGACAATAGAGCGGGGAAAGCTAAAACTAGGAGATACGCCAGCTGGCCCCCGTTTGAAGATACGCTGTTTTACAGAATTATTTCTCAATTTAGAATGTCAGAAAGCTTTGACCCAAATGATTTTAATGAGCACATTATTGTAGATGAGTGAGATGTTAAAAAATATAGGATAGCTGTAATTTTAAGCAAATGAGAGTCTATGATAACTAGTCTTCTCCGTTCAATTGTGTGAGCAAGATGACAATACAAATAGATAGAGAAAAGTAGATACGGTTCAATTGCTATTACATGTTTCTTAGCATCCTTAAGGGGCCATTCACGTATTACGTGACAGTTCTAGAGGAAGAGGTCATGCCATACGTCATAGTCCGTGTTAAAGTCATCGGGTAAAAAACGTGAAATGTGGGAGGGGCTCACCTGGTTCCGTGGGCTTTTTCTTGCGCCTAGGCTGTACTTTTAAGCCCCTTGCACCTAAGGGAGGCAGCGACATTATTCTGTGTCTTCTTTTGTGTAAGAGGAAAGTTAAATTTGTGTGACGTCATATGTCAACGTATTCGCAAATTTACGTCCTTTTGAATACATAACAAAGTGGTTGGGTTTTACCTCACGGGAAACGTGATTTACTTAAATATTTTTTTTATTGAAATTGCGATGCGGTTATATTTTGAAACGATTTTTTTTTAAATTGAAACGATTTTGTGTTGTTTTTTAATTTCATGTTTGTCAAAAGTGGGAATCGCTCCACGAATAATGAGCATTCGACTTGCTTGTGTTTAATTACACGTTTTTTATTTAATATCTACTCATGTATTAGGGGCTATTCACGTATTACGTAGCAACGATGGGGGGTGGATCATGCAAAATGGGACAGTACGTGTTATAGAGATAGGAAAAACGCGTGACAAGGGGGAGGTTACAAAATTTTAAATTTTGCGTGGCGTAATATGTGGACGGCCCCTGTCCTGTGACTTGTACATTCAAACATAAAAAATTGCCTGGGCGATAATTTAGTGTACATAAGTAAAGGTTAACAACTAATTTAGCGGATCAAAAATGATGGCGTCACCGAACGTTTGTTAATGTCTTATGAGCGGTACCATGTTCAATTTGGTTTGGATTTGATCCGCAATATGGAGCGGTCCACTAAGGGTAATGATGCACTCGAGACTCGAGTCGGTTTCGCAGCGCTCTATGAGCTCAATAGGCTTGGAGTTCCGAGATGAGCAGGCGCAAGTTTTCTGGGCAACGACTCGAGCCCTCGAAAAACCTTGAGTCATAAAATTTACACGAGTCTTCAATAGAAACTCGAACCGCGATGTACAAGCCTCGAGTTCTAATTTTGGAGACTCGAGTCAAAATTGCAAGGCTCTGTGAACTTTAATAGGCTCGGTGTCTCGAGTCTAGTTAGGCCGGACTCTCTGAGCAATCACTCGAATCTTTAAAAGACATACATACCCTTCCTCTCCGCAGTCGGGTAAAAGACTCGGTGCAGAAAGAGACTAGAGCTCTTACCTCACGCCCCGAGGCTCAATTAAGCTCGCAGTCGTCGAGCCTTCCGTTAAAAGAGTCAACCTCTGTAAACGACCCCGAGTCCTTACTTAAAAGGACTCTGAGGACTCGAGTCTTGTACAGTCAGGCTTCAAAATCGGAGTCATAATTCCCCATACTAGTTGTATGAAAAATTATGACTCCATTTTTGAAGCGCACCGTACGTCACTAATCTTATTTGTTAACCTTTAGTTTATTGACTTCAACCTCAAGTCTCACTCCTTCGTGGCATTAGCTATACTAAAACATCGAACACTGTGACATGGTTATTTTGAAGTTATAATTTTTTTTTTACATTTTAAACTAAAGTAAAATATCAAAAAGTTAAAATGCATTTTTTTATTTTAGATTAACATTTTTTGATTTCGGGTTAGCTGTCTTATTGTAAAATACGGACTCACTTTATTACTGGGTTTAAACTTGGTTTAAAACATTATTCACCCGAATCAAGTTGACATTGACCAATGAGATCACTTTACAAGATGTCAAATTGATTTGGGTCGAAAATGGTTTAAAACTCAATGCTTAATTTTAAAACAAACCTACTATAATTAATAAAGCGAAGCGTTAGACAACCACCCACGAGATGGTCAGATGATCTGACCAAAGTCGCTTACAAGCGCTGGATGCAGGCTGCTCAAGATCGGTCATTTTGGAAATCCCTGGAAGAGGCATATGTACAGAAGTGGACCATATGCGGCTACGACTATAAAAAATAAAAATAAAATCTTAACTAACCTTAAGGGGAATACCTACCAGAATTTTCCGGGGTCCAGTGCTGCCCCCATTCGAAATAAATCATTTAAAAGGAAACGGAGACATGTATGTAGGGTCTGATCAATGCCAAATTTTAAATGATATCTCCGTTTCGTTTCAAATGATTTATTTTAAATGGGGGCAGCACTGGACCCCGGAAAATTCAGGTAGCCCCTTAAACCTCGTATTGAAGTTAGTCTGCGAATAAAAAAGTTAAAACTTCAAACAACTTATGTTGAGACATTATTCCATTTTAGGGCGTTCGCTGCGTTAAGCGTGACCTCGTGTTTGTTTAGTCTATCTCTATCACAAACTCGATGTGTGACAGAGACACGACATCACGCGCATATTCTGCTATCTCTTTCGCACGTAGACTGAACACGTCACGTGGCGTGGTCACACCTAATGCAGAGTACGCCCTTAAACAATTTGCACGTATTTCCATTTTAATAAAGCTTGCTAAGTGTTGTCAATGTTTTGTTTTGTTCGACGTGTACAAAGTTTATTATGTTTAATAAAAATATTAAGAAATGTCTTTTTTTTATTTTATAACTCAGGCAACTCGATTATAAAAAACTGGTTAAAATACTTGATTTTCATTTGCGTTCTGCACGACTGTCTAAAAAAACGAGTGTAATGCGTTTATGGTTCTTGTATGTATATAAGTAAATAAATGTCTGTTAGAATTCATATACCATCCGTGACAAAGTCGGCTTTTTATTTATTTATTTTTTTTGACGTATTTTATAATTTTTTTTATAATTAACGTATTTTTTATGCCATACTTTTTTTTTTAAAGAAAAGTTATTGTCGAGTTGTCTGTATCTTTTTTTTTTTGCTTTGCACTCGCATGATAAGCTTTCGGCTGGTTCCGAGAGAGGAGTTCCGTTCTACTAACGACTAGAGGTGAGTTTAAGGTCTAACAAAGTTCACAAAATTGCATGTTATGCTTTATCCGTTGTTTGGTGGCTTTAAATAAACTCTAACAATATTTTAATATAGTATTTTATACTGAACAACTTTCACGTGAAGTTGAACAATACGAAAAAAACTTTTTGGTATCTATGATCGGTCAACTATATGAGAGGTCAAAAATGATTTTTCATATTTCGATATATGTTTTTTAGGGAAAGTTGTTCAGTATCATGAACTGCATTCACCCTTAAAATAGTTTCAGTATATTTTGTTATACCATATATATTGCATTAGATTTTTTCTAAAACAATTTGGGAATGGCATGTGGTTTTTTATTATTGTATATTGAAAAAAAATTTTTGCATTTACAATGTCTGTATTAATAGTTTGGATTATTATGAAGTTTTATTAAGAAAAAAGTCGTAGAACTTATATAAAAATATTAAAAAAAAATAAAAGCTAATATTATGAAATTGTAATTTATTAAATAAATAAAGGGTAGGTAAATTATTTATTAAATTATGTAGTTCGTAAAATAGGTATTTTAGTTTGGATTCTCTGCTGGTTCCAATATGTTTATTAGAAATTTTGTGTACGAAATACAAAAAGAACATTCGGAGGTGCAAATAGAGAAATGGGGTCTTATGCCAAGTAGAGATATCTCCAGTCAATTTTTTTTTTTTTTTCAAAAAAATATTTGACTATATCTTTTTTGTTTTTACAATATTTTCCAGCAATTTTGGGTTAATATGGGTAACTTACTTGTAATAAGGGTCTACTATACCGCCAGTATTGTACGCCCTTATTTGGTATATATTAAATAATTTTCTCAAAAAATCGAATAAAAAAATATTAAAGAAGGAAATGCAACATAAAATCAAGCATTAATTAATTTAAAATAATTAAAACTTTATTTGGGGCTAGCTCAAAGTGCTCAAACTGTGTGATTAATAATTAACAAATAAATTTCAAAGTAGGTACTATACATTATTGGAACCAGCCCGTAATTATATGCATATAATTAATATTATATGTTGTATGTTACAGGAGAGCACACTGTCAACGGTGACCACTCGGACGCGCATCAGAGTACCTTCTCTCACAGCAGTAAAGAGGTAAGATACCTATATACTTCTCAGCCGTGTACCTTTCAGGATCAACACTCATTTTCAAACTTACTTGTAAATGTAGGCTATTTTTGTTTTTCTTCTTTGTAACACTTGTGTCCGATTTTTTAAATAAAGGTAGTGGTGGACATGCCCTAGGGCGGCACATTTTAGGGGGCGGAAAAATCGAATATTTCCCACCTAACCTTCCGCGCTACCTTGAATAGGGCCGGCATAATCAAGCCTTCCCAGATTCTATGTTGAGTAACCAGGGCGGCTAACTGAAACCTTTTCACTCCTTGGCCATCAAAAAAGCTGCTCATGAAGGAAAAGGGTGGGTAGGGGCGGCGACATATGATTAGCCTACTGGTGGTAAATGTGTTTTTCTCAAACATGCTCGGAAATGTGGGCATAAAAAGAAGACACGTAGTTTGTAATTCTTGGCTCATGCATTACTTTACCGGCCTAGGCCAAGTAACTTAGTGCTTGGCTTATAATTCATTCATTTCTGGCCGCTGCTCAAAACAAAAAGACGAAGTGTATTCAGAATGACAAGACAGTGACATTGACGTTTCAGATGACAGTTCTGTTTTTACATTTGGTAAAGACATTTAGCATTTAATTTCATCACTTGTCATTGAAAAATATGGGTCTATTATTTTTGGATAATCTAAAAGACGCACTAATTATAAATCACTAGCTGAAGCCCGCGGCGTTGCCCGCGTAGAACATTTTTGATAATCCCTCGGGAACCTATCATTTTCCCGGGTTAAAAAGTATCCTATGTGTTAACCCAGTAAATAAGCTATCTACAAGCCAAGTTTCATTCCAATACAGCCGTTTTTGCGTGAAAGAGTAACAAACATCCATCCATACATACAAACTTTCTCGTTTATAATATTAGTAAGATTTTTTATAACCCTGTCGTCACTCCTATTATCAAGTGATGTGTATTATTAACAAAATTGTTTATACTCCAGGGCTCCCCGTCAAAGGAGGTGTCGACAGAGGACTCTCCCAAAAAGGACAAGAAGAAAAAGAAGGGGCTCCGGACGCCCTCCTTCCTCAAAAAGAAGAAGGAAAAGAAGAAGGAAAAGTCCAGCACGCCACAACCCGCCTAGAGGTCAGTATCATTTTTAGGGTTCCGTACCCATTTCCATATTCCTTTGGGGCTAGCTCAATCTGTGTGATTTGTCCCTATATATTTATTTATTATTATTATTATGTTGGTACGCTTTTCAGCCACGAGTCCATGGGGACCCGGTCCTTTGAGGCGTTCATGGGGCCAAAGCCAACATGAAGGGGTCTTTTAGTACCTTTTTATCTAAAATGTGAGATGGCTACATCTATGGAGGTCTATCCCTTAATGTACCAGTGAGATGCACTAACGGACAGTCCTCCACAGCTGCCGAACTATTACCAGGGAGGGATTTACTTGGTTTGGGCTTTATGGATGGGATGTTAGTGGACCGGATAACTGGGTTATGGAGTGAGATACGGACATCTACCTAAAAATCTCTCACAACAATTTTAGCCTGGCAGATGGTGACTCGCTGCTCGTTGGCTACACTGCCTGTGGGCACCCTAACTAGCCACAAAAATGCGGCCAGGGCGCAACACAATGTGAGCAGCTGAGGGTGTCGAGAGGTGCGGGTCCGGTTTCACCATCACAGGGCTTACCCCCGAGAGCGGGTTTCCCCGTTATTACGCCATTACGTGCAATACGCAATACACTGTCACCCTGGAGCGTATGTTTTGCTCTTGCGACTCCACTCTGGCCGGCCAGTTAAGGCAGGACAGAGGCGGGGGAAGGGGGGGGGGGGGGGGGGTGTAACTGTGTGTATGTGTGTGTGTAAGCGCATGTGTGTATGGTCCCCCTGGAGGTAGGGTACGTGGTGTCGCCACTCACCATCAGCTCGCCACAAGCTGCCCTGCGTTGACTGACTGCACTGGGAATCCAGTGGGCGATGGGGTCGTCACGTCCCAACGCCTTTATTATTATTTATGATTTTTTTCTCTCAAGGCTGTAAGCTTTGAGGAGTATAATTGATTGCGCGGGCTTATGGCCAAGCATAACCAATGTAAACGTAAGTAAGTGGTATTTATGAGTCTAAAGATAAGAATTTACGAACAATACGACATGTATTTAGAATTACAGCTTTATATTATTTATTATTAAAGGGTAAAAACAGGACCCTATTACTAAGATTCCGCTGTCCGTCCGTCCGTCCGTCTGTCTGTTTGTCACAAGGCTGTATCGCATGAACCGTGATAGCTATAATCCATTTGTTTAGGTGTTTAAATAAAGGTAAACAATCATGTTATGTCTTTTTTTAAAATATACACTTTGAAAATCAATACCTTTGCAAATTACAATTAAATTTATAAATAATCATAAATGACATACTTTATTTGTAACGTTTAATTAGATTGATTTAATGAGATTGATTTAGAAAGTGAATTTATTGAAATAAAAAGACATGTCAAGATTGTTTACATTTATTTAAATACCTAACCAAATTGACTATAGGCAGTTAACATTTTCACAGATGATGTATTTCTGTTGCCGTTATAACAGTAAATACTAAAAATAGAATAAATATTTAAGCGGGGCTCCCATACAACAAATGTGATTTTTTATAGATAATGGTACGGAACCCTTGGTGCGTGAGCCCGACTCCCACTTGGCCGGTTATTTCTCGAACCGACTTCATCACCAACTACACAACCGATTTTGATAAAATTTGGGACCAGCTGATAAGTATGCCCTTTAAAACAAGCAAAGAATTCCAAATTGGTCGAGGCGTCTTCCTTTTTTTGAAGTCGGTTAAAAACAAACTTAAGTTAACTTTACGCCTCGCAACTGTGTGCAAACGCAATTTACGCCCTTTCCTGGCAAGTTAAGCCTGTGACGCAGTTCGTCACTTTCGCAAATGGTCATTGCTCGATAATTAAAATTTTCTAACACACCCCAAAACCACTTCTAGATTTAAAGAATTAAATCTCAAAAAAGATTACAATAAATCCACTAACATGAGAACAAAAAAAAATGATTATATAAACCACTTCTAACCAACATATCCTTAATACGCGCCAAAACCACTTTTAACATATCTCTAACAAATTCCAAATTAATCTCTAGTTAGTCTGGGATTCATAATTTTCCCATTTGAACTACTATTACGTTACAGCCAACCCGCATTATCTATTGGGAGGAAATTTTCCAGTAGTCCTGCTGGTAGAACAAACTTGGTAGGACTACTTGAACTAGCTCGAAAATTGGTCACCTTCGCAGAATATCACTTTCGCAAACGGTCATCCACAACTTTTCTACCACATTATTAATTGCCATCACTTTCGCCAAAGTTACCAATTTTTGAGAGATAATCCTTTGCGAAGAAGACGGACTAACATTAGCACGTAGTTCATACTCTTAAACCGAATGCTAACGTTACATTATTAAGTGTCTAATTGAGAAAATGGCAAAGTGCGAAAGGAACGATTTGTGAAAGTGACCAATTTACAAGCGATGACTCTTTGTAAAGAAGTCGGACTAACGTTAGCACGCAGTTCATACTCTTAGTCTGAATGCTAACGTTTGTTCGCATGACATGGCTAAACCGTCCATTCATGAAACGCGGACCAAATTTATAACTATTAGATACAAACCATTATCCGCCGAAATCAAGTTTAGAAATCACACCGGCGCTACACCACCAAACAGTGACCACTGTTTGGTGATCTAGCGCCGGTGTGATTCATCACAGCTTCTTACAAAACGGGGTGAGCATTACTGCAGATGTGTACTGTAAAGAACTGAACGCAATGATGGAGAAGCTGGCACATCTCCAACCAGCATTGGTCAATCGCTCCTTTCCGCTGCTCCTGCACGACAACGCGCTACCTCATACTGCACAGCAGACGTTCTCCAAGTTGCAAGAACTGGGGTTGGAAGCTCTCTGTCATCCGCCCTACTCACCAGACCTTGCGCTTACACACTACTACTTTTTCTAGAATTTGAATAACTTCTTGGCGGGAAAAAAATTCAATACCCGAGAGGCAGTATGCCTTTGAAGAATTTGTTGCCCCGTCCAGCTGAATTCTTTAAGAAGGGCATCAATAAACTGCCACTGCGTTGGCAAAGATGCGTTGATTGGCATGGGTCAATACTTCGATTAATACAAATAAAAATACATGAAAAAAAAATCGTTTAAATTTTTTCATACAAAACGGCAATTTCATAGGTAAAGATTTTATATTTCAAAAAGTTATATAACTTTTTGAATTATTCAATAACTAAAATTCCATTCGAAAGATATCACGAGTTTAAACATTTTAATAAAAAAGTCGCGTGGTTGCCGCTCACCCCGTTCAGCTAGCTAGGCAGCACCGTGATATGCAATGCAATGTAGGTCTTGGCGCCACTAGGGTACGCGAGGTGAGTAAAAGTAACTGGCCAAGTGCGAGTGGGACACGCGCAAAAGGACTCCGTACCATTTTCTATAAAACATCACGTTTGTTGTATACGACTTAACTTTATTTGCTTTATTTTGTTTTAAGTATTTGTTGTTATAGCGGGAACAGAAATACATCATCTGTAAAAATTCAACTGTTTAGCTATCACGGTTCATGAGATACAGCCTGGTGACAGACAGACGAATGAACGGACGGACAATGTGACCCTTTGGTTACGGAACCCTAAAAATAACAAAAATATTATTAAAATAACGCAGAAAGAAGGGAGTGAGTGTGTGAATTTTTAAATTTTTTGTTAAATACCCGTACGAAGCCGGGGCGGGCCGCTAGAATTTTGTATAAAAAAATTAAACACTGAATATTTTTTTTGAAAACACCATGAAAATTGGTTAGTGAATGAAGCATCAATTAGCATAAGATTGGGAGATGAGTGGGAGGGACCGTGGTGGTACATCTCGCTATCTCTTTCGTACGCGCGAGACAATAGCAGTGACGTCAAAAGCGCTGTACGTGCATCCTTTTCTGTTACTTGACAGTTTGTCCTTCCATTAGATTGTAAAAGCAAAGTTACTCATTTTTGGGTAGATTAAAAAAAATAATGTTTTATTATGGCTATGTTACTTATTGATATGGAGATTAAAAATAATTAGATAAAATACCGTATTCGGGCGAATAATGGTTTATAGTTTAAATCTAAAGTATAAAGTAAAAAAAAAATGTTTGCGTTTTGTTTTGTTTTGTAACATTTATATTTTTCCCGTTTTCAGATAATCCTACAATTCAACACTGCCATCTCGCTTCAGAAATTACATGTAATTTAAAATTAAGGTCTCCATTCGCCTGTAATTCTGTAATACACTGCTTGTTTGGTGGGATGTACATAAGTAACGCAGGACGGGGCAGTTTACACGCATATTATGACAAAAAAAAAACTTTTTTTTTAAATCTTTGCTCGATTTATGACTTTTGAGATTATTAGACCATGTTCGTTCAGTGAACTTAATATGAAAGCTTAATCAAGTGCAAAAATTACCCCATCAGAAGTACATTCAAGTGGGCGGTACTTACAAACTAAATGTCTGCTGCTACCGATACTGTTACTGCAATAATTTACTGGACCAATCAGTGGCTGCTGCGTGACGATGCGTCAAGCGGACATTTGGTCGACAGTTTTGTGTCATGCGGCAGTAATCTTATTTTCTATATATTATATAAAAAGTAATCCCTATTTTCGATGGTCACGCCTTGTGATGTGCCGTTCTTGAAAATTTCCAGAAATTTTCGAAACGGTCTGGAAAATTTCCGAGAAATTTCCCGCAAGAAATTTCTTCAGGAAATTTATCAACTAAAATTCTCGAAAAATGTTGAAAACTTCCGAAATTTCTGGAAATTTTCAAGGAAAGAAATTTCCGAGATTAAAAAATTCTCGCCGGCACATTACGCCATAATTTGAGAACGACTTTATCGATTTTATCTAACTTTTGTCATATGTTCAAGCTTTGAAAAAGATGTCGATTAAAAATGAATTGAGTATAGTACAAAATGTTATTTTTAAAACATTGATATATCATACTCTATTTTTATTAGTTTCAGGATTTGCAATAAACTGCCCCCGGGAAATAGTACAGTCATTATTTTTCAATTCTATGTAGATTTTCCTTTTTTTTTCATAATACTTATAATGAAAAAAAAATTATAGCATTTCTGAAAATCTTCAATTTTGGATATTTCCCTTTAATAATGTTTTATGTTTTCTCAAAAAAAAAACAGCAATTATTTTTTTCTATTAATGTCCCTTGAAAATTTATAAATCTTCATTAATAAATCATACATAGAATTAAAAAATATATAACGAGTAGCTCTCTTTAACCGCATATACATATATACAAAGTGCGCATAAGTTGTAGAAAATAAATGTCATTTTATATATTTTGTAACAGGATTCCTTTAAATATTATTAATGACAATATATTTTCATATTGCTAAAAGTGTCATCTGGGCCCATTTCAAAGTACAGTCAATCCAATAAGTAAAAGTGATTCCGTTAAGACGGACCCTGGGCAGTCTAGACGCAAGCATTATAGAGTTGAATAGATGCAATGAGGGTTTCCAAAAATATGGGAGTCCAGATAGCAGCGCAGTGACGTCAGGTCCAACCAACTTTTGGCATTAGACCATCAGTTGACGGGTTCTTTTGCTCCGTCAAATGCCAATAACATGTTTTTAAAACCCTCGTTAAAGTATTACTCGAGGCATGATGACGGTATTCACCAATAGAGGGCGCTGTTTCAAACTATGTAAATTGACATTGACATTTCTACAAGTAACAGTAAAGAGGTAAAGATTTAAAAACCCACCTATGACAGAATGGGTTGCTATTGTTACGGCAGTTATTGCTCAGATTTGAGTAATACTGAGCATTCTGTGCACTTGAATAGTCGATCGATTTAGTTTCATTGGGTAATGTTATTTAGTACAGTTATAACGCTGTGTTTACGTAAAATCTGCGCTTTAAAAACAGTTATTGAGTAAGCAAATGAGAAGGTACTAGAAAGAGTAGAGAGAGACGGAATATTTTAAAAACCATTAAAAATAGAAGCGACAAGATGATTGGACATCTAAGAAGAGATAATAATCTTTTCAGAATAATAGTAGAAGGAAAGAAAGACGGGAGCCTAGGAAGGGGAAGACCAAGGATGAAGTTCCAAAAAATTAGGGGTAAGGTCCTTGGAGGACATTAATAGAATGGCAGAGAGAAGAGTGGAATGGAAGCATCTCCACTTAACTCCACTGCCACGAGCTAGCTTTTAAATTACAAGAAGTATATTGCTACTCCTTTAAAGATCACTGCTTTTCTCTGAATTGCATAAAAAAGTCTCAGTTCTTGAATCGGTAGCAAATTCACTATCTGATTTAGAAGGGCAGATGTTTTTTTGAAAATGAGGAATAGTATCTTAGTAAGGCATCGACCACGGTTGATTCACGCATCGTACAATGAGGGTTTAAAAATATGCGACACCATGCAGCACAGTGACGTCAGGTCCAATCGTCTGCTGTGATTGGACCATCAGTTGACAGGTTCTTTTGCTCCGTCAAATGTAACCAATAGCAGCAGTTGATTGGATCTGACGTCACTGTGCTACCATACTATACCATTCAATATTTAAAATTTAGATATTAAACCGTAAGTTGTGCGACATAAAGCTTACATTTCAACGGCGTTGAGTTGCAGTTGCGAAAGCCTTAAAATTATAAGGGCAATGCACACAAATGTTCAGTATTCTCGTATTTCAGCAAAGCCAGCGATTTATTATACTATGGAAGCAAATCGAAACCCTAAAAATGACCCCATTAACATTTTGAGCGTGATTGACCACTTTAGTTGTTAAAAAGCCATTGACAACTAAAGTGGTCGAAAATGTACTATTTTACAAGGCTTGGCGTCGGGGGTAAAGGTAAAGTTAACAAGCGCTGGCTACAAAGGTTAAAAGTACATTCAAGTAGCCAGTACTTACAAACTAAATCTCTTTTCCCGCTAATACTGTTACTGACGTGTTTTCAAGTCTACTGCTGGACCAATCAGCGGCTGCTCTATGACGCTACGTCAGCAGACATTGGCTGATAGTTGATGCAGCTTCATGAGTCAGTCATTTATATAATATATAAATTTCGTGGGGTTGTTTTGTGCGATGTTATTATTTTTATTCTAATAATGTTTGAAGTTACTCTTCCATAGTATATAGTTTGCTGGGTCAAACAGCCGATTTGTAGCGTAAGAGCTAAGTAGAATTAAAGCATGTTTAATTTATTTTGACACCGGAAAATTTAAACTTATGACTTGCCAACAAATCTTATGTCGAAAATTGTTTTTTTTTTAAATATTTACATTTAACTAGGCTCTTAATGGTGTAAAATTGTGTAATTCGAATTATGGGATTGAATGAATTTGATAAAAAACGACGCGAGTTGAAAAAAAAAACTCCCTAAAGAAGTTAAATAATTGTATGGGTTTTTTTTTTTGTTTATAGCGAAAAGTTGTTGAGTGCCATAGTTTGAATTGCTGTACGAAAAGTTTTACATCACTAAAAACCAGAAGTATACCTTTTAGTTTTCTTACTGTCGTGTACGGTTTAGCCGATAAACCTTTTTCTACTTAATAATAAAAAAACTACTTAAAATAGTTTTAAAATTAAATTATTTATTAAAGTACTCGTAATTTTGAGGAGTTGACGTACCTAACCTTATTTAAAAGTACAATCGATTTTAGATTTCAAAAAACGTAAAAAAAATTTTTACTAAAATATTTTTTTTTACTAACCTTTTTTGTCCCACTGATGGGCAAAGGTCTTCCTATGTACTAATTTTCAAAAATCTGTGATTTGTGTAAGTAAGTACAATGACGCATTTTCGGCTGAATCGTTCACGATGGATTTTGGTGCATTCTATAGACATTATGACGGGCATGTGATGCTTTCGTGTTTTGGGGCCATCGATCATTTTTTGGGGCCCCTACGCCATTCGTGCTTTTAAAATATGACGGAATTATCACACAAACGTTGTATAAAAAGAGCAAAAATAGCTTTTTTTAATATCTGCCATCACTGCCAATTTTTTAATTGTCAAAAAAATGTTTTTTCACGAAAATTATTAGAAATGTTATGAATTATGATAAATCAATTTTATGCAATGGCGTTGTGTGATGTTTTCAATCTATTATTAATATAAACAAATATATTATAAACGTTAGCACTATCAATTAATTGTAAGATTATATTCGGCTAGCCTACCTATGTAGAGTTCTAACTTATTTGTTTCTTGACTATTTCGGTAAACTTTGGACGCAATAAATAAATTAATGACACATTTTAGTTTTATATATTTTTTGTAATATTAAACCTGTGTCTTTTTGTATTTTTTTTATAGGCGTCCAATAGTTCACGGTACATTGCTGTTAATAAAAGGGGTTCATTATTATTTTTATGTAACAAAATGTTTATTTTACTATCTTTTATTTTTATTTAAGGGATCCCTTCAATTTGACATTACCTAGAATAAGGTCTAGAGTTCATAAAATGACAAGTTGAACCTTTTGACTCACATGTATTTTTTTTAAATATTTTTTCTGAAAATCGAAACGTTTGATTTTTTTTCTTAAAAAAATTATGAACACCGATTCATGTATGTTTTTATGAAATAAATGTATTAGTTTTTAATACTTTCTTTTTTTTTTAGTTTCCTCCGTCACAAATGTCAGTTTTTTTTACACTGGCAACTCTTAGCTGTAAGTTAGTTTATCAGAGGTTATGTTATGTATCATTGTATTTTTTTATTTCTAAAATATATGCTATTTGAAAGATTATTATGAACTATGTTGTTTTATTTTTTCTATGTAGTATTTTGTGTGTTGGTGCAAATACACTGCAGTAATTTAATAGTATAAAGTTGCATTATATTCTTTATTCGCATAGCATAAGGAGCATTGTTAGCAAGAAAAAGTATTGAGATCCTTATCATTGTCAAGTTCAATGAACCATATGAAATTGTCAAAGACTTTGATGATGATTACATTATTATAAAAAAATATCAGTGTATGTTTGACGGTAACAGTAAATTGGTTTTTAAATAATATTTATATTCATGCAAAAAATCTAAAATCTGACGTTTCGCGCCGTGACATTGAGGACACGTGGTCTAAACGTTAGCCTTTTTGTTAAACGTAACACATTGACAATCCAGCTGAACAATTTTCAGCTGTTTTACAAAACCGAGCTGTAATGCCAAACTGGTAGAGGTTTTGTCAAACAGCGGATTACTTCATTACAATCCAACTGCGACCGACGATACCTTATCGCGAGACTCTCAATAAAACTAAACGATCGATATATGTAGACATTTGTATTATGAATGTCACTGTAACTATTGAAATGGCTATATTTTCCACATTTCCGTTTCTTCTCAGCAGTGGTCGTTACGAAGCGCTGGCATCGGTGGGTTTTCTTTAAAGAAATTTTAATATACTTATAATACACGTAACGTAAATTATACCTACGTGTAAAAGTGCCTGTAAAGGTCTAATTACTGAATAAACATTTGAATCTTTGAATTTTCAATAGTGATAAAGGTAAAATCGAAAAAAAAAATCTTTGATATATTTTTATTTTACAAAAATAAAATACAAGGTTTTCGATTAGTTTGCACTTTAATTTTACTTAATCTAGATTAGATGTGCAAACACTTAATTTTTTTTTCTTAAGCAGTGTATTATCACCAATACATAATGTAGACATTTTTATCATTCGCGCGTTATTTTGTAAGCAATGTGAGGTTTTTTATTAGCCCAGTGATGTTGCGTGGCTTTGAATGGTTACATTAAAGTTTTGGAATAAAAGCGTGTTTCATTTCATAATTTACTGGAGCAAAATCCACGTGTTCTGTAATCGTACTTTTGAGGGTTGGATCTCACTTGTCAGCTCGGGACAGCACTTTTCTATGCTGCTATTCTTTTCTGTCGCTCAGAACCGTCATTTGCCAGAGCGAGAGAGAGCGACGGAACGCTATAGCACTTCCCGGTGCTATAGCGTTCCGTCGGTTCTCAGCAAACAGAAAAGGATAGCAGTATAGAAAATTTCTGCTCCATGCTGACAACTGAGATCCAACCCTTAGCCACCAGCCAAATGTTTATAGTAAATCCTGTTTATGATACTGAATTGCTTTCCATAAAAACAATTTCCGAAAAATGGGAAAGTATTCGGCTTCTCATCAGGGGCGTAGCTACCGTAGTACCGTATCCGTGGCCCCCGGGCCACGAGGTGAACGTGCATAAGCAAAAATTAATAAAAACATTCCAAATATTTTTTTAAGTTCAGAAATGACAAAAGTCAAAAAGCAATTACTTTTTCCCGCGTAAAACGTGCGTTCAAAAAGTGTTTTTAAAATTTTTGGAAAAAGAATTATGATGAATAAATATTTCTTTTAATTTTATGCATTTTTTTTTGTTTTGTGAGAAATCTTTACCCATCCAAGCAAATTTTTTTACGGGGCCAAGGTACGCTACGCCACTACTTCTCATACAAATAGGCGCTCGGCCAAACGGATTTGGTAGGTATGGGAGGGCTAACATTTTTCATCGATTTTTAACCCTTTGACTACGAACGTCGGATTTATCCGACAAACATTTTCGTGCCCATTTCGCGAGCGTCGGATATTTCCGAAAAAAAATCACTGCTCGTATTGCACATAATTTAAGAGCTCCCTAACCCACAGAATTAGACTTTCCCGTACAAACGTAGTCTAGCTTTTATTTTGAAACAGATATTGGCGAAGTTATGTCATTTATTTGTACTTCAGTATGGAAAACTTCTACAAGTTCAAATTTGACAGTCGAAAACTAGATAGGTATGCAATTTCTTTAAAATTACAAATTGCTGCCGAAATCTCGCATGTCATTTCAAAATAAAAGTCTTAAGGTAAGGATTCTTAAGTATTATTCTAAATCTTGGATCAACATCCCTTTTCGGTTGTAGGTATCTATTTTCGATTCACTATGCCTCGCGCTGGGGGCACGACAACCATAGATATATAGGAGTATATAGCTTGCTGCAATTTGCCTGGTGGGTAAATAGTCACCTGTACATACAGGTTCATTTGGCCTAGCTATGTTGAAGCAGGCCTGTGTCACTCCCCTTTAGGGATAGAAAAAAATATAGGGTGAGTTGGGAAGATGAAAAAAGGGGTAACACAAAAATCATCTGTAACGCCTAAATAAGGGTAATAGTTTAAGTGCTGGCAACATTGTTTAGATCGCACTTTTGTTACGTCTCGCCCCTCTGTCGGCAGTTGTCGCTCGGAGTGCGTGCTTGTGAATAATCGACGGGTTTGTGCCGAACGGTTATTTTTGTATAAAGTTGGCGATTATTAATCTTACCCCACCTCCTATAACTTGGATTGTAGGGTAGGAACAAGAATTTTAATTGAATACTTACGTTTTATTTTTATTTTAGAATTGTACCGATTAGTTTATATATTGCTATTATTTATATTTTAGCTTATTTCTCGACTTTCGGTCTTTACCCAGCATAATTTGGCGGGGGAAGATGAAAATATAAATGTTTCGGTCTTACCCCATTTTTAAAAGTCATAGAAAAATACACATGTTGTCAAACTGTAAATTTCAATGAAAAAAATAATGATCAAGCAAGTTGTCTCTATTTATCTTTTTAGATAAAAAAGTATTATATGACTGTCTAATGACTGTGTATAGACTTACATTTATATTAAGTACCTTATTTATTAGACACTGGATGCAAGCTGATCCAACCGATATTTTCGAAAATTCTTCAGAAAGGTTATATTGAGCAGTGGAATTGTAAGTTATTGTAGTTACTTTAGTTTGCCATTGTTTTTATCACCACAAAATCATCATGCCTCGTATTTATGTACGACAATCCCTACGCGTAACATGTTATAAAAAGGTTGAGAGGAAGGAGTTAACAGTATTTAATGCAGTAAAGCAGTACAACATACCCGTTCCTACATTACACAATCGTTTGTACAAAAAGAAGTTGTATGAGTGATACGATGGGTCGTGCTCCTATTTCAAAATATGAAATTGAAGTCTTAAGCTCATAGAAAAATCGGGGTTTGGACTTTCAAGGAAAAAAATTATGGCCCTCGTAGCTCGATATGTCCAGAATAATTTAGGAACTCCTTTCAAAGATGGAGTCCTGAGACCAGACTGGTTTATGAATTTCCGCAAGAGACACGGCCTTTCGTTGCAAAAAAGGTCCTATAAAAATTTATTTTAATAAAAGTTTCTTGTTGACAGATAATTTTCTGTAATAGGTTGTTACTTATTTTTTAAAATGTTCATGCCTGACTTGTACTCGTAATTTTTTTATAACAATAAAAACGATTTCATTTTTTAGTCCTTTATTTTACTACAGTCAATATACAGAGTTTGAGAACCTCCAGCCTTATTCCCACAATGAGGGGTAAGAGTGAAATACATAGTATAATAAATAATTCGTATCTCAGTTAATTTGAGGAAATTTCACACTGGGCAACACATTTCTGTTCGAATATTTTTTATGCTATGGCTTATCGATTACCAATGTCATCTAGCATTCATGAAAAATATTTTAGAAACTATTACAATCTTACCCCGCCAGCTTGTCTTCTTCCTCCCGCTTTCCTTTTTGATAAATGTATTTTCTATGATTTTTTTTTACACGTTAGGACAGCACGGAGAAGTTTTTATAGATAGGATATTAAAGGAAATTTCAAATCCTAAAATTTTTTTAAACGTAAGTTAAGATGATATTTTTTTACAATTGTTCGAATACAATCCTGCTTATCTTTTCGAAAAACCATTCGATCTTCCCCCCACTGACCCTACCTACATTATTACTATGCGCGCGGCGAGCACTTTCAAGGGGAAAATTCAGTTACATTAATCGTTTGTCCATAGTAGTAAGGATTAAATTGGCTTGCAATGAACGTCTAGGTATCTAAACGAAGAGAGAACTCCTCACGAGTTCTGTCTCGAGCTAAATTAAATCATAGCGCTAACCACATTAAAGGGGCTACCTGAATTTTCCGGGGTCCAGTGCTGTCTCCATTTGAAATAAATCATTTGAAAGGAAACGGAGATATCATTTAAAATTTTGTCATGACCAGGCTCTAGATAACCCTTCATACAATTTTATGAACTACTGTTTACAGTTTAAAGTGAGAACGTGCAGCTTTTCTACGCACATACGCCAAAAGTGACCGCTTTTTGCAATTGTGCGCAGAACAGTTTCTATTTCTCACTTAAGACTAAACAGTAGTTCATAAAATAGTTTGAAGAATTATTTAAAGCCTGATAAAGACAAAATTTTAAATGATGCCTCCGTTTTCTATCAAATGATTTATTTCAAATATGGACAGCACTGGACCCCGAAAAATTCAGGTATCCCCTTAAGTAGATATTTCTTTGAATTTGTTTTCTGAGTAAGACTTCTGTACGTGAGTACTAGTACTTTCTGTGGTTGTAGTCTTGAATCAGAATCACCAATAGAACTCAAAACCGTAAGAACAAAGGTTTATTTTCGAGGCAAATAAAAAAAAAAGACTCAAATGTCCACCCCATAACTTTTGAACCGCTGAATCGATTTCCATCAAACATAGCTAAGAACCACCGCAAGGGAACTTGCTTTCAAGTAAAAATCCGCATCGAAATTGGTCCATCCGTTCGACAGCTATGATGCCACAGACACAGACAGACATCAAAATCGGTCCACGGTTGACAAAGATATCGCTTAACATACATACAAAAAAAAAACAAACAGTCGAATTGATAACCTCTTCCCTTTTTTGAAGTAGGTTAATAAATATAAATATATAGTCACAAATTACACTGAGCTAGCCCCAAAGTAAGTTCGAGACTTGTGTTATGGGATACTAACTCAACGATACTATATAACAAATACATACATTATAGATAAACATCCAAGACCCAGGACAATTTAAAAAAGGCCATTTTCCAATTTGCCCTGATTGGGGATCGATCCCGGAACCTCTGAGTGGCGGACTAATATAGTGACCACTACGCCACGGAGGGCGTTATTAAAATATCGAAAATAGGTGAAAAGATTGTCGTGCGAAGGGAACGATAGGTATACTGTTTTGAATATTTCTTCTCGATTGCTCATGATCTTCCGCATCGTTGGGTGACTATTAAATAATTCTGCCCGCGCACATCCGATAATCGGTGACCGATTTTTTGTAGGAGAAAAATAGAACGTACTGATTGCAATAGTGCAACGCACACGTCCGTACAAAAAGTAGATCAGAAATTCTTACAAAAAAAATTGGCCCGTCTATCGCTCCTACAAAAAGTCTGACGTGGGCGGGCACCCTAAGGATGTGGACTGGATAAAAAATATATTTGTTTAGCTAGTCCGTCCGTTTTTAAGGGGCTACCTGAATTTCCTGGGGTCCAGTGCTGCTCCCATTTAAAATAAATAATTTAAAAGGATACGGGGATATCATTTAAAATTATGTCTTGATCAGACCCTAGATAACACTTCAAACTATTTTATGAACTATTGTTTACAGTTTAAAGTGAGAACAATAAGCTTTTCTACGCACATACGCCGAAAGTGGCCGTTTTTCGCAATTGTGCGTAGTAAAGCTTCACGTTCTCACTTTAAACTGTAAACAATAGTTCATAAAATAGTTTGAAGGGTTATCTAGGGTCTGATCAAGACAAAATTTTAAATTATATCTCCGTTTCCTTTCAATGGATTTATTTCAAATGGGGGCAGCACTGGACCCCGAAAAATTCAGGTAGCCCCTTAACTAAATTATCTAAAAATAAAGGACGTATATTTTTTCGTTACGTCGTCAAAGTAGTAAAAATTCACAAAGATGCAGCGCTTCGAAGTTTCGAAGTGATTTACGTCATTTACGTCACCTTTGGTAAAAAAAACGATGGGTTGCACTCCGGAAGTGCCGGCAGAAGTGAAAACTTGAATAATAACGTTGTGCATTTTGATACAAAAGTACTTTCATTTATGTGGTAGAATACAATATTTATTTATTTACAGCGTGCCACGCGCAAGCGCCCTGCGCCGCCTAAACGAAACAGCAGGCGCAGGCAAACATTTTCGCCGCGCCGTAGAAAGAGAGGGGGATACTTCCTCTCCTACGCCGCGCCGGCTGTCTACTCTCCATCCGTCTTACGAATTTTCGATCAGGTCACGTGTCCTGACGCGAGTTTAACATTTTTTACCCATTACAAAAAAAGTGTACCTACAACGCCGCTAAAGAAGTTTTCACTTCAAAAATCGTAACTGATTGACGTCACGCGAAGTATAAAGCGTCATTCACTCGCAAAGAAAACTCTGTGGAGCGTTTGGTGATTCAGGGTCGTATTGAAGGCAATCGTTCACGTGGTCGGTCTCCAACGAGGTGGCTAGATCTCGTCAAAGTTGCAACACAGTGCTCAGCAACGGAATGCTCCAAAAAAGCCGCAGACAGAGATATATGGAGAAAAATCGCAAGAGCAGCGGCCATGGACGGGCGACCCAATCCATAATCACGACTACTCTGTCAGGTTTGAAGAGGATCTTCGTCATTATTGGCTTATCAGAGAAAAAAAAATAAGTATACTTCTTAATAATCTATGTTATTAGCCGAAACGCAACCGGGAACGCGCTAATGACAAGATTGTTGCCAGGCAAATTAAAAAAGCCCTCGATGACCCCATCAAGTGATAAGTGACGGAACTACACTGAAAACAAAAACGCTGACTTCCAAGCATTAACCCCAATAAATTTTAAACGGCTGAATTGATTTTCTATAAACATTGCTAATACCACCGCAAAGGAACTTACTTTCACGTAAAGAAAACCGCATCGAAATCAGACAGAGATGTCTACTTTATCGACATCCCCGAGCTTCATAATCACCTTTGTCGCCTGAATGTGCCAAATAGATATTTAGTGCAATGTTCATGTCAGCCGCGAAAACTGTTCGCCCCGCCGATCACACGCACTGTATCACATGAGCGATCTCCTCTATGTCGCATGCTTACAGACCTTAACGCATTTCTGAATCAGCAATCTGAATTAGCTATAAGTTCTAATATTCTCTAGATACTGTAATTGGTGGAAACCGTTGTATGTAGTTTTACAATAAATAAAATAAATGTCCCACAGACAGACAGACACTACCGTCAAACTTATTACATTCCTCTTTTTGAAGGGGGCTAAAAAGAAAATTGCCGTGCCATGCACACTATTGCACACGCACCTACGAAGTTATATAGGTACCCACAAAACTTCATGCACGCACCCATCCCGCACCATTAATTGATTTATTTTTATTTTCAATGACACAATGAAAAAGAAACTTCTTTGAAATTTAAAGAAATATTATCCTATGTCAAAGAACGTCATTTTGGATCGTCAAAAAGCCTAGGAATAACGAAATGAAGAAATGAAGCGGAAATTATTAATGTTGTTGTAAAAAAGACATGTTTTGTAGATAGTTTCTGTTCAAAATTGCTTAGTCATGGAAGCGGGGGAGGAACCGCAAGCAGTGTTCTGCTTGAGAAAGGTAAAAAAAACTGAGATTTTATAATGCAAAGAAGAAAAGAAAGAAAATCTTTAATCACTGATATTTATCTTATGTATTATTTACATCGCTTCAGAGCCCGGGGTCCGCTACCTAAGGTAATTTGACGAGGTTACTGGTCTCTATCTCTACACAGAGCGACTGCTGTCTGAACTCCTCAATTCGAAGGGTAGACTAGACGTCCAGGACCAATCCTTGGATAGGTTTGAACAGACGCTAGGTGGCGTTCAGGACCCTTACCGTTTATACGTGCCTTCCGAAGCACGGAACCTAGCTTGAACTGCTTCGAGAAAAGGAAGGTGCGGCCGTACCGCATTTGCGGGCATTGCCGCAGACAGATTAACCAAAATACCATACACAGTAAAAAAGCCTATTTAATTATTTTTTTCCAGCAACCAAAGTGCAAGGCCTGCGTGTGCCCTAAATCCTCCATGCCCTCTGCCAACAAACCCGCCTTCAACTCGTGTGACTCCGACATCTTAACTCGCACCTGCAACAACTGCTGTGCTTGCTGCAGAGCTATGGCCGAGTACTGGCGACAAGTGATAAAGCTGCTCTGTTGCATGCTCAATTGCAAGACCAATAATTGTAAGACGAGGGTGTACGAAGCGTTTTGTGACGTCGTGCATGCGAGCAAGGACTTGGCTTGCAACGTCGTGTGTCTTCTAAATCGTCTTGTTTATTTCGTAACGCATTTGACTTGTCCTAAATAAACTGGGCTTTTAATAAATATTTGTTTTTTACACGTAACGAGAATAAATACTTCGCTGATGAAGCTTTGATCCAATTTCTATGTTAGGGGTTCGACTTCTGTCGAATAGTGCTAAAAATAACAGTGCACTCCGGGAGTGCCGACAGGAGTGAAAACTTGGTGTCGGTTACGGTAACGGTGTTGTGAGTTCAATGGTTTTTCCCATTACAAAAAATGCTCAACGCGCCTCGAGAAGTTTTAACTTCAAAGAACGGGAATCAATTTAATAAAATTATAATTATTATTGATATTTTTTATTTATACTAGTATAAATGTTTATAAGTAATTTATTTTTAGTATTTTAATTATAGTTTTATATTAACTGTAAATGTTTAAAATCTCCAGATAAATAATTATTATTCATTTAATAAAGTAGTAAAATAATGTGTCTGTCTGTACATTGAAAATGTATAAAAAAAAAATGGGGCGATGGAGACAGTAATAGAGCAAGAATTAAAAAAAAGTCTTGTCTGTAATATCAACACTTTATCCCTACCCTACGGGGCAGACAGTGCATGAAGGGTCTTGCTCTAAGTAAATTAGCAGACAGGACTCAGGGCCGCAAGACTCAACGGCCACTTTTAGCGTGATGGTGGGAAAGAAGGTGGAAAAAAGTCAAAGACAAAGTCAAAGTCAAAATTTTTTATTCAATGTAGGATAAATTTATCTCTTATTGAAGGTCATTTTTTTTTTAAATATTATTTTAGTGCAAAAGCTGAAAACTACTAGCGTTTCGGAACGACCACTGCTGGGAAGATTACGCCGAAAGAAACCCAGTTCAGTATTGGTCCCTACCCAGCCTGATGGGCTATATTACAGTTACAATACATATTAACACTTTAGCTAGGTATACATTATACTATATATTTAAACAATACAATTAAAATTTGCAGTCATCTATTTCTAAGAATTGTGATCAGATGATGATAAATAGTCATTTACATGATAATATGCATTTTTGATCAAATGATTTTTAATGGCTGTCTTAAAAGGAATAAAAGGAATCAATGGTGACAGGATGCCAGACGCAGCCCATTCCCTCGATCGACTTCTACGATCTGCGCGGAAAGAAAAGCAGCTGATACATTTAAAGTCCTTTCTTTTCTCTGAGACCAGCATGGAAGGCATATAAAAATCTTAAATATTATAATTCAACTTTTAACAAAAAAAACCTACATTATTTTCTTTCAGGAGTTTCTTCCATATATCCAAAGTTCTTCACCAAATTAATATGGGACCAACTTGGTAGTAAAGGCTTTCAAATAAAAAAATAATTATCAAAATCGGTCCACGGTTGACGAAAATATCTCGTAACATACAAACATACAAAAAAAACGGATCGAATTGATAACCTCCTTGATGATTGAAGACGGTTAAAAAAAGGGAGATTATTTAAATAAAACTATAAACTGCTTTATTCTTAGTCCTTTATTTTACATAAAAATATACATAATACATTGAGAATCTTCAATAACAGCCAATGACGTGGAATAACCGATACAATCAGGGTTTAGGAACATTGGGCAACATTCACCGATTCACACGACTAGGTTTCAAAGCTTGACGCTATTTATTTCACGTTGGAACAATACCACACGACACTGGATATCGTCAGCTTGGACGACGATATCGGCCGATGTATCTACAGCTATCCGGCTTTTAAATAAATACACGGTGATTTTTTATTGATTTTGGAGCCGAAGGCCACTTCATAAGGATCGTTAGTAAGACTTTAGAAGCTAGTCAAAAAAAAAATTCAGAAACAAGATACGTTGACTAAAACTCGAAAGTAAAATCGTGAGATCAATTAGTAGTACCGCCGGCCGGCTAGATTTCGAGTTTATCGGGGTCACGCGTCAGTAATGAACGGGCGTAACAACGTGGTCTCGATCGAAAATCATTTTCGCAACTTTTTTATCTTATGTCATACACAGATTTGGTTTACGTATATGGATAGAGGAATTTATTTACTACATGACATTCTTTTTCCAAAACCAATGAAAAGTTAGCGTGTATCTATCACACAGATTGAGCTAGCCTCGAATTAAGTTCGAGACTTGAGTTATATTATATGGGATACTAACTCGAGGACAATATATTTTATAACAAATACGCACATCCAAGACCCAGGTCAATCTGAAAAAGATCATTTTCCATCTAGACCTGACCGTGGTCCAACCCGGACCTCCGGTGTAACAGCGTGGCATGATGACTAGTAGGCCAGAGGTCGTCAAGCTACTTATCTGTTTGGAGTGCAGATTTTATGAATCGGCAGACCTCGAAGGAGATGGCGTGATGACTTGTGGGAAAAGCACGGAAGAGAAAAAACTAGTGGAAGTACTACAGGACAAAATTAGTATCGGAACCGTTCGAAATACTCACACAAATAAACTACTCATCACATTAGCATTACATACAAACAATTCGTTTAGTTGTTGGTTTTTATTCATTTCAATAATGGCCTTTAGATCTCATTAATAAGATTTATTTTGCTGCTGTTCAAAATGTACTTACGATGTTTTGCAATCGTGGTACTTTTTGAACAGAGGTATGGTTAGTGATCCCAAGGACTATAGGCCTTTAGCCTTTTTTTGAAGCCTAGACTCTTAATAAATTAAGGAGCTCGACAGGCTAAAAGCCTATAAAGGCTTTAGGCCTTTAGGCTAGGGCTGTTGAATAGGCCAAGCATAGAGGACAATAAGTCTTTATAGGCTTTTGGTTCGATGTTGTTTTGGCGATATTTAAGTAAAATATACATTTTCTTTTCTTTTTTCAAAATTAATTAAAAATAAAATAAATCCTTTTTTCATAATTATGATGGCTTACTCAGGCTGATACTTAGAAATGGCTTTAGCCTAAAAGTAAGCTTATTACTCTAAAAAAACCTACAGTCACAAAAAAGGCTTTTTAGGCTCATAGGCTTAAAAAAATTACATAAGCCTTAAAAAGGTTTTTAGGGCTAAATGCCTATAGTCCTCAGAAACATTAGGTATGGTACTTTACCATAGATGGCGTTATTTTCAAAAAGCAAATTAAATATAAGTTATATATATATATATATATATATATATATATATATATATATATATATTAGTATGGTCTTAAGTTGCGTGGTCCCGCTTAACGCAGCTTTCGACCTAAGACAATGTTTGTATTAATATAAAATATATATAAATATATAGGGATGAATAACACTGATTGAGCTAGCCCCAAAGAAGTTTGAGACTTATGTTATGGGATACTAACTCAACGATACTATGATTTGAACCCGGGACCTCGCGTGGCGGACTAGCATGGTGACCACTGCGCCACGGAGGTCGTCAAATGAGTGTATGGCATAATATGACCAAACTAGCCGAAACTCTTGAAACCTAGGTCGTGTCAATAACTTAGAACATAATATTATTTTTACAGTAATATAAATGCAACATCCTTGCACTTCACTTTATGTTACTCGAGGTAACAAACACACATACACTGGATATGTCTATGTCATGTTCAACGCATACAAAATTACTTCGGGATTGGTAAATGGATTGTCTCGGCTTGAAATAAATTTTCTTGTAAAATGAACAAGTTCCCATGTACAAAGTCCATTGGAATTAAGTTCTAATATTTTTTAATATTCATAAAAAAAACAATTAAAAAAATGGCATGCCGTAACATTTTTTTTTTTCTAAACAATATCCTATATATCCTAATATGTTTTTTTCCCTGTTAGAATATTTAGTTTTTTTTGCAGTTTACTTCATCATTCTGAACATTTTTTTAATATTCATCAAAAAGAAAGTAAAATTAAGAAAAATACACTTCATTTAAAATACCTTAAAAATTCTAGATATTGCAAAATGCCATTTTTTTTCTAAACAGAATCATGTACATCCTAATACTTTTTCCTTATTACGATATGTAGGTTTTTCTCTTATTTCTTTAGAGGAAATTAGTTTAGTAACGTTGACTGAACTTGACCTTAAAAAAGCACATAATTAAAAAGGACTTCCTTTTTAATGTATACTCTCAATCCTTACCTTCCCTCGAAAAACATTACCCACCTTTGGACATCGGCTAACGAATGGTTGGACATGACAAAGTTTCCACATTTTCTCTTACACATTAATATCGGAATGTTTTTTTTATAAATAACACTTACTTTAAAAGAAATTATACTTTAAATGAGATTCAAAGTTAAACTCCGACCAGACTGTTAAAAACATAAAAAAGGCATTTCGCAAATTAAAAAAAAAAAAACTGTAGCACTCCGAGAGTGCCGACAGAAATAAAAACATGGTGTCGGTTACGGTAACAGTGTCGCGATTTCAATAGGTTTTTCCCATCCCAAAAAACGCCCAAGGCGTCTAAAGAAGTTTTCACTTCAAAAACATTTGGTCATCAGTACCCTTAGTAGGATAAACTTCCAGTCATTGGACGCTAACAGTCATTGGACAAAACACAATAAATCTTTATTTATTAAGGTTGCTTCCAAAAAGGGAACACTGCAGCTGCTGTAGCTGCGAAGGCAATACGAATACGTTGACGCAAATATTCGTAGGGTAAACTTCCAGTCATTGGACTCTAATAGTCTTATTATTATAAAACCCAGACTAACTTTGTTACTAGGTTTAAACCATTGTCCGCCCAAAATGAAGTTGACATTGACAGGTGAGATAGTGTGATAATACTAGATGTCAACTTGATTTGGTAGGATAATGGTTTAAACCTAGTAACAAAGTTAGTCTGGGTTTTATAATAAGACGGTATTAGTCCACTGCATAAGATATCTTTTTTAAACGCTGTCGCTATAGTGTTTCCATTTTGAAAGCAAGGTTAAGGTGTTATCGTGTTCTGTCCAATAACTGTTAGCGTACAATGACTTTTTTTCAAGTTGCCAATTTTGCTCCTATTATCTTTGAAAGTTATTCAAAGTCTTATGTAGACCGCGCACCACCCGGTACACGATTTTTAACATACTGGTAGGGTTTTACTTATAAGAAAAGAATGTAATTTTAACATAATTAATTGCAAAAGATATGTGTTTACATTGTCTAATTTGAAAAAATATACAAGAGATTTCTTGTTTAGTAGCCTTTCGACTTTTATTTTGCCTGTTAGGTTTAAGAGGACAATGCTCCAAATAATATAACGTCTTATTAAAAATACTGAAACTATTTTAAGTGAGAATTCAGACACTGCTACCATCGATGCAGCTACCAACTTTCCCCGAGAAAAATATATCGAAATATGAAAATGACAATGTTTTTCATGCAAACTTGAATCAACTTATCTGTTATACAAGTATAAGAGACCTTTTTTTTGTTCATATTTTGCTATAAGATGTTCTTTGAGGAAAGTTGTTCGGTATCATACACTGAACATAAAATAGTTTTAGTTTATTTAAAAAGACCCTTTAATATGAGACAAACTTCAAAATCATGAAATAAAACCATTTTACAATTTCTTTTTTTAATTCGAAATATCGCGACATTTTTAATAATACTGACCTTTAATACGCGAGCGAAGTTGCAGCGGAGACCTAGAAATCTCATCCAACTTCCGATTAACTTTGGATTGGGTTTAAACTTGTTTTAAACGAATATTAATCTAAATGAAGTTAACAGTTGCGAATAATGCGGTGCCGTTCTTGAAATTTTCGTGAAATTTCCGAAACGTTCTGGAAAACTTCCGAGAGATTTCTCGTAAGAAACTTCAGGTAATTTTTCAACTAAAATTCTCGAAAAATGTTGAAAATTTCCGGAATTTTTCAAGGAAATAAATTTCCAAGAACCGAGAATTTCTCGGCGGCACATCACTAGTTGCGAAAGAGAGGTTATAGTTTGGAAGAAAGAAAAAAAAGGTGGAAGTGCCAAGCGTGTCGTGCGTGTCATAATTAAGCTCAACTGCACTCAATCCCGACAGTATATTTTCACGCAAATTAAGACCTTATGTTAATCGTACTTAAGTTTTTAATTGCTTCTTTGAAAAATAACGCCATCTATGGTAAAGTACCAGATTTTTTGTAATTATAATATAAATTGCAAAACATTTAAGTACTTGTTGAATCTTTACAAAAAAAAAAGCTTATTACAGAGTCCTAAAGGCCATTATTAAAATAAATAAAATCGACCAATTAAACGAATAATTGTTTATATGCAAACACAAAGTCTTTGTTTATGTATAATGACAGGGTTTGGCGATGACGGTTCCGATACTAATTTATTCAAGTAGCACTTCCACTTTTTTTCTCTTGCGTGGGTTATAGGTTATAATAACATATTGCGGGAGAAATTCTTCTTTTGGGCGGACATAAGTCTAAACCATAGACTAAGATTTAATAATAAGACGGATTAAGTAATTTCACATGATAGACAGTAGGTACACCATATAACAATATATCTAAATATGTATAAATGTACATAATACTCAACACAATGATATTTAAAACTTTGACTCGGGACTTTGTAGTGGCGTATTTAATAGTATCGCAATTTTTTAACTGACTACATAAAGGAGAAATCTCGTCGTGTTTTTTTAAATGCAAGTTTCCCGATTCCTCGAAGACGCCTGGACTAATGTAAAAAATTGTTTTTCCACCTTAACACCCGCCATCACGCTAAAAGTGGCCTTTGGGTCTTGCGGCCCTGGGCTCTGTCTGCCCCGTAAGGGTAAAGACGTGACAGTGCAAATGAGGTGTTTTGAAAATGTGTGACACCAAATTGCAGTACAGTGACGTCAGATCTAATCGCCTGCTGTGATTGGACCGTCAGTTGACAGGTTCTTTTGCTCCGTCAAAAGTAACCAATAACAGCAGCTTGTTCGACCTGACGTCACTGTGCTGCAATCAAAGAGCAAAAAAAAATTTTTAACCTCCTGTATCTTTGGCTGCTATATGTTATCCCATATTTTTAAAACCCCCAAATAATTATACGCCACTGCATAAAGTCGCGAGCATCGCTTACACATATAAAAAAACAACGGGACACGCCATACAAATTTAAATATTTACATACATTTTTATATTATTATTCGACTGTTCATACAAAAATGCTGTACTTTAAATGATAAGACACTGAATACACCAGTAACTTAAGCTATGTTTTGTCCTAGGTCAAAGTTCCTGAAAGACGTGCGGACGAAGTCGCGGATTAAAGCTTGTCCAATATACCATACCACATTTCCATACAAACAGTCAATCATACATTTACTTAGAAATACTTTTGTGGCTCATAAAAGCTGTTGGTTTTTAATGCAAAAGCATATTTTTATTAGTTTTGCATGAATATTAACTATTTATTGTACTTTTCCTGACTATTAAGCTTTGTGAAATTCGAGATGAATCCTGGTAAGATGAATTTTGAATCTAGTGAAGATGAATCATGAATCAGCTTATTTATATAAGTTTTGCATGAATATTAACTATTTATTGTACATTTTCCTGAATATTAAGGCTTTTTGCAATAGGAGATGAATCCTGTGAAGATGAATTTTGAATCCCGTCAAGATGAATCTTGAATCCTAAGTAAGGTGAATCTTAAATCCTGTGTAGGATAAATTATGAATACTATTTATTTGACTTTTTTCATATTTATGCATAAGTAATCGTGATAAATTCTATTTTTTATTATCATAATGTATTTTATCAGCAGTTTATATCTGTTGCACGAAATCTTGCTTAAACCCTAACCAGCATGGTTAAAAACCTGAAATGTGCATGCTTTTGGCTACATCCAGGTTTTGAAATATTCTGGTCGGTCTTTATGACTTTGCAATGTTAGTTGATAAACGGTTTTACTGACTGGTCGGAGAAGCAGACTAAACGAGAGTCCTATTGAAAATGAATGTAGACACATATACAAAGTCACTGAATCACTAAAATAATGAAAATAGTTTTTAAAATTAATGTGTTTTTTGAAAGGAAATATAAAATCATGGTTTTAAAATAACATAACTTAGCCAATTCGAATTTAGGGATTAAGTCTTTTGTGGGCATGCGGCTTCACTTTTGCCCTTTAAATGGTCGTATAAATTCACTGAAACTAGTAGGCTTTTCCAACTAGTTTTATAAAACCGTGTTTTAATTAATTTCTCACATTCCTTTAATAAATATTACATGATGTATCTACTTTAACATTATTATTTGTTTATTTATCGGAACAATGGCAATTTCTCTACGGGATATTTTTTTATCAGCGCGTAAATTATTAGAGCAAGTTTAGTCCATTATAAATTATTAAACTTTTAAAACATTATAAATTATATTTATTTATTAATTAAAATCTTTATTGACCCCAATGGTACAAAAGTTTAATTTGAGACGAAGTGGTAGCTAAAGTGGCGCCCTCATTTGAAATAAATTGTTTAAAACGAAATATGGTGATAATTAAAAATTTGATTTGTGTCACTGTCTAGAAAGACGTTTAAACTATTTTATGAATAACCTTCAAAAGTAATATTGGTAGTCCGTCTAGTTTTAAAACGGGTTTTTGCCAAAATAGTCCGTCTAGTTTTAAAACAGGTTTTCGCTATAAGTGGGCACTTTTGGCAAAAACCCGTTTTAAAACTAGACGGACTACCAATATTACTTTCAAAGGTTATTCATAAAATAGTTTAAAGGTCTTTCTAGACAGTGACACAAATTAAATTTTAAATTATCACCATATTTAAGTTTAAACAATTTATTTCAAATGAGGGCGCCACTTTAGCTTCCACTTCGTCTTAATGGTAATGCCTTCTCTACCAGTCAACCTGTTATACAATATGTAACAAAAACCCTGTCCGATCCTTGTAGACGCAACTCAGGCCGTCAATATGAACAAATTTTCCTATAGGAACAATGTTTGAATCTCGAAAAATAATCGACATTTTTAGGCAAATTGCCGGGCCAGCCGAACACTTTGCATTGGTCCCATAGGAAAAGTTGTTCATATTGACGGTCTGAGTTGCTCCTACAAGGACCGGACAGGGTTTTTGTTACATATTGTATATTATAGTCAATTCAGTCAATATTGTTGACTGGCAATCGGCTTTATAAAGGCGCGGCCTTTGTGGCGCGCCGACAGCGTGCACACCAATTCAACAAATGAACTATATCTTTATACAAAGAGCTTAATAATTCTTAACAAATAGTTAAAGGGGTGGTTCAGTCCATCATTTTGAACAACTTTTTCCAATTAAACAAAATACGATAAACAATTTTTAGGTTATTATTCAAATTTACGTTCCATGATACTCAGGTGATCATTGACACATACTATATTACTAAATAAATAAATATATACCGACAAATAATACAGATTGAGCTAGCCCCAAAGTAAGTTCGAGACTTGTGTTATGGGATACTAACTCAACGATACTATATTTTATAACAAATACATATATAGATAAACATCCAAGACCCAGGTCAATCTGAAGATCATTTCATCTTAACCTGACCCGGGATCGAGCCCGGGACCTCCGGTGCATGATGACGGCGTGGCATAATGACCGCTAGGCCACAGAGGACGCGAAACAAGACGAAGAGTTTCGTGGACTGAACTCCCTCTAATATTTTGCGCTATAAATAGTAGCCTCATTTCATATAACTTATAAGGCTTGACTCACACCGGGACGGTAGCGGTCAGCCCACTTTACTGTCAAGAGTTTACCTTTATTTGTACAAGGTAAATTTATAAACACCAGCAAGATTTTGGAAGCAAGTTCAGTTCATGAAGCTAAACTGTTTTCGTTAAAAAATATGTTGAAAATCGATTACATCAACAAAGACAAAAATACTCACAAATTGGATCCTAGTTCATCATCATCCTCACGTATTCCCGGTTGCATCCTCAGCAGTAACGCTTCAGAGCCCGGGGTCCGCTACCTAACCAAGGAGATTTGACGAGGTTGCTGGTTTTTACACAGAGCGACTGCCGTCTGACCTCCACAACCCAAAGGGCAAACCAGGAACCAATCCTTGGTTAGTTTGATGATCAAACGCTGGGTGGCGTTCGGGACCCACAATTTTACGTGCCTTCCGAAACACGGAATCATCTTTCTTTTCGGATAATCAGGTGATTCAAGCCTGCAATATCCTATCCAGACTGGAAACAACTTTTCACAAAGTATGCTTCCCAGTGGGAATCGAACGCATGACCTCCGGGTCACAAGGCGAACGCCTTGACCACTGGACTACGGAGGCAGTCAATTGGATCCTAGTTATCTGAAATAAAAGAATTGAATTGAATTGATAAGGAAAATTTCGTCCTACCATACAAAATCCGTTTGGATGAGAGCTGATTTGTCTGGAGGGACGATTTTTTTTCTCCATTTTTCGATTTTTTTTAATGTAAAGCATTTCAGTATTATGGACTGAACTTGCTCCAAGAATGTTGCCAGTGTTTCAAAAGTCACCCTATATACAATTTCCTTTTTATTAAGTACAAATATTTTAAAGGGTGATTCAGTTTATCATTCCAAACAACTTTTCCCAATAAATGTATATTGAAATACGAAAAACTTAAGTTCTCATACAAATCGAAGTAGTCACGTGATATCGTGCTATGTACAGTCGGGGGCAGATAAAAGTGACCCCTTAGCGTACGGCCTTTAGGAGTCAAGGGGGTCAGGTTTGTCTGCCCCCGACTGTACACAGTTTTATTTTTCATATTTCGATATACATTTATTAGGAAAAGTTGTTCAAAATGATGGACTGAATCAGCCCTCAAATTATTAGTTTATTTGCTATGCAAATTGAAAAAAAAAGCCCCGACCGAAAATGTCCAAGAACGCCATCTAGTGATGAATAGCGGAATTATTAATACGAATGGATACCCTTAGCGCCATCTCTATTTTTTTAGCATATTCCCCTTGTGCAACACTAGTTCCCACAAAGTGAATATGGTTTGACAATAGGGCTGACCACAGGGTTAGAACAATATAATTGTAATGAGTCCGTCTTTTAGATTATCCAAAAATAATGGACCCATATTTTTCATATTGCCAAAAAAGTGAAAATTCACAAAGATACGAAGCATCAAGGTCGCAGAGTGGGGGCTTGCGATGTCACCTCTATTTAAAAATCAAACGTAGCCGTGACGTCATGCGAAATTTCAATGCGCTGTATGTTTTTCATTTTTAGTTTCTCAGAGAAAAGAAAAAATACGTGTACAGTATTTTTGAAAATCTAACCGATGGGCTGAGAATATTTTTTCATTCGTCATGCCTATTAAGGTGCCCGCGGCTGCCGTTCCGATGTGACATGGCCCTAACTCTTCTACGACAGACCATACTTATTCGTTCTTAAACAACCTACACCTTTTCTCGACACGACCCCGCCCTGCATTAACGCAAAATTCCATCTAAAACGGCGCAGCCTTGTCAAACATGTGCAGTCAGTTGAATATCATATACTTGGACAGCAGGCGACCTCTCTCTCTCTCTCTCAAATCAGCGGTATGTGTAAGTGGCCAACCCTGGTCATATTTTCGAGCTGTTTAAAGGCATCTGATATACTTTACGACCATTTTTATTTATATTAAGACCGCAATCTATTGATGACAGCAGACTTCTAACGTGTATTTTCAAGCTGCGTAAAGGCATCTCACATACTTTACGACTGCAATCGAATCATGAAAGCGGTCAACGTGTCTTCTGAAGAACGGAGCTCGAGATTTTATGCCTGGTCACCAATCCAAGCGTGGACTACGACCGGAGTTGCTTAACATGACGCTTATCAAGGCTTATTAGCTGCCATCTAATGATGACAACACAACGTGCCTTCTGAAGCACGGACCTCGAGCTTTTGGCCACCAATCCGAGTATAGACCACGCCCGGAGGAGCTTAACATGACACTTTCAAGACTTATCAGCCAAACTGTACTCAAACATTCTTAAACGAAACAACCTACAACGGTTTCCCACCACACCGCCTACACAATCGCCGCAACCGCATCTAAAACGGCGCAGCCTCGTCGAGCGTGTGAAGCCAGTTGAAGATCATCATGTTCCTCTCGTACTTGGACAGCGGACGGCCTCTCTCTCTCTCCAAATCCGCTGCAGTGAGCGCTAGGTGAGCGGCCTCTGTACAAATAAATAATAATTAATATACAACGTGAAGGGACATACCCGTAATAAATTATTCTTATATTATCTACACCCATGCTATAATCATCATCATCCGAGCGTATTCCCGGTAGCATCTTCAGCGGTAACGCTTCAGAGCCCGGGGTCCGCTACCTAACCAAGGAGATTTGCCGAGGTTACTGGTTTTTACACAGAGCGACTGCCGTCTGACCTCCACAACCCAAAGGGCAAACCAGGAACCAATCCTTGGATAGTTCGATGATCAAACGCTAGGTGGCGTTCGGGACCCACAGTTTTACGTGCCTTCCGAAACACGGAATCATATTTTCTTTTCGGATAATCAGGTGATTCAAGCCTGCAATATCCTATC
Organism: Acrobasis suavella; assembly: GCA_943193695.1. Taxonomy (NCBI): domain Eukaryota; kingdom Metazoa; phylum Arthropoda; class Insecta; order Lepidoptera; family Pyralidae; genus Acrobasis; species Acrobasis suavella. Next base: position 9,914,748 of record OW971954.1, read on the forward strand.
CAGACTGGAAACAACTTTTCACAAAGTATGCTTCCTAGTGGGAATCGAACCCATGACCTCCGGGTCACAAGGCGCCTTGACCACTGGAGCACGGAGTCAATCAATACACCCATGCTATAAATCCTCTATAAAAATTTCTGAAACAGTTAGCTTATTGCCAACATTAAAACACCCAGTGTCAGAGTAACCATTATAACACCCAAACGAGTGTTATAATGTTGTACTAAATTTCATTATGCAACGCAAACTCGATCCCTTACTCATCAAACGGCTACATTATTTATTGAATTCTACATCGTCCGTGTAATAAAAAAATGTATAAGATAAGGGTTTCGGTGAGCATAAAAAGATCGATCGATATTAATAAATCGATAGATTAACCCTCTTATTCATAAAAAATGACAAACGTTTGCTAAACCTATTTCAGTTAACATATGTGTTGTCCCTTTCACTCTTTTCAATATTTCACTTTGCAAAAGCGAGACAAAACATATTTTAACTAAAAGTGTTTTTTTTTTTGACGTGACAACGTCTTATAAATTGGTTTGCCGGGTGACACTTCAAGAAACTGCGTTACGCTCCGCTCCCGTTATGCGCTCACAGTGAGAGCGAGTGAGAGGCACGCGTCCCTTCCACTCGGGCATTCAAAGTCGTTGTCACGTAAAACTTTCGCCCGTATACCGACTTTACAGCCAACCAATTTTTTTTATGTATAAGGGTGTTTATGTTTAAATCCTACAACAAGATAAGATAATGCGACAAGATAATGGGGCGTAAATAATTAAACTAATGTTATACACTAATCACACTAATTATTATTTTTTGGCGACCTCCGTGGCGTAGTGGTCACCATGCTAGTCCGCCACCCAGAGGTCCCAGGTTCGATCCCCGGTCAGGGCAAGTTGGAAAATGGCCTTTTTCAAATTGTTCTGGGTCTTGGATGTTTATCTATATGTGTATTTGTTATAAAATATAGTATTGTTGAGTTAGTATCCCATAACACAAGTCTCGAACTTACTTTGGGGCTAGCTCAATCAGTGTAATTTGTTCGTATATATTTATTTATTTATTATTATATAATGAATATTATAAAGGCGAAAGTTTGTAAGTGTGTGTGTGCGTGCGTGTGTGCGAGCGTGCGTGCGTGTGTTTGTGTGTGTGTTTGTTACTTCTTCACAAGGAAACGGCTGGGCGAATTTTGATAAAATTTGGTATGCAGGAAGCTGTCACCCTGGATTAATACACAGGCAAGCGTACCGGGGTGCACGAATCTGGTGTGCGGCGGCACCACGAGCGTGGTGGGCCCCGCGCCCCCCGCGCCCCCGCTCGCCGCACTCGCCGCTGCCGCCTGCAAAACATCATCTAATCTAAATATACTACATTTAAGCTTTTTCCTTATTTTATTTTATTTTTTATTAACTTTAACAAAAAAAAAATATGTTATAATATTCTCGGGAAAAAAAAGTGTTCTTTTAATATAGGGTTTTTTTATTAAGGGGCTACCTGAATTTTTCGGGGTCCAGTGCTGCCCCCATTTGAAATAAATCATTTGAATAGATATCATTTAAAATTTGGTCTTGATCAGACCCTGGATAACCCTTCAGACTATTTTATAAACTACTGTTTACAGTTTGAAGTAAGAACGTGAAGCTTTTCTACGCACAATTGCGAAAAACGGCCACTTTTGGCGTATGTGCGTAGAAAAGCTTCACGTTCTCATTTTAAAATGTAAACAGTAGTTCATAAAATAGTTTGAAGGGCTATCCAGGGTCTGATCAAGACCAAATTTTATCTGATATCTCAGTTTCTTTTCAAATGATTTATTTCAAATGGGGGCAGCACTGGACCCCGAAAAATTCATGTAGCCCCTTAATGAGCCCTTGTTATTGATTTATACAGCACTAGCTGAAATTCTTTAACAATCCTCACATTTTCCCGCTGTATAGCCGTTTTCGGCTGAGTTTCACACAAACGATTACCCCTTATTTTACCACCATAATTTTTTTTAATAGCGTTACTGCTGGGCAAATGTCTTCCCCATCTCCTTCCAAATATCTCGATCGTGCGCCACTCCCAACCATTCACTCCCAGTCATTTTTCCATATATAAACCTATGTATTATATATACGAGTAGATAACAATTCTTGGAACAATATCTGAATCAAAAATATGTGATAAAAAATTTCGCCGCGAGCGAGATTCGAACCCACGCCCTCACACTGTACTGTGAGTGCACTTCCTATTGTGCTACCGTGGCTTCGAATCACCCTGACGAATTTCATCACATGGTGATTGTAAAAAATAAACCAATTAATGTAAAAAATACTTTAAAACTTTTTTCGTTTCACAATTTTTTTTTCGTTATTTCACTAAGTGAAAATAGTAATTCTACAAGATTTTGCTTCATCTTCCGGTAACATCCTCAGCTGTGCTGCTTCGGAACCCGGGGTGCGCGCACCCGCTTTCTCTTCTCTAAATACACTATACATGTCAAAGGTTACACATAAGCACGGAAGAGAGAAAAAGGTGGAAGTGCCAAGTGGGTGTGCACAACTGAATTCAATCCCGACATTATATTTTGACGCAAATTAAGACCTTATGTTAATCGTACGTAAGTTTAATATAGCTTCTTTTGAAAAAACCTTCATATGGTAAAGTACCAGAGTTTCTTCATAATGTTATAAACTTATAAAACAGATTGCAAAACATCGTAAGTACTCTTTGAACCGTAGCAAAATAAATCTTATTAGCATAAAGGCATTGATATAAATAAAAACGACCAATAAAACGAATCGTTTGTATGTAATGACCAAAGGTCGGAATTAGGTAGTTATTTATGTACTTACATTGATTTCATACAGCGAAAGAATTAAGTGGATGTGCCTCAAATCCCGAAATAATTTTTATAGAGCAGAAAAATCTCGTGATTCTTAGATAAAAAAGTTATTTAAACCAAAGCACACGTGACGTTGCCGATATGTAAACACTAATAAAAATACTAGTGTAAATATTTATTAACATTGTATGCTAATTATCTTTGTTTTATTTCTACGAGGTTTTTATTATTATTTGTTTGTAATATTGTTGGCAACACGGGATTGTCCATTAGAAATCCCTGGAAGATCCATATTAATATCAACATTTCAATGCAAGTACATTAATAACTCTACATCATTCCGACCTCTGTGGTGTAATGGTCAACATGCTAGTTGCCAATCCGGAGGTTCTGGGTTCGAACCCCAGCCAGGGCAACTTGAAAAATGGCCTTTTTCAATTTGTCCTGGGTCTTGGATGTTTATCTATATATGTATTTATCTTCAAATATAGAATCATTGGGTTAGTATCCCATAACACAAGCTTAAGCTTACTTTGGGGCTAGCTCAATCTGTGTGATTTGTCCGTATATATTTATTTATTTATTTATTGATGCAAATATGATTCGGTGGTTAATTTGTGTGAGTTTGGCGACAACAGTTCCGATACTAATTTTCTGAAATAGCACTTCCACTATTTTTTTCTCTTACGTGGGGAATACAACAAGTGGCTATGTCCAGCAGTGGACTTCCTGTGTCTGATATGATGATGACGAGGAATAAGTGGGTCATAGATTGGACAACACCGCACTCGCACTTGTCGATTTTGGAGAAACGGCACCTAAGGGTAAAATCTCATTTTTCAGCACGGAGCAGCACTTTTCTATGCTGCCATCCTTTTCTGTCACTCAGAACCGTCATTTGCCAGAGCGAGAGACAAACTATCTTTATTTATTTTTTCGCTTACATGCACTCATACTATAACATGGTAGTAGGTAAATAAGTACATGAACCCTGGCAAGGTGTTGCGAACTACAAGTATGTAGTTGAGTTTATATAATAATAGTGATTTCAGAAATATTACGTTTGGGATATGTCAGAAAGTATTAATTTCAGGGAAATTCGATTACATTTTTATTATTATTAAATTAAATTGGATGTATTATCTGATTAAAGTAAACATTTCAATTATCTCAATAAGAGTAATGTCAAAAATAATAATATAAATATATATAAATCAAAGGTGACTGACTTACTGACATAGTGATCTATCAACGCACAGCCCAAACCACTGGACGGATCGGGCTGAAATTTGGCATGCAGGTAGATGTTATGACGTAGGTATCCGCTAAGAAAGGACTTTGATCAATTCTACCCCCAAGGGGATAAAATAGGGGATGAAAGTTTGTATGAAACTTTGTCAATTTTAAACCGATCGGGCTGAGTCTTTGCATGCATAAAGCTACTATGACGTAGGCATCCCCTCAGAAAGGATTTTGATAAATTACACCGCTACGCAAGCGAAGCCGGGAGCAAAAGCTAGTAGTACATATAAATGTCAATGTTATAATTTATGGACGGCTTGAGAGGCTTTTGCTTCTCTCTGCCCCCATTCGAAATAAACTGCCCCGTGCTGGCAAATGAGATCCAACCCTAACACGGTTTCCTTGATATCTCCCAACGCCAGTTTGGAGTCTGTCCCGTAGGAGGAAAAGACTTGACATCTCACCTCGAGCCTATCCAAGTTAAAGTCCGACTGGGACATTCTCTCCAGCGCTCTGTAAGTGGTCAGCAATCTTCTTTTGATATAGTTTTGACGGACCTGTAACAGAATGTACTTTTTAATAAGGGTATCCATGACTTTTTCGGGGACCAGTGCTGCCCCCTTCTGAAATATTTTTTCTTAAAGGGTATTATACATGACATTTTCGGGGACCAGCGCTGTCCCCTTCTGAAATATTTTTTCTTAAAGGGTATACATAACATTTTCGGGGACCAGTGCTGCCCCCTTTTGAAATATTTTTTTTAAAAGAAACGGAGATAGCTTATAAATTTTGTCGTGACCAAGCCCTAGATAACCCTTCAAACTATTTAATGAACTACTGTTTATAGTTTAAAGTGAAGTGAAGCCGTTTGAAGTTCTCAGCTACAGTTACCATTTTTTGCTGTCTTCAGTTTATTTTTCCTTTCTTAACGTACTTACTAAAGTAAATAAGTACGCTAAGTCGTCGTCTTCAGCTGACAACGCTATTTAGGGAATTTGGGAGTCACGCGTATTTCACCCCGGTCCATGGGGCAGGGTCGCGACATTTCATAAGTCTGTTGATTTCGGCCAGGAAGCACACAGGCCTTTGTAGTTCAAATTCGCACTCCAAACCCCAGAGCGTTTCGGCCGGTCCGACGACCGAACCCCACAGGTTTGGAGTTAGAAAATATGAATCAAGTGAGGTCACAAATGCACGTTGATTTCGGCCAGGAACCACACAGGCTTTTGTAGTTGAAACTCACACTCCATAGCCCAGAGCGTTTCGGCCGGGCCAGGCCCACATCACTCGCTCAAGGCCACGCGCTATATGCCTACCGCTCGGTGTATCGTCGACGATACAACCGACAAGGGCCGCCAAACCGCCAAACGCCCGCCTGAGCACTCGCACCGCACTGCACCGCACGTTTCTCGCGCTTACGCTTCGAAATGCCGAAACCACGTAATTATTGTGCAGTGCAGTGGGTGTCAAAGTCAAAAATAAATGAAAATTTGTCGTTTTTTTCGCAACATTTGTTACAATAATCATCATAGGACAACCCTAGTGCATTCTTACGATGACGCGTTGTCACGTGACTCGCACGGCGGGCAAAACAATCTCGACTCTTTGTACGCGTACTTATGGTACATTTCTTCTCGTTCTGAGCGGCAGGTATTATTATTAAGATCTTGTAGGCTATTATAGCGTAGGTGTTTTCGCTTTTGTATGGGAGTGATGGTATCTGTTACGTAGTAACTATTTATTAATCTGTGGCCGGGCCGAACCCTACGGGTTAGTGGAGCAGAAAAATAGCGTTCATGCAACTACAAATTCCGGAGTAGCTCATCCAGTTCAAACTCGACATTGTAGCTGTTTTACTTACTCGGAGCTTTTCGGTGCGCGTTCGGTCATTGGTAAAAAGCAAGCGAAACAAGTTATATAATTTATTCAAAAAGTGAAAGAGAAAGTGCCATTTTCATTGTTTTACTTGAAACAGGACGACATAGGCACAATATGCCTATATTATGACATCGATTGGCACGTGCTTGAATTGGTTTGTTTTATTGATTGATTACTATTACGCTTCAAAGCAAGTTTATTGTAATCGTACCTAAGTAGTTTTATTCATAGAAATGAGTGAGGAAATTGTGAATGTTGTGTTATCAGGGTGGTTGAAAGATTTTAAAACTACTTTCTGCCTTTAAGGACCTTACGGACGAGTCATACATATACAATGTAAAGAATTATGCGGCGAATAGTCGACGGCGGCGAAAAAAACGAGTCAATAAAACAAGGATACTGTATAACAATATTTATTAAACAAAGTCAGCCTCACCGCTTAAACGTATCTCAAGCATTCAAAATGCTCCGTTGTAGCAAAGACACAAAACATTTATTTTTAAGGAATTTTGAGAGTGCAATGACCCCGGTGGCCCGGAGTCGCAAGATACAAAATGCTCTGTATGCTCCATTAGGGGTAGAGACGTGATAGTAAGTATGCATCTGCGTGGGAAGAAAAGTAGCTGGTACATTCTAAGTTTTTTATTCTCCCAGACCAGCATGGAAGGGATAACCTTAATAAGTAATTATTACGTGCGTGTATCCATAATAATGACCTTGGAGTTTTTGGCGGGAAGTCAAGGGGTTCAGTTGGAGTTTGCTTTAAATTATTGGAACGAAGTTCCTTACGGCAGGCTTGGAGGAGATAGGGATTTTGCTGCGCGACCGAACTGAAAAAAATGTGATAGTAAAACCGTAAGGATGACCTCGTTAAATAAAACCGTTAAATGAGACGTGCGCAAGCGCGAATTGAGCACGATTTTTCTTTTGAAAATTGTGTCGATTCTACATTAGCCGAAGGAACTTCGTTCCTACCTGGTGTCCCACGACACCACATTTCTTTTTTTTGCAAATTGATTCTAGTGGACTTTATAATATAAAATCGGTGTAGTTTAGTGTTATAAATGCTCATGCTCATGGACAATATGTAAAATGGTTAAAGTGGACACTCATAGTGCGGCTGTAGTGATATTTATTTGCGGACTGTGGTGGGCGTCTTTAGGCGCCGTCCGCCACTCATTCGGCTATAAAAACCAGTGGACTCGTACAGATTTGTTGCCAGAAGCTCCCTTGAAGCAATCAAAGGACCTGCACCAACCTTTGATTGTATAGTTAGGGTTAGGATTGGCGCCCGCGCCATCGGTTAACTAGACACTGGCAAAATAAGCTTCAACGAAGTTTAATCGCCAACAACAAGAAAAAAAAATAATGACCTTAAAAGGTTAAAATACTCCTCAAGACGAATCGATTGAGCCCAAACTCGGTGGGGTTATGTTGTTTATTATTTATTATTTATCATAGATGTCATTTTTTGGCTTCGCCGTAGTTTGGAAACAAACTACAAATTATCTCGCAGTCTTGGTTTTTTAAATTATTACCTACTTGATGTTTGATTTTATATCGATTATACAATTGATGTATTTATACTACGAAATGTTTTTTAGCTGTATCCAGTATAACTTGAATAAACTTCGCGTAAATTATTTTAACAGCATTTAAAAAACTTATAAAATCCAGAACGCTTTCTGGCCGAAATGGACAGGCATTGCAATCTCACTAATAAATAATCCTGTTTACTTTTTCCAATACCCTGTAGGGCTCGGGCCGCCGATACGCTCTGGACTTTGGAATGATTTTCAACTACAAAAGCCTGTGTGCTTCCTGGCCGAAATCAACATGCATTTGTAACCTCACTTGTTTGATAATACTTACTCCAATTGCCTGTAGGGAAACCGGCCGAAACGCTCTGGGGTTCGGTGTGCGAATTTTAACTACAAAAGATTCAAATTCAAATGTTTATTCAGTAATTAGACCTTTACAGGCACTTTTACACGTCAATAAGTATAATTTATGTTACGTGTAAAGTATATTAAAATTTAATTTATTTTTAAAGAAAATCTACCTATACCAGCGCTTCGTAACGACCACTGCTGAGAAGAAACGCCGAAAGAAACTCATTTTCACAGTATTGGTCGCCTACTCGCCAGAAGGGCTTTGTCATATTATTATAATTGTCTTTTAATCAATAAATACTTATAATATAATACAATGTTGACACATTATAACATGTAAACATTATAACATGTAATGCTTGCGAACAAGTAAACAAACATAAATTGCGTCATAAAAAATATTAAGTAGTCAAAAAAAGCGAAGCCGAGCTGACCAGTCCCTCCCGGCAGGCACAAAGGCCTGTGTGCTTTCTGGCCGAAATCAACAGGCTTATGGAATGTCGCGGCAGGGTCGGATCTAGTGCACTTGCGAACACAAATAATGCGTTTCTATAACAAAGTTATAAAAAACTCGATTAAAATTTTCGTCCTCCCATATAAAATTCGTTTGGCCGAGCGCTTTTTCTATGGGAAGCCTATTTTTTTAAATTTGTTTTTCGTTTATTATTTTTATGTAAAATACTTTATTATCATGGAAAGACTTGTTAAAAAAATTTGGCTGTTGGTTGAAAAGCCATCCTGTATTTAATTTTTTCCTGATAATTTATTATTTCTTTAGGAAATAAAACATCAGGTCGTCTCTGTGAGAAATCCAAAATATGTATATTGACAGAACATGCGATGACACTCCCTAAAAAAAAAAACGTAAATTCATACAAAATACCAACCAGAGTGTAATAAATTAAATTAATAATGTTAATTTTAGTTTTGAATAATTAATAATGCTATAATTTTTCAAAACTAAAAACCGACTTCACCCCCAAACTACACAACCGATTTTGATAAAATTTGTATGGGACCACCTGACAAGTATACCATTTGAATCAAAAAAATAATTTTCCAAATTGGTTCAGGCTTCCTCGAGTAATCGGGGAAAATATATTAAAAAAAAAAACCACATAAATATTTCAATTGATAATCTTTTTTGAAGTCGGTTATGGATTGGATCTCACGGAAAACAGCACTTTTCTATGCTGCTATTCTTTTCTGTCGCTCAGAACCGTCATTTGCCAGAGCGAGAGAGAGCCCCGGACCGCTATAGCACGGCCGGTGCTATAGCGTCGTTCTCTCTCGCACTCTGGCAAACGAAAGCGCCGTTCCGTGCACTGACAAGTGAGACCCACCCCAAAAATAAACATAACTCACTTTTTTGTTGTCAGTGGGTAGCGGCCTGTGCGTCGGCTGGAGAGGCTGCGAGCGCTGAGGGGACGGCAGCTGAGAGCCCCCCACTGGAACGCAAAAATAGGCTTAGGATACATGAATTATATTTTTTATTTAGAATTTATAAAAAATGATTATGCTATAATAATTTGAATTTTTCGGGATGCAGTGCTGCCCCTATTTGAAATAAATTATTTGGAAGGAAACGGAGACATTATTTAAAATTTTGTCTTGACCAGGCACTAGATAACCCTTCAAACTATTTTATGAACTACTGTTTACAGTTTAAAGTGAGAACGTGAAGCTTTTCTATGCACTTTTGGAAAAAACGGCCACTTTTGGCGTATGTGCGTAGAAAAGCTTCACGTTCTCACTTCAAACAGAAAACAGTAGTTTATAAAATTTTGCAAATACACATAGGCGGACTTATCCCACATAGGGATCTCTTCCTGTCAACCTTCGATAAATTGAGAGGATATTTACTTACTTAATTAAAAATTAGTTCTTAGTAAAAGATTGTGATAAAAAAATAAATATAAAATTTAAAGTTCCCTCACCAGCGACCCAGGTGCTGCAAGACCTGGAGGCTGCGCTGAGGGTCAGGGCTTCCAACGCCGCGCAGAGACCCACTTCCGAAGTAGCGCTGGAAAAATATATATTTAAAACAGTAACAATAGGGAATATGCATGAAAAAAATATGTTACTAACAGTAAAAACAGAATAAAAATTGGTTGAAAAACGCTCGCAAAAATGCTATTTTATATGGCAAATGTATAGATGATGTGGACTTTGACGTCACCAGTCTATATCGGACTTCTCTTTCTGATTGAAACTTTAAAGTACCACATGTTCGGCGCTGATTAAGATATTTAATAAATTCTTTCACATTTGTTTACTGTTATCAATAAGGTTTTTATTAAGCAATTAAAAAATACGTGCATATTCCCTATAGTATTGAGTAGCCACTAGCCAGTCTATTATCCTTTCATATACCGCATGGCATTTTTAAATGCACCGTCTATTGTTTTACTATTGTCTGGTATTGGCGGTAAAGGAAGGGTTAAGTAGGCGGAGGGGCCGTTCGATGGGGAAGTGATGCAAATTTTAAAAACGCCTGAAACTTTTTATAGTCTTCGGAACAACTTAACTGTCATTGCGATAAAATAGGAACAGCGGTTGAGTTGGCAACTGTCATATGTAATTTTTTTTTTAAAACCTCTGCGGTCCAGGCACAAGAAATGCCGACGACATGCTGAGTCTAGTCCACGTGATTTAAAATATCTTAACATTGAATTGACTGAACAGAAAATCTGACATCTTTTAATGGTAAAGAGGAATGGTATATCTAACAGCAGAAACATATTCTAGCGTTTTCAAAATGTTCATCCCTTTCCCATAAGAAAAAAACAGTATGACGCCAAATTGCTCTAGTCAGATATGTATGTAAACAAATGCGCCAACGAATGCATTTTGACAGTTTACACAGGCGTATGACGTCACAACATGGCGGCTACTAAGTTGTGTTTAAAAACAGATTATGAAGACGGTAAACGTTGAATTGGATTTTAAAATTTATTTTGGTATTTTATGAACTAAACCATATATTTTCCGACCGTTTTAGCCTAAACTATCTTAAGAATATCTTTTTAGATTTTTTAGGCTAAAATAACGTATTTAATTATACTATTACCCTCATATTCATAAAAAAATACAACCGTTTGCTAAACCTATTTTAGCGAAAACATGTTTTGTCCCTTTTCCTCTTCTCGATATTTGTCATTGAAAGAACGAGACAAAACATATTTTTAACTAAAATAGGTTTAGCAAACGATTGTAATTTTTTTGCGAATTTGGGGGTTAGAATAAAGCAGCTAATGTACATACCTCCTGAGTGTGTGCGGCCGCGGCGCCGTGACGTCATGCTCGCTGAAGCACCGGCGGAGCCCTAACTGCGCACACAGCGCCGCACAACCTGCCAGTACCTCTCGACAGGTGTCGCTGGGCTGGAGGCGAAGGGCCGATGAGGGCCTTCTGACAAAAGGTTGTTTTGTAATGTACAGTCAGGTACCAAGATACCTGACCAGGCCCTCTTCTTATAACTTGAATTTTCTCTTAAACTAAAAATGATATTTACATGAAAAATTTTATTCAGACAGATTATAATTAAGTCTTTCGGAATATAAATTTTCATGTTAATATTATTTTTAGTTTAAGAGAAAATTGAAGATATAAGTAGAGGGCCTGGTCAGGTATCTTGGTACTTGACTGTACATTATTATTTTTCGTATCCCTGGGCCAAAAAATGATGTTTTAGGGCGTTTTCGTGGTCGCAGACGGGACCACACTGTGGACGTGTGGTCTGATCTGACACAGTCTCGCAGTCTATCTCTATTGCAAACTCTACGCGTGAAAGAGATAAGATAAGAAGTTAAGCAGAATGTGTCGCGTGATGCCGTGTCTCTGATGTTTCTGACAGAGTTAGACTGAACACGTGACGTACTTTTTGACCCAGGATAAGACCCTAAAAAAAAGCGATCAATTTCTGGTTTTCTTCATCAGTTTCACCTCACCAAAACACACGTTCTGACTGCAAATGCTTGATTAATTCACAGAAACATCAAAATCAATGTATGTGTGCTTAGAATATTTGAGGATTTCCCCTAATTTCTCAAGGATTCCATTCAGATCTTCATACGAAACAAACTTGCTAGTATACACTTTCAAACACAAAAAAAAATTCTAAATCGGTTAAATAACGGAAAAAATATTGAGGAACATAAAAAAACATTTGAATTGAGAAGATCATCCTTGTTTGAAGTCACTTAAAAAAATTGCAGACGCTTACTTGAGTGTTTTGCTGTCAGGGTTTGGACTCGCTACCCTCAACGATGGATCTGGACCCTGGCCAGCCTGCAATAGCAAAAAGAGTTGGTTGTTAGTCAGCACATCATCTACCAGCAGTCTGAAAACTGCTGAAGACTGCTGGAACTACTGGCTATTTGGTCACTTACCCGACTGCCCAGCAGCCTTAGGACCCTGGCATCCGTGGCAGCTGTAGACACGCTGAACAGACTTAGCCCACTACTCCAAGTCAGCATCATACCTAGACTGCTGGGAGTACTGGCTATTTGATCACTTACCCGACTGGCTAGGAGTCTCGGTACTCTAGCATCAGAGGCAGCTAAAGACACGCTGAACAGACATAGCCCACTACTCCAGGCCTGTATCTTGCAAAGCATTTGTACCTAGACTGCTGGGACTACTGGCTATTTGGTCACTTACCCGACGGGCCAGCAGTCTGAGGACCCTGGCATCGGAGGCAGCTGAAGACACTAGGACTATTGGCTGTTAGCCTTTTTTTGAAACCTAGACTCTTAATTATGGGGCTTAACAAAAGTTAAAGTCCTTTAGGCTAGGCCTGTTGAATAGGCCAAGCCTAAAGGACTATACGTCTTTATTGCCTTTTGGTTCAATGTTTTTTTTTGGCGATATTTAAGTAAAATATACATTTTCTTTCCATTTTAAAATTAACTAGAAATAAAAAAATCTTTTATTCATTATTATGATGGCTTACTCAGGCTGATACAAAAAAAAATGGCTTTAGCCTAAAAATAAGCCTATTACTCTAAAAAAGCTTACAGTCTCAAAAAAAGGCTTATTAGGCTCATAGGTTTTCAAAAATGACATAGCTCTAAAAAAGGACCGGCCGGCTTATATTAAGGGCTAAAAGCCTATAGTCCTCGGGAACACTAACTAGGACTACTGGCTGTTTGGTCACTTACTCGACTGGCCAGCAGCCTAAGGACCCTGGCATCAGAGGCAGCTGAAGACACGCTGAACAGACTGAGGTCTGTTGTGACAGACTCGTGCGACGGCGACCGCGCGACGCCGCCGCCGCGCCAGGACTCTGGCGCGCACATCTCCACTGTAAAGAGATAGGATTTTTCTTTTAAAAGACTTCCAAAAAGGGAGAAGTTATCAATTCGTCGCGATCTTTTTTAGGGTTCCGTAGTAAACAAGGAACCCTTATAGTTTCGCCATGTCTGTCTGTCTGTTCGTCCGCGGTTTTACTCAGCGACTATAAGTACTAGAAAGCTGTAATTTGGCATGAATATGAATATCAATTAGGCGGAAACAACGGTAAAATAAAATATTGAAAAACATTTTTTTAGGGTAGCTCCCATACAAGTAAAGTGAAAAGTCATTTTTTTTACTTGACTAACCAATCATGTTTCATATCGTTAAATAGGTCTTTTAAAAATATTGCGAGTTAGTGAACACCGTTTTTCGATTTTGGGATCCGTTCCTGAAATATTTGCTTTTAAAGTGAATAAATTTGTTAGAGTTTAGTGTGTGGTGAATTTTTTCACGTGTTCATATATTATATGGACACGTGAAAAAATTCATAGCTATAGGATATATAACGAAATTTAAAGGAAAACTATTAGACTTAAGTAGGGTTTACAAATTAAAAAGTTATAGGCGATTAACTTATAAAATGTACTCGGAAAAGAATTACAAATTCATTAGAAAATTAGTTTTTAGACATTTTTAGTGGCATGAACTCAAAGTTGGCGTTCGTAACTACGGAACCCTACTGCGCGTGGCCCGACACCGATTATTCGAAGACGCTTGGACCGATTTAAAAAAATATTTTTGTTTGAAACGGCATGCTTGTTGGTGGTCCCATGGAAATTTTATCAAAATCGGTCGTGTCGTTTGGGGTAGAAGTCGGTTTTTAGTTTTGATTTTTTTTTGTGTTGTCACCTTTTCTTATCGATAATATTATGTAACAGCTGAAGCTGTTTTAAATATCCCTTTGGAAACCTCACATTTTCCCGGGATAAAAACTATCCTATGTGTTAATCCAGGTAATAAGCTATCTAATGTCAAATTTCATTCCAAGCCGTACAAAGAGTAACAAACATCCATCCATACATACGAACTTTCTCGTTTATAATATTACATAGTAAGATTCGGATGCTACGGTGGAATAGACATACATACTCACATGCATACGTAGACTGCTAAAATCATTACCCTTCCTATTGGCTTTGCCGTAGTCGGGTAAATAGTGACAACTAGCGTCACCGCCTCTTAACATGATTCACATTTCCGCCCATTCCTTCGATCGACGTTTACGATGTGCGCAGGTAGAAAAGCGGCTGGTTCGCCGAAATCGTATTTAGCATAATGATCTTTATGTCAATCGTATAATGTTCAAAGCGCCGATTGCGAATCGGCGCTTTTCCGTCTACCCAACAGGACCCTGCGTATGATTGAATGGACAGCTAAGTATTCACTTCCACAGCATTTTGTACCTCTCGAATTGTTTAACTAAAAAAATTGTACCTTAAGGCGGCCCTTCCCGGTCGCTCTGTTTTCAACGCGAGCATAATTTGAAAAGCTTGGTGTTTTATCCAGGGCAATGCTAGAAAAAGAGGCAAACCAAAAAGAGATAGATAGCGCCTTAGGGCATGGTTTGCATTCTATTAAATGAAATTAGTATTATTATTAACTATCCATTGAACGAATATTAACTATTCATAGGTGCGGAAATTTCATAAAACTTGTTCCAGGAGAAACGTGTTTATCAGTAAGCCTTACAAGTATGTGAAATAAATGTTTGTATTCAAAATTTTCATTAAATTTGCAAGGTTTGTATCGAAATATTTTTTTTATTTTTTCAATTTATGAGTACTTTATGAACGGTCGAAGTGCAGCTAAAATTTGTGCAAAGAAGCAGATTTTTGGAGGCTTATACTGACTTTGTTTTTCTAAATTTCAATTTTTTATTTCGATAGAAACCTAGAAATAGCGCCCAAGATACCTGTGAGTTCAAAAGTTTTCAAGAAAGATCAGATACAACGCCATAATCACGTACGAGCGTTTGTATGAAAAGTAAGACAGGAAGGCCGCTCTTAAGGGTTTCAGAAAAAACTTGAAATCTTTTTCAGCAGGACCCTCCTTAGTTGGCAGGTCTTCAGACCAGTAGTATACGTTGCCGCATAGCGGTGTATTTTTACCTCAGAATCATCTTAGTTTTTTAAGTGAATAAGAATTAGTTTAAGAGACATGCGACGACACATCTTCGATTATGCCAGCAGGACCCTTTTTTGTTTAGGGTCTTTCAGTACAAATCATCATATTTTTAGCAGCAGTCTAAATGTACTCTTCAAATCTCTTCTCGCTTTGATCAAATTTTATAAGCGTAAACCGTAAAATTGTTTTAAATTGTTCATCATGAGCATATAAAATGTGTTTTCAAGAAAACTTATTGATGCATAATGTATTTTTATATTTCACTGGTAAATAAAAATCGCCTTAATTTAATAACTAATATAAAGAGCAAATATCTTAATTTTGTTGCTGGATATGTAATTTACAAATCAATTAAAATAGCAGGAAAATTAAAAACATTTTAAAGAAAAAAAAAAATGTTTTCGTTTCTGGGTGAGGGGCTTTAATAAGCAAGCTACTGGTCTAAAGACCTGTAAACTGAGGAGTGTCCTGCTGAAAAAGATTTTAAGATTTCTCTGAAAACCTTAAGGTACAATTTTTTTACTTAAATTCTTCTAGAAGTACAAAATGCTGTGGTGAATACTTAGCTGTCCATTCAATCATGCGCAGGGTCCTGCTGGGTAGACGGACATAATCGGCGCGACTCTACGCGTCGCCGCCGGCAACGCCATAGTTTGTTCATTTTACGATTGACATAAAGTTCATTATGCTATGTGCGATTTCGGCGAATCATTGCGACTCTGCCGCAATGTTAATTGAGACTTAGATTCCTCTTTTCTTCCAAAGAAGCCTGGAAGATTATTTATACCACTACGTCTAGCAGGGCCCTTCGTCGTATGCAAATATGATCAATATACATCGTTAGTACCTTTATTAAAAACTAACTGCGCCCCGCGGTGTTGCCCGCGAAAAAAGAACCCTATGTGTTAATCTAGGGTGTTAGCTTTCTACATACCAAATTTTATAAAAATTGATCCAGCCGTTTGCGCGTGAAGATGTAACATACATACACACACTCACAAACTTTCATATTTATAATATTAGCGCGAGGTCGAAACATGTATTGAAATCATTTGTACCATGGTTTCGGCTTTGCTATAAAATGAATACAAAATAAAACAACATTTACATTCATATTTTATTTACGTCAAAATAAGTTTGTAACATTTAAAATCTTATGTTATTTTATTACTAGCTTATATCCGCGACTTCGTCTGCGTAAATTTAGGATTTTATCATAGCCTACTGTATGGCTAGGCCTGTATCACTCCTAGGTATGGAAAATATACCTACATAAATAAATAAATAAATTATTACTATGCGCACGGCGACCACACCAAAAGGGAATATTCGGTTACATGAATCGTTTGTCCAAAGTAATAAGAATGAAATTGGCTTGCAATGGATGTCTAGGTATCTAAACGAAGAGGTAAGGAGTTCTGACGCGAGCTAAATTAAACCATAGCGGTAACCACATTAAGTAGATATTTCTTTGAATTTGTTTTCTGAGTAAGACTATTCTACGTGAGTACTAGTACTTATTCTGCGGTATGGCAAAATAGGATTCCCCATACAAAGTCAATCTTCCGTTTTCATTCGCTTATTGAACGATTTTGGGATAAAAATTATCCTATGTCCTTCCCTGGGTCTCAAACTACATACGTACCATGTGCTTCCAGAAGCACAGAGTAGCTCAAAAAGTAGCTAACATAACGTGCCTTCCGGAGTACACAAAACAACTTAATGTGAAATTAAAAGTACGCAGTAACTAAGTTACTAATGACGTAAGGTGCTTTCAGAAGCACAGAGTATCTAAGTTACATCAGACTACTATACGACTTAACGTGCCTTTCTATGCATAAATAACAACGTAGCGTGCCTTCTAAAGCACAGAGTAAGTAATTTCACAGCGACTTAACGTGTCTTCTGAAACACGCAGTAACTTAGGAACTAAGCTACTTAAAGTACCTTCTGAAGCACAAATAACATATTGTCGCGAATGAGATAAACGTAGAATGTTCGCGAGCAAGAAATCCGTGGAATCTCGTAAGAATGGTGCAAGCGAAACTAAGCCCTATGCCGTTAAAGCATAAAGTCTAGAATTGTTCGGCTTCGTTGCACTCACACACACATACCGGTGCCTCGACGTTTCGGCGACATCGAAATACATTCGTCAAGTATGGGGAATATTCGAGAATAATGTAGACTTACATATCGAGCCATCAAAGATTCGTTTTTTTTTTTTGCTTATTTTTATGCAACTTTCGGCGTAAATAAGTAATAAAAGAAGTGTAAAAATCTCAAAAAAAAAAAACACACCGACACGGCTTAGTTATCAAAGATTATACCTAATAAATTTGTAATCTATTAATGCAGTAGTTTTTGCATAAAACCCCTTTTTCCAAAGGACTTGACGTATGTTTTTACGCGCTCGGTTTACTAATTTATCGTGCATTTCAACTCACTGCTTTGCCCGAACACAATGTTAGGTGAGACGGCATGCTTCTATCGGCGCCCTCGTGTGAGTTCGAACCCTCGACTAGTTCAACCTTAATATGCTTTTTGCAACACAGTAGCTCAAGTTAAAAGTGAAATAACATGCCTTCCTAAACACATATAATTACTTAGTGTGCCTTCAGTAGCACTTCAGTGAATAAGTTGATAACGACTGAATGTGATTTCTGAAGCACAGTCTTCACCACTAACATCAATAGTTACTCCACCAAAGACAGCATATGCTCAATCTGCTGCGCATTAAATTCATTCAAGTTCTCTATCTGATGCAGAGTGTCCCATCCGTCTCCGCTGAGATGCCCAAAGCAGACCCTCGAATACTTTGGGATGTAGAACTTGTATTTTGTAAGCATCACCGCTCTAACTTCATCTCCCAAAAGGTGTTGACTCTTAGACAAACACCCGTGGAAAAAGCATTTAGAAGAAGACTTATTCGGTGATTTTTTGTAGTTCAGCAACCGGATACTGCTTTTTGGCTTTTGTGTATCAACTATTTGTACTTCATCATCACATCCGTCCTCTGGCATTACTGTTGGGTCTTCTACTATTTCTATGTCATCGTCAATATGTTGAGTTTTAGCCCGCTTTGTTTGTATTTCATCACTTCTAGTTGGTGCATTTGCATTTAAACTTTGCTGTCTCCTCTCGTATCTTTGTCTTCTATTATTTGCCTGTTTTATCTTATTTTCTAGTCTTTTATACTCTGATTCGTTATCATATTCTTGTATGTCATCGTCGCTATCCTGTTCTGTATCAATTACTTTTAAGTCATCATCAACATCATTCTGTCGTTCCTTATTATTTCCTTGTATGTCATTATCGCTATCCTGTTTCTTATCATTTATTTTTATGTCATCATCATTCTCTTGTTCCTAATCATTTTCTTGTGCGTCAACATCATCATCACTCTCCTGTTCCTCATCAATTTCCTGCCTTTCATCTGTTTCATTCTGAGTTTCAACACTTATTTCATCCTCTCGCTCATTTTTAACAGAATCTAGACTGATTTCTAATGGATCCCTCTCAGTGCTGGGTTCATTCTTAACTTCTACAACAACTTCATCAGTGGGTTGCCTTTTCTTCATGACATCAATAGCTTTATTTTTGATCTTTTGAAAGCAAGTAAAGCAGAGGCAATCAGATGGGGTGATCTGTTGAAAACAAAACATAATTTTATTAAAATGTCAAATAGTTAGAGGACATTGTCAAGTCTTAAATTGTTCATTTTGAAAATCCTTGAGATTAATTCATTTGTTTAGTTCTTATTAGGGTTAGAACTCATCTGGCAGTTTTGACCAGCACTTTCCAATGCTGCTATCCTTTTCTGTCGCTCAGATCCGTCATTTGCTAGAGCGAAAGAGAGCGACGGAACGCTACGGAGTCGGCAATGCTGATACGTTCCGTCGGTCTCTCTCTCGCTCTAGCAAATGACGGTTTTACAAACGGCTTTCATATGCTGCTAGCATATGAAAGTGCAAATGACGGTTCTGAGCGACAGATAAGGTGGTACACATAACCCGACGAACCGATGGCCTGGATGGATGGGACAAAAATGTTCTCGAATGGCGACCACGTACTGGCAAGCAAAACGTAGGACACCAACCCACAAGGTGATCAGACGACTTGACCAAGGTCGCTGTAAGGCGCTGGATGCAGCCCGCTCTAGATCGGTTATTTTGGTAATCCTTGGGAGAGACCTATGTCAAGCAGTGGATGTTATGCAGCTGAAATGATGATGATGATGATCCTATTTTACCTCATGAGATGTTTCCCTTTGCACAATGTCCATCATCTGTTCTTCAACCGCTGACGGGTTCTCCTTCAAGATCCTAAAACCCTGATGCCTTTTCAGGTATGTCTTGCAAAGCAGACAAGAGTTCCTGATGGTATCTCTGGGAGACTCAGCAATTATGTTGAGTGTGTCCAAAGCTATCTTGAAGCAATATTCACAGATGCGGTCTTCGTCTGTAATCTTCGACATACATTTATTTAAGTGAAAACTTCTTTGGCGGCGTTGTACACTTTTTTGTATGGGTAAAAAATGTTAAACTCGCGTCAGGGCGTCAGGACACGTGACCCTGATCGAAAATTCGTAAGACGGATGGAGAGAGACAGTCAGCGCGGCGTAGGAGAGGAAGTATCCCCCTCTCTTTCTACGGCGCGGCGAAAATGTATGCAGGCGCCTGCTGTTTCGTTTAGGCGGCGCAGGGCGCTGGCGCGAATGTTCGTGTGTGTTTATGTCACAGCGTGCCACGCGCATCCATGGATGGTGACAGTGGACAGCTGATGGCTCTAGCGTCTGTGTAGTGACCACACTGCTGTGTATTCGTAAAATTCGTGTATATAAAGTGTTTAATTAATGTAATATAAATTGTCATGTTTGTGTAAGATAGCGCAATAAATAAATATTGTATTCTACCACTTTTATACTCATAATTAAAGCAATTCGTGCAAAATTATTTCCTAACCATTCCAATATATCAAAAATGCACAACGTTAATATTCAAGTTTTCACTTCTGCCGGCACTCCCGGAGTGCAACCCGTCGTTATTTTTAATTTAATTCTTCCATGCCTGCCAAGGAGTCAGCTGCTTTTCCGCGCAAATCGAAGGAATCGGCGATGCGGGAAGCAAACCATCTCTATTTTCGATTCCTTCTCGCCCATCATCGTGCTAAGAGCGCGAGTCTTGCAGCCCTGGGCCCTGTGTGCTTAGAGACGAAAAATTTAAAATGCTGAAGTGTATGTTGGTACTGTAAACTGTTGTTATGTTTAAGAGTAATATAATAGTTAATAATAAATACCTAAAATGATATGTAATAGCCTAAAAATGTACTAGGCTATTACATATCATTGTAGGTATATTTTACTAATAATTATTCAACTGTATCATATCTGGAGGAGCCCAAACTTGGTAAAGATCAATCATTCAGATTTTCATGCTATTAATACCATTTGTAGCTTTTATTGGTGTACCGCAAGCACTATTACAGAAGTTGCTCCCCAGCAGCATCGGCAGCAATCATTTCTTTATATCCAGAACTTAGTCCTTGAATATAGTGTCTGATAGACACTTTTTGTAGCCAATATTGAGCAGCTCGGATGCAAGGTCATTAGAGAGGTTAGTAAGTTGCTTCTCATATCGCTCAAACAAGACATATCTTCATGGTGGGAATTTTTAATTCCTTATAGACTTCATTGTTGGTGATAACTAAGCTACAGACTGAGAATTTTATTCTTGTTACTCTAAACAAACTGAGCCCAGGGCTGCAAGACCCTGAAGTCACTTTTAGCATGACGGTGGGCGAGAAGTTGGAAAAAGGATTCCAAATAGTGATAGAAAGCTAGCCTTGGACTAGCTAGTTATAGCTAGCTATTACCTATTGACATGGTCAAGGCGTTCACCTTGTGATCCAGAGCTTGTGGGTTTGAATCCCATGACCAAAAGAATACTTTGTGAAAAGTTGTTTCCAGTCTGGTTAGGATATTGCAGGCTTGAATGACCTGATTATCCGAAAATAAAGATGATTCAGTGTTACGGAAGACATGTATAAACTGGGTCCTGAATGCTATTGAGCATTTGCTCATCAAACCTATAAGTATTGGTTCTTGTCTACTGTCATATATGGAATAGTAATGTGGGTACTTGCTTACTTTGTTAAAATATAAAGTGAAGTTTAGTGCAGGTAGTTGTAATAATTAAGTCTGGATTTTGTCATTACACGACAACTGCCACCTAGCAGGGTTTCATTTACTTAAATAATACATAAACAGGACATAATATCTACCCTACGAGTTGCGTTGTGGAGGTCAGATGACAGTTGCTCTGTGTAAAAACCAGCAACCTCGTCAAATCACCTTGTTTAGGTAAGTGGACCCCGGGCTCTGAAGCATTACCGCTGAGGATGCAACTGGGAATACATTTAGATGACGATGATTCACATTGCAGCAGCAGCTGATACATTCTAAGTTTCTTTTGTCTACCATACCAGTACGGAATATATAAATATTAAGAGCATATCACACAGATTGAGTAAGCCCCAAAATGACACAACAAAATCATCAATTGTAAAGAAACAAAGAAATTAAAAAGGCTCTAAAAGACTTGTAACCAGAGCCTATACAGCCCTACTGCTGGGCAAAGGCCTCCCCTCCTGTATGCCACTGATCTCTATCTTGCCCGATGGATGCCCAAGACTTATCAAAAAGCACCAGATAGCCTGAGGAATAATTATAAAAAAAAGAAAAATCTAATATGAAAAGACATAGCACACTCGCATCATGTAATGGCCAAGTCTGTAACCTCATAAGTAAATATAAAACATACTCACAATTAAAGGTGAAATCCGGTTGCTGATGAGCGTGATGACACGTTTATCTTGTACACGTGTACCTCTTAAGTTGATCCACACACACTTTACAATTAACACAAAATTGGCTTTCTTCAGCCTCCATATTGTGATGTTAGGTTATTTCAGAGATGGCAAACTATTCCTATGTAGGGTCCATATATTGGCCTAGTAGTGGGAAGCCCTACTTTTTTATAATGTCACGACTTGATCCCCTCGATTCCTGAAGATCAGATTATGGAGCTTCGTAATAAGTTTTGCCCCAAATAGGTTCTGAAGTTAAACCTAGTGATGGGAAGCCGTACTGTTCTATGACGTCAAGACTTGATCCTCTCGATTCCTGAAGATCAGATTATGGAGATACGTAGTAAGTTTTGCCCTACTTCGGGTCCAAACTTCGGCTTCATGGTGAGAAACCTATTCTTATGTCTTTTATGTCTTTTCAAAGGCATGTAGGCAAAGACACGGCGGCTTACGAATACAGTCTCCCATTATTTAGCTTAGAGCCACGAATCGACGTTAGTTGGACATTATTCTTTACTTTGAAAAACGTATGGAATTAACACAAGAATCTGAAAAACTACAAACCATAATTCTAATTTTTTTTAAAAGCGCTGTCCGTTTTTTTTTAGAAAATATTAAAGATAACACAGCAGAGGTTTTGGGAAAATAAGTACTCCCACCTACGCAGTTTTTGTACAATCAATAATGTAATTTGCTACACAACATACATAACAATATGTTATATTTAAATCATAATTATCTCATGAATTATACATACAAAAGGTCATTAATTACAGACCGAGAGTCAGAAAACACTTTGGAAATACCGGAATATGGGTATGAACTATGAAGGTATATCAAAACATACCACTGATGTTCGGATCCACGGTGATATGTTCAATCTTGACTGGTTAAGATAAAACAATCACAACACTTCCTCTATTTTCCACAACTTTAACAATTATATTACAGCAGAAATTCAATAAAAACCGCTATTTGTATTTCGTCAATAATTTGATAAACCGACCAAAACAAGGAAAGAAAATAAAGATGGGCGATAAGGTGCGTTCGAAGCCTACACAAAAAAATATTTACTTACACATGATATTAAATCTCGTTAGCTTTGTTTGTAGAAAACTTTATATTGATAATATTTATGATTTATTTGCAAATAAAATAATATACATAGTTAAATATTTTATTAATTTACTTTGTAATAATAATTACATATTTTTCAAGGTGAATAGTACAAATGAAATGGATTAAAGAAATTAGTTTAACAGAAGATTTTGAATGGACATGCAAGCGTGACGTGCGAGTTGCCGGCCCGTTTAGCCGGATTTTAACACTTGTTTTCCTGCTGATCGCTGCTTAGTTTGTTTTCCTGGGTTCCGTAAATATATTTTTTTACTCTATTTAACAATCTTTTTTCTTACTTTAGCGCAAAATTCTTTTGCATTTGGAATAAGAATATTTTTGTCAATTTGTCTTTAGTCAATTTATTAAAATAACCTTATTTTGGAAAGTAGTCATTGTTATGTGGTTATGTCATTCAAATTACTTAACTACCATTTGTTCGAATGTGATTCTGAACCACAAATTAGATAGTAGGTATTTCTGAACTGAATATTGTGATGATAACGCACACCACACTACCACCCACACCACAAACGGTCACTCACTCACATCGCTCGGATACCTAAAGCCGGTTTCTGAAGGGCGATTGCTGAAACGCGGAGTCAAACGGGAAAACCATTCGTTTAGGTGACTCCGCGTTTCAGAAGTCGCACTTCTGGTGAGAGTCAGTCAGTTAGTCGCTGCTTCCGATCCATAGAGTATTATTATATTACTTTATATTTTTTCAGTTATAGGTACTATAATTTATATTTTTTCAGTTATATTATTATAATATAACTGAAATTCCGATCCCACGGAACAGAACTAGACTAGATAACTAGGGCTGTCCATTTGCCTCCATCTGGCATTTTTGGACCAAACTAAGCCTTGTGTCACCATATACAACTCTATAGAGAAATAACGAGAAGAATCTGACGAGAAGCATTGAATATGACGGTCAACACGATATCTATACAACAGTTACAGCGTGTCTTCTCAGTAATATCATCAGAACAGCGTGAGTCATTCATAAAAACTTGTATGACATATAGCGGCAAAAGAAATAGTAAAGTTCTCAACACATTTCTCACAGCTTTATCTGTTTACAAAACTTTAGACAAAATTAGTGACGAAGATTTGTTATGATAACGCACATACATAGTAAATTAAAAAAGAATTTTAATTTACTTTACACGTAACGTCTACTTAATTAGAATAAAAAATACATGAAGCTATATGTCGTCGGGAATATTAAAGTAAATACACAAAAAAACACTAAAATAAATAAATAAATATATAGGGACAAATTACACTGCTTTACCTAGCCCCAAAGTAAGCTTAAACTTGTGTTATAGGTATGGGAAAAAATGGAACCCTAATATTTCTTATCATAAAAAATATTAAAAAGTTTATTTTTAACTAATTAGAATAGCTAGTTAAAAAATTTGTATGGTAAATACTTTTTATTATTTACGTAGGGAAGTAAAATATACCGAAGCATGATAATAAAACACGGAATGAATTTTGTTGTGTAAGTACCTATTTCAATGTCGGAAAAAAAATTACATTTTACTCCATCTTTGCTTCCAATTGTACACCATAACTTACAAACTTAAATCATAGATGGCGTTATGAGTACTTAAATAAAACAAAAAATACAAAATGTTGGTTATCAAACTCAATAACTTTGTACGTATAAAAATATAAAAGTAAATTTAATAACACGGTATTTTCATTCATAAAAATGTAAACTTGAAATATTTATAAATATTAACAACCTTAGTTCATTTGTTAGTTACCTACTTTGTTTATTATCATCGAACCATAGGATATATCTACATTTTAGGTAAATTTCAATCTTTTTAAAATTATAAAATTGTTGCTAATAATAGAGTCGATCTGAATTCGACCGATATCAAATCAACGATGTTGACAAATGCACGGTGTAGTTCCAATTCCAAGTAACGGTGGGCTCACATGCACAACGTCAAAGATAATATAATTATTAATAACTAACGTAACTTATAGGTACATTTTAATTTTGCTCTGTGGTCACGCACACAGTTCTTTTATAAGTACAATTAGGTACTTGCACAATGAAGACCAATACAATATATTAAGGTATATAGTAATTCCTAATCAAAAGTGGTAACTGGTTCTGTCTGACACATTGGTAGATTTTTTTTTTATTAAACTTTACAATACTGTATAAAATGCTCTGCCGAAGGTGAAACTCTGAAAATTACTCAACTGTTATGTAGTTCGACAGTAAGTTACGTCGCATTACAAATCTCGACTAAAACAAACCCATATCAAGTACTTATACAGGTTGACTGGTAACTCACGTGTCATATTTAAGGACATAATAAATCATGATCAATAAAACCAACAAAATACTTATTAACTACAAAGAAAAATTGAACGAAATTAGTTTGCAAAAAAGTCTCGGATTGTTTGGAAACCGCGCGCTCGTTATGCGCTCTGTTACCGACGGAAACCAGTGCGGTATTCTCCGTGTTCCTTTTGCTCAGCTAGTTCACAAAGGACTGTAAAATAAAATACTTCTTCCTTAGGCTTCTTTATTCCTTGGTGATCACAGTAAATATATATAAATAAATATATATGAAAGAAATCACACTGATTGAGCTAGCCCCAAAGTAAGGTCGAGACTTGTTTTATGGGATACTAACTCAACGATACAATGTTTTATAACAAATACATATATAGATAAACATCCAAGACCCAGGACAATTTGAAAAAGGCCATTTTCCAACTTGCCCTGACCGGGGATCGAACTCGGGACCTCTGGGTGGTGGACTAGCATGGTGACCACTACGCTACGGAGGTCGTTTGACTCACTGAACTACGTTTCTTTAGAAGTGGCCTCTTAAATTTATACTATTCGTACCAACAAAAACTAAATCTAGATGAGGGTAGGTGTGCCTAGATATATCCCCTCCACTTTACAATATTTTCAATTACCTTCTCAACCTTACAAGGGGCGTGGCCATGGAAATCCCCAGTGTGACAAGGTTCTATGTAAATAAGCTAGGGAAATCCATAGTCATACACCTATTTACCTCACGCTTAGCACTATATACCTGTGCTAAACGCTACGTACCGGGAAAATAATTATACACACAGTTCATAACTCATTTACGCTCATGTACCTAGGTAACAGAAAGATATATCTACGCACCCTATAACGTCTGTCCCTACATCATATTTATTTACTTACACATTTACATAGGCTAAAGCCCTAACTTACACTAAAAGGAATAACTTTATTTATTATATTTACAAAAACATTCGATAGCTATTTCTGTCCGCAACACGCTCGGTACCGTACCTCATTGCGCAGCGCGAATATGTCTACCTTCTCGTTTTTATTGGATAATATGGTCAACTTTGAAGCCCCTATTTTTTTAAATTTTTGGAACGACAATCGAGTACTGAAGTGCTTTCAATATGTAACGTGGTTTACCAGTCAGCCTGTATTATGTCGGCAGTACATTAACGCGACCATTACTCCTACAAATACACAAATTACTTAAGTGTAGCTACGTAATGCTATGTCAAGCAACATTCAATGCGTAAATAATGATGATACCTAATACAATGTAATTTACTTGTAGTATGACGAAAGAACGAATGTATAATCGGAAGGCTATAGAGTCATTTTATGTGTAACAAGTTTATTTGCCATGAAAATTAAAAATCCCCCGACGACACCATCTAGTGATGAGTAGCGGAACTACATATTAAATTTGATATTCGTAGCGCCATCTATTATTTGCCAACTAAGTAAATAATATAAATAGATACATATTATTTACCTAGCATAGCAACTTGCTTATTAATAATTGTTTAATTGTATAATTTTACATCAGTTCTGAATTATTCTTCTTCGTCGTTCAATCCTTTCTCTTTTCTCTTGCTCTACGACTACTTATACATATTTCATGTGGGGAGCACACCCTGAGCCGGGACAGGTGGAAAAGTTAATGACATCATCAATTTATTTAAGAACTGTGTTCTTGTCGGTGGAGTATTTTCCATGCCTCCCGATCTTCAGTTAAATTCTTGACCTCCCTTAAAAAGTTAATGACAGCTTTTCAAAAATGGAACTTCTGGTATAATATTTATATTTTCATGTGATCCCACTATAAACCAAGTAGCAACGCAGATGTATAACAATGAGTATACCGGCTGTATAGGTAATTTCCTAGTGCAGCAGTCACTTTTACAAACTGGCAATTTGTGAAATGTCTACGTTGTTTTATTTTGAACTGACTTTAAAGGAGGTTTTATGTTTTTTTTTTTATGTTTGTTCACCGATTAGTCCAAGACGCCTGTACCAATTTGGAAAATTCTTATTTTTGTTTGAAAGGGCATTCTTGTCAGGTGGCCCCTAAGAAATTTAATAAAAATCACTTGTATCATGTTGAAATCGGTTTATAGTTTTGTTTTTTTTTTTTATCTTTTAGTATCACTTACTTCTGAATCTGTCCTTTGTTATTTATGTAGGACATAAATTACCGGGAACGCGCGAAGATGAAGATTATACATAATATTATACATTATGCAACGTGGAAGGCACATACCCGTAATAAATCGAACCACGTCTTATACTTTGTAACAGTAGTATAATGAAATAAAATAACAGCCAAAACAACAAAAAAAATCGGCATTTTCATACAAAGTGAGTCGCAATGCAATGCGGCAATGGAAATTTCGATTTTTTTTTTTGGTTGTTATTTTAATATCATTTTACTAACTATAGTGATATAGTTATAGCCCGTGGTTCAATTTATTACGGGTATGTCCTTTTCACGTTGTATATTGTATTAGCGCGGTCCCGGTTACACCCTCAGCTGTGCTGCTTCGGATTCCGGAATGCGGATTCTTCTCCTCTCTACTCGAGGATGCCAAGGATCCTGCGAAGAGTATATACCACATGTATAGATTCTTAGGCTGGCCCCAAAGCTACACCCTTAATCAAACTGGTTTTCTACTTATTAAAACTGTTTGAATGAATAATATTTTCTAATCTTTATAGATTTATTTTTCATAAACTTAAATAACACACACGTTTTTTTGATTAAACCAAATATAACTATTAATACAAATAAACATAAGTACTACATATAAATACTATAAATAACATCGAATTATATAAAAAAAATGGAGCCTAAATTACTGCGCATGCCCAAGAGGCTGGCGGCACTTCCGCGTTAAGCGGCCAAGCTCAGCCTTTATCTAATAAAATTAATATTATAAAAAATCAGTATGCCCCTTACAAGTGTAACTCGCCGATCACACACGATTACAACATGTTTAATGGTTCAATGATTCACATATTACAATTACAAATATTGTAATCTTGTGTTAGCAAGCATTGGTACCGAACATATGCGACGGAAGAAACGACGTTACAAAATAAAATAAGTAGGTAAACCTAGGCGACCAGGTTTTAAAAACCTTTCATCATTACCATGATATCAGTCACAGGAAGTCCTCTGCTGGACATAGATTGGACGTAAAACAAATTTTAAAATGTCTGTATTAAGGGGTCTACATGAATTTTCCAGGGTCCAGTGCTGCCCCCACTTGAAATAAACCAATTGATAGGAAACGGAGACATCATTTAAAATTTCGTCTTGACCAGGCTCTAAGTGCGTAGAAAAGCTTCACGTTCTCACTTTAAACTGTAAACAGTAGTTCATAAAATAGTTCAAGGGGTTATCTAGAGCCTGGTCAAGACAAAATTTGAAATTATATCTCCGTTTCCTTTTAAATGATTTAATTCAAATGGGGACAGCACTGGACCCCGAAAAATTCAGGTAGCCCCTTAAGATTAAATGATTTTAATTAAGATTCTTATTTAGTTTTCAGTTTATTTATTACAAAATAAAAAAAACGGTATACCGAAAAATAAATGATTTTTATTATAAAAAAAGAATAAATCCAGACATTTCCTAATACTCCCGACTCTTCGCAGTGTCTGCGACGTAATGTATACCGGTGCCAGATACACACAAACACGTAAGTTCGAATATATATGTTTACATATATATAGCATTTGTAGGTGTATACTTTTCATATGAATGTTATGTTTTTTGAGTTGGTAGAAGTTAGTGAACGAAGACCAAGTTATGTTCACTCATGTCGTGTCATGTAATATAAGTACTGTTGTACGTAATATATATAGATAGATAGATAAAGACTTTATTTCTCTCACTGAGGAACACACATATACATGTTTACACAAATCAACATAAAATCATTGACAATAAGTTTTAGAAATAAGGTGAACCGCAGTGATACAAAAAGGCAATAACTCGTTAAAATTGCGTTAAAATTGCTCAGGGAGCAAACACTGATTTTCAGTCATCACCGTCGAGTGAGAGAACATGAGCCTGTCGGAAGAGCTATAAATAAAGATTAGTTATACCTAGCTTTAAACCGCTTTGGATATATTATTAACTACAAAGTGCCGACGTGTTGGAATGAAAAAGTGTGAAAAGAATATAAAAGAAAAAATAAAGAAGTGATCTCTCACTTCTTTATTTTTTCTTTTATATTCTTTTTGATTGTGATTTTTGAAAGTGATGATTACAATTATAACCTACGATTCATAGTGTCCGTCATCTAAGCGACCAATTTCTGTTTTTCCAACAACAAATCTTTAATTTTTCTTTTAAAATTAGCTTTGACGTGAGCATTCTAATAGGGGGTGGAATATTATTCCAGCATTTGGTCGCTTGATGACGAAAACTACCAGTATATGAAGTATATGAAAGTTTGACGACCTCCGTGGCGTAGTGGTCACCATGCTAGTCCGCCTCCAAGAAGTTCCGGTTTCGATCCCCAGTCAGGACATGTTGCAAAATGGCCGTTTTCAAATTGTCCTTGGTCTTGGATTTTTATCTATTTTAGTATCGTTGAGTTAGTATCCCCTAATGTTGGAGCCGGACCTGCGCCTATCGTAACGAAGCTTCGTGCTATTACACGATACACGCAAATGTGACCAGCCATTATCGGGTTTCGTCCCGAATATTCGGACTTCTTGTATTGTAGTTATCGGGCGGGTGGCGATACATCAAACGATTTAACCACGCTAACAATTCGCTCTGCGTGGTCGCACTTGCGTTGTTGTTCATTTTGACGTTTGTTTTCAACTTGTTTAGACGCGTGCTGTGTGACGGTGCCACGGTTGTTAATGCGTAAAAATAGAGTGGAACGATAAAATGGTGTTAAAACTTTTAGCTTTTTCTTTCTAGGTTTCTTTTTAGGTTTCAATAAATGCATTACGTAATTGTTAGCACACATGTTAAAGAAAAGAAAGTCGTCGTCCATATTTAAAACACGTAAATGACGGATTATTCTTGGATTATTGCCAGACAGTTCGTGAAAAATAACGAAGCCGCTAGTGTGACCAGCGCTTTATCGCGATAACTTTTTAGTGTAAAAACGTACGAAGATTCGCCGCGAATTGCTTCGGGACGATAGGCACAAGTGCGGCTGAAGCATAACACAAGTTTCGAACTTACTTTGGGGCTAATTCATTAAAATTAAAATTAAAAATCCTTTTCGGTCCTTGTAGGAGCTCGAAGAAAAAATCTACATTTTCATACAAATTGCCGAATACTTTTGTATGAAAATGACGATATTTTTTTCGAGTTTCAAGCATTGGTCCCATAGGAAAAGTTGTTCATATTGACGGTCTGAGTTGCTGTTACAAGGATCGGACAGGGTTTTTGTTACATATTGTATGTTTGACGCTAACGTCTGTCTGACTGTCAGTCTGTCTGTCTGTCTGTGACATCGTAGCGCTTGAACAGATGGACCAATCTCAATGCGGTTTTATTAACGTGAAAGCAACTTCCCTTGCAGTCGTTCTTAGCATGTTTGATGAAAATCGGTTCTGTCGTTTAAAAGATATTAGGTATTAACGCTTGAAAGCTGGGATTTATAATTGACCTGGAAAATAAAAGATGGCGCTACGGATTTGAATATTATGTAGTTATCACTAGATGGTGCTGTCGGGGGTTTTAATTTGCCTGCAAATCAACTTGTATATCATTTGTTTATTTATCTTAACATCCTTAAAACACTTAAACTAAAAGTGAAGCTCGATGGCTCAGCGGGAGAACGCATAACTGCAACACCGGGCGTGGTCCGCATTTGGATGGGTGGCATGAACCTTTCTAGAGTTCTTTCGTGCTTCGGAAGGCACGTATTAGTCCCGGCTTTCATCATTGTTTGGCAGTCGTCAAGCTATGTCAGATGCCTTTAGGCAGCCTGAAAATTCAGACACCAGTGTTGGCAACTTTCACGAAAAACAAAATAAAAAAAAAACAAACATTCTATCTAAACATCTATCGTAGCAAGTGGAGGTCCAAAGTTTCTGCCTCCTCCTGTGGGAAACAGGCGCGATGTTAGTATGTATTATACATTAATAGTACCTTAAACTGAAAAAAAAAACAACATCTAAGAACACTCAAAACGCTAACATCTACGATTTTAAAATTAAAAACTTCTTGTTCACGAGTGCGTTATTTGTATGTGTGTGCTACATAATGTATTGGTACATAGCGATTTGTAATATGAGGTTATCTGTTTGTTTGTGTGGGTAAGAGTAGAGTAGTGTGGATCGTCTTTATTTTAAACGAACATAATAAATATTTATAGGAAGATTTCTTCCTCATTTTTGATCAGAATCGTCCATTTTAGTTTTGATTGAATACCAAAAAAAAAAATAACAATATTAAAATTTAAGGTCGCAAATTATTTTCATATCTCGCCGTAAAATTTTAAAACTTGTCACAAAAACTTTAATAATAAAACGTAACTTATCGGTACTTATATAGAAATAGAAAATAATAGAAAATAAAAAAAAGGATTTCTATAGCTATAAGTATTTAGGGTTGCTGGAACCTTTGGGTGTGGTGGGGTGGGATTGGGGTCTTAGATTATTTGACAAAGCCTGTTGTTGATTAAATGTTGTTACCTTTTGACGATTCAATTTTGACGTTGAGGAAGTGTCATTGTATTTTGTTGAAAAGTAATTATAAAATAAAAAAGTTTTATAATATATTATTAAATATTCTTTCAAGAATTCAGCACTCTGGATCGTCTTGAATGTAATGAAACAATCTTTTGTTTTGTTTATAACTTTTTACAAACGTTTATTTTATTTGAAACGTTCGATTTTTTACAGTACGCATATTTTTTACCAAAGTTTAACAATGATTACATCCTCCAATAAAAATATGCAATACGAAAATATATCGGTGTATCATACAAATTCGCAACTAGCTGATCTTGTAAAACTCAAAACTCCAAGGTTCACTATTTATTTATTCTGACTTTAATATCTTAAATAAATACTAATGTCTTATCCACGTTATTCTTTCTGTCGCGCGGGTATTGTACTTGATTGTGGCGCGCGTGTCGGCGAACGGAATGCAAACTAAACTGCGCAGGGCTGCCCATCGTTATTATTATTATTACTTTATTTATTTATTTTTAATTTAATTCATTTATATTGCTGTACAAATGGTTGCAATGTTAATTGGTAGCACATAATTGAGTATCTACCTTACTCTTTTAAGTTCTACTTACCGATCTGTGCATTCAAATTTTTAACATTTCTACATTGAAATAAAAGAAATTAATTTATGTACTATAAATATTTTTCTATATATTGTCCATGTGCAGCGGTGTTCACTTACCATCAGGTGACCCGCTTGTTCGTTTGCTGCCATATAACATAAAAAAAAATATAGAAAAATGTTAATTGATTTATTTTTAAATACCCTGATTATGAATATTTATTTTCTTTCTTAAAAATAAAATACTGCAATGTCAGTCTGATTTGGTAGTTAAGTTCAGTCTCAAGAAAAAAATTAGAAACGCGTTTGATTTTCCACAAACATTTCAGTTTCATTTTTTTCTTCTTATAAGACGATATATTTTTTGTGGAATGTAATTAAGTTCATTGTATCATTAAAAAAAAATTTCAATCGGGTTATTTTAAAGTAGATACAAGTACTTTTTTGACATAGCTCATTCTGTTCAATTAAGAATTAACTCTTCATCTCTTGCAAATAATAAAACAATAGATAAACAATTGACCTGGGAGCAATTCCTCCCAGTGACAGGTAAGGGGTTATATAATAAGAAACATTTCGCAGAATAATTATTATCACTGTAATAAACAGCTCAGTAGATACCTCTATATAATTATTATGATCTAAAGGAACTATTTACATATTAATTTATTAATGATAGAAAACAAAAAACTAAATAGAAGTACTAACTTATCTTTTACTAAAAATGAATCGACATAATCTATAAATAGGCACACTGCACCAACCCTACTTTATCAGTCCACACAAACAAATGACGTCGACACACACGCACACACACACACTTTGAATTAGGGTCGAGCCGAGACTCTATTTCGGATTCTAGGGACAAATGTCGTAAGTAAGTTTTTGTTCCTTTTCTGCAATTTTTTTTTAATTCTCATTTTGGATTAATTTGCTCGATCGTTTTTATGTTGATTGTTATAAAATTGGTTTACTTTGTGTTTGGAAATAAAAGTTTGGTAGATTATTTTATTCTCTTAAGTCCTTTGTTATGTTAATCAGTTAGTTATATGTAATAAGATGTTATTATTATAATTGTATATATTTTAATAGTTATTAGCAAACATTTGTTAGTAAAATGAATAACTTGGTAAATAAATGTAAAAGTGAATATGTGTTTGTTTTTTTAGTCCTTCGCGTTAAAATGAACTGCAGACACGAGAGATTTATAAGCTACGTTTGATTCCAAAATTGCACTTCCATGGGATGCACGTGACTAAGACACGGGCTAAGAGTATAAACAATGATGTATAAACAATGATCATGTAGATTAATTAGGTAGTGTAAATATTTTGATCTACAAAACAGCACATGAGACTCAGGCAGCGCGCTACTCTTACAAAAATATAAGTTTAATACCTAATAATAGTAAAAGAAATATAATAATTCAGTTATAGTTTAGTTTTTTATAAACATTTAGTTACATTTTTAAACAAACTCACAGCAAAACATCCGAAACACTTTTTTTTTAATTTTTGAGTTAAACCATTTTGTGCTTCGACAGCGGCAGTTTTTTTTTTAACTACGTGTCCTCATGTCGCCAAGACAGTCAGGATATTTTTTTTGATAAATTCAAAATTTAAACTTCCAAATAGTACTTATTAAGGATTCATGAGAATTTAAAAATACGTCTTTGTTCCTCATGACTATGTATTGAATGAAATGGTTAGAGGAGTGTTTCATATTAGTGTATTTCTTCATTGCTAGTCTGGGAGAAAAGAGAAAAATAGAATGTACCTACTTACCAGCTGCTTTTTGTAGCACAACAAAAAAATATTAAAAAAGTGAAATTATCATTTTTGTTTGAAAATTGTTAGGTGGTTATGGATTTTTTTTCAAAATTGCTTGTATATAATAGTTTGGTGGCAAAATCGGTTTTAACTGTTTTTTGATTTTGAAAAATCATTATATAACAAAACAAACATAGGTACTGCGAGGAGATCACGATTCATGATGCACACTTACAATGCGACACAAAAAAGTTGAACAAAAATGGCGGGCTTCAAAGCATTTTCGTACAAATTCTCGACACGTAAATTGAACCAAAATAGCGGTCGTCAGCGCATTATTTGTACCTGCGCCGATAACCGCCATTTTGGTTCAAACAAAGTGCCGGGAATTTGTACGAAAATGCTTGGAATTCCACCATTTTTGTTCAACTTATTTGTGTCGCGTAGCTACTTAATACACAAAAATAATATACTTATAAGAAATCGATGAGTACTTAGTCACGTCTAAAAACATGACATCAAATTCAACTTTATATCAACAAAATTAAATTGAAATTGCCAAGACAGTGTTCCATATTTTTAAACGTACTTTCAGAAGTAGTACATTTGCAGTCTTAAGTTTTATGAAATAAGGTTAAGTTTCTTATAGCAATTTTAAGTATCGTTTCGGTTGAACAAAGAGAAATTCGTAGAACAATATCTTTCATAATTTTCTATTTTATTATTTAAATCTTTTGAATGGACAGTTCAGATTTCGAATACAATTTTTGGCGTAAGGGTTGTCACATTGAGATAAATGAACGTTGAATTTTTTTTCGAGTGTTCGTGGCCATCACTAATGTCTTATCTACGTCAGAATATTAGCATTATCATGCAACGTGGTTTACGTGGTAATGCTTATCTATATTTGTATTTTGGATGTTTATGTATTAGTGTTTGTAATAAAAAAATTAAAACCGTTTAATATAGTATCGTTGAGTTAGTATCCCATAACACAAGTCTCGAATTTACTTTGGGGCTAACTATTGAGCTATTACTCTGTAATTATATCTATATAATATTTATTTATTTTAATGCTGCCAGCCTTCTGGGGTTCTAAAAACTTATACTTACTTAAATATATCCTAATCCAAACGATTATTTAAAACTATTTATAGAGGTAAGATAAATTATTATTTGATTATTCAATTTGAAAATATTGAATCTACATATTTAATAACCTATAGAGAAAAATATTTAAAATGTTTTTTTCGAAAATAGAACCGAAATCAACAACACCAAACGACACAGACGCGATTTTGATAAAATGTTCCTGACAAGTAATAATATACCCTTTCAAAAAAAAAAAAAAAATTTGGCCTCTTTAAGTAATGGGGGAACATATACTCTAAAAGACATATATTTTACACATATATACTTACATTCGAATTGATAACCTCTTCCTCTAGTAAAGTCGATTTAAATTGATAAACAATCTTGAATCATCTTACAATATTATAAACGAGAAAGTTCGTATGTATGGATGGATGTTTGTTACTCTTTCACGCAAAAACGGCTGTACGGATTGGAATGAAAGTTGACATGTAGATAGCTTATTACCTGGATTAACACAAAGTATACTTTTATCCCGGGAAAATGAGAGGTTCCCGAGGGATTATCAACAATGTTCCACGCGGGTAACGCCGCGGGCTTCAGCTAGTCTTATATATATGTATTAGCAATCGAGACATAAATGTTTTCACTGAGTCAACATTACATTGTTTGATGCTCGGAAATGATAAACATAGTAGGTAATCCAGTTATACAAATGATGTCATACTGTACAAAAGTTCAATAAAAGTAATATTGCAACATTTTATTTCCTTAAACTGAGTTCCATTCTGGTCTAGAAAAGGAAAAACGCAAAATCCGCCAGCTGCTTCTTTTCCCGCGCAGATCGTAGAAAAGGCGAGAATTTGAATATGTGAATAGACGATGCGGCTAGCATAGCAACCCATCATTAATCTGATTACCTCCCCCCCCCCTACACGCCCACCATATCGCAAAACGTGGCCAGGCCTGTGTCACTCACAGTATAGGCATCGAAAATATACCTACATTATTACTATGCGCGCGGCGACCACTTCGAAGGGGAAAATTCAGTGACATGAATCGTTTGTCCAGAGTAATAAGAATGAAATTGGCTTGCAATGGATGTCTAGGTATCTCAACGAAGAGGTGGGGAGTTCAGACGCGAACTAAATTAAACCTTATCGCTAACTACATTAAGTAGATATTTATTTGAATTTATTTTCTGAGTAAAACGACGTTGGCAACGACCTCTACGTAATCTGTCTTGACAATTTTCAATGCAACTTTTTTATTTTCTTTTTCCGTAAAATCCTTCTACAAGTATTAGCAAACTTAAAAAAAGATGGATGCAATCAGTAAAGTCGTTTTTAAGTCATGGTGTGACCAAAGAGAAATAGGGATTCATTGTTATACCTAATATAAAACATTATAACAACAAATTATGTCATGTCAAAAGTACAATATCAATAAGTACTTATAGATGCGTTTGTTTCCTTAAACTGAAGTAAAATGCATAAAATTCAACTTTCAGGTACACAATCTTTGATATTTAAAGAAATATTGAAAAATGGACTAGCACACTCGTAAAAATTATCGCTGTTGCTGAAGTGTGCGTGAGGTCACGTACGCTTACACACACTAGCGATTTGCTGATCTGGAAGTGATTAGGGTTGTCGATTTGATGGAATATCAATATTTATCTAAATACAGTTTTAACTAAGTGCAAATACAGTGAAACCTGATTAAATCGGACCTGGATAAGTGAGAAACCTCTATTATTGAGAGTTGCAATGAGGTCCCGGTTCTTTTTCATTAAATTACCTCTGTTAATGAGACTTTTTGAACCTTGTTAAATAAGATTTGAATTTTAAGACTTTTTCGATGTTAACCTCTATAATTGAGACTCTGTAGCTCAATTACCTGTATAACTGAGACAAATTAATAAGGTTTTAAATTCATAACACCAAAAATACGCATTTTTATTAACATTTCCACCTCTAAAAATGGAATAACGGTACATTTCGATCTTTGTAAGCGGGGGGCCTCTGTAAATGAGACGACTATATTTTTAAACCTGCTTAATTGGAAAACTGGATTATCCGAAACCCTCAATAATTGGTACATATGTCTTGGTCCCTTGAGATCCCAATTAACCAGGTTTCACTGTAATATATAACGTGTAAGGGACAAACGTAATAATTCGAACCACGGGCTATACTAGATCACTATAGCATAATGATAATAAAATAACAGTCAAAAACAAAAAAAATCGACGTTCCCATAGAAATTGTCCGGGCGGCTGCACAATTACGTATGGAACAGCCGATTTTTTTTAAATTTTGGCTTTTATTTTAATTTTAGTATATTTTAGTGATCTAGTATAGCTCGTGGTTTAATTTATTACGGGCATGTTCCTTCCACGTTGTATATCTGTCGACTGACAAGGCCTGGAAGTCCCATCGCTCAAGATAGAGATCAGGGGGTTACTACATAAAATAATACGTTAGTCGTACGATAGTGACGTCCTATGTTAAATCAAATTAGACTTTATCATTATACGTTAATGCTCAATGTTGCTTGACGCTGAAACGCGGATACGCAGTAACGTCCGTCTTGCGTACCGCTTTTGGAGTAACCCCCCAGTAGCGTACTAGAAGGGAGGCCTTTACCAAGCGTTGGGGCAGTATAGTGAAATAAAAAAAAAATTAGCAAATATTTAAAAGGCTTAAGTTCAATGATTGATACTGAACAAATTTTATCAACAAACTTATATCGAAATACGCAAAAATTATACTCTAAAAGGTTATTTGCTTTTCTTAACTAAAGAAAGTTGTTAAGCATATTGGACTGAACTATCCCATAACATATTATTAACTAACTGAAAGATGATTTTTTGTATAATATGTATAAATTATTTATCACTGATATCTGTGGTGTTTATAAATACTATTATATATAAGATTATTGTTATGAACGCTATTGAACTTATTAAAATATTCAATTTTGAAGTTTCAGCTGCTATATTTAAAATCGATGAATTATTTTAATTGAAAATTAAGGTTTTAAACTAAATTTATATTAACTTCTTTATTATTTTTAACCCCCGGCAAAAAAGGGGTGTTATAAGTTTGACGCTCATGTCTGTCTATCTGTGTCATTGTAGCTCTCGAACGGATGAACCGATTTCGTTGCGGTTTTTTTACGTGAAAGCAAGTTGCCATGCGGTGGTTCTCAGCTAGATTTGACAGTTGGAAAGTTATTGGGGGTAAACGATTGAATGGCGGAACTTTTTAATTTACTTGACAAATAAAAGATGGCGCTACGGATCGGTTGGAATATGTAGTGCGCCACTCATCACTTGATAGTGTCGTCGGGTGTTTTTTAATTTACCTTGCAAATAAACTTTCATAAAATGTAGTGGTCGAGTATAAATATCAGTTATTACGCTTATGTCTTTACCACTTTATAATCATAATCATTTATTTTGTCAATCACAGGTGCAATGGGGGTTAGGTACATAAATTCAAATATCACTGTGTTACGCCGTTAGGTTCATAATTTGTTTGATATTACATGCGCTCACAGAGATTATTAAATTACTTTAATTACACTTTTATTTAAATAAATGTTTATAAGATTCAATATTTTTAAAGTAAAAGGAAAATTTGTACTATAAAAAAAGTGTTAAAATGTCTGCAGATTAGAAGTCAATGGAGATATACATATATGTAATTACGCTAATAATACAATTAAGTAAATGTCATGCTGAGTCATGGTCAATTATTTTTATATATAATATTACATACATAAACTTTAAAATATGGTAATATACTTAAAATCGGGCATATCAAATACATAACAATACAATTCTATTTTTAACCTCAGTCTGTGTGTCTGTCTGTGCCACCATAGCTTCCAAAATGAGCCAACTTCAAAACGGTTTGGTCTGTCAATATGATTCTTAGCTATGTATTGTGATGTAACGCGAGGGGGTGTATTAAATCAAACACACTCGGAGTACGTTCGTAGGTAACTGCAAGAGGCCAATTAAAATTAAATAAAGATGTTGACGTCACCTGAGTTGTACATTTTCTGTTGCTTGCACCGTTTCGGCTGATGATAATTTTACTTGAAGTATCTTCTTCTTGAACATTTGCTGAACTGTTGTCCATTTCTTCTAATGACTGAAGTTAAGACGGAAGATGTAACTCGACTCACGGTAGTTTGTTCAATATGGTTCTTAGCTATGTATGATGGAAAAAGGTTCAGCCGTTTAAAAGTTATGGGGGTTACAATTGGGTATTTTCCTTGGTTAAAAATAAATTACTTTGTACTGATCAGAAAATAAAAAGTCGCAACACAATGTCACTTGTCTTTGAACATATCCATTTTAACATGATTTTAGATTTATTATTGCAGAAAAACAGATAATAAGAGCGCTATTTGACTCCATAAAACTATGACGTCATCTGCCTGTATTTCATACAAATTCCACAGACAATGTTTGTTGTGACGTTTAGAAAACAGTATCTGATTTGACTTGTTGGAAAATAGCGGATTTGTCTGGCAAATAAACTTGTATTAACTATATCGCGGCAGCCCTACAACGCACACGGTAGCGCGTCGTAGTCACGCACGCACACATGCACACAGCGGATATATGAAACCGAATGCTTGTCAAACTAAATGGATACAGTCGGTAGGGATGCGGAGATGTCGATTGGAATATTGTTTTTGTTGAATAATAGCGCAATGTTGTTCAACATTTTTATCGTACTCATAATCAGAGGTCGGAATTAGGTAGAGTTATTTATGTACTTACACTGATTTCATACAGCGCAAGAATAAAGTGGATATGCCTCAAATCCTGGGATTAATTTTAAAAAGCAAAAAAATCCCATGATTTCTTAAATAAAAAGTTATTAACTTCTACACAATTTAAACCACTGCACGCGCGACGTTGCCAATATGAAAAAGACGAATAAAAATAACTAACGTAAAAACTAATAACAATTGTATGATTATTATATTTGTTTTATTTGTCTTATCTATCCCTGAGGTTTTTATTATTATTTATTTGTAATATTACTGGCAACACGGGATTGTCCATTAGAAATACCGGGAGGATCCATATTAATATCAATTTTTCGATGTAAGTACATAAATAGCTAACTCTACCTAATTCCGACCACTGCTCATAATTAAACATTTAAAAGGTCAACTAAGTTAGTGGGCCTAAAATGATGGCGTCACCGGTTGTTTTTTAATCTGTGTTATGGGCTGTCCCATGTTAAAAGTTCCAATTTTTTCCGCAATATGAAGAGGCCTACTATCAACCATAGAAACATAAATAGACCATAAACTAAGGTACGATTCAGACCGACCGGCTCGTATGTGTAATCGTAATGAATGTACAGATACAGTGGCAAACTTATTCCATATAAAATCCCTAGAATATTGTTTTTCTTCTTATAACACTAGCGGTCCGCCACATGTGTTATACAACGTGCAATTAAAATAATAAGTATTTCATTTAGATTTCAAATTTAGTTTTTACTTTAATTGTAATATTTACTATTGTTTTATTTTCTATCATTAAATAAATAAGAACTAATAATTTTGTGTATTCTGAATAGTGTTATTTTTTAAACCAATATTTTATTAAGTTTTATTCAGCATATTGCATTGAAGTTACATAAAATTATCTATCAACATGTGAATAATATGGGGAATATATTTATTTTATACTTAATTTGTTTAATATTAATGCCGATAAAAAATAAATTATTCTATCGACTTGTGTCAATCCCTACGCTTTAGCAGAGAGTCGCGCAAGGTATGTACGTATTATTATTAACAGGCATAAGGCCTGTTTTACACTTAGAGCAATATTATTTTAAAATTTATGTAATAATCTTTAAATATTTATTGTCGTGTATTATATGATTTAGTGTCGTAGGTTTCAACGTGTACTTACTTAAATAAAACTCAAATATATGTATGTACTTTAATAAATAATTTTTTTATGTTTAATTAATTTAATTATTTTTCATAGTTTTTTAATGTCATGAGTCAAAATAACATATGCGTTTTTAAAAGTACAATAATATTTTCGTCATCGGTACAGATCTAAGCGTATACTAATGATTTACGCACGTAATAGGTTTGTATAGAAATTATAATCTAGTAATTTTATTATATAGGTTACATCTTGCAGTTTATATAAGTATAATTATATGTACTTACGAGTACTGCATTATTAAAAACAGGAATAAGGTCTGTTTCACACTGAGTGCGTATAAAATTATTTCTGAATGTTC
The DNA here is from genome assembly GCA_943193695.1 of Acrobasis suavella. NCBI lineage: Eukaryota > Metazoa > Arthropoda > Insecta > Lepidoptera > Pyralidae > Acrobasis > Acrobasis suavella. The sequence goes on from OW971954.1 coordinate 9,956,754, forward strand.
TTCCATGTGCTGGTCAGAGAGAAAAGCAAAAACTTAGTACTTTGTCGTAAAATCCGATCAGGGGAATGGGCTTTAAATGCAAATCATGTATATTATATAGATGTTGCGGCTATAAATTCAATTACTATACCCTTTAAAAAAACCTTTAAAAGAGGATATTGATATGATTTTAAAAATTGATAAATGTAAGTAAAGAACAACAGATGATGAAAAATATTTGGCTGACAAGTTAACACATTAACTTATGTAAGCATGTTTTTGGTTTACTCAAATAATAATTTGAATGATGATAGAAATATTAATCATAAACAAACAATTATAGAAAAAGTACTACATTACTTTTAGATTATTTTATTTTCATAGCATTTTTTAACATCTACATACAATAATCCTAAAGAAATTTAAACTGAAAACTAAATTTAAAAACAAAATTATAAATCTAAATTAAAACAATATGTATATTATATAAAATTATTATTTATGATCCTAAAGCATAGCTAATTATGATGTAATACATCAAATGTATAACTTTAACAGTAACTATCTATCAAACAAAGTAATGATATCAAATCAAACACAACACTTCTCCCGTAACGTCGGTAAAAAGGGATATAAACGAAACTTATTGAAATATATTCTCGTAAAAACAGAACAAGGAATCTGTTGAGACTGTTTAGATCTAATTATTTTATTTGTGCGCAAGTATTTTTCGATATTAAAATTTTTATATTTTATTTATTCATTTTACAAATACATTTCAACTTTGTACAAATACAAACAAATAAAGTATTTCTAACACGCCCCTTGACATTTTTGCTGCAAAAGTGTCCAATACAATGTGGAAGGTACCCGTAATAAATCTAACCACGGGCTATACTAGATCACTATAGTATAATAAAAGTAGAATAACAGTCAAAAAACAATATTCATACAAAAGTGTGCAGCCAACCGGGCAATTTGTATGGAAGAGAATGTCGATTTTTTTTTGTATTTTGACTGTTATTCTAATTTTATAATACTATAGTGATCTAGCATAGCCCGTGGTTTGATTTTATTACGGGTATGTCCTTTCCATGTAATATACTAGCCGCGTTACTGCGCTGAATGACAATGGTAAACCTTTGCATCAGAAATGAGCCAGATTGGGAGTCACCATTTTTCTCTCTTATTTTGTACCCTTACTCCCAGATAAGACGCAAAGTTTCGGCACGCCTCAACATCCCATGGTTTTTACGGCTGTGTGGATAAAACTATAGTGGTATTAAAGTGCTTAAGTACTTAGTACATGTACTGTATGTACATGATCCGTCTTAATTTAAAAAGAGGACTTACATAATGTATGAATTATATTCGTTTGGCATGCTTTGTAGCCTAAACGGCTTGATGTATTTTAGCTTGAAGGCGTCGTAGATCCGTATTAGTTGCGAGAGCGACAAAATTAAAAAATTACAAAATGGAGGAATTTTCTGGCCAATTAAGTATAAGTACTTTTTCTTGTCTTTATTTTTTTTTATAAAAAACCTGAGTGTGGTATTAAAATTAAAGATTTTATAAAAGGATTACAAACATAATACACAAGTTCTCCGCAAATAAATTCTAAAAAACAACATATTATATTGCATATCCGAGCATGTTCCTGGTTGAATCATGGCATACTGGTGTTGTATCAGGCTAGGCGGTCAGGGTTTTTAGATTTTTACCCGACTGCGCCAGAAAGAGGGTTTCCGGGTTTTTCGGGTGTTATTATGTATTTCTTTCTTGCTTATCCGAATGTGTTAGATAACATCCTATGCATACTGTTGTATCACGCAGACAAAATTCTTGTATTTTTTAAAAGTAATTACTCTTAATATAAAAATTAAATAAGTAACGTCCATTCCATTTCTTGTTCTAACCATCCTTTCCCTCTGAAAGCCTGCGCGACAAAACTTTTAATTATATCTCCATCTCTTTCCCTCATGTGTACACAATCTACAACTCTCTCTTTCCATCGCCATGTTTGTCTCTCTCTCGCACTTACGTAGTTTTTGCTATCTGCTTGTGAACCGAAAAATTGAAGACCGATGGATTTGAAATAGGGTTGTTTGCTGTTATAAGGAAATGAAATAAATTGTTTTTAAATGAGTCATTGTTCAATCAAAGACAGGAATGTTTGAGTTTAAATTAATAAAACTAGATAGGTAATTTGTTTTATTTTTTTATTAAACGTCAAATAGGTAAATTTACTAAAAATACAATTACATATATATTTGTAAATTTAAAACTCAGCTAACTTATTATATTAAAAAAAGAAACAAGTAATTATTACAAAAGCAAAAAACACGAGTGCTTTTTTTTTGTTTTTATTTTTTATTTTTTTCTATTTTTTTTTTTTTGTGTGTGAGTGTCATTCTCACAATAAATACGAATCTAACGACACCTCTCAAGCTAAAATCCATCGAGCCATTCAGGCTGCAGAGCGTGCCAAACAATTATACATACATACTGCATACTCTCGAAAAACATAACCCTTCTTCTGGCGCAGTCGTAACTATCAAATATAGACTAATATTATACCAAGTTAATAGGTATTATAGTAAGGTTTAAACCATACCATTATCCGATAACCTAAATTACTTACATAATTTTATTTAATTTATTAAACATTTTAAATAAACCACGGTTTTACGTACCTATTTGAAAATATTTTATAAAATATATATAGGTATATAAAAACCTATACGAAAAATGCTTTAATTTTTACTGTTATGTAATATGTTATGTAACAGCCGGTAGGCTGGCGTCGCAAGAGAGGTCGCCCAAGGACAAGGTGGTGTGATGATCTGGCGCTTTTTGACAAGTCTTGGACATCCACCGCGCAAGATAGAGATCAGTGGGGTACTAGAGGGGAGGCCTTTGCCCAGCGGTGGGACAGTATAGGCTACTAAAAAAATATATATATATTTTATAAAATTGAATCCGGCCAGAATCAGAATTTCTCACCGCTTCTTAGAAAATCCGACAATTTTGTACCTATGTATGCTTCTGTCACAGATTTAATACAAGTATTACAAACAGAACGGAATCGCACCTCTCCCCCGTTCTCGCCTTGTCAAGGTTGTTGTGCGGCTTCGGGCGAACACGCACACATTGCCGTGTGCACGGATGAATAGTTTCGTTTGTAGTAGTGTAGGCATAAATGTAACTATTATCCCAGCGTAACTAGCATACCTGTGCTTCTGTTTAATGCCACTAGGATCTTAATGGGTGTTTCATGAGTTCTTAAGAGCAGCCTTCCCGTCTTACATTTCATACAAACGCTCGTACGTAATTATGGCGTTGTAACTGATCTTTCTTGAAAACTTTTTAGCTAACAGATATCTTGTGCACTAATTGTAGGTTTCTATAGAAATAAAAAATGAATATTTGCAAAAACAAGTTCAGAATAGGCCTCCAAAAATCTGCTTTTTTGCACAAATTTTACCTGAACTTCGACCGTCCATAAAGCACTCATAAATTATAAAAATAAAAAAAAATATTTCGATAGAAACCTCGCAAATGTAACGAAAATTTTAAATAGAAAACATTTATTTCACAAACTTGTAAGGCTTACTGACAAAAACGTATCACCTGGAACAAGTTTTATGAAATTTCCGCACCCTATGAATAGTTAATATTCGTTCAATCGATAGTTAATAATGATACTAATTTCATTCAATACGGTGCAAACCGTGCCCTAAGGCGCTATATCTCTCTTTTCCGTTTGCTTTTTTTTCTAGCATTGCCCTGGATGAAAAAACAAGCTTCTCGAACTATGCTCACGCTGACGACAGAGCCATCGGGAAGGGCCGCCTTAAGATCGAACATGAGCCTAACCAGTCAAGGGTTGCCAAGATATTGGGTCATAAACAGATATCGAATCACGGGTGCTATTGCTATTAAAAGTATGGATATGACTAAAAGTTCCGGGATTTCTCAAGAATCTAATTGGGTACTAAGTAAATAAAACAATCATATTTATGTTATTTTAGGATAAGTATATTTTTTTCGATTAAAATATATCCTGAAATCATATAATTATGATTGTTTTATTTATGGAATATACAATGTCCTTTTTAATTAAGTACAAATATTTTAAGAGGTGATTCAGTCCATCATTTTGAACAACTTTTCCCAATAAATATATATCGAATACGAAAATTTTTTTTGCATTTTTCATAGTAACGATATCACGTGATTACTTCGATCTGTATGAGAACATAAAAATTTTTTTTTTTCGTATTTCGATATAATTTTATTGGGCAAAGTTGTTCAAAATGATGGACTGAATAACCCCTTAAAATATTTGTACTTAATTAAAAAGGACATTGTATAGTCATATCCATACTTTTGATAGCAATAGCATCCGTGATTCCAATATCTGGTCATAAACCAGAAAAACTACATATTTAATAGTTTAAAAGATGATTTTTTTTTAATTGGCTCAAAGTTAAAGTCCTATATTGATGAATGATATGTACTAAACTTAGACTTGTTCACTCTGAAACACGACGCAATCCAATGCATACAGAATGATGATTTGTGTTAGATACAGAATGTTTTTGATACAGAGCGTGAAGATTTGTGTGTGATTTGTATAACGACTGTAATCTTCTTCTTTCTTCGAAAGGCTATAAGTATTTATTAAATTATAATTTTGGCCAGTTTTTGGCTACGGTGGCTCCCCAGTCATTTGCACTACCTAGTTTCCCTATATTATTTTCTATATAGCGAGGTTGCCTGGAAGAAATTGCTTAGCGACAAGGCCGCCTTCTGCGCTTTTCCTAGTTTTTAAGATCATTATATCCTGTATTTATTTATTTGAGCAATAAAGGGTATTTATTGTTTTGAATTATATTTGCAGCCTTGCGATTAAATAAAAAATATGCATAGTATCTCCGTATTATATGTACTTAACGAACTAAAGTATTTTAGTACTAAAGTAGAATAGCTACTAAAGTACTTTAGTACATGTATCTCAATGGGGACAGCCCTAAATAAAGTCGGAGAGTGGTAGTACCCCTCCATGCGGTTTCGCCTGTTATTCTATCAACAATCAAATATTAACTTAAATGAAACACCATGCATAAGGGCCGATTTTCAGAATGTTAAATTTTATTATTTTTTTACATCTTATTTACATTAACATGGTTAAACTACATTGACACATCATGATATGACAGTTGGTTGGGAGGGGGAGGGGGGTAATGACATCAAATCATGCCAACAAAAAAAAAACGCGTTTTTTTGTGCATGCATGCACGCATGATCGAAAAGAAGCAGTGTTTTTATTTCGGGGGAGGAGAGAGGGGGGGTTGAACCCGGATATCCCCTCCCCCCTCTCCTTACACATAGGTGTAAGGAGGTGTAGTGTGTAATTAATTATATGTTACAAATCTGCTATGAATATTATTGCGAACACCTTAAAAACCTTCATCTTTGAGGCCGTCCATAAATTACTTTACACATTAAGGGGAAGGGAGGGGGTCAATGAAGTGTGACATTGTGTGACAAGGGGTGGGAGAGGTCATAAGATTCGTGACGTCACAATACAAAATCTATAACTAAGCAATAAAACACAGAATTTTTAACTAATAATAAAACCTATTCAAGGGTACACCTTTCATAGGTATATTCAAGAATGGGGTTTGGCGGGAGCGCCACATTACATCAACTTCTCCAAAGGGCCCAAGACAAAATCTGTATCCCCACGCAAGCCTCTCAAAGGACCTCTGAAAAGACCCGTGAATCTAAAGGAGATACATAATAAACTAAAATATTTCCAAGCTTTATCAGTAAAATATTTAGTAGATTCGCTCATGTGATTCGTTCGCATGCTTTATTTTATTAAATAAAAAATTTGGTATCTCTGACGTCACTCTACGGGGTGGAGGTCTCAATATTGTAACCAGCTGTGAGCTGTGACAAGGAGGAGGGGGGAGTCAAAAAGTCATGAAATTCGTGTGACGTAATTTATGGATGGTCCCTTTGTGCTTAGTATTTTATTTTAGTCCCCTTTTACGATATTCCCAGGAAGATTTGGAGCGGTCCAATTGTTAGACCGGAAGACACGGCAAACTCCTAACAAGTTGTTTATTTTATAAATAGCAGGTAAAAATAATAATAGTAAAATAACATCGAAATTAGTAATTCGAAATCACTTTGTTGTGAGTTGTGATGAGATTATTCGCTTATCTGTGTGTATGCAATCGCACAATGGGTGTTTATGTGTGAGTGTTGTCGAACCTAGGGCTGTGTATTGGTAGATCTGGCAATCTATTGTTAATTTATTATGTTCGAGAATGTTTTTAAATTGTAGTTTGGTAATATAAGTTGGGATTTGTTATTTATGTTATTTATCAACGAATTTTCACAAAAATCAGTCGTTTAACTTAGTATTATTTTAATTTAAGTACATTTAAAGGCGTTAACAATTTTCTTAATTCTTATTTTCTACTATTACAATTAATCGTTTTTAAAAATGAACGGAAGTTAATACTAAAACTAGTATTAAAATTATTTAGATTGTATTAAAAGCAATGCGTTTTGTTGTTGATAATAATTTTATACTTAATAATCATATAAAAATAAATAAAGGTAAATTACTAGTAACCAAAGTAAAATCAAGTATGTAATATACTATTGCAACAGACAACATTATATTGGTCTGTGACTTCAATTCGTTTAAAAAATAGTTCTTAATTTTTTTATTTATATGGTACATCTGCCAATAAAATTATTGATCGTACCTATTTACATATTCCGATAAAATCTATAATATTTCTAGCCCCGTCCTGTCTATAACTTCTTTGGTCTGTTCAGGCAGATCACGCTCAATGTTAAACAGAATAATTGTTGATACAGAATCTATGGAAACAAATATGGCTGCCAAGGCATAAAGAGATAAAAAAAATATTTCTTTTACTACCTACCTGCATTATATCCCACCTGTATACTATAAATATGTAAATACATTGCCAAAATATATTATAATACTTATACATACGTGAGATATCTATACGAGCAACTTTTTCTAAGGCACGATCAATGAAATCCTAAAAAAATCGAGTTTCCCATACAAATTGTCAAATTTCAACTAAGTATTTTTTGTATTTTGAACCAACTTCAAAAAAGAAGGAGGTATCAATTCGAATGTATATTTTTATTTATGTATGTTCCCTGATTACTCGATGGTACTTGGACCAATTTGGAAAATTCTTGTTTTGTTTGATACTTGCGAGGTGGTCACATTGGAATTTTATCAAAATCGGTCTTAAGTTTTGGTGTTAAAGTCAGTTTTAAGTTTTGAAATAGGTATTGATTGAATTGACAGAAAATATATAAAATAGCACATAAAATCAGTATAACTAGTATTATATTATTATTTAAAGTTTAGTTTTAGTTTAATTATTTTTCATTTATCTGTTCCTGTATTTAGTTATTTCTTTTTTCTCAAAAAATTATTTATTCACAACAAAATACGTATTTATAATATATAAGTATAACCAGAGATCGGAATCACGGATGCTATTGCTATCAAATGTATGGATATGAATAAAAGTTCCGGGATTTCTCGAGAATCTAATTGGGTACTAAGTAAATAAAACAATCATAAATGTGATGTCGGGATAAGTCTATTTTTTTTTTCGATTAAAATATATCCCGAAATCACATCATTATGATTACTTTATTTATAGATTATATAGTCATATCCATACTTTTGATAGCATAGCACCCGTGATTCTGATCTCTATATATAACTGATTTGAGGATAGCGGAAATTTTATGTAAAAATAACATTTTTAGTACATTTGAAACCAACAAAATGGCTAAGAAATCGCGTAGTGTGACTCGGTGCCGTACATTCATTTGGGCGAGCGAGTGTTGTACGGGTCACTGTGGCCACACGACGCGAAATTGAAGCATTTTATCTGAATTGAAAATATGTAAAGCGAATTTAACAAAATTCATTCATATACAAATATAAAAATTAAAGTCATCAAATAAAACTAACAATAAACTAAATTAATCACAACAAAAAAAAACTGAAAAATAACCTTAATTAAAACTAACTAAAACAGCATGTTAATAGGCGATACAGTTGGCAATCCTTTACTATTTTGATTTATTATTTACATTACTGTAAAAACCAGTAACCCTTAGAGCAGCAAGACTCAAAATGCTCTGTCTCTCGCATTAGAGATAATTCAATTTTTAACAAAAAAAACAACAGACTTAATTTTCTTTCAAGATTTTCTTTCATATCTCCAAAGTTCTTTATCATACCTTCATCAAATTAATATGGGCCCAACTTGGTAGTAAAGGCTTTCAAATAAAAAAAGAATCATCAAAATCGGTCCACAGCTGACAAAGCCATCGCGTAACATACATACAAAAAAAAGTCTCCTCCGTTTTAAATTGTTTAAATTAAAACGTGATATTACCATGTCACAATTAAATCTAATCCGGATCTAAAGTAAAAATTAAACTAATTAAACAGCGCAGCGACTCGCCGAAACCCAGATAACCCTGCGAGGTTTTCGTGATTCGTTATTATATCAATGTTCCTATATTTTATATGAATTTTGAATAAATTATTTGAAAAAAACTTTAATACAAAGATGTCCTCTAGCCCATGCGTACTTTTAGTTTTTAGTTTATAAACTTTTATTTACATATACCCACTTACGTTTTCAAACAATGATGACAGACAGCCCAGACCAGCTGATACGTGGCTGCCGAAGCACGGAGGAGCTCGAGAAATTTTTGTGCCACCCATCTCAGTGCGAACCACGCCCGGTGTCTCTTTACTTGCGAAAGCGCTAGTAATCTATCTAATGATTTTGGCTCATTCATTAGATAGATTATTAAAAAGTATGGTATCCGTATTTTTTCTTTTCACTGATTAGCAACACAGCGTATTTAAATTCGCGTAAAGCCAAGATCAGCTACAAAGCTCGAAGCGCTGTGAGTGTATCAGTCCGTGAATTTTTACTACGTTGTTAAACAAAAAATATACTTATGTGTCCTTTATTTTTGGATAATCTAGTTGACGGATTAATTAACATATAATATTTTTACCCAGTTCACATCCCTATACTGGTAGTCAAGTTGTCAAATTGTATTTACTTATGTTATCTTAAATATTATGTTCCTCCGATTTCCCCCCGTGTGAATCGATTCTGCGTCGTATCCATTTGCTTGAAATTGCTGTTTAGTCCTCGTCCACATTGGTGCGCCTTTAGTTTACCCGACTGCTCAGAAGATGTTTATGTTTATAAACATTTTTTACTCTCGTTTCATGCTGGGTAGCCGGTAAGTATACATTGATGACGCAGTGATCGGAATAGATGGGTAGATTGATTTTATGTACTTTTATCATGAACTGTCAAAGAAATCACAACATGGATAAGCCTTTTTTCCGGGATTTCGTTTCGGTTTCCCTTTTCCCAATTTATTTGGAGCCGGCGCAGTGTGTCCTTTTTTTTGCATTCTTTCGCGTCTCACTTGCTAATTTTTTTTTTTGTAAGTTTTGCCATGCCTTTATTATTATTTTTTGCTTTAGAAGGCCAGTCACTTATCCCAAACAAAGTGAGAAAGAATTCTTGCTCATATATTTTTCATGCTACATGTAACAATTTTGAAACTCCGGAAAAATCTTAATTATTTTAAAAACCTGGAGGCGAGTCTATATTAATAACTACGTTTCAGTTCATTGACCCCAACACAATCTACCTATTCTGATCACTGAATGATGCGATTGATGAGTAAATAATTCTTTAAGCTAAGTATACGGAAATTAAAATATGAAATACAAAAAAAAAAACATTAATATCTACTGGAACTATACCTATCCGAAGTGAGTCGAGTTACTATAATCTTTTCGTGGCGTGACGACCTCCGTGGCGTAGTGGTCACCATGCTAGTCCGCCACCCAGAGGTCCAGGGTTCGATCCCCGGTCAGGGCAAGTTAGAAAATGGTCTTTTTCAAATTGCCCTGGGTCTTGGATGTTTATTTATATATGTATATGTTATAAAATATAGTATCGTTGAGTTAGTATCCCATAACACAAGTCTCGAACTTACTTTGGGGCTAGCTCAATCAGTCTTATTTGTCCCTATATATATATTTTTTTTTCTTACATACTGGTGTGTCCGTGAGAAAAGTTGTTCAGTCAGTGTCATGCATAGACTTAATTCCGTCTTAAAACTATATCAGTCTTATTATAAAACCCAGACTAACTTTGTTACTAAGTTTAAACCATTATCCGACCAAATCAAGTTAGCATCTAGTAATATCATCACACTATCTCACCTGTCAATGTCAACTTCATTTTGGGCGGATAATGGTTTCAACCTAGTAACAAAGTTAGTATGGGGTTTATAATAAGACGGTATAAGTATGTTTTTTGTTAAATCCTGTATAAGTACCTAAATTAAAAATCTCGGTAAAATCAATCAAAAAAATTATGCGACAAGAAAAATTAAAAGTTTTTATACTTTTTTGTCTGACTGTTTCTGTATCTATACCCGCTATTTTTGAAAACCACTGGACGGGTAGGTTTCGCGGTTTTTTTAACAATAGATATACGCAGTGGGATAGTAAAGGATAATAAAAAAAGTATACCCTCGGCTTGAAGCAACATAGGATTTGTTTAATTAAAATCGGAAGTTGAAAACAAATTTTCAACAAGATTATTGCCGAAAATTTTATTTTACCCGAACGTATTCGCGGATTTCGCGGGCACCAGCTAGCAAAAAACATTCAATGTCACTCCAACTTAAAACTCCTGAGGAATTAGTTTTAGAAAATTTCTTTACTTCGCCTAGTCACATAGCTACTTAATTTATTTATTAAAATTAAAAAAAGGATTCATGCAAAAGTTATATCTTTGGACATGTCGTTCAAGTAATAATAAAAATAGACGGCGTTCAATTTTGAGTTCTATTAGTGGCAGTTAAGTCATATTTTTGCACTGCAGCGCTTTGGAGATTATTTGAAAACTGTACAGTTTGTATATGTGTGCGAGAACGGTTCACACTACGCGATTTTGTTTTGAAAACATTTTTTTTTTTGTTTGGTTTGTTGGCCAGTTACTTACATTTTTTTCTTAGCCGATTACGGAGACGCTATTGGTAGTTTAAGATTTCGGCAAATGGTACCTTGACATCGCGTTGTTACTAAAATGCTGCAGTGCGGTTTGTTGCCACTTTTTCTACACTTATACACACAAGTAAATAATCAACGATTTATGAAATTAATAACAATAATTGATTAGTATTTAATGAATTGTAGTATTTTTGGAATTCGGCAGGCTAAGTATGAAACGCATGGATGAACGCGGTCGGTCCACGTCAAAAGTCCGTTGTTGCTCTTAGATTAAATTAAAGGAAATATGATTTTCAATAAAACAATATATAATTATAGGTAGGTACCTAGTTGAACATGAAATATATTATGTAAAAAGACGAGTTAAACTTTGCCTTGAAATTGTTATTTTTAAATTTTCATACAATATAGGGAAATAAAGAAGTTTTCATTGACACAGATGATCAAACAATGTCACATTGAAATTTCTTGTAAGATAAATATACTTTTGGTAGGTACATATGGTAGGATAGCAAATTAATACACGTTTTATGTTTTAACTTCATCTTATATTTTCTTTATGTTTTTAACCTTACTTCAATAAAAGATTCGACTGTAACCCAGAAGCCAGAAGTGAAGAGCGTCAAGACCAGTAAACTGAAGTCAGAAGTCAAATTCCAGAAGACAAACCAGAAGGCTGCACTATTACGACAGTGTCAACAAATCTCTAATCTTACGAAGAAGACCTGCAGAGCAACGCGACGGATACAAAACAACAAAGCAGTCTATTATCCTTCCAAGTATATATCACACACCAAGTATTATATCTATCCTCCCCATACTGATTTGATGCTGGTATTCGGTTGGTTCTTTCAACTCCCTCTCTCTCCCCTACTCCCTGACTGCGAATATCTCCTACACTCCTTTATCCCTATCTACGAGTCTAACTGGTTTCTCGAGCCATGAGAGTGGTATAACGAGGTTTGGCGTCGCCATGTTCTAGGGACTGAGGACGATATACATGCATCGGCTTTGGTCTGCAAGCGTGATGACGTACTCTCCAAGGTAAACCTCATTCATAAGCTCTTGCAGCGTAACTGCTGGCTGGGAGGACTCAGAACAGAACAGAACAGAACTTCAATAAAAGATTCGACTGTACGTTTTTTTTTGTAGGTATGTATGTTACACAATATCTTCGTCAATCGTGGACCGATTTTGATGATTCTTTTTTTATTTGAAAGCCTTTACTGACAAGTTGGTCCCATATTAATTTGGCGAAGATATGATGAAGAACTTTGGAGATATGAAAGAAACTCCTAAAAGAAAATGAAGTCGGTTGTTTTTTAGTTGTTAAAAATTGAATTATTAATGTTGTGCTCCTTGGGAAAAGAATATTGTAATGTATGTCCGTAATTTTATTTAAATATTAGTACTTGAATACACTCATAAAATCTGCTGCGATTTCTGCGGCCCTAATAAACTCACCTTTCATGAAGCTAAGTATGTCAATTATAAAGTAAGCAATTATATGTAAGTATATGTAACAAATACTTAGTAACATTACCATTTATGACTCATATTATGCGCTTATGATGACAGCATCGGAATATGATAATATAATTATTATACTTACATATACAATATGTAACAAAAACCCTGTCCGATCCTTGTAGGAGCAACTCAGACCGTCAATATGAACAACTTTTCTTATGGGACCAATGTTTGAAACTCGATGAAAATATCAACATTTTCATACAAATTGCCGGGCCGGCCAAACACTTTTGTATGCAATTTTTTTAAGCATTGGACCCATAGAAATCGTTGTTCATATTGTCGGTCTGAGTTGCTCCTACAAGGATCGGACAGGGTTTTTGTTACATATTGTATATGTAAGTATAATAATTATATTATCATATTCCGATGCTGTCATCATAAGCGCATAATATGAGTCATAAATGGTAATGTTACTAAGTATTTGTTACATATACTTACATATAATTGCTTACTTTATAATTGACATACTTAGCTTCATGAAAGGTGAGTTTATTAGGGCCGCAGAAATCGCAGCAGACCGATGACACGATGGAGAAACGACATCATCAAAGCAGCTGGTCCACTATGGAAAAGAAAGGCGCAACATCGTGAGGAATGGCGTGCAATGGAGGAGGCCTATATCCTGCAGTGGATAGAATAGGCTGTAAAAGACGTAGATTTAGGTTTAAAGCATTTATTTGTCGTAATAACATACATTGTTCACTTGAATGAGAATTAAATGTATAATTGCAATAAGTTCTATTAACAATAAATTAGTAAAATCAATTTATTGAACTTAATAGGCATCTACTGGCAATTTTTTATACAAAAATATATAGCATTTAAAAAATCACGTTATATTTTTAACCAACTTCCAAAAAGGAGGGATCTTCGTCGCGATCTTTTAGGTTTCTTTTTTTATGTATGTTCACCGATTATGCAAAGACGCCTGGACCGATTTTAAAAATTCTTTTTTTGTTTGAAAGGATATACTTTCCATGGAAATTTTATCAAAATCAGTTGTGTAGTTTGGGGGTGAAGTTGGTTTTTAGTTTTGAAAAATTATTCATTATAAAATTAATTTACATACCAGTTGTTCTGTACCTACCTAGGTAGAGAATTGATGTAAGTATGTATGTATGTATATTTACGGGAGGTGGAGGATCACCTCCCGGGCCTAAAAGTGGCATTTTACGCCCGCTACGCGCGTGTTACGTTAAAGGGGTTATTCCACTATCCGATTTTAAGGAACTCTACATAACTGGCTACCTAGTTAGGAAACTAGGTAGCCAGTGATTACACTATCCTACTCGCATCCTAAATCATACCTGAAGTGCCATTTTTAAAACGTAGAGCCGCCTTAACGCTTGCTTTTTACAAACAAAAAACTGTTCGTTTAGCGAATTCGCGTTTAAAAAATAGCCAAATCACCATTAATTTAAGTTTTTGTATAGTTATAATATGTATTGTTTAATCGACATAGCTTTTGTTGCGATTATATTGATGAATGACTTAATATACCTACCATGAATTATAATTGTTTACACTTTGTAAAAAAATGCATTTATGTTATCAAAACGCACTAAGGCGCAGCTGCGATTACACTGTCTGTTTTGTATGGAAACACCATTCGTTTAGGTAAGTCCGCGTTTCAAAAATTGTACTTCAGAGCGGTTGATACCTACAGTTTGACTGGGATCTTGTCTAGGATCTAGGATCTTTACCGTACTAAATGCGATTACACCTTCCTGTTTCCTAGTTAGGTTCCTTAAAATCGGATAGTGAAATAACCGCTTAAGGGGATACCTGAATTTTGAAAAACATTTGCGAAAAAACGGCCACTTTTGGCGTATGTGCGTAGAAAAGCTTTACGTTCTCACTTTAAACAGTAAACAGTAGTTCTTAAAATAGTTTGAAGGGTTATCTAGAGCCTGGTCAAGACAAATTTTTAAATTATATCTCCGTTTCTTTTTAAATGATTTAATTCAAATGGAGGCAGCACTGGACCCCGAAAAATTCAGGTAGCCCCTTAAGTAAGAAGATATAATCGCATCACCCATTTCGAATGTAAGATACGTATTAAATTTATACACTATGACATGTGTTCATAATAATCTAAGTAGGTAAGTAAAAACACTTTATTGCACAAAAACACATAAAAAAAAAAACAATTTAAATATGTAAACCAGATGTACAATAGGCGGCCTTATCATCGAGGCAATCTTTTATAGGTTACTTTTGGGTGGTAATACATTAAGTACTTACATAGGTAATATGCATGTAGGATAACATACTTTTAAGTTATTAATGCTAAAATTTTATTACTTTTATAATAATTACAGACAAAAACCAATTCGATATCAATTCTTCAGCATTAGAAATCGACAAATCCGAAGTTTTCGCGGAAATATAGCTTAAAAATGAATTAACTAAAATACACGCCAAACACTATGAGGCCGCAGTATAAGCGGGACTTTCAGATAAAACAAACATTGTAAACAAGTTGAAAACAAGATATACGTTTAAAAAACGAATATCCGACTAAAGGCGTCATATAAGGCTAATGTACATATTTTTGAAATCTGCTCATCAAGAATTTTCATTTGAAACCCCACTTAAAATAGAAAAAAATAATTTTGACTCGCTTTTTTGTATGTAACGTTACTTATTTGTATTTTTGATTTTTTTGCATACAAATTGTAGCCTATGTCACCTGGACAATAATGACGAATCGATTGACATATCATCTGTAGAAATTGGATAAACGGTGGAACACACATACTTATCCACGTACATATACATATTTTTTTATATTACATTCTTACTTTCATACATACGTATTTTTTTGTGAATATGAGGGTAATTGTTTTACAACAAAGTCAATATTCAAAACCCGTCCCTTAATATTTCTGGTGCCTAGTACGCGGTATTGCTGCGCTGTATTGCAATAGCCATCCTTTGCACCAAAAATATGTGGGAGTGGAAGTCCCCATTCTTTTCAGCTATGCGGTGCCCTTATTCAGCAGCCTATAGTTTCCACTATTGCCAAAAAAGAGTAATGTGACTTCAAAGGCGCGTACTTAAGTCGCTATTTTACTTTGCAATTACTTGAAATAAGCTATTCTTATTAATGTAAATATTTCGGATGTCACAAATTTAGATACATGAATGAACACAGTATTTTTTTTAAACAGACCCTCAAGTTAGGTACGTAACATTTTTTGTGAACCTCGTATTCTCTGTGTTTTTTACTAAACACAGTAAGTATACTACAATGTCCTTTAACTCATCATCTGTTGCAAATAATAAAACAATAGAAAAGCAATTGACCTGGGAGGAATTCCTCCCAGTGACAGGTAAGAAGTGTAGCACAAATATTTTACCAGGCCGTCTATAAATTCTGATCAATTTACTCTTTTACATTAGTAGTTTCAAAGAAAAGTGAACCTTTTTTGCCTATTTCGATATAAGTTCTTAGAGAAAAACAGTTATTTAGAATCATTGAATTAATTTATTTTCCCTTAGCCTTTGTTTTTTAAATCTTTGCACTTCATTCAAACGGACTTTATTACATGCATCCATAATTCATATTATAGACACTATGTAGTATAACCAGTTAATCAAATGGACTCATAATAATAATACTAATCGCCAAATCACCTGCCTTAATTATTATGAAGCAATCAATTAACGATTTAGTATCACTTTTTTTATTTGCGTCATTAACGGTTTGTGCAAATTAGAGTAGTCATCAGAAAATTATATATGTTCGTGGGCGTTCCTGGATTTGTTTACGTACCTAACTTACTATCTACTTTTGTCGATAAAAGTTAATAAAAAGTACTTTTTGCCATTGGCAATACAATATACAACTTTTAACAAGTTTATTTGCCACGCAAATTAAAAAACCCTGACTTTCAAGCGTTCACTTCACCCCCACTAATTAAATCGATTTTCATTAAATAAAGCTAAGTACACCCGTCATGAAACTTGTTTTCACATTAAAAAAAAAACCGTCGCTGACGTCATAAACCGTTTTGCAGAAGACCTTTAAAAGTTACTTTTTAAATAATTATTGTTTAATCAAAGAATGTATATAAAAATAAATAATTTATGTTTATCTATTTGATTATATGCTTATAAAAAAACTTGATTTGCCCCGCCCTGGTTCAGAACCTGGGTAAGCCCATGTATATGTTCGTATTATTCATATTAATTTTACGTTTTATAAATATCACAACATAAGATATTCATTTTATCGCTTACCATACCATGTTTGATTAATTTTTTATTATTATTCACATTAAAAAGTAACATATTCCAAAGCCGATTTTATTTTTAACCGTTTTTATTTTAGTGTTATTTTTTTGTTTCGTGTAAAATATAGTCCGAAAACAAACACAATCAAATACCATATCAGGAAATTATTTTATTGTCATGTCAATGTCCGCACCACATGTAGGTCTACTGGTAGTATAAGGTCAACGACCTTGAGCTTATTACAATTTTATGTAATATTATACAAATACATATGAATAAATAAGAAATCATATTGTATGCGTGAATGCTATAAGTAATTGTGTTATTACATATATATATTATGAAGTTTAAACATTTTAGTAAGATAAATATAATTTTTGGAAAGTTTTATTTAACGTTGACAAATAATGTTAAAAAACCGCGCAAAGACAACAGGTAGGAACTCAGGCAGTTAAACCTATTTACTATAATTTCTTTTTCGTTCTACTTTATTGTTACTGGTGTATAACCTTCGTAGAAAAAGTTAAATCCAATAAGTTCTTGTATATAAATAGAAATAGACTTAATGGAGTTTAAGATAAATATCTTACATTTGCATTAACAAAATCAACACCTCAAAACAGCATAGTAATAAATTAATTATAATTTATTTACGTTTATCTCATCTTTGAACGCATACTATACCAATCATTATATTTACGTAAAAAATATTGTGTGTACGGACACAGCGCGTTTGTGTGCGTGAAGGCTCGGTGAAGACACAGGGCCGGCACACGCAAAGTTTACCAGATTGTAAAAAAATATTTTAATTTATACTCGTACAATAAATTAAATAGAGACTAATCACACTGATTGAGCTAGCCCCAAAGTAATTATTTTTCTACTTATGTTATGGTATACTAACTCAACGATAAATATTTATATGTGTATTGTACAAATACTTATTTTAAAAATAATCTTGTCATTAATATAATTAGTTTTACGTATGTATTGTACTTTAAGGCATTTGAGAAATTAAGTGTACTTTTAAATACCTTAGATCATTATTATTTCGAAATTTTGAGAAAAAGGATCTGAAATAATTGGTACCTAGTAAAATTCTCCGTTCAAATGGACGTTGGAAAATCGCTTTTAAATACTAGTTAGTTAATTGTATTTTCTTATTAAATTTTATTTAAATTCCGGGTTGTCCGCCAACCCTGGGATATCAGCGTGTGAGCAGGCGAGCAGCAGTCATCGCTCGCACACAGACGCGCCCCGGCTCCGATGCCGAGCGCTCGTGTCGGTGTTAAAACGGAGAGCGCGCGTGTTGCTTATTTTTGTCAAACGAACGCCATATTGTTTTATTGTCCCCGAAATTATAATTAATTTCCAAAAAAAAAAATTTATTGCTTCGCAATTTTTACAAATAAAATTCTATAAATGTGTTCTTTTCCGCTTATGGTGACAAGATTATAATACTTAACTAGATTAAATAGTACCAATTAAAACAATTTCGAACCGGTTATCGTTAATGCGTGTAAATTTCGAAATCGGGCGATTAAAAAATTAACAAATGCGAGAGTGCGTGTGTTATTCTAAAAATAAATTGTTGAAAAATATACTTACTGCTTCGAGATACATCGTTGTGTAAATATAGTGCAATAGCTGAATAGTTATAATAATGCTGCATTGTTCATGATGTTTTTATTTCGGAAAGAAATGTACGCTATCAGTGTTTTTGTGAAGTTAAAGTGATTTCGTGGATTGTTCCTTTGTCTTTCGGATTACAAAATGGATAAACCTACGTTCAAGGTAAATAAAACTTAATTTATTGTTATTATAAGGTATCTTTTTTGGATAATAAATTATGAAATCCGTAGGTGATTGATAAAAAAATGAAACAGATTAATTTCCTATTTCAATAAAATTTTGAACAATCATAAATTGACTGTTTGAATTTCAAAAAGAAAAAATCACCTCAATGAATGAACCTTCTTTTGCCACTTGTAAAGAGGCGTGTGACGTCATCTATTGTTCTACTTCAGTGATCCTGCATTGAAAAGATTTCGTATTTCGAATTGCGCATTTTTTTAAATTTTTAAATGTTGTTTACTTTTTTAATAGTGTAGGTTTTAGTTAGGTTTTGTTTTTCTTTGTCCTATGAATGATTGCCGATTATGTTTAATGCGAGCAATTACAAATAATAGACATTTTCTAAATGTTATTAAAAATGGCTTTCCAATTAACTATAGATAAATAAACAAAGATTATGTTAATAAAAGCGAGAACTTATTACTCGAGTGAACCCTAGCCGCTGCGCCATATCAGCAAACGCTAGGGTTGCGACACACATTGTGTAAAATCGATATAGATAAAAAATTAAATTATTTTGAAAGGTTAAGGTTATCTCAGCTTTCGTTTGTTGTAATTGCGATTAAGAAAGATGTGGATAGGTTAATAGAGATAACGTATTTATATATTATTTTAATAAATAAGGGAATGGGATGAAATGAGCAATTTTTTGACTTCCACATATATGTTAAAAATTGTTTCAAACCTCTCGAAAGATGGCATTTATCTGGCATGCATTTCATATGGTTGACATCATTTTAAAACAATTTTTAGGAAACATGGAGGTACCTACAATTATTGTATTTGAAAGTTTGAAGCATACATGTTATCTACAGTACCTTCCAACTAATTAGTTATTTTATTACACTGAAATTAAATGTGTATCAACATATGGATGTAGGAAAAAAGTCGAAAAAATGGTCATGTTATCTGCACATACATATATACTTAATTTAGCCACAGTATAGTAATAGGTAAGGTAAATGTGCCTCGTAGGTATTTATTAAAGCCGATATTACCAGTTTTCCTTTAGTATCAAACATTGCGTGTTTTGACAAATAAAGTTCTAAATGTTCAAATTGTTCATTAAAGACAGGCAATGTATTCAAGTCGCAATGAATAGTCTAGGTGCAATAGTGATTTATCCCGTGTTACTAACGGAACAGGATGATTTTATTTTTGTTTATACCTATATAGAAATCTTGTCATAATCACAAAATAATAGATAGTACTCGCGAACAGAAGTCTTAGAAAAAAATTCACAGAAATATCTACTCAATGTGGTAAGCGCTATGGTTTTAAACCGAACTACTCACCTCTTCGTTTAGATACCTAGACATTCATTGCAAGCCAATTTCATTCTTATAACTCTGGACAAACGATACATGTACCTAACTGAATTTTCCCCTTCGAAGTGGTCGCCGCTCGCTTAGTATAAATGTAGGTATATTTTCGATACCTAAACGGGGAGTGACACAGGCCTTTGATAATTTACTTCGAAGTAAATCGATTTTTGAAGTTCATTAATAGAAAGGATAGGTAAGTACTTTTAAGTACTTATTTTGGTATCTGTCTTGTTCGACATAGCGGACAGTAGCTGCGACGTCACACATTCTATGGCACCTTCAAAAGGTTAGTCGCTTTTCTACCTACTTATTTGATGTTAATACTATATCAAACAACATTTTTTTTTTATTAAAACCCTTGTAGTTGTAGCCTTGTAGTCGGGAAAACCACTGCAGCCCCCGTAGCATGGCACCGGCGACAGCGTTTATCGAGCGATTCATCTATCACTACCCAGATTAAGTTGGTCAGTCATTCCGTCACGTCGGGTCGTCTGTGACTTGCGAATTGTTGTATTTCGTAATTGGTTTTCTTATTAAAAGTATTTTGTTGCTAAAGGAACACTCTAGTTTAGGCAAATTAAAAAAAAAACGATTTTTAAAAACACAATATAGTAATGAGTAGCGATCTACCGAAGTCATATCGGTAGTTTCGCTACTGTAGATGGATATCTATAGCGCCAGGGCTTTCTCTATCAAGATGATCATCTTGATAGAGAAAGCCCTGATTTTCAAGCGTTAACATCAATAACTTCTAAACGGCTCAACCGACTTTCATCAAACATGGCTAGGAAGCACATCAAGGGAACTTGCTGTCACGTTAAAAAAACCGCATCGAAATCGGTCCATCCGTTTGAGCGCTACGATGCAGTTAACAGACACACAGGCAGAAAACTCCCGACAGACATTATCGTCAACTTATAATCCCTCTTTGTCGGGGGTTAACTGGGGGCACTTCCTCCTTGAACCTACTGCGGTTTTAAGGATTTTCGGGAAAGTTATAGATATACAGGTACAATATATATATTCAGTCTTATTATAAAACCTAGACTAACTTTGTTACTAGGTTTAAACCATTATCCCCCCAAATTAAGTTGACATCTAGTATCACACACTATTTCACCTGTCAATGTCAACTTGATTTAGGTGGATAATGGTGTAAACCTAGTAACAAAGTTAGTCATGTTTTTATAATAAGACGGATAACTGCGCCACCTGTTATCTTAATAAATAGTTTGTACTCCTTTTCTTTTTGTTGCCTGTAAGAGATTGCTTCGGCGATAAGGCCGCCTCTTGTACCTCATTATACTATGTTACCCTTTGTAAGTATTTCGAATATGTAAATGTTTTTTGATGCAATAAAGTTTTTTGTATTGTATTGTATTGTATTATGATTAATTGAATGTATAAACAAAAACACCGACTTCATTTTCTTTCAGGAGTTTTTTTCATATCTATCAAGTCCTTCATCATTCCTTTACCAAATTAGTATGGGACCAACTTGGTACTAAATGCTTTCAAATAAAAAAGAATCATCAAAATCAATCCACAAACATACAAAAAAAAAAATAGTCGTCTTGATTACCTCCTCCTTGTTTGAAGTCTGTTTAAAGCTTAGTCCGTATGTCTTGTTATTTTTGATTTAAAAAGTACGAATCTATTATTATTATAAGTATTTGTATTATATTACGACGAGTTAGTGCCGGACCAGACGACACGCAAGTTGCGTTGCGCAACTTGCGTCGCGTTACGCGCTTACACAGCATTTCATACAATTTCTACCAATCGTTCACACGACGCGCAAGTTGCGCCTCAACGCAACTTGCGCTGCGTTACGCGTGCTCGCACGAGCCCGCACAGAGGTGGTAAAGTGTTAGAGAGCTGGACAAAAATGTTTAGAATTATTTTATATATGCAAAGCAGACCTTGTCTATGACTTCTATCAAAAGATCTTAGAAAAGATACATTTTTTCTATGTACATTTTAACTATTATAAATTTTTGGTATGCAATAAAGTGTTACTTAATATGTTAGGTTCAATACAAAGAAATAGTTCTTTTTTCTCGTAACTTATAATAAGGTAGTCACACTTATATAAAAGCTGTTGCTTTTAATGTATGAATATGATAAGCAAAGAATCAAAACAAAAACCACACTTTAATTTCTATGTATGTGCAGGCTGATTCTCAAACCACTGTGCGGCGGCGACACGAGACAAGAGCGAGAAAGATGTATGTTCTTTAAAGTCGTTGACCCACGGAGAAAATTATAGTCATAATCGACATAAGAGAGAAACTCTCAGCATTTCAAACCGAAAAATGTAAATGTAAACCTACCTAACCAATAAATTTCGTTACTAAAATGGCTTTGTATGAATGAAGATAATCCATTGCAGTAGATTAATTCAACTATACAGTAACTTAAATAATATCATCATTATCCTCGTTCTTATTTCCGTTGTGTGTTGTGTTATGTGTATGACATGTATTTTATATTGTTAGTAGTTTTATGTAGATATGTATTGATGTTTGTATGTATATATCATCATCATCATCCGAGCGTATTCCCGGTTGCATCCTCAGCAGTAACGCTTCAGAGCAGGGGGTCCGCTACCTAACCAAGGAGATTTGACGAGGTTACTGGTTTTTACACAGAGCGACTGCCGTCTGACCTCCACAACTCAAAGGGCAAACCAGGAACCAATCCTTGGATAGTTTGATGATCAAACGCTAGGTGGCGTTCGGGACCCACAGTTTTACGTGCCTTCCGAAATACGGAATCATCTTTCTTTTCGGATAATCAGGTGATTCAAGCCTGCAATATCCTATCCAGACTGGAAACAACTTTTCACAAAGTATGCTTCCCAGTGGGAATCGAACCTTGACCACTGGACTACGGAGGCAGTTAAAACATGTATTTTATATTGTTAGTAGTTTTATGTAGATATGTATTGATGTTTGTATGTATATATACTTATATATTACGTATTAAGAATCAATATTTATTACTATTTTTATTTATTTATATCCTAAATAAGTTATCTTACTTATCCTTTATATATGTATATATTTTTTACTGTTTAATACAGAGGTTCCCAAACTTATTTTGTCAAACGCCCACTTTAAAAAACAGTTATTTTGAACCCCCCCCTATTTTTTTCAAAATAAAAACCTGAATCAGATATTTGTCTTGCCTGTAGTTTAATTCAACCTATATTCTAAACTAGACTTTTTTACAAGAGAGAGCAATAATAATACATACACCAGTACATTAGAGTATCTTTTATAAAAAAAATAACAATAATCAACATTGTTAATTTTAAATAAAAAAATAGCAATAATAATACAATTTTACAATAATAAAGAGTATCGGAAGTGGGGACCTCACCTGCGAAACTTTAAAACACGAAATTTTTTCAGTGTTTGATTCCTTTAACGATATAAATAGCGTTGTGAACGCATTAAAATAATAAATATTAATTACATTTTTAGTTTATATTTATACAATGAAAAAGGATATAAATATGAACTAATAAATGGATGTTGTGTAGTAAGAGGATTTTAATTTCTGTGAATTTTAAAATATGAAATAGCTGAAGTTATAAATCACTCATTGCTTAAATCATATCAGCGCCCCCCAACTTTATTCTGGGCCCGTTAGCGCCCCCCTTAAAGCCTCCAGCGCCCACAAGGGCGCGTTATCGCCCACTTTGGGAAAGACTAGTTTAATATCACAATATAATTTAAGTTAGTTAATTTTCACTATCGCACCACTTATTTATTATTATTTTTACTTCCCAATCCTGTCACCCAAAGGTAGCCTGTAAGAGATTGCCTTGGCGATAAGGCACCTATTGTACATCTGATTTACCTATGTATTCAAATGTAAATTTCATGTGTTTTGGTGCAATAAAGTGTTTTTTGCTTTGCTTTTGCTTAAACTATCCTCAAGATAATGATGACAGTGGATTGTCTTCATTCAGAAGAATTCATTCAGATAATCATTATAAAAAATATATTTTTTTTTTGTATAGAGCCCAACATAATAATTAAGTAAGCAATTTATTGGTATAGGTAAGCAAATTTATATCTTTTGATTTTAATTTTGAGATTTTCTCATTTCCTCTGTCATAACCAATTATCATTTCCCATGTCGATTACGATTATCGTATTCTCTGTGGGTCAGTGATTTTCGTTTATAAAAAAACTACTTTTTTATGGAACCCAGCATAATCATCGTAAGTAATACTTTATTTTATACCAAAAAATAATAAAAGGTAAAATGTACATACAAAAAAGAAAGTAAAATGGGCGGTCTTATCGCTAAAACGATTTCTTCCACACAAACGATGGATGGAGAGAATATGGAAAAACGGCGCCATTTTGCTAGAATTTCCATAGGACAACGCCTGTATTGTATTTAAAAATAAGTCTTTCAAAACATTTTTGTCCCGCTCTCTAATATACCATCTCAAAGCGGGCGTCTGAAAAAAATGAAACTTGCGTCGCGTTACGCGAAATGAAAGTGTTGAAAATTGTAATTTCGTCCTCAGAAAAAAATTATAGTGGATTTTTTTCATTCAGACAAAGCCATTGGCCGGACAATCCACTGTAGGAATTCATTTTCTTAGTGGACTGTCTAAAATTAGACAATGCCATTGACAGGACAATCCACGAAGACAATGATTGCCTTTACTTATACGACCCCATTGACAAAAGAGTATATACTGAGATAATTTATTGTCTTCACTAAGACGAAGCCATAGACAAAACAATCTACAAAGATAGTTCATTGTTTTTATTTAGACGTAACCATTGACAAGTCAATCAACTAAGACAATGATTTTGCTCATTCTGACGAAGTCATTAACAGAATAATTCATTTGGACGGTGATTGCCTTCATTCTGACGAATCCATTTACATGAAAATCTACTTAGGCAATTAAGTATCTTCATTCAGGCGAAGCCATTGACAGGACACTCCACTAAAACAATTATGCCTTCATTCAGACAAAGCCACTGACAGGACAATCCACTAAGACACTGAACTGTCTTAGTGGATTGTCCTGTTAATGGTTTCGTCTGAATGAATACAATCATTGTCTAAGTCTATCAGTGTCTTAGTGGAATCCACTAAGACAGTGATTGTTTTTATTTAGACATCTCCATTGTCATGACAATCCACTAAGACAATTCATGGTCTTCATTCAAACGAAGCCATTGACAGGAAAATACACTAAGATAGTGATTGTCGTCATTCAGACGAAGTCATTGACATGACAATCAACTAAGACAATACTTTTATTTTTTTTTTATTGGTTCATGTACACTTGAAAATTTACAAATAAAACCTTATAAAAGTTAACGTAGTACATAGGTGCTACTTATTTCTAAAGAAATTTCTTCCAGTAGACCCGCGAGAGGAAATGGGAAGAAAGAGGTAATTGGCGTGTACAATACAAAGATAAATAAATACTTATACCTACAAGAAACATAAATAAATTAATAAACATACCTACATAGACGTACATAAAATAAACTTACATAAATACATAAATATATACTGATATATACAATATAATACTGTCTTTTGGCCAGCTAAACTGACCAAATAATCTGTGTGCGACATTATGTACTTAGCGCATCTTGCGCGGGTAGAGCGGCCACACGGAGCGCGAGTTGCGCGGCGCAACTTGCGCTGTTACGCGACGCAACTTGCGTCTCGTTTGTTTCGACCCTTATAGAGTCGAATAGTACCAATACTGGTGCATTGAAAAAAGTTTTAGGGATGGGAAAACTGTTATCGTCCGAAACAATAATTTTATGAAAATATAAAACCTACGCCTTTATGCGGTAGGCACAAAAAATATTATCTTATGCAGTAGGGCCGTAACAGACGCGGCGCAAGTTGCGCTGCGTAACAGCTAGTGATGGGCGATGCATAAATACTTTATCAACCTATTTGAGTATTTACTCAGTAGATTGAATAAATACCCGATAAATATCCTTATTTATCCATTTGGTGAGTAGATTGATTTATATGAGTTGCGACTCATATTTACATCCATATTCATTATTTCATGTTTTCATGACAATTTTATAATTTAAATCTAGTATACACTTGCAATTCTTGTCGGAAAGTGTGTGCATACGCCATAATATGCTTAAAATGTAGGTAAACGTTATATGCGACGCTAAATTATATGAAAATACCATAATAATCATACACTGAAAGTAGACTTCTTTGACTAATTATCATTTTTTGATGGGAGGTGTGCATAGACATAATTTTACGTAAAAATAAGTAAACAGACATCAAATGCGATGTCAATACATGATCACGCTCTATTTACTATATTTATTAAATCTAGTGAGTAAATACTCAAATGGGTAGATTGAGTTCTATCCACTGCCCATCTCTAGCTGTTACGCGACGCAACTTGCGCCCCGTCTGTTGCGGCACTAAATACTTACCTACCTATTTTTTGCCGCGTAGCAAATTCATTCGACAATTGAGAGTTGAGAACAGAAACATTATAGCCTTCTCATATTACCACGTTCCCGGTAGCATTCCTCTTTGTACAGAATAGTACAGACAGGCCTGTGTCACTCCCTGTTTAGGTATCGAAAATACACCTACATTATTACTTAGCGCGCGGCGACTACCTCCTTCGAAGGGGAAAAATTCAGTTACATAAATCGTTTGTCCAGAGTAATAAGAATGAAATTGGCTTGCAATGGATGTCTAGGTATCTAAACGAAGAGGTGAGGAGTTCTGACTCGAACTAGCTAGATTAAACCATAGCGCTAACCACATTAGATAGATATTTCTTATCTGAGTATGTCTTCTGTACGTGAGTACTTATTCTATGGTACAGGTAAACTTTCACAGCTTAAACCCTAATGGACAGAGCTTAGAGCCCAAGGCCATTTTTCGTATAAAAGTTAAAAAATTGAGTTATTTTATTTCTAATCTTATCATAAGGTTAGGAAAAAGATCACTCATTTTTTTTGATATGGAGGCCCGGCCGGCAGGAATACACATCAACTTTTGAACGGTGACCACAAGAGGCATAAAAAAGTCTTCCCCGTGCTTCGGAAGGCCCGTTAAGCTGTGTCAAGCTTGCCTTTTCAAATATTTTTTTAGTTATTGTGTTATGTGTTTTAATTAAAGATGTTCCTTCATTATACTGCCCGGTTATAAAACCTGTTGTATTAACCTCTTATCGCCCAGTCAGTACCTACCTACTTCTTTATCTCGTTCAAATGGTATAAATCGTGATACAAATTCTTATCGCTTCGTTATTATTTTTATTGGAAACCGTTCTTGTTAAAATTTTCAATTTTTTTTTTCTTTTTCTTTTTGATATTTTTTTTTTACTTGAACATATTTATAAGTATGTTATATATATATGAGAAGGTTAAGGGACTACCTGAATTTTTCGGCGCTCAGTGCTGCCCCCGTTAAAAATAAATAATTTGAAAGGAAACGTAGAAATAATTTAAAATTTTGCTTTGGTCAAGCCCTAGATAACATGAAAACGTGAAGCTTTTTAATTAAATGAAAGCATTTTTACGAAAAACGGCCAAATTTGGCAAAAATGCTAAAATAAGGCTTTACGTTCTCACTTTAAACTATAAACAGTAGTTCATAAAATAGTTTGAAGGGTTATCTAGGGCTTGACCAAAGCAAAATTTTAAATGATGTCTCCGTTTCCTTTCAAATGATTTATTTCAAATGGGGGCAGCACTGGACCCTGAAAAATTAGGTAGCCCCTTAAACAAAGATATATTCAGTAAACTATACCTAATACTATTAGAAGTAACTTAGCCTTCAGGCGAATTTATATAGAAATTTCGTATATAAATTGACTGTCGCATGACGCAGCGACAACTGTCGGCCAATGTCTGCTATGATGCAGCGTCCTACAGCAGTCACTGATTGGTCCAGATATAGCCGTCAAGTAATATCTGTAACGATAATGGTGGAAAACCAGATGTAATTTTTTAGTACCGTCTGCTTGAATGTTCTTTTGATGCGGTCATGTTTTTCGCTTAATAGCTTCCAATGGTATATAATTGGTTGCTTTCTTGGGTCAAAAATAATTACCTTTCTGATACTGTTATATGTATATATTATATATATAGGGACAAATTACACTGATTGAGCTAGCCCCAAAGTAAGTTCGAGACTTGTGTTATGGGATACTAACTCAACGATATTATATTTTATAACAAATACATATATAGATAAACATCCAAGACCCAGGACAATTTGAAAAAGACCATTTTCCAACTTGCCCTGACCGGGGATCGAACCCAGGACCTCTGGGTGGTGGACTAGCATGGTGACCACTACGCCACGGTGGTCGTCAAATAATGTAGGTATATTTACGATACCTAAACGGGGAGTGACACAGGCCTGGTATTACCCTTTTATCGTCGAGTTCACCTCTTTATCTCGTAAAACTATTGAAATGATATAAAATCGCGATACAAAAATTCTTATCGCTTTGTTATTATTTTGATTGGAAACCATTATTTATTGTAAAAATATTTTTTACTATTTAATTTGTTTATTTTTAACCGACTTTTAAAAAACGAGGAGGATGTCAGTTCGTCGCGATCTTTTTTTTGTGTATGTTCACCGATTATACCAAAACGCCTGTACAGATTGTTTTTTTTTGTTTGAAAGCTTATACTTGTCACGTGGCCCCATAATTTTTTTTTATCAAAATTGGTTATGTAGTTTGGTTTTAAAGTCGGTTTTTAATTTTGAGAAATGATTTTTAAATGTCAAAATAAACATATTCTATAGGATTTGTATGAAGTATAGACTAATGAGGTCATAGTTTATTTGAGTCAAATAGCGCTATTATTATATAATATTAGTTTTTCTACAATAATAATAAATCTGAAATCACATTGAAAATGGATATATTAAGAGATAAAGATTTTAATCTTTCTTCACCCAATTCACAACCGATTTTGATAAAAATATATTTGCCATTTTAAGTTTCAAAAATGTATTTTTATGAAGTATAAGATAGAAGTTATATAGTAATGGTACATCCAAAGTTTTTAATTTTCTCCCAAACCAATAGGATATAAAATTATTAATTCCGCGGTATTCTAAAACCGAAGCACGCCAACGCATCGTAATCAGCAATAAAATGAAATTAGACCATCTATTTTTAAGCCGGCCCTTGAGTGAGCGAGTCATATTGTTCACAGTTCAAAATGGCGTAGCGTAGCTTTGGTTTGGCATGGGAGGCTTTTTTCATACTGTTTTTTTTTTTTATAAGTACACTATACACTATAACGTCTAACAGGGTAGACAGCCAATGATCGTAAGACCGAAGGAAATAAAATGTTTAATCTTAAACATTTTAATAAAATATTTTAATCATTTAACAAAATAAAGACATTGTTGTTACTTTAATAGCTTACGTAAATTATTTTTATACTAATAATTCTTATAATAAGCGAAGAAAACAAAAAAAAAATAGTTTATTAAAACTAAAAACCGACATCACTTCCAAAATACACAACCGTTTAAAAAAAATACTGTAGGAGCAACTGACAAGTTTGCACTTTTAAATAAAAAGAGGATTTTCCAAATCGGTTGCTTCTTCGAATAATCGGTGAACAACATATACATAAAACAAGTAATAATTTAAAAAAAAAAACAAAAAAAAACCGACCGCCTTTTTTTTGTTTTTGTATTTTTTTTATTTTGATATACCTAGTGTCTGTGCGAGTTCACAGTAAAAACGATACTATGGACACCTCTCGAGCTAAAATCCATCGAGCCGTTCAGGCGCGCAGAGCGTGCCAAACAATTATAAATACATACATACATACTCTCGAAAAACATAACCCTCCTTCTGGCGCAGTCGGGTAAAAGAGATCGCTATGAATTGATAACCTCCTCCTTCTTTTGGAAGTCGTTTGAAAGGAGAATCAAATAGTGATGGATTGCTAGCCGCATTGAGACCATTGCTCTTTATGGTGAAGGAATCCTAGGCAACTTTTCCTTTGAACAGTGTTGACGATGGGCCAACGCAGGTCCTTGTAAGGATGTTTAGTGGACTGTAGACACTAGATGCTGGTTCCAAATGAAACGCCGGAGAGATTTTCGCTCTGATGGTATATTCACTGTTGCTGCTTGTACACTGTCTGAACTGACTACAAACTTTGTACAAGCTGGGGCTATATATATACAATGGGCGCTACTCGCAGGTAGCGCCGATACGCGTGAGTGTCCCGACCAATCAGGGCGCGCGCTCGGGGATCGCCCGAGTGTGCGTGAGGAGGGGTGTGCCTCTCATTGGCTGAAATGTAGGCATCCTGATTGGTCGGTCCTCTTACAAATTTCAGGCGGCACGCTGTCTGTCGTCAACATTCTCCCTCCGGCGAAGGAGTTCCGTAGCCATCCTTGGAAGACGACTGCGTGCCCGTTGTGCAGCGCGTCCTCTCCCTCTGGTCCGGGGAGAGTGCGGTCGATGACTGGAGCGCGATGAGCTTGGTGGTGGGTCGTCGAAAAGTTCCGCCCGCAGTCTTGACTTCGACGTTGCGCACCACGCCGTCGGGCCCGGGGAAGGTGTGTGTGACGATCCCCCGATGCCATGTGTCGCCGGCCTCGATTCTTTCTTGACGTCCGTGGCGGTCGGAGTGTGGCACGATGGGATGTTTCGCCTCGTTCGCGCGCCCGTCGATTTTCAGTAGGCCGTGTTCCAGCTTGATAGCGAATCGGCGTAGCGGGCTGGATCTCGGCACGGCGCGCCCCTTCTTGAGCTCGAGGATTTCTTGTGGAAAGGAGTCCTCTTGCGCACGTTGTAACCACAGCCGGGTCGATCTTTTGATGTGGTCTTGGCTCAGCGTGGCGCTTCGATCTTTACAGCGCTGAGGAAACAGGAGTACTTGAGCCGTAGCGCCTATCAAGCGGTCATATGAAGAGAACCGCTCGATGTCGGGTAGCGCTGAGTCCTGGCTCTTCGTGATGACGTGTACTTCTTCCTCACGGGTGTCTTCTCGGCATGCGTCCCATTGTGGCCATTCAGACTTCGGCCGTCTCAGGAACTCTGGCCCGGAGAACCACACGTCGTTTTCTTCTGGGACGTAGCCGCTCCTCGTAGCGATGTCGGCGACGTTGAGATGAGTCGGCACCCATCGCCAATCTGTTGCTCTCGATGACTCGGTGATTTCGCCGAGACGGTGTGCGACAAACGGAGTGTATCTGCGGCTCCCGTTGCGCAGCCAATGTAGTACGGTCTGCGAGTCGCTCCAGTAGCACGTGTCATCCACTCGAATGCGATGGTCTTCTTTGATGGTTTTCGCGAGTCTAGCGCCAATCAGCGCCGCCTGCAGTTCCAAGCGCGGCACCGTCTGTGTCTTCAAAGGCGCCACCTTAGCTCGTGCCGCCACTAGCACGGTCTTGACTTCGCCGGACTCCAGCTGTAGCCGCCAGTATGCCACCGTCGCGAAGGCGTCCTCACTCGCGTCGCAGAAGACGTGACTCCGTTATTGGCCGTAGGGCGGCCGGGTGTGTGTCTCGATGGTGGTGTGCGTTTTTGTTGCGCACACTGTGGGCCAGGAACGGTGAGCTGGATGCCCCGAAGATCATCGACGTCATCTTGTACTTGCACGGTGGGTCCGTCGGTCGTTCCCGCCACAGGAACATCTGAGCCGGCTGGTCCTTCCTCTGGATCTTCACTCGCAGGAACATTTCTTCTATGTCCGCGGTGATTGCGTAGTCGCCTTCTCGAAAGCGAAACAGGATCGAGTTGAGGGACCGCAGCATGTCAGGCCCCTGAAGTAGATGGTCGTTCAGGCACGTCCCGTGGGTCTTCGCCGCCGCGTCCAGTACCACCCTTATTTTGCCGAGCTTGTTTATGTTGCGTACCGCGAGGTGAGGCAGGTACCACGAAACAGGACTGGCGTCTTCGGTCCCGTCGCAGAGCTCGGCGTAGCCCTTGTCGATCATGCTGTTGATCTTGGCGTGGTATTGCTTCTTCTCGTTCGGGTCCTTTTCAAGCTTGGCCTCGAGTGTCTTCAGTCTTTTCAATGCGGCGTTGTAGCTCGGCGGCAGCTGGGTTTCGTCGTTGCGCCATGGCAGGCCCACTTCGTAGCGCCCGTCCTTGTAGCGTACTGTGTCCTCGAAGATCTTCACGGCTCGCTTATCTTCGATCTTCATATGCTGTGAAGATGTCGACACCCCCAAAGCGTCGAGTTGGAAGTGTCGGGCCACTAAGTCCTCTAGCGGCTCGGCACCGGCAGGCTCGTTGGTGACCACGTGCAAGACGTCGTGTGCGCGTCTCAGCATCGCGCTCGGCATCACTCCGTGTAGCACCCAGCCGAGCTCGGTTTTCGAGGCGGCCGGCTCCTCTGCTCCTCCGCAGCGCAGCTCCCGTGTCACGATGAGTTGCCAGTTGTCGGTGCCTATTAGAATTTTAGGCTTTGCGTCGCTGTAGACTACGTCGTCCGCGCTGAGGTCGCTGAGATGACGCAGTTGTAGCACGTCAGCCGAAATAGATTGCGGCGTGAGGTCCAGGCCCGCCATCGTCCTGGCGGCGATGCTGAACTCTTCTCCACCAGCGCCCTTGATTGTGAGCTTGACACGTCGGCTCCTCACGTCTTGTCTCTTGCTGCCGATGCTCTTCACTTGTAGACACGTCGCTGGACCGTCGGCGCCAATGTGTCGCGCCAGGTCGTCGTCCACCAATGTAACGGTGGAGCCCTCATCGAACAGCGCGAAGGTCTTAAGGCTGCCGCGCTTCCCGGAGATTGTCACTGGGCGGATCTTCAGCTTGACGTCACTGCGCGTAGCTGTGGCAGTGACGGTTGCAGTGTCGCTGTCGGTGGCGGCCGCCGCAGCGGCGGCGGTGATGGCGGTGGCGCCGGCGGAGTTGGCACCTTCTTGTTTCGGCTCGCCGTGTAGCAGCCGGTGGTGAGGTCGTCTGCAGCCATTGATACTGTCTTCTTCTTGCAGTTGTAGCGTCGGTGTCGGCTGGCGATGCATTTGAAGCACAGCCCGTTCTTCTTGATGACCTCCCAGCGCTCGTCGTACTGCATCTTCTTGAATTTCTGGCAGTCGGGCAGCGTGTGCGGCTCTTCACACGCTGGGCAGCGATTTTCGTCTTCGCTCGGCGTAGTCGTAGCGTAGACTTGTTTTTTCTTTGCCTCCGGTCGTGAGGCAACGGCGGCGGTGCGAGGCGGCTCTCGCTTTTGATGACTCGGATTCGGTTTTGCCTTGGAGAATCCGTGCTTGAGGGCGATGTTGGCTTCCCTCATCAGGAACCTCGACAGTTTGACGATGTCGGGTTCGGGGCCCGGATGGGCTTCGGCGAAGTCGTACCATCGGGGCTTCAGGTGCAGGCTGAGCTTGTCAAGTACTTCTCGTACTAACAGCGAGTCCTGCAGGCAGCTTTGCTTGACGTTGCTCAGGACGGCCACGATGTTCTGCACTTTCACGGCGAAGGTGTTGAGCTCCATCGCCGTTGTCCCCAGTCGCGGCAGATTCTGGAGGTCTTCGAAGGCTTGATCGGCTAGGAGGTCGGGCCTCCCGAAGCACTGCTCTAACGTCTCCATCACGACGTCTGGGTGTGTGGCGGAGTTCAGCAGTGACGCCACGGCGTCGCGGGCGTCTCCCTTGAGGCAGTTGCGAAGTCTTGCGATGTTCTCCGTAGGCGTGAATTTGTAGAGCTGCGTGGTCTCTCGCATGGCGGCGGCGAAAGAAATCCACTCCTTCGGAGACCCGGAGAAGTGCGGCAAGTCTGTAGTCTGGCGCGGCGGTGGCCGAGACGACATCATCTTCTCCATGGTGGCGGCAAGCTTCTCGATGCCGCGGCTGTGCGGCGTCGGTGACCTCCTCTCGGTGCGGCGGCTGTGTGGCGTCGGCGACCCGGCGCGGCGGCTATGCGGCGTCGGCGACCCCCTCTCGGCGTGGCGGCTATGCAGCGTCGGTGACCCGGCGCGGCGGCTATGTGGCGTCGGCGACCCGGCGCGGCGGCTATGTGGCGTCGGCGACCCGGCGCGGCGGCTATGCGGCGTCGGTGACCCGGCGCGGCGGCTATGTGGCGTCGGCGACCCGGCGCGGCGGCTATGCGGCGTCGGTGACCCGGCGCGGCGGCTATGTGGCGTCGGCGACCCGGCGCGGCGGCTATGCGGCGTCGGTGACCCGGCGCGGCGGCTATACGGCGTCGGTGACCCGGTGCGGCGGCTATGCGGCGTCGGCGACCTCCTCTCGATGCTGCAGCTGCGCAGCGTCGGTGACCCCCTCCGTCGCTCCGGCTGTTGAGGCAACCAGTCGATTCGCCGAGTCGATCGAGTCGCGGCGGCGGGTGTCGCGGCGCTGTCGGCGGCATCCACTTGAGGCGCTGCGTTGACTGGACCGGGTTCGGGCGCGGAGTTGGCGGTTGCCTCCCTCCGTACGGTGAGGGCGGCGCTTGGCGTCGTCTCGTCCAACCAAGCGTGAACTCGGCTGATGTTCTGGGTCGGCTCCCCATCTTCCTCGACGCTGTCGTCGTCCTCAAGCTCGGCGAGGTCGGCAGCCAGTCGCTTTTTTACGAGTTCAGCTTCGATCTGAAGCTCCTGGCGTCGAATGGCGGCCAGGCGTTCTTCGGCTTCGAACTGTAGACGTGCCACGGCGCTCGCAGTCGATCGTGTAGAGCGCGCAGTTCGTGACCGAGTCCCGGTTGCGGTCGGCTGGCCAGAACGCGCCACCAAACGTGTACGATGCTGATCACGTATAGGCACGGTGGTGGGGGGCACCTCAGACTGCACTGAGTGCCTGGGCAGCGGGGCGCCGGTGGGAACTCCAGTTCGAAGGACAGGCGCAGCGCTTGATGCGGACGGTGATTGAGGTGGCTCGTCGAATACGCGACGACCCTCATCCACTCCACTTTGGCTTCGAGTGACGACCATCTTGATCCCCTGGGTGTTTCTTGAACGCCAATTCTTGTTTGTTGATCCGGCTCGAAGGACCACGCGCTGTTGACGATGGGCCAACGCAGGTCCTTGTAAGGATGTTTAGTGGACTGTAGACACTAGATGCTGGTTCCAAATGAAACGCCGGAGAGATTTTCGCTCTGATGGTATATTCACTGTTGCTGCTTGTACACTGTCTGAACTGACTACAAACTTTGTACAAGCTGGGGCTATATATATACAATGGGCGCTACTCGCAGGTAGCGCCGATACGCGTGAGTGTCCCGACCAATCAGGGCGCGCGCTCGGGGATCGCCCGAGTGTGCGTGAGGAGGGGTGTGCCTCTCATTGGCTGAAATGTAGGCATCCTGATTGGTCGGTCCTCTTACAAATTTCAGGCGGCACGCTGTCTGTCGTCAACAAACAGCTTATGCAATTTTGCAAAATTTCGGGAGGTGTAGTAAGTAGCTGGATCACCCTACGATATTTTTTCAATTAAAAAATCTCATGTTTACTTAATATACAGCGTGGCTTATTGATTCGTAAAATATACAGTAAACACCGATCCATCTAAAAGCCATTCGCGCCAGTGCTCGGCGCTTACACGTGACCGTACCGTAACGAGTTTAAATTCCCATAAAGTAAATAATGGTTATAATTTGTAACACACAACTGTCCTTATTCATTTTTTCCTTGAAAATAATTGTTTTTCCTCATCGTAATTAAAACTTGTTTATTGCTTCGGAAACGCTTGTTTTTCACACGACTTTGATAAAAACCGAAAAAAGAGAGATATACATAATAATATGTTGTATAAGATTGAAGTGGCAAAGCTCCATTTCGTTTTTTAAAAGTGGTCATTTCGCGCGCTGCTTAGCTTAGCTCCGCCCAGCTCCACTTCAATGGAAACGCGCCCTTACAAGGAAATATTTTAGGAGGATTTATCGGCTAACGCCGATTCTCCTGATCGACTTCTTCTAGCTGATCGGGCTTTTGTTGTATATTAAAATTAATTGATTATTTCGAAGTTGTCATCATAATCTTGCGTTTTTTCAATAAACCATATTAGTCACTGCTGAAGCATTATTGATAAATGGATTTGATATTAAAACATGATAATAGATTATATTTTAGGTATGTTTATAAGCTATATAAGTTATGCACAAGGTTAAAGACTATTAATTACAAAATACTTACTTTAATCTCATTTTTGTTTTGAAACTAGGTTCAAAACATCTCAACTAAAAAAGAATTTGCAATGTATCTAAAATAAAATTCTCAAAGAAAATATTTCATAATTTTTAATCAAATAAAAGAAATAAAAAATATACAGCATATTACATACTTTGTGTTATGTTGGCCTTTTTGTACTCGACAATTTTATCGATATTATTCATCGACTTGGCCCCGAGTCTAGTTATTAATGCCACTAGTATTATATAAAACAAAACTCCTTACTACATTTTTGAAATTTCGAATTTCAAATTTTAATAAAATTCTATAAAAGCAGGTTTCATGCTTGTACATTCTTCATCTTTGGGTTCATGATCAGTGACGCATTTTTACACGTAATATTTATGTGTTTTTTACATAGACAGATCCACCTTAATTTGTCCAACTACAACTATATATGGACAAGGAGGTTCCAAAATGGACCTTTTCACCTTAGCGGGTTATCTTCCACTGGTCTGCGAGAAAAGAACTTCGAATGTACTAAATTTAAAGTTCAAATTTTTATTCACTATTTAGACTTTTACACGTCAATAAGTATGATTTACGTTACGTGTAGTGTTATTAAAACTTTATTTATTTTTAAAAGAAAAGCTACCGATACCAGCCCTTAGTAACGACCACTGCTGAGAAGGAACGCCGAAAGAAGCTCATTTACACAGTATTGGTTGCCTACTCGCCAGAAGGGCTTTGTCATATTATTATGTCGTTTAAAAAATTATTACCATTGCTTCTGCTCCCACGCAGATCGCAAAAGCCGATCGAATTAAAAGAACTTAGTTATGTTAATAGACGCGACATTATTTTGATTCCATCTTCTACCTACTATCTTATCCTAACATCGCGTTCTAGACGTGGCCTGGTAAGATGTTTGCTTGTCCGAGTTTATCTCTAAAAAAGTTGAATCTATTTTCAACTTTCAAATTAGATTGGTATCACTAACTTAACTAACTTTTTTAGGTACTTGTAGTACCTAAAAAAGTTAGTGTAATAATAATAATACCTTGTAATAATACCTTGATACCAACCTAATTTGAACCGTCCTATTTTGACAGTTGGTCGGAACCCTGATAAATAAAAGTCCTGGTTATTAAATCCATTAGGTACATCCATATCCTTGGATTGTTCGAGCGCTTAGGTTAAGGCGAGTACATACTTGAGCACGTTTAAGCTTTGTTTGCTGCTACCTATACGCAACATACCTTTAAGTACATTATTTTTTTTATAAAAAAATACGTTGAATCGTAGTCATTAAATGACCGGCCAAGGGCAAGTCGGACTTGACCATGAAGGGTTCCGTACCATTAACTATAAAACATCACGTTTTCTGTATGGAAGCCCCACTTAAATATTTATTTAATTCTGTTTTTAGTATTTGTTGTTATAGCGGCAACAGAAATACGTCATCTGTAAAAATTCGCGGTTCATAAGATATGGTGACAGACAGACGGACGGGCGGACGGTCAGCGGAGTCTTAGAATTAGGGTCCCGTTTTTGCCCTTCCGGTTCAGAACCCTAATTATGCTATAAATAGAAATTAGACTAAATGCCTAATTTAAAAAAGAATTTGTTAGTGCGCCGTGGGGCCAAGAACACTGGTTAGGAAATGCAAATACAAGCCGTGAATCACACAAATTCACGACCCGCCCCCCCCCCCCCCCCCCCGTGTACTCGTACTACTACTAACGCAAACGCTTTAAGTAGGCTTATATTAAGGTTAATCTTTTATTTATTTTTGTAGGTAGGTTTGTAGTGTAAGAAGAATTAAATACAGGTTATGGAGACATGTAGCGAGTCCTGGTGACCCGTAATTACAGGTTTGGAAACCAAGCATGGGCACCAGAACACATTTATTGATTTATTAAGATTTTTTCGTGTATATTCGTTGTATAAAGTTTGTAACTATTTTTTGGAGGAAATACATACATATTATTATTATTAAGCTATATGTTGGTACGCCTCAAAGGACCGGGTCCATGGGGGATAACTGGGTTATGGAGTGAGATACGGACATCTACCCAAAAATATCTCACAACAATTTTAGCCTGGTAGATGGTGACTCGCTGCTCGTTGGCTACACTGCCTGTGGGCACCCTAACTAGCCACGAAATTGCGGATTATTAAGCTATATTATTAGGCCATGTGGTTTCCGGCAGAGTGGAATGGGGCCACTTCAAGTCCTCCCGTGGATGTCGTAGAAGGCGACTTAGGGAATACAAGCTAAACAAAGCTTATAAACATCAATGAGACCTCTCCAACCCGTCTGACCAGCGAGGAGAGCGTAGGCCATGTCCTCTGGCTGCTCTGGCTAAGTATGGCTCTGGTAGTACAGAGAGGGTCGTGCTCCTGCAGTGGAGACTAAAAGACCTGAAGATGATGATGATTGAGCTAAACAAAAAGCTATACATCAATGACCTCTCCAACCCGTCTGGCCAAGTATGGCTCTTATAACTAGAGATCGGAATCACGGGTGCTATCGCTATCAAAAGTATGGATATGACTAAAGTTCCGGGATTTCTCGAGAATCTAATTGGGCACTAAGTAAATAAAACAATAATAATTATGTGATTTCGGGATAGTATATTTTTTACTACCTCCGTGGCGTAGTGGTCACCATGCTAGTTCGCCACCCAGAGGTCCCGGGTTCGATCCCTGGTCAGGGCAAGTTGGAAAATGGCCTTTCTCAAATTGTCCTGGGTCTTGGATGTTTATCTATATATGTATTTGTTGTAAAATATAGTATCATTGAGTTAGTATCCCATAACACAAGTCTCAAACTTACTTTGTCTGAATTAGTGTTTTTTGTCCCTAATATTTATTTATTTATTTATTATTATTTATTTTCGATTAAAATATATCCTGAAGTCACATAAACATAAATGAGTTAGTATCCCATTACTCAAGTCTCGAACTTACTTTGGGGTTAGCTCAATCAGTGTTATTTGTCCCTATATATTTATTTATAAATATGATTATTTTATTTATAGATTATATAGTCATATCCATACTTTTGATAGCAATAGCACCCGTGATTCTGATCTCTGCTCATAATACAGAGGGTCGTGCAGCTCCTGCAATGGAGACTTAACACCTGATGATGATTATGTGGTTACTTAGTATTTTTAATTAGGGTTCCGTACCCAAAGGGTAAAAACGGATCCCTATTACTAATATCCCGCTAGCCGTCTGTCTGTCTGTCAATCAGGAACCGTGATAGCTGGACAGTCAAAATTTTCACAGATGATTAATTTCTGTTGCCGCTATAAGCAACAAATACTAAAAACAGAATAAAATAAATATTTAAGGGGGGCTCCCATACTACAAGCGTGATTTTTTAATAGGTAAATGGTACGGAACCTTGGTGCGCGCGTCCGATTCGCACTTGGCCGTTGTTTTTAAGTTCTTTTCAAAGTTAGTACTACTTACTACTAAGTCTTCAAGTATTTTCCCGCGTGGTTTTTCCCTAATCGATACATTGTCATTTTTTTCTTGTATTAGACAAAAAAAAATCACTTAAACGCGCCCTAATACTATCTCCGTCTCACTCTAACGTAGCTCTGTCCCTGTCTTCACCGGGGGCTGTTTCAATTTTATACTTATTGATTCAGAGGTCGTACGTTTGATTGTAGCGTCAGCGCAAAAATGTTAGTTAGTAGGAAGGAAATTGAGTTATCCTTTGTTTGGAATTTAATTTTGTTGGAGAGCTTTATTTTGCTGACTCTCGGCTGAAGGTGGGTTATTTTTTGGCAGATTATAAAGTATCTACGTAAGTAATTTTTTGAGAAAAAAAGAAATAAATACAGCAACAGATAAATAAAATTTTACTAAATCTAAACTATACAATGAACCTTTATACTGAATTAAAAAATGACATCTTGCATGGTGGCAAGAACGCTGGCTTCATTCCCTTGCTGAATAGCGATGCTAATCCGTTGTGCGCAAAAGCAGCCAGCCCCTCTTGTCACCTGCGGTCGGTGGATGGCAGTCGCGGGGAGAAAAAACTAAATAAATTATACGTGAAGTTTAGGGAGATTTTTCGCCTGTAGTTATGTTTTTTTTTTGAGTTGATCCCGTTAACACAATAGACATGATGGCTTAAAAAATATTTTTGCCCATATCAAAAAATATCGTGTACTTACGTATTTTTTCTTTTCTCTGCGAAACAAACAATGAAGATGTAAACACAGCGGTGCAAGGCGCTAGACACATAGAAAAGACGTAAGATGCAGGCTGGGCACTGACGGGGCACAGGTGGGGGCGCCGTCGCGACTTATGAAAACATAAAAAAGACAAGACACGGAAGGGACATATACAAACAATCCGTATCTATGGCAACACTGGCGACACGTGGGTCCCCCAACCCGCCCCCAACCCTTTTTCGTCTGCTCGCCCCGTCCGTTCTGGGTGTTCTATCATAGGACGCGGACGAATAAGCGTCGTGTCTGTGCCCTGTCCGTGCCCCGTCTTTCCTGTGTGTTCTGCATCGCGACGCTTCTATACATTTTGTATGAAAAAGACGCGGAGAAGACATATGTCTGCGCCCCGACCACGTCTTAGGCGCGGTTTATACTAAAGAAGCGTGTGGCGTATGGCGATGGCAAGTGGCGGTGACGCGGACATTTGTCACCTCGCTAAATTATATTGAAGTGGCGGAGGCGTGGAAAGAAAATCGATGTAGCGGCATTCTACAGTTGGGATTCTTCATGATTCTGTACATGCATAAACGTGCTCCTGGTGCGACAACTAGCTTGCGACTGGCGCTAGCCATGCGCTGCCGGTGGCGCGCCACTTGGTGGCGGTGGCGAGGGGCGTTCGTCGCCTGGTGGCGCGCGCGGGATTCTCGTTACGGCAAATACGACGCTATTCTACGTGATATTAAGGTGTACATTGTGTTTTTGTGACTACACGCTTCCGCCATACGTCTGCGCCACGCCACTTTTCTCTGTCTTTTCAGTGTGTCCGGCGCTTAAACGAGGACATGTATGTATTAAGAGTAAATACACGTATAGTAGGAATTTAGATTTATTTATAACCTAAACGGTTTGACGTATTCTGAAGTATGAGGTATCGTTAAA
This sequence comes from Acrobasis suavella, assembly GCA_943193695.1. Taxonomy (NCBI): domain Eukaryota; kingdom Metazoa; phylum Arthropoda; class Insecta; order Lepidoptera; family Pyralidae; genus Acrobasis; species Acrobasis suavella. The sequence continues at coordinate 9,998,062 of OW971954.1, forward strand.
GTTATTTCGATCGCAAGAATTTCAAAATTAGTACATTTTACACATACTAAAATTAACTGCGATGCGAATAGTATCTGAAACTTTTTTCCCTTTGTGTTTATTTACGGAGTAAACATAAAATGTCTAAAGACAAAGCTTGTCTGAAAAGACAGAGCTTGAAGAAATATTTAAGAAAGGTTTTCAAAATTTTATTTTGCTTTCCATAATGTACAAACTCGGATCAGCTGATCAGTCATGTAGCGGAGGCCGACATTAAGTTTTCTTTCGATACAAGTTCTTTGGGAAAACTTATTTAGTTTCATGGACTGAATTTACCCTTAAAATAGCTTCAGTTCCTACCTATGTGTTGTTGCAGCTTTTAATGACTGTATTTTTGCATTTGGTCGACAAAATTATAAAAATCATACCAAACAAATAAAAATTTAAAACTTTCTCTGCTAACGGTACACGTCAAGGAAATACGAGATTGCATTGTAATGGTAATTAAAGTGCGCTTTTTTTTTAATGAAAATCGTTAAAATTCAGCTGATTTGTGTACGTAATAATGAGGTGTAATAAACACGAGCGAAGCGAGCGAGGTTCTCTTAGTATATTTGGACTGTCTATTAGATCTTTGATCGGAATGTCATCAAAATAAATTGTCGATCCGATCCGAAAAATATTCGTGTCGAAAAATAAATATATAAAGAAAAGTTTATTTAAGGGTTCCATACCCAAAAGGTAAAAACGGGACGTTATTACTAAGACACAATTTATTTTTCATCTATTAAACATTATTGTTTTTTTTTTTTAGTATGTAATTAAACTTATTTTCCTTTCGAAAAAAGTATTTACTTACTGCAATGAAGAACCAAACTCGATAGTATTAATTAGATTAAAATAATCGCCCAGTGCAAATCGGTCTCGCGCACAAAGGGTTCCGTGCCATTATCTATCAAAATCACGTTTGCTGTAGGGAGCCCCACTTAAATATTTATTTTATTCTGTTTTTAGTATTTGTTGTTATAGCGGCAACAGAAATACATCTTCTTTTTACCTGCATGATAGCCCTTGACATACTTTAACCTTTTTTTTTCGTTGTCAATTTATTAAACTTTTAAATCTTATATTATAATCTTAAAATTTAAAAATGTATTTAACGAGTACATATACTAATATTGTTAAATTCTATTCAATGTTTGCATCGCCACACCCAAAATGGGTACATGTATTACTGCACTTATATTTTACCACCTTAAGCAACATGTTAGCGAATAATAAATGAGTAAATGAGTAATGAGTATCATCTGTGAAAACTTCAATTGTCTAGCTCACGGTTCATGAGATATAGCCTGGTGACAGACAGACAGACGGAAGGAGGATAGCTGAGTCTTAGCAAGTACTTATTCTGTGGTCTTAGTAATAGGGTCCCGTTTTTACCCTTTGGGTACGGAACCCTAAAAATATTTGGTGGAGCCATCTTTTCAGGCGCACTTTGTTGTTAGTTTATACCATCTTGTAAAATCGCGAAAAAGAAAATTATAATTTTGTTTTGCTAACCGTATGCACCGTGTAACGGCCATTTCCGATGCACGGATTGTCTAACTTGCACACGCTACAAGATTTCACAAATTATCGAAAAAAAGAATCGATATTTTCATACAAAAGTGTTCGGCCGGCCAAGTAATTTGTATGAAAATGTCGATTCTTTTCTTCGAGTTTCAAGCATTGGTCCCATAGGAAAAGTTGTTCATATTGACGGTCTGAGTTGCTTCTACAAGGATCGGACAGAGTTTTTGTTACATATTGTATAAATACACGTTGTACACTGGAAACCTTCGTGGTTAAACATGTTCTTTTTAACCGATTTCCAAAAATGTGGAGGTTATCAATTCGTCGGAATCTTTATGTATGTTTAACGATTATTCGAAGATTCCTCGACCAATTTAGAAAGTTCTTTTCTTGTTTGAAGGGGTAAACTTGTCAGGTGGTCCCATGGAAATTTTATAAAAATCGATTGCGTAGTTTGGAGGTAAAGTTGGTACTTAGTTACGAAAAAAATATTTTTTTTCAAAACTAGTGACCGATTTCACCTGTAATTCTTTTATAAAATCCTTTATTATAAGGGGCCACTCGAAAGATATTGAATAAAAAAAAAATAAAGTCATAATTTTGCGCCAAAAGTCAATCAATTAGTTTTTATTTTCGACTAGGTGCGCCCCGCGGTGTTACCCGAAGTATGTATAAAAAGTAATCTATGTGTTAATCCAGGGTGTTAGCTTCTTGCATACCAAATTTTATCAAAATTGGTCCAGCCGTTTGCGCGTGAAGAAGTAACAAACATACACACTCACATACTGTGACCTTTATAATATTAGTATGATATACCTAGTGTCAATGTTACAATCCGCTATTTTCCAACAAGTCAAATCAGATCCTTTTTTCTAAACGTCAAAAAAACTTTTTCTATGGGACTTGTATGCGAGTCGGACTCCCGCACGGGTTCCATATTTGTATAGCTGTAAATTGCGACTTCGTCCGCGTAGAAGTCTAGAAAATGTTTCTTATATGATTTTTATTTATTTATTTTTTACGTTATTAATTTTGTTATAATACAGGTAGATGACGTCATAGTTTTCAAACAGCGCTCTTATCAGTTTTTCTGCAAGACATAATTCAAAACTACGTTTGGCGTAATGGTCAAACACGCTAATCCGCCAGTCTGGTTCTGAGTGCGATCCCCAGCCAGGGCAAGTTGGGAAATAGCCTTTTTCTAATTTTCCTGGGCCTTGGGTGTTTATCTATATATGTATTTTTCATAAAATATAATATCGTTGGGTTAGTATCCCATAACACAAGTTTAAGCTTACTTTGGGGCTATCTGTGTGATTTGTCCCTATATATATATTTACGTTAAGTGACATTATTTTGACATTAAGACAAGTGACATTATTTTGCGACTTATTTTCTTATCAGCACAAAATAACTTATTTATTTTTAACCTAGGAAAATACCCAATTCAGGCGAATCTAATGAAACCTCTCAAGTTGGTTAATCTGCAGAGCGTGCCAAAGAAATATAGATACTAAAATACATAACTACATACACTCGAAAAACATAACCCTCTTATATTGATGCAGTCGGGTAAGAAACGGCCCATTCTATTCATTCAATTTAATCAGTTAATTTATTGCACTCCTATTATACACATAACATACTATATGCATAATACGTTTTGGCACATTCGAAATTCAATTCAATTCGAAATTTTATTTTATTCTTCTTCGAAAATTGTCCTTGCCAGTAAAAAATAACCGGCCAAGTGCGAATCGGTCTCGCGCACCAAGGATTCCGTACCATTATCTATAAAAATCACGTTTGTTATATGGGGGCCGCCCCCTTAAATATTTATTTTATTTTGTTCTTAGTATTTGTTGTTATAGCGACAACAGAAATACATCATCTGTGAAAAGTTCGACTGTCTAGCTATCACGGTTCATGAGATACAGCCTGGTGACAGACAGACGGACGGACAGCGGAGTCTTAGGTCCCGTTTTTACCCGTTGAGTACGGAACTGTTGATTTATATTAATTTATTTGCAAAAATAAATCTTTATTTTTGTACTATGGCTGGCAATACTTTTGGTGCTGGCAACCCCCACTTATGTCATCTCTCTTCTCTATACTGTGTGCTGGGTGTCACACATATTTACTCCCAGGAGTTCCAAGTAAAATGTTAAAACAATATAATTTCATACTTCACCTGACAAATAGTATTTAAATTTAGCCCATATCGAACAGGTATTCCAAAACCTTAAAATATTTCAGGTCTATGGTCGTTACTTCAATTTTTGGTTTCTTTTTTTCCAGTTGGTGGGCACGCCATGCGGCCAGCACGGCCAATACACGTTCTACAAGGCGCTGCGACTGTGCGGCTCCATGGAGAAGATAATCGCTATCGGCGATTTCTTCTTCGTCAGAATCTGGCAGGACTCTGAGCTGGTCTCTATTGGTGAGTCACCATCATCATTATCAGTGCAGTAGCGTTGCCATAAAATCGATAGTTTTACAATCGACAGTTTAGTAAGAAAAATGTCTAACTAAAATGGTTCATTCTTTGTTTTTTTTTCTCAAGCTATAAGCGTACAGACAGACAGAAATAGACACGTCAGTTATATTAAACGTATTTAGTGGTTATTTCGAAAATTGGCACACGTTTACGTGGACGCTTTGTGTTTTTGCTTATTCATAGTCAAGTAATGCATGCCAAGTTTCAGCACGTCGAATATTTGTCATTCATCATTTCAACCGAGAAGCATGGCCGCCGGCAGCAGGGTGCAAGGGGTACACTTGCACCCGCAGTCAGGAAAGAAAATAGTGTCGATCCCCGTGCCCTATTACGCGAATTTTTAAAGCTACACATAATAATTTTTCACAATTTTTCAAGAAAAATTATAATACGTATACTAATAATATAATACATATACGTATTTTGAATAATTATAATACGTACATAAAATGAAAAAACCGTCTTGACCCCCAAACTACACAACCGATTTTGATAAAATTCATGGGACCACCTGGAAAGTATACCCTTATAAACAAAAAAATAATTTTTCGTATCAATCCAGGCGTCTTTGAATAATCGATGAACATACATGAAAAATAAAAATAAAGGATCGCGACGAATTGATAGCCTCCTCCTTTTTTGGAAGTCGGTTAAAAAATAAAATCTGTCTTCACCCCCAAACTTCACAACCGATTTTGATAAATATGGGGATCAGCAGTTTTGTATGGTTAAATCCATAAGTCTATGGGGAAACCGATTTTTGGGGTTCCGTACATAAAATGAAAAAACGGAGCCTATAAAGGATCACTCGTGCTGTCTGTCTGTCGTCCGTCTGTAACAGCCAATTTAATTCGAATCTACTGCACCAAATTAGGTGATTTGGTAGGATGGTGTAATCCAATGACACAAACACAGATGTGCAAAGTAATTTTTTTTTTTAAATAAGTTTAATTTTTAGAGTTCCGTAATAAACGAGGAACCCTTATGGTTTCGCCATGTCTGTCTGTCTGTCCATTCGCGGTTTTACTCAGTGACTATAAGTACTAGAAAGCTGTAATTTGGTATAGGTTTGTATATTAAGCCAAAAAAGTGGGAAAATATTTTTTTTACTCGACTAACCAATCATTTAGGGTATCGTTAAATACGTCTTTCAAAAATATTATAAGCTTGTAAACACTGTTTTCCGATTTAGGGGTCCGTTTCTGAAATATTTGGTTTTAAAGTAATTTTTTTTGTTAGTCAAGTGTGTCCCCCCCCCCTCTATCAGCTAAATTCGGTTAATATGGACACGTGAAAAAATTCACAGCTATAGTATATATAACGAAATTTAAAGGAAAACTATCAGAGCTAAGTATGTGTTTTAGGATTTTTTTTAATTGGGGAAAGGTAAGGGAAACAGGCGGAACAAAGTTCGCCGGGTCTGCTAAACCTTTAAATCTCTACACTATAATAAAGATTGTTATACTTAATAAGTATTCAAACATATTAATTAATCTTATAACAAAATTAATAACGTGAAAAGCCAATTAAAAATCCCATTACAACTATTTTCGACTTCTACGCGGACGACGTCGCGGGTTAAAGCTAGTGAAATAAATAAAGTGAAAAAAATATATAAAATACTAGCCGATGCCCGCGGCGTTGCCCGCGTGGAATATTTTTGACAGTCCCACAGGAGCCTCACATTTTCCCGGGATAAAAAGTATCCTATTTGTTAACCCAGGTAATAAGCTATCTACATGCCAAGTTTCATTCCGATCCGTACAGCTGTTTTCGCGTAAAAGAGTAACAAACATCTATCCGCACATACAATAATAAAATAGTAATATTAGTAAGATGTTACTCAGATTTTGGAGACAAAATAGTATACATTACTGCAGAGGACGGGAAGTATGGCGTTGCGGGACGAGTAGTTTTTAAGGCCGACAATAATTACGAGTCCGGCAATGCCATTCCCGCCGAGGCATGTATAGTGCTTTTCTTAATAAATGTGAGGAAATCATTAAAGAAACAACCAGAAATATGCAAATATTTACCGAAAGCAATTAATGTTTACTGCAAAGAGTATTTTCGTGCTTTGAAAGAAAATAAACTGCTTTCCCGCGTTTTTTAGTACAAAGGAAACAGTCCATACGGCCCGGTCATATTTTACGCAAAAAACGTAATACCGTAGATTTTTTTTCTATCGCAACGAAATTTAAGCATATTTTCGTGTGATTTTATAACAACATAATTTTAATAAAATCGTGGTCATTAGAATATAAATAACAATAAATATTGATCGAAGAGTGCATTTTTAATTATGTATTAGCAATTGGCTGTATGACAAGTCATGGAATTAAACGCTTAATGTCTTTGCTAAATGTAAAAACAAGAATTGTCATCTGAAACGTCAATGTCACTGTCTTGTCATTCTGAATACACTTTATTCGTCTTATTGTTTTGAGCAGCGCGAGCGGCCAGCAATGAATTTTCATACTACTTTCCTGGCCTAGTCCAGCAAAGTAATGTACGAGCCAAGAATTACAAACTTCGTGTCTCCTATTTACTACAATAATGCCTACATTTCCGAGCATGTTTGAGAAAATTATATATTCATATAACTTATTTGACATGTGTGTATACGCCCCAAGCGTTAGTTACAAAATTAAAATTAACATAAGAAAAGTGACGTGACAGCCATGCAGCGTACGGTAAAATGTTGTCTCTCTCAGGGCATAAAAGGCACGTTATTTGAAAATATATATGTAATGGGTACTTTCCTGGTTCAAAAATAAATTATTTGGCACTGTTAAGGGGCTACCTGAATTTTCCGGGGTCCAGTGCTGCCCCCATTTGAGTTAAATCATTTAAAAGGAAACCGAGACATAATATAGAATTTTGTCTTAACTAGGCTCTAGATAACCCTTCAAACTATTTTATGAACTACTGTTTACAGTTTCAATTGAGAACGTGAAGCTTTTCTACGCACATACGCCAATAGTGTCCGTTTTTCGCAATTGTGCGTACAAAATCTTCACATTGTCACTTTAAAGTGTAAACAGTAGTTCATAATATAGTTTGGAGGATTATCTAGGGCCTAGGGTCTGATCAAGATAAAATTTCAAATGATCCGTTTAAAATTATTTAATACAAATGGGGGCAGCACTGGACCCCTGAAAATTCAGGTAGCCCCTTAAGAAAATAAAGCGTCATACGATACGTCGCCGACACTACGTGTATTAGGATAGGAATTATATATTATGTATGTTAGTAATAAGGTATTTATAATATGGGCCTCTGGCATTGTACAAATTTGTAAGTACAATGCTATTACCTGAAATAAATGAATTATTATATATTATATATAAAATAATGTCACTTGTCATGACCTTATCCATTGTCAATGTGATTTTAGATTCATTATGACAGAAAAACTGATTTTAAAAGCGCTATTTGACTCCAAGCAACTATGACGTCATTAGTCTATATTTCATAAAAATCCCAAAGAAAACATTTGTTTTGCCAAAAGGAAATAACTATTCAAGTGTGCGTTGGACTCGAGCACGAAGGGTTCCGTACCATTATCTACGATTTTTTTTGTATGGGAGCCCCACTTAAATATTTATTTTATTCTGTTTTTAACCTTCTTCCTAAAACTAGGAGATTATCAATCCGCCGCGATCATTGTTTTAAGACGAAGTGGTAGCTCAAGTGGCGTCAATGAGGGCGTCATTTGAAATAAATTGTTTAAAACTAAATAAGGTTTACAATTTTAAAACTAGACGGACTACCAATATTACTTTCAAAGTAATATTGGTAGTCCGTCTAGTTTTAAAATTGTTTTTCGCCAAAAGTGGCCACTTTTGGCGAAAAACTGTTTTAAAACTAGACGGACTATTAGTAATAATTTCAAAGGTTACTCATAAAATAGTTTAAAGGTCTTTCTAGACATTTATACAATTATCACCTTATTTAGTTTTAAACAATTTATTTCAAATGACGGCGCCACTTTAGCTACCACTTCGTCTTAATGTATTTTCACAGATTATTCGAAGACGGCTGAACCGATTTGGAAAATTGTTTTTTTGTTTAGGGTATACTTTATATTTTATTATCCAATACAGCTCGTTATTACAGGCTTAACCTATACAACACAGCTATTGAATATTTAACAAACGAGGTTCATGTATAAATGCCTCATTTGTGAATTTACCCAACAACATGACAGGTGGTCCCATAAAAAATTTATAAATTTAGTGGTAAAGTCGGTTTTTAGTTAAGAAAAATTATTGGTATTTGTTGTTATAGTGGGAACAGAAATACATCATCTGTGACAATTTCAACTGTCTATTGATACAGCCTGGTAAAAGACAGAGAGACGGACAGCGGAGTCTTAGTAACAGGGTCCCGTATACGGAATCCTAAACACAATCTGATTTGGGTTGTTGGAAAATAGCGAATTGCCGTCTGCTTGACGTCATTTCTGACTTTCTTGGATTCACTCGACATAATGATGAAGGTTTACCCAAAAATATTCTGACGTTCCTCCCGTTTCCAGGCGAGCTCCAGCTGCTCTGGACGGACCGGGTCTCCGACCAGACCCTCGTCAGTCTGCGGCTCTACTTTCTGCCGGAGAACACGCCGGACGGCCGCGGGATGCACGGCGAGGTAAGTGTAGTCATCATCATCATTTTAACCGCATCACGTCCACTGCTGGACATATGCCTCTCCCAAGGATTTCAAAAATGACCGATCTACAGCGGCCTGCATCCAGCGTTTCAGCGGTCAGTACGTTGTCTGACCACCTTGTATGGGTGTCCATTCGAAACTCTTGTAGCCGTGTCACTTCAACGAGCTAATCCGCTGGGCTATGTCAGTGACTTTTGTTCACCTACAAATTTCCTCATTTCTGATCCGATCGCTGATCCGATCGAATGGCAATATCCGTGCGCTCGCCCTATCGGGCCGCGGTTCCCATCAACTGCGTGCCTCGTACCACGCAAAGGGCGAAAGCGGGAGGCAATCCACGGTCGCCATACAGTTTGCGATAATTAAGCGATGTTCGCTAGTCTGAGACGAATTATATTATTTATCAACTCTCGGCGAACAGAATTTAGCTACGTGTACGTATGTTGTGTCACTTTTGGAGTAATAAAAGTATAAAGTAACCGAGAACATAAGTAAGAAGTTTAAACAATTTGGATTTATTACTCAATTGTATATACATCATATACAATATCCTTTTTAATTAAGTACAAATTTTTTAAGGGATGATTCAGTCTATCATTTTGAACAACTTTTCCCAATAAATGTTTATTAAAATACGCAATTCTTTTTACATTTTTCATACTAACTATATCACATGACTACTTCGATTTGTATGAGAACCTAAAATTTTTTTTCGTTTTTCTATATACATTTATTGGGAAAAGTTGTTCATAATGATAGACTGAATCGCCCCTTAAAATATTTGTACTTAATTAAAAAGGACATTGTATATACAACGTAATAAATCGAACCACAGGCTGTACTTGATCACTACAGTATAATTATAATAAAATTACAGTCAAAAACAAAAAAAAAAGAATTTGACATTCTCATACAAATTGAACGCGCGGCTGCACACTTTCATTTGGAAAAGCCTTTTTTTTTCATGTTATTTTAGTTTAATTATACTTCAGTGATCTAGTATGGTCTGTGGTTTGATTTATTACGTTTATGTCCCACGTTGTATATAGTATACATATATAATTTCTGTAAAGTTTTTTAATTTAATAATTACATCCTAATTTATTCCTTTCGATGTTGTCTAATTAAATTTGCACCCCATCTACCATTTTTTCTGCTACGTCCCAAAGGTCAGCTTGTAGACAATGCTTAGCATTATGATGTACCTTTTGTACTGTTTAAAATGTTTAGTGCAATAAATAAAATAAACAAGTAATTATTACAAAAACAAAAAACCCGACCCCGACTGCCGTTTTTTATCAATGTAACTCTCACAGCAAATACGAATCTAATGACACCTCTCTTGCTAAAATCCATCGAGCCGTTAAGGCTACAGAGCGTGCCAAACAATTATACACATACATACTCTCGAAAAACATAACCCTCCTTCTGGCGCAGTCGGGTAATAAAACAGTCGGACAGACATACAAGAGTATCGTTTCCCGAGCTGAAACGAAGACGCTACGCCCTCGCTCGGTCAACTAGGAAGAATTATCTCTAGAGCCGGCCAAGAGTGAGTCTGTGAAGTGATTCAAACTGTCGGACGTGTGTTATTTAGTTTGTTAGTTCGGAATGATGGCAGTCTTAAAAGATGAGCCAATTTCTATTTGAGCAATCTTTTCTATAATTACAGGTTGATTTTTCACACCCTAGCTATTTGAAATTTTGGGATTAGACCACTAATAGAGCACAAAACCGTAAAATTTTTTTTTTAATAAAAATTTTTTTTTGAAAATATCTTCCGTGTCTCTCATAAATAGGCATGATTACTGGAAAAATATTTTTGGTCCATTGGTAACATATTTAGTATAAGTATTTTTTCTTTTCTCTGAGAATCAAAAATAACGATGATACAGCGCATTTTAATTTCGCATGACGTCATAGCTCAGTTAAATTTTTTTAGGTAGCGGTGACGTCATAAGCCCCCACTCTGGAACTTAAGTGCTCGGTATCTTTTTGATTTTTTACTTTTTTGATAAACTAAAAAATATAGGTCCATTGTTTTAGGATAATTTAAAAGACGGACAAATAAGAAGAAAACTTCTGACTCTGTGATCACCCCTATTATTTCGCTTAAAGAGTACTTCCTTAAATATAGCTCGGAAATTCATAATCAGCCCCTTCTTTCATAGACCTCAGATTAAAAAAGAAACATCAATTTTGCGACGGAATAAAATCAAAATGCATTTCCAATTTACAACGCCATTCAAGCGCTCCGTAAGCAAAAAAATGACACTGGCATAATGAGATACGTGTAAGTACAAAAACGAAAAAAAAAAATCGAACACCGTTAACATTCAAAACTATTCTCGAATCTAATCTATTAACAAAATCATTTAAAACGTTCCGCGGAAACCTCAAAAATTGAGAGCGCGTGCTGTCCCGCTCTCGCACGGTGCAGGTGGATGCGCTGTCTCCTTCTAATCCCTATTTGGTAACGCCAACTATTTCATGGATGGAATTACGACCGGCGTGTCGCGTCAATTCATAGGAGACTAGCGATTTGAGGTAACCCTAAAAACACATACGCACAAATTAAAAGTTCTCTCATTTACATCCCACTTGGCCCAAGCAAAACCTAGCAAAGTTTATAAGCAACAAGTTATTATTACAAAAAATATATTTAAAAAAAAAATAACTTAAAAGTCCAATGTGCTTCGTAAGACGAATTAATCAAGCACAAATTCGATGGGGTTGCATTTCAGCTCAATCGGAAACCGGGAAGTGGGTCAAATCTAACTTGCAAGATTTGATTACAGGCAGACAGACAAAACGGTAGAGGTGAAACTAAATAAAAGCTTGTAGTAAAAACTTTTGTCAGTGTCTCATACAGTACTTACATTATTCTTAACGACTTTTCTTCAAGAAACATCGATCATTTTCCCCAAGGAACTGAAATACTGGCACTTAACGAAATATGCAAGTATTGTTTTTTGCTTTCGCTTTATTGGTATTTAAATTGGTGGTTTATCAATAATGTAAAAAAAATGTTTTGGAAAAGTAATATCAATCAACATTAAAGGCAAAAAATCCATCGATACGCAAAGAAGGAGAAGAGCACATAGATTATATTTAAATTATAATAAAGCAAATTATAAAACGTTCAAAAAGTTAAAGTTATTTTTGTCAATACGTTACCACAAAAAAAGTAAATTTCAAAAATGTTCTTGCACCACACACCAACGCCTATCTTCTGCGCATGCAAGCGAAACTGAACTTTATTACTGCGGCATAACCGTGCGATTCTCGTGCCACCGCACAAGTGTAATTTTGTTGAACGCTATGGGATTTTCGTAGCGCGCCGCTTTGAACTTGGTCCTTGGTCTTGTTTACTTGAATTTGGAATTACGATTTTAAAACTGTTTTTTTCCTTTTAGTTTAGTCTATATCTTAGTTTTAGTTTTCTATCTAATACTTTTGTGTTTAATAGAAAAATCTGTATGTTAGATCTTTTTAAACATGTTTGTGGTGATTTTAAATTTGGAATAGAAAAAACTAATATTTCTGCGTAGGTCGTTTGAAATTTTCATTTTATACTTTTTTTTATTTGTTTAATTGTCATTTTACGGGTCAATTATGGCTCTAGACTTATTTAATTGTTATTTTTATTTTGACTGATTTTCTCGCAAGGGTTTATGTTAGTTAGTAGTTAGGACTAACCTTGTTTAGATCGTCTGACCATAAGGAAGTGGGTGTCCTGCGCTCTGACCTTCTATTATTTTAATGATAAATAATAATAATAATAATAACAAGTACCAAGACGGTGCAGTTGTCCATACAATACATTCACTGCGACGCGCCATGTGACGACTCTAGAACAAAGAAAGACGTGGACTCAACGTTTTTATATTAGTTTTGTTTTATATAATGTTTATCTGTTTTGTAACGATTTTAAGTTAGGACAGTAATTACTAAATATACTAGTGGTTCTGTAATAACAGTCCTCGCGAGACTTTACAACCACAAAATAACTGATATTTTACCATTTCCATGGCTTAGCAAAGACCACTGGCCATTTAAGAGTTTTAAAACTAACCTACCAGTGAAAACACTAAATAAACTTATAATCCTGAAATAAAATAAAAAAAAAATTATTCGCAGTATCATGCTTTAATAAAAAAGTCAAAAATATTTTTCATATTTCGATATATGTTCCTTGGGGAAAGTTGTTCAATTTCACTCCCTCTCCCACTTCACGTACCTACTTCAACTTCTTTCATTTCAATTTGTTTAACTTTTTTACTACATATAAAAGCCAGGGTCTTTTTAAAAGAGATGCACTCAATGTTTTTTTTTTGTAGAGGTAAAGAAGTAGTTCGTGTCTCATTATATATTACAACTATTGCGGAAAAAGTGAGTACTTTTAATTTTTTTTTGTAATATATATTTTGATATAATGTTCCGGTATGATTGTTTAACATTCATAAACATATCAAAATATGTATTACAAAAAAAACTTACTTTTTTCGCAATAGTTACAGTTTTACTACCATTTAGACGACTATTGAGGGAAATGGTTCCATTTCCCTCAAATTCAGGGTTTTTTACCGATTTATCAATATCGAGGTTATCAATTTGTCGGCATCTTTTTTTCATATGTAACATACATTCAAAAAAAGATCACCAATTACTCGAAGATGCCAGGACCGACCGAAAAATTATTATAGTCTCCATATCGAAATAAAATACTAAAAATAAGTGTGATACTGCTCACAAAAACGCCACAGTACAGAAAATTCCACGTATTTTTACCTAACTGACCTGGAACTCGGTTTGACGACACCCGAGCTATTTGTTTATCTTATCTGTAGTTCACTGAGTACATACTGATAGCGCGGGTAACGTCGGGCGGACAAATGTTACAGGTATCAAATAGAAATACATACCAGATTATTTGCCAGGCAAATTAAAAAAACCCCCGACTTTCAACCGTTCCTCCACTTTGAACTGCTGAACCGATTTTCAACAAACATAGATCAGAACTACCGAAAGGAAAAAACTGTATCGAAATCGGCCCATTCGTTCGAGAGCTACGATGACACAGACATACATTGGCATCAAACTTATAACAACCCTCTTTTTGCGTCAGGGGTTAAAAAAACTCAGTATCCTGTATTGCAGAACGCTTCGGCAGTAAACCACAAAATTCTAAATTAATGTTGTTTGTTTTAGATCAATTTTGTTTAAATAACATAAAATGAAAATAGAAATGGTGATTAAATTATCCTGTAAATATGTATAACGTTTTGGGCATACCGCGAGGCAATGACCTGCAAACATTTTTTTATATATAAATTTTTATTATTATTTTTTATCTTAAAAATTATTATTTTATTCATTTGATCCGTAGATTACGTAGTTATTTTTGTATAACAAGCTGGTGCCTGCGACTTTGAATAAGTTAAATTATAACTACATTGCCTTGCAGTAAACTTAGTTGTAAGTAAATGATTTGACGTCAACAACTAACTATTAAGAAATGTAAAGAAAAAAGAAATGACAATTATCAAGTGATATAAATATCCAAAGATAAATAAATGATTTGACTTTGACTTTGACACAGATTTTAATGAAACTAAGCTCTAAAATTTGCTCCAAGTTGGACTCAATCTATGTGTGTTAATTTATCACTTCAGACGGAACACTTTATATGCATTATTATGACAAAATCGTTTTATAAACTACACTAAGAAACATGTTTATAGTGTCCTCCTCGCCCTCGCCTGTACTGTACCGATCATAATAATAATACTTGAAACGACTTCCACAAGTCTACAGCCGTGATGTCCGCATGATATGTGATTCTTTTCACAAATGTCGAATTGAGGTTAAAGACCAATCACTGTCATTTTATGACGTGGTGATCAGACGATGACGTCATCATATGCAAAAGATTACGAATATACAAATAGTGTTATATGCAATTCGTTTTCAACACAGGTGTTTATATCATGTGATTTTGACAATACTGATCTTCTTGTCGATTGTGTGTTGTTATTGCTAACACAGGTGTCAGATTTTTCGAGTTGCCTAAAATGCATCTGATGTAGGCCAGGTGGTAGTTGAAGATGACCGTACACGAGTACAAACTCTGAGGTACAAGTGAGGCTACTAAACTTAGTAAGTAAATGATCTGACGACACCAACTATTATGAAATCAAAAGAGAAATCGAGAATTATCCAGTGATACAAAAATAAATAAACGATTTTTGACCTTTTTTTCCTTCTGAGGACCGATCTCGTGCCTCACAGAAGCGATTGGCAGAAATAAATTACAATACTTACTGATTAAAAAAAAAAGTATAAGTAGTATTGTTATTATTGTTTAGTGTTTATTACATATTGATAACATTTTGTTACAGGTCCATATTATAAAACTAAGAAACATACATCACATAAGTACACATAAGATTAGGAATAATTGTAAATAATAAATTATAATTATAAAAAAGCACTATTTGCTTTACACCCTAACTTAACTTTTTAAATAAGGAAATCTCTGGTTTTTTTATACAAAATTAGACAAAATATACATATAAACACTATTACTTCCTAATGGGGCAGTAGAGAGTCTTGCGGCTCTGGGTAGACCGAATCCAAAGCTGCAAGACCCAAAGGCCACTTTTAGTATGATGATGGGCTGGAAGGTAGAAAAAATAAATCACAATAGTGATGGGATGCTAGCTGCATCGCCATAAATCGCATGTTATTCTGTGGTATATAATTTTTTTTACTATACGTATCAGAATTAAAAAAAAACAAATTACTTACGACTACAATCAACACAAAAAATTAAATGTACCTAGGTCAAAGCAGGCGAAACGTAAACAGAGTATAGTTCGTGCCTTGTTTGCAAGGCAATAGATGAAACAACTGGATATTTTGAAGGCCTTAATTTTAAAAAAGTAGGTATATACAATATGTAACAAAAACCCTGTCCGATCCTTGTAGGAGCAACTCAGACCGTCAATATGAACAACTTTTCCTATGGGACCAATGCTTGAAACTCAAAAAAAATTCGACATTTTCATACAAAAGTGTTTGGCTGGCGCGGCAATTTGTATGAAAATGTCGATTTTTCTTCGACTTTCAAGCATTAGTCCCATAGGAAAAGTTGTTCATATTGACGGTCCGATTTGCTCCCACAAGGATTGGACAGGGTTTTTGTTACGTATTGTATATCGGCAATAGAAATATCGCCTCTGTATCGCCGATATATCGGTACCGGTACCCCAATATTTTCGCCCATTCCCTTGATCGCCTTTTACGATCTATGCGGGAAGGAAAGCAGCTGGCACATTCGATGTTTTTTTCTTTTCTCCCGGAGCAGCATGGAATTTAGACAAAGGATATTATTAGTAAGCCGGGCACGGCTCCACAGTTTTTCAGTTTACCAATTATTTACCGGCGAAGCGGCGCCCGTGCAGGGCTGCCAACGCGGAGTTTTTTAATGGTGCCAACATTTGAATATAATATTGTTTGTCCCCGTGATTGGTGTTTCATTATATTAATGTTTTTGGTGGTCCTATATGTACATTATGGTCGGTGTATGAATAAAATGAAATTTAAATTTTTGTCTGTCTATTCGTGCGTTACTCGGTAACTGCTTTTTTGTTACGTTCAAGTTTTATTGCCATAGACCACGCGAAGGATATTTTTTATTAACTAGTGGTTTCATTTGAATTAATTTTTCATTTTGTCATGAAGTAATAGCAAATTTTAAGGCTGCCTTTTGACTTCTGTTAATAATTCTTTTTGGTTATGGTTTATATAATATTGCAATCAATTGTGTTATAAAATATGTACTTGATTTAAGGGTTCCGTACCCAAAGCGTAAAATCGGGACCCTATTACTAAGACTAAACTGTCCGTCTGTCTGTCAGTCTCTGTACAGTTGAAATTTTGATATATTTCTATTGCCGCTATAACAACAAATGCTAAAAACAGAATTGAGTGGGGCTCCCATACAACATACGTGATTTTTATTTTAGATAATGGTACGGAACACTTCGTCGTCCGGCTTTATTATTTACATGTTGCCCTATTACGGTAAAAGAAGTGTCAGTGTAAATTATACGGCCATTTTGCTCAATTTTCTATAAAAAAGGCAGAGTCGGTTGGACACACTAGTTAATTTACCAAGTACATGCTCGTAGTGATGTCATTTAGTAATAATAACATAGCATTGTACATGTATGTATGTATATGTATAATTGTATGTGTGTGCGAGTAAGACAAGGTTGTCAGTCCGTTTATGTGTTATTTATAACAGTTGTTGGTTTGTATAAAATCTACTTATGAATTGTGTTTTTGAATATTAAATAAATTTAATTTACCTAAATAAACTGAATAAAATGAGTGCAATAAAAATATAAAATACCAATATGAATTTCGAGGGAAATTATTTAATTTAGTATCATATATTTTTTTTTAGTTTTTTTTTGTTTTTACAAAAAAAAATATAAGTAATAATTGTTATTTTTTAATTTTTTGTTTTATTGTGTAACAATTAAATAAATATGTTTGTTTAACTTTTTAATATTTTTAACAATCAAATGAATACTGACTCAAATTGAAAATATGTAATTAATTCGCAGTTAATAGATATTAGAGGTCCCTTAGAGGTCCAGAAATAATGTCCAATACTTACTAGTAAATACTTTAAAACCTACCTACATCAAATTTACATTATGCAGAAGAAAAACAAATATTGAATATGTATACGATTGATTAAAATGAATACAATTATATTTTAGAGTTGAATATTGTATATTTGAAGTAACGTTTTTCACAACATTTCCACTCATCTGGCTTCAAATCGATCTAGCGCTAGTAGAAAGTTACTTCCACATCGCTTTCAGATATGGAAAACCAGTAGGTCTTATACCCGTGATACTTTTCAGGTCAACTTGAGTAATTAAAAAGTAAGTATTACACATACCTGTAATAAATCGAACCACGGGCTGTACTAGATCACTATAGTATAATGAAATTAAAATAACAGTCAAGAAGAAAAAAATATTGCATTTCCATCCAAAAGTGTGCAGGAACGCAATTTGGCAATTTGTATTTTTTTTTTGACTGTAATTTATATTTCTTTATACTATAGTGATCTAGTAGAGCCCGTGGTTTGATTTATTACGGGTATGTCTGTTCACGTTGTAAATGTTTTAAATTTTTTTTTCCATTAATACACAAAACTAAAACTTACTTAAATATATCTTTTTAAAATTATCATAAAAAAAGAGCTATATGTGCAAAATTGGGACACAAAGCACATTGACGACCTCCGTGGCGTAGTGGTCACCATGCTAGTCCGCCACCCAGAGGTCCCGGGTTCGATCCCCGGTCAGGGCAAGTTGGAAAATGGCCTTTTTCAAATTGTCCTGGGTCTTGGATGTTTATCTATATATGCATTTGTTATAAAATATAGTATCGTAGAGTTAGTATCCCATAACACAAGTCTCGAACTTACTTTGGGGCTAGCTCAATCAGTGTGATTTGTCCCTATTAAAAAAAAAAACAATACAAAAGCAGGCCATTTTTTTTCATCATTCTATTAATTGTTTTAAAATAGCAAAGCTTTAATATCTATTTTGAATTAGAAAATTAACGTCAGTATTCTAAGCCCTAAAAATGTGTAAAACCAATAAATAACTTCACAATTAGGTTTACGCTTCTGCTTTGTATGCAAAACCTTGACACGGATACATACTTCTCGGTATTATATTGAAAAGCAAAAAAGTAGCGTCTGAGGTACAGTCGGCAGCTAAATTAAGATGTCTCTTGTACGTCATTAAGAAATTATACAATATATAACAAAAACCCTGTCCGGTCCTTGCAGCAGCAACTCAGAGCGTCAATGTGAACAACTTTTCCTATGGGACCAATGCTTGAAACTCTGAGAAAAAATCGTCATTTTATACAAAACCGGCCGAACACTTTTGTATGAAAATGTCGCTATTTTTTTCGAGTTATTAGCATTGGTCCCATAAGAAAAGTTGTTCATATTGACTGTCTGAGTTGCTCCTACAAGGATCGGACAGGGTTTTTGTTACATATTGTATACTAATGATTATGTTTGTGCATAATTATTGGTAATTTCTAACCCAGTATTTATTTATAAAAAGTCTGCCGTCTTATATACGTCAAAAAGTGAATAATCTGCGAATTTAAATGAAAATGACAATAAATCAGCGCTTCTGAAATCGATAGCATTGTATTATATAGTGCAATTTTTATGAAAGAGGTGGTGTTTTTAACCGGCTGCCAAAAATGAGAAGGTTATCAATTCGTCGTGATCTTTTTTTTTCTTGTGTATGTTCACCGATTATTCAACGATTACTGGACCGATTTGAATGCTATTTTTGTTTGAAGGGCGTATACTTGTCAGGTGGTCCCATAAAATTTTTATCAAAATCGGTTGTGTAGTTTGGGAGTGAAGTCAGATTTTAGTTTTGAAAAACTATTTTTTTTTTGTTTTCTTCGCTTATTATTAGAATTATTATAGTGTATACATAATTTACGTAAGCTATTAAAGTACCAATAATGTCTTTATTTTGTTAAGTGATTAAACTATTTTATAAAAATGTTTAAGTTTTGAATAAATTCCATAAAAATGGAAAATAAAAATTGAATGTATTTTTATTAAATGAAATATTTAACTCGTAAATATTTATAAGTATGTTCGTAGAATTGTAATGGATAATTTGATTGATTAATTACATTATTCAAACATAGACTTATGTATTATTTGTTGAATTAAATAATTGATATTTACAATAGGTTATTAATACATTCAAATCACAGCTTGAAATGTAAAATTAATGACAATTTGGAGAACGATATATGAATTTAGGGACACGCAAGCGCATGCTTCCAAAAATAATGGTCAATGCCCTATATGTCCCATTCACACTTTTTTCTTTACTCTTATTGATAATGAAACTAACCAATGAAGCATAACATTTTAATAATAATATATAATTATTTATTATTATAAAATGTAAAATGTTATGCTTCTGTTAAAATGTTATACCTACTCGTAGTCCCGTATTGTATTTTGAGGATAAATGAATGATTTGATGATACTTTTATTTCACTATATTGACTACCTCCGTGGCGTAGTGGTCGCCATGCTAGTCCGCCACCCGGAGGTCCCGGGTTCGATCCCCGGTCAGGGCAAGTTGGAAAATGGCCTTTTTCAAATTGTCCTGGGTCTTGGATGTTTATCTATATATGTATTTGTTATAAAATATAGTATCGTTGAGTTAGTATCCCATAACACAAGTCTCGAAATTACTATGGGGCTAGCTCAATCAGTGTTATATGTCCCTATATATTTATTTATTTACTATAAATAAACGGTATTTCCGTTTCATCTAGATAAGTTATCAATCTAATACAATACAACCCTTAACTTTTGAATCATTTAAATATTAACTTGTTAAAATCTTAAAAACACAAAACAAGTACTTAACCGAATCCGTTACGTCATACAGACAGTTTCAAAGGATATTCAACCTTATGGCCCGTGAATAGAGTTCAAGGCTATTTTAATCATTGTACCCTAACGTAAACAGCTATTTTCGATTTTACGATTTGAGGAATAAAGTTGAAAATTGTGTGAAATGTTTCAGAAATTCGACTCACGATCGGTCTTATAGCATTACCAATGTGCTCGAAATTCCGTAATGACGTATGTCCAAAATTTATCTGTGGAATTTTGTCTCTATGTGGAAAGCAATACGGTTGAAAATTAAATGAAGTTGATCGCTCTTGTTGTAGGATTGTGTGCGCGGCCGTAAAATTAGATGTTTGTGTGTGCGTATATTAAAGGTTGCTCTGTATGCTGCGTGGTGTAGTGTTGTAGCTTGGATTGCGCCGGATTAAATTTTGCAGAACTCTATTATTTAAGAAAAACCTACACCAATAGCGCTCTACTCATACATTAAGCTTTTTAGAAAGAGCCAGTCAAGTATATAATTTGTTGTGTAATAATTATAGGATGAGAAATAACTATAACATTTTTATAACTTATTATTAACCATTTTATGGGCCCAGTAGCGGGACACATCGCTGGACGTCAGTATTTTAAAAAATAAAATTTAATTAATATTATCTTAATTACTTTTGATGATAAGGACTTTAAGCCATGTCATTTGAAAGAAAATGTGTATATATATATATATATATATATATATATATATATATATATATATATATATACACATTTTCTATACCTTTGTAAAAACATTGGAAATTCACTCAATATACATACTCATACATATTTCTAGCACAAATCTTCTATAATTATAATTTTTAATAACAAGCTGTAATACTACGGGTGTCCGTCTAACAACTTAATAATTCATAATGACCTTACCTAACACTTTATCTTCATTATGTATGCGTTTATTTATTAGCATCATTCTGCTTGAACTTTGACACACATTTAAAATAGTTACATATATTAAAACAAACTCACCGTAATTTGTAAGCAAATATAATATTTATTGTATTTTTGATAAATACATGTATGTGTATTTGTAAGTTTGTAAGACGATAATACAAAAGTCCCAATAAATTATTTAGACTAACTACTATTTCTAAAAAAGACTAGTCTTTCGTTTGTAAAAAAAAATAAAGATTGTAACATTAATTATTCTATATATGAATAAGATACACATTTACAAATTATAGATAATACTGATACAATTGTAATACTAGTACGCTCTTTTAAATTATGCAATCAAATATACACACTTGGAAAAAGTGGCAGTACGTCACCAATTACTTCATTAAACAAAATTTTAAATTACGCTCCGCTCTCATCTCGCAGAAGTTAAATATCTTACCGACGTAATTTCCCGAGCTGCAACGCTGCGGCAGTGCGCCGCATAAATATCAATATACAATCGAGGTAATTTCTCCTACTCTATACTAGCTTGACGCTCGGATCTGCTTATGTTTTTATTTTATTAATTTGGCGTAAAAATAAATTAATCTAAATATATATAACTCAAAGGTGACTGACTGACTGATATAGTGATCTATCAACGCACAGCCTAAACCACTGGACGGATCGGGCTGAAATTTGGCATGCAGGTAGATGTTATGACATAGGCATCCGCTAAGAAAGGATTTTGATCAATTCTACCCCCAAGGGGATAAAATAGGGGATGAAAGTTTGTATGAAACTTTGTCAATTTTAAACCGATCGGGCTGAGACTTTGCATGCATAAAGCTACTATGACGTAGGCATCCCCTAAAAGGATTTTTATAAATTACACGCCTACGCGAGCGAAGCCGCGGGCAAAAGCTAGTTGTATTATTAATTGTACATTTGGATCAACTTAAACACTTTTATTATTTTGTGTTTCGTTTAATGTTTTTTACATAAATACTTGCTAAAATAACTTTAAATGGTTTATTTGACTTAAATGTGCATATTATGCAATAATAGAATTAAAATATAAATGATTACACCAAGTAGTGAAAGTAATTAAAAAGGACATTCGGTTGGCCGTGCAGCATAGTGAAAAAAGCTGGCTGCGTTTAGCTCAATAAATAGCCTTGCTAGTTAAATACTAAAATATTTAATATCTCAGTGCGAGCATATTTCATTCCATATTATTCGAAGGTAGTGACATCTAGCGGTAAAGAAGTTTTTATTATAATTTTTTCTTAAATTCTAAAACATTCAATCCAACAAAAATAATAATACTTTTAAAATTAATGTTAACAATCCCACCATTTTTGTTGACATAGTGGTTATTATTACGTTTCTTATCAGCGCACACACATAAATCCTTATCATTGAGGCTAACGGTCGGCCTACTAATAAAAGTTTAAAAGCATTGTGCACATGACACTAGTGACCTGCCTCGGTGTCGCCCATACGAAAATTTCTTAAATATGACAGTAAAATACGTGAAACATATTATGGCATGTATTTTAAGCTTTGTTGTTTTTTTTTCCTACGTAATAAAATGAATTTAAAAGCCAGTGAACATCATTCACAACCTGCCTCGGCTTTATTTTAAGAAATTTTCTTAAAACTATAAAAAAAATTGCGTAAAAAATAATTGCGACTCCTTTATAGCATTTTATGTCTTATTTTTTTTTCTACTAGACTTTAATAAAATGATACTAGATTTCTTACTCACGAAATAAATACAAAAATAAGGTATACATACTATATGAAGCTCAATAAACGAATAAATATAGCCACATAAACCCAGATTTGTTTTAATCTATTTTCGTTTTATGTATACAGAAATGAACGTACTTATTTAGTAGGTAGACATATTATATTAGTAGGGATATATGTCATTGTAAGCACAAATAAATGTGCTTATTGAAACAAAACATCTGTTTTTAGTATTAAATGTTCACTATTGTTATATATACATTTATTATTAAAACTGGTATTTTATGATGACTTAATATTATTTAAAGTCTTTAATGTAACTCAACTAAGAATAATATCTAAATATATATGACTCAAAGGTGACTGACTGACTGACATAGTGATCTATCAACGTACAGCCCAAACCACTGGACGGATCGGGCTGAAATTTGGCAGGCAGGTAGATGTTATGACGTAGGCATCCGTTAAGAAAGGATTTTGATCAATTCTACCCCCAAGGGGATAAAATAGGGGATGAAAGTTTGTATGAAACTTTGTCAATTTTAAACCGATCGGGCTAAGATTTTGTATGCATAAAGCTACTATGACGTAGGCACTCCCTAAGGATTTTGATAAATAACACCCCTACGCGAGCGAAGCTGCGGGCAAAAGCTAGTGTGAAATATGTATGTAGTAATATATCATAATGAAATTTATAGTAAAAATATATATATATATTTTTTGAATCTTCTGTAGATTTTAAAGGATGACTTTTGATCAGCAGCCAAATTTTTGGAACAAGTTCAGTACATAATATTGAACTTTTTTCTTTAAAAAAATACTGAAAATCTATAAAAAAATTGTTTGGAGAGTAGAATGGATGTTCAAAAAATTTGACTTTTGGTTAAAATTTCACCCTGCACTTACTCATATCTATACAATGTCCTTTTTAATTAAGTACAAATATTTCAAGGGGTTATTCAGTCCATCATTATGAACAACTTTGCCCAATAAATGTATATCGAAATACGCAAAAAAATATTTAGGTTCTCATACAGATCGAAGTAGTCACGTGATATCGTTACTATGAAAAATGCAAAAAAATTTTTCGTATTTCGATATATATTTATTGGGAAAAGTTGTTCAAAATGATGGACTGAATCACCTCTTAAAATATTTGTACTTAATTAAAAAGGACATTGTATAGTATGAAAAAATAAAATTGGCTGTTTCATAAGCATTTATTTGAATAAATAACTAACATCCAAGTGCGCGACTTATATATTGTATCCGTTTATAATATATCTTATATTTATTTCAATACATAAAAATTCAGTAGGTTTTGAGAAAATCGTGACATATGCACATTGAATAGATAACTCAGTTGGTAAAAACGCGTGTAAAGTCACAGTCAAAACTAGTATAAGCCAGATGCCATCATCTAATCCGCGTCGCTTCGAGGACAGGTAATATTGTTTAAATAAAAACTATGTGGTCTCGTGTTGTGCTATTGTAGACGTGCGGTGGTATGTAGCAGGCTGTGTGTTTATCTGTGACATCAGATTGCAAAATCGTCTTTGAAACGTTTTTAAGTAATTGTAAATAACAATAAAATATGAAGGGGAAAATAAAAACTGTTTTGATTGAGCTAGCCAAAAGTAAGTTTAAACATGTATTATGGGATACAAATTCATGTAAATCATTTATTTAATCAATGCAATCGGAATTGGTTTAAAATCGCCCACATTATCCTACTTTAAAATAACGATGAAATTTTAAAATTATATAATATTTTGGAACGAAGTTCCTTACGGCAGGCTTGGAGGAGATAGGGATTTTGCTGCGCGACCGAACTGAAAAAAATGTGATAGTAAAACCGTAAGGATGACCTCGTTAAATGAGACGTGCGCAGGCGCGACAGTCGTATACACAAGAACTTTTGAACTTCGTTCCTACCTGGTGTCCCACGACACCACATTTCTTTTTATTTTATATTTTTATAATAATAATTGAAAGTAAAACGCCCATAATATATCAAATTCAATATAGACAGTGTTGTACGCACCACATATCTTTGTCTTACATTGAGCAATGATAATTATGTTCATATTTCAACATATAAAGACAGATTTTTTTTTAATTACTGAGAAAAACTAATAAAATCTATTTTACACAGTTATAGCTCCGTAATATTGTATATTAAATAGAAATTAAATTGACAGTTACTGTATTACTAATAGAATTCAGAATACTTTATATGTATATAAATATAAATAATATGCCAGTTACATACAACACGACATTGCGGTGAGCGGGGGGAGTAGTTATAATGTGCGAGAGGGACGCCGATATTATTGTCCTAAGAGAGTGGTGTAGAGTCGAAACTAGTGTCGATTTCCGTTGTTTAGATTTAATACGTTAATTTTAATTGGATAATTATTTTGATGATTTTTTGATGTTACTAACTGTATGCATTTGAGATTATAAAAAAGACATTTATCAACTTCTTTTATAAGTCGCATATGTATACATGTAAACAATTACTTTTTTACAAAAATAAAAAAATGTTTTTTAATATTTCACAAGTAATGTATTTTTCCGTTAAATTTCTCTTTTTTTTACTTAATATTTTTAATACTAGTTAAGCATTTTATGTTGAAATCATTTTTAATTAAAATATTTACAGTCAATTTGACTGCATTTTTTTCTCCATAAATTAACAGAAATGACAAACAAAATAAAACTAAAAAAAAACTAAATTAATCAAATAAAACGACTTAACGTTACTTGTAGAACAAATCAACATTTTTTTTTTCAAGTAACTATCTAAATATATATAACTCAAAGGTGAATGACTGACTGACATGTGATCTATCAACGCACAGCCCAAACCACTGGACGGATCGGGCTGAAATTTGGCATGCAGGTAGATGTTATGACGTAGGCTTCCGCTAAGAAAGGATTTTGATCAATTCTACCCCCAAGGGGATAAAATAGGGGATGAAAGTTTGTATGAAACTTTGCCAATTTTAAACCGATCGGGCTGAGACTTTGCATGCATAAAGCTACTATGACGTAGGCATCCCCTAAGAAAGGATTTTGATGAATTACACCTCTACGCGAGCGAAGCCGCGGGCAAAAGCTAGTTATGGTAATAAAAAAAATTGGTGTTTCCCACCGAAATATTTCATATGCGAACACTACTCTACTCCTCTGTTCCGCTGTGAAAAAATATCGGCCGGGCGCATACTTGCTGCTGAATGTTCGGGGTTGTCACCGCTGCGTTATTATTATTATTTATTTTATTATATTATCTATTTTCTAAATAATTTATGTTATAAGCAAGTTAATTGATTTCTCTTGTGACATTTAAACAGTTGCGTGTCAATAAATACAAGCATTTGCATTTTAAAAAGAAATATGGACAAGCTTGTAAAATTGTGCAGACTTAAATTAAAATACTTATGATATATATACTAAAATGTTTTAAAAAACTTACATACTTATAAATCAAAAAAATCAAAAATCAAAAATGTTTATTTCGGTAAGTAGCACAGTTACAATAGATAGTAGTTGAAGCCTACTTTTAAGTATGAGAATACTTGTGCCAGTAGGCTCCGCTCCTCCGTAACGCTAAATATTGTGAGTACCTACCAGGTAAGAAATCTTATTAAAAAATAGATATACATACGTGTAAAAAACTTGCAGTCACTGCATCACATCTTAATCCGTTAGGCGTTAGACAGAGTATAGAGCTATAACTTACTACTATGTATGTTATTGACGTTTCTCTTTTTAGGTATCGAATATCGGCTGCCTATTTAAAATAGCCATTTTGTAAGCGTTAGTTAGAAAGAATTTATTCAAAAATATTCAATTTGGCAGTTACATAAATTTCTAAATGATGTCAAAATTAAACTGAAAGCAATTATGCTTTAGTTTAAATTTTTTGAATCCAAGTTCGATAAATCATGTAACTTCATATTTAAAAGAAGTACTTTTATGCAGATTAAAATGAAAGAATTAATCAATGTATTTATTATAGTTACTTAAACCACACCTTGGGTGTTTATCTACATGTGTATTTATTATAAAATATAGTAGCGTTGAGTTAGTATCCCAAATCACCAGTGACGTGCACAAATTTGAAAGGGTAGGCACTAATCTTCCCTAAATTACGAGAATGGTTGCATATCAAGCAAAATACATTTTTCGCTAGTATCCGACATTATTAGGGTGGCACAGGGTAGACGAATTCAACGTGTCTTTATGAATTACACGCTACTGCAGAACACAAATTTTAGTCTCTGGGGTTAGCTCAATCATCAAACATCTAATAAAATGAACATTTAATTGAAAATGTTTAACAAATATTTTCTCGCTGCGTGGCAGCCCTGTGCCCTCGCGCTTGCTTCGTTTGCTTGCTTTACTTAGTACGTGCCACCCGCAGCCGGTGGCAACTCGAAATTGCTACTATTCATATCTGTTATTGTCTATTTCAATTTCCACCGTTAATTTTTAGATTGTTTGAACGAATTTTGCATATAAAATTATGGACTTAAAGGTTTAAATACTAAATTAAGGCCTATGTCCGTCCAGCAGTGGACTTCCTGTGGCTGATATGATATGATGATTATGAAAATATTTTTGCTAATTATAATATGACTCTTTTTTAGAAATTAACTTCTTAAACTGCTATCGTAAATTTTGTGAATTTAACTTACCACGTTTAGGTTAATTGATATTTTTATTATCTGTTTTCGGTAAATATTTGAAGTATAGACAAAACACCGATAAAAAGGATTATAAAAACGTTTAAATGTATGCGCTACTTAATAACATGAATGATTATTTAAAAACACTTAAAAAATAATAAAACAAACACAAACAGCAAAAGTTAAATCGAATTTAAATAATTTGAAAAAGTAAAGATGCGCCCTTCTGCCGCTGCGGCACCGGTAACATTTCGTAAGCGACGCGCGACGTCGGACTCCGGCGAACTGCGACCGCCGACACTCGATACTTTACTGATTATGGCAATTGGGTACTGTTAACTGTACTTGCCGGAGTCAAAAATGAATTATTTGAATTTGAAAATAATGTCACTTGTCATTAATCTATTTTCAACGTGATTTTAGATTTATCATTAGTCTATATTTCATACATATTCTACAAAAAATATTTATTTTGACGTTTAGAAAAAAGATTTGATTTGACTTGTTTGATCTGATTTGACTTGTTGGAAAGTAGCGAATACGGCGCGAACTGTCAACTCACGAGCACACTAGACGGTTAACAGTCTGTCAATAAAGAACAATAGTGAAACAATGGCGTGTTACCGCTATACGGTTATAGACAGTTGAAGGGTAGTAGTAGACAGTAGCTTGTGTAGCTTTATTTTTTAATAGCAAATGTTTATTTATACAAGTATAGTGTATATAAAGTCATCATAACACTCTAGTACTTCGCCTAGCAATATAAATTCACGACCCTAAACAATTTAATAATTCTATTATTTTCATCGACTTATAGATGTTATAGAAATATATATGTACGAATACGGACATACGAATTTCTAACCATAAAAACCACCCTCAACTAATTCGCTCGCTCGTGTATTTGCACTTTGTTATACAATATTTTTTTTTTAATTTGGGTATTACCATTGTTCTTTTTCTCAGGTTATTATTTTGTAAAAAATTACAAACAAAAAAAACTTGTATTTATGTAGTAGATTAGATATCAAACAAACAAAGGCTTTGGGCCTTTAAAGCACAGAATTATTATAATATTCCTTAAGGTTTGCCCGATTCCTTAACATTATTTTTAATGAAGTTTAATAAATAAATAATATCCAGGTTCTGATGATGAAGTTGGATGTCACAATAAAAGTATAAACTTAAAATTATAAATAAGCATATAAAACGTTTTACCCATCTTGCTTATAAAAGAAAACATCAAACGTAATATCAGATTTGTGAAAAAAACTCGTTCAGATCTAATTATATCGTTATTTTGCAAAGCAATAATAAACATATTTGTTCATACGTACTTAAGTGTTGTTTACGTCTCGATCCAAATAGAATCTAATAGTCTCTTGACTTCAAACTTAACAAGCAATAACATCTAACTATTGATTTTTCTCGAAGGAAATTAAAAATAAACATGAACGAATAACTTTTTTTCTGGCGTTATGTAATATTAAAATGATTATTACCTCGAATTATTGGAGAAAGTCTAATTTCTGTGCGAGTTTGAAATGGCGGCTTACTGCGACCGACCGATCTTGACGCTGGGAAACCAAATTATATTTTTCGTGACATCAGCTTGAATTATTATGGACATTGTAACAGAGGCGTGAATAATTTTATAATACTGTTTGCGAGGACAAATAAAGGTAAGCCTTTTTTTCTAAAATAATGTAACACATTCTACAGTGTGGTGTAGTGTAGTATAAATTTGGTGAGTTTTCAATTATAAGTTTTTTTACCAGGCAAATTAAAAAAACCCCGGCGACGCCATCTAGTGATAAGTGACGGAACTACATATTCCAACCGATGTTAAGTGGCATTGATATCCGTAGCGCCACCTATTTGCCAGGTAAATTGAAAAACCCCTACTTTCAAGCGCTAACCCCGATAACTTTTAAACCCCTGAACCGACTTTCATCAAACATAGCTTTAAACCACCGCAAGGGAACTTACTTTCACGTTGCAAAAACCGCTTCGAAATCGGTCGATCTATTCTTCGATGCCACAGACAGATACACAGACAAACAGACAGACCGACGGCCAGCCAGACATTAACGTCAAACTTATAACACCCCTCTTTTTTGTGGTGGTAAAATATGATTTCTGCACCAGTCTTCATATCTGCATTGTATATGAATATTGAGATAATTTTATGTATAGAAAACATTTGTATCAGTCGTGGAGCACTTGTACTTAGGTATACACTAGATGGGGGACCGGTTACTTTTTTTATGAAAATCATTTTTTTTGCCTCGTCACTCCCTAAATACCTAGTTTCATCAAAATCGTTGGAATCGTTTCTGAGATCTTCGTATTTTTTTATATGAGATAATTTATTATATGAGATTATTATATAAATACAAAAATTGCTCGTTTAAAGTATAGAATATATGAAATCTGTATATGGTCTTGAAAAATATAATGTAAGTACATATTTCAATAATAAAGTTTGCATTAATTTTTTACAATTTATGTGACTATATTTTTATATCTACCTTAACACTCACAGCGGGTTAAAGGAATTCTATAAGAATGTACTTTTACGTAAGAATTATTTAATTAAAAATTAAAAGCCCTTATTTTATATGTAAATCGTAAGTTTTTATTATTTAAACCGAAATAACAAAAATTAAAACTAGAACAATTTAAGCAACTAATGTAAATTAATTATTAAAATATGCTTATTGCACCAGTAGTACTATAATTATCTAATTTTACATAATAAAAATAATATATGAATCCGGTTTTTTTACTAATTTTACGTATTTACATTTAATAATTTACAAATTGAAATACTAAACCAATCTGTTGTGTAAAAACCCATATATTTCTGGCAGACTGTACTACCCCAAACTTGAGCTCCGCGTTGCCATGGCAACACACAGAGACGGGTTAGGATAGGACCCGACCCGCACGAGGAACAAATATTAGACGATCATAACATTTATTATTAGTTTGTTTGATGTGTGAAGGGATATCTTATTACTTTATAAACACAAAATTAATAATAAGTAGGTATATTAATTAATATAATATCTCCATACAAATTAAAATTTATATTTTTTGAGGTTAACTTGATAATATATCAATTGCTTGCTATGATTTTGCCTTTGTTTTAGAAAAAAAAATCAATGAATGATTTCACTAAATACATATTACGGATAATTAAAAGATATATGATTGACTTCTGAATTCTTGTGTACTATTTATACTTATTTCATGTGTATTTCATTTACGGTATATGGTATAACTACCTCAAAAAGTAAATAATGTCTCAAAACTATTTTTTTTAATTATATGTGTCGTAATTAATAAAAGTATTGCAAAGGCAAAAATGATTCAATTATTAAAATACCTATAATTTAAGTGATGTATTCGATTTCAAAATTTTAACAACATGACTCCACTTCCGCGCGTTTGGCTAACAGTACGTGGACTACGTACAAACACACTGTCACATTTAAGTCTGTTTATCGATTAGATACTAATAATAGAACTGTAATCGGGTCCTGTGCAAGTCTTTAGCGATGAGCGATTTTGTATGAAAATTTGGTCTATTTATTAATATTAAAATGTATTTTTTTAAACTAACCTATACTGTTCTACTGCTGGGCAAAGGTATCTCCCATTTTCCTCCTTTTTCATTTTCAACATGTATTAATAATTTTTTATTTAAAATATGACAAATTAATTAAAAATATATAAAGTAAAATTGAACATTTTCACTTGTAGGTGGAATAGTTGTTTTGTTGTACTGAGTTGTTAGTGGTATTGTTTTAGGTTAAAAAAAAATGTAACAACGAAAATAAGTGATATCTATTAAAGTAATTGCAAATTGCCTCCATTTTTCAGACATAAATATGAAAAGTTACCTACTACTGGTTTTTTTGTTAATTGTCCGTCAAAAAACATACACATAAAAAACTCTAGTTTTTATTTACCAAATCGCTGATAGCTTTTCGATTGGCCCTAAACCGGTATCCGCCGGCTCTCGGATACCCGATTCACTGTACTTTGGCAGATATTATCGTGGTTAGGAACGGCTGATTGAATTCCATTAGGTATTCCTGAATTTTTCCGTTTGAAAGTAAAAAGATGAGTTAAAACTAACAATAATTAATTTTCAATTTCTTTTACGAGTCAACTCACGCATTATGTAAGTAGGAGCCTTTAACTAAACAATAAAATATACTGAATAAAATTAAATGTTAACCCCAATGGTTCCGCAATTCCGCAAAAAATTCCAGAAAGTGAGTCAACAAGTTTTTTTTTTTTAATTTTTTTATTACGTCATTTATAGGTAAGACGGTTCATCATCATCCTCACGTATTCCCGGTTGCATCCTCAGCAGTAACGCTTCAGAGCCCGGTGTCCGCTAACTAACCAAGGAGATTTGACGAGGTTACTGGTTTTTACACAAAGCGACTGCCGTCTGACCTCCACAACCCACAGGGCAAACCAGGAACCAATCCTTGGATAGTTTGATGATCAAACGCTAGGTGGCGTTCGGGACCCACAGTTTTACGTGTCTTCCGAAACACGGAATCATCTTTCTTTTCGGATAATCAGGTGATTCAAGCCTGCAATATCCTATCCAGACTAAAAACAACTTTTCACAAAGTATGCTTCCCAGTGGGAATCGAACCCATGACCTCCGGGTCACAGGGCGAACGCCTTGACCACTGGACCACGGAGGCAGTCGTTTATAGGTAAGACGGTTGTAACTCAATTAACAAGTAAGCTAACTTAATATTTTTCCTTTAAAGTTCAGTACAATACTTCTATCACGATTTTATTTCTCAAGCTAACAGTTTAGTTTTTATATGGTACCATTTTTATAAATAATACATTAACTTTTTGTGTAGTTGAACGTTTAGTATTTTTGTTAATGGAAGTAGCAAAAAAATACATTATTTTAACTTAATGTTACAAGACTGACAAAGGTGACACAAGCTTTGCATAAAATTTTGGAACCTAACAATAATAAAACCTCAAAATTTATCATTATTTTATTTTAACATCTTATTTTTGACATTTAGAATATAATATTTATTTACGGACACTCCCTGAGATTAGCAAATATGTAGTGAATTTACGGAGATAACAATAAAGATAACGTAAATACTTCATTTCATCAAAATCATTCATGATAACAGCCATCAAGTCTTATCTGTACTCAAATAATCCGTGTCCTATGTTTATACTTTTATATTACATGAAAAACTGTCTGTTTGCTCCAATTTACCTTTATTTTTGCGACACATTTTACCATTTTGGAAGTGTCTTTCGCGCAAACTATTCAGTTTAAAAATGATATTAGAAATCTTAATATCATTTTTGAAGACCTATCCATAGATACCCATATACACGTAGGGGATTGAATAAAAAAATTTTTTGAGTTTCAGTTCTAAGTATGGGACACCCCCAAATTTATTGTCTTTTTTCTATTTTTTTGTGAAAATGTTATTGCGGTTCTCATAATACATCTCCTAACCAACTTTCAACAGTGTAGTCCTTATAGTTTCGGCTTCAAATGGCTGTGACATACGGACGGACAGAGAGACTGACAGACATGACGAATCCATAAGGGTTCCGTTTTTTGCCATTTGGTTACGGAACCCTAAAAATGAATCATATTTGCACTTAATTTATTGTTTATAATGTCAGCCAGAGTACTTGTATTGTATATAAATACATATGCAAATAATCCGACTAACAAATCCTATTTCTGATATAATTGTAACCGTGCACTTTATAAAATCTATATTCAAACAAATGCAAATTTAAGTTTAACAATACCTATTGAAGGACATCTTAATATTGTTTTTCATATTTAATTTATTTATGGTCACATTACAAATAGATACATTTACATATTATATAAGTTTGCTTGCAATTATATGAATATGTATTGTCAGAGTGTAGCGATTAATTATAATTATATACTTATATACACGCTTATATTATAAGCGTGTTACTAAAATACACATCAATAACCAGTTGAAATACAGTATGTTATATGCTCATTCCTTCATAGATATATAGAACAAATGATTCTAATACAATTTGTATCAAAACGTCAATACATTGCAATACAAACAGCAAAATAAAACCTCGAAGTAAAAAAAAAGCATAAAAAACATTTCCTAATCTCCAAATTCTGCCCGTATTAGGTATATTAACAAGTCAAATGAAACATCACAGCGTACGCGACTTTATATCATTAGTGTTAAGGTTGATTTTTGCTTGGCATTGCCATAGTCAATACGGCATATAGGACGTTATTTATTCATTAAAGCTTGAAACTTCGTGAGCAGTTGAGTAGCGTGCGTAAATGGTTTTGAAACTTGGCAAAATGTTTGGCTGAATAATTAAATTTAATACGTACTATCACCTCTTTATTTATGGGACAAATAGAGCCAAGGCACATTATTAATATAAGTATAATACACAGAATGGAAACTCCTAGGGTCCCGCGCAATATGCGTCCCCGTTCCTCGTCCCCGCACCTCTCGCCTTGTCGAGTGTGTTGATGGGCAAACACAAACACATTGACTTGTTCACGGATATATTATATAGTTTCTTTGTAGTAGTAGTAGGTATAAAGGATACACCACTTCTATGAAGTGCCATACCTGTGGCCAAGAACTAAGCCCGCAAGTCGCAAGTAAGATGGTGATTATACATTAAAACATTCCCTTTAAACATTTTACTTTCAAATTAAAATTTTTGTGTAGTTTCAATTTCGTATTCGGTCGTATTTTTTATTTTCAGATAAATGATTAATGTAAAAATACAGGATAGAAAAGGAAACAGATTTAAAAAATTACATTAAGTACTAATTAATATAACTTGTGCAATTTATCCCCAATTTTAAGTAAATCGTTTATTGTTTCTTTTAACCTTAAAATTATTGCAGCAGGTTGCTATGCGATCAGTAAACAAGAAATAAGAGGCCTTTGCCCTTGTGCCCCATTGCAAAGGCTTTTCCATCGGCTAAATAAAATAAAAACCTTGTCAAATTATGCACTTCTAATGCTGACTTGTGGAATTCGCTACTTTTCAACTACTCAAATCAGTTACTTTTTTCTAAACGTCAAAACAAACAATTTATATTATTAGAACGAAATATAGACTTATGATATAACAAATCAAATCGCATTTTCTGCAATAATAAATCTAAAATCACATTGAAAATGGGTATGATTATGCAAGTGACATTATTTTGTGACATTTTATTTTCTTAACAGTACAAAATAATTTAATTTTAACCCAGAAAGCACCCAATTCTTTTGATGTGTCATAAGATACAAAGTCACATCAAAAGAATTCCAAGTTACGTAACAGCAACCATCAAAACCCCTTGATCGGCGTTCCTGCACTCATCTCTCCTCTGCCCGCCAGGACCGGAGTGTGATTTGTGATTTTGTTTTCACAAACTAAACATTGCGATTTGGAGAACTTTGACTTTGTCGCTTTTGAACGTCTTTTTCAAGATTTTATAAAACTAAATTCTTTTTTTGGAAGGATCATACAATGTTCTTTAATATAGGCATGCAAAAATTGACATCTAATCAGTTCAGTAAATTACATTATAAACAATATTTATTACATTATATTTGTATCTTTGATCACAAAATACACTAAAAAAGTATTTATCTATTCATAAAATAAACAAAAAAAACTAAACTAATAACATAAATTACTGCCCAGAAAGATTGCCATACAGCATTGACATGTTGTATGGCAATGCTTATCTTTTGGGCCAGATAAAGGCCAGCCCGCTGACAGTGTTCTATATATATTTATTTTTTATTAATTATATGTATTAATTAAAAATAAGTTACCTACTTAAATCAAAATTGATAAAAGATAAAAAATATTTTTTCAGTATTGTACACACATACTTCAATTTTAAATTTTAGTTCGTATTTCAGTTTCAAACTTGTCTGTAAGAAAGTAAAATACATAGAATGTTTATGTAAAGAAATGCTACTTAAAATTTATAGTTGTCAAGATTATGTATTTTGTGATTGTTATAATGTACATTAATTACTGCACACTCAACATACTTCGCATTCGATTCCCTCTGAGTACGTACCTGTCTCGAGGAAGCCATTCCATGTTATTGACAATATATCGACAACGTGGCACAAAGCAGCCTAATGCATGGAACTATTATCGTTTTTGTGAATTAAAACCTATTCTATCTCTAAATATACCTTTTCCCATTCATATCTTAGTTTAATTTTATACAGGAGCCGTCCACATGAAATTATTTGTACATAATAAGCACCGTGTCGAAATTCAAAAAGTAATTGAAAAGAAACCATTGTTTGTAAGTAATTTACATAATGTGCATGTACCGTTTATTAGTCGCTTGTTGTAGAATTATTTTTTTTTCGTATATGAAATCTTCTGAATTCTTCTAACCTTATAAATCTTATAATAAAGAAAAAAAAAAGAAAAGATAGATGTGTGATAAGTCCGTGCTTCAAAAGGCATGTTAATCGTTGTATACAGTCGTATCATAGTCGTTAAGTTATGTCAGATGTATTGACTTGAGACAGCTTGAAAAATCTGATTTCAGTGTTGGCCACTTACACATCGGAAACAAACAAAAGCATCTGTTTCATTGCCATAGAAACTGAAGTTATTGAAGTCTTGACTTTGACATGAATATGTTATAAAATATGACGCAAAGGTAATTCTGTATGCTAATCATTACTAATGACTTGAGATTTTGACTTGAAATTTATCTATGCAAGGATCTTGTAGTCATCATAATCGGCGTTGATAAAATTATTATTTTAGTCAATTATTAAGTTTCTTAAATAGTTTTAGAATATATATTTCGGTTTGATTGTTATTTTAAGTAGTGTTAAAATAATCTTACCGTTACTTAAAGGACATTAAACATCTAAAAAATATATTTTCTTGAAGTTATTTATCAATGTTGAACCTATCACATATAAAAAATATATTACTTGATATATTATTTTAGTAGATTTTTATATTTATTATCAAGAATTTATTGATAAAAAAAAATATTACATCAAAAAATGCTATGAAAGTTAAATTAACATAAAGTATGTATTTTTAAATTAACTAGATATTTTTCTTATTATTCCTTCAAGATTATAAGACACACCTGAGTTCGTCCCTGGCCGTGACTCGGCTTGGTTTGTCCGCCATTTTGTGATATTTACAAATTCGTCGACTTATCCAGCAATTATTTATTTAAGTGCCCACCATAATTTATTGTGGCGTTGTTATATTTTTAATTTAGTAAATTATCATTTACTAGCTTTTGCCCGCGGCTTCGCTCGCGTAGCGGTGTAATTTATCAAAATCCTTTCTTAGGGGATGCCTACGTCATAGTAGCTTTATGCATGCAAAGTCTCAGCCCGATCGGTTTAAAATTGACAAAGTTTCATACAAACTTTCATCCCGTATTTTATGCCCTTGGGGGTAGATTGATCAAAATCCTTTCTTAGCGGATGCCTATGTCATAACGTCTACCTGCATGCCAAATTTCAGCCCGATCCGTCCAGTGGTTTGGGCTGTGCGTTGATAGATCACTGTGTCAGTCAGTCAGTCACCTTTGAGTTATATATTATTATATTTAAAAATAGTAAACAGTAAATAATTTAAGTAATTAACATATAATACTTATAACAATAAATTCACGTTTTATTTATTGTAAGTACATGCATACTAAGTACATACATAATATTATTTATGAATGTATGAAAAAATGTTCTAAAATATGACACTTTGCTAAAAAACCAATATATATTATATGTATAATATTAAGCAATTTATAATTAAATAACTATTAGTTTTCAGAAATTAATTAATTTCTTATTATATTTATACATGTTAAATCGCTAATACTTTACAATACAATAAAATAAGGGTATTGCGCAAAAATTAAAACAGGACATCAAAATGCTTTGTCATAGAATTTATAAAACCAAATACTTACTCCCGATTTGACACTAAGATTTTTTACTCTTAAGTTCTGTCCATAACTGATACTGATTGTTTTCTGCACAAAAAAAGATAAGTACTTATATGTAAGTACTTATAGTTTTGATGTTTTTGCGCTTATTGCTATACCTTTTTTTAAATATCTACCTAATCATATAATCATATCAATTTAAAAAAGAAATACGTTTTCGATAAAATAAATCTTTCACGAAACGTTGTCCGTTTTCTCACGTCTCCTCTCTTTCTCCTAAATAACATTGCAAGTATATTTTTTAAATTGGTCTGTACTTTATGTCAAAGACTTAAGGTTTAATTTAATATAAAAACTATGCTGCCACAGTTTGAAAGGGTACAGACGATTTTTTCGTCGTATGCAAATATTTTTCATACATTTGTGTCGACACTTGAGTAAACATATAGCAATTTTTTGCTAAGACTATCATTAATTTTATTAACGTTAAGAACAATATACCTACCTATACAATGTGTAAGGGACATATGCGTAATAAATCGAACCACGGGCACATAATAAGTACTAGTACTCACGTACAGATGTCTTGCTCAGAAATTAATTCAAAGAAATATCTACTCAATGCGGTTAGCGCTATGGTTTAATTTAGTTCTCGTCAGAGCTCATCACCTCTTCGTTTAGGTACCTAGGACATCCATTGCGCCAACTTCATTCTTATTACTCTGGACAAACGATTCATGTACCTAACTGAATTTTCCTCTTCGAAGTGGTTGCCGCGCGCATACTAATAATGTAGGTGTATATTTTCGAAACCTAAACAGTGACAAAATGCCAGCGATTTTGACAAATTGCCAATGATTTTTTTATACTTCATTCTTAATAGGGTAGACAGAGCATTTTAAAGGAAAACATCTTGACTAAACCTGCTCACAAGTCCACTAGTAATAATTACTATTGTCATTAGAATTTATTGAGCTACGTGAGAAACATACATACATATCTACTACATAAATACTATCACGTCTTGCCAATAAAAGAATCAAAATAAACAACGTGTAACAAAAAGTGGGTATCAAACCGAAAGTAAACATCAATGCAGTGGCGTAGCATGGGGGGGGGGGGGGGCGGAAAATTTAGAAAAAAAATTAAAGTTTAAAAAAAAGTTAATTTCTTTCAGTGTTTTTTTCGTCATTTTTTGGAACGAAGTTCCTTACGGCAGGCTTGGAGGAGATGGGGATTTTGCTGCGCGACCGAACTGAAAAAAATGTGATAGTAAAACCGTAAGGATGACCTCGTTAAATGAGACGTGCGCAGGCGCGACAGTCGTATACACAAGAACTTTTGAACTTCGTTCCTACCTGGTGTCCCACGACACCACATTTCTTTTTTTATGTTACCAAATACCCAGGTACCTATGCAGGTTCTATGCATGGGTGATGCAAGCGCAAGGTTTCTCAATAAAAAATGTTAATTTCACTTTTCAATTCAATAAATCATTCAATAAAACTAATAAAAGTACTCTTTTTACCATGCCCAAATTTTTTATAATGGATTACAAAAATAAGAGGGCGGCAAATTTGGAATCCGCACCGGGTGCTAGTGACCTATGCTACGCCACTGCATCAATGTGAACAACTTTTACTATGGAAACATATCTAAAATCGCAAAAAAAAAAATCTGCAGCTCCTTACATTTTGGCACGGTAAGTATTTGATTTTGTATGGAGCTGCAGATTTTTTTGCGATTTCAGGTATGGTCCCATACTAAAATCCGTACTAAGTACATAAGGTCCCACTCTGCTGCTTGGCGCCGCTGTCAGTCGCGAGACTTTTGTTTTGTACAAGCTATACTGTGCATTGCTTTAATAGAAATAAAGGCGACTATGGTTTGCTTATAAATATGCGCTGCCCGCTGCTGCCATTCCGGTGTGAGTTTAGCCTTAGAGGAAACTTTACTGTAGAGGATAATTGTGGCTGATTATATTTATTTTAATGACCTTCATTTATAAACTATAAATTAACAGACGTGCAACTGGATTAATATGGATTTGACGACCTCCGTGGTGTAATGGTCAACACGCTCAACTACAACTCCGCCAATCCGGAGGTTCTGGGTTCGATCATCGGTCAGGTCAAGGTGGAAAATGGCCTTTTTCAAATTGTCCTGGGTCTTGGATGTTTATCTATGTTTACAATATGTAACAAAAACCCTGTCCGACTCTGGTAGGAGCAACTCAGACTGTCAATATGAACAACTTTTCCTATGGGACCAATGCTTGAAAGTCGAAATAAAAATCGACATTTTCATACAAAAGTGTCCGGCCGGCCCGGCAACTTGTATGAAAATGTCGTTTTTTTCTTAGAGTTTCAAGC
Organism: Acrobasis suavella; assembly: GCA_943193695.1. NCBI lineage: Eukaryota > Metazoa > Arthropoda > Insecta > Lepidoptera > Pyralidae > Acrobasis > Acrobasis suavella. Next base: position 10,038,038 of record OW971954.1, read on the forward strand.
ATTGATCCCATAGGAAAAGTTGTTTATATTGACGGTCTGAGTTGCTCCTACAATGATCGGACAGGGTTTTTGTTACATATTGTATATATGTATTTATCATAAAATATAGTATCGTTGGGTTAGTATCCCATAACACAAGCTTAAGCTTTACTTTGGGGCTAGCTCAATCTGTGGGATTTGTCCCTATATGTATATTTATTACTCATGCTTCACTGTCCTTCAACTCAAATCAGACACTTTTTTAGAAACGTGGAAACAAACATTTTATATGGCATTTGTATAAAATATAGACTAATGACGTCATAGTTTCTTGGAGTCAGAAAGCGCTCGTAATATCAGTTTTCGTGCAAGAATAAATTTAAAATCACGTTAAAATGGATACGAGTATGATCATGACGAGTGACATTATTTTTTGACTTACCAAATAATTTATTTTTGACCACAGAAATTGCCTCATTACTTAAAATTTTATGAAGCGCGTTATCTATCGTGAATATGGTGTATACTGTGTAAAGGAGACAGAAAAAAAATATATAACAGCTCAAAAATTCAAAGATTCAAATGTTTATTCAGTAATTAGACCTTTACAGACACTTTTACAAGTCAATAAGTATAATTTACGTTACGTGTAAAGTATATTAAAATATAAATTATTTTAAAAGAAAAGCTACCGATACCAGCGCTTCGTAACGACCACTGCTGAGAAAAACGCCGAAAGAAACTGATTTTCACAGTATTGGTCGCCTATTTGCCAGAAGGGCTTTGTCATATTATTATTATTGTCTTTTATTTAATGAATACTTATAATATACTACAATGTTGACAGTTGCTTTCCTTCCCGCGTAGGTGGAACAAATAGGCGAAGGCGAGATCTCGACGAATCATCACAATGGGCGACACGGCTACCAACCCTCAATCACTATGGTGGTTGTTGTACTACAGACCTTATTGGTTTTTCTAGGTATATTTTATGTAGGTACCTAACTTCTTTATTTAAATAACTAAGATAGGATAATTTACTAATTAATAAATAAAAAAGTAAAAGTGAAATACCTACTATAAATTTAATCTGAAAAAATCGTGCCCATGTCGCATAGTGCAAAGAATGCTGGCCGCATTTCCCCGTTGGATCGCGAAAATAATGCGTTGGGCGAAAATACAGCCAGGTAATACTTAAAAGAAATAAAATTACAAATTTTAAGTAACCGTCGACAGAACTGCAAATAACCATGGCGACCAGGCAGCCTTTAAACAAAAAAAAAAAATATTATAGGTCCATTTATTTTCGAGCTACAATGCCAGACAGACTATTATTATAACACCCCTCTTGTTGCGTCACTGGTTAAAAATAAGGTTGAACAAATATTAACTACAAGTTCATCTTCTACAACTTTCTGTATTTTACAAGCTGTCCTCGACTGTTTCGAAACAGAAGTGCCATCTTTGAAACGCCAAGTCACCTAAACTAGTGGTTTTTCCATACAAAAAACCGTTCGTTTAGTGTCTCCGCGTTTTAAAAATGACACCACTGGCGTGCTACTTCATTGAGGGACTCACCAAAACACAAAACGTGTAGTTTCCGATTCACCGCTCGTGTAAAATACAATTTGATATTATTTGTGACACCGTCATGCCAGCGATAAATAATAATGGTATTCGCAGAAAACATCGAAAATTTGTCTTTGTTTTTTTTTCAATTTCAAAGTGAATAAAAAGCAGCGTTAAATGGAACGGTTATCCCATGGTTTGATTCGTTGACATTTTTGTACGTTACAAATATCATAATTACAAGTGGTCAAGATCACTCTATGCAAATCCTTCGCATTCGATCGATTAAAAAATGCGCCCGTTTGGAAATGCTCACGCAAACCATTCGTATTGCGACAAGTGATATTAAAAGTAAAAATGCGTTGTTCATTGTGCTCTAGCCCTCGAGAATTCGTAGGTAGGTTCCCGTCCGCCCCGCGCCCCGCACTGTCGCGCTGGCGCGTCAGTACAAGGCCAGTCGCCGGCCGCGCCAGTCCAGTGAACCCACGCTATTTGTTTCCGCCAACATTGTCAGTTTTTTAATGCAAATTCAAGTGTGTTCGGTTAACTATACGTAACACTGAAACTATAAAAGTTTTGGGCTAATATTGTGGACGTAAGAAGAGGATTAATATATTCATAAACGGTTGACGGTTGATGAATGAAGATTAAAATGAATTTACTCCGAAAATTGCTTGCAAATGCAACTGCTTAGTCAAATTAGTGATCTTTAAAGGAGGGTTTTCAAAAATAATGATCGTATTTTGACCTAAAACCATTTTTTCTGCTCTTTGACATTGACGGAGCAAAATAACCTGTCAACTGATGATAAAATGACAACAGTCGATTAGATGGATCTGACGTCACTGTGACTGGTGTCAAATGTTTTTAAAAACTTTAGATGATTGACAATAGTTAGTAAAAAGAGACTTTACCATAGATTTATAAGACTTTACATTCTTTTTTTAGGATATTAAGTGCAACAACAAAAAAGTCAAAAGCTAATAAAAAATTAATTGAATTAAAAAAATATGAAGTTTACAGAAGACCAAACCCTGCAATTCGTTATATCATACAAAAACCACCAATGCCTTTACGACACCAGCCATCCGCACTACAAGCTAAAGTACGCCAGAGACGCGGCAATGAGGGACATGGTAGAAGAACTAGGAATGGCCGGCCTGACTCTGGACGAGGTGAAGAAGAAGATCAAAAGCCTCAGGTCCACTTACCTCTTGGAGAAGGACAAGATTAGGCGGCTGAATGCCTCCGGGGAGTGTTATAAGACAAAGTTGAAATGGTTTGAGGAAATGTCCAGTATAGTCGAGAATATTCCGAATACGAGGCGTAATATTGTGAGTATTGTTTGTGTACAAGGTTTTTTATATAGCACTGGTTTTATTAATAACAAATTACCAGAGAATTTTTCATTCGAATTTTTTCCTTAATATTTATATGTGTATATTGTTATCATTTAAGCCGCATAACCTCTACTGTTGAACATAGACCTCTCCAAGGCCTCTCCCAAAGATTTCCAAAATGATAGATCTAGAGCGGCCTGTGTATTGTTTATGTCTATAAATAAATTCCCAAATGTGTACCACTATTTAAAAAAAGTTTTTATTTATTTATTTTATAATTATAATACTCAGTCGTAATTTTTTTTTAAACAAAGCACTAATTTATCTCGTGGTTTATAATCGATTAATGTAATGTTATTTATTCGCCGTTTTAAAAATTTAAAACTTTCCATTTTTGACAGGATAACTCAGAAGAAACATCGAGTTCAGTTCAAGAATGTGACTTCGACGGTGAGCCTTCAACGTCTCAAGATCACTCAGACAACGAGCCTGACCCTCTGCACATCGTCAAAAGAATAAAAAGAGAACATCCCGTAGAAAAATTAGAAGAAAAATCAGAAGAAAGCCCAAGCATACCAAAGAAACGTAACCAAGTCATCCAGATGTTTCGAGATTTAAAACAGGAGATTCGAAAATCGCACATTCAAAATTCGAGTGAGTCGAATGACAATGAGTTTGACATCTATGGTAAATATGTAGCGGCCAGTTTGAAAAAGCTGTCGAGCGAGCAAGCTATACACACTCAGAACGAAATAAATAATTTGCTGACTGAGGCCAAAATGAGCGACTTACGAAACCAAACGGCTAACTTTGTTTCCAATGACGATATTGACGAGGAGTTTCTTGAAGATGAATAAGGATTTACCTCCACGTGCAAAGAAAAAACTTAGAATGTACCAGCTGCTTCCCTGCCCGTGTATCGAAAAAGCCGGAATATGTGAAAATTCGAACCTTTTTTGACTCTATCCACCATAACCAGAGATCGGAATCACGGGTGCTATTGCTATCAAATGTATGGATATGACTATACTATAATACAAATAAATAAAACAATCATAATTATGTGATTTCAGGATATATTTCAATCGAAAAAAAATAGACTTATCCTGAAATCACATAATTATGATTGTTTTATTGGCTTAGTACCCAATTAGATTCTCGAGAAATCCCGAAACTTTTAGTCATATCCATACTTTTGATAGCAATACTCTTTAGATGGCCGGGTTTTGCGACCCTAGGCTCTGTCAGCTTTGAGCTGAAAGACCCAAAATGCTGTCTTTAAATAATAGGGAGGTTTTATGTTTGATCTTATGTATTTCCCATTAATACATAGTAAGTATACTACATGCAGTCTACTAGATACGTACTATTTAAATTCACAAGTGTTTAAACTTGCTGTTATGTATTTTATTTTCAATACTGCTCAAACCTATCCAAGGATTGGTTCTGATCCATTTTGGGTAAAAAGCAGTAACCTCGTCAAATCACCTAGGTTAGGTAGCGGACCCCGGGCTCTGAAGCGTTACCGCTGAGGATGCAACCGTATTATCAAGGTTACGTCACAATAAAACAAGATATTACTCGTAATTATTTGTAATTATCATGACTTGAGATAATGTTAATTTGGTTTGAAATATGACATTGTTTTATCTTAAACACTTACCCTCACATTTATAAAGAAATAAACAAATTAACAACCGTTTGCTAACCCTATTTTAGTTAAAACATGTTTTGTCCCTTTCCCTCTTTTTAATCTTGCCTCTAAACATATTTTAACTAAAATAAGATTAGTTTTTTTTTTAATGAATAAGACTGTTAATATTTATAAAGAGTGTGCCGTCTTAAATCAGTCATATAGTGGGTATGCTAACAATTTATGAAGGGCAGAATTTTTAAGCAATTGACGGAAAAAATAAACTTCTTAAATCAGTAGTAGTATACAATAATATAATTTATTAAGCATTGCATGTTCCTTTTTATAATTAAGAAGGTTAATTTAATAAGTTGCATCCTTGTGACCCTATTTTAATTATATCATTTGACAATGGTGAACATTTCTTTTATTTTTTCGAATATAAAATTTATTAATTCCATCTTTTGGGCAAGGTTTATAATATATTTATAAGAAGTAAATTATGAACCAATAAACATATACACATATTAAAGTTTTAAACATTTGTTTTATTATTAAAAAAATATTAATTTCATCAAGGTTAATAATATATTTGTAACAAGTAAATTATGAAATTTTAAACACCTATTCAAAACCTAACCAAGTTGGCCCCTGGCAATGTGGTGGAGTGCCATTATTAATCTAAGGCTGTTTTATTATTCTTTATATTTAATTTACATATTTTATTCAAGTTCTTAGTCAATTTTATGCAAATATAATTTTATTTGTACAAAAAAAATATGTACGCCCTATTATTGAAAACTTAAATGATTACTTTATAATTACACATACATTATACTTACTTTTAAAATAATAATAATAATTGTACGACCGAGTTCGTCCCTGGCTACCCCGCCCGCTCCCCGCACCCCCTTCGTGTTATTGAGAATTTATGTCGGTAAGGTAGTGTTCACATTAACGGAATATATTAGTTTTTGTTTACGTGAATATATTTATTTTAAATGTAGTATAAAGTATATATTTTATATTGAAGTACATATTTAGGTAATATATTACAATATTTTAGCAAGTTATCTTATTTTTTATTGGTTTTTAACGCATTCAAGTATTTATTTTATTAGTAAAAATGTATAAACTTAACATATTTTAGTACTTATCCTAATTGTTATATTGTTTTAATTTGCTGTCTGGGAAAAAATGCTCTTAGCATTAAGTCCACCATTTGTTTAAAATATATTTTTAATTTGGCATAATAACGTGTGTTAAATAACAAAACAATGTTTGTGCATAAATAAATAAATAATATGTATATAACAAGTTTATTTACCAGCTAAATGAAAGAAAATCACTGACTTCCAAGCCTTTACCCCTGATAACATTTGAAGGGCTAAATCGATTTTCATCAAACATAGCTAAGAACCACCTCAAGAAAACTTGCTTTCACGCCAACCGCATCGAAATTGGTCAAGCCGTTCGACACCTACGATGCCATATGTGGCATAGTACATAATATACAGACATACAGTCAGATAGACAGACAGACCGACATTGACGTCAAACTTATTACCCTCTATTAACCTCTTTTTGCGTTGGGGGATAAAAAATGTAATAAAATTTGACCTTCAAAACAAAAGAAGATCATCCATATTGACCAAAACACAATAATACCTCAATATAGACTCGGCCTTATCTCGGGGCGTTGCACCGAATAGATCCAGCTATCAATTCGCTTGGCTGTGTGCGTGCGCGCGCCCGTGTGCGTGTCACATGTGACATACAGCGTGTTGCGGAAATTCCGAATTTTTAAGGATTTTATTATTCTGCATTGCGTTCCGTTTCTAAATATACAACGTGGAAGGGCCGTGATCAATTCTACCGCCAAGGGGATAAAATAGGGGATGAAAGTTTGTATGAAACTTTGTCAATTTTAAACTGATCGGGCTGAGACTTTGCATGCATAAAGCTACTATGACGTAGGTATCCCCTAAGAAAGTATTTTGATAAATTACACTCCTACGCGAGCGAAGCCGCGGGCAAAAGCTAGTATTGTATAAAGACATGTAAACTGAAAAGGTCAATCGATGAAGGTTCAGGTTCTTAAATATTAGTATCAAAAACTGTTAGTAGTATTTCAATCACTGAATTAATTGTTTTATTGCTTCAAAGGCGACCTCCGTGGCGTAGTGGTCACCATGCTAGTTTGCCACCCAGAGGTTCTGGGTTCGATCGCCGGTCAGGGCAAGTTGGAAAATGGCCTTATTTAAATTATCCTGGGTCTTGTGTTTATCTATATATGTATTTGTTATAAAATATAGTATCGTTGAGTTAGTATCCCCATAACACAAGTCTCGAACTTACTTTGGGGCTAGCTCAATCAGTGGTATTTGTCCATGTATATTTATTTTATTGATTATTATTATTATTTTAAAGGAAAATATGTTTATTTGTACCTAAGTATATAATAGTGTATTCCAAGTACATTTTAAAAACGCCTATCGCAATTCAATTTGTCCGTTTTCTTACAAGTTGATTGGTAGAGAATGCGTTAGCATTAAGTTCACCTTTTGTACCTTTGTGGTCAATAAAGATTATAATAAATAAATAAAATCACAGTGTTAAAGTTTCTTTAGTAAGCCACAATAATTGCGGTAATATAAATTATATATAGCCAAAGCCAGGGCCGGCGTGAGTATGGCAATAAATCGATAATAATATAATACGCTATTAGGGTAGCAAGTATTTAACTTTTTTTATTTGTAAATATGAAATGAACGAAGTTTCTTTTCGAATGGTAAGCACTTGGCCGCTAGGCGAAAAAAATGTGTAAGATTTTTTTCGGCCCGAATATTTTCTTCGAACTTCTTTCTAACCGAATGTTCCACGACACTCGCGTATTTTTTAATGTTTTCATGATAAAATACTTATTTGATATACTATCGTATCTTTATCCTTAAGGGGATACCTGAATTTTCCAGGGTCCAGTGCTGCCCCCATTTGAAATAAATCAAATGATAGGAAACGGAGATATCATGTAAAATTTTAAAATTTTGACCGCCTGGTCAAGACAAAATTTTAAACTAGACAACCCTTCAAACTGTTTTATGAACTACTGTTTATTTCAGACAACGTAGGAACAATATTAAAGGCCCACAGAATAAATACCTTAAATACTACCAGAGAATTATGACAAGAGTGAAGAAAGAAAAAAGGAATCAAAGCAGTGGCGGCTTGCTAGCTGTCCAATGTTGACGCCCTTATTCTCGATCGGCTTTTACGAGAAACAGCATTCTACGGTTTTCTTTTCTCTATTAAAATCTTTATTGATCACAATGGTACAAAAAGCGAACTTAATGCTAATGCAGTCTCTACCAGTCAACCTGTAGGAAAACAGAAAAATTTAATTTTATCTTTTCTCCATGACCAGCATGCGAATTTCAAATTCAAAATAGTTAATTCAGTACTTTTTAAAAATTTTCATATCGAAATATAAAAAAAAAAACATTTTCCATAGTAATGAAATCACGAGACGTGACTACTTCGATTTGTATGAGAACCAAATTTTTGTTTCGTATTTCTGGATGTACTGAATCACCTCTAGCTACAAATATTTGGACTTAATCAAATTAGAACATTGTGTATACAAATATCAATTAATTCATATAAACATTGTTGTAGTTATTAGATTTTATATATCATTATTAAATTATTAACAAGTCAAGATATGACATTGTTTTGTTATTAAATTCTAAAAATACCTACTAGATACAACGCATGGATGGATAAATCGATAATACTTATCAAATTGCCATCACACCGTATACCTTCACCTTGTTGCACACAGACAAGCGTGACTCACACACACACACAGACACACATTCGTACACGGTATGTTTAAATTTAATTGTAAACACAAATCTAGTGAGTTTCGCTCAGGGCTGTCCAAAACTTGGGTGTTATGAAACGGCTTAACATTTTGTTGGTTCTTTTTTTTACGCTTGATAACTTCTTTTGATTGATTTTTTTTTCTGAACAAAGTCAAAGTCAAATCATTTATTTATCTTTGGATATTTATATCACTTGATAATTGTCATTTCTTAACGATCGAGCGATATTCTCCGAGTCTACTTAAACAATCCGGCGTTTGTATGTAGTATGTATGTTCGACGATAACTCGAATAGTTTTGATTGGGGGTTATGAAATTTGGTAGCCGTAAAGAAGTGGCCAGTAGAATTTTTAAGTTCGAACATGAGCCAATTCATCTAGGGGTTACCGAGATATGGGGTTCGTGAGTTCACAGTTCGAGCGAATTACTAGATATATTGTTTTCAAAGGTGTCTTGCTCAATTACGTCGGTTGGTTATGTTTTAAGGTTTTGTTGCTTATTTTAGAAGAATTATTATTTGAATTATTTTCTTCTTTTTTATACTACTGAGTTAATAAAAATGTGATGATTCTGATAATGACTCCTATTTGACTATTCAACTTTGAAGGGCTGTCAAAAACAATAATATAATTAGAAATGCTGTAAAAACAATAATATAATTAAAAATATAATTTGAAAATTGTATAACGGACATATTTATAATGCACAACATGTGTAAATATAATATGTAAATATAATTAAAATGAAAAGATTTAGATATATTTTAATTGGTATTTAAAATAAGAAAAGTACCTAAACTAAAAAATAGTATATTTTGCTAAATAAAATGCGGATATATCCGCGTGATATAACTAGTTAATTAGCACAGTCAGACAAACAGTTTCTGCACAAAAGGGGAAAATTACTTTTAAACACTCTCCCTGAAAATGCCAGCCGGGAATTAGGAGGCCTATTCTGGATATTGCTTGATTAAACTTTATTTTTACGTTCAGTAAGGATACTAAACTGAAATAAATCCCTAAAATGCAGAATTTTTGGTTTGTTGGGGTACGAAATTAGTTTTTATTAATATTGCTTTGTTTATCACCAACAAACAAAATTAAAAGTTGCGCTTTGAATAAAAATCGCTTTATAAATACAGAGTAATTAATTATATACCTTTGAATGGCGGAACACATACCTGCAAGTGTGATTTATCCTTGAAAATCTGCACAGATCAATAACGAAGTATTTTTTTTTGTTTTGCTCATAAAAAATATTTAGCCGACCGTACAATTTGTATGGGAATATCAAATTAAAGGGCTGATTAAATTTTTATATATTTTACGTCATATATTTTTTTTTATATATTTAATTTTTATATATCGGCTTGACATTTATACTTTGTGTATATTTGAATACTTGATTTGATTTAACTTTATTTTTACGTAATATATACATCCATAAACAAAAGAAACAAGAGATATTTTTACAGATACTTTTAGAGATACTTTTTATTTATAGTATTATAATAAAATAAAAACATAAATGAATACAAACTGGACTTCCTGTGGCTGGCTGATGATGATAAATAATACTTTAAACACTATTGTTTTCTTCAATAAACATACGAGGACACGAGCATTCAGTCCGCGCGAACGAAATCTTGCAAGGTTTGTTTTTACTCGACCTCGTCAGAAAGGGGGCTGTGTTTTTGGATTGCATGTATGTATGTAAATTCTATGTCTACAGGACTCTGCAGCCTAAACGGCTTGATGGATTTAATTGAGAGGTGTCGTTAAATTCTTAGTTCTAAAAGTGACACAGTCTAAACAAAAAATATGACGAAAGGAAAATAGTGGATTATCGGAAAATTGACAAGCCGTAGAGTTTTTTTTTTCTTTTCAAATAATTACTTGTTACATTGTACCGATGTCGGCGTCTAGTTTCAGAATACGGGCACGTTGGTTACTTATTTGAAAGCAATTTTAGTGCCCCCTTCATTTAGAACCGACAGGGGCGGGTTCAGGGTTGTTTTCTTATTATATTTATTTGTTGTTTTTAACGGTTTCGTTACGGATTACGATGAAGCAAAATAAATTATATAAATTGTCGATAGTGTCCTGCATTATCAGTATCATTGAACCAAGGTGTGTTAACACTTTTACGTCTGTGACTCTGAATCGGGCGTACCTACTCTATATATACAGGGTGGCCAAAAAGTCGTGGATCAAACGAAACAGGGAGATAAAGGAGGTAATTTCCAACAAAAAATCTTTCCCCAGCATGGCCATAACTTCATTGCACGAAAAGATATGAATTATTTTAGTTTTTTCAATGAAACTACCGAGTTTTTTTACAATTTAATCAGTAAAAAATTAAATTGATTAAAAACAATAAAACAAAAGGTGTTGTATTATGAGTCGATAATGTATCAATACTACAAAAATTGTATTGCAGCTCAAACCAAACTTAACGAGTAATGATTTTTTTTCCGTAAATTTTAAAGCGTTACAAAAAATTACTTCTCACTTTAAGAGCACTTATTTGCAATGAAGTTATGGCCATGCTGGGGAAAGATTTTTTGTTGAAAATTACCTCCTTTATCTCCCTGTTTCGTTTGATCCACGACTTTTTGGCCACCCTGTATAATAAAATGAAACTATTCTAAGGGTGAATTCAGTCCATGATACTGCATAATTTTCTCCTATAAATATATAGCGAAATACCAAAAACATTTTTTTGCCCCCCATATCCCATACAAGTTGACTGAGCAGCTGATCCGAGTTTGTATTAAAAAAGTTTTTATGCCCTTGCGTGTTCCCTTAGGTAAGTTGTTGATTGTCATAGACTTTACCCTTAAAATAGTTTTTCAATACCTACCTTTATACATATTTAGGTATTAATATACACAGTTTAAATTGTTATAAAATTACAGACAGACGCTATAATTTAAATTTAATAATGAGAACTCCTTCACCTGTCACTACGGAACGAATAGTTATACAAATATTTGTTATTGTTTTGTAGTAAAATTCTTATACGTATTATAATTAATTCACTAAAGCTATTAAAAAGTTAAATTGATGATTTTGTAACATTTGCCGGAGTGATTTTTACTAGGTACCTAAAATAAATATAATTTTTAGTTCTTTATTAATTTATTTATTGAATTTAATTTTTTCTATGTAAAAAATATATTTTTAACAAAAGGAGGTAGTCAACTATAAAATAAACGGAAAACAAATTACAATTCGTGTATAAATTGTAGAAATTGGTTTTCGCCCGAAAAAAAATACAGAAATGAATAAAAAAGTGTAGATGCGTATCATCATATGTAGCTTGTTTTCTTTTACTTTATTTAGGCATTTGGTTTATCTTTTGATGACCATTGATACGCATATTTAGAGAGGACAAAATGGGAGAGCACACCCCAGGCTTTGAAGCGCCACAGCTGAGAATAGGAAAGCGCCAGGAACGCGCTAAGATGAAGAAGAAAGGATTTTAGCTTATGAGTTGTGTAATAAAAGACGTGATTCTGTATGCAAGACGTCGTAACTGATAATGGACATATTATTACGTCACAGTCTTACGCTCGGCCATGTATAATTAATACCAATTATGCTCATAACTGTAAAGGCACAGTGTTAGACGTGTAACTGTGACATTCAGGAGTGTAGGGTTAGCAAGTGGTGTTGCAAGTAGGGATGTGCAATGGCAAAACTAAAGAAAAAACTTATTTTAACAAGTGAGATTTGTACTGCACTGGGTCAACAAAATTATAACCATAGAAAGAAAGAAAAGAAAGAAAGAAAGAAAAATATTTTATTCGGTGCAAATTAGTATACATCAGTAGGATTACTAAATAACTAAAATTAGTTTTACACCGAAATAATATAGACTTTTTAAATACATAGACTTTTTTAATGATGATATATTATTTTTGTGCGGTTTGGCGTGGATAATTTCAGACCCTGGGGCCCCGGTGCTAGGGGTCTTCTTAAAAGATCTCTCCAAGACTGATCTCCGCCGCTAGTGACAAGAGGGCTGGCTGCTTTTTAGCACAACGCATCCTTATTGCGATCCATGGGAAATGCGGCCAGCGTTCTTGCCACATGGGCACGATCTATTAGATTTAATTTGAAGCAGATATTTGACGTTTTCTTTTTATCTGTATGTAAATTATTCTATCTAACTTATTTAAACCAACTTGATGTACCGTAGACACGTTAAGAAAAAGTAGTCAGTTTTAGAATTTATAAACATAACCATCAATAATTTGAAACATCAAAAGTCAATGTGGTGTGGTGAAAACATTATCATGTTTTGGGACGTCAATCAGCATTTCTCCGGTCTTGACTGCATCAAATGCCTACATTCGTTTTAAATTATTTTGTGAAGAACGTATAGAAAAAAAATATTATACCCATTTTTAAAAAATCAATTACATTTATTTCACACACATTCATTAATATATTTAACGTCTCTTATTACCGAAACAATATGTCATGCATTATTCACAAAAATTTGCCAAATACTTAGTAAAAAAATATAAAAATACCTGTTTTTTTTTTTCATTGTAGTATAGGTATTCAAGTGGGCTTATAATCTTTCACTATTTCTAATGCCTATTTTCCATCGGACGCCCCTCTGGTATATTATGTTTTGTTTTTATTTCTTGAAATGATTTTGAATAAATTCAGACAGAACTAAGTCCTATCCTATCTTCTCCCACCTTCCACTCTCTAAATATGCTCGGAATGTACTGAGTGAATACCTGGTGAATTTATAATCACAAGTCAAATTGAAGCAAGTGCAATCCATGATACTGAACGTTTTATAAAAATAATCAGTGAAAACCGCAAAAAAAAATTGCCTAGTGGTAAAAAAGTCATCCTGTATGTCGCAAATATGACTTTAATATTATACAATTACTGATAAAAAAAATAGGTTTTGTTGCAATTACAATTATTGATAAGAAATGTTAATTAAATAATACGAGCAATAATAATCCTGAAGTGATTTTCAATTAATTCCTGCGAACACAACCCAAGTCCGTCCCTGTCTCTCCCACCCCCACCCTCCAAATATGCTCGAATGTACCAAGGGGTATCTATCACCTGACCTGTATTCCTAACGGTAGCAGACTAGGATTATAGTCAGCGAAAAATGTGAGTTGGTTTTTATTTTCTAATTTTTTAACTTTAATTCATAAAATTATATTACGGCCAATAAAATAAAGTAAAACTATTTTCATGGTGAACTCTGTCCATGATACTAAAATTTTAATAAAAAACGTATATCTTACATACCTACCCTCATCATATACATAAAAACTTTTCTGTTCTTTTCGTGTCGATTACACTAAATGTGTAACTCTATTTGCCTCTCAGTACATGGTCGTACTTTGTACAGCTGGTCGGGCACGATAGACACGAGAGAATTTTATATAATATGATTTTATATAATAACATCTTCTCTATTATTATGTATTAATTTTGACGAAACTGTTGTGAATTTATGAGTCAGTCATATAGTAAGTATGCAACAAGCATTAGTTCTTTTTTCGTGTGTGTAAGTGGCCAACGCTACTGTCAGATTTTTCAGGCTGCCTAAAGGTATCTGACAAAGCTTGACGACTGCCATACAATGATGACTGCCGGGACTAACGGGTTATACGTGCCTTCCGAAGCACGGAGGAGCTCAAGTAATTTTAATGCCACTTGTGCAGCTAGACACACAAGCTAAGGAGTGCAAATTTTCTATGCAATTGACATAAAAAAACAGTGCGTTTCAAATCATTAGCAAAGTAAATAGTAATAACTGATTTTAGAAATGCATTTTTTTTATAAATACAGCGATTTATTTTTATTTAAGAAAACGATTTGTCCTCAACGTATACAATAAATAGTAATACTGGAAAATATTTTTACACCAAACAGTATTTATAATTATCTTAAAAAGAAACGGCATGTTAAAAATATTTTCCTAAGTTCGACCCTGTGCCTCTTCCCCCGTAATCTGTTGGGATTTGCCAGGAGATCGCACTGGCCTCTATCGGTTTTTTCTGAGAATATTGTCTTCAAATCATTCTTGCTACCTACATAATTAGTACTTATTATACTAGTATAATTCCCACTGGGAAGCATACTTTGTGAAAAAGTTGTTTCCAGTCTGGATAAGATATTGCAGGCTTGAATCACCTGATTATCCGAAAAGAAAGATGATTCCGTGTTTCGGAAGACACGTTAAACTGTGGGTCCCGAACGCCACCTAGCGTTTGATCATCAACCTATCCAAGGATTGGTTCCTGGTTTGCCCTTTGGGTTGTGGAGGTCAGACGGCAGTCGTTCTGTGTAAAAACCAGTAACCTCGTCAAATCTCCTTGGTTAGGTAGCGGACCCCGGGCTCTGAAGCGTTACTGCTGAGGATGCAACCGGGAATACGCTCGGATGATGATGACATAATTAGTACCTATGTGCTGCATCATAAATAATTGTCATTTAAAACCGGTCAAGTGCGAATCGGATTCGTATATGGAGGAGTCCAATGTTTAAACATTTTCCCTCAAATTCATAAAAAATAAACAAGCGTTTGCTTAGCCTATTTTAGTGAAAACATGTTTTGTCCCTTTTCCTCTTTTGAATATTTGACATTGAAAGAACGAGACAAAACATATTTTAACTAAAATAGATTTGGCAAACGTTTGTATTTTTTTTATGAATAAGGGGGTTTATTTTTAGTATTTGTTGTTATAGCGGCCACAGTAGTGCATAATTGGTGAAAATTTCAAGTGTCTATTACCGTTCCAGAGATACAACCATGTGACAGACGGATGGACAGCGTAGTCTCAATGATAGGGTCCCGTTGCCAACCAGTGGTAAATAAAAATGAAACTAGAATGATATATAAAAAAAAAGACGGGTTGCACTCCGGGAGTGCCGGCAGAAGTGAAAACTTGAATATTAACGTTGTTAATTTCTATGGATGCGCGTGGCACGCTGTAACATAAACACACACGAACATTCGCGCAAGCGCCCTGCGGGCTGCCTGCGCCGTCTAAACGAAACGGCAGGCGCAGGCTGGGCAGGGTAGAATGAGAGGGGGATACTTCCTCTCCTACGCCGCGCCGCGCCGGCTGTCTTACGAATTTTCGATCAGGTCACGTGTCCTGACGCCCTGAATTTCTCTCTCTCTAACTCTGTTTATCAACTTAACTTGTAAGTAGTAAGTACAGTTTAGTGTAGGTATTTCATCTACGACTTGTTTCCTCATTATTGTATTGTTTTGTTTGAATTGTTTGCTTGCATGTATATTCTTTACTTTTCTTTCTTGCATGTATAGCAATATGTAATATAAAACAAAGACAGTCGTGCAGACCACACTTTAAAATTATAAACCTTCTAACTTTTCCCTGCCTATATATCTATGAAGTCGCTATGTTTGCAGAACTACAACTTATTTAGTCGAGTGGAAAGTCAACGTCGCTCCAGCAATTTGCAACTTTTATGTACCAAAAGCAAGTTCCTACACAAAAGTATATACGAAATGGCACCAAAAGTATTCAACAAACTGCCATTTCATATTCGATCTTGCCAGAAAACAAATAATTTTAAGAAACTTGTACATACATTTTTAATTGACAAACCATACTATTCTGTGGATGAATTCTTATCTGACAAACTCTGACTAAACTTTAATAATGAAGATTATGCCCAGAACAAAATATAAGTAAACATTGGATACGAGAAAAATTATATGTAATAATTTCTTCATTCATAAAATTTTATACAATTGTAACGACATTAAAATTGACTTAATTTATAACTAACTTTTAAAAAACAAAATTTGTATGCCTGACGGCGCAGCATGAATTCCTATACTGTAAACTAACAACTTTTGTGCTCATGTCTGACAAATAAATGATTATGATTATTATTATGACGCGAGTTTAACATTTTTTACCCATTACAAAAAGTGTACAACGCCGCTAAAGAAGTTTTCACTACAAAAAAAAAACGAAAACCTTAGCCACTCATGATGCTGTAAGGATTCTAACAAAACCAATAACATGTAAATCTTTTCAGACATTTTAAAATTATGGTGGAATACAGGTACTCACATACATACATACGTGAACCCTCAACACATTACACTCCTTTTTTGGAAACCGTGTAAACAATATGTTTACTTGTTTAGATATTTGTCGAATAAATACAGTATTAATCAATATGAATATTATCCAATCAGGTATCAGTAATAGAGTGGAACGCAATCTGTAGGTAAATCCGAACAGTTTTGGGGGCGGGTGGGGGTGAAGACAGGGACGTATTCAGGCAGGGCATGATGTTAAAGTTTGGATGAAAAATGCTGCAATACAGTTGCTGTTTCTTCTTCACTAGTGCCTGGTAGTGTTGCCGCTCTATAGTTCGCTATCGATAAAGAAAATCAGACTCTATAAAAAATACGTTTGTTGTATGGGAGCCCCACTTAAATATTTATTTTTTTCTGTTTTTAGTTATTTGTTGTTATAGCGGCAACAGAAATACATCATCTGTGATTTCAGCTGTCTAGCTATCACGGTTCATGAGGTACAGCCTGGTGACAGACAGACGGAGAGCAGAGTCTAAGTAATAGGGTCCCGTTTTTACCCTTTGGGTACGGAACCCTGAAAAGCGATAGTATCAATAGATTGCTCGTCTTCAGGATCGGCATTATCGAGTATCGATAGATTGTTACGTATATTTGTTATTGGCTGTAACCCGCGACTTCGTCCGCGTAGAAGTCGAAAATGGTTCTAATAGGATCTTTGGTTCTTTACGTTATAAATTGTGTTATAATATCCCGTTTCCGTCATTTGATAGAGCAAAAGAGAACAAATGATCTATTTGTCTCAATTTTTTGTCTCTCACTCAAAAAATGACGAAGTTTCATAATAATATAAATTCGCAACATCTAATGCACCCCAGGGGATGCAATTTTACAATACAATAAAATCGGATTTCTGGATTTTCAGATTATTTTTTATTGACCACTAATTCAAAAATGTAATGTGTCTCGCTTCAAAAATTACGAAGATTCATATAAACTTGCAACCCCTATTTCACCTCTATAGGGATGTAATTTTCAAAATCTAATATATGCATTAATTTTTTCTACTAACTAAAAATAAATTAAAAAATTTCATGTGTCTCATTTTGAAAATTACAAAGTTCCATACAAACTGGCAACCCCTATTTCACCCCCTTAGGGATAGAATTTCCAAAAATTCTTTCTTAGCGGACGTCTCCTAGTCACAATCTATCTTTCTACCAAATTTCATCTTCATTGGCTTAGTAGTATTCGAGATTTCGTGATGAGTGAGTGATAGATTTTCGCTTTTATATAGATAGATAGATGTGTTTCCTGATTACTCGAAGATACTTTGACCAATTTGGAAAATTCTTTTTTTATTTGAAAGGGATTACTTGTTAGGTGGTCCCATTATTTTTTTTATCGAAATCGGTTGTGTAGTTTAGCGTAGAATTCGATTTTTAATTTTGTAAAAATATTATGGAGTCTTGTTGTGGAAAGTATTTCAATACTTTCCCAATAATGTGAACTTTATTACACTTGATTGTAAAATCTTTATTGTGTACTAGCCGTTGCCCGCGGCGTTTTTCGTGTGTGTAAGTGGCCAACATTAGTGTGAGATTTTTCAGGCTGCCTAAAGGCATCTGATATAGCTTGACGACTGCCATACAATAATGACAACGGGACCAACGGCTTATACGCGCCTTCCGAAGCACGGGGGAGCTTGAGAAATTTTTATGCCACTTGCGATCACCCGTCCAAGTGCGGACCACGCGCTGTGTCGCTTTACTTGCAAAAGCGCTAGTAATGTGCAATCCCACTAGGCCACCAAGCTCAAGTCAATAGTAATATATGTAGTATGTGCATATAACTCAAGTCTTATGTGATTCTTCTCTTCTTTTCAGCACGAGGTGCTTGCCATCAATGACAAGGTGGTCCTGAAGGCGGAAGACCTGCTCAGCTGGGTGTGCGATGGAGGCAGTTGGACGTGGGGGCTCCGGGCCGTGTGGAGGGGAGCCTGCGCCCCCCCGACCGAGCCCAAACATTCCGCTCCCCTGCATCATACCAAACTCGACTTTAGTGATATTGAGAGGGAGAAAAGTGCCATTGGTAAGCAAAATTAGTGTTATTTTGTCCTTTTCAAACGACTTTCATTCATTCTCAAGAGAATTAAGATAAGGGTTGCAAGTACTAGGGTCTCAGGAGGTGGTAGGAGGCTTCAGGTACAAGCATGAATTCTGTGCTCTTCAAGTCAGATTAGTATAGAAGTAAAGATACTAGGATATTAGAAGATGTAAGGAGGTAAGAAACAGGCTATGGTTTCATTTCATCAGGGGAAAAGACGCTTGAGGTACTAGGTACTTCCTACTACGCTAAGGCGTTAGGAAGTCGTGAAGGCGGAAGATATACAACCTGGAAGGGACATGCCCGTAATAAATCGAACCACGGGCTATACTAGATCACTATGAAATAAAAATATAATGATAATAATGATAATATAATGATAATAATAATAATATAATGAAATTAAAATAACAGTCAAAGAACAAAAACAATTTTGGCATTCCCATACAAATTGAATGAATGAATGAAAGAAAAACTCTTTATTGCACCAATACAAAAAATAGCAAAAACAAAAGAAGATTTAAAATTTAAAATACATTGGTACAATGGGCGGTCTTATCGCTTAAATCTCTTCCAGACAACCGGTGGATAGAGAGGAATGTAGGCACGTCAGAAATAACGGCGGTGCAAAGAAACCTATCAGTTAAATCAATAGGTAACTAAGGTTACTTTTTAATTTACATAATACACTACACATATATTCTATAATACACTTACACAAAAAACTACATATATACAATACAATATAACTACATAAATAAGTTTAGTAAATATAACATACATACAAATAAATATAATACAATTATTAAAATAATAATAAATATGAATAATTAAAGTGAATAATAATTATGTACGATTACTGAGCTAGATAAAATTCTTTAAGTCTGTTTTTAAAGATAGAGACAGATTGTGCACGTCTAATAGACTCAGGCAGTTCGTTCCATAAACGCACAGCTTGAACTGTGAACGAATTGTCGTAGAAGGATGACCGATGCATCGGCATATTAAGCTTAAGACTGTCTGATGACCTCAAGTCACGTGTATAGTTACAGCGTAGGAATTGAAAACGTTCTAGAAGGTAGTGTGGAGATGTTGAACTAAATAATACATTATACAGTATACTTAGAATATGAGTATTCCAGCGAAGACGTATGGGAAGCCACTTGAGTTGAGATCTATAGTGGGAAATATGATCATACTCGCGTAAACCAAATATAAATCTTATACAAAAATTTTGAAGTAGCTCAAGCTTGTGAAGCTGTTCTTCTGTAAGATCAAGGTAGCAGGCGTCGGCGTAGTCTAAGATAGGAAGCAAAAGAGACTGAGCTAGCGCAATTTTAGTGGCAGTACGCAGAAAGTTACGTAGTCTTCTAAGCGAAGCAGCCGCCCCGAATAATTTACGGCTCACAATATCCAACTGAGGTCTCCAAGATAACGGATCGGATCCAAAGTTAAACCTAAATTTTTAACACCTTGCCAAATTTAACAAATTGCCCGGGCGGCATCACACTTTAGTATGGAAATGCTATTTTTTTTTTCGTTTCTTGACTGTTATTTTAATTTCATTTTACTAAAGTGATCTAGTTAGTGCCCGTGGTTTGCTTTATTACGGGTTTCCTTTCACTTTGTGAGTTGCTCCGAGCTGAGCTTAATCTATTATTGAACCGCGTAAATATCCGTCTAGCAGTTTTGAAGATTAGCGTAAACATACAGACAGACAAAAAATATGTGTGTTTAGTTGTTTTGTTTTTATCGCCCACACTTATTTCTTGACCCCTGTCAGAAAAAGAGGGGTTTTATAAGTTTGACGCTGACGTCTGTCAGTCTGTCTGTGCGGCATCGTAGCTCTAGAATGGATGGACCGATTTCGATGCGGTTTTTTTTATACGTAATGGCAAGTTCCCTTGCGTGGGTTCTTAGCTGTTTGAGAAAACTCTGTTCAGTCGCTTAAAAGTTATTGGGGATTACAGCTTGAAAGTCAAGGCATTCCCTAAACAATTATAAAGACGCTATAAAAACCGAACTACCGATACGATATCAAATCGTATTTGTAATATCGCTATTCATCACTAGATGGCGTTTTTGACATTTTCGGTCGGGCGTTTTGTTAATTTGCCTTGCGAATAAACTTGTAATAATGTCTAACGATGATGATGATATTGTTTCTCCCTTTCCAGCGATTGACGCAGATTCCCCAGGAGTGGTGGTCTTCTCCTACCCTCGGTACTGTAGGTACCGGGCGCTACTTTCAAGACTGGAAGGCATACAGGCCGATTGGCTGAGAGACTCCTTAGTGGCAGCTTTAGGGGGGTACGCCGCACCTACGAAGAATACTAGGATTTTATATTGTAAGGTCAGTATAACGTTAGATGATGATAGATAGATGTCATTTATTCCTTAGAATATGGTAATACAATGGTGTTATCAGGTACAAGTGCGACATACTCTGCCTATTAGGCGTAGGAATGTTAGGTTAAGTTTATATATTGCAGTTACATTTATACATTACTATATAGATTCGTCTAAATACTCAAATTAATTCTGCTCATTTAGTCAAAATAGTATTATATAATCATCAAATATCTACTTCGAATGTCACAATTATTTCACAATATTAAATTTTAATATTTTACCCTATGAATTACATTTAAACATTTCATCGATTTCGTAAAAACAATTTTCTAATAGCCAATTAAATAAAAATGATTTAAAAATTTTAATACTAGTAATTTCTCTAATTTCCCTCGGTAAGTTATTGTACAATTTGATTGCCATACAATAGACATTGTCACTATAGAGTTTTAGTCTCTGGGTTGGCATATACAATTTAGTTGGGTTCCTACCGTTTAGTTTTTTTGCTACCGCGTCATGTAAGGGGAAAAGATGTGGATGTCTTCTCACAGACTTAGTATGTAACACAAGTTAAGCAACTGGCGTGGTCCACGCTAGTGTTCCCGATGGCCTATCGGTATTTTAAATAAAAGACCAATAAATATTGTTTATTTGTTTTTAATAACTTTATTGTACTTACAAAAAAAAATACATTAAAAGACAACATACGAAAGAGCAAATATACAAAGGCGGACTTATCCCATGTAGGGATCTGTTCCAGTCAACCAGCGATAGATTGAGAGGATATTTACTCAATTAAAAGGTAGAAGCAAGTACGTACAAATTTAATTTATAAGATAAGTATATAATAGGAAAATCGATAGTTTTAATCGAAAACTGCCAAACTATCGATTAGGCATATCGATACTATCGATAGTATCGATCGTGACGTAGAACAAAGTATCGATAAGTAGTACTACTTAAAACATAATACAAGGGTTGCATCGATACGCCTTTTCACCGATACGATACCGATACCGATACTCTTATGCAAATATCGGCGATACCGATACCGATACGTTAATTGAATCCAACATGAAGATAAAATAAAATTTATTTTATCTTCATGTTGGATCTTCATAAATCACCAGTCGGTTTTTTTTTTATTAATATGAAAAGTAGTTACATAGGTCGATATTAGATAATTATTATAAATTTTAGTAGTTAACATTAATAACATTTTTATTTAAAAAACAAAGTAATCTTAAGTTTTGCGGAGAAAGGCGATTTAAAAAAAAAAGTATCGTTGAATCGGTCGTAAAAATATCGTCGATACCGATATATCGGCTAACCCGAAGTATCGCCGATATATCGGTATCGGTATCGGTATCGGATGCATCGCTACATTATACGTAAACTATCGATAGTGGTTATCAATAGTATTGCTCTAAAACAGCTATTATACTATCAATAGTATCGATATGCCTAATCGATAGTATCGATATGCCTAATCGATAGTTTGGCAGTTTTCGATTAAAATTATCGATTTTCCGGCAACACTAGTCCTCACTTGCTCCCTCAAGCACAAAGTATATCATCAAAACGTTAACGCTTTCGCAAGTTAAGCAATACTTTCGTGGTCCTCACTTGGATGGGTGAGCACAAAGTATATCTTCAATACTAATAAGTTAGTAACGCTTTCAGCAATGTAAGCGTGGTCCGCACTTTGATTGGGTCAGCTCAAGTGGCATCAAAAGTTGAGTTTCTACGTGCTTCGGAAGGCACCTTAAACCGTTAGATCTGGTTTTCATCAATTTGTATTAGTTACCTTTGGGCAGCTTAAAACATCGTTGGTTTCTAACACATACACATGCTTACTTTCTTCCAGGACACATTCGAGTACCCCGAGCTAGAAGGCCACGAGTTCGTGTGCAACCACTTAGCGCCCCGGCTGAAAGGGAGGCCACGCGGACGACGTCGCAGGCCTCCGCGCTCGCGCAGCCAAAGCCAAGACTCGCCCTCCCGGTCTAGTGATAGCGAACAGGAGAAACCCAGCACGCCGCTGCAGCCTTCGGTGAGCCACATCGCAAATTGTTTAGTCTAAAATTCTAAATACCAGGGTTTTATGACTTTGTAGGAGGTCCTCTTTGCATTTCAAGCTGTTAGTAACTTTTGAAGAAGGTGTTTCTTATTCGTTAGCGACTTAAGGGGCTACCTGAAATTTTCAGGGTCCAGTGCTGCCCCCATTTGAAATAAATCAATTGAAAAGAAACTGAGATATCTTTTAAAATTTGGTCTTGATCAGACCCTGGATAACCCTTCAAACTATTTTATAAATTACTGTTTACAGTTTAAAGTGAAAACGTGAAGCTTTTCTACGCACAATTGCGAAAAACGGCCACTTTTAGCGTATGTGCGTAGAAAAGCTTCACGTTCTCACTTTAAAATGTAAACAGTAGTTCATAAAATAGTTACAAGGGTTATCCAGGGTCTGATCAAGACCAAATTTTAAATGAAATCTCCGTTTTTTGTCAAATGATTTATTACAAATGGGGGCAGCACTGGACCCCGAAAAATTCAGGAAGCCCCTTAATCTTTTGACTTAGAAATCAATGTATTCAACGGTGAGTTACATAGGAAACTACTTAGCCAAAGTACCAGAGTTTTATAACTTTGTAGGGAGTCAACAGCAGGGTATCAGGAATGCATGGCTTTGTAGTAGATTATTAACATTTACCACAAGTAATATGTTACGTGATAGAAAGTCAAAAAGCCAGACCACCGCAAAATCTGTCACCAAGTAACCTAGAGGAATTCCTAAATTTTGTTTTTCTAAAAGGTATATTCTTAAATGTTTTTTGAATGTAAATTTTTAAGTAGATCTAGTAATAGGAGTTAGAAGGTTATTCCAGCACTTGGTAGCTAAATAGCGGAAGCTTCCGGCAAAAGCAGCTGTGCGGTGGTGGTGAGCCATTAGAGTAGAGCATGTAGACCTAATAAATAAATAAATATATAGGGACAAATCACACAGATTGAGCTAGCCCCAAAGTAAGCTTAAGCTTGTGTTATGGGATACTAACCCAACGATACTATATCTTTTTATTATGATAAATATATAGATAAACACCCAAGACAATTTGAAAAAGGCCTTTTTCCAACTTGCCCTGGCTGGGGATCAAACCCAGAACCTCCGGATTGGCGTACTAGCGTGTTGACCATTACGCCACGGAGGTCGTCAACCTTGTGCCATATCTATTATGGAAAGGTGATCTTTTGATCTTATGCCTTGTCGAGGCGGTGGCGAGAACGGGGGAGAGGTGCGGGGACGGGGAACAGGGACGCATATTTCGCGGGACCCCAGGAGATTCCGTTCTGTCTCTAGGCCTTGGGGTTAGCTCAATGTGAGTGATTTTTATTGCATTTAACTTCGCTTGCTCGTACAATTAAACCTCTTCTCCCCCAGATCCGGACCCCCCGCCGGCTGTCCCTCCGCAACGGCGACAAGGCGAGCGAGGAAGAAGAGGACCGCAGGGAAGAAGGAGAAGACGGGGAGTTCCTCACGACCCTGAGGCAGTTCTACAAGGACAGGAACCTGCACTTGAGAATGGGGAGCACTTTAAAAGACTGTAAGTGGTTTTTCTTTTTACATTTTACAAGTTTTGACGTGACAACGTCTTATAAATTGGTTTGCCGGGTGACACTTCAAGAAACTGCGTTACGCTCCGCTCCCGTTATGCGCTCACAATGAGAGCGAGTGAGAGGCACGCGTCCCTTCCACTCGGGCATTCAAAGTCGTTGTCACGTAAAACTTTCGCCCGTATACCGACTTTACAGGCAACCAATTTTTTTTCTTTTATTTATTATTTTAATACGAACGAAATTAGTATTATTATTAACTAACCATTGAACGAAATTAACTATTCAATAGGGTGCGGAAATTTCATAAAACTTGTTCCAGGTACGTGTTTTTCAGTAAGTCTTACAAGTGTTTGAAGAAAATGTATTTTATTTTAAAAAAATTATTACGTTTGTGGGGTTCATACCGTAATATTTTCTTTACCTTTACAATTTGTGAGTACTTTATGAACGGTCGAAGTTCAGGTAAAATTCGTGCAAAAATGCAGATTTTGAAGGCTTATACTGAGCTTGTTCTTGCAATATTTTTTTTATTTAGATAGAAATCTAGAAATAGCGCCCAACATACCTGTTAGTTCAAAAGTTTTCAAGGAAAATCAGTTACAACGCCATAATGGCGTACGAGCGTTTGTATGAAAAGTAAGACGGGAAGGCCGCTCTTAAGACCTCGTCTTACTTTTCATACAAACGCTCGTACGTGATTATGGCGTTGTATCTCATCTTTCTTGAAATCTTTTAAACTCACATGTATCTTTGGCGCTATTTCTAGGTATCCATCAAAATAAAAAATTGAAATTTAGAAAAACAAGGTCAGTATAAGCCTCCAAAAATCTGCTTTTTTGCACAAATTTTAGCTGAAATTCGACCGTTCATAAAGTAGTCATTAATTGTAAAAGTAAAGAAAATAATTAGATACAAACCTCGCAAATTTAATAAAAATTTTGAATACAAAACATTTATTTCATATACTTGTAAGGCTCACTGATAAACACGTATCACCTGGAACAAGTTTTATGAAATTTCCGCACCCTATGAATAGTTAATATTCGTTCAATGTATAGTTAATAAATAATAATAATACTAATTTCATTTAATAGAATACAAACCATGCCCTTAGGCGCTATCTCTCTCTTTTTGGTTTGCCTCTTTTTCTAGCATTGCTCTGGATGAAACACCAAGCTTTTCAAACTATACTCGCGTTGAAAACAGAGCGACCGGGAAGGGCCGCCTTAAGGCATATAACTAGTTTTCACAGTCAAAATATGAACTTAAAAGAGAATATTATAGTGTATCATATCATATTTGAGATTTCTACTCTCTCATATTTTCTTTCAAGTTCTTATTTGACTGTCGAAAACTACTTATATGCCTAGATATATGCAATTTCTATAAAATGACAAAATTCTGCCGAAATTCTCACATTGCATTTCAAAATAAAAGCTAGACTACGTTTGTATGGAAAAGTCTAGGGTAAGGGGATTCTTAAAAGTAATACCATGATTAATCCTGAGTGTCGTTTCCAGTGTCGCTCCGCGCCGTGTACGAGGCGGTGCGGTCGCGGGGCGGGTACGAGGCCGTGTGTCGGATGAAGCTGTGGCGGACGCTGTTCACCGACCAGCCGGCGCGGACGAGGCGGCACTACGAGAGGTGAGGCACGAAGGCGTAACCACGGGCAAAGATAATATTATTATATTACGATGTAAGCAAGCCTTTTGGTGGTTATAACACTCGAGGCGGAATTTCAGCCCGAGCCGCAGGCGGGGGTGTAATAGAGCTGAGTGTGTTTAGCCTTTACTTACGCACGTATAACTTATGACGTTTTTCAACACATTTGCGAGGAAAAATAGCTAATAAACCGAATTATTTCATTTCAAATAAACTCGACCACTGTAATGCACACAGTGGCTTTCTTGCCGTTTTACTTTTCAAAATCAGTACATGCTGGCGCACGCGGCAGCGGGCGGGACAGTTCGAAATTTCAAAAGAAAAACAATTTTAGCAAATAGTGCGATTATAAAATATAACATCACTATTTGCGTTTATAATATAACACACGCGAGTTTTATGAGCTGCTGGTGAAATTAGATCCACTTTATACGAGCAAGTGTATTGATAATTTACTAACGTATCATGTACCCAACGCCATAAATACTATTTGAGGTAAGTTGGCAAAACTGGAACTGGCGGGTAGGCACACAGAGATGGCAGCACATACGACTAGGAAAAAGTGACGAAGAAGGTATTGAATATGCTTTAAAAATATTTATTGGCTTTCATATAAGTCATATTAAATTAATTAGAGTACTACTTTTTATAAATAATAGTAATAAAGATTTTAATGTTTTGATTAACACCTATAGCGCCATATAATGACAAAGAAGGGAAATAATCATTTTTACAATGCGATGGGTAGGCATGCCACAGGTATGACGCTTCATAGAAGCGGCGTATCAATTGCCTACTACTACAAACGAAACTATATATCCGTGCATACGTCAATGTGTGAGTTTCGCCTCCTTACCCTCAATTAGCTTCTAGGGCCAAAAAATTTGACGAATGTCTTATACACTCCAACCCACCCCCCCCCCCCACAAGCAATTTGTTAAAAGCATATGTTTACTTTGAGACTATAAAGTTTGATTAAATAAATGAAAGATAGTTACATTCGTTTCTTTAATTGTATGTGTGTATTGTTCCAGATACCTCCTGTCGTACGAAGTCCATGAGCGCAAGCGCTCCCGGCTAAACGGCAAGCTGGAGGAGCCGAGGACCATCGCCTGCATCGAGGTACATCACGTCTTTATGGCTGACGGGGCAGACAGAACTCTGGCTACCTCCGTGGTCTAGTGGTCGAGGCGTTCGTCTTGTGATACGGAGGTCGTGGGTTCGAATCCCACTCAGGAGCATACTTTGTGAAAAGTTGTTTTCAGGCTGGTTAGGATATTGCAGGCTTGAATCACCTGATTATCCGAAAGATGATTCCGTGTTTCGGAAAGCACGTATAAACTGTGGGTCCCGAACGCCATCTAGCGTTTGCTCAAACCTAAACGATTGGTTCTGGGCCACCCTTTGGGTTGCGGAGGTCAGACGGCAGTCGCTCTGTGTACCAAGTAACCTCCGTCAAATAACCTTAAGTTAGGCAGCGGACCTCGGGTTGTGAAGCGTTACCGCTGAAGATGCAGCCGGGAATACGGGAAGATGATGATCTGGTTTCTTTCCTTCTAGGTGGCCGACTCTCCGCTCAGAGACGACGGCAAGGACCGCTCGCCGACGCCGGACGTGGTGGACAGAGACAACGAGACTGGTGAGGCCAAGGACGAGATCACACTCGTCTCCAAGCCTGCGGAGGAGCTTAACAGGTGGGCCACGTCGTCATCATCATCAGGTTTCTTTGTATTGTAGCTGGAGCGAGGTGGTATGCTTATTATCTTCCAACCAGGCATGGTGTTGGACGGGGAACTTCGTCGGAGGTTGTATATATGCAGCGAAACGGACGAACTCTCAGATCGAGATGTAGGATACTGCTGGCGCCATCTCGTATGCTTCATGTGAACTATGTTGTCGCTGTACTTGGTGGTTGTAGTTCCTCGTAGTGGCGTAGAGGTCGCCACAATATCTAGGTGGCCGACGCAGGAAAATATATGCGAACAAATCAGTGTTTAGACATTCAAGATGCAGTACTAAAGTACTCCTGACCGCAGACTGCGCCTGCGAGGGAGGGTTATGTTTTTCGAGAGTATGTATGTATGTATGTAATTGTTTGGCATGCTCTGCAGCCTGAATGGCTCAATGGATTTTAGCTTAAGGTGTCGTTAGATATTTACTGTAAAAGTGACACTGGGTATATCAAACTAACTATGACACTGCATTATCGGCATATTACGCGTACGCTCATTCGTGGCTACGTTACGGGATTATTTTGTGGGGAAATAGTGTAGATGCCTACGATTTGTTTGTGATGCAGAAAAAGTGCGTGCGCATACTTGCGAATATTCGGGTCCCAAATAGCTGCAAGCCATTCTTTATTGAAAAAAATATACTGACGCTCCCGTCGTTATACATATTGGAAACAGCCTTGTTTGTAAGAAAACATAATCATCTATTTATCCAAATTAAAGATACACTTGGCAGAAATACGCGCCACAAAAATATATTAAATCTACCGATATTAAATATGCAAATGTTTCAAAATAGTCCGTACGTTATGTCAATTAAGATATATAATACAATTCCTGAAAGCATAAAAGTAGAACAAAAAGACACAATATTCAGATCACGCTTAAAATTATTACTGATCTCAAAGGCCTATTATTCTGTAGATGAATTCTTAAACGACAAGTTCAGTAAATAAATTAGTTTGTAGCGTGTGTTACCTCAATTTCACGTCCACGGAAAAAATAAATTAAGTAGGTATAAAATATTTGAATAACGTGTATTGTTTCTCATTTGTTTTTGCTACGCCCAAACTGGGTACATGTTGAACTTTTTGCTTACATGTTGCGAATAAATGACTTATGAAATAAAAAAAACCAAATGGCAGATTTTTGGCGCCAAATTCAAATTTTTGACGCGCTCTGCAGCCTGAACGTCTCGATGGATTTTAGCTTGAGAGGTGTTGTTAGATTCGTATTTACAGTGAGAGTGACACGGGGTACATATATCAAAAAAAGGCAGTCGGGTTTTTTGTTGTTGTAATAATAACTTGTTGCACTATTGCTTATTTCATTATTTAGTTTAAAATATTGGGTGTAGATAAAGTTTTGTTTGCAACTGTAATAATTAGGTATTAAAACACTCGTGTGATAAACCCACATACTATACATACAATTGCATAAATAAATATTGTTGCAGGGAGTTTCTCGAGTCACTGCCTCCCAAGGAGGAAAAGCCGGTGAAGATATCGGTGAAGCCGGTGGAGAAGCTCCTGGACAACAAGCAGCTGGTCGACGGCGATCAAGGGAACGATCAGAAGAAGGACGGGCTTCTCAGCGAGCTGGCGCAGAAGCTAACTAAAGGTGAGCTTTCAACTGATTTCTCGTCATACTCGAAAATTTATGTTTGACGGCTGCTGTGTCCTCAAACCTTAAATGCATAGTAATGTACATCATACTCAAATTATTATTTTAAATAATTATTTTTATTACTTTAAATATTTTTTTAAAATGTTATTCAAAGTCACTTGTAATCTCCTTTTGGTAAGCAATAAAAATATAACTGTTTCATAGATAATTTCTACTTTTTGTTTTTTTGTCGCAGATAGATAACTCTTTATTGTAAACCAAAGAAATAATTTAAAATTAAATGAGTACTATAGGCGGTCTTATCACTTAAAGATCTCTTACAGACAACCAGTCAAGTCAACCTTCTCGATAGGAACCATAGAACCGAATAGTGAAATTGCATCTACCGCGCTGCTCTATGATATGGATATAAATACATAGGGACAAAATATAACACTGATTGAGCTAGCCCCAGAGTAAGTTCGAGACTTGTGTTATGGGATACTAACTCAACGATACTATATTTTATAAAAAAATGCATACATAGATAAACATCCAAGACCCAGGACAATTTGAGAAAGGCCATTTTTCAACTTGCCCTGACCGGGGATCGAACCCGGGACCTTTGGGTGGCGGACTAGCATGGTGACCACTACGCCACGAAGGTCGTCAATATCTGCATAAGTTGAACAAATAGGTCGTGTTTGGTATCGTTTTCTTATAAATCAAGGACGAGGAATTCATTTCTGGATCATTATTTTCACTGGTTTATAAAAAAATAAAAAGTTTTTTGAGATCGGTCTACTTGTTTTTGAGTTTATTCGTTACAAACATATAAATCTTTACTATTTATAATTTTAGTGTACTAAGATGTATGAATTCAAATTGATACGAGTATATTACTGTAATTTTACTTTAAAATAGAGAGTTTTGTTGGGTTAACATAGTACTCGTAATAAAAAAAAAGGCTTTGCCAATATAAGAAAGATATGTCATTGCTATGTATGACAGGTAAGTAAGGGCGTTCGCTTAGTGACGCGGGCGCACGCGGCGATTTCTGTCTATCTCAGTCACAAACTCTAAGTGCGAAAGAGATAGTAGAACCCGTCGCGGGTCACCTGTCTCTGTCGCACGCAGAGTTTGTGACAGAGATAGACTGGACACGTCGCGTGCGCTCGCGTCACTTAGCGAACGCCCTAATTTTCTTTTTGGTGCCACTTTTGAAACGCGGAGTCACTAAACGAATGGTTATTTTCTATTTATAAGTATTTTTCGTCCTAATCATACACTTTGTTTAGAAATTCCTTTGTTGTAGGTATATATTTTCGATGCATTATGCCTCGATATAAAGTCGCGCAGAAGGGTGTTGTAACAGTGTTTCTTTTTCAAGTTAAGCTATAGTTGTCAGTGATCGGATAATCGAGCGCTTATTTGCCTAAACTTCACGCGGCACATAACACAGCGTTGATACAACCACCAACCTGGTAAAAATAATTATGTTTCGCAGCATCATTCTAGCGATTTACATAACTACATGTAGCTTTAAACAAATCGTGCACGGGCTTGTAGTTGATCTCACAGCTACGTGTAGTTAATGTAAATCGCTAGAATGATGCTGCGAAACATAATTATTTTTTTCTACTCCTGTGTTCGGGACCATTTAAAAGACAGATAACAGTTTATCTGTCTTTTAAATGGTCCCGAACACTAATATAAGAACATAGATTATATGATTTCAGAAAAGTCTATAGTCTATTCCTAATATAATAGCACATGTGTCGTTATTTCGCCAAAACGATACTCCTGGCCATAGACCTATAACTTTTTTTCTTTAGATCTACCACACTGCCAACTTAATTAAATCGTTATTTTAACATATGGTGCCATTTTTCAAACGTGGAGTCACTGAACAAACAGTTTTTTGTATGAAAAACTATGAAAAACATTCGTTTAAGTGACTCCATGTTTCAAAAATGGCACGTTTAGTCACTAGGAAGACGTCAATAAAAAAAAATTAAGTCTTCCATAGATACCTAGTATCTAGCAAACATATGGTAGTATTTCGTACTTTTCTTTGTTTATTTTTGTATTTATTTTAGTAAATGTAGTCGTAGAAAAAGTATTGTATGCAACGTTGTATAAGTAGTCAAAAAATGCTCGATGGCGTCAATTTCAGGTGGTTTTTCTTTAATATTGATCAAAGTTTAAATAATATCAAAAGAAATAACTAGAGTAATTTGTAAGTTGTTATTAATTTTTCTCTTTTGTAGATATATGTGTGTGGTCAGATCGGCTTCGCTTTTTTGACTACTTAATATTTTTTTTTATTTTTTATATCGCAATTTATGTTTGTTTACTTGTTCGCAAGAATTACATGTTATAATGTGTCAACATTGTATTATATTATAAGTATTTATTAATTAAAAGACAATAATAATAATATGACAAAGCTCTTCTGGCGAGTAGGCGACCAATACTGTGAAAATGAGTTTCTTTCGGCGTTTCTTCTCAGCAGTGGTCGTTACGAAGCGCTGGTATCGGTAGCTTTTCTTTAAAAATAAATTAAATTTTAATATACTTTACACGTAAGATAAATTGTACTTATTGACGTGTAAAAGTGCCTGTAAAGGTCTAATTACTGAATAAACATTTGAATCTTTGAATCTTTGTGGATTGTTAATAGGCGTTGCGGCTAGCAACCCGTCACTGTTTTGATTCCCTTTTCTATCTTTACGCCCACCATCACGCTAAACGTGGCCTTTGGATCTTACGGCTCTAGGCCCTGTCTACCCCGTTAGGGATGAAGACGTGACAATGTATCTGTATGTGGATTGTTGCAGAAAGCCCAGACTCTTCCATCATCCAGCAGCTGAGCCAGCGCAGCGACAGCTCGGCGGGCGCGCTCGGCCGGCTCGCCGAGCTCGGCGACAAGTACGTCAACGGCCACGACCCGCCACCCGTGCACCAGGTACAAGATAATATTGGAACGAAGTTCCTTATCGCGCGTCGCGAAAGGGGGCTAGACGGAAAAAATTAAGACCAAAAGTTGTAACGACACTTTTTGTTCATTCAAATTTATGAAGATAATAAAAACTTGATTTTAGAACGCAAAATAGAGATTGAATGTTACTCGTATTTAGATCTATTTATATTTATATTTTATAATACTTCGTTCGATCCGGGTGTCCCTGACACCTCTCAAGTTTTTATTACTAACGTAACAGTTACCCAACGCCATAGAAACGATTGAAGGGCCTGTAAGTAGACAAAACTGGAGTTGCGGGTAGGGACAAGGAGATGGCAGCACACGCGACTAGCAAAAAGTGAAAAAGAAAGTGTTGAATATGCTTTAAAAGTATTTATTGCATTTCATATAAGTCATATGATTTTTATATATTTCATATAATTAGAGCACTATTTTATTTAAATAACAGTAATAAAAGATTTTAATGT
Organism: Acrobasis suavella; assembly: GCA_943193695.1. Classification (NCBI taxonomy): domain Eukaryota; kingdom Metazoa; phylum Arthropoda; class Insecta; order Lepidoptera; family Pyralidae; genus Acrobasis; species Acrobasis suavella. The sequence goes on from OW971954.1 coordinate 10,071,039, forward strand.
TTTAATAAATAGCTTTAGCACCATCTAGTGACATGGAACATAAATAATTATGTTTATAAGGCATGACCCGGTGAATATGCTGCGCGAAATGTTTTACAACAGGCCGTCAGGCGATATCTCTTCGAGTGCAGTTGTTGCATCTCATGTTTGTCCTTTTTACCAGACAACGGCAAAGCCAAGAGGAAGGGTAATGATTTAAGCATTCTATGTATGTAGGTATGTATTTATACAATGTGTATTTTTTATACTTGATCAAACGAAAACTGCGGATATTAGACGAAATATTATCGATAAAATACCGAAAAACAAATCGTTAATAACACTTCAATTTTATTTTTGAAGTGAAAACTTCTTTAGCGGCGTTGTACGGTAGGCCTCAGAAGAGGAGTCCCAATTTCTCATACTAACTGTATGAGAAATTGAGTCTCCACTTTTGTGGCTTACCGTACTTTTTTTAGTAATGGGTAAAAAATGTTAAACTCGCGTCAGGGCGTCGGGGCGTCAGGACACGTGACCTGATCGAAAATTCGTAAGACGCGGGGCGCGGCGTAGGAGAGGAAGTATCCTCTCTACGGCGCGGCGAAAATGTATGCCTGCGCCTGCTGTTTCGTTCAGATGGCGCAGGGCGCTTGCGCGAATGTTCGTGTGTATTTATGTTACAGCGTGCCACGCGCATCCATGGAAATGCACAACGTTAATATTCAAGTTTTCACTTCTGCCGGCACTCCCGGAGTGCAACCCGTCGTTTTTTTTTCTAAAGGTCGTCTTTCGATGTTTTTTTTCTTCTCTTTAAGTAAACGGCTTTTTTTGTTCATAGTTGTCTCATTTGAAAACTACAAAGTTTAAGAAGCTAAGAAAGTAAAAAATAATTAACAATACCAAACAGGAAATTAGTTAAAAAATAACTGACGAAAAAATTCAAGTGCCTGAATTTTTTATGTAACTAACATAACGTTTTTTTTTTCGTTTTTTGTCGATAATATTTCGTCTAATATCCGCACATTTTGTTTGATCAAGTATTCAAAATACACATTGTATATTTGCAATGTCAACTGTGCGTGAATGGCTCCCGTAGTCAAACTCTGTAAATGTCTAGCGACAGCAGCCAAAATTACACACCAGCGCCATCTAGGGCAGAGGTTCCCAAACTTATTTTGTCAAACGCCCACTTTAAAAAATCAGTTATTTTGTAGCGCCCCCCATTTTTTTCACCATAAAAACCTGAATCACATATTTGTCTTGCCTGTAGTTTAATTCAACCTATATTCTAAACTAGACTTTTTTACAAGAGAGAGCAATAATAATACATACACTAGTACATTAGAGTATCTTTTATAAAAAAATAACAATAATCAACATTGTTAATTTTAAATAAAAAAATAGCAATAATAATACAATTTTACAATAATAAAGAGTATCGGAAGTGGGGACCTCACCTGCGAAACTTTAAAACACGAAATTTTTTCAGTGTTTGATTCCTTTAACGATATAAATAGCGTTGTGAACGCATTAAAATAATAAATATTAATTACATTTTTAGTTTATATTTGTACAATAAAAAAGGATATAAATATGAACTAATAAATGGATGTTGTGTAGTAAGAGGATTTTAATTTCAGTGAATTTTAAAATATGAAATAGCTGAAGTTATAAATCACTCATTGCTTTAATCACATCAGCGCCCCCAACTTTATTCTGGGTCCGTTACCGCCCCCCTTAAAGCCTCCAGCGCCCACAAGGGGGCGTTATCGCCCACTTTGGGAAAGACTAATCTAGGGCGTTGTGCATACACGCGGCTCGCTTAGCAAACACCTTTCCAACCTACACAAGTATACTACTTTAGTTCATACATCATATCTCTTGTGATTTCCCCTTTAACCTTCTTCCCCACAATCACGCTGAAAGAAGCAAGGCCTAAACTGCTTTGTCTTTTTTTTCATCAGGAATGACGAAATAGTGTATGTATAAATTTGTTCCAGAAGGCGCGGCCGGTGGGCCGCAGCTCTCTCCGCGCGGTGCGAGTGAAGCCCGGCCGGCCGAGCCACGCCCCGGCCAATACACGTCAGTATCATCATTCATTCATCATTTCAGCTGCATAAAGTCCACTGCTGGACATAGGCCTCCCTCAAGGACTTCCAAAACGACCGATCCCGCATGAACCTTAGTCAGGTCGTCAGACCACCTTGTGGGTAGGGTGGGTCTCCTACGCTTCGCTTACCAATACACGGTCGCAATTCAAGAACCTTTTTGCACCATCGGCCATCGGCTCGTCGCACTATGTGTCTCGCCCACTGCCACTTCAACAAGCTAATCCGCTGGGTTATGTCAGTGACTTTTGTTCTCCTACAAATTTCCTCGTTTCTGATTCGATCACGTAGGGAATCACCGAGCATAGCTTTCCCCATAGCGCGTTGAGTGACCTTGAGCCTTCTTATGAGACCCATACTAAGGGACCACGTTTCAGAGCCATAAGTCATCACTGGTATCACACATCAGTATAGTCATACTATATTATGCTTACGTAAATAAGAAATACAATATATCTACCACGGAACAGAAAAAATTTTGATGAACAGTAAAATATTCAATTAAAATATACTATTTGATACCTAAAATATATAAGACATTAAATATATGTATATTTCTGTAAGTAAGTATTGTACTTACTTACGAAGAAGGAATTATGACTTGGATCTCAGACCAATACAGATCTGTGACTTGGATAATAATTTACAAAAAGGGTATTAACATGAAAAATTTTTATTCAGTCAGATTTTAATTAAGTCTTTCTGAATATAAATTTTCATGTAAATATTATTTTTAGTTTAAGAGAAAATTGAAGATATAAGTAGAGGGCGTGGTCAGGTACCTTGGTACTTGACTGTACGTTAAAATCCTTTATACTTTTAGGATTCTTCGTTGAATTTCAGGATTCTAATTAGATTGTCCTCTAAGAATTCTATTTAGATTACCTTGTTATCCTTGGCATAGGTACTGTAAGAGATTCTACTATACATTTACTACCATTCATCGCGAAGATGACTCGCTTTGCTCAGGATTTTACATAATATTTTATTATTCCACCACAGCCCCAATCCCGCCCCTCCGCGCCGACTCGGCCTCATCATCACCGGTGTCGGTCACCACGCCCATCACCAACTTCGGCATCCATCACCCACCGGTGAACAACACGCACAGTGATGACGAAATTGTTGAGGTACTAAATTTTTACTTATTTTGAAAAAAATAAAGGATCAGCTAACGAGATGCTTGGAAACAGAGATCTTCCGCCCAACGAGAGTCTTTCTTTTGCCCAACAATGCTAGCTAGCTAGATAGCTAAAAATAAGTTTTTTTTTATATTCAGGTAAATTTAGGTAGATACTTGATTAACACTCATACACAAAAGTATTTCTTGTTGTGGAAGTATGTGTCATGGGCATGGCAGCAAATAACTGCCTTTTCTATCTAAATATGCGTAAGTCAGCATTCTACATTAGAATCCTTTATGCACTCGGGATTCTAAAAAAATATTTACATTGCCTAAAGGATTCAACTATATGGAGTTTATTACGATAACCTTTACACATCAGGATTCTAGAATTCATTTGCGTTAGTAAAAATATCATTTTATTATTTTCTTGTCTGCAGGTTCCTTACAAGCCGAAGACACCAGAAATAATAGACTTAGATGAGTATCCAGAGAGCCCCCAAGGACTCAAAAAGAAAAAGCTAGACATTCTCAAAGAAAGGGGGCTGGAAGTGACCCCCATCCCCACGACCGCCGCCTGGCCCGGCCCCGTGCCCCTAACAACCCCAATCACTCCCTTACTAAGCACCAGCCCCATGCTCCTCAACCCTGCCATGCAACACCAAATCATGACCCAGGCCCAATTATTCCAAATGTACAACATTGTACCCCCAAATTTCGGCAACGGACTTCAACCCCCAAAAGTCATCCAAGCCACTTCAATATTCGGCTCGGCCGGCCCCGAAAAAACAGTTTACGGCAACCCCAAAGACCCGTTCATGCCCCCACCCCACATTTTACACGGCACCCCCGTAAAACCTTCCAAAATATCCAATCAACCAACAGAAGATAGACCTACAAGACAAGACATCCTAGACTTAACATGTAAAAACGCAGTTCCTACGCAAAAACCCGCAGTCGAAATAGTCAGAATACCAACCACCCCATCCCCTTCGAAAGTATCTAGCACAGTTCAAAATCTATCCAAAAACTACACTTTAGTCGACGGTAAAGCTGTCGTAGGCTCAAATCTGGAAATAACATTAGTCAATCCCAAAAACCAAACGCCATCTAAGAATAAAACGCCTCAGAAAAGATCCTCCAACGGGAAGTTTGTGTCAACGAAAACACCGCCAAAGGAGTATAAACCTTACGCGTGTCCCTCACCATCCGGCGTCCAAAAAAAACCAGCTATAACAGTTCCTAACTACCAAGTAACTAGAGACGATTCCCCAACAAACTCCTCCAGTTCTAGAGAGAGCCAGTCGACACAAAACAACATGTTAAACATGTTTAAAACGCAAAATAATCTAGCACAAATTATCGAAATGCAAAAAACCGCCGTGCCAAGTATTAACCCTTTCATGGACCCGGTGTATATGTCTGCGTTGTATAGTTCGCTCGGTCAGATGGACCAAAGACAACTAGCGGTGTACAGGGACTTGGCGAACCAGTTTAGGAGTTATTCGGGCATTTTGAACATGGGCGCGGTGAGCGGCACTCCCACAACGAAGAATTAAGGTTAGTCTTAAGTATTTATGTGATACGGCGATCTTGGGCTGGATAGCGGTTTTTAGACGACGGCAACATTGCTTATAAAGGATGTTATCTCATGGACAAGTCCAGTACATTTTAAAGCAAGTCTATGAAAGTTATTTCATTAAAACTATAGAGAAGATGCATAATGAGTAGATTTTGATAAATGTGTCTGATTTTGTAAGCATTTACGTAAAAAAGGCCTGTAAGCACAATGATTTTTATAGATTCATTATTAACTTTGGTTTTTAGTTGATTAAAAAAGTTAATTTTAGAAGTAATAAAAAGTTTTAAAATAATATTAACCATAGGATTTTATTAAAAAATTGTAGCTGTAACTTTTGTTATGAGACCAATCCTGTATACGATATATTTGACATAGCACCCGAACAAATATTCTTATATCACGTCTACAAATACGACATAAGTGACGTCACTCCTGTCCGGTCTTTCTAAGGCGCTCCGAGACGCCGTCCAAAGGCGGACGTGACTTTGTAACCTTTATATCTTAAAGAAATTTTGAGATAGTTTTTTCTTTTTCTTGGACGTGCCTATTTTTAAGAACTCTTTCCATATCACAACGAAAAAAAAATTATGCATCTTCCCTATTATAAGTATGAATTCAGTCATAGTGTCAGAAAATGACACTGAACAACTTTATCCAAAACACATCTATCGAAATATGAAAAAAAAAAACTTGAGAGGCGTCAAGGCCTCAAGGAACACCCGGATGGAACGAAGTAAAATATAAATAGGTCTAAATTACATTCAAACTCTTTTCTGCGTTCTAAAATCAAGTTTTTATTATCTTGATAAATTTGAATGAACTAAAAGTGTCATTACAACTTTTGGTCTTAATTTTTTCTGTCTAGCCCCCTTTCGCAACGCGCGATAAGGAACTTCGTTACAAAAGTGCTTCTCATACAAACACGGAACAGGTCAACTTGTATGGGAGAGCCAAAATTATTTTTCATATTTCGATATGTGTTCCTTGGGGAAAGTTGTTCAGTACCTGGGACTGAATTTGTCCTTAAATGAAAGACCAAAATCGCAAAAAAATTCGCTGTAACTCGAGGTAGATATTAAAATTTCTATGAAACTGCAAAGTTTTTGCAAATTCATGTTTGGCTGTGTTGTAATTAAAGTTGTTACATTTGACTACACCTCGTTTTAACTATTACATTATTCACCAGTCAATGATTATGTAAATCGGAATTTAGAATTTGATATTATTTTATTCTTATCTTAATGTTGAGAAAATAACAATTTTGTTTTTATTGATGACATATTATTCAATTGTTTTAATATTGTGTTGGTTTTCTTTTAAGCATAGTTTTTATTTGATTGATTCCATTACGAAAAACGTTTTTTTTATTATTGGAAATTACTTATTTTTTTTTAATGACGTTCAAGAAGGTTTTATACACGGAAGACAAAAAACTAGTGGAAGTGCTATTGGACAAAATTAGTATCGGAACCGTTGTCGCCAAACTCACACAAATAAACCACTATAGTTTTCGTTATTCGTTTAATTGGTCGTTTTAATTCATTAATGGCCTTTTAGACCTCATTAATTTATAAGATTTATTTTTGCTACGATTCAAAATTCAAATGTTTATTAGTAATTAGTCCTTTACCGGCACTTGTTCACGTCAATAAGTATAATTTACATTACGTGTATGTAGTTATATTGGAATTTAATATATTTAAAAAAAAAGCTACCGATACCAGCGCTTCAAAAAGTAATTACGATGTTTTGCAATCTTTACAGTACAACTTTACGACAAAATTCTGGTATCCACTTTATTTGCAAAAGAAATTAGTACGAATAACATAAAACATAAGGTTCAATTTGCGTCAAAATATACTGTCGGGATTGAGTGCAGTTGTGCTTAAAGCGCGCTACGCCCACTTGGCAATTCTACTAGTTTTTTTTCTTCCTTGGTTTTATAAGTAGGACGGCAACCAACTTTGCAGACCACGCCAAATTACGTTATAATCAGGGCATCATTGCAGGCCTACAAACGAAGTTGTCGACCTTTGTGTCAGTGGTTGATTTTTATAAACATTGATTTTATTTTTTTAATTTTTTTAATCAAAAATTGTTTTAAAAGCCAGCCCGAACGGTCGCCGCGTGTCTTGATCTCTGGTTTCTAGGCAAAATTGGGAACAATTCCTCTCCTGTAAATATCTAGATATAATTTTTCCGTTTAGTCTTAGTACAATTGTAGTACGGATGTCTCGACACGTCGCTTCTGTAGCACGTTTAGTTGTTTTGTATAACTCAGGGGTCAGTTCAGAAATGCGAAAACTAGGAACAATTTCTTAACGTACCAAGAATCAGCTCCATAGAGTACAAAGAAAAAGCAAAGATTTACTCCCTTATTCATAAAAAATACAAACTTTTGCCAAACCTATTTTAGTTAAAATGTGTTTTGTCTCGTTCTTTCAATGTCAAATAATGAAGGGAAAGGGACATGATATGTTTTAACTAAAATTGGTTTAGCAAACGGTTGTTAATTTTTATGAATATGAGGGTTAGAATATACATAGAAAACAAAGATTTACCGCCCTATTCATAAAAAATTATAAACGTTTGCTAAACCTATCTTAGTTAAAATATGTTTTGTCTCGTTCTTTCAACGTCAAATATTCAAAAGAGGGAAAGGGACAAAACATGTTTTGACTAAAAAGGGTTTAGCAAACGCTTATTATTTTTTTATGTATTTGAGGGTTAGAATATACAAGTAGATAAAAACACTGGCCCAGTGCTATATAATATAAAAACAGTCATGCCTTAAAGGGCAAAAGAGATAGCGATAAATTTGACAGTGAGACAAGTTTTCAAACAAAACATATAAGCCTTGTCACCCTGGCTCGAACATCGTCACACGAAAATTGGATTTCTCAAACAATTGTAAACCGTGGCTATTTGTAAGTTACTTTGGAAAGATGGTATCGTACCGCTTTACCGATAGTTCGTAGTAGGTACCAATACAAACCTTTTAAGACGAAGTGGTAGCTAAAGTGGCGCCCTCATTTGAAATAAATTGTTTAAAACTAAATATGGTGATAATTAAAAATTTGACTTGTATAAATGTCTAGAAAGACCTTTAAACTATTTTATGAATAACCTTTGAAATTATTACTAATAGTCCGTCTAGTTTTAAAACTGTTTTAAAACAAGACGTACTACCAATATTACTTTCAAAGATTATTCATAAAATAGTTTTAAGGTCTTTCTAGGCATTTAAACAAATCAAATTTTTAATTATCACCATATTTAGTTTTAAACAATTTATTTCAAATGAGGGCGCCACTTTAGCTACCACTTCGTCTTAAGGTCACACAAAAATATTTCGTTTCTGGTCTCATTTATTTAGCGAGCATACCCAAGCTCGTTCGCGTCTTGCACTTTATGCCAACAGATTAAAGCTTATTTTTGAGTGTCATAAAAAAACCCTCTCCGCTGTGCTCTTCTCGATCTGAACTGACCCTTTAGGCTCGTTAAAAAAGAAAGACTAAAGAAATGGGGATTTAAAAAAATATGTGAAGTTGGCAGCACAGTGACGTCAGGTTCAACCGACTGTTGTGATTGGACCATCAGTTGACAGGTTCTTTTGCTCTGTCAAATGTATCAATAACAGCAGCTTGTTGACCTGACGTCACTGTGCTGCCATCTGGTGTCAATATTTTTGAAACTGTGAAGATGAGTCGAGATATCAATAGGTACCTCTCGTTGTTCTAGAATGTTTTTTTAACTCGCATTTGTAAATAGTCTATGTAAGTCCGTAATGTAAGATATTGTCGTACAAATAAATGATAAAATATATTTTTGTCTAATTTTTATTACCAAATTCTTTCTTAATAGATAACTCTTTATTGTACACTAAAAGAAAAATGTAACAAGGAAATAATTTTATAATGAGTACAATGTGCGGTCTAATCCCTTAAAGCGACCTCTTCCAGACAACCAGTAAGTCTCTGGAATCCTGGATAGACACCAGATGCGAGTAACTGGAGTATTTGGACTGACCAAACCCGAGTGTGAGCGTCTAAAGACCGAATCAGAGTATGGACAGACCAGATTCTAGTTTCTGGACAGACCAGACCAGAGTGTCAGTACGGACCAGATACGAGTAACTCTACAAGACCAAAATTAGAGCGTCTAAACAGGCCAGATCGCGGTGTCTGGACCGTGTATTTCCATTGGCCCCATGATTTTCGTCTCATTATGGGACCAAAGGTTAAGTTAAAAAAAAATCATTTCCCTTTAACCCCATTGTTCACATAGGCAATGGGGCCAACGGTAAGTTAAAATTTCACGTGTCGTTGTCCACTTCATATTATTTTTTTATACGGAAGTGATATAGCGCTGTTTCTCTAAGATTAATGAAAGATATTTAATAGATATAAATATTTAATAGATTTTAATTCAAATACAGAAACAAATATGGTTTTTCTAACTAAATTACTAGTATCATAATATACGTTAAAATCATAATTACTTAAATGAAATCTTATAAAGTCAATCATTTGAAATTTTAAGTTTATGGGGCTAACGGTAATTAAATTTAATTATATTATTAAATTCTCGTTGGCCCCATTGACTAGTATTACGGATGGGACCAACGGGAACAAATTTTAATTATTTTATTAATTTCCCGCTGGCCCCATTAATGGGACGACGGACGATGGGGCCAACGGTAATACACGGTCTGGACAACCTAAATCCGATTGCTGGGACAGACCAAATCCGAGTCTCTAGATAGTGGACAGATCAGTGTCTAGACCAGAGGTTCCCAAATTTATTTTGTCAAACGCCCACTTTAAAAAATCAGTTATTTTGTAGCGCCCCCCATTTTTTTCACCATAAAAACCTGAATCACATATTTGTCTTGCCAGTAGTTTAATTCAACCTATATTCTAAACTAGACTTTTTTACAAGAGAGCAATAATAATACATAAACCAGTACATTAGAGTATCTTTTATAAAAAATAACAATAATCAACATTGTTAATTTTAAATAAAAAAATAGCAATAATAATACAATTTTACAATAATAAAGAGTATCGGAAGTGGGGACCTCACCTGCGAAACTTTAAAACACGAAATTTTTTCAGTGTTTAATTCCTTTAACGATATAAATAGCGTTGTGAACGCATTAAAATAATAAATATTAATTACATTTTTAGTTTATATTTGTACAATAAAAAAGGATATAAATATGAACTAATAAATGGATGTTGTGTAGTAAGAGGATTTTAATTTCAGTGAATTTTAAAATATGAAATAGCTGAAGTTATAAATCACTCATTGCTTAAATCACATCAGCGCCCCCAACTTTATTCTGGGCCCTTAAAGCCTCCAGCGCCCACAAGGGGGCGTTATCGCCCACTTTGGGAAAGACTGGTCTAGACAGACAGATACGAGTGACTAAAGTGTCTGAACAGATCAAATCGGTGTCCAGTCCTTACAGACCGCATTAATATTCACACGCCAAGCACAATATTTGTAGTAATGACTGCCTCCGTGGTCTAGTGGTCAAGGCGTTCGTCTTGTAATCCGGAGGTCATAGGTTCGAATCCGACTGGGAAGCAAACTTTGTGAAAAGTTGTTTCCAGTCTGGTTAGGATATTGCAGGCTTGAATCACCAAATTATCCGAAAATAAAGCTGATTCCGCGTTCGGGAAGGCACGTATAAACTGTGGGTCCCGAACGCTATCTAGCGTTTGCTCATCAAACCTATCCAAGAATTGGTTCTGGTCTACCTTTTGGGTTTCGGAGGTTAGACGGCAGTCGCTCTGTGTCAAAACCAGTAACTTTAAATCTCCTTGGTTAATTAGCGGACCCCGGGCTCTGAAGCGTTACCGCTGAGGATGCTACCGGGAATACGAGAGGTTGACGAAGCACAAATTTGTAGTAGAGACAAAAAAACACTTGAATGTAAATATTGTTTTTATTTCATCCCCTTCCACTAGACACTACACGTCCCCCGCCCCCGCCCCGAGCACCGCCCCGCTATACGCGAGGTCCCAGTACTGCTCCACGCCGTGCTTCTGGAACAGCTCGCGAGCTTGCTTCTCCGTTGGCAGGACCTGGAATCAATATATATAATAAAACAGTAAAAGAATGTGTCTATGCATCGAACATATTTAAAAAAAATGGGGCGTTGGAGACAGTAATAGAGTAAGAATTTAAAAAAAAAATGTCTGTTTGTACACGCTACTCTCCGAAAATACAGGACGGATTCGAATGAATCTTTTTTTTGTTATATAGCTATTAAACTGGGCAGCATACAGAGAACCATAATTATGGTCAAGCAAAATTATAAAAATGACACCTTAGCAAAAGTTGTTCAGCCTTATTAGCACTTTTTGAAGAGGTATAAATATCTGGAACACCTGATGTAGATACGCCGGAGTTATAAGGTCCACGCAAACGAAGCCGCGGGTATCAGCTAGTCGTTAGTAAAATTGTTGTTTATAAAACTTTCATAATGAGGGGTATTTATACACGAGTGTGGGTTAAAAAGCCGAACCGTAGGCTAGGTTGTTAATAATATCACACATTACCCTTTCATCGCGTACGTCGGATTTATCCGACAAACATTGTCGTGCCATTCCCCGACCGTCGGATATTTCCGACAAAAAAATGCTCGTATTGCACATAACTTAAATATCCACATGCCTTTTTGGTTGTAGGTATTTATTTTAGATTTACTACCCCTCGCGCTGGGGGCACGACAACGGATAAAAAGTCTCGCGGTGAAAGGGTTAATAACCAGCTATGTGCAGTATCATACACTACTTTATCTAATCTTATAAATTGGGATTGAAATTACTAAATTAACGCTCTCTACTTGGTGCCCCTCTCATACCAGCCGCCAGCTGTTGGCGATATCGCACGTCCGTATCTCTTGCCTAGTAAGAGCCTTCCTCATTGAACTACTGACCTTGAATTTGATTTCCCCGAACGCTCTCTGCTTGGTGGTTCCCTCCCACACCAGTTGACAGCTGTTGGGGACCTCGTTCCCTTCGGCGTCCTTCACCAGGTCGTCCTCCCATTTGATGCGGTGTAGCATCAGCCTGCGATAATTACAATTATTTTGTGATATTCATAAAAATTAACTACCGTTTGCTTTGTCCCTTCCCCCTTTCCCCTTTAGAACTTAAGGAACTTTCGGACATCATGATCAGTTTATATTTTAAGAAATACACGTTTTTAACTCAACTACGGCAAAGCCAAGAGGGTGGGTAATGATTTTAGCAGTCTATGTTACATATACATAGATTTTTCTGTTTCACTGTAGCATTCGAATCGCTTGTACAATTTTTACAAATCACTTCCACACACTTATGTTTAGTAAATAATAGAGGAAGAGAGGTTGAACTCCTAGATCCCCCCCCCCTGGTACGCTAATGCCCTACTTTCTGCTGTCTGCTTCCGTCCTCGACGACGATTTATGTTTAATAAATAAAATATTAAGGGGAGAGGGGTGAACCCCCCCCCCCCCCAGATACGCCAGTTCCCCCACCTCTTGTACTTGGCCTGCTGCTTGGGCCCGCCCTCGACCACGATGACGCAGCAGCCGCGGTGCAGCACCACCCCCCCCGTCATGTGCAGCTGCTGCGCGTTCACCTCCACTTTGAACTTCGCGGACGCGCATTCGAACAGGTCTTGCACTCTGCAAATAACAAACAATATTCACTTCTCTTCTTTTCGTGTGTGTAACCAACACTGGTGTCAGGGTTTTCAAGCTGTCTTTAGGCATCTGACACAGCTTGACGACTGCCGTACAATGATGACAGCCGGGACCAACGGCTTATACGCGCCTTCCGAAGCACGGGGGAGCTCGAGAAATTTTTATACCACTTGTGGTGGATGGTCAACCATCCAAGTGCGGACCACGCCCGGTGTCGCTTCACTTGCGAGAGCGCTAGTAATGCGCACACCCGCCGGGCCACCGAGCTTCTCATCTCAATTTTCACTTACAATGTCAGTTTGTCACGCCTCACATAATATACAGAAACTATTTTTTTAAACTATGTCAGATGTCTTCAGGCAGCTTGAAAATCGGACACCATTGTTAGCCACTTAAACACACGAAAAACCAAAAAAAATTGGGATAAAACATGAGAATTGAATTGCGAGCGAAGCGAGCTAAGTTCTTTTCTACTTGAACAATCCTACTTTTGTATGTATAAATAATTGCTCGACGATAGCTGAGTATTTTTGTTTGGAATTTAATAAAATTTGATACGCGTATACTTAAAAATTTTAGTTCGAACACGAGCCAAATCGGTCAAGGTGTTCTCGAAATATGGGGACCGCGAGTTCAGTTCGAGGCGAACTACATACTACAATATTTACCTGTACACCGCTACATGAACACCCATTGTCGTGTCTTCCCGTAACTTTCGATCGACCTGTAATAAAAAAAAACTAGTAAGTTTTTGTACAAAACAGTCAAATATCTGTGTGGTGACGGCAGAGTACAATACGATTTGTCACCACTCCTCGTAAATAAATATATACGGCGAAATCACACAGATTGACCTAGCCCCGAAGTAAGCTTAACCCTTTCGGGATTTATCTGGCAAATATAGTCGTGTTCAGACCGCGAGCGTCGGATAATGCCGACAAAAAATATAGTCGCTTTGCATAAACTAAAGTATCCACGACCCTTGTTGATTGTAGGTGTTTATTTTAGATTTACTACCCCGCGGGGGGTAGTAAATCTAAAATAAACACGGGGGGGGGGTGGTTACAGGATACTATTTCAACGATACTATATTTTATGATAAATACATATATGTATAGATAAACACAAGGGTTACGGGATACTATTTCAATAATACTATATTTTATGATAAATACATATATAGATAAACACCCAAAATAGTCCGTTTTTAGGGTTCCGTAGTAAACAAGGAACCCTTATAGTTTCGCCATGTCTGTCTGTCTGTCCGTCCGCGGTTTTACTCAGCGACTATAAGTATTAGAAAGCTGTAATTTGGCATGAATATGTATATTAATTAGGCGGAAAAAACGGTAAAATAAAATATTTAAAAAAATTTTTTTTACGTTACCTTCTATACAACTAAAGAGAAAAGTCAATTGTTTTTTTCTCTATATTATGTTGGGTATCGTAGAATAGGTCTTTTAAAAATATTGTGAGTTTGTCAACACCGTTTTTTGGATTTGGAATCCGTTTCTGAAATATTTGCTTTTAAAGTGAAAAAAAATTATTAGTGTCAAGTGTCCCCCCCCCCCCTCTATCTGCTAAACGGTTATATGTGGACACGTGAAAAAATTCACAGCTATAGCAAATATAACGAAATTTAAAGGAAAACTATAAGAGCTAAGTAGGGTTTACAAATTAAAAAGTTATAGGAGATTAACTTTAAAATGTACTCGGAAAAGGAAAATTTCAAACAAATTCAATAGAAAATTCGTTTTTAGACGTTTTTAATGGCATGAACTCAAAGTTGACGTTCGTAACTACGATACCCTACTGCGCGTGGCCCGACACGCACTTGGCCAATTATTCAAAAGGTATTCTTGATAAGGAGAGGTATATTTTACTGAGTTCAGCAATGCCATTTGGCACGAATGTTATACACGACCACCCAAGCCCAAAACGCCCGGGAGCCAGACTGAACTCCGCGCCAGATGGAAGGGAGGGGTCAAAGTGAAGAGCTTCCGGCACTCAGAAAACAAAAAACTGGCGGATTTGTTTGGACCTTTGAGTCAGTCAAGTTTGGTGTCGTTATCAGGTAACTAGATAATGCCCAACCTGACGCGGAGTTCATTTTGGCTCCCGTGTGTTTTGGGCTTGGGTGAACGTGTATAACATTTGTACCAAGTGGCATTGCTGAACTAAAATTGGCGTACATTTGACCATTCAAAACAGACTAAAACCCAGGACAATTCAAGAAAGGCCACTTTCCAACTTGCCCTGGCTGGGGATCGAACCCAAAATCTCCGAATTGGCGTGTTGACCATTACGCCACGGAGGTCTTCAAGTCTTTTCTCTCACGGGTGTCGTAAGAGGCGACTAAAGGAGGTATATGAGAACGAGCAGCAGCGTCCTCTGTGCAAAGACTTTAATCCAAAACCCAGGACAATTCGAAAAAGGCCACTTTCCAATTTGCTCTGGCTGGGGATCGAACCCAGAACCTCCGGATTGGCGGATTGGCGTATTGACCATTACGCCACGGAGGTCGTCAAGTCTTTTCTCTCACGGGTGTCGTAAGAGGCGACTAAAGGAGGTATATGAGAAGGGGCAGCAGCGTCCTCTGTGTAAAGACTTTATAAGACTCACAATCACCAACCGTCTGCCCAGCGTGGTGATGGAGAAATCCTCCTGTATTTATTTATTTATTTAAACTTTATTGCACAAAAAAAAGTGTACAAATGGCGTTCTTTGCCAGTCAACCATTGGACCAAGTGGAAAATAATTTGGGTGGTGCGACAGAATGTGTAAACTAAATAGAAAAGCATAAATTTAATATCTACAAGAATACAATATCATTATAAAATATGTATATATAAATAGATACAATAAACATATAATAAATATCAAATAGTACATAAATACCTAAAATACTAATATGCATAAAAAATTATCATATGGATGACTACTAGTTACTGCACAAGGACATCATGAGAAGAGACTTGACCTGTAAAGTAGGTGGCCGAGAGAAAGAAGGAAATTGGTATCTATCGATTTAAGCATCAAGTATGATACTACTAGGTATATAATGCAATGCAAGCCGTATAGATGGCGTTTGTTTAACACCTCACTTTTTTGGGGAATCCTTTTTGGCCCAGCAGTGGATCCAAAAAGACTGCAAAGAGTAAAAAACAGTCTGCTGGACCAACTACAATTCTTTTGAACCTAGTCGGCAGGGCCGTCTACTAACTTAGTACGATGAATCTAGACGGTTAAACAGACTTTAAAAGGTCGGCAGAAGACAAAAACCTTAAGTTTCATGAATCTAGTCGCCAAAACCAGTCAGGCAGAACCTACTTGGGCAACTTCATGAGGCGGAAACTAGTCGGCTTACCTTCTTCCACTTCTGCTCTTTGGTAAGCACCCTCGCCTTGTTCGTGTCGAAATGGGACTTACGTCGCTTGGCTCACTTTCGCTCCGATAGCCGTGGGGTCTTGGACCGACTCAGTTTGGTTGAAACTAGTCGCCAGGGCAAATTTTAGAAGGTCGAAACTAGCCGGCAGGGCAAACTTTTGGAGGTCGAAACTCGGCAGGGCAGACTTCAGGAAGTCGAAATTATTCGGCAGGGCAAACTTTAGCAAGTCGAAACTAGTCTGCAAGGAAAACTTTAGGAGGTCGAAACTAGTCGGCAGAGCAAACCAGACGGTGGAACTAGTCGGCAGGACCTACTTTGCCAGATTCAAACTAGTCAGAAGGCAGCACCAACTTTATAAATCGGGAACTAATCGGCTTACCTTCTCCCTCTTCTGCTCTTTGGTAAGCGCCCTCGCCTTGTTCGCGTCGAGATGGGTCTTCTGCCGCTTGGCTATCTGCTCCCTCACTTTGGCCTCGATGGCCGTGGGGTCTTGCACCGCTTCCGTGCCAAGCGCTCGCATGAGGTTCGATATCCTGAAAAAGATTCGGTTTTGGTTTATGTCTGTAAGTGGCCAACACTGGTGTCAGATTTTCAAGCTGCCTAAAGGCATCTGACATAGCTCGACGACTGCCATACAATGATGACAGCCGGGATCAACGACTTATACGTGCCTTCCGAGGAGCTCGAGAAATTTTTATTCTTGTAGTCACCCATCCATGGGAAGACCACGCCCGGTGTCGCTTTACTTGCAAAAGCGTTAGTAATGCGAACTCCCTCTGGGCCACCGGACAGCAAATTTCCTATCAAAGAGTACTGTTTCCTATCCAATTCTTCTGTACTTTTTACCCGACTACGGCAAAGCCAAAAGGGTGATGATTTTAGTAGTCTATGTATAAATGTATGTATGTGGGTGTGTTCGTCTGTTCCACCGTAGCATCTGAATCGCTTGACCAATTTTCACAAATTAGATGTCAATCGATTCGTCATTGTTGTCCGGGTGACATAAGCTATAATTTATATGCAATAATGTATACATCGTGGACGACGGGTTGCACTCCGGGAGTGCCGGCAGAAGTGAAAACTTGAATATTAACGTTGTGCATTTCCATGGATGCGCGTGGCACGCTGTAACATAAACACACACGAACATTCGCGCAAGCGCCCTGCGCCGCCGAAACGAAAAAGCAGGCGCGGGCATACATTTTCGCCGCGCCGTAGAAAGAGACGGGGATACTTCCTTTCCTACGCCGCGCCGGCTGTCTACTCTCCATCCGTCTTAGGAATTTTCGATCAGGTACGTGTCCTGACGCCTAACGCGAGTTTAACATTATTTACCCATTACAAAAAAGTGTACAACGCCGCTAAAGAAGTTTTCACTTAAAAACTTTGTATGGATATGCCAATGCATATCCATACAAAAGTGGGTGCACGCTTTTGTATGGGAATGCCGATTTTTTTTTGCTTTTCGACTATTAATTTATTTCATTGTAGTATAATCCACGGGCTATACTAGAACACTATAGTGTAATGATTATATGTACTATAGTGATCTAGTATAGCCCGTGGTTTGATTTATTACGGGTATGTCCCTTCTACGTTGTGACTCTGTAACGAATGTTACATACAAATAAGTGAGAATTTTTTTTTTTTGTAGTATTCGGTGTTCATACCTAAGTTTGGGCTCCGGTGGCGCCTCCAAGCCGAGTCTGACTTTCTCCTGCTCCTCCTTCCAAGCCTCCCTCCGGCTCTGGCGCCGCAGTTTCTTTCTTTCCTTCTTCGTCAGGAACACGGGCATGTATGTAGGTTTTAGGGGCTCCGCTGTGGACAAAACAATAGAGAATGTTACTATTGGAGAAGATATCTGGGAGTTTCAGCAAAACAACTGAAGATTTTCTTGGATTTAACTCCATTGGTATACGGCACACGTACAGCAAAAACATCAGAGCGAACAAGTTAAAAAGACACTGGCCAAGACAGAGCAGGGAGTGAAGGGCCACAGATAATATACAAAAAATATAAGACAGATGTCATATTTGAAAGTGACGTTTATTATGACTTTAGGATGCGTTTAAATTCTTAAATTACATTTCCAACAGTTACTAGGTAAGCAGAATTACTTGAAGCTTGTATGTATATAAATAGATTTTTTTTGTTTCATTCAAAAAGACTAAGTGGTTATGATTTTATGTACATTTGAAATTCTCATAAAAATAGAGGCCTGAGTTTTTGACGGGAAGTCGAGGAGTTCAGTTGGAGTTCGCTTTAATTTGTTTTGCAAATTGATTCTAGTGGACTTTATAATATGAAATTGGTGTAATTTAGTGTTACAAATGCTCATGCTCATGGACAATATGTAAAATGTTTAAAGTGGACACTCATAGTGCGGTTGTAGTGATATTTATTTGCGGACTGTGGTGGGCGTCTTTAGGCGCCGTCCGCCACTCGTTCGGCTATGAAAACCAGTGGACTCGTATGGATTTGTTGCCAGAAGCTCCCTTGCTGCAATCAAAGGACCTACACCAACCTTTGATTGTATAGTTAGGGTTAGGGCTAGGTAGGAATAAAGAAGTGAACAAATAAAGATAGGCTCTAAAGGACTAGTATCCAGGGCAGTAAAATAAATATTTAAAAAAATAGAGGCCTGCGTTGAGCGTGTGATGTCACATTCCAACACCCCGCTCCAAAGATTTAGAATATACAAGTAGTGATGATTTGCCATCGAGCGTCCAGGGGTAAAAAAAGACATATTAATGATTCTACGTATATTTTTTTCCTGGTCGGATTATAGGCACACTTTAAATATATGCAATTTAAAGTGTGCCCATAACCCGACCATAAAAAAATGTTCGGTCGGTGATAGAGACAAAACATGGCACTCTTTTCTTTTTCTTCTTTTAGAAATCTCAATAAGACTATCTCGCTCTATCAAAGCGTGTGGGCCCTTGCCCCGCTCCGCTCGCGCCTCGCTCGCACGTCTCCCCGCCGGTGGAATGTGACGTCACCGCATCAAACGCCGGCCCGGTGGAATCTCGCGTCGCGCACTCATTTTATAACTCCATATCTCAGAAACTAAACGAGATATCAAAATATTTTATTCACAGATATTTTTTATTTTCAATAGAGAATACGATTAGTCAAAAATCTAAATTAGTGAACATTCTTCATTACTTATTGTCTGATGATGGGCGTTGCCAGCGTGGTAAAAAGTTGACTATTCCATGGGATCCTCACATTTTTCTGGGGGGAAAAGTATCCAATGTGTTAATTCTGGAACCAAGCTACCTACATGCCAAATTTCATTCCAATCCGTTTAGCGGTTTGGCGTGAAAGCGAAACAAAAATCCAAAAAACTTTCACACGTCAAAATTATAGGACAAAAGTCTATTTGCAAGGCAAATTTAAAATCCCCCGACTTTCAAGAACGCCATCTAGTGATTAGTAGCAGAACTACATATCCACAATGATATCCGTAGCGCCATCAATTATTTTCTAGGTAAATTAAAAAACCCCGACTTTTAAGCGTTAACCCCCAATATTGTTTCAATCTTTGTTTGACGACCTCCGTAGCGTAGTGGTCACCATGCTAGTCCGCCACCCAGAGGTCCCGGGTTCGATCCCCGGTCAGGGCAAGTTGCAAAATGGCCTTTTTCAAATTGTTCTGGGTCTTGGATGTTTATCTATATATGTATTTGTTATAAAATATAGTATCGTTGAGTTAGTATCCCATAACACAAGTCTCGAACTTACTTTGGGGCTAGCTCAATCAGCGTTATTTGTCCCTATATGTTTATTTATTTATTTAATCAAACATAGGTAAGAACCACCGCAAGGGAACTTGCTTTCACTTGAAAAAAAACCCGCATCGATATCGCAGACAGACATGCATTAGCGTCTAACTTATAACACCCCTCTTTTTTGACAGGGGTTAAAAAGGATTTATTCCGAGACATTATCAGTCTTATTATAATAAGAAGATTAAGTTTATGACTTGGTTTAACCCATTATTCACCCATATGAAGTTGACAGTGATGTAAGAGAAATTGACATATTATAGGAAGTCATCTTGTTTTGGGCGGATAATGGTTTAAACCAACTACTAAAGTTGTAAGACATATTACATTAAATATATCTACAAATAATAACACTATGTAAATATTTCAGAAATTCAGTTTATATTGAATATTCTGTCTTTTGTAATAATAAAGTTTTCACCATGACAACATAAACACAATATTTTGAATGTGACATTTTTCATATAAAACTCCTTGTCAGCCAGTAAGAACATTCTTACTAAGAAGGTTTTAACAAAAGTTAATCCGTGTTTTATAATAAGACGGTATGTGTCCCACTGCTTGGCAAAGAGGCAATACACTAATTTTTAAAAACTACTGGGATAAAAAAATATATAGGGACAAATCATACAGATTGAGCTAGCCCCAAAGTAAGCTTAAGCTTGTGTTATGGGATACTAACCCAACGATACTATATTTTATAACAAATACATATATAGATAAACATCCAAGACCCAGGAAAATTTGAAAAAGGCCATTTTCCAACTTGCCCTGGCTGGGGATCGAACCCAGAACCTCCGGATTGGCGTACTAGCGTGTTGAAAATTACGCCACAGAGGTCGTCAAATGTTATAATGTACCAGTTGATTCTCTTAACGCGAAAGTAAAAGCCGGTCGAGAGAATGGGCAAGAATCTGAATCTAGTCTTCCCGCAAATAGTAAAAGCTAAACGAGGGAATGGACAAGAATCTGAATCTAGTCTTCCCGCAATCAGTAAAAGCTAAACGAGGGAATGGACAAGAATCTGAATCTAGTCTTCCCGCAATCAGTAAAAGCTAAACGAGGGAATGGACAAGAATCTGAATCTAGTCTTCCCGCAATCAGTAAAAGCTAAACGAGGGAATGGACAAGAATCTGAATCTAGTCTTCCCGCAATCAGTAAAAGCTAAACGAGGGAATGGACAAGAATCTGAATCTAGTCTTCCTGCAATCAGTAAAAGCTAAACGAGGGAATGGACAAGAATCTGAATCCAGTCTTCCTGCAATCAGTAAAAGCTAAACGAGGGAATGGACAAGAATCTGAATCTAGTCTTCCTGCAATCAGTAAAAGCTAAACGAGGGAATGGACAAGAGTCTGAATCTAGTCTTCCTGCAATCAGTAAAAGCTAAACGAGGGAATGGGCAAGAGTCTGAATCTAGTCTTCCTGCAATCAGTAAAAGCTAAACGAGGGAATGGGCAAGAGTCTGAATCTAGTCTTCCTGCAATCAGTAAAAGCTAAACGAGGGAATGGACAAGAGTCTGAATCTAGTCTTCCTGCAATCAGTAAAAGCTAAACGAGGGAATGGACAAGAGTCTGAATCTAGTCTTCCTGCAATCAGTAAAAGCTAAACGAGGGAATGGGCAAGAGTCTGAATCTAGTCTTCCCGCAATCAGTAAAAGCTAAACGAGGGAATGGACAAGAATCTGAATCTAGTCTTCCTGCAATCAGTAAAAGCTAAACGAGGGAATGGACAAGAATCTGAATCTAGTCTTCCTGCAATCAGTAAAAGCTAAACGAGGGAATGGACAATAATCTGAATCTAGTCTTCCTGCAATCAGTAAAAGCTAAACGAGGGAATGGACAAGAGTCTGAATCTAGTCTTCCTGCAATCAGTAAAAGCTAAACGAGGGAATAGACAAGAGTCTGAATCTAGTCTTCCTGCAATCAGTAAAAGCTAAACGAGGGAATGGGCAAGAGTCTGAATCTAGTCTTCCCGCAATCAGTAAAAGCTAAACGAGGGAATGGACAAGAATCTGAATCTAGTCTTCCTGCAATCAGTAAAAGCTAAACGAGGGAATGGACAAGAGTCTGAATCTAGTCTTCCTGCAATCAGTAAAAGCTAAACGAGGGAATGGGCAAGAGTCTGAATCTAGTCTTCCCGCAATCAGTAAAAGCTAAACGAGGGAATGGGCAAGAGTCTGAATCTAGTCTTCCTGCAATCAGTAAAAGCTAAACGAGGGAATGGACAAGAGTCTGAATCTAGTCTTCCTGCAATCAGTAAAAGCTAAACGAGGGAATGGACAAGAGTCTGAATCTAGTCTTCCTGCAATCAGTAAAAGCTAAACGAGGGAATGGGCAAGAGTCTGAATCTAGTCTTCCCGCAATCAGTAAAAGCTAAACGAGGGAATGGACAAGAATCTGAATCTAGTCTTTCTGCAATCAGTAAAAGCTAAACGAGGGAATGGACAAGAATCTGAATCTAGTCTTCCTGCAATCAGTAAAAGCTAAACGAGGGAATGGACAAGAGTCTGAATCTAGTCTTCCTGCAATCAGTAAAAGCTAAACGAGGGAATGGACAAGAATCTGAATCTAGTCTTCCTGCAATCAGTAAAAGCTAAACGAGGGAATGGGCAAGAGTCTGAATCTAGTCTTCCTGCAATCAGTAAAAGCTAAACGAGGGAATGGGCAAGAGTCTGAATCTAGTCTTCCTGCAATCAGTAAAAGCTAAACGAGGGAATGGGCAAGAGTCTGAATCTAGTCTTCCCGCAATCAGTAAAAGCTAAACGAGGGAATGGGCAAGAGTCTGAATCTAGTCTTCCCGCAATCAGTAAAAGCTAAACGCTGGGAATGGACAAGAATCTGAATCTAGTCTTCCTGCAATCAGTAAAAGCTAAACGAGGGAATGGACAATAATCTGAATCTAGTCTTCCTGCAATCAGTAAAAGCTAAACGAGGGAATGGACAAGAGTATGCGGCTAGCAACCCATCACTATTTTGATTCACTCTTTCTTCTTCATGCCTACTATCACAATATAAGCTAAGCTCAGAGCTCTGTCAACCCCGTCACCGATATAGACGTGATAATGCAATGTATTGGCCTTTACACAAATAATCTTGTGAGATAACCCAATGACCTTATTCTTATTATCACAAAAAAATTAAGATTTTTAGGGTTCCGTACCTCGCAAGGAAAAAACGGAACCCTTATATCACTTTGTTGTCCGTCCGTCCGTCCGTCTGTCTGTCTGTCAAGACTTTTTCTCAGGAACGCGTGGAGGTATCAAGCTGGAATTTATATCAAATACTCAGGTCTACTGTCCCTTGAGAAAATCAAACTTCTAAGCCAACGCAATCAAAAGATACAGCCGTTTATGCCGCAAATTTTAGACACTCGCAAGGGAATCAAAACCTGCAGGGTACTTCCCCTGAACTCAGAGTCTTGAAAGGTACGAAGCAACGTCTTATAGCACAGATAAAGGAAAAATTGCGCAACCGTAAATTTTTAGTTACATCATATCATAAAAATATTTTTAATAATTTTAAACTTACTATACCTTCAGGTTTGTACGGAACCCTCGCTGCACAAGCCCGACTCGCACTTGGCCGGTTTTTTTATGATCATAACAATGTATTATTTTGTATGACGATACCTCAATAAGTACGCTTCGGAGCCTATTCTTCTCTAAATAAATATATACGGACAAATCACACAGATTGAGCTAGCCCCAAAGTAAATTAGAGACTTGTTGTATGGGATAGTAACTCAAAGACACTGTATTTAATAACAAATACATCAAACTAATATTATAAGGCGAAAGTTTGTGAGTGTGTGACTTCTTCACGCGCCAACGGCTGGACCAATTTTGATAAATGAGATTTGGTATGCAGGTAGCTGACAGCCGGGATTAACACAAAGGCTATTTTTTCCGCGGGCAACACCGCGGGGCGCAGCTAGTAAATAGATAAACATTCAAGACCCGGGCCAATCAGAAAAAGATCATTTTCCATCTCGACCTGACCGGGGATCGAACCCTGCTGAGTTACGCCAAGAAGGTCGTTATTGTATTTGAAAGAGCCAAGCTCGCACATTTAGGCTGCACCAGTGTTGCAAAAAAAACAGTTTTTTCTAGAGCATTTTTTTTTCAAGAATACAGAATTCAAGTTGATCCGCGGCAGTCTTCATGTCCGTGACATAGCGGACAAACTGCAGGAAAGTCGCCTACGCTGGTACGGTCACGTCCTACGAAAGCCGGCAAGCTACGTGGGAAACAAATGTATAGCCATGCCGCCTCCGCCGGGGCCCGGCAGGCGGGGTAGACCGAAGAAGTGCTGGCTTGACGTCGTCAAAGATGATATGCGTGCTAATCGTCTTACAACCAAGGATGCTCAAGACCGTGCAAAGTGGAGAAGAAAAAGTCGGAAAGCGGACCCCGGGCTTCTCAGCATTGCAGCTGAAGACGCAACTGGGAAAACGTTGAGATGAGAGAGAGAGAGACAGAATTCAAATTGATAAGACAGTTTCCGTAAAAGATATTACAGTTTATAATTAGAGTTTTGTTATTAATTTATGAACCTACCATATTTTTTGGTGGAATAGCACCAATGAAGTTTACATTAATATATTGGCAACATTAAAATTGCGCACCGGGATTCCCGGTACAATTGGTATAAACATAAACCGAACGAGGATTTCCCGGTCCGAGAGACAGGGACATTCATTTGTAATGAACCAATTAAACAAAAATTCAGACTAAAAACGTCAAAAAAGTCTAAATTAAATAATTCGATTTGTAATTTTAGTAAAATGTAAGAAAACAATGAAAGCATACATCAATAAATTATTCAATTTTCTATAGATTTTTCATTTGGATAAAAAAAACAAGGGAACTAAGTTTTTTATCATGTTTTTTTCAACATTGTGAAATAAAACAAATTTGTTTTTTTTTTACAACATTGTGAAAATACCAATTTTTTTTCTTTTTGCATCCCTAGTCTGCACGCGGCCAAATATTACGTAGGTCGCGTGTCAGCTGTTTTACTTTACATTATGAATCAAATACAACTAACAATTGAGACACTTGAGCGGCGATCGAGAAAGGACCCATCACACCCAACCTACAACATATAACATAACGGCAATAAACAGTTTCTACGTGACGTGGTCTTGTGTCTCCACAACATTAGACACAAGGGCGGATCCATATAATGGCAAACGCATTATTAGGGAACGAACGCATCGGAAATTTGAATTTTACCACCGCCACCACATTTGTCATTTAAATATACCTATAGTCCATTTTTTTAGGTATTTAAAAGAATGTAAACAATCTTGACATAAATTTTTATTGAAATATACAGTTTATAAATCAATACCTTCGCAAATTGCAAATAAATTATGTAATTTATATATAATTGAAATAAATATGAGTGAAAGTGTCTCAATTTCGTATGCAAAAGCGAGCAGTCCGCGCGATAGTCCACGTGTCACGGCGAACATCCGTCAGACCATACTTTAACAGCCTTGGAATCCTCACGCTGCCATCCCTTCTCATCCTACAGGTGGCCACATACGTCTTTACCAACCAAGACGAGTACCAAAGACCCAGAGATGTGCACGACATTGCGCTCCGCGATGTTGACCGACTGCACCTGATACCGCACAAACTAGCTAAGACTGACAGACTGGGTCATGTAATGGGGCCGTCTGTCTTTAATAAGTTGCCATCAGATATAAAACAGGCGACTTCATTGACAAGCTTTAAAGTCAAGCTAAAAAAGTGGCTTCTTGAGCGTACATTTTACAGTGTAGAAGAATTTTATGAGTGTCGCTTGTAATACCAATTTATGTTTTTAATTTTTAATTTGATTATTTTGTCATTATATGATTATTGTTAGTTATGCATGTGTATGCGTAATTTATTTAATTGTATTATTATTTGTTTATTTTATTTCGTTATTCTATTTTAATTTTGTTATCATCGTCATCCGAGCGTATTCCCGGTTGCATCCTCAGCAGTAACGCTTCAGAGCCCGGGGTCCGCTACCTAACCAAGGAGATTTGACGAGGTTACTGGTTTTTACACAGAGCGACTGCCGTCTGACCTCCACAACCCAAAGGGCAAACCAGGAACCAATCCTTGGATAGTTTGATGATCAAACGCTAGTTGGCGTTCGGGACCCAAAGTTTTACGTGCCTTCCGAAACACGGAATCATCTTTCTTTTCGGATAATCAGGTGATTCAAGCCTGCAATATCCTGTCCAGACTGGAAACAACTTTGCACAAAGTATGTTTCCCAGTGGGAATCGAACCCATGACCTTCGGGTCACAAGGCGAACGCCTTGACCATTGGACCACGGAGGCAGTCGGTTCTATTTTAATTTTGTATGACGTGTAAATATTTTTTATGAATAAATATGATTATGATTATGATTAATACTTTTTTAATTTGCGAAGGTATTGATTTAAAGTGTATATTTCAATAAAAAGACATGTCAAGATTGTTTACATTCTTTTAAATACCTAAACAAACAATTTCAAGCGTGAGGATTCCAAGGCTTTTAAAGTATGGTCTGACGGATGTTCGACGTGACACGTGGACTATCGAGCGGACTGCTCGCTTTTGCATACGAAATTGAGACACTTTCACTCATATTTATTTCAATTATATATAAATTACATAATTTAATTGTAATTTGCAAAGGTATTGATTTATAAAGTGTATATTTCAATAAAAAGACATGTCAAGATTGTTTACATTCTTTTAAATACCTAAACAAACGCACTATATATGTATTTTTAAGTACCTACAGTAAGTACTTACACACATTAATAAAATACCTACTTTTACTTGTATCTATGATTATAAAAATGAAATTATAACTTCTTGTGACTTGATCACGACTCTTGTGACCTGGCACCAAAGCTGGATCCGCCCTTGATCAAACAACCTTAACATCATCTTCTATTCATGTATGGTGCGGGCCTAGGTGATAACGGAAGCCTGCGCCGTACAATATTAATGTCAACGGTAGCTCAATGATACCGAAGATCAAGCTAAATGAATTCTCATTTAGCTTGATCTTCGGTATCATTGAGCTATAACAGTTTCAACGATATGTCTCTTTGAGAATGATGACCTCCGTGGCGTAGTGGTCACCATGCTAGTTCGCCACCCAGAGGTCCCGGGTTCGATCCCCGGTCAGGGCAAGTTTGAAAAATGGTCTTTTTCAAATTGTCCTGGGTCTTGGATGTTTATCTATATATGTATATATTATAAAATGTAGTATCGTTGAGTTAGTATCCCATAACACAAGTCTCGAACTTACTTTGGGGCTAGCTCAATCAGTGTTATTTGTCCCAATATATTTATTTATTTATTTATTTAATGCATTTGTGCGAGAAGTTTCATAACCGCTCGCACCCTCCTTGGGAAAGCAGTTTTAGCTCGAGATGTCTGAGCTTATCCCTTTAGTTGCCTCTTAAGAGTCCCCTTACCCTAGACTTTTCCATACAAACGTAGTCTACGTTTTATTTTGAAACGACATGTCAGACTTCGGTAAAAATTTGTAATTTTAAAGAAATTGCAATTATCTAGGGTTGTAATTGGTTTCCACAGTAAAATTATGAACAGGAAAGAAAATATAAGGGTGTAGAAGTTTTCCATACTGATGGTCAAATATGATATAATACACTATATTCTCTTTAACGTTCATAATTTTACCGTCGGAAACAAATTATAACCCTCAATAATTGCAATTTCTTTAAAATTCGATAATTTTTCACATATCCGACATGTCGTTTCAAAATAAAACGTAGACTACGTTTGTATAGGAAAGTCTGATTCTGTCCAGGGTAAGGGGACTCTTAAGAGCGGCCTTCCCGTTTTACCTTTCATACAAAAGCTCGTACGTGATTATGGCGTTGTTACTGATCTTTCATGAAAACTTTTGAACTCACATGTATTTTGTGCGCTAATTCTAAGTTTCTATCAAAATAAAAAATGTTAATTTACAAAAACAAATTCAGTATAAGCCTCCGAAAACCTGCTTTATTGCAAAAATTTTAGCTGAACTTCGACCGTTCGTAAGTATTCATAAATTGTTAAGTTAAAGAAAATATTTCGATACAAACGTCGCAAATGTAATGAAAATTTTTTTTCGCACACTTGTAATGCTTACTGAGAAATAAATACCCCTGGAGTATTTATTTCTCAGTAAGCTTTCGTTTTAAATAAAAAGTTAATATTCGTTCAATGGATAGTTAATGATAGTACTAATTTCATTTAATAGAAGGCAAACCGAGCCCTCAGGCGCTATCGCTCTCTTTTTGTTTTGCCTCCTTTTCTAGCATTGCCCTGGACGAAACAACAAGCTTTTCAAACTATGCTCGCGTTGACGACAGAGCGGCCGGGAAGGGCCGCCTTAAGACATCTACAGGAAGATGGAGTGGTGCTATTCTAGGCCGGAAGACACACAACAAAAATGATAATGTATCTGTGCAAATTCATTCGCCAGGCAAATTAAACATTTTCCAATCGATGTTAAGTGGAATTAATATCCATAGCGCCATCTATTGTTTGCCAGATAAATTAAAAAACCACGACTTTTAAGCGCTAACCCCAATAAATTTTGAACGACTGACCCGATATCCATCTAACTTAGTTAAGAACCATCTGGACAGAAAAGGCATTCGATTTAAAAAAAAGCATTAAAATAGGTCCATTCGTTCACGAGCTACGACGCCACAGATAGACACACAGCCACGATAAACTTTTAACTGCCGTCTTTTGGCTATGGGGGTAAAAAACAGTGGCGCATTGCCGCATCGCCTTATGACATGATTCCTAGACATTTTCGGGCACACCCACAACACAAAACATATTAAAGTTGTTGATAACACAATCAATTGTATAAAAAATCGTGTGAGGTCACACTTATCAATAAAACAGTAGTGCGAGTGATTGATTGAAGCGGACACAAGTGTGGTGTAAGGGGATACTTGAAATATTATATTCGATTTAATATAAATTATAAGGCAAGTACATTTTGATTGTTTGTTTTTCGTGTGTAAGTGGCCAACACGGGTGTTAAGAAAAGGTGTCTAGAAATCCCCTAGTCACCAAGCGTTTAAGACTGCTGTGCGCGCACATTATCTTCACGAACGGCCATAGAGCATTATAAATATTTGTGTAGTCTAATGGCGCTTACATTTTTATGCGATAGGTAATTTCTATGAAGCAGCGAATTTTTTTTCGCTATTTCCAAAATTTTCGCTTAGTTAAAGTGGTTCGTATAGATGATGACAGTATGTCCTTAAAGTATCGCTAGTTCATGTCCGAACACACTGTATAAATAGACTAAGTAGTATAAACCATTGCGACTAGATAAGACGATTGCCTGACACGCTTTGATAGAGCGAGATAGTCTTATTGCGATTTCTAAAAGAAGAAAAAGAAAAGAGACGGGGCACTTGTTCATGGTCGGGTTATAGGCACACTTCAAATTGCCCATAATTGAAGTATGCCTATAACCCGACCACGAAAAAAATATACGTAGTATCATTAATATGACTTTCTCTTACCCCCAGCCCAGTGGGTGGCATATTTTAAATCTTTGAGATAAGAACATATAGGTGTCAATTTTTTCAAGCCGCCTAACGGCATCTGACAAAGCTATTAGTGAGATTAAAACCAATAAATAGTTTAAACGATTGCCATACAATGATGAAAATCTAATGCCATACCACAGAATAAGTACTAGTACTCCCGTACAGAAGTCTCAGAAAAGAAATTCAAAGAAATATCTACTCAATGTGGTTAGCGCTATGGTTTAATTTAGCTCGCGTCAGAACTCCTCACCACTTCGTTTAGATACCTAGACATCCATTGCAAGCCAATTTCATTCTTATTACTCTGGACAAACGATTCTTGTAACTGAATCTTCCCCTTCGAAGTGGTCGCCGCGCGCATAGTAATAATGTAGTTATATTTTCGATACCTAAACGGGGAGTGACACAGGCCTGGGTATACTTAGTAATCCTTGAGGTAGGCATATGTCCAGCAGTGGACTTCATGCGGCTGAAATGATGCTGATGATGATACAATGATGGCAGCCGGCATTGACGGCTTAACAAGCAATATGCATCTTTTGCACGTTAAGCCGTAGATGGAAGAGAACAATGACCAATTTTTGAAGTGAAAACTTCTTTAGCGGCGTTGTACACTTTTGTAATGGTTAAAATGTTAAACTCGCGTCAGGGCGTCAGGGCGTCAGGACACGTGACCCTGATCAAAAATTCGTAAGACAGCCGGCGCGGCGGCCGGCGTAGGAGAGGAAGTATCCCCCTCTCTTTCTACGGCGCGGCGAAAATGTATGCCTGCGCCTGCTGTTTCATTCAGATGACGCAGGGCGCTTGCGCGAATGTTCGTTTGTGTTTATGTTACAGCGTACCACGCGCATCCATGGAAATGCACAACGTTAATATTCTAGTTTTCACTTCTGCCGGCGCTCCCGGAGGGCAACTCGTCATTTTTTTCTTTTAAATACGTTGATTTGCATGCAAATTAACAACCCCCGACGACATCTTCTAGCCATAAGTGGCGGAACTACATGATATTCTAATCCGTAGCCCCATCTATTACTTTCCAGGAGCCCCGGATCAAGGGGGGGGCAAGCCGGGGTCCATGCCCCGGGCGGCTTAGTCAGAGGGGCGGCAAAATCGAATATTTTCACCCCTCCCATGCTACCGATACGAAACGGTGACGGCATTTGGTTCAGATGTATAATCACATTATGTCTGCACCCCGGTAAAGCAGGGGGTGTCATTTACACATTTTGCCCCGCCTCAAAAAATTTCTAGATCCGGTACTGCTTTCCAGGCAAATTACAAACCCCAGCTTTCAAATGTTAACACCTAATAACTCTTAATTCTTCAAGCTCCGATTGGCCCGATCGGGCTTAAAGAACAATTGAATTCAATTGTGTCTGTGATTTATGTGCTTGACGGATTAAACGACTGAACCGATTTTCATTAAACATGGTTAAGAACTACCGCAAGGGAAGTTGCTTTCAAGTAAAAAAACCTCATGAACCCTCTGTTCAAGCACTACGATGCCACAGACAGACACACAGACAGACGTTAGCGTCAAACTTATAACACCTTTCTTTTTTATCGGGAGTTAAAAAAACATTTATTCATTACTATTTTTCATTTCCAGATACAAATCCAAACATGCTGTTATTTTACGCGATCGTGGTAATAATAAATGTGGTCGCGAAGACCAAAAACTACAATATAGACATACCGGAAGACAGTCACATGGATATAAGAGTGCGCCGAACCATAGACGGTGATATTACAACCAGAATTTATGATTCCAACTATAAATATGATGATTTGGATGAAAATGCTATGTTTATTAAGAATTTGTACGAATATAGTCGATTTCTATTGAACAATCAATTGGACGATGGTAACGAAGATGATCGAGATAATTCAGCAAAGAAATATGGATATAATAATGTATATAGAGATAGTGAAAAAAGAGATCCTACTGAAAAAGCTTCTTCGATTAATGTTGTGAATGGAAGAAAATATGAAATCTTTAGTGAATTATTTGAAAAACCTATACGTAAAGAAAAAGCAAACAAATTTATTGAAGATGAAACAGGATTTACAAAAATTAAAGATAAAAATCAAGATATTAAAAGAAATCGCGGAAGATATGCATATAAAAAAGTTAACAGAGATACACAAGAAAAATATGCTACTAAAAAAGGGGATCATTCTTCAATTAGTGTTGTCAGTGGAAGAAAATTTAATGAAATTACGAATGAATTAGACAGACCCAGACAAACAAAACATTTCAACAAAAATGGTGAACATTACGATGTATTTAACAAGAAACACAAAGTCGAAGATATTTACACTGAGTTAAATGGTGACATTAATGAACTAAATACTGGAAGACATGGAGTAAAAAGACTGAAACGTCAATATTCTAATGCGTATTATAATAACATTTATAGACCTTATGTAGATAATAGAAAGTTAGACAGTACTTACACATCACACAATAATGGTAGACAAAATGGCTTCTATAGTCCATATAATAATACCTACAGTACGAATATTAACTATATAGAAAATAATATATACGTACAAAACAAAACTAGCAGTATAAATTATAATGGAGTTAATACAAATGGTGCAGAAAGCAGGCCGTATTATACCACACTCCGACCTTCTGATACTTTAAGACCATATTTTAACACTAATAGTTCGAATAACGGCATTTATTACTCTAATAATCAGAATTATACACCATACAATGCCACATATACAGTGTATAATAATGGTTTTGGGCAAAATAGTATAGATAACAGCCAACGCTTTAATGATGTGCCTTTTAAAAATAATAACGGGTCAGTTTTTTATAATATTATCCATTATAATAATACAAATTGGCTATATAATAATAATTACAGACCATATAATAATAACTATAGGTATAATAACACATATGGACCAAATAGTAATAACAGCAATCCATACTATAACAGATATG
This sequence comes from Acrobasis suavella, assembly GCA_943193695.1. Classification (NCBI taxonomy): domain Eukaryota; kingdom Metazoa; phylum Arthropoda; class Insecta; order Lepidoptera; family Pyralidae; genus Acrobasis; species Acrobasis suavella. The sequence goes on from OW971954.1 coordinate 10,103,257, forward strand.
GAACACTAGTTTATAGGCCATATAACAATACTATTCAGCCGAATAATAACAATTTTAGTCCATATAATAATACTAACGTCTATAATAGCAATTATAATAACCAGTATAATAATAATTGGTCAAATAATAATTATCATGGATCAGTTGATAATAACATGCAAAATAATAATGGAGGATCATACAATAACTATAGATATAATAATAGTTACGGGTCGTATAATAATAATCAAGATACTACACCCCACAATAGGAATTTTAATCAAAGTACTAGTATGTTTGACAGACATATTGCTTTTAATAAAACTGAAGTTTTTTATAATAATAGTTCATATAACTATAGACCTAATAACTTTGCATCAAATAATGGTTACCAAAATACTACACCATACAATATGTTTTTTAATGAAGTCACGACCATTGTAGATCGTAAAAACTTGAATAAAACAAAAGGTTCGACTGAAACACCGGAACTAATTGTACAAGGTTGTTTTCTATGTCAAACGCTTAGTTGTCCTAAATCTTACACGAGGGTTGGTTTGAATTGTGTCAAAGATTATGATTATGACGAGTAGGGAGGTTTGTGAAAAAATGAATTTCTCAGATCGCAGAAATTAAATTTACGAGACGCAATTCCTGGAAGTGAGAAATTAGGACTCATATAGGGCGAAAAATGCCACTCGCGGCCTGGGGAAGGTAGTAATAATAAATATTGTTTTTATAATGTTAATAAATAAACGTTACATACTACATACTTTGCTTCTTTTTATTAATCAACATCTGTATGTATTTATTATATTTGATTTTACTCTAGCATTTGAGAATGTATTTCAAACACACGTTTATACTGTACCCTTAACTTGAGTAGACACAGCACTGGTCTTAGATTCAAGCTACCAAATGAGCTGACACAGCTTGACTACAACCACACAATGACCAGCCGGGAATACCGGTTGAACGTGCCTTTCGAAGCACGGAGGAGCTCGATAATTTTCTATGCTTTTTGTGGTCACTCATCCATATGCGGGCCACGCCCAGAGTTACTTTACTTGCAAAAGCGTTATCAGCGCTTACTCATATACTGTTTATAGACAGGTGTCCCACAAGGCCCTAACCTTGGACCCCTACTGTTCATACACATATGTTCTGAAAATGGAATCAAAATAGTGATAGGTTGCAATCCGCATCGCCTATTAACATGATTCTAATCTGCCCTATTTACTCGATCGCTTGTTATGATTTGTGCGGGAAGAGAGGTAACAGGTACATTCTAAGTTTTTTCATTTTCCCAGATCAGCATGGCAGTGTTTTTGTTGATTTTCGTGTGTGTAAGTGGCCCACTGGTGTCAGATATATCAAGACGCCTAAAGGCATCTTGCCTGCCTTACAATGATGGTTGCCGAGACCAACGGTTTATACGTTCCTTACAAAGCATGGAGGAGCTCAAGAAGTTTCTTTGCCACTTGTGGTTACCCATCCAAGTGCGGACCACACCCAGTGTTACTTTACTTGCGAAAGCGTTTTCAACGCGTACTCCCACCGAACCACAGAGCTCTTCAAAGATCTAATCTTGGCCATATACCGCTTATAGTGAGGTGTCCCACAAGGCAATAACCTTGGACCCCTACTCTTTAAACACAGCTGTCCCGCAAGGATCTAATCTCGGTCCTTCATTATTTATAATCTTCAATAACAAAGGTAAAGCAACTTACTGGGCGGCCTGAGCTGCTGCGGGTGCTCCACAAGGTTGGTGATGGCGTCCTCGTTGAGGTTGTCGACGATATCGTCATCGCCGACGTTGCACGCGTCCACTCGCTGCGTGTCCGTCCGTGTGTCCGCGTCCGTGTGTTGGCTCCTGCGTTTCGCCTCTCGCTCTTCCGGGGTCATTAGGATTACGCTGTCCCACCTGACGAATATTTTGAAGTTAAAGAGATACACGTTTAAAAAACTAATTCCCGACTACGGGAGTCGTTTACGGGTAACAATTTATACAACTTTATATAACAAATTTATATATGGAAGGGGCATACCCGTAATAAATCGAACCACAGGCTATACTAGATCATTATAGTATAATTAAATAAAAATTACGAGGCGGATTAATTGCGAGCCGGACAAGCGCACGAAGGGTTCCTTGCCATTATATATAAAAAAAATCAAGTTTGTTGTATGGGAGCCTTAAATTTATATATTTACATATATATATTTAACTATTTTTAAGTGAATATAGAATTAATTATTCTATGAATATTTCAAGCGCCTACCTGTTGCCGTTATTAATATCGAGGAAAAAAAACTGCAAAAAATAAAACACTTTTGTTGTATGGGACCCCCCATAAATATTTATTTTATTATGTTTTTAGTATTTGTTGTTATAGCGGCAACAGAAATACGTCATCTGTGAAAATTTCAACTGTCTAGCTATCACGGTTCACGTGATACAGCCTGGTGATAGACAGACAGACGGACAGCGGAGTCTTAGTAATAGGGTCCCGTTTTTACCCTTTCAGTACTGAACCCAGAAGTCCATAATGAGACCCTAAAAAAATATAAAATATACAGGGACAAATAACACAGATTGAGCTAGCCCCAAAGTAAGTTCGAGACTTGCGCTATGGGATACTAACTCAACGATACTATGTTTTATAACATATACATATATAGCTAAACACCCAAGACCCAGGACAGTTTGAAAAAGGCCATTTTTCCTACTTGCCCTGACCGGGATCGAACCCGGAACCTCTGGGTGGCGGACTAGCATGGTGACCACTACGCCACGGAGGTCGACAAAGAACCCTGAAGTGTCTCATTACAGACTGCTTTAAACATTACCCTTCCTCTTGGCTTTGCCGCACGTGGGTATAAAGTCAAATTAACAGTTGCACACCAGCGCTTGTTAACGTAACTTTCAAGCTCCCCAAAGGCTTCTGACAGAGCTTGACGACTGCCATACCTTGACGACAGCCGGGACCAACGGCTACGTGGCTTCTGAAGCACAGAGAAGCTGTAAAAAAATTTACGCCACCTTTGTCACGCATCCTAGTGCGAACCACGCCCAAAAAGTCAAAAGTCAATTTTTTTTATTCAATTTAGGATAAATTTATCTCCTATTGAAAGTCATTTTTTAAAATATTGTTTTAGTGCAAAAGCTAAAAACTACTACTACCCAGAGGTCCCGGGTTCGATCCCCCGTCAGGGCAAATTGGAAAATGGCCTTTTTCAAATTGAACTGGGTCTTGGGTGTTTATCTATATATGTATATGTTACAAAATATAGTATCGTTGAGTTAATATCCCATAACACAAGTCTCGAACTTACTTTGGGGCTACCTCAATCAGTGTAATTTGTCCTTATGTATTTATTTATTTATTTACTAGCGTTTCGGAACTACCACTGCTGGGAAGATTACGCCGAAAGAAACCCAGTTCAGTATTGGTCTCTACCCAGCCTGATAGGCTATGTTACAGTCACAATTCAAATTTACACTTAAAGCTCAGTATACATTATAGATATTATACATCTAAATAATACAATTAAAATTTGCAGTCAATTAATTTGATCAGACGATGATAAATAGTCATTTACATAATAATACGTATTTTATAATTTTTAACGGCAGTCTTAAACTAAGATAATGGTAACGCTACATTATCTGGAATCTGACACACAGGCCTGATAGGGGTAATGTGATATTAGAGGGTATGTATGTTACCATTCTATGTCAGGTACGTGGTCGGAGTCCGGGGTATCAGCGGCCAGCAGGGCCAGTTTTGTGGCAGAAGAGATGCCGGTCTTGCGCGCGATCTGGGATATCTCGTTCTGTAGCTTCTCTAGTTGCGCCTGGAGAGAAGACATCGAGTTTTAAAGACGATAATAAATTATAGTTTGTTGATGAATATCGGAACTACCGATATCCTCAGCGCCATCCATATTTTTTAGAGAAATCACTGACTTTCAAGCTTTAACCCTCAATAACTTTTAAGCGGTAAACAGATTTTCATCAAACATAACTAAGAACCACCGAAAAGGAACTTGCTTTCATGTACAAAAAACCGCATCGAAATCGGTCCATCCGTTCGAGCGTTACAATGCCACAAACAGACAGACATTAGCGTCAAACTTATAACACACTTTTTTTTGTCCAGGGTTCAAAATATATGAAAATTATGCAAGCTGAATGAACTTCCAATTCTCCCTCATCTCAAACATCTAAATGAGGACCCAATGGTGGCGTAAAAGCAAAATTCATCACTAACCTTCATCCTCAACCTCTCAGCCACTTGTGTGAATTTGCCTGGTTCGTGGAACCTCAGCGCCCGCTTGGTCCTCACAGCCGGTTTGACGGTGACCCGGGGGTCCACCCAGGAGCCAGTCGCGAGAGGCTCTGTCGTGGCCGAACCGGAGAGCTGCGCTCGAAACTCTTCGCGTCTCTTGGCTCTGATATTCGCCTGTGAGAGAAAAGTTTTTAATAGAAAAGGATGTAAGCAAGATTATCACATTGTTCAGGGAGTAGTTAAAATAAATCACGACGATATCAAGAATATAATTGAAGGGAGGATAGAAGGGAAAAGAGACCAAGGAAGCCCGAGGCATAGGTACATGAAACAGATGAAGGAGAAGGTGAACGTCGTGTCGTACAGCGAAGTTAAGGGGATACATTAAATTTTCGGGGACCGGTGCTGCCCCCATTTGACATATATTATTTGAAAGGAAACGGAGATATCATTTAAAATTTTGTCTTGATTAAGCCCTAGATAACCCTTTAAACTATTTTATGAACTAATGTTTATAATGTTAAGTGAAAATGTGAAGCATTAAACATAAGCGAAAGAGCATATCCCAATCTATATACACAGTTAGTTTAGAAAAACTAAGAGTACAAGTAGTCTTACCCCCGTCTTCATTAAAAAGTGCATACGATTGCCAAACCCGTTTAAGTTATAGTTATATTTATATATATTTAGTCGTTATCAATCTTTTCCATAATTGAAATTGAAAGTATGAGACAAAAAAATCTAAGATTTATGTGTGAACTGGCTGACCCGACTGACGTTGTCCTGTCTTACCAATTTTCTGCGCAACTTCTTTTACGCAAGAACTTTCCACAAAGTAATTATGAAAATAGAGTCTGAAACTGGCACAGTCGTCTTTAAATTATGGCTGGCGTGACCAGTCAAAAAATCGAAATTCCCATACAAATTGCTTGGGCGGCTGCACACTTTTGTATGGAAGTGTCTATTTTTTTTTGTTTTTAGCCCGTTGTTCGATTTATTACGGGTACGTCCCTTCCACGTTGTATAAAGATAGATTACCTTAAGTGTAGGAGCCACATGTGTCAACTGCACCCTCTTCCCCGTAGTATCTACGGTTCTGCCCTCTCTGTCTAAGATGAGCGGCGCGGGCCCAGTGCCCGGGGTGGCCACGAGGGCACCTCCCGCGAGCTTCCGCTGGATGCGCGCCTGTAGTTCCGCTATCTTCCGCTGCTTCTCCAGTTCTTCGGCTGACACTGGTTGCGCCACTGAAATTAGAGAGAGTTTTTTTAAATTCTATATTACTAGACAAAGTATTATTTATAAAATAACAGTTTAATGTGTCTTCTATGCTGGTAAATAGAATGCCAGAACAGATTATCGGCTGCTTTTATTGCGTTCACGTCGGGTTTCGGTTCTTTCATCACTATTAGTGCTCGCTTGCGGTCTTCTCAGTTTTAATCAGGCCTTTGACACAGCTGAAGTGGCTTTAGAGCTTAAATATTTTGACAGTGTCTATTCCGTAAGGGAGAAAGACGTTAATTTATACTTATACTCCGTTTTTAAGGATTGAGAATACCCTCAGCCCCTTCTGTATTTAATACACTCAGCTTTAAGGAAGGTGTTCTACAAGGATCTATTTTGGAACCAGTACTATCAACAATGTGGTAAATCGATCTCAAGCTTAAAATTTCATGGAAAACACGATTCTGCTAACATCTTAAGACGTGTCCTATGGTACTAAGCTCAATAGTTTTAGAGTACAGCACTGGTTTGATGACGCTGGGCAGCGATATGGCGTTGTTATGCTGCTTGGATTCATAATAACGCTTGCTTGCAATTTTGTACTTATTGGATTTTAAACAGACTTTGGACATAGCTGTAGTGGCTTTAGGGTTCAAATATGTTAACTGTGTTTATCCGTTAAGAGAGTATGACGTCAATTTATACTATCCCTCTTTTTTAAGTCTTTAGAGCGCCCTCAGCACATTCTATATCTAATACACTCAACTTTAAAGAAGGCGTTCTACAAGGATTTATTTTATTTTATATTCTCTAGCTTGAAATTTCATTTTCACCTATGCCACTAAAACTCACCAGGTTTGGAGTACAGCACTGGTTTGATGACGCTGGGCGGCGGTATGGCGTTGTTTTGCTGCATCTGCACCTTGAGATGCTGTGCGGCCGCCGCAGCCGCGTTCACGCCTGGCTTCGGCTCCTTCATCGCTATCAGGGCTCGCTTGCGCTCCTCTATCTCTTTTTGGGCGTTGGCCATCATTAACTGAAATAATTGAGACATTTTTAAATTTTATTTTAACTCAGTGGGTAAAGACGGAGGTAAATGTTTTTTCCAAAACATTTACTTAGTGATTAAAGAGGGCAGAAAACATTTTTTTCTTTGCTATATTGCCTAAGCTGTCCCACTGCTAGGCAAAGGCCTCCCCTCTAGTACAAGGATAGAGTGATGATCTGGCGCATTTTAACAAGACTTGGAAGTCCATCGTACAAAATAGAGATCAGACATTATTATTATAATCATAAATAAAATAAATACATACATGCAGACAAATCACTAGATCGGAATCCGGGTGCTATTGCTATCAAAAGTATGGATATGACTAAAAGTTCTGAGATTCTAATTGGGTACTAAGTAAATAAAACAATCATAATTATGTGATTTCAGGATAAGTATATTTTTTACGATTAAAATAAATCCTGAAATCACATAATTATGATTGTTTTATTTATAGATTATATAGTCATATCCATACTTTTGATAGCAATAGCACCCGTGATTCCGATCTCTGCAAATCACACAAATTGATCTAGCCCCAAAGTAAGTTTGGGACTTGTGTTATGGAAAACAAACTCAACTATACTATCATTTTATAACACATACAGACACATATGCATAAGCATCCAAGACTCTAGTCAATCTTAAAAAGATAATTTTCCATCTTGGCCTGACCGGGGATCGAAACCGGGATCTCTAGTTTGACCAGCCTGGCATGATGATCTCAAGGTCACAGAGGTTCATCATCATCATCATCATCATTATCTCAGCCCTTCTCCCGCCCACTGCTGAGCATAGGCCTCCCTTCGTCGACGTCACCCATCTCGGTCCTGTGCTGCACTAAACCAGGTGCCACCCATGACTTTCACTATGTCGTCAACCAGTCTCATTGCTGGACATCCGACGCTTCTTTCACCTGCTCTGGGCCACTGAGATTGTCATTTAATAATACGAATTGCTTATTAGCTGTAATGCACTGTCAATATGTGAAATAGAGAATTAATTGAATAAATAAATAAATAATAAAAATATGGAAAAATTACACTGTTTGAGCTAGTAACCCAAAGTTAGTTCGAGACTTGTGTTATGGGATACTAACTTAACGATACTATATTTTATAACAAATACATATATAAATAAACACAAAAGACCCAGACCAATTACAAAAAGGCCATTTTCCAACTTGCCCTGACTGGGGATCGAACCCAGAACCTCTGGGTGGCGGACTAGCATGGTGACCACTGCGCCACAGAGGTCGTCATAATTAAATTAATAAAGAAATACATACCTTTATTCTATCAGCGCTGAGTACAGCAATTTTTGAACCAACTGTCTCACTTTCTGGCATGACTGAGGGTAATGGCAACACTTCAATTCCATTTCCTGCAAATCAATTATTTATTATATAATATAGCTTTTTGTGTGTACAATAGCTAACACTGGTATCACATTTCCTGCAGGGGTCCAGTGGTCAAGGAGTTCGCATTGTGATCTGGAGGTCGTGGGTTCGAATTCTACTGGGAAGCATGTTTCCTGTCTGGTTAGAATATTGAAGGATTGAATCACCTGATTATAAGAAAAAAAAGATGATTCTGTGTTTCGGAAGGCACTGTGGGTCCCGAATTCTAGCATTTGCTCTTCAAACCTATCCAAGGATTGGTTCTGTTCCCTTTGGGTTGTTGAGGTCAGAGTAAAAATCACCTAGGTTAGGTAGCGGACCCTGAGCTCTGAAGCATTACCGCTGAGGATGGGAACCGGGATTTCTCTATCAGGTCTTCATACCCCTCAATCTCTTCTTGTAACTTAAGAGATTGCTCTTATCGGTGGAATTAAGTTACCCCACAATCATTAGTCGAAAATTCAAATGTTTATTCAGTGATCAGGCTTTTGAAGACACTTTAACACTTATAATTTTGGTATACACGTTTATTTATATTTTTTATTCTAATAAATAAATTTATATTACAATGCTTATTAAATACTAATAAATAAATTAAATAAATATATAGGCTAGCATTATTACACCATCATGCCCACACTTATAATATCACGCTAAAAGTGGCCTATAATTAACTCTTGCGGCCCTGGGCCAATGTTGTAAAAACGCTCGAGTCAGCGCTTAAACGCTCGAGTCGGGTCTAAAACTTGGCTTGAGTGTTTTAGATAAAAAGATCATTCAGAGCTCCAAAGTCAACGCTTCGAAGCATACGAGTACCTAATTATAAAACAAGACTAATTCACTTCAAAGTGTTACTCCCCATTTAGGTATCGAAATGTACCTACATTATTACTATGCGCGCAGTGACCACTTTTTCAAACTTTGAAAATTCAATTACATGAATTATTTGTTCAGAGTAATAAGAATGAAATTGGCTTGCAATGGATGTCCTAACTATCCTTTTCTATACCTATTTAGAGAAATACTCGACATTGTGAATACAATAATAGCGAATATGCAATAAAAACTAAATAGATAATACGCAATATAGTTTTAACTGTTCCGAGACTGACTAATCACTCTGCTTGCAAAAAGTTACTGTAAAGTTAAGTGTCACAATAGTCTAACAATCAACATAAATTGGTAAGATAATAAATAAACCAACCCACAATGAAAAATTATAAAGGATGCTTCGACACTTGACGTGGAAAGTCGTTGGTAAAGTCGCAAGCCTTAAGGCACGAAACATAGCAAGCACCGGGGGTACTCAGTTAAATTGTGTGGAACAGTATATATAATGAAACATAGCAAGCATCAGACACGCGACGTGGCGCCTCGGGCGCTTGCTATGTTTCGTGCTAAAACGCTCGTGAGCGTTCAATGCTTGAGCATTTAAGTATTCAACACTCTAAAGCGTCGACTTACCACTCAACGCTCATTTTCACAACACTGCTGGGCTCTGTCTGCTTAGAGACGTAAATCCCAAAATCCTGTCTTCCCAATTAGTTAAAAATAGTAATAAATACTTAATAGTCAAAAAGCGAAGTGGAGCTGATATCAACACATCTATTTAGTTAAAATGATGTTTGGATACACATACCTAATTTCTTTTCTTCTATAGTTTTTTCCTTTTCCTTATTCTTATCTTTATCTTTTTCCTCCTTCTCTCTCTTGTCCTTCTTATCATCTTCATTTCTATCCTTCGCTGGGTCTCGATCATGCCTAGACTTCTTCGAGTCCCGATCCCTGTCTCGGTCTGACTCATGTTTCCGTTTCTGTGATGACGATTTGGATGATGATATTAAGTCCTGTGCGAGGGCAATGACTTTGTCTGTTAGTTTGCTTGCTTTCTTTGAGTCGATATACGATGATAGTTTGTCTACTATTTTTCTTCTTTCGTAGCTGGAAAGGGAAACATATTGGTTAATTTACAAGTATATTTGCCATGCAAATTAAAAACCGTTGACTTTCAACCTTCTACTTCAATAACTTTCGAACTGGCTGATCTGATTTCCATTAAACAAAGCAAAAAATAAACTTGGCTTCTAATTTTAAAAAAGAAAGCATTGAAATTTATCCATACGCTTAAGAGCTATAAGTAGTGATCCCGAGGCTTTTAGCCTTTTTTTGAAGCCTAGACTACTTAGAAAGGAGCTTGACAGGCTAAAAAGCCTATAAAGGCTTTAGGCCTTTAGGCTAGGGCTGTTGAATAGGCCGAGCCGTAGCGACTATAAGTCTTTATAGGCTTTTGGTTCGATGTTGTTTTGGTGATATTTAAGTGAAATAAACATTTTCTTTTCTTTTTTCAATATTGATTAAAAATAAAATAAATCCTTTATTCATAATTATTATGTCTTTCTCAGGCTGATACTAAAAATGGCTTTCGCCTAAATATAAACTTATTACTCTAAAAAAACTACAGTCACAAGAAAGTTTTTTAGGCTCATAGGCTTTTAAAAATGACATAGCCCTAAAAAAGGACAGATAGGCTTAAATTTAGGGCTAAAAGCCTATAGTCCTCGGGAACACTAGCTATAAGGCAGACACAGATATGTCAAACTTATAACACACTCTTTCTGCGGGTGTTAATTTTAACAAAGCAAACAAACAGCATTAATGACAAGAATAATAACCTATTGCGAATAATAACCAAATCTTATTGGATGTTATAACTTATAACACAACACTGCTATGCTTTACTTCCGTGGAGACTGGCTCTTAAAATTTGTTCATAAAACTATAAAATGCACTTCTATCACACAATCTAACAAAACAGGTTACAATCAGAACAAAATAGGGCCAGTAGGACCTAACAAAGCTTAAATAAACAGCAATACTCATAATATTAATAAGAAAATGGTAAAATATGGTTTGCATACCCATTGGTCAAACAAGACGATACTGTCGAAAGCAAAGAACTGTCTGATTTTCCAAGAGTCCTGTAGATAGCGCCGTCCAAAGACGACCTCAGCTCCTCCACTTCCCGTCGAGAAAGTTGTATAGCCATCGTAAACACCCCAATCACCAAAAATATTACAACACAATCTTGGAGGTTAGGTTTAATAAAATTGAATGTTTGTCTTTAGACACTAGATTTGTAACTTAAATAAAATTTGTGATCGGCTTATTAGTAATTCAACAAATTTTTACATTTTTGAATATTTATTATGGAAAAATAATGCTACTTTGTAAGAAATTGTCTTTTTGCAACTGACGTAAACAACGACCATAGATAAATAAGGTTACCAGTGCATGGAACAGATATCTACCAAACACCGTAAGTAATTTTTACCCGACTGACCAATAAAAAGAGTGATGTAAATATCTTTTTCAAATCTTTTTACTATCAATGTGAACATCATAATTTTATTTCTCAATTTCTATTTTTTTCTCACTACATTCTCATTTAATTACAATTACACTTCAACTTATTTATATTAAAATATATAAAATATAAAAACTCAAACTAAATAAAATATCTACCTATGATTATTTTATCAAAATTCAAAATTTCTCAAATGACAGAACAACAACATTCTTTTCAATAAATTCAAAACATTAAAAATAGGTACTTTTTCTTTTACTAATCAAAGATCAAAACCAGTCAATATGAAATTCTTGAAACAAAACCTCTTTAACAGTAATTAGTATCTACTAACGACTGTGAAAGAGGTTTTGATCTTTGATTAGTAATGATGCCGTCAAAGTAGTTCAATACCTATTAGGCTGGTATGAGACTACGAGTTGAATGTAAAAAACAAATAAACTATCTACACGCAAAAAAGAATAACTAGATTCCTAATACATCAGATTACTTCTAAATAAGTAGATAATTTTTAATGTAGAAGTCTATGATTTAATTAAACATTACTTTCTACGCAAAGTTGTAATCAAGAATGTTTTTGTCTAAAACTTTGTTTTGAGCTTCTTACATTTTTTTACAATGTTACATGTTAAACGAAACGTGCTGTTTTTGTTTATCACTTGACAGCTGTACGAGTCGCCGTTTAGTAAATATTTGTATCTTAGAATTATATCTTAAGTCGTTACTAGTGAACATTAATAATTTTAGGGTTGTGGTTGAAGGTTTTAGATTTCCTAATTTAAATAATTATAACCGTTTAACTAGTTCTACATAGTTAAGTAAAATAACCTCAAAATGTCCTCCGACGAAGATGATGTCCCATTGCCGAAGAAAAGCAAGCAGATTCACTATGGGTCCTTGGAAGAGCAGGAGAAGGCCCGGCTCGCGGCCCTGGCGGCTGCCGCCAAGGAGGGCGCTGACGAACCCGGTGGAAAAGAGCTGGGAGACATACAGATTTCTAATGGTTTGTAAGCAGAATTTTACTGATGTCTTGCAAGACGTTCCTAAAGCCCAGAGTCCTTCTTAAGTGCCTAGATTCCTAAATTTCTTGGCCTAATGGATTGTGGTTGTCAGTTAAGGATTTAAATAGAATTTGACCTGCATCCAGCACTTTCCGTCAACCATGGTTAATTTGTCTGCCTTTAGATGGGTTTCTAATACTTAGCTTGTCAAAAGTGGTTGCCATTTGAGAAAGATTCATCAATATAATTTTTTTAAACCAAGATGAAATGAAGAATGACGCTGTGTGTAATTTTGGCTGCTGTTGCTAGACAACTGACTTCACCCCCAAACTACTCCGATTTTGATAAAGTTTCTATGGGGCCAGTTGAAAGCATGCCCTTTCAAACAAAAAAAGAATTCCCCAAATTGGTCTAGGTCTTGGAGTAATGGGGGAACAAAAAAATTTATCACCTCCTTTTTTGAAGCCGGTTAATAATTAATAAATTCATCAAAATATTCACAAAAGGGTTTGTATGCTTCATCAAAAAAAATCGACTTGTTTTATAGCAATATTTAATGTCGCGTGCTGTGGGCATTTATCAAATTATTCCGTTCTAGAGTACATGGAGCTGGAGGAAGAGATGTCGAAAGACAAGAAGGCTTTACTGGAGGAGTTTGAGAGGAGACGGAAGGCTCGGCAGCTGAACGTCTCGACTGATGACGATGAGGTATCAAATCTTGGAATTAAAGATATTTTCATTTCTGTTTAGGTCAAGGTGAAAAATGATCTTTAACCTCAGTTCTCAAATCAGCCCAGCTCCTGCAATAAGCCGGAACACCTGTTGGTGCCCTGCACACCACTGCAATGTTTTTGCGGATGTTCTAGGAACCATCAGACTGAATGATGGAATGCCCTCGTTAGAGCTTCCGCGGCCGAGACTCCCGATGAGGATGTACCTGCTGGCAAAAGAGATGAAGATGTGAAAGTATGTATGTACAGTTATGTAGTTTTGATGAACATGTTTATTTTAATATTCTAACATGGTTTTACTCACATAGTGCAGTTGGAAAAGGCCAACTAGTTTCGATCTGTTTAGACGATCATCATCAGGGCGAGTGTAGGAGGGACTGCGACCTAATGGCTTCGCTGTCCTCAAAGTAGTGGTCGTAGCCTAGCGTATTGCCGCCCGTGCTGCTCTATTGAAGTGGTGGTGTGTTCGTAGTTGTTGGTGATACTCTTGTAGCTGAATAAATACACAACGTCCCTTTTAATTAAGTACGAATATTAAAAACCCTGGTTCATAAGTGTACCATAAATATAGCTATAGGGGACAATTATAGCTGTAGGAAATATCGTGTCATCTTCGTCTTCAGCCTTGGGTATACTCAAGTTTTTTTGATTCAAACATTCAAATGTTTATTCAGTAATTAGACCTTTACAGGCACTTTTACACGTCAATAAGTATAATTTACGTCACGTGTAAAGTATATTAAAATTTAATTTATTTTTAAAGAAAAGCTACCGATACCAGCGCTTCGTAACAACCATTGTTAAGAAGAAACAAGGCAAATAAATTAAAAAAAACGACGGTTTGCACTCCGGGAGTGCCGGCAGAAGTGAAAACTTGAATATTAACGTTGTGCATTTCCATGGATGCGCGTGGCAAGCTGTAACATAAACACACGAAGCGCAAGCGCCCCGCGTCGCCTAAACGAAACAGCAAGCGCTTGCATACATTTTTGCCGCGCCGTAGAAAGAGAGGGGGATACTTCCTCTTCTACGCCGCGCCGCGCGTCTTACGAATTTTCGATCAGGTCACGTGTCCTGACGCCCTGACGCCCTGACGCGAGTTTAACATTTTTTACCCATACCAAAAACAGTGTACAACGCCGCTAAGGAAGTTTTCACTTCAAAAACCCACTGTCAAGAACGCCATCTAGTGATGAGTAGCGGAACTATCATTACGACTTGATATCCGTAGTGTCATCTGTTATTTGCTAGAGAAAGCCCTGACATCCAAGCTTTTAAACGGCTAAACCGATTTTTATAATAACCACTGCAAGGAAACTTGTTTTCATGTAAAGAAAACCGCATCGAAATCGTTCCATTCTTTCGAGCGCTACACACAGACAGACAAACAGACCGATGCAATAACAAATTATGTTTGTAGTCACGCTGTAGGCTGAAGTCGGTGTCCATTAGGTAGCGTTGTGGTTGGGAGTGGTGATGGTGATGGAAACACGAGAGCCGTTGATTGTATTTATTCCATCTATTTAAACCTACTCCTTACATAGTGACAACTCTAACTCTATTGACTACATCTAAAGCTTATATACTATAATGAGTCTGTTATCTTAAGGATTCCAACGTTTATAGGAAGGTGCAACTAGCACGTATTACATATTTTCACGTTACTTTGATAAGCAACTAATTTACTTATCATCACGTTACCACACCGACATACATTAGCACAGACAAACCTAGAACACCCTTTTTTTGTCGGGGATAAAAAACGCACATCTTCGTATATTTAAAGTCAACGTCAAAACCGTTTATTTATCTTTGAATAATCCGCTATTTTCCAACAAGTCAAACGAGATACTTTTTTCTAAACGTCAAAACATACATTTTCTATGGGACTTAAAAATACAGGCGGATGACGTCACAGTTTCTTGGAGTCAAACAGCGCTCTTATTATCAGTTTTTCTGCAATAATAAATGTAAAATCACATAAATTGAATATTTTCAAAGACGAGTGACATTATTTTGAGACATGTTGTTTTTTTATTAGTACAAAATAATTTATTTTTGACCCTGGCAAATACCAAATTGTCAATTTTATTTTATTGTTTCGTAGGTCCGGCGTAGTTTGCGACAGCTGGGCGAGCCCGTGTGTCTGTTTGGCGAGGGCCCGGCGGAGAGGAGGGTGCGGCTCAGGGATTTGCTGAGCTAGTAAGTTGGTTTAGATTTAACAAATCGTTTTGGAAATGTAGTATATTCGTTCAATTGGCTGGAATACAGTCGGAGTGCCGCCGACATTTCCAAAAGCGCGATCTTTGTGGCGCCTGCGCAATGCACACCAATTCAACAACTGAACTACTTGTATACAATACTATATTTTATCACAAATACATACATATATAGATAAACATCCAAGACCCAGGTCAATTTGAAAAATATCATTTTCCATCTTAACCTGACCGGGAATCAAAACCGGGACCTCCGATTTGACAGTGTGGCTTATTGACCACCAGGCCACAGAGGTCGTCAAAATTTAAAATACTAATATCTTCTTTTTAGCCTCGGAGAAGACGCCATCCACAAGAAGTTAGAAGAAGAGGAGGCGCGCATAGAAAGAGACAGGGGAAGGGAGGGGACTTGGTACCACGAGGGTCCACCAGAGCTCAGAGAGGCGAGGCTATGGATCGCTAGGTACTCTCTACCTAGGGCTAAGAAGAGGTATGTAACACAACTCTCCTAGTTTGTAGTCGGTTAGAAAG
This sequence comes from Acrobasis suavella, assembly GCA_943193695.1. NCBI lineage: Eukaryota > Metazoa > Arthropoda > Insecta > Lepidoptera > Pyralidae > Acrobasis > Acrobasis suavella. The sequence continues at coordinate 10,119,042 of OW971954.1, forward strand.
AGACAGGAAGGGAGGGGACTTAGTACCACGAGGGTCCACCAGATCTTAGAGAGGAGAGGCTGTGGATCTCTATGTCCTCTCTGCCTAGGGCTAAGAAGAGGTATGTAACACAACTGTCCTTGTTTGTAGTCCGTTAGAAAAAGATAGGAGGGGACTTGGTACCATGAGGGTCCACCACGATCAAAATTTGTACATTTATGTTCTTTAAATAGCCTTTGGAGAAATCCATATAAACAAACCGATTTAACATATGGTTAAGATGCATCTGCTGTCACTTAATTCAAGCACTGACAGCTAAATGGGTTAAAAGATGCTGGAAGCACAGAATAAGTACTAGTACTCACGTACAGAAGTCTTACTCAGAAAAGAAATTCAAAGAAATAGCTACTTGTGTGGTCAGCGCTATGGTTTAATTTAGCTCGCGTCAGAACTCCTCACTTCGTTTAGATACCTAGACATCCATTGCAAGCCAATATGATTCATGTAACTGAATTTTCCCCTTCGGATTCTGAACCAATATCCTTCAGCAGGCCTGTGTCACTCCACGTTTAGGTATCGAAAATATACCTACATTATTACTATGCGCGCGGCGACCACTTCAAAGGGGAAAATTCAGTTACATGAATCGCTTGTCTAGAGTAATAACAATGAAATTGGCTTGCAATGGATGTCTAGGTATCTAAACGAGGAGGTGAGGAGTTCTGACGCGAGTTTAATTAGACCATAGCGCTAACCACATTAAGTAGATATTTCTTTGAATTTCTTTTCTGAGTAATACTTCTGTACGGGAGTACTAGTACTTATTCTGTGGCCTGATTTTTTTCTCGATTACTTCGATTACTTCATAATTTATGTTTGTTAACTCGTTCGCAAGCATTACATGTTATAATGTATCAACAATGTATTATAATATTAATTTAAAGACATAATGTAATATGACAAGCCCTTCTATCGATTAGGCGACCAATACTGTGAAAATGCGTTCCTCTCGGCGTTTCTTTTCAGCAGTGGTCGTTGCGAAGCACTGATATCGGTAGCTTTTCTTAAAAATAAATTAAAATTTAATATGCACTATGTTACATTGTACTTATTTAATATAAAATTATTTCTTTGTATAAATTTTTTCTTTTGGTGTACAATAAAGAGTTATCTATCTATCTGCACATAATGTAAATTATAATAAACAAAACCTACATTATTAAAATATCCGGCTCGAAGGACCAATATGTATGGGCCTCGGCCTGGCCGTACATATAAAATGATAGAGTTGATAAGGAGTTATTAAACTGATTTATTATCTCCAAAACGTAAACTAATAAATGGTAGTTAATAGTCCATTGCGACCGTGAGCACGCGTAGCTTGTTGCTAGCCGATACGTGTACTGACGATGCAAAATGTGCGGTGTTGCACCATACAAGCAGCTTATAAATAATAATTTCTTCCAACGCACCACATCGCGGCAACATACCCAACATTAAAAAAAAACTTATTGACGTGTAAAAGTGCATGTAAAGGCCTAATTACTGAATAAACATTTGAATTTTGAATAGTAAAAATCAGCAACATTCTAAGGGCGAGCTTAGGAGTTTTTGGCGGGAAGTCAAGGGGTTCAGTTGGAGTTTGCTTTAAATTATTTTGCAAATTGATTCTAGTGGACTTTATAATATAAAATCGGTGTAGTTTAGTGTTATAAATGCTCATGCTCATGGACAATATGTAAAATGGTTAAAGTGGACACTCATAGTGCGGCTGTAGTGATATTTATTTGCGGACTGTGGTAGGCGTCTTTAGACGCCGTCCGCCACTCATTCGGCTACAAAAACCAGTGGACTCGTATAGATTTGTTGCCAGAAGCTCCCTTGAAGCAATCAAAGGACCTACACCAACCTTTGATTGTATAGTTAGGTTAGGGTTAGGAATAAAGAAATTGGCGCCCGCGCCATTGGTTAACTAGACACTGGCAAAATAAGCTTCAACGAAGTTTAATCGCCAACAAAAAGAAAAAAAAAGGGCGAGCTTAGTAATAAATTTAAATTGAAGAAGATTTTAATAAGTTGACGAATTTCAACAGATTAAACAAGGCACGGGAAGAATTGAAACTGGCGGGCAGTGTGCGTGCAGCGGCCAAGCAGGAGTCGCAGCGAAAAGCGTCCGCTATGGCCATATACTGCAGTCAGGTAAGACGTTTTTAGGGTTCCGTGCCCAGAGGGTAAAAACGGGATCCTATTACGAAGACTCCGCTGTCCGTTCGTCCGTCTGTCTGTCATCAGGCTGTATCTAATGAACCGTGATAGCTAGGCAGTTGAAATTTTCGCGGATGATGTATTTCTGTTGCCGCTATAACAACAAATTCTAAAAACATAATAAAATAGATACTAAAGGTGGGCTTCCATACAGCAAACGTGTTTTTTTACGGATCACTTTATTAATTCTTATGTATAAAATGTCCTTTTTTATTAAGTACAAATATTTTTAAAGGGGTGATTCAGTCCATCATTTTGAACAACTTTTCCCAATAAATATATATCGAAATACGAAAAATTTTTTTGCATTTTTCATAGTAACGATATCACGTGACTACTTCGATCTGTATGAGAACCTAAATTTTTTTTTTCGCATTTCGATATATATTTATTGCGCAAAGTTGTTCAAAATGATGGACTGAATAACGCCTTAAAATATTTGTACTTAATTAAAAAGGACATTGTATAGGGAGTCATCATTACCATCCTCCCTTTTGCATCCTCAACGGTAACGCTTCAGAACCCGGGGTCCGCTACCTAACCAAGGTTATTTGACGATGTTACTGGTTTTTACGCAGAGCGACTGCCGTCTGACCTCCGCAACTCAAAGGGTAGATCTGAACCAATCCTAGCAAACGCAAGATGGCGTTCGGGACCCACAGTTTAAACGTGCCTTCCGAAACACGGAATAATTTTTTCGGATAATCAGGTGATTCAAGCCTGCAATATCGTACCTGGAAACAACTTTTCACAAAGTATGCTTTCCAGTGGGATTCAAACCCTTCGCTGGTTTGAATCCCACTGGAAAGCAACTTCACAATGTATTTTTTCTAATGATGACGCCACTTCTGTACTTTAAATCTGAAGAGCTTGGTGGCCCGGCACGAATGCGTATTACTAGCGTTTTCGCAAGTTAAGCGACACCGGACGTGGTTCGCACTAGGATGGGTGACAACAAGTGGCATAGAAACTTCTTGAGCTCCTCCGTGCTTCGGGAGGCACGTATAAGCCTTTGGTCTCGGCTGACATCATTGTATAGCAATCAAGCTATGTTAGATGCCTTTAGGCATCTTGAAAAATCTGCCAGTGTTGGAAACTTACACACACGAAAAACAAAAACCTTAAATCTATTGGACGACCTCCGTGACGTAGTGGTCACCATGCTAGTCCTCCACCCAGAGGTTCCGGGTTCGATCCCCGGTCAGGGCAAGTTGGAAAAAGGCCTTTTCCAAATTGTCCTGGGTCTTGGGTGTTTATCTATATATGTATTTGTCATAACATATAATATCGTTGAGTTAGTATCCCATAACACAAGTCTCGAACTTACTTTGGGGCTAGATCAATCAGTGTTATTTGTCCCTATATATTTATTTATTTATACTTTTCAGATTGGCGATACCCGACCGATAAGTTTCTGCCGATTCAGCGGCGATAGTAAAATGCTGATCACTTCAAGCTGGTCAGGGCTGGTCAAGGTGTGGTCGGTGCCTGACTGCATCCCCCTGCAGGTGCTTAAAGGCCACACCTGTAACGTCAGCGCGGCGGTTTTTCACCCGGACGCCGCGTTACCGCATCATTTTCAAGACAAGGTCAGTAAATAAGTAACTTTGTATATTTCTTTATTGTCTCACTCTATCTCTTCTCTCTGTCTGTCTATCTATCAATCGTCGGTTGTAAATAGCGCTATTTCTAGGTTTCTATCGAAATAAAAGATTAGAATTTGGAAATATTCGTTCACTGGGTAATTAATAATAATAATAATTGGCTTCTTAACTAAATAATACAAAGTTGTGTAGATGGTTTAAATCGAAAATATAAAACATTTTAAGAAGGCAATTTAAATAAAAAAATTCTTGGTGTTATCAAGATTTTTTTATAACATTTTAAACTTTACACCGGAAGTGACGACACACAGCAATCGAAGTTAAAATTTTTCCTATTCAATGTTCTGATGATAAATTTTGAATTTCCTATTCAAAATTTATCATATTCATTACAATGTTATGTTGGTCGTAGTCGTTTGACATATATTGTTGTAGGGAGATGACAGTGACAGAGACAGAGACAGTACAGTATTGAAAGCGGAAATTGCCAATCTTCATCGTGACTTCACTTCCTCAAATAGCCTGACCTTGCTTGAAAATGAAAGTCATTTGGATTTTTTGGAAATATCTAAATAAATAAGACCTTATTTTAAAATCTGATTAGAGAAAGCTTCTAGAGGCTATTCCTCGAAAAGTTTTGCGAATTAGATCTTCTTTCAAATTGCTTGACAAGCGAAATTCGTGCAATAGAATGCAAACCGAGCTCTCTGGCGCTATCTCTCTCTTTTTCTAGCATTGCCCTGGATGAAACAACAAGGTTTTCGAATCATGCTCGCGTTGACGATAGACCGGCCGTATAGCCTAAAGATCGTATTTAAATAAGCAATTATATCTATCGTAATGTCTACTATCTCTCGCAGATAAACTCGTCAAAAGAGCAGACAGAAGACAACACGATGGACACGGCCGACGCGAGCGAATCGTGCATGATGGCGTCCTGCGCATACGACGGCTCGGTACACCTGTGGAACTTCGTCAGGTACATATTTAACAATTCTTCATTCTTTCTAGTACGAATTTAAACACAAACACCGTCACACGAGAATTTTATGTATGTAGATTAGTATGCAGTGTCTTCTCGTCCAAAATACTTCAGGGCCTCAAGACGAAAGTGCTTAATCAATGTGAGTTACCAGTGATGACTTATGGATCTGAAACGTGGTCCCTTACTATGGGTCTTATAAGAAGGCTCAAGGTCGCTCAGCGCGCTATGGAGAGGGCAATGCTCGGTGTTTCTCTACGTGATCGAATCAGAAATGAGGAAATTCGTAAAAGAACAAAAGTCACCCACGTAGCCCAGCGGATAAGTTCGTTGAAGTGGCAGTGGGCGAGACACATAGTGCGAAGAGCCGATGGCCGATGGGGCAAAAAGGTTCTTGAATGGCGACCGCGTACTGGCAAGTGAAGCGTAGGACACCCACCCACAAGGTGGTCAGGTCGCTGGAAAGCGCTGGCTGCAGGCCGCTCTTGATCTGTAATTTTGGAAATCCCTGGGAGAGGCCCACTGTCCTGCAGTGGACGTTGTGCGGCTGAAATGATGATGATGAGATTATACATATATTAATTAAAAAAATGGCCAACTGCGAGTCACACTCGCGTACTGAGGATTCCGTACAAACCTGTAAGTAGGTAGTAAATTTAAAATTATTAAAAATATTTTTATTATATGATGTAACTAAAAATGTAAGGATTTCGCGTTTTTCCTTTATCGGTGCTATGACACGTTGCTTCGTACTAAATTTCAAGACTCTGAGTTCAAGGAAAGTACCCTGTAGGTTTTGATTCCTTTGCGGGTGTCGAAAATTTGCGGCATAAACGGCTGTATCTTTTGATTGCGTTGGCTTAGAGGTTTGATTTTTTCACAGCTCCAAAGGACAGTAGACCTGAGTGTTTGATATAAATTCCAGCTTGATACCTCTACGCGTTCCTGAGAAAAAGGATCATGACATACAGACGGACGGACGGTCAACAAATTGATCCTAAAAGGGTTCCGTTTTTTCCTATCGAGGTACGGAACCCTAAAAAAAGGCCAAGTGCGAGTTAAACTCGCGTGGTGAGGGTTCCGTACAATGCTAAAGATTTTCCGTGTGAACAAATCCCAGGAAACTTTCGTAGTAAAACACCTTGGATACATCACTTGTTTATTACGGTTGCTTTGCTAGCCTGACGATACAGATATTTCGTTCAATATACCTAAATCATACAAAAATACCCATATCTCGTTCTATTTTTGTACAACGCCATCTATTGCAATCAGAGGCGGCGTAAGGCGTGGGCGGTGTGGGCCACCGCCCACGGCCTCGCGATGCAAAGGGCCTCGCGCCTCACAGCCTAAAATAAATTTGAAAAAGTATGATAAATCCAAAAGTATACGCCAAAAGGTTTTTCTTATAATAAATACATTAGAATTAATTCTCAAGATTAATAGATTAATTCTCAATTTAATTAAGATATTCCACTTTTCGGCGCACGAAATGAATGCAAATGAAATAATCGTCATTTCTGATAAACTACTTATGTTAAGAATTTTGTTAACAATACCTGTAGTACCTATTGCTTCCGCTAAAAGGAGCTTTTCAAAATTTATAACAAAAAAAATAAATATATAGGGAATTGAAACTAATTAAAAATAATTTAGCTTTTCTCACGTGTTTCTAGATTTTTCTTTTTTTTTATTTAAAATTGTACGATATTTATTTAAGAAATACCTACTATGGGTCAAGAAAGACTTTCAGCTTTGGCAGTTTTATCTGTTGAAGCAGTAATAGCATCTAAGATAAATTTACGAACCAATCACTAAATAGTTCAGTAAAACCAAAAGTAGAAAAATTCTGTTTTTTAATGTTGTCTTTACTTTTTTTTTTTTTTGTTTAATGTTCCTAAGATGTATAAGTAAAAATTTATATTTGATTCATAATTAATAAAAAACTGTATAGTGATTTTTAATTTTATACTTATTCCCTTCTCCTTGCACTTGCATCAGACAGAGGGCCTCGCGAAATTAGCCTTGCCCACATAAAGTTTAGGTCTTGCGCCGCCACTGATTGCAATGTAGATAAACTATGCCGTTTATACACCGTGAGTGCAAAGCATCACCTGTAGGTGACTGTTAGAAGAGGCCCTGGACCTTAAATCCGTCTGTTACAATTTTTATAATAAAGTTATATCAATAAGTGAACGTATTATATTGAGTTTACCACTTTATTTTCAATTGATAGAATTCTTATATTATAATTCTTGTAATCTACAAGCAATGATTATATTTTTTCAAAATTTTAGGCTCGATAGTTTCAGAGAACAGGGGGGGGGGAGTCAATTTTTGTTTTCTTTCATGAATAAAATCAAAACTATTTATTTTACAGTAATAACAAAAATATATTTGAGATCCTCATAACGAGCCCTTTCATTTGATATATGACAGTAAGGATTGCAAACATTTCTTTTTGATTTCCCAATTTGTCCACCGAAAATGAGCCATACTTAAAAATTTAGTTGCTTTGCACGTCTGTGTTTGGGTCATAAGATTACACCATTCTACCAAATTTAATTTGATTTCGTCCTGTTGATTTGGAGCAAATTGGCTGTGTCAGACGGACGGACAGACAGACGTACGAGTGATCCTATAAGGGTTCCATTCTTTTATTTTGTGTACGAAATCCTAAAAATGTTTTTTTGCCCTTAGTGACGAGCCCATAGCGTCCCTCGAAGGGCACAGCCCCAGTCGAGTGGCGCGCGTGGAGTTCCACCCTTCTGGCAGGTTCCTGGCCACCTCCGTCTACGACAACTCTTGGAGGCTGTGGGATCTGCACACTGGTCAGTTCTTCATCGCTTCTTCATCATTATTATAGTATTTTATGCAACAGTTGTATAAGAAGGGTCAAAAATGGCGCAAGAGGACGCCATCGAGCATTTTTTGACGTACTTATACAACGTTGCATACAATACTTTTTCTATGACTCTATATTTACGAAATAACATACAAAATAAACAAAGAAATATATGAAAATGTTTGATATATGTTTGGTATGAACTCCATGATCAAGTGTGAAATGGACGACATTAGAAGATTTTTCAATTTGACATACAATCAGCCAAAGAGATACCTGTCCAGGCCCTCTATCTATATCTTGAATTTTCTCTTAAACTGAAAATAATATTGACATGAAAATGTGTATTCAATCTTTCTGAATATACATTTTGATGTGGAAATTATTTTCAGTTAAAAAGAAAATTCAAAAGGGCTTGGTCAGGTATCTCTTTTGCTGACTGTACGAATTGGGTGGGTCAGGTCCCCTGTGACCCCCCCTTCGGACCGCGGCTGGTATATCTGACCATGTCCTGTTGCAGCCAAAGAGGTGCTTCACCAGGAGGGGCACGCCAAGCCGGTGTACAGCATATCCTTCCAAGGAGACGGCTCTCTGGCCGCTACTGGGTGAGTTTATAAACATACATACATATTTTCACGCCTGTTTGCCAAGGGGATAGGCAGAGCAGGGTTTGGACGGTTTAGGTTAACCTAACCGAAATAATCTGTTGTTAATCCAATTGGAAATGGTTTAATATTTTGGTTAACCTAAATAGCCTGTTAACCTATAATTGCGGTTAACTTTAACCGAATCGACATATAGATGTCTGCATCATCCTAAACGTTTTTCATTCCTCGTCACATGGTCACTGTACCTATTCCTACAAAAGCGCTTGCATGACTCAACCAAACGGCTGTGCATCCCCGAAAACCTAATTAACCTATTCAGATAACGGTTACTGTTACCCTTACTGTGTAGGTTAACCGAATCATAGGATTAACCGAAAAAAGGGTTAACCGATATAACCGGTTTACCGTTATGAAGGAGTTTTTCAAACACTGAGGCAGAGATTATGGATTTCCACTTCCTACTATCCTTGTAAAGCGATTTAGATAAAATTACTACGGGACCACCTGAAAAGTATGCCCTTTTTAGACAATAAGTATGCCCTTTTTAGACAATATAGAATTTTCAAATTGGTACAGGCGTCTTCGATTAATCGGGGGACATACATAAAGATGTAATATACGAATTGTGAAACTAACTAGGTCACATGCGCAAGTTTCAAAGTGCTTAGTATGTTAGATTATAATGTACCGTGTTTTTTAGTCGTAAGAAATTGATTTTAATAAAGATTTGGCATTGAAGCTAGTAACATGCTTTTAATTTATTAGCCCAAAAAAACACCTTATATTACATGGCGACCCTAGCCAAAGCCCATCAAGATGAACCAACAATGAAGCTTTGAAAAAAGAAGATTAGAAGAAAGAAGATTTGAAGATTTTTTTTTATAATGGGCTCTTCGTATTCCAAGGACGAAGTTATCGTTCCCCAAAACGCCAACGGAGTAGCATCTGCAGAATTAAACCAAGCCAAGCAGCAAGCCCAGCACGCGACTAACCAGATCGTCCTGACTTTGATGATCGTTGCAGTAACTTTTATTGTTGCCGGCGCCCTGTATTTTTTCTATAAACAGTGCCGTAAATGCGCCATTAAAACATTGAGGCGAGAATTAAACGCCGTTTCGCTCGATAATTTATCTCGAGCTAACCAGTAAAAGAAAACAGCAAGAGGTGTCCAGGGTTATCCCGGCCCAAATCAAGTAGATGACCAAGGAGCTCGTCCCAGCCTGCCTAGCCTGCCCCATGCTGCTGCCATTGCTGATTATCAAGCCCCATGAAGTAAATAAACCTAATATTACAAAGTAAATAAGTAAAAACTTTAGTGTCATGTCCCTTAAATTCTAGTACAACGAGATTGTTACAAAGTGACTTATCTAAAACATGTTAATTAGTCACATCGTATCGTCATATCATCATATTATCGGTGACGACCTCCGTGGTGTAGTAGTCACCATGCTAGTCCGCCACTCAGAGGTTCCGGGTTCGATCCCCGGTCAGGGCAAGTTGGAAAATGGCCTTTTTCAAATTGTCCTGGGTCTTGGGTGTTTATCTATATATGTATTTGTTATAAAATATAGTATCGTTGAGTTAGTATCCCATTACACAAGTCTCGAACTTACTTTGGGGCTAGCTCAATCAGTGTAATTTGTTAGTATGTATTTATTTATTTATTTATTTATTATATCGAAGGTTCCCTCACTCGGCAATTCACCATCGAACTAGGAATAAACCTGTATCTCGAGTGGTAGGTAGCGTTGCGAGGGTTCCAGGGACATGGATTGTTACATCGATAACTAAAACATGTGAGACTGATATTTTTGGTCATTTTCTTAATAAAGACCCGGCCAAGTGCGAGTCGGATTCGCGGACTATGGGTTTCGTATCATTATCTTTAAAAAAATCACGTTTGTTGTACAACATCCCGACTTCAATATTTATTTTATTCCATTTTTAGTATTTGTTGTTATGGCGACAACAGAAATACATCATCTGTGAAAATTTCAACTGTCTAGCTGTCACGGTTCATGAGATACAGCCCGGTGAAAGAAACACATACAGACAGACGGACGGACGGACAACGGAGTCTAAGTAATAGGGTCCCGTTTTTTCCTTTGGCTACGGAACCCTATAAAATTGGTTAAAAAACGAACGATTTTCCGAAAATATGTCTAACTCTAATTGTATATTCCGTTTTTAACCCCAGACGCAAAAATAGGGGTATTATAAGTTTGACGCCAATATCTTTCTGTGGAATCGTAGCTCTCGAATGGACCGATTTTGATGCAGTTTTCTACGTGCTAGCTTTTATTTAGTCTCACCTGTCCCGTTGTCTGTAATCAAATCTTGCAAGTTAAATTTGACCCACTTCCCGGTTTCCGATTGAGCTGAAAATTTGCACGCATACGTTTATCGCATGACAGCGCCATATTATGATGATATGGAGCTGATCTTAAGATAGAGCCGGAAGGTGGTCATAGGAACTCTGTAGTGAAACGACGCAACCCTGTCAAGTTTGGGATTGTTTGATTTGTCTTGACTTTAAATAAATAAATATATGGGGACAAATTACACAGATTGAGCTAGCCCCAAAGTAAGTTCGAGACTTGTGTTATGGGATACTAACTCAACGATACTATATTTTATAACATATACATATATAGATACACATCCAAGACCCAGGACAATTTGAAAAAGTTCATTTTCCAACTTGCCCTGACCGGGGATCGAACCCGGGACCTCTGGGTGGCGGACTGGCATGGTGACCACTACGCCACGGAGATCGTCAATACTTTAACTTTAGGAATCCCCTTACCCTAGACTTTTCCATACAAACGTAGTCTAGCTTTTGAAACGACATGTGAGATTTCGGCAGTATTTTATTGTTTTAAAGAAATTGCATATATCTAGGCATATAACTAGTTTTCGACAGTCAAATATGAACTTGAAAGAAAATATGAGAGTGAAGAAGTTTGTCATACTGATGATCAAATATGATATGACACACTATATTAACCTTTAAGTTCATATTTTGACTGTGATATCTAGTTATATGCCTTAATATATGCAATTTCCTTGAAATTACATAATTTCGCCAATATCTGACGCGAAGTTTCAAAATCAAAGCTAGACTACGTTTTTATGGAAAAGTCTGATTTTGTCCAGGGTTAGGGGACTCTTTTCACTGTTTTAGATTGAAGCTTGTTTTGAAAAATATACAATTTTTTAAATAATTAATTGTTTTTCAGTGGTGTGGACGCCTTCGGTCGAGTCTGGGACATCCGAACGGGTCGGTGTGTGATGTTCCTCGAAGGGCATTTGGGGCCCGTCCACGGGATCGACTGGTCGCCGGCAGGACACCAACTGGCCACCGCCGCTGCTGACAATCAAGTATACCTTTAGATCTTATCTTTAACAAGTCATTAAAAAAAACAAACCCGACTGCCTTTTTACATACCCACTCTCAGAGTAAAGACGAATCTAACGACACCTCTCAAGCTAATATCCATCGAGCCGTTCAGGCCGCGGAGCGTGCCAAACAATTATACATACATACTCTCGAAAAACATAACCCTCCTTCTGGCGCAGTCGGGTAAAAATAAATTTAATTTAAACTAGCTTTTGCCCGCGGCTTCGCTCGCGTAGTGCGTAGTGGTGTAATTGATCAAAATCCTTTCTTAGGGGATGCCTACGTCATAGTAGCTTTATGCATGCAAAGTCTCAGCCCGATCGGTTTAAAATTGACAAACTTTCATCCCCTATTTTATCCCCTTGGGGGAAGAATTGATCAAAATCCTTTCTTAGCGGATGCCTACGTCATAACATCTACCTGCATGCCAAATTTCAGCCCGATCCGTCCAGTGGTTTGGGCTGTGCGTTGATAGATCACTATGTCAGTCAGTCAGTCACCTTTGAGTTATATATATTTAGATATACTTTACACGTAACGTAAATTATGCCTATAGACATGTAAAAGTGCCTGTAAAGGTCTAATTACTGAATAAATATTTGAACCTTAGAATCTAAGTTTCTAAATAACCCGCCAAGTGCGAGTCGGCCTTGCGCACAAAGAGTTCCGTACCACTGTCTATAAAACATATAAACGTTTGTTGTATGGGAGCCCCACTTAAATATTTATTTTATTTTGTTTTTAGTATTTGTTGTTATAGCGGCAACAGAAATACATCATCTGTGAAAATTTCAACTGTCTAGCTTTCACGGTTCATGAGATACAGCCTTGTGACAGACATATATATATAGGGGATAGGGTAAAAACGGGACCCTATTATTAAGACTTCGCTGTGCGCCTTAATTTCGTGGGGAGTGCGCCTTAATCTCGTGGGGAGTGCGCCGTCATCAACAAATCATTTTTCGAATTAGAACCTTATTACAGAACCTTAAGAATGTAATTGATACATTTGAAACGGGGGTTAATGAACTAGTCTCGTATGCGTTCTTAGATTATTTTATGGGCTGCAAGGAAATCAGTTGCAAACGTGATTCGATTATTTTTTTCGTAATCAATGCTAATAGATATTTCTTCGATTTTTCAGAAATTACATTTAAATAGAAAACAACGTTAATAAAATAAAAAAATACTTTTTATTGAAAGGTAATGCCATCTTTTGGAAGATTAAATGTGGTTGACCTCTTTTTACACGAGAAAATTGCACAACATGGCATTTTTAACGGAGCACTTTTAGACGTCTTTTCGATGCCTTACCGATTCACATAATGATCATAATCGATTACGCAACTAGTTTTTATGAACGTATTAGATTTTTGTTCTTATACTTTAGCAGAGAGGAGGTAAAGCTTATCCTGTATTAAATGATCTAAGGTCCAGATATATATTTAATTTCTTTAAAATATACCGAAATCTCACATGTCATTTTAAAATAAAAGCTTGACGTTTGTATGGAAAAGTCTAGGGTAAGGGGATTCTTAAAGACAAATGTAAGAAGGCCAAATTTCCAGACCAGCTCTCGTCTTCGTGATCAGACCCTAGACATCGTCTAACATGACTTTCGTCAAGACAAATCCAACGAGTCGCACGCAATGAGGTTATGTAGTTTTATAACTGAGTTCCGTCGAATGTCTTCCGGCTCCATCATCAGCTCATTGACTCCATAACAGTATTTGTCATCCGACTTACACAAGTATGCAAAATTTCAGCTCGATTGGTTGAGGATAACTGGTTGAAAATTGAGTTGCAAGATTTGACCTAAACAAACATACATACATACAAGATACATTGCAAGTTAAAATAATTGGCCAAGTGCGTGTCGGGCCACGCGAAGTGTAGGGTTCCGTAGTAACGATGCCAACTTTGGGTTTATGTCAGTGAAAACGCCTCAAAACGGATTTTCTATTGAATTTGTACGAAATTTTATTTTTCCGAGTACATTTTATAAGTTGATCGTCTATAACTTTTTAATTTGTAAACCCTACTTAGCTCTGATAGTTTTCCTTTAAAGTTGGTTATATATACTATAGCTGTGATTTTTTTCACGTGTCCGTATATAACCGTTTAGCAGATAGATGGGGTGGACACTTGACTCTAACAAAAATGTTCACTTCAAAACCAAATATTTCAAAAATGGGTCGCTAAATTAAAAAACTGTGTTTAAAAGCTCATAATATTTTTGAAAGACCTATTCAACGATACCCCACATGCTTGGTTAATCGAGAAAAAAAAATTACTTTACACTTTACTTGTATGGGAGATACCCTAAAAAAAAATTTATTTTTAGTGTTTTATTTTACCACTTTTTCCACATAATTAATATACATATCCATGCCAAATCACAGCTTTCTAGTACTTTTAGTCGCGGACGGACCGACAGACAGACAGACAGACAAACATGGCGAAACTATAAGGGTTCCTTGTTTACTACGGAACCCTAAAAAGCTTGTAATTACCCGACTGCGCCAGAAAGAGGGTTATGTTTTTCGAGAGTATGTATGTATTATTGTTTGGCACGCTCTGCAGCCTAAAAAAGGCTCGGTGGATTTTAGCTTGAGAGGTGTCGTTAGATTCGTATTTGCTGTGAGAGTGACGCTGGGTATATCAAAGTAAAAATAATAATAATAATATTGAAAAAAAAACGACGGGTTGCACTCCGGGAGTGCCGACAGAAGTGAAAACTTGAATATTAACGTTGTGCATTTCCATGGATATGGCACACTATAACATAAACACACACGAACATTCGCGCAAGCGCCCTGCGCCGCCTAAACGAAACAGCATGCGCAGGCATACATTTTCGCCGCGCCGTAGAAAGAGAGGGGGATACTTCCTCTCCTACGCCGCGCCGGCTGTCTACTCTTCATCCGTCTTACGAATTTTCGATCAGGTCACGTGTCCTGACGCCCTGACGCGAGTTTTTTTACTCATTACAAAAAAAGTGTACAACGCCGCTAAAGAAGTTTTCACTTCAAAAACAAAATAAAAAGGTAAAGAATAAAAAGGTTTTTGTTTTTGTAATAATTACTTGTTGATTGTGTTGTAACAGACCAAAATCTGGGATTTGCGCCGTCGAGCTCCCATATACACCATACCGGCACACACACATCTGCAAAGTGGTAAGTAATTTACATTCAGGGAGAAGATATGTACATGAATTTTTCGTGGGCCAGTGTCCCCATTTGAAATAAATTATTTGAATTTAAAATTTTGGACCCCCTGATCCGAGTATATAGGGACAAATAACACTGATTGAGCTAGCCCCAAAGTAAGTTCGAGACTTGTGTTATGAGATACTAACTCAACGATACTATATTTTATAACAAATACATATATAGATAAACATCCAAGACCCAGGACAATTTGAAAAAGGCAATTTTCCAACTTTCATCTGAGAGGGGATCGAACCCAGGACCTATGTTGTTTCGATATCGAGTGGGTATTAATCTTAATTAGCACAATTTAAAAAAAATATATACATTGTTAGCCGTAGTTGAGTGTTAGTTTTTTTAAACTTTTATATTTTCGGTATAATTTTTGCTAAACAGATGTTTGTCTTGTTTGTGGTTAATGTTTTAAATATGGTTTTCAGACGTGAGATACCAGCGCAGTCACGGTCACTTCCTGCTGACGGCCTCGTACGACCGCACGGCCAAGCTGTGGTCCAACCCGGCGTGGCACCCGCTCCGGACACTCTCCGGACACGACAATAAGGTGAAACAACTTTATTTGCATGCCAAATTAAAAATAACCCGTCCCAGCGCTAGTCGGACTCGCGCAAGAAGGTATCCGTACCATTATCTATAAAAAAAAATGGTATAAATTGGGGGTACCTAACCCTAAAAATAAATCTGTTTTTTCCGCCTTTCATATTAATCATATCTTAAGACGAAGTGGTAGCTAAAGTGGCGCCCTCATTTGAAATAAATTGTTTAAAACTAAATATGGTGATAATTAAAAATTTGATTTGTATCAATGTCTAGAAAGGCCTTTAAACTATTTTATGAATAACCTTTGAAATTATTACTAATAGTCCGTCTAGTTTTAAAACTGTTTTTAGCTAAAAGTGGCCACTTTTGGCGAAAAACAGTTTTAAAACTAGACGGACTACCAATATTACTTTCAAAGGTCTTTCTAAACATAAAATAGTTTAAAGGTCTTTCTAAACATTGATACAAATCATTTTTTTCATTATCACCATATTTAGTTTTAAACAATTTATTTCAAATGAGGGCGCCACTTCTGCTACCATTTCGTCTTAATAAAAACCTGGTTCGATCCCCGGTCAGGTCAAGATGCATAATGATCTTTTCAGATTGACCTGGGTCTTGGATGTTTTTTTTTATTACAAGTCAAGTCGATCAGAGCGACAAAATTTGGTATCATGTTATTTCAATTCAAAGTGTAGTTCATTGTTTGTAGATTACAGGAAAATTATCAAGAATTGAAGAGTGCGAACATAGTTTAGTAAAACACCACTAGATGGCGCTTTTATTAGCTAACTCGCGTCTTTGACGATTTCAAATGTAATATTTTATATTAAGGGGCTACCTGAATTTTCCGGGGTCCAGTGCTGCCCCCATCTAAAATAAATCATTTGAAAGAAAACGGAGATATCATTTAAAATTTGTCTTGATCAGACCCTAGATAACCCTTCAAACTAACCTTCTCACTTTAAACTGTAAACAATAGTTCATAAAATAGTTTGAAGGGTTATCTAGGGTCTGATCAAGACAAAATTTTAAATGAAATCTCCATTTCCTTTCAATACATTTATTTCAAATGGGGGTAGCACTGGACCCCGGAAAATTCAGGTAGCCCCTTAATTTAAAAACTTTGCCATTGTACGGAACCCTCTCGACCCGAGTTGAACTCGCACACAGCTGGTTTTTTTATATAATTACATGTTTTAGTTCTACTGTGTATAAAGAGTATTAATTCATCAACTGACAACATGCGCCGACAAAAGGAAAAATATGATTATTGAGGAAGTATACAAATAAAAAATTCGTGAGCAATTCTTGAAGATCTCGAAAATGGCTCCAACGATTTTGATGAAACTCCGTATTTAGGGAGTGACGAGGCTAAAAAAACAATGTTTATAAAAAAGTAAAGAGCGAAGCTTTTTCGCCCAGCTAGTTTATTTTAATCCTCACTGCTTTTTCTTTGTCGCAGGTGATGAGCGCCGACATATCTTTCGACAACAAGTACATAGCAACTTGTTCATACGACAGGACCTTCAAGCTGTGGGCACCGGATTTGGCGTGAAAGAAATTAAAAAATGAAATTGATTCTAAAAAGTTTTTATTTTAAATCTTTAAAACCTGAATTGAACTGTTACAGCGTTGAATTAATGAAGCAATAATTCAAGTTATAATCTGTGACCCATCCACCACGTACAAGGTGGTCAGACGACCTGATCAAAGTCGCTGGATGCAGGCTGCTTTAGATCGGTCATTTTAGAAATCCTTGGGAGAGACTTGTGTCCAAAATTGGACATTAAGCGGCTGAAGTTATAATAAGATCTAAGTACGTGATCTGCATGCAGTGCAAACAAAATCTGGCTCAAATAGGTTTGTATGCAGGGAGAGCCATTAACTGTAACATGAAAAAATTAATATTAGGGATGTAACAATTGCATTTTTAATCTAAATCGATATTTATTGAAAATTTCAATTGAAATACATAATTTATCACATCGTTGTCATAAGCGAGTTTACACCTAGAGCTAGAGCCGTAAGGGCCTCGTTCACGTTTAGATTTCGCGTGAAGATAAAAAAAGTAATCAGATGAGAGGTGGATTGTTTGATGCATTGCCTATTGCATGATTGAGAGAGACTCTCCATTTCCCATTCTCTTGAGGCCTTGATCGGCTTCTACGATCTGCTTTGGAAAAAAAGCAGCTGCAAATTATAGCCTTGTTAAATTGTACAGAAAATAATAGATTTATTCCCCAGATGTCCATATGCAAGAATATTATGATAAACTTGACCAGGAAGAACACTTGTAAGTACTGTCAAATGCACCTTTCTATTACTCAATCTTTCGAGTTATTTTACCTCTAAACTCTGATAACAACATTTTAAAACTAACATTTTTTTTCTTTACCAACCTACTGACTGGAAAATAGAACAATCAATTTCAAAGTTTGTTAACTGTCAGTAGAGTTTTTTGGCGGGAAGTGAAGGGGTTCAGTTGGAGTTTGCTTTAGATTGTTTTAAAAATTGATTCTAGTGGACTTTATAATATGAAATTGGTGTAGTTTAGTGTTATGAATGCTCATGCTTATGGACAATATATAAAATGTATAAAGTGGATACTCATAGTGCGGCTGTAGTGATATTTATTTGCGGACTGTGGTGGGCGTCTTTAGGCGTCGTCCGCCACTCAATCGGCTATGAAAAGCAATGGACTCGTATAGATTTGTCACCAGAAGCCCCCTTGAAGCAATCAAAGGACCTACATCAACCTTTGATTGCATAGTTAGGGTTAGAGTTAGGAATAAAGAAGTGATAAAATAAAGATAGGCTCTAGATAGAAGATAGGATTAGTATTCAAAGCCGTAAAACAACTATTAAAAAAAAAAACTGTCAGACTGACACTATCACAATCGAACACGCCTCCTCACTAAAATCTAAATGTCAATGACACCGACTGACACGGCCACCGGAAAATCAAGTCGGTCAGCTAAATATTTTTTATTCAGTGCTCCATAAAAACCGAGGGAGCGCGTATCGGTGTATAATAGCCTAAATCGCCTTGGGCATTATACGCGTTTTTCCTCCGTACACAAAATCCCGATAAGTGTTTAATCCCTCGATAAAAAACTCGTTAAAAGTTTAGTGTCCTCACTATCCATTTCATTTAGTAATTTCGCAATGGTTATTCAGAAAATCTGCTGCTTAGGGGCGGGCTACGTCGGCGGGCCTACGTGCAGTGTGATTGCTCTCAAATGCCCTAATATACGGGTAACTGTATGTGATAAAAGTGTGGAGAGAATCAATCAGTGGAATTCTGATAAATTGCCTATCTATGAGCCTGGTTTAGACGATGTTGTCCGACAATGTCGCGGCAGGAACTTGTTCTTCTCAACGGATATCGTCAAAGGTATTCAAGAGGCAGATTTGATATTTATTTCTGTGAATACGCCGACGAAAACAATTGGAAATGGTAAAGGAAGGGCTGCAGATTTGAAGTACATCGAAGGCGCAGCGCGAATGATAGCCGATATATCGACGAGCAACAAAATTGTTGTTGAAAAAAGCACGGTTCCTGTCAAAGCTGCTGAGATTATCATGAATATCCTCCGCGCTAATACTAGTCCGGGGGTGCAGTACCAAATCTTGTCTAATCCAGAGTTTTTGGCTGAAGGAACGGCTATAGTCGACTTGGTTGAGGCTGAAAGGGTCTTGATTGGAGGTGAAGACACTCCTGAAGGTCAGAAAGCTCTTCAGGAGCTGTGTTGGGTGTATGAACATTGGATACCAGCCAAAAATATCATTAAAACAAACACTTGGAGTTCTGAATTGTCTAAGTTAGCAGCAAACGCATTTTTAGCTCAACGGATATCTAGTATTAATTCTCTGTCTGCTGTCTGTGAAGGTACTGGTGCTGATGTGTCAGAAGTAGCTAGAGCCATTGGTAGAGACTCTCGTATTGGACCCAAGTTTCTCGAAGCTTCTATAGGTTTCGGAGGCAGCTGTTTCCAAAAAGACATCTTAAACCTGATCTATTTGTGTGAAAGCCTCAATTTACCAGAAGTAGCTGCGTATTGGCAGCAAGTCGTAAGCTTAAATGACTATCAAAAGACCCGGTTTACCCGCAAAGTCATTGAAGCCCTCTTTAACACAGTCAGCGACAAAAAGATAGCTATCCTTGGGTTTGCATTTAAGAAAAACACCGGAGACACTCGAGAATCCCCAGCCATTTGCGTAACAAGCACATTACTTGACGAAGGAGCAAAATTACACATTTACGACCCAAAAGTTGAGCATGACCAGATAATGTATGAGCTTACAAATCCTTACGTGACGTCTGACCCTGAAAAAGTGAAGAAGAACGTTGAAATTCACGAT
This sequence comes from Acrobasis suavella, assembly GCA_943193695.1. NCBI lineage: Eukaryota > Metazoa > Arthropoda > Insecta > Lepidoptera > Pyralidae > Acrobasis > Acrobasis suavella. The sequence continues at coordinate 10,138,857 of OW971954.1, forward strand.
TCAGCATATTCAGCTGTAGCAGGAGCACATGCTATAGTATTATGTACGGAATGGGACGAATTTAAGGAGTTGGATTACAAGAGAATATACGATGTAATGATGAAGCCTGCATACATGTTTGATGGGAGGAAGATCTTGGATCACGACAAGCTGCTGAGCATAGGGTTCCACGTTCAGACGATCGGCAAGAGGCTGGGGAGGGCTAGCAGTATTCGGGCACAAGGGAGTCAGACTATGCCTTAAGGATGAATTTTATATGTAAGTTTCTTTGATTTTCAAATTTTTGTTACTGCCAGTAAGTTACAGAGAGATAGAAAATTGTGGGAAAACGGGGGGGCCAATGTCCAGCAGTGGGAAACAATATGTACAGGGTTGTTTTGTTTTGTTCTTCATATGTGGAAGTGACCAACACCGGTGTCAGATTTTTCAAGCTGCAAGGAACCTGACGTAGCTTGCAACTGCCATGCAATGATAACAGCCCTGACCTGCGGCTTATACATGTCTTTCGAAGCACAGAGGAGTTAGAGCAATTTTTATGCCACTACCAATCAAGTGCGGACCACGCCAGTGTCGCTTTACTTCCGAAAGCGCTAGTAATGCGCACTCCCGCCGAGCCACCGAGCTATCAGAGGTTTCAGTTCACTTAGTGTAGGCTTCAAACAAGACTTAAAGATAGCATTTAGCATCACTCAACATAGATTTGTCTATATATTATTTGTTAGATCTCCAGAACATTTTTATTGGTTTTACCATATGTTGTTCAATAGGCATGACAAATGGAAAAATATTTTCAGCCCATAGGTTAGAGTATTAAAAAATATTGTGCACTGATTGGATTTGTCATTTGGAGTTTTGCAAATATCTTAATAACTAAGACCTTATTTTAAAATCTGATTGGAGAAAGCTTCTCCTAGAGCAGAGGTTCCCAAACTTATTTTGTCAGACGCCCACTTTAAAAAATCAGTTATTATGTAGCGCCCCCCATTTTTTTCACCATAAAAACCTGAATCACGTATTTGTCTTGCCTGTAGTTTAATTCAACCTATATTCTAAACGAGAGAGCAATAATAATACATACACCAGTACATTAGAGTATCTTTTATAAAAAATAACAATAATCAACATTGTTAATTTTAAATAAAAAAATAGCAATAATAATACAATTTTACAATAATAAAGAGTATCGGAAGTGGGGACCTCACCTGCGAAACTTTAAAACACGAAATTTTTTCAGTGTTTGATTCATTTTACGACGCATTAAAATAATAAATATTAATTACATTTTTAGTTTATATTTGTACAATAAAAAAGGATATAAATATGAACTAATAAATGGATGTTGTGTAGTAAGAGGATTTTAATTTCAGTGAATTTTAAAATATGAAATAGCAGAAGTTATAAATCACTCATTGCTTAAATCACATCAGCGCCCCCAACTTTATTCTGGACCCGTTACCGCCGGAGGGCGGTAACGGGCCGCCCAGCGCCCACAAGGGGGCGTTAAAAGGGAAAGACTGTCCTAGAGGCTATTCCTCGAAAAGGTTTGCGAATTAGATCTTTTTTCAAATTACTTGACAAGCGAATTTTTTTTTCTCTGAGAAACAAAAAATGACAAAGATACACAACGCAATGAAATTTCGCAAGACGTCACGGCTACGTACTATTTTTACATAGAGGTGACGTCGCAAGCCCCCACTCTGGAACTTTGATGCTTCGTAGCTTTGTGAATTTTTACTTTTTTGGCAAACTGAAAAATATGGGTCTATTGTTTTTGGATAATCTGACTAATTACAACTATACTTTTCTTACCCTGTCGTCACCCTTATTAGCCTGTTGTATACAATTAATTGGTCTGACTGCCTCCGTGGTCCAGTGGTCAAGGCGTTCGCCTTGCGACCCGGAGGTCATGGGTTCGATTCCCACTGGGAAACACACTTTGTGCAAAGTTGTTTCCAGTCTGGATAGGATATTGCAGGCTTGAATCACCTGAATATCCGAAAAGAAAGATGATTCCGTGTTTCGGAAGGCACGTAAAATTGTGGGTCCCGAACGCCACCTCGCGTTTGATCATCAAACTATCCAAGGATTGGTTTCTGGTTTGCCCTTTGGGTTGTGGAGGTCAGACGGCAGTCGCTCTGTGTAAAAACCAGCAACCTCGTCAAATCTCCTTGGTTAGGTAGCGGACCCCGGGCTCTGAAGCGTTACTGCTGAGGATGCAACCGGGAATACGCTCGGATGATGATGTATACAATTAATTGGTCTAAACAAAACTTCAATCATACAAATTATTTATTGCTTCAATTATATTGTATGCAATAAAGTAACTTGCTCTGTGTAAATGGGCCTTTAGATGTACTTTCAAAGGTCTTAAGAATGTGCACACTGTAGTGTTACAGCCAAGTCAACAATCTTACAATTTATCACGAATCTCCCAAAATGCCGTCAGGTATTTAAATGCCCCCGTAATACTCGCGTCAGGAAATCACGGAGAAACCAGGGTTTTTAATTTTATCAGTTTTCCGCAACAAGAATAAATGAAAACTTTAAATTAATAATAATAAAAAATGCTGTTTCTCATGTCAGGTATTTTAGTCTCCCCTGAAGGAGCACAACCCTCTCTGTACTGCAAGAGCCACACTTGGCCAGAGAAGTCAGTGGACTTGGCCTACACTTTTGTATCTCATGTGCCGTACAAAATAAGACTTTGTTTACAACGATCTTTAATATTACACGTCTTTTTTTGTGTAGATTTAATCTCTGGACTATCGTCTTTAGATATGAGATTTTACAATCAATAGTATGATAAAATAAAAAATCAGCCAAGTGCGAGTTTAGCTCGCGTGTAAAGGGTTTCGTACAATACCAAAGATTTTCCGTAAGTGAACGTATGTTTACCACTTCATTTTCTGATATTGATAGAATTCTAATATTATTTTTCCTGTTATCTTCAAGAAATTAACTATATTTTGTGGTTATTTCAAAATTTTAGGCTCTGAAGTTTCGAAGATCAGGGGGGGGGGGGAAGAAGGACAATTTTCGTCTTCTTTCATGAATAAAATCAAAACTATTTATTTTACAATTAAAAAAAATATTTGAGATTCTCGTAACGAGCCCCTTCAATTGATACATAGGGCGCACTATAAGTTTCCGGAACTGGCCACTTACATAAACAATATTTAAAAATTTATTGCAACATTTGAAAATAGAACTCTTTGGCTGTAGAATGCAGTTTGTTTCATCTGACTGTCTTTTGTTTTTACCTTGTGGCGCCATTTAAAAAATTGTGTGTCTGCATCAACATGGATTTAACTCGGGAAAATTTTCGTAGTATGATTTTCTACGATTTTAAGTGTAATTTGACAGCTCAACAGAGCATCGCTCGGCTTGAAACAGCTTTTGGCAATGAAGCACCATGCAAGACAACTGTTTATAGCTGGTTTGCAGAATTCAAGCGTGGTCGTATCAATCTCAGTGACGAATCTCGCGATGGTCGGCCGTCCACCGCTGTGACCAACAAAAACATCGATGCTGTGCGCCGTATGATTGAAACAGACAGGCATGTGACCTACCATTAAATTCGCGCATCCTTAGAAATAGGCATGAGTCAAATACAATTAATCCTACACAAACATTTGGGTGCTCGCGGTGGATCCCACATAACTTGACCGAGGCTCAAAAAACGGACCGCGTCACTTGGTGCAGTGCCATGCTTACCAGATTCAACGAAGGTGCGTCAAATTTGGTGTGGGACATAGTAACAGGTGACGAAACATGGATTTATTGCTACGATCCCAAAACAAAGCAGCAATCGAGCGTATGGGTCTTTCAAGATGAGCCGAAACCAACCAAAGTGGCGCGCGTGAAAAGTGCATCTAAGCGGATGATTGCTTCTTTTTTTAATAAAACTGGACACGTGGCTACTGTTGCTTTAGAGAATCGTCGTACAGTGAATAGTGACTGGTACACGACCATTTGTTTGCCGGAAGTTATTGACGAACTCCGTAAAAATAACCGTAAACGCCGTATCATCCTGCACCACGACAATGCTAGTTTTCACACGGCCAGACAGACAAACGACTTTTTGAAGGCGAAAAATGTAGAACTCATGAGTCATCCTGCATACAGTCCCGACCTGGCACCTTGTGACTTTTTTCTGTTCCCAAAAATTAAGAACCAATTACGCGGTCAACGATTTTCATCACCAGAAGAGGCTGTCGAGGAGTATGAAAAACACGTTTCGGAGGTCACCACAGAGGAGTGGCACAAAAGTTTTCAAAACTGGTTTCATCGAATGAAAAAGTGCATAGACGCCAAGGGAGATTATTTTGAAAAACAATAAATTAATTTTGTACCTTTAATAGTATTTTTTCATATTCATTCCGGAAACTTATAGTGCGCCCCACGTATATGACACAGTAAGGTTTGCAAAACTTTAATTTTCATTTCCTAATTTGACCCGCGAAAATGACCCTTATTTAAAAAAAAATTTATATTCTTTGCACATCTGTGTTTGGGTCATAGGATAACACCATCTTACCAAATTTTATCTGATTTGGTCCAGTAACTTCGGAGCAAATTGGCCGTGACAGACGGACGGACAGACAGACGCACGAGTAATCCTATAAGGGTTCTGTTTTTTCATGTTTTGTAATTACGACCAAATTATGATAAATTGACTGGTTAGTCGCCGTGGCCATACTCGACCGGACAAATACTTATATGTATTATACGCAAAGATATTAATTAAATCCAGTTTTGACTTGCTAAAGCTAAAATTTCACTCTTAGGTCTAGGTATAATACTATTGAAGAAACTGTCCTAACCTGTTGTAAAAGGTTATATCGGATAATGCGTACTATTTATTAATGATTATTTAAAAGATAAAACCGCGTGGACACTTCCTATAAATTTTATTCTACGCTCCACACATAAAGTACTTTTCTTTCTTTTTTAGGGTTCCGTAGTACATACAAATAACCCTTATAGTTTCTGTCTACAAGTCTGTCTGTCCGTCCGCGGTTTTACTCAGGGACTATAAGTACTAGAAAGCTGTTATTTGATATAGATATGTATATTAATCATGCCAAAAAAGTGGTAAAATAAAATATTAAAAAAAATTTTAGTGTAGCTCCCATACAAGTAAAGTAGGAGTCAATTTTATTTTTTTATACAAAAGCGTCGGGTCGTTGGATTCCCTCTAATATGGTTTAGTTTAACGATGGTTGATCCGTGCGTCAACTCGTGAACTGGTGCTGCCGGGATCTGGTCAGCTCGGTTTCGCTTTTTTGACTACCTACTCAGTATTTCTTATTACGTAATTTATTTTTGTAAATTCGTTCGCAAGCATTACATGTTATGATGTGTGTTGTATTAAGTATTATAAAAGACATAACATGATGAAGCCCTTCTGGCGATTAGGCGACCAATACTTTAAAAATGACAAGAAACGCCGAAAGATACTCTTGCGGCGTTTCTTGTCAGTGGTCGTTGTGAAGCGCTGGAATCAGTTGCGTTTCTTTAAAAATAAATTTGATTTCAATATCTTAATGTAAACTCTTACCCTTGCTAAACCTGTTTTAGTTAAAATATGTTTCGTCTCGCTCTTGCAAAGTCAAATATTGAAAGGAGTGAAAGGCACAAAACATATTTCAACTAAAATAGATTTAGCAAACGTTTGTAATTTTTTATGAATAAGAGGGTTAATGTAAACTATACTTATTGACGTGTAAAAGTGGCTGTAAAGGTCTAATTACTGAATCAACATTTGAATTTAAAATTTGTTATGTACAGTCAAGTACCTGACCAGGCCCTCTACTTATATCTTCAATTTTCTCTGAAACTAAAAATAATATTAACATAAAAATTTATATTCAGAAAGACTTAATCAAAATCTGTCTGAATATAAATTTTCATGTTAATATCATTTTTAGTTTAGGAGAAAATTCAAGATATAAGTAGAGGGCCTGGTCAGGTATCTTGGTACCTGACTATTTATACATTGGTATAAATAATGAACAATTTAAATCTTATATTACCAAATGATTTATAGATACTTGAATGGAAATTATCTTTATTCATGTTAGAAAACGTGATACCACAATAGATAATTATTTATAATCGTCGACGGATTAATCTATGCGTTATAAAATTTCCAAGAATAGATATTAATGAGTGAATGGGGTATCTAATTTCAAAATGGACATATTCAATACGTTGTTTAAGTGTTTCTTAAGTATTTATTTAAATTCTTCGTTAGTCCGCCACTCCAGAGGTTCTGGATTCCATCCCCAGCCAATACAAGTGGTTTTTAGGGTTCCGTACCTCGAAAGGAAAAAACGGAACCCTTTGTTGTCTGTCCTTCTGTCCGTCTGTCAGTCAAAATCCTTTTTCTCAGGAACGCGTGGAGGTATCAAGCTGGAATTTATATCAAATACTCACGTCTACTGTTTCTTGGAGCTGTAAAAAAATCAAACTTCTAAGCCAATGCAATCAAAAGATACAGCCGTTTATGCTATAAATTTCCGCAAATTTTCGACACTCGCAAGGGAATCAAAACCTACAGGGTATTTTTTTTTTTCAAAAACTTACTGAGACTGTCAAACTACACAACCGAATTTGATAAAATTTCCATGGGGCCGTCTGACAAGCATACCCTTTCAAACAAAAAAATATAATTTCAAATCGGTCCAGGCGTTTTCGAATAATCGGTGTACATACATAAATTAAAGATCGCGTCGAATTGATAACCTCCACTTTTTTGAAAGTCGGTTAATATTTTTCTAGTTTTCTTTGTTCAGTAAAGTAAGTTTTAAACTTTTATTATTGGATACCAATACAATGATACTTGTTTTTATAATAAACTAGATACGCCCCGCGGTGTTACCCGCGGAAAAAGTACAGTATGTGTTCATCCAAGGTGTCAGCTTCCTGGATACCAATTTTTGACAAAATTGGTCCAGCCGTTTGCTCGTGAAGCATACACACTCACTCACAAACTTTCGCCTTTATATTATTAGTGTGATATTTATTAATATAGTTAAAAAACGCATGACTCAGAATAATTCGAGAAAGGTGATTTTCCAACTTGCCCTTGCTGGGGATTGAACCCAGACTAGCGTATTAAACATTACGACACGGAGGACGTAAAATGGATGGACAGATATTGAACGGTCGAAATGAAAGATTTGATTCTTCCGTTCAAGATTATAGTCAAATAAGTCTTCAAGTTAGGTCATTGTCGGCCTTGATAGCGTCTGTGTTCGCAGTCAGTCGTAGCGAGTCTCGTAAAAAAATCGTCATTTTGTTATACTGAATGTCAATGTCTGTCTGTTTTCTTCCTCTAGGCAAAATCTCTATGCCTAGAGGACAGAGGTCTTAAGACAAAGTGGTAGCTAAAGTGGCGCCCTCATTTGAAATAAATTGTTTAAAACGAAATATGGTGATAATTAAAAATCTGATTTGTATAAATGTCTCGAAAGACCTTTAAACTATTTTATGAATAACCTTTTAAATAGTCCGTCTAGTTTTAAAACTGTTTTTAGCTAAAAGTGGCCACTATTGGTGACTGTAATAAAACCACCGAGCACCGTTGACCGCTATTTTATTTCTGCTGTACACTTTTTCTTATTTTCTACTGCACTGTCGAGAGAGAACTGAACGCCGTCATACAAACCGTGTTCATATTTATTGAAAACTTGGACCAATCAGATTCCTTGAATTTTTGCACACGGCACTAATCATGCTATCTCCTTTTTACTCGTAAGTGCATCTCTTTCTAGTGCAAATTGTAAGTTTTTTACGGTTTTTTACATGATGTCGTTCAATTCTTTACAATTTAATATTTTTCCTATATACAATTTAAGGTTCTGTACATATTTTCGTTTGAATCATCAAGATATCTTTATTATTTCTCGAGTTATGACAAAAAAACTACTTGATGTTCTCGTTACGGTAATGTCTTTTTGTTCGCAAACTATACCTCTGTCTTTGTTCTCGTTGCGGTAATGCTTTTAATAAAACAACCTAACTAATACAATATTTTCCCTACAGCTAAGTTAAACATTTATTTACTTATATCATACTTATTTCTATGCTTACTTAGTAAATTCGTTAGGAAAAATGAAACACCCTATCTAATACAATTATGATTTACCTAGCTAATTAAAATCGACTTTATTTATTTATATAAATCATTTACTATTTATTGCTGTCCGCATCATCCTCCCCCCGGCGAAGTCTCTGCGTAGCCTCCATCACGGTGAGGACAGCCAACTTCGAGGTGGGTCTTCTGAAGATTCCTCCACGAGTGCGAACGTCTGCTGAGCGCACCTCTCCGTCTGGTCCCGGATAGGTCTTCTCCACGATGCCTCGAGGCCATGTGTTGCGGGGTAGTGTCGGGTCTACCACGATGACCAAGTCTCCCGGCTGCAACGGTCGCTGCTTGTCGTTTCTGGAGTCTCCACGAGCTACTAGTGTGGGAAGATATTCACGTACCCAGCGCCTCCAGAATTCGTCAGCGAGCGCTTGGCTGGCTCGCCACACGCGTCGATCAGCTACGTCGCAAGGCCCAGTGTATGGTAGGCCGGATGATGACCCTAGCAGAAAATGGTTAGGGGTCAGAGCTTCGGGGTCTTCTGGTTCGACGGACACGTGTGTAAGAGGCCGCGAGTTAATGCTGTGCTCCGCCTCTGCCATCACGGTTTGCAACACTTCTTCCTTTGGCGTTTTTTCATGGAGAACTGCACTGAGCGCTACTTTTACTGATCGTACTAAACGCTCCCAAGCTCCCCCCTGGTTTGGAGCTCCCGGAGGTATATAGCGCCATTCCATGTTGTGTTTTAGGCCGTACTCTTGTAACGCTGGAGCCCATTCAGTGTAAGCGACTCGCAGTTCAACATCTGCTCCTTTAAAGTTTGTGGCGTTGTCGCTGTACATAATCGCAGGCCATCCTCTTCTTGCTGCCATCCTCCTCAGGGCCATTATAGCGGAGTCGGTCGTCAAGCTGCCTACTAATTCCAGATGTACAGCTCTAGTCGTGAGACAGGTAAAGAGAGCTCCCCATCTCTTTTCTCGCCGTCTTCCTATGGTCACAATCATGGGGCCGAAGTAATCCAGTCCACAGTTGGAAAAGGGTCGACGGTACATGTCTAGACGAGCAGCCGGTAAGTCCCCGCAGATTGGTGTACAAGGATTCGCCTTTCGAACTTTGCAGTAGGCGCACATTCGAGCCACCGTTCGTACTGTAGGCCGCAAGCGTAAGACCCAATAGCGTTGTCGTAGTTCGTTGACCACGCGTTCTCGTCCAGCGTGGCCCGCTTTTATATGCTCTTGTAGCACGATCAACTTCGTTAGTGGATGTTTTCCATCTAATATGACAGGTTTTTTCGTATGTGATGGCAACTCAGCTGCGTTTGCTCTTCCTCTTAATCGAAGTAACCCATCGTCGTCAATCTCCGGATCAAGTTTCGCCAGTCGACTTGAACGGGCAATCGGTTTCCCTTTGCGTAATTGCGTTAATTCTTCCAAGAAGCTTTCCTCTTGAGCGTGCGCCAACAGTAACTTTTCAGCTCGATTCAGGTGTGCTGTGGTCATCGTTCGTTCCCGACGTCGACATTTATCGATGAATAAAAGTACTGTCGCCGTGGCTCGGAGTAAGCGTAGATAATTGGAGAATCTGTCTATGCTGGGTATAGGTCGTCGTAGGCGTTCAAAGTTGACGTGATTGATTACTTCAACATCTTCATCTTCATAGGTGGTTGATTCTTCGGGCCAGAAGTCTTCTTTTTGCTTCAGGAAGGCAGGGCCTTTGAACCACCAATCTTGAGCGTCAGTAGGCACATAATTGATTCGGGTGGCTACATCTGCTGGGTTGACATCAGTTGGTACCCATCTCCACTGTTTTGGTTCTGTCCGTTCTGCTATTTCGCCAAGTCGGTGTGCAACGAAAGGAGTGTATCGTCTGGCGTTCTTTCTTATCCAATGTAGGACTGTTCTTGAGTCTGACCAGAAGATAACGTCATCTGTATTCCATCGGTGCTCTTGTTGGATTGTGTCAGCCAATCTTGTGCCAATGAGAGCTGCTTGCAACTCCAGCCTTGGTATACTCTGTGCTTTAATCGGTGCAACTTTCGACTTTGCAGCGACGAGTACGACGTGAATTGAGCCGTCTTCATATTCTAGACGCCAGTAAGCAGCTGCGGCGTACGCGTCTTGGCTCGCATCGCAAAAGATGTGAAGTTGTCTTCTTTTCATGTTTTCTTCAGAGCCGTAGCATCGCGTCAGTCTGAGTGTTGTTATTTTCTTAAGTTGCTCGAACCAAGTTGTCAGGCCTTTTGCGTAGTCTTCTGGTAGAGATTCATCCCACGCGATATGGAGTCGCCACAGGTTTTGCAAGAAGATCTTAGCGCTTATGGTGAAGCAACTCAGCAATCCCAACGGGTCGTAGACTGACATGACGGCACTTAACGCTTCTCGTTTCGTCGGCGTTCGCTCTCGGTTGCGCACATCTTTCGGTACTCTCGGCATGTTGGTGTTGAATCCTAATGTATCTTCGTGAGGGTCCCAGACTAGTCCAAGAGTCTTATTGTCGTGCCCTAATTGTGTGTTACACTTTGCTAGTAGTTCTGTCGGCACGTTGATGAGAGCTTCTTCTTTGTTAGAGTTCCAGCTGCGCAACTTGAAGCTTGCCTTGGCGTGTACCTCTACAACTTCTTGAATTGTTTGCACCGTTTCTTCGATGGACTTGTAACTATTGACATAGTCATCCATGTAATGACTCTCCGTTATTGCTTTGAAGGCTGCAGGATGTGAGTTTGCGTGCACCTGCGCATTGTGATTGCGTACGCTGTGCGCAAGAAATGGTGAACATGACGCTCCAAAAATCATCGACGTCATTTTCATCTCCTTTGGTGGTTTCTTCCTCTCGCTGCCGCGCCACAAAAACATTTGAGCTGCTTGGTCTTCTTCTCGTATTTTGATTCGTAGAAACATCTCCTCAATGTCGGCTGTGATGGCTATTGGATACTCGCGGAATTTGAATAGAATACCCAGCAATGAGCGAAGTAGGTCTGGGCCTTCTAACAGCATGTCATTAAGGCTCGTACCATTGGCGACTGCAGCAGCGTCAAAAACCAAACGTATCTTCCCTGGCTTGTTTGGGTTAGTCACTGCGAAGTGTGGCAAAAACCAACTGTGTGGCAGCGTTTTCTCACTCCCGTTGCATTCTTCAGCATATCCCTTTGTGATGAGGTTTTCAACTTGGGCGCTGTACTGCTCTGCAAAGTCTGAGTCTCGATCCATTCTTTTCTCTATTGTTTTCAATCTTCGCAAAGCTTGTTCGTAACTGGAAGGCATCTTAGGATGATCTTCTCTCCAGGTAAGCCCAACTTCATAGTGTCCGTTTCTTTCAAATACGGTGTCTTCGAATATTTTTGTTGCTCTATGATTGGCAGGTGATACTTTGACTGTCGTTGATATTCCCAAAGCATCAATCTTAAAGTGATCTTAAAGTCAGTCCCTCTACAGTGCGCGCTGCGATCTCCCACTGTTGATTCTTTGTCTTGATAATAATCTTCACTCGATGGCTTTCTCGTTCTTGGCGCGTCGAGTTCACCCCGTGTATATGGAGTGGTGATACAGTCCCGCGAGCGTCGATCTTGCGTGCTAGATCTGCATCAATTAGTGTCGCAGTTGACCCTTCGTCCAATAAGGCGTAGGTTTCTTCTTCTCCGCCAGGGCCTACTACTGTGACTGGACACATCTTCAGTATCACTGCCGTACGCTGAATTGCACTCGTTCTTACTGTGAGCACAGTGCCGTCGTTCGTAGGCGTAGCGTCTGAGGGAGGCGGCGATACAGTTAACTCGGTGTGCAGCATGGCGTGGTGTGGTCGTTTACATCCATTGACACCACACGGCTTCGCTTTGCAACTGAAGCGACGATGGTTCTTGCTGATGCATTTAAAGCAGATCCTTTTCTCTTTTGCCCACTTCCAACGTTCTTCAGCTTTCAAAGATTTGAATTGCTCACACTGTGGAATCTTGTGTGCGGCTCCACAGTATAAGCATCGCTCCTCTTCAGCAGGATCGGTCGTGGCGGCAAAGGTAGCTGCTTTATTCTTTCCATATTCCTTGGGCTTCGTTGCAGGTGCAGTCTTCGTGGTTCTCCCAGCAATTGTACTTGGTGCATATGCATGTCTCAGTGTCCGGTCCGCCTCTTTCATCAGGAACTTTGAAAGAGAAATGATCTGCGGCTCTTCACTATTGAAGTGTTCTTCTGCGTAATCGCACCATTTTGATCGAAGGTGCGGGCTCAACTTGTCGATCACTTCCCTGGACAGCATTGGGTTGTACAAGTAGCCTCTTTGATCCAAACTGTTGAGTACTTGCACGATGTTCTGCAATTTGACTGCGAAATGGTTCAGTTCAGTAGCGCTGGCTCCCGGTCGCGGCAGTTTCTTGATATCTTCGAGCGCCTGGTCAATTATTATTTCAGGCCGGCCAAAACACTGCTCCAAAGTTTTCATTATGATGTCTGGATCGCTTGTTGTATGCAGTAGCGCTCGAACAGCTTCCCTCGCTTCACCCCTGAGGCTATTCCGAAGTCTCGCCATGTTTTCTACGTTTGTGAAGTTGTAAATGGCTGCAGAGTCCCTCATGGCTGCTTTAAACGGTAGCCATTCTCCTGGTGCTCCCGTAAATGTCGGCAGGTCGATCACTTGCTTCGGAGGTACTCTGGTGCGGGCCATCTTCGATATTGCTTCGGCTAATTGCTCGATTCCTCTTGCGTTACTTCGGCTTCGATGTGGTGTAGGCGATCGCTGTCGTTCATAGTGTCGCTGCCTTGGTGTGTGCCAATCGAATCCTTCTGGCTGCTCCCCCCGTATTGTGTGTGAGTGAACACGGGGCGTAGGCACTGGTAGTTCTGCGGTTGCGGCAGCAGTATCGACGGCGATGGTAGCGACAGCGGGCTGGACCGTGGCTGATGGCTCCTCAGTATATGTAGGCTCTGGATCCGTAGGTACTTGATGTCTCAGCCACTGGTTGACCTTGTTGATATTCTGATCGTGGGTACTGACGATATCATTTTCTTCTTCGTCTTGAATCGTAGCAATTTCAAACGCGAGCTTCTTTTGTATAATCTCTGCTTCTAAATGTAGTTCCCGTCTTCTTATTTCGGCGAGCTTCTCAACTGCTGCTAGTTCGGCTTGCTTAATGCGCATGGCTGCACTAGCGGATGATCGATGCGATTGACCCGAGCGCACTGACCGGTCAGGCGAACGTCGCGAACGCGGCACTGCACCAGTGTAGGGCGCAGCTGTGGGGCGCGGCGCGGTTGTGTGTACTGCGGTCAACGAATACGTAGTGGTGGGAACGGCGGTCGGCGCGTGTACTACTGCTGACGCGGCGGCGAGGGATGCGGGCGGCGCACCCCGTGCAGTAGCAGCGGCGGCGGCGCCGGCGGTGGCAGCGGGCGCGAGCGGCGCGCTCCGCGCAGTGGCGGCGGCGGCGGTGGTTTCCGGGATGCTACGCCCAGTGACCGCACCAGGTTCGTTGGTGCTCGGCGACCTGGGTGGATCGTCGAAAACTCGGCCACGTGTTTCTTCTCCGCTTTGGCTCCGTGTGACCACCATGGCTGCTGCGTTCTCGAAAGATCCGGCTCGAAGGACCAGCTATTGGTGACTGTAATAAAACCACCGAGCACCGTTGACCGCTATTTTATTTCTGCTGTACACTTTTTCTTATTTTCTACTGCACTGTCGAGAGAGAACTGAACGCCGTCATACAAACCGTGTTCATATTTATTGAAAACTTGGACCAATCAGATTCCTTGAATTTTTGCACACGGCACTAATCATGCTATCTCCTTTTTACTCGTAAGTGCATCTCTTTCTAGTGCAAATTGTAAGTTTTTTACGGTTTTTTACATGATGTCGTTCAATTCTTTACAATTTAATATTTTTCCTATATACAATTTAAGGTTCTGTACATATTTTCGTTTGAATCATCAAGATATCTTTATTATTTCTCGAGTTATGACAAAAAAACTACTTGATGTTCTCGTTACGGTAATGTCTTTTTGTTCGCAAACTATACCTCTGTCTTTGTTCTCGTTGCGGTAATGCTTTTAATAAAACAACCTAACTAATACAATATTTTCCCTACAGCTAAGTTAAACATTTATTTACTTATATCATACTTATTTCTATGCTTACTTAGTAAATTCGTTAGGAAAAATGAAACACCCTATCTAATACAATTATGATTTACCTAGCTAATTAAAATCGACTTTATTTATTTATATAAATCATTTACTATTTATTGCTGTCCGCATCAGCCACTATTGGCGAAAAACAGTTTTAAAGCTAGACGGACTACCAATATTACTTTCAAAGGTTATTCATAAAATAGTTTAATTTAAAGGTCTTTCTAGACATTTATACAAATCAAATTTTTAATTATCACCGTATTTAGTTTTAAACAATTTATTTCAAATGAGGGCGCCACTTTAGCTACCACTTCGTCTTAAGAGTCCCCTTATCCTGGACAGAAACAGACTTTCCAATACAAACGTAATCGTCATTTTGTTATACTGAATGTCATTGTCTGTCTGTTTTCTTCCTCTAGGCAAAATCTCTATGCCTAGAGGACAGAGGTCTTAAGAGTCCCCTTACCCTGGACAGAAACAGACTTTTAAATACAAACGTAGGCTACGTTTTATTTTGAAACGACATGTCGGATATGGGCAAAATTATGTAATTTTAAAGAAATTGCAATTATCTAGGGTTATAATTGGTTTCCTACAGTAAAATTATGAACTGAAAAGAGAATATAGAGTATTATGTTATATTTGACCATCAGTATGGAAAACTTGTACACCCATATTTTCTTTCCAGTTCATTATTTTATGTCGGAAACCAATTATAACCCTAGATAATTGCAATTTCTTTAAAATTACATATTTTTACCGAAATCTGACATGTCGTTTCAAAATAAAACGTAGACTACGTTTGTATGGAAAAGTCTAGGGTAAGGGGATTCTTAAACGTCTGTCTGAAAAGAGGCTGATGCCCGTTTTCACCAACAAACGCCTACTTTTAGTGGACCCTTAGCCGGCCTTTAGGGGGCCCTTAGTATAAAATTCGTTTTCACCAACGTTTAGGTGTCACCTAAGAGCTTAAGGGGACGATTAGTCGCTGCATAAACAACCCCTAAATGATTTGTTGTACGATACACATACTTTTGTATTGAAATTCGAACGTAATTTTCTATTTTTACCCAATTTTACGATGGAGGGTGCTTTAAGTGATTTTTTGGACAACCTAGAAGCTATTGAAACTGTGGAATTAGTTACAAATCAAGGATTTCTGAAAAGACCACGCATTTACCGCGAAAGAGCAGACCACTTTCATATCTATGACGACCAAGATTTTTTTTCTAGATATAGGATGTCTAAACAAAGTGTCCTATATATATTAGAAAGAATTGAGCACCTTATAGAATATAAAAACGACGTGTAAGTACCTATGTTCAAATGATTATGTCTAATCTCGTTATTTTTTTGTGAGAGACCCAACAGATATAAACGGATATAATTGATTTTCTTGTTATCGAGAAAGATCTTTTGTTAAATGCCTCTCAACTCTGAAGTTAACTGGCAAACAAAGATTTGATGCACCTTGACCCAATCTTATTCCAATGGTCGCTAAATAAATGTCTTCTGACATTGAGTTGACGTGATGCGGTTGCACAAACACACACACGTCCAATATTTAATAATTGTGATGCGCTGACTAATCAAATGGGAAGGTCGGAGATACGGATGGGTGTGATTTTTAATCGACATAAAACAAGGAGGAGGTCATCAACTTGAACGTTTTTGGAACGAAGTTCCTTATTGCGCGTTGCGAAAGGGAGCTAGACGGAAAAAATTAAGACCAAAAGTTTTAACGACACTTTTTGTTCATGCAAATTTATGAAAATAAAAACTTGATTTTAGAACGCAGAAAAGAGTTTGAATGTAATTTAGAACTATTTATATTTTACTTCGTTCCATCCGAGTGTCCCTTGACACGTCTCAAGTTTTTTTTAATGTATGTTTCCCTATTACCCGAAGACACCTGGGCCAAGGGGGGAGAAGGGAGAAGTTCGTGTTGTACATAAAGAATAAGGCAGACTGACGCGTTAAGGGGCTACATAAATTTTTCGGGGTCCAGTGCTGCCCCCATTTGAAATAAATCATTTGAAAAGAAACGGAGATATAATTTAAAATTTGGTCTTGATCAGACCCTGGATAACCCTTCAAACTATTTTATAAACTACTGTTTACATTTTAAAGTGATAACGTGAAGTTTTTCTACGCACATACGCCAAAAGTTTTTCGCAATTGTACCAAATTTTAAATGATATCTCCGTTTCTTTTCAAATGATTTATTTCAAATGGGGGCAGCACTGGACCCCGAAAAATTCATGTAGCCCCTTAACGCGTTTTCCACCGAAAAGAGCCACTAAAGTGCCATCCCTCTATATGGAAAGGGGGTCCAAACAGTCGAATTTTTTTATGCGTAATATGTGGACAGCCCCAGCTTTTAATAAGATGATGACTTTTGAACAAGCGAGTAAAATGAGCGATATTCTTCGCATTTACTTGAAAAATCCGTTTGTATATGTATATGTTTGTTCGACGATAACCTAGTCGGAACAAAATTTCTGGATGAATAGATGAGACCAGTATATAACGACCTCCGTGGCGTAGTGGTCACCATGCTAGTCCGTTACCCAGAGAGTTCCCGGGTTCGATACCTGGTCAGAGCATTGGAAAATGGCCTTTTTCAAATTGTCCTGGGTCTTGGATGTTCATCTATATATATGTATTTGATTATAAATTTTGGTATCGTTGAGTTAGTATCTCATAACTCATAAGCATAACACAAGTCGCAAACTTCCTTTGGGGCTAGCTCAATCAGTGTAATTTGTCCCTATTTATTTATTTATAATATAATATTTTAAATTCGAATTTATCCCAAATCAATAAGGCGTGGCTGAGACATGGGGTTGTAAGAGGAATGGCGAGTTCATAATTTAGACTGAATTATTAGTACAAGTTGATTTGCCAGGCTAATTAAAAAACCTCCGGCTTTTAAGCGTTGACCCCCTGTAACTATTGAGCGGCTGGGCCGTTTTTCATCAAACATATCTAAGAACCACCACAAGAAAACTTGCTTTCACGTAAATATAAAACGCATCGAAATCGGTCCATCCGTTCGAGAACGATGCCACAGACAGGCACAGACAGGTATTGGCGTCACCTTATAATAAATACCCTTTTGTTTTGTCGGAGGTTAAAAATAGACTGCAAGGCTATGTGAAATGCTTCCAGTTGATAGTTATTGTTAATAAAATTCACACGCGCGATAATTCAGTGTAACTAGTATCATAAAAGGTAGGTAAATATTTTTCTTAAAATTTAAATTGGGTTTGCCTGTGACTCATCCATAATTATCAGCCAGGTTGTCTACTGCTGGACATAAGCACAGAATTAATAAGTATTACATACAGAACGCAGTCTCCTAAGGTCCCGCGCATTATGCGTCCCCGTTCCCCGTCCTCACACCTCTCCACCGTTCTTGCCTCGTCGAGGCGGAGGCGAGAACATCCAACATTTTCAGTTCGATTTGGACTCTAAAACTCATCTTCGCTCAGCCACTCGGCCCGTCCGCTTTTTTTTTAGGTATCTCCTGGAAAAGATAACCGCGTATCTGGCAACCCTGATCGCGTGACTGAAACGCCATTGTCGACAGCGGTAGAAATTTACTATTTGACTAGGCTTAGTGTCGGGGGGAAAGTAACGTAAACAAGTGCTGGCGTACAGAAGGTTATATTTCCAGTTCTCATAAATAAAAGATGCGTGATATAAATATTATTCTAACAACATACGGGGTTTACCCCGTGCATATCATTTATCATTACAATTAAAGCTGTATCAGAGTAGATGCCAGTCAGTTACAAAGTACAAAGAAAAATATGTAATTTATAATTAACAAAATAAATAATTTGTAATTTGGTATTGATTTATAAAGTGTATATTTTAATAAAAAAACATGTCAAAATAATTTACATTCTTTTAAATACCTAAACAAATGGACTATAGTTAGTTATTATATCTTTGGTGTAGTGTAGATAAGAGGATTTTTTGCCGTTTTTCCTTATTTTACCACGCGTATGATATTGAGCCCGGTTCACATTTAAAAGTTGTCACAGATTCAAAGATTCAAATGTTTTTCAGTAATTAGACCTTTACAGGCACTTTTACACGTCAATAAGTATAATTTATGTTACGTGTAAAGTATATTAAAATTTAATTTATTTTTAAAGAAAAGCTACCGATCCCAGCGCTTCGTAACGACCACTGCTGAGAAGAAACGCCGAAAGAAACTCATTTTCACAGTATTGGTCGCCTACTCGCCAGAAGAGCTTTGTCATATTTTAATTTAATTGTCTTTTAATTAATAAATACTTATAATATAATACAATGTTGACACATTATAACATGTAATGCTTGCGAACAAGTAAACAAACATAAATTGCGTAATAAAAAATATTAAGTAGTCAAAAAAGCGAAGCCGAGCTGACCGCAGCACCCGTTCACGAGTTGACGCACGGATCAGCCATCGTTAAACTCAACCATAGAGGGAATCCAACGACCCGACCAGCGACGCCACCACCGGATTGGACATTTTAGTGAGCATGAAAAACCCGAACTCGCAGACCTTGTCAAGAGAAAATATTAATTATATGTTGGTCACTTATTGATCGCAGAGCATTTACATGTTTTTACAGTAAGCTTATTATGGTAACAGAAAATGCAGCTATTTATGTTTCATGTGTGGAGTGTAATGGAAAATGTTTAGGAAGTCACTTGTGCAAGTCGCAAGTGCGCGTGAACAGGCACTGTCAAGTGACAAGTGAATAGCAGTACTGCATATCCACTTGTCTGTGTTTACTTGCCACTTGTTACTCGCACTTGTCTCTTGTAAATATGTAAACCAGGCTCAAGCCTCGCGCTTATTGCCATTAGTTATATAAATAAATAAAATATATAGGGACAAATCACTGATTGAGCTAGCCCCAAAGTAAGTTCGAGACTTGTGTTATGGGATGCTTAACTAAACGATACTATATTTTATGATTAATAAATATATATATAGAAAACACATATGTAATATAGTATTAAAATATCCCAATAGGATGGTGTCAATATTACAGATTTTGAGAAAATTGTATACAAGTAAATACATACAATTAATAGAACATCTGATTTTTTTATCGGTTATATCTACTCGAGGCTCGGTCTACCTTGTGAACTATACAGACGTGAGCGGTAATGATCGGAAACAACGTTAAATACACGATAAACGGGCTGTAAAGTTTGATTGATAACAAACATTTGTTATCAGAACACATTTCCGGCTGATATGTGACGAAACGCAACACTTACTGTGCCGTGAGGATTCAGGCCTAGAATAGGATCCATCTTTTCAACCCCTGCCGCAAAAAGAGGGGTATGTGTTAAGTTTGACGTGTCTGTCGTGGCATTGTAGATCCGGATGCGGATGGACCGATTATGATGCGGTTTTTATCGTTTGAAAGCTGACATGATCGAGATGTTTCTGGCTGCAGCGTATCGGAGGTTACTTAATTTTTTTAATTTGATTTCTTGTTACTTTTACAATATGTAACAAAAACCCTGTCCAATCCTTGTAGGATCAACTCAGACCGTCAATATGAACAACTTTTCCTATGGGACCAATGCTTGAAATTAAAAAAAGAATTGAAAGTTTCACACAAAAGTGTTCGGCCGGTCCGGCAATTTGTATGAAAATGATAATTTTTTTCTTCGAGTTTCAATTTCAATTTATTTATTGCTTTTCACATTATACATTTATTTGTTTTCACTACACAGTCACTTTTTAAAGTAGTAGGTACAACATGAACCCTGATAGGGCATTGCAACATAAAACAATGGAACGGCATGCGGATTTTTGATTAGTTTATATTAATGCTAAAATTATTATGTGCAAAATGTTATTTCTTTTTATTGATGTCTTAAAATTAATTTTCATGTTTCAATTTTTTATTTCGTTTAATATGTCAATATTTCCGTTATTAACGTAATGTAATATCTATTTAATATGTATTTCAATTACTTATTGTTATTTTTATTAATTTAAATGTGAATTATTTAAATGTCATTGTATATTATATTATTCGTCATTAATTTTATATTTTGTCAATTCTTTATCATTAAAAAACTCGTCCAGTGTGTAATAATTTTTATCTACAAGCAGCGCTTTTAATCTTTTATTAAAAAGTGAATCCTTTTTCTCTGCTCTAAGCAGGTCTGGGAGGGCATTGTACACTTTAATTGTCATTGCAAGCGGTCCAGAATTAAACATTTCTAAATTACGAGTATTATTCGGCTTCGCTAACATAATTTCAAGCATTGGTCCCATAGGAAAAGTTGTTCATATTGACTGTGTGAGTTGCTCCTACAAGGATCAGACATGGTTTTTGTTACATATTGTAAAAGTACTAGGTACCATATTTCATCGATGGTACTACACACTATCATGATTTTTATTCCTTACGCAACTTCGTTTGCGTAAAATTTAAAACTGACGATAGCTCGTTTTCCTGATATCAGATTTCAATGAAACAAAACCTATATGTTGCTCTGAGCTGAGCTCTTTTATTGAAAACCGCGTAAATATCCGTCCAGTAGTTTCGAAGAATAGCGTGAACATACATACAGACAGATATTTTTTTCCTGTTTTTGGTGTTCAGTTACTTTTTTTAATCGCCCACACTAATTTCTCCATGAATTTATTAAATGAAAGAAAAGAAAAGAAGAAAGAATCTTTATCCGAACTTGACTTATATCTATTAAGTACACACACGCCATTTTTTCTGTTTTATTATACAATATGTAACAAAAATCCCGTCCGATCCTTGTAGGAGCAACTCACACCGTCAATATGAACAACTTTTCCTATGGGACCAATGCTTGAAACTCGAAGAAAAATTTTAAATTTTCATACAAATTGCCGGCCCGGCAACTTGTACACTTTTTATTGAAATTACGAATTTTTTTTCGAGTTTCAAGCATTGGTCCTATAGGAAAAGTTGTTAGAGTAGAAAATGTTAATAATTTTTTTTGGTTGTTGTTTTTTCGTGTGTGTGTGGCCAATGACTAAAATAAATATTTAATTGATTAAATCTGTTCCTATGATTACACAAAACTTGGCGGTAGCACTACCGTGCGACTAGTATTATTTACAGATGTAGCCTTAATTATTTAAGAATACAATTATTTATATACTTGCACGAGTACACTCGTAGTAAAACAATGAAATATGCGTTGTTATAGAAATATCAGCAGCGAACGTGTTAACATGATTAGCATTATCGCCCATTCCCTCGATCGGCTTTTACGGTCTGCGCGGGAAGAGAAGCAGCTGGTATATTATATATAATATCTAAGTTCTTTTTTTAATCTCCGACCAGCATGGAAGAAGATTTGACGTATTCGGTATTACAACTAATATCGTTTTTTTCTGTTTCAGGTAAATATAAGGAAACCAGAATTCAGTACTCTACTATTTAAGACAAGTGTAATGTAAAACAACGGCTACTCATGAAAATACTCTACTTGAAATTTGTTGAAAAAACTTTATTACATGAAATTAAAAAGAAAGCAATCATTTTCATGCTCTCTTCTGATAATGTACAATGTTAAATCAGTATAATGTATACAATTATTAAACGGTTACTAACGTAAACTTGAGTAACCCGTATCTTCATGTTACCGAACTAAATCAATACATTCGATATTGATATAAAATCATTCCCTTTAAACTGCCTATAATTAAGGAAAAAAAAAACTGTTTGAATAAAATTAGAAAATACTTATCATTTGTACACAGTTTCAGCAACAAAAACATAATAACATCATGTAAAATTGTATATAAATAGCGATTCATTTCTAAAATAGCTTGAAAATAAAAACAATGAAGTATAAATAAATATATTTTTGTATACTCTTGAATGTTAGTGTTACCTACCTATGAGATAATGAAGTTCAATATACTTGATACTGTAATTATGTTATTTTTTGTGTATTAAATGATGTTTAGAATATTAATTATACCTTATAATAATAAGTTTTGACATAAAACAATTATTTTCCGAACAGTTTCAGTTACAAATAGTTATTTTATTAATACTACACAACTTGACCGGTTTTTGACATGCTTTTTCTATATTTCACGAAATGAGAAAAATTTGATAATTATATACTTTTATTGGGACTGATTTGACTATTGATTATTTCGGAACTTAATATTTTTTTGGATATATTTTTATTGTTAAAAACTGGTCGACGTTTCTAGGTAAAACTTAAGTATTCCTGGCTCAAAATATTATTTTTATGAGCATTTATTTTTATTTCTTAATTCGAACATAACTTTCACCACAGTTAGAGATAAGTTCCTATTTTTATTGACAAATTTTATATTTACAAAATCGTGACATATTAAGTATTATGTGTTTTATTACGTTTATTGTTTTGGTTTTAAATTATCATAGGAACCGATTTAAAAAAAGAAAACATTAAATGTACTTTTAATTTTATTTTCTTTAAAAAAAATATTTTTTAGTGCAATAAAATAAATAAAGGGAAACATTAAAAACTTTTCTTTACTGAATTAAAAAAGAAAGGAGTTTTTATATTTGGCTGTATTTATGTATTTTAGTAATTATACATTTTAGTCAAGCGGTTTGTGTTAGAACATGCAACCAATTTTTTTTGGTTTTCGTTTTTTTGTGTGTGTATGTGGGCATTGCTTAAAATAAATATTTAATTGATTAAATCTGTTCCTATGATAATAAAAGAACTTGGCGGTAGCACTACTGTGCGACTAGTATTATTTACAGATGTAGCCTTAATTATTAAAGAATAAAATTATTTAATTTAAAAGTTGTTTTAATTATTGTCTCGGCGTGTTAGTGGCCAACGTTGGTCTGGAAGAAAAGAAAAAATATATGTTGATTGTTGTTGTTGATCAGCTGACCCGTGCAGGTAGTAAAAGCCGACTGAGGGAATTGACGAAAATTTGAATCAAAAACCCTCACTATTTCTCTATCGGACTACGAGGCGCGGACAGGGGTTTCACCCCTTTGTCGTTGAAATACCTAAGTCTCGAACTAAACGCTTCGACAATTCCTTTTTGGTAAGCTAAGGTGTGGAATGAACTGCTTGCGTCTATATTTCCAGAGAAGTACAGTCCCGGGACATTCAAAAGTAGATTGAATGGGTATCTTTTGGATAGGCATGCTTCATCCTAGTCTTCATCGTCGCTTACCATCAGGTGAGATTGAGGACAAATGCCTAAACCAATAAATTATTTAAAAAAAAAGAAAAAATGTTCGTAGGCGATGCCAATCTACCGTGAGACTTTATATCAGTTGTCGTGCCCCCAGCGCTAAATCTAACAAAAATACCTACAACCAAAAAGGGATGTGGATACGTAAGTTATGTGCATTACGAGCAGTGTTTTTTGTCGGAAATATCCGACGCTCCTGGTGGGGACACGACAATGTTTGTAGGATAAATCCGACGTTCGCGCTGAAAGGTTCGGTCTTGAGTCTTATGGTTGCTCTGACTTCCCCGTAAAAGATAAATATGTTATTTGTATGTATGTATTTACCAATGTGCTTTTTTGTTAACTACAAATATTTTATGAATTCAGTAAATCATTTTGAACAACTTTTCCTAATAATTGTTTTTAGAAATTTAAAAATATTTCATATAAATAATCATTTTCCACAGTAACGATATCACGTGACTACTTAGATTCGTATGAGAACCTAAAATTTTTTTTTCGTATTTCCATCCATTATTTTTAACAACTTTTTCCAATATACACAATATTATAAAAGATACGCTGATAATAGTATTGAACTGTCAATTAGATGATAGATCTTGGTTACAGGCATCGCTGCCTATCCGTTTCGGTGGGTTAGGAGTCAGGAAGGTGTTGGATGTCTCTTAACCGGCGTTTTTGTCCTCAGTCCATGCTGCAGGTCCTCTATGCGGTAACATTCTAGGCCCTTCACTGGGTGCCGTCGGGATCTGTGGGCTGGCTGAGGCCTTGGATGTCTGGCTAAGTGACTGTCCTAACGAGCCACTACCAGCAAATGTACATTACCAAAGAGGGTGGGACGAGCCTGTATGCAAGAAAACAGTACAAAATCTGCTCTCTAAAGTTACTAGTCCAGCAGATCGCGCTAGACTGCTTGCGGTTTCCGAGCGGGAATCGGGTTTATTGCTTCAGGCACTTCCTTCTGCTAATTTGGGCTCATCATTATACAACTGCACTTTGTCTCTAGCGGTCGGACTTAGACTGGGTTTAAAATGAATGAGTCCCATCAGTGTGTCTGTGGTAGAACCGTAAACGAGTTGGGTCACCACGGATTAGCCTGTCAAAGGAGCGTTGGTCGTTTATCCCGACATGGCACACTGAATGACATCATCCGAAGGGCTCTTGTCTCAGTAACCGTTCCAGCCATCTTGGAACCGAGCGGTTTGCTGAGATCAGATGGCAAGAGGCCTGACGGGATGTCACTGGTGCCATGGAGGCTTGGCAAATGTCTAATTTGGGACGCAACGTGCGTGGATACTCTCGCGTCCTCGCATGTTGCGTCAACGTCTGTGCGAGCTGGTGCAGCGGCTGTTTCAGCGGAAGTCCTAAAACGTGGAAAATATGCTGATCTTCTTGGAAATTACATTTTTTGCCCTTCGCCGTAGAGACGATGGGTCCATGGGGCCCTGAAGCAAAAGCTTTTGTGACTGAGATTCCAACGCGTCTCCGCGATGTTACGGGCGACCTAAGGGCGGATAGTTTCTTTGCACAAAGAATTTCTATTTTTTTTTTTTTAATTTGTAATTTTTGTAACATGGCGTGGCGTGGCGGGCCAGCACGATGATCTACGCCACGGAGAGGTCGACATTGTACAGTCAGGCTTCAAAAATGGAGTCATAATTTTTTATACTAGTTTTATAAGCTTTTGCCCGCGGCTTCACTCGCGTAGGGGTGTAATTTAACAAAATACTTTCTTAGGGGATGCCTACGTCATAGTAGCTTTATGCATGCAAAGTCTTAGCCCGATCGGCTTAAAAATTGACAAAGTTTCATACAAACTTTCATCCCCTATTTTATTCCCTTGGGGGTAGAATTCATCAAAATCCTTTCTTAGCGGATGCCTACGTCATAACATCTACCTGCATGCCAAATTTTAGCCCGATCCGTCCAGTGGTTTAGGCAGTGCGTTGATAGATCACTATGTCAGTCAGTCAGTCACCTTTGAGTTATATATATTTAGAAGAAGAAGATTATGATTTCAATTTTGAAGCATACCGTACATAAACTGTTATAGAATTTCCGACTGAACGATAAAGTAAAAATTAAAAAGCTATAAATCATTTTACTACCGTTTGAGAATCGATAAAAATGCAGTAAAATATAATTTGTACGCAAGTTCACCATTATTGCATTAGGCGGTTAGTTATGGAGTGCATATATTTTTTTTAATTTGACAAAAGAATTTAAATCATCATAAAAAATAGTAATGTGTTTATTTATTTATTGAGCCAAAAGCTACATCATCATCTCTTTCCGTATTCCCGTTCGCATCCTCAGTGGTAACGCTTCAGAGCCCGGGGTCCGCTATCCTAGGTGATTTGACGAAGTTACCTAACTACTGGTTTTTACACAGAGCGAGTGCCGTCTGACCTCCGCAACCCAAAGGGTAGACCAGAAAGCTACAATATAGGTAGGTAGGTATATATGTAGACTTTCCACCTGCTGTTAAACATGTTTGCATACGTTAGTAAACATTCTACTAAAATAACTTATTGTTGTAATATAATGATAAGTATGTACGAAAAAGCAACTAACCACTTATCAAAGAGCCATGGAAAGGAGTATGCCAGGCCTTACAAAACGAGACTTACTTATGTCTCACACTCCAAGGGTCACTATTGTTTGTAATACGAAAATATTAGATAGCCCTCCTGAGATGTAAGTATTTCACGCAATAGAATACAGCTACTAGTACCCTTTGCTAATACTTTGGGACTGGATTAAGTAAAACCGGTACCTTTTTTTTTTTACGGAGGAAAGATCCCTGTTACGGATACCCGTCAGCCTGCGGGGGAGGCTGTCGGGTTATGTGGGTCTCCACGCCAGAGCGACGTGCCTACCCACTAAAAAACCTCCGGAGTTCCATCTCAACCGCTTTTGCCGGGGACACGGGAACGGAAATACATCCGCGAACCCCGGCGCGGCTGGCCGCCGAAGCGGCCCTTCCTTGGGGGCGTCACAGCACCCCCCCCACTCACCAAGTCGGCGCGTCCGGAACTCACGGACGCGCCGTACCTCCTCGGCCCAATTGAGAGGCGGCAAACTCCCACGCAGTCCACCGCCTGTGGACCCATGGGAGCCAGATAAACCGGCTCCCAGCGGCGGAGAAAGATGAAAGGCTCCGCCGCTTGCCTCTCGCCGCAAACGCGGTGCGGCACCGCTCGGTCGCGGAGGTAGGGAGAGCGGCAACGTAACACCGACACTCCTCCTCCTCCGCGACCGATCTCCTACCACAGCCACGGCGGTGTGGCCCCGCCTGAAGCGCCGGGAGGGCGAGGAGGAGGCTCAAGTCAAGTCGAAATGTCAAGTTTAACCCATCTCTTTCACAAGTATGGACAAAGATAAGGAGAAAAAAAAAATATATTTTTTAACAGTCATGTTTTTAAGCCAGTGTCTTTGTCATATTTCAGCCATTTCAAAAATAAAGCCTCCTAAATGGCTGGTCCGATTTTGATGAAATTTTTTGTGTGTTCAAATGGATTCGAGAATGATTTACATTTACAATTAGATGATTTTGCCTGTTTTTGTAATTAAACTCCTCCTAAAAGGCTGTACCGATTTTGATGAACTTTTTGGGTGTTCAAATGGATTCCAGAATAATTTAGATTTACAATTAGATGATTTTTCGTGATTTGTAATTAAACTTCTCCTAAACGGCTGGACCGATTTTGATGAATTTTTTGTGTAAAAAAAATTACAGCAGTGCGGGAGCACCATACTCTTAAAGCATTCTCTTCCTGTCAAACTTAGAGTAATTTTCAAACTAAAAACCAACTTCACCCCAAGGCCCAAACTACTTAACCTATTTTGATAAAATTTCATTTCGCCTGACAAGCATGTCCTCTCAAACAAAGAAAGAATTTTCGTCGGTCTAGGCGTCTTCGAATAATCGGTGAAAATATATGAAATATCCGGCCAAGTGAGAGTCGGACTCGCGCACTAAGGGTTCCGTACCATTACCTATAAAAAAAACCACGTTTTTTGTATGAGAGCCCCCTTAAATATTAATTCTTTTTTAATATGAGAATATTTAACTAAATATTCTGTGAATATTTCAAGAGTCTACTTTTTGCCGATTATATCGAGAAAAAAACAGCAAAAAAATCTCGTTTGTTGTATGGGAGCCCCCCTTAAATATTAACTTTATTCTGTTTTTAGTATTTGTTGTTAAGCGGAAACAGAAATACATCATCTGTGAAAACAACTGTCTAGCTATCACGGTTTATAAGATGCTTCCTGGTTACAAACGGACGGACAGCGGAGTCTTAGTAATAGGGTCCCGTTTTTACCCTTTGGGTACGGAGCCCTAAAAAAAGATTCCGAAGAATTGATAACATATAACCTCCTCCCTTTTGAAAGATGGTTAAAAAGATAAACAGATAAGAAAGTTGGATACACTAGTTATGACTGCTGAAAAACACACCGTACAATGCGACTAGGGTTCATTCCGGGAATTCTTGAGCCGAGAATTCTCGGAAAATCTTTAGGCTTTGTTCCCGGGAAATCAATCTCAAGAAAAGTCGAGAACTCGAGAAATCATGAAATTCAATCGCCGTTTGTTGTGTTGCGTGGCGGCGCGGACCAAAGCGCAGCGGCACCCTTTGATCTCGGTGCAAGCGCTCTGCGGCATCGTTTTTAGGGCCGGAACAGACGGGGCGCAAGTTGCGCCACGTAACAGCTAGAGATGGGGCGGTGAATAAATACTCAATCTACCCATTTGAGTATTTATTCAGTATATTGAGTAAATCCCCGATTAATAACCGTATCTATTCATCTGGTGAGTAGATTGATTTATATGAGTAGCGACTCATATTTATATTCAATTTCATTTATTTCATGTTTTCATGTCAATTTTGAAACTTAAATCTTGTTTATAATTGCATTTCCTGACGGAAAGTAGGTGCTTCCGCCATAATATGCTTATAAAGTAGGTAGACGTTAAATGCGACGCTATAATATATGAAAATACCATACTAATCATACATTGAAAGTAGGCTTCTTTGACTTATTATCATTTTTTGCTGGAAGGTTTGCAAAGACGTAATTTTATGTTAAAATAAGTAAACAGACATCAAAAGCGATGTTAATATATAAGCACGCTCTATTAACTCTATTTATTCAATCTACTGATTAAATACTCAAATGGGTAGATTGAGTATTTATCCACCGCACATCTCTAGCTGCTACGCGACGCAACTTACGCCTCGTCTGTTCTGGCACTTACACGTTCATCGTGTTTCGACTCTAGCCAAGTATAGTTTACGTAGTGAGTGTTGATCAAAAGACTTACCTGTTTGATTTCAATTTATCACAGATTACGTGATAAATTGAAATCAAACAGGTAAGTCTTTTATTGAATTTTATTGACACATTATTCATATTGTTTTTTATCAATAATATAATCTAAATATGATCTTAAATTTTACTAGGTACGAGTACCTATCTGTTCTTTTCTATTATTTTTTAGTCAAACTTTAATACATAAAATAACTAATGATTAATGATACATTAATTATTTTACTTAGTCTAATAATTAATGTTTACTATTTTTGTAAAACAACAACACACAAGCTTATTTTTTAATTATTCTGATATGTTTTCCATAGGTAAGCAATTTGATATTAATTAATTTTAAATAAAAAAAAAAACTAATTTTAAATTTGTTAGACGAATATTGCCAGTTGTGTTGTGTCGTTGTGTGTGTGTGTGTGTCTCACATATTACTCCAAGGGCTTATTATTAAATTAATTTGTTTATAAGTTCTAAATAACCAGCCAAAAATAGTACTGTCATTATAATTATAAGTCTGAATAATATTATTTCTGTATTTTTTTTTAAGTTAATTAGCTTATTCGTAAGATTAATGTTTTTGAATATAATCAATAAAAGTTTTATAATTAATTTGATACTTTTATTTGAGAGGAAAACCACTGAATTCGTTGACGTTAAATGTAAATTTCTCGACAACCCGAGAAGCCCCGAGAAATTAGCCTCGAGAATTCTCGAGAAATCATGAACCCTTACTGCGACACAAATAAGTTGAACAAAAATGGCGTACCTACTTCAAACCATTTTTGTACGAATTCCCGACACGTAACTAAATCGAACCAAAAAAATGGCAGTCGTCGGCGCATTATTTGTACCTGCGCCGATAACCGCCATTTTAGTTCAACCTACGTGCCGGGAATTTGTACAAAAATGTTTTGAAGTCCGTCATTTTTGTTCAACTTATTTGTGTCGCATTGTACTTATGTACTTTTTTTTTCAAAACACCCGCGATAATTTTTCAACAATCGAAATGTTAATTTTGTTACTAGGCAGGAGATAAGATTACGGCGCGGCGAATTCCACGTTTCAGAAATAGGAAAGCATCAGAGGAACCTTTTGGTGAATCTGTGATCCTTCCCAATTCCAGTGAACTTTCGACAGGGCACGGTCATTGACAGACATGCATACATGTACACTGAAACATTACACTCCTTTTTTGGTACAGTCGTGTAAAAAACAACAAAAATCCACATCGCTGATTGACGTCGCATGTTAGAAGCAATGTTATGTTATTCAGCAGGCATATTTACCAACTGTTATTGAACTCTGCCGAAGCAACCACACTTTCACTATTATTGTATTGTCTTCTGTTGTGTTGTGATTTGTGAAGCAATGTTTGCAGTCACCGGTCATATTTTACGACGTTTGTGTCTATGTATGTTCTAAAGGTCATTTCATACTTTCATACGCAGTGCCGCAGAGTCTCGAAAGCCGAAGCGTCAGTAATTCATCCACTTATTCGGTTTAGGACAGATTCTGGTTTGGGCAGATTCTGTTTTTGGCTGATTCGTTATACAGAATGGCAGAAGTAACATAACAAACATACAACTTATGTAATGTACATAAATTAAAAATTAAAGCCAATCTCAAACAAAAATCTTTATTGACAACTCGTAACAACAAAAAATAACATCTCATATAAGCTGAACACGTGCTTTTTTATTATGATTAGGCCTTAGGACTCATTTTTCAGAATTGCCAAACGTTGAAGACATTCTCATAGTAGTAGTAATTCCTTTCGCTACAACGTACATATGAATTTTCTGAGATAAAAAAACTTGTTGGTTGCGCTTAGACGCGTGAAATCCGTCGAATGCGGCCGTATTTTTTTTATCTTAGATAAAATATGTAGGTACGTTACATTGTGAAGATAAGGGTGAAATTGCCTTAAAAAAGTTTCTTATTTACGGTAAGATGCGCTTCGACTCTGTGCTAGTATGAATTGACCCTACAACAATATACAACATACACTAGGTATGTTTAAAAATTTGCAAACCCTTTTTAATTTTACAAGCTTTTATTTAGTTTCACTTGTCCCGTTGTCTCTCTGTCTGTAATCAAATCTTGCAAGTTAAATTTGACCCACTTTGCGGGTTTCGATTGACCTGAAATTTTGCACGAATACGTAGGTACCTATATCGCGCGACAGTGCATTATTATGACATGGAGCTGATCTGATGATGGAGCTGGAATGTGGAGATAGGAACTCTGTAAATAAACCACGCAACCCTATCGAGTTTAAACTATTTCATTTGTCTTGATAAGTACATAGGCTTTCCTGTTTCATTTGCTAATCAAGATTGTACAATAATTTAGTCTCTTTGGGTAGAAGAAATAATTTTGTGTTCTTTGGGACTTATGTATGAACTTTAAGGCCCTGTCTATCCCACAAGGGTTGTAGACTTATCGCCTCGTCTCGTGCAGCAACTTCCTAAGGAAGGTTGACGTCGGACCGGTTGTAAAATTTGCAAAAAAATGAAGCTTAAAGGTCAAGGAGGGTTAACTTCAGGCATTACTCAGGAGGTTGTTAAACCAAAGCCAACGTTTGGTTCTACCGTTTCAGCATTTATAGTTACAACAGTAAAAAATACAGAAAATTCTCGTAAAATGGTTTTGTGTCAAGGCTTCTCGGAGCTAAGACGCTGGTTTTCAGAGAAACCAATTGAGTAGACATGGCTCTGCCTTACATTAACTATAATATATGTATATATTTTGTGTATTGTATATGTATGTTTATAATATAGTAATTCTTATTTCTGTTTTTCCTAAAGGCTAACTGGTGTTAAGTCCACCTTTTGTACCTTTTTGGTCAATAGAGATTTAATAAATAAATATAATGCACTAAGTTATTAGGTATACCTATTCAAAAATATAAAACATTGTTTAATTTTGAACGTACACTTTTAATCTGTGTTATTTGCACAGAATAATTTTAATTGAAATACATAAAAAGAGAAACAAAAATAAAAGAAGACTGTTTGGTTGCACGGCACAGAAGTGTTATTACATTGTAATAACAGCATTTATAGGAGTAAACAGATTTTAAATCTCCTTGGAGGAGGCACATAGGTATATCCCTCAAGTAAATACATAAAGTACAGTCTATAAACTGAATCAAAACTTACACAAGTAGATTAAACATACATTTAGATTGGACACCTGTTTTAATACAATTTTAAAATTCGTTTACATTCTGTATTAAAAACAATATATAGAGTTCTTGCGTACGGAAGGCATTTTTGGTTCGCCGTTGTTTACCGCGTCAGATACCTTATGGGGATACCCGAATTTTACGGGGTTCAGTGCTGCCCCCATTTGAAATAAATTACTTGAAAGGAAACGGAGACATCATTCAATAACCTTTCATAGTATTTTATTATATTCACAATTTAAAGTGAGAATGTAAAGCTTTTCTCGAAAAGTTTGACGTTCTCACTTTAAACTGTAAACAGTAGTTCATAAAATAGTTTGAAGGGTTATCTAGGGCCTGGTCAAGACAAAATTTTAAATGATATCTCGGTTCTCCGTTTCCTTTCAAATGATTTATTTCAAATG
Source organism: Acrobasis suavella (assembly GCA_943193695.1). Lineage (NCBI taxonomy): Eukaryota > Metazoa > Arthropoda > Insecta > Lepidoptera > Pyralidae > Acrobasis > Acrobasis suavella. The sequence continues at coordinate 10,171,216 of OW971954.1, forward strand.
GGGGAAGGAATGGGCCCCGGTAAATTCCAAGTAGCCCCTTTCAAATGTTTTATATTATTACAAAACATTTGAAACTAGATTTACAGTGTTAGTCGTTTGGTTTCCGGCAGCAGTAGAATACGTCTGCGGGACCTCTCCAATTAAGTCTTCCCGAGTATGTCCTAGAGGCGACTTAGGAAATAAAGCTTAGATACATCAGAATGAGACCTCTCCAACCTTGATATATGTCTGTGTGTCCAACCTTCTGGCAGTACAGAGAGGGTCGTGTTCCTATAGTGAAGACTAAACAAATCATTATTTTTAAAAAAAGTCGACTACCTTTTTACATACGACACCTCTAATCCATCGAGCCGTTCAGGCTGCAGAGCGTGCCAAACATTAGAATTAGGCGCCAAAAATCCGCCATTTTGAGTTTATTTTATTGTGATATACCCAGTGTCACTCTTACAGTAAATTATACAAATCTAACGATACCTCTCAAGCAAAAATCCATCGAGCCGTTAATTATACATACTTACCTACATACAAACATACATACTCTCGAAAAACATAGTGGTGCGAGTTCCAACCGCACAGTTGGAGACCTTCTCTCAAGAGGATTTCTGGTCGTGAGGTGTCGTCTTCCGGCGTTATCGCGGGAGGCTTCCCGATACTGCGACATCGTGCAGTGCGTCACAGACATTACATTACGTACAAAATAGTATTATTTTTAAGTTTTATATTATGCTAGCTTTTGCCCGCGGCTTCGCTCTTGTAGGGGTGTAATTTATTAAAATCCTTTCTTAGGAGATGCCTACGTCATAGTAGCTTTATGCATGCAAAGTCTCAGCCCGATCGGTTTTAAAATTGACAAAGCTTCATACAAACTTTCATCCCCTATTTTATCGCCTTGGGGGTAGAATTGATCAAAACCCTTTCTTAGCGGATGCCTACGTCATAACATCTACCTGCATGCCAAATTTCAGCCCGATCCGTCCAGTGGTTTGGGCTGTGCGTTGATAGATCACTATGTCAGTCAGTCAGTCACCTTTGAGTTATATATATTTAGATGTATGTTAGTCTGTAAGGTATATATAAATATGGGCCAAAAATGTACTCGTATGTTTTGTTGCCTGAAATAAACGAATTATTATATTATTATTATAGCCCTCCTTCTGGCGCAGTCGGGTAAAAAAGACCTGCTGATGATTACAATGTGACTTTTTGGTAATAGTCAAAAACATGTTTTTTGAAGTAAAAACTTCTTTAGCGGCGTTGTACACTTTTTAGGTCATGGGTAAAAAATTTTAAACTCGCGTCCGGACACGTGACCCTGATCGAAAATTCGTAAGACGGATGGAGAGTAGACAGCCGGCGCGGCGTAGGAGAGGAAGTATCCCCTTCTCTATCTACGGCGCGGCGAAAATGTATGCCTGCGCCTGCCGTTTCGTTTAGGCGGCGCAGGGCGCTTGCGCGGATGTTCGTGTGTGTTTATGTTACAGCGTGCCACGCGCATCCATGGAAATGCACAACGTTAATATTCAAATTTTCACTTCTGCCGGCACTCCCGGAATGCAACCCGTCGTTTTTTTTTAAATTTAAATTATGTATGTATGATAAATACAGATTTTATGGTACGTCAACGTCGTAAAATTCATCATCCTCCTTCGATAAGATTGTTATCGTCCAAATAAGATTGTTATCGTCCAAATATTCGTTCAAGCAAAAATTTTAACAATTTCTCTTGAATAAACAAATTATAGGTCTACCACGAGGTTGGTCGGTAGCGGATTTTGCTGTGTAGAAGATTAGCTGTTCTAGTAACACATATTCAACATAACACACATACTGTCCACTACACATCAATCACACATTTCAATTACACATCACATCACTCATCTCAACACCATTTCACCAACATTGTTTTATTTGTGCTTTTATAACTTTTTAGCTTGTATATGGTTCTAATTTTATATGTTTTTTGTTTCGTTATATTTGAATTGTTTTGCTATACTTATAATGTTTTGGCTGCACTGTACTGTAAATGTATTATTATTTTTTTGTATCAGAGTCGAGTCGATCACTTCAGGTCATAGCAGAAAACATGCGCTTTACTTGCATCTGTGAGTAAAGATGTACGTTGAGCTTTATGACCTTTTGAATTGCTGCAACTCACACAGAAAATTGTTATATATAATAATTTCTGTATTTTTGTGTTTTTTTTTCGTCTGTCTAAATAGCTTGTGTGTGTTGAGTTATATTCAATAAAGATTATTCAATTCTATTCTATTCAAAATTGTTATATATAATAATTTCTGTATTTTTGTGTTTTTTTTTTCGTCTGTCTAAATAGCTTGTGTGTGTTGAGTTATATTCAATAAAGATTATTCAATTCTATTTTATTCTAAAATAAATAAAGTTAAAATCTTACGTCACTTTTAAACAAATTAACTAATACTAGTTGCTATAATGCATATGACATCATACACCATCGTCAAATTCCTAAAACAATGCGTTGCCAAGCAAGATCGTGCGAGGCTGATGCTCCATTGGAAGATTGGTCACGAATTCTGGTAAAATATACCTTCAAATAATCACATGACCATTTCCGGTTCCGCTTTGATTACGTTTCCAAGATTTTCCAAACACGTCTCGTCTTTGTCCGTGACGGGGTAGACAAAACCCAGGGCCGTAAGACCTAAGGCCACGCTTAGCATGATGGTGGGCGTTAAGATGGAAAAGGAATCCAAATAGTGGTGGGTTGCTAGTGCATCGCCCGATTCGTCGATAGGCTTTTGCGATTTGCGTGGTAAGAGAAGCAGCTAGTATACAATAAAAAAAATTCCCAGACCATTCATGGTAGAATTTCCAAATTGGCCTCAAAGCCGCCCCTAATCCGGCGCCCTAGGCCTTAAATAACAATACAATACAATACAATACAAATCAACTTTATTGCACCATAATAGACACACAAAAATTACAAAACAACAAGAAACAATATAGGCACAAAGGCGGACTTATCGCTATAAATGCAATCTCTTCCAGCCAACCTTTGGGTGGAGGAAAAATTTCTTTGAAACAAGGTGGGCGCAGTACTAATTCTATTTTACCTACTTACATATGAATATATACCTAAATACATATACACACATATATAATACATAATAAATATATATATACATAAGCATAAATAATACATAGGTACTTATATGATACATAAATAACCTCGCTCGTCAGCGCGTGTCCACGGTTGCATCCTAGGCATACTGCCGTTGTTTATTAATTATTTAAGGGGCTACCTGAACTTTTCGGGGTCCAGCGCTGCCCCCATTTGAAATAAATCATTTGAAAAGAAACGGAGATATCATTTAAAATTTGGTCTTGATCAGACTCTGGATAACCCTTTAAACTATTTTATAAACTACTGTTTACAGTTTAAAGTGAGAATGTGAAGCTTTTCTACGCACAATTGCGAAAAGCTGTCACTTTTGGCGTATGTGCGTAGAAAAGCTTCACGTTCTAACTTTAAAATGTAAACAGTAGTTCATTAAATAGTTTGAAGGGTTATCCAGAGTCTGATCAAGACCAAATTTTAAATGATATCCCCGTTTCTTTTCAAATGATTTATTTCAAATGGGGGCAGCACTGGACCCCGAAAAATTCACGTAGCCCCTTAAGTACGAGTCGTGCGCACGAAGGATTCCGTTTTATTGTTTATAAAAAATCACGTTTGTTGTATAGGAGCCCCACTTAAATATTTATTTTAAGTAATCTGTTTTAGTAAGTATTTGTTGTTATAGCGGCAACAGACATCACCAGTGAAAATTTCAACTGTCTAGCTATCACGGTTATGAGATATAATAGCTTGGTGACAGACAGACGGACAGCGGAATTTTAGTAATAAGGGTCCCGTTTTTACCCTTTGGGTACGGTACCCTAAAAACATGCGACTTGGTTGTTTTTTTATTAGGTTTGGTAGGTTTCTATAGTAATTGTAGAACCTATTCTTTTTTTTTAATTTTGCGAAACATGTTCGCGTTCAATCAAAAGAATGACTTAAGAGTCCCCTTACCCTAGACAGAATCAGACCTTCCGATACAAATGTAGTCTAGCTTTTATTTAGGCGAAATTATGTAATTTCAAAGATATTGCATATGTAAAGGCATATAACTACTTTTCACAGATAAAATATAAACATTAAAGAGAATATAGTCGATTCGATCATATCATATTTGACCATCAACGGAACACTTCTACACTCTCATATTTTCTTTCAAGTTCATATTTGACTGTCGAAAACTAGTTATATGCCGAGATATATGCAATTTCTTTAAAATAACGAAATACTGCCAAAATCTTACATGTAATTTCAAAGTAAAAGCTAGACTACGTTTGGAAAAGTCTAGGGTAATTCTTAATTCTTATGCTTAGTCTTTATGGGATAAAGACTTGTTTTAAGACAATCATCTCATAATTCCAAATCCTCATCGCATGACTCATTAAAAAATCACTGTTGGGTTTTCAAGCGATACCCAGAAACTTGCAAATTGATTCGCCTCTGAGAAACATGTTGAGCAAAAAATACACGTTTCCTGGACATGTGTAGCGTAAAACAAACAACGAGAATGTTGCAGCTTTGAAAACAAAACACCGCGCAATGCTAGTATGACTTGTCTTTTTATTTGGATTTGAAACTCATCACGTACGTGGTAAATTTATAACACTATTTTATTTATTTTCAGGAATACTGGGAAAAAGATGGCCTGGTTGACGACGTACTGCAGCAACTTGTAATCGATCTTGTGATCGAAAGTAAAGAAGAAGACAGTTTAGACCATGATATTGTACCAATTATTCATAGTGAAGACGAATTTGGAATAAATATTTACCTATCAACATAAAATAGTTTTAAATTATATTGTATAAAAAAATACATGATGCAACATATTGCAAGATAAACAAATAAAACCTATGCTCCAAAATCAAAAATGTAGTTTTTATTTAGCTACATGCTTTTTTTTCGCACCGTACCTGACCGCCAAAATGACGTCATCAAAGCCATGCGTCAAGTTAAGACGAAGTGGTAGCTAAAGTGGCGCCCTCATTTGAAATAAATTGTTTAAAACTAAATATGGTGATAGTAATATTGGTAGTCCGTCTTGTTTTAAAATTGTTTTTCGCCAAAAGTGGCCACTTTTGGCGAAAAACAGTTTTAAAACTAGACGGACTATTAGTAATAATTTCAAAGGTTATTCATAAAATAGTTTAAAGGTATGTCTAGACATTTATACAAATCAAATTTTTAATTATCACCATATTTCGTTTTGATCAATTTATTTCAAATGAGGGCGCCACTTTAGCTACCACTTCGACTTAATGTGACCGCGTTGTAATCATCATTTCAGCCGCATGCCGTCCATTGGACATACTACTTTACTAGGGATTTCCAACATCATCACCGATCTAGAGCGGCTTGCATCTTTTTAGCGACCTTGGTCAGGTCGTCTGATAACCTTGTGGGTACCACAAGCACCCCTACAAGCGAAGCGTAGAACACACGTCCTAGACAATTAATCAACTTCCTGCAGCAGTGTTTCTGGACCGATACGACATTGAAACCTTCAAAAAACGAGTCTATATCTTCCTGAAAGGCCGGCAACGCAACGCTTCTGTTACATACACCCCTGGTGTTGCAGTTGTCCATGGGCAGCGGTGATCACTTACCATAAGGTGACCCGCTTGTTCGTTTGCCGCCCTATAACATATGCTTCGCTTGCAAGAACGTGGTCGCCATTCGAGTACCTTTTTGCTCCATCGGCAAACGGTTCGTCGCGCTATGTCCCGCCCACTGCCACTAATCCGCTGTCAGTGACTCAATTTGAAAGTATTTCTCCGCTCTTCCGTAGTTTAGGCTGCAAAGCGATCTAAATAAATATACGTACCTACAAACACGACGTGAAAAACACAACTCTCTTGCCGCAGTCGGGTAATTAAAGACATGAGCGGCTTGTTGTACTTCGGCGATAAGGCTGTCTCTTGTACCTCATTATATGTTATCCTGCTTTGCTTTTCGTGTGTGTAAGTGGCTAACACGTGTCAGATTTTTCAAGCTGCCTAAAGGCACCTGACATAGCTTGACGACTGTCATACAATGATGACAGCCGAGACCAACGGCTTATACGTCCCTTCCGAAGCAAGGAGCGCGAGAAATTTTCATGTTACTTGTGGTCACCCATCCAAGTGAGACAACGCCCGGTGTCGCTTTACTTGCGAAAGCGCTAGTAATGCGCACTTCCGCCGAGCCACCGAGCTCCTCAGTAGTAGACACTACATTTTATAAGTATTGCGAATATATAAATAGCTTTTGGCGCAATTAAGTGTTTTGTATTGTATTGAATTTGTTACTTATCTAGACAGACAGCTAAAATAAGTTGATTACTATGCATTTCAATCACGCCACCTCAGATCAGCTGACGCACTGCCTGCAGCTATATTCCGGGCCAATGACCCCTTCACGTTGGTACACTACACCATAGGTCATTAACTTGATGAGAGTAAATGTAGGTCTCTAACATTCTCTTTGACGAGTCAACAAGACTAATAGTTCGCTCCAAGCTTTGCCTGTGTCACTCCACTCCCCGTTTAGGTACTGAAAATATACCTACATGAATCGTTTGTTCAGAGCAATAAGAATGAAATTGGCTTGCAATGGATGTCTAGCTATTTAAACGAAAAGTGAAGTAGATATTTATTTAAATTTATTTTCTGAGTAAGGGCCGGAACAGACGGGGCGCAAGTTGCGCCGCGTAACAGCTAGTGATGGGCGGTGCATAGTTACTAAATCAACCCATTTGAATATTTACTCAGTAGATTGAGTAAATACCCGACAAATATCCGTATTTACCCATTTGGTGACTAGATTGATTTATATGAGTTGCGACTCATAATTATATTTATATTCATTATTTCATGTTTTCATGACAATTTTTAAACTTAAATCTAGTTTACACTTGCGATTCTTGTCGGAAAATGTGTGCATACGCTATAATATGCTTAAAATGTAGGTAAACGTTGCGACGCTAAAATATATGAAAATACCATACTATTCCTACACTGAAAGTAGGCTTCTTTGACTTATCATCATTTTTTGCTGGGAGGTGTGCAAAGACGTAATTATGTGTTAAATTAAGTAAACAGACATCAAATGCGATGTCAATGTATGAGCACGCTGTATTTACTCTATTTATTAAATCTAGTGAGTAAATACTCAAATGGGTAGATTGAGTACCATCCACTGCCCGTCTCTAGTTGTTACGCGACGCAACTTGCGCCCCGTTTGTTCCGGCATTAAGACTTCTGTACGTGAGTACAAGTACTTATTCTGTGGCTATGTACTCGCGACCCCTTAACTTCCCGTTGCTTTGTCAGATGACTTTTAAGGCAGTCTCAAAAAACTGACACTAGTGTTGGCCACTTACCCACACGAAAAACAAACGAACACACACTCGATATTGCTATTCGGATCTTAGTAAAATTTTCAAAGATTTAGAGACGTTTCATTACATTACTAGTAGTTTTTAGCTTAAGCACTAAAATAATAATTTAAAAAAAATGATCTTCAATAAGAGATAAATTTATCCTACATTGAATAATAAATGTTGACTTTGACTTTTACCTTTTCTCTAGCTCTAACTTATAGAGTACATACTGATATATATCTCTTTGCTTCTTTTTTAGGGTTCCGTACCCAAAGGGTAAAAACGGGACTATTACTATGATTCCGCAGTCCGTCTATCACCAGGCTGTATCTCATGAACCGTGATAGCTAGATGGAAATTTTCACAGATGATGCATTATTTATGAAGCTATAACCACAAATACTAAAAACAGAATAAAATAAATATTTAAGACGAAGTGGTAGCTCAAGTGGCGCCCTCATTTGAAATAAATTGTTTACAACTAAATATGGTGATAATTAAAAATTTCATTTGTATCACTGTCTAGAAAGACGTTTAAACTATTTATGAATAACCTTTGAAATTATTACTAATAGTCCATCTAGTTTTAAAACGGGTTTCCGCCAAAAGTGGCCACTTTTGGCAAAAACCCGTTTTAAAACTAGACGGACTACGAATATTACTTTTAAAGGTTATTTATAAAATAGTTTAAAGGTCTTTCTAGACAGTGATACAAATGAAATTTTTAATAATCACCATATTTAGTTTTAAACAATTTATTTCAAATGAGGGCGCCACTTTAGCTACCACTTCGTCGGCTCCCATATAACGAATGTAATTTTTTATAGATAAATGGTACGAAACCCTTAGTGCGCGAGACCTACTCGCACTTAGCCCGTTATTTTTCACTGGCTAATTTCATTTACATACTTTGCTTTCGTACCAATTTGATAGTTTATGTACTTTATATTACTTTATTGTTCGTTTATATGTTATAGTGTGAACTTTTATTATTGAATTGTATACTTATTTTCTTCTACACTGTACTGTAATACTCTTACTGCGCCAACTCCCCCACAACTTTTATAGTTTTCTTTACCCAAAGGTTGGCCGGAACAAATCACTTTAGATGTACTTTAAATTATTGTCTTATTTAGTCGGTGCAATAAAGAAATTCTATCTTATGTCATTATGTATTCCAGAGGTTTCCAAACTTATTTTGTCAAACGCCCACTTAAAAAAATCAGTTATTTTGTAGCGCCCCCCATTTTTTTCACCATAAAAACCTGAATCACATATTTGTCTTGCCTGTAGTTTAATTCAACCTATATTCTAAACTAGACTTTTTTACAAGAGAGAGCAATTATAATACATACACCAGTACATTAGAGTATCTTTTATAAAAAAATAACAATAATCAACATTGTTAATTTTAAATAAAAAAATAGCAATAATAATACAATTTTACAATAATAAAGAGTATCGGAAGTGGGGACCTCACCTGCGAAACTTTAAAACACGAAATTTTTTCAGTGTTTGATTCCTTTAACGATATAAATAGCGTTGTGAACGCATTAAAATAATAAATATTAATTACATTTTTAGTTTATATTTGTACAATAAAAAAGGATATAAATATGAACTAATAAATGGATGTTGTGTAGTAAGAGGATTTTAATTTAAGTTAATTTTAAAATATGAAATAGCTGAAGTTATAAATCACTCATTGCTTAAATCACATCAGCGCCCCCCAACTTTATTCTGGGCCCGTTACCGCCCCCCTTAAAGCCTCAAGCGCCTACAAGGGGGCGTTATCGCCCACTTTGGGAAAGACTGATGTATTCTGTGAATTACATACTCATATTAAAGTTATTGTGGCACATCTTTACATACAAATGCAACCTAATTGTTTGAGGACGCACTTACCCTAGCTAGACCATACAGATTTTTATTGCAAGTCATAAGTTCGCAGTTGTTACATAAAGGTACAAGTGACGCCGCAAACATGAGGGAAGCTGGTTGCACTTTACTTACAAAATGAACTTTACAATTCTCTGTTTTCGATAAAGTAGAAAAATCAAAGTGAATTGCAGAAAAGTTATCATCGAATTTATTTTTATATTTTGTCAGATTTCTAGCATATAAGATTTTTCTATATTATTTAAAAAGTTAGGGATATTGTACCTATATTTTTATAGCTATATGATGGGGGCTGGATGCGATTAGTTTCATTTGGGTGTTTGGTCTTTCCATACAAACGTACTTACTCTTGCTTTTATTTTGAAACGTCAAGGTTTTCAGCAAAATTTTGTAATTTTAAAGAAATTGCATTGCATTGCACTGATTTTCTACGGTTCATTCAATAACAATTTAAAAGAAAATTTACTAAATCATTAACATAAAAGCATAAAATTACATTATATACTTTTTTTTTCAAGTAGACGAGAAGATAGCTCGTTTAAATAATTGATGCTAAAATTAACACCGACCAGAGATTTAAATTTTTTTAAATGTCAGAGTTAATTTTTAAATACTAATAGAATGAAGGATAAAGAATCACACACCAGACATTAGAAAATGCTATTCTTTTTATTAAAAATTACATGTTAAGAACATGGCATACATTAAAATTACTATATATCAAAAAATAATTAATAGTTATTAATATACAAAACACAAACATATATAACTTACAAATAGTTTGCCTCTATCACAACATAATTTGTATGTTTGTTGAAAATGTTTAGACTTGTGTTAGTGGACAACGCTGTCAAATTTTCAAGCTGCCTGACGCAACTGACATAGCTTAGCGACAGCCTAGTCTAAATCTATCTACATCATGGTCACCCTGTTAGGGTCAGATCAGACCGAGCGCAGCGCAGTGGAGAGGATTTTTATGACACTTAAAAAATAAACTTTAAAATATTGGTAATAAAGTGCATTAACGTTTGAATATGACATGGTGTCGAGGCCACGCGAGCATACCCAATCTAGTTTATTTTTATAAATCCGCTTCTGTCGGTCTGAACTGACCCTTATATGAAAAACTTAAGCTCGTAATCCACGCTGATAGTAAAATTATTAAAATACCAATTAACAAATTACTATTTTATCTTGTTATTTAAGTATTAAGATAGGTATGATAACACTAAACAATTTCCGGACTGTCCATTATCTAATACTATTGTGATGTGTGTTTGTTTTTCACGTCAAAACTCAAAATAAAACGGCCCTGAGTCATATTTTGCATACAGCAGTAATTTTAAAACATTAGTATCGCAACACGTTATATCCCTAACAGGGTTGACAGAGCTCAAGGCCGTGAGATTCAAAGGCCAAATTTAGCGTGAATATGGAATGTAATCCCTCAGGATTCTCAATTAACAAACTGACTTTTACCACGTGGGCAGTGCACCGGGTTTTAGAGCCCGGCCAACGAAAATTCCCCATGATAAATGGCGGCAAATTTAATAAAACAAATGAATCTTTTTTTCGCTCCATAAACAGATTTAATACTTAGTTTTTGTTTTGTTACATAATTTCACATTTAATTTATCAAATACAGGTTAAAAATGAATGCATTTTTTTTTAAATTTGCCGCGGTTTCCCTTTGGCCAAGCTCTACTTCCTTTTTAATAGTAAAAAGGTTTGTTTTATAAATTTATTACCTGTGATAAACAAATGTGTAGTCTGAACATTTTCAACACACAATATCAATAATAATAAAAATAAATGCTTTATATATGTGACCGTTTGAGTATTACAATAACATTTACACATTTTAGGCGCAGTCTTATGTTATGTGCAGTTAACATTTTATTTTTTTCCAAAAAATAAACAGCCGGCATCATATATCATATCTTTTAGGAGTTTCCATATCTCCAAAGTTCTTCATCATATCTTCACCAAATGAGTTAAAAAAATTTAATTTTGAATTAAAATAGAATCATCAAAGTCGGTTCTCAATTGTACATTTGCAATAAGTTTAAACTACCTACTTTAAAAGTTTCGAGAGAAAAGACTCAGCATAGAGAATTGTGGGAGGAAGAAGTGGAGGCTTTTGCCCAGCAGTGGGATACGAATAGCTAATAACAAAATATATAATAAGACTGAACAGTCTTAATATCAAACGCGTTACTAACGTAAGTACTTGGTTTAAACCATTATTCACCCAAATGAAATTGGCGGTCACAGAAGAGAAGGTGACATACTCGTATTAGGGAAAGTTGCATTTTAGGCCATTGCCATTCGTTGATATATGATCCATGGTTCACATGAATCAAATATGATCCATGGTTTCCATGAATCATATATGATCCATGAGTCCCATGATACACATATGAACGAATCAGGTTTTTCAAAAAAACATGACAGAAGACACGGTGACGTCAGGTCCAATCGCCCGTTTTCATTGGACCATCAGTTGAAAAGTTCCTTTGCTCCGTCACATGTTCCCAATGACAGCAGCTCGCTGGACCTGACTTCACTGTGCCGCCATCTGGTGTCACATATTTCTGTTAACCCTCATTAATTTTAATTCAGTTTTTACAACACAATTTATAGACTGCCAGTAAGGCGGCTAAGTTTACAATCAAAATTGCACTAATGTAAGTAAGTACCTAGTTAAACAAAACATATAGCTAACTGCACACAACATAATGTAGTTGTTTTATCGGTTCTAAACAACGGTAATACTTGTCGAACGTAATTATACATGATTCGATACACGGGCGTGCAAGAAAAGTGTACACTGTGATAATCAAGAATGTACCATATGACGACTACTCTTTTACATGAATGTACGTTGATACGAAGTGTTCTTTGTAATGTACTGATAAAAAAGTTTTCGTAAAGAACAACGTTTAATGAAAATTATGTTTAACTAGCTTTTGCCCGCGGCTTCGCTCGCGTAGGGGTGTAATTTATCAAAATCCTTTCTTAAGGGATGCCTACGTCTAGTAGCTTTATGTATGCAAAGTCTCAGCCCGATCGGTTTAAAATTGGCAAAGTATCATACAAACTTTCATCCCGTATTTTATCCCCTTGGGGGTAGAGTTGATCAAAATCCTTTCTTAGCGGATGCCTACGTCATAAAATCTACCTGCATGCCAAATTTTAACCCGATCTGTCCAGTGGTTTGGGCTGTGCGTTGATAGATCACTATGTCAGTCAGTCAGTCACCTTTGAGTTATATATATTTATTTAGATTTAGATAGATCCATTATCACATCTTTATACCTAACGCGGTAGAAAGAGCCCAGAGCCTTAAGAACCAAACGTCAGGTTAATTATGATTGTGGTGGAGAAGGTAGAAAAAGTAATCAAAATGGTGATGGGTTGCTAGCCGCATCACCTATTAACATTATTTTCATTTTCGCCCATTCCCTCGATTGGCTTTTGCGATCTGCGCGGAAAAAAAAGCTGAGTTTTTTCTTTACTCCCAGACTAGCATGCAAGAGTTGAGATCTTATACTTTCTCTATGCCAAAAAAGTAGCAAAAGTTCCTTGCATACTAAACAGACAAGCAAACACAGTGGACAATCGTGTCTGTATTTCATACAATTTCATAGATTCCACGTCGCGCCGCTCCTATGCGTGCCTTGTCTTCTCGCACCAACTGCATGCTTTAGGCGTGGCTAAAAGTAATGTGTAATTAATAAATAAATATATAGGAACGAATCACACTGAACTAGCCCCAAAGTAATTTTTCACTTATGTAATAGATTTAACTATAACGATACTATAGAGGCATTTTATAATAAATACAAACATTTACATACATGAATTTTTAAATACCTAAGAAAAGAAGTTAGCTAATTAGTTTTAAACTTCATCCATAAAATTAGCTCGCGCAGCGGTAACAACAAGTACATATATCACTTTTTAAGTGTACACTTTTCTTGCACGCCACTGCACTTAATTTTACGGTACATTACAATTTCGTTAAATGGGTTTCAAAATAACGATTACACGATGTAATGCCAATAAAGACAACATATTACCCGACCGAGATAAGCCGGCGTACGACAAACCATTTTAAACCACCAAAAAAAAAGTGGGGTGTTGTACGTTTGATGATAATGTCTGTCTGTCTGTGGCATCGTAGCTCTCGAAAGCAAGTTCCCTTGCGGTGGTTGTTAGCTATGTTTGATGGAAATCGGTTCGGCCGTTTTAAAGTTATTGGGGGTTAACACCTGAAAGTCGGGGGTTTTAGTTTGCCTAGCAAATAATAAATGACGCTACGGGTATCAATTGTAATTTGATCCGCTACTCATCACTAGATGGCGTTCTAGAAAATCGTTTCCTTTTTTTTAATTTGGCAAAAAAGCCTGTTGCCTTTGACTAATATTGATCTGATAAATGCCCTTTTTGTTTTTGGAAATCCTTGGGAGAGGCCTATGTCCAGCAGTGGACGTTATGCGGCTGAAATGATCATGCAGATATGCCCTTTTATCTCAGTCAAGTAAAAATCAACGCAGCTATACAACAAAGATTTACGCAGCTATACAATTTAGCTATCAAATAATTTGGCGACACAAGCATTATGATATGTTTATTAAAAATCTAAATTAAATATAGGTAATATTTTACATATGGCGGTTAAAAAAAACGTAATTCTATACAAAAACGCGCGCAAATCCATTTTGGTGGGGAAATAACCCGATTTGACAGTTCAGTTTCGCGCCAAAATCTGACACTGACAGCTCGACTTTTAAATAGGCGAAGATATCTGCGCCTGTACAGTCAAATCTGCAAACAACCCTGTGTCTACGAGTTACGATTAAATATCCTTATAGGTAAGGTTAAATAATTTTGGATACTTCTCGTACAATACATACAGACGTACAATCTAATAATTTTTCCATACAATATTACCCTCATACGGTTACGTTTCGTTTTTAATAGACATTTCTACGTATACATTCCTTTTAATGTGCCCTATTTTTTTAAACAACTTACATTTTATTTTGTCGTGATCAGAATTAAAACAGTCACAAAAAGATTTTTACATGACGGCCATTTTTAAATTCAAGAATAATTAAATGTCGATTTCCTGATTTCAGTCAGATGTACCTTGTTTCATTAAAAAAAAAAAACAAAGATATCAACCGACAAATGCATACCACAAATCTTCTACATGAATGTCACCGCCCGCTACCGGGCGGCGGCCGGCGAGCGAGGAGAAAAGACAGTGTGTTCTATTATTGATGTAGATACCAAAATTTTTCAATATAGCTATAACGATGATTTTGCCAATGTCAAGATTGAAAATGAAACGATAATGTATGTATGTATATATTTTTTTTATTTAGTCCATATCTTTATCTGTTATATTGTTTTCTGTTTCTCAGAAGAGTCAAAGTTTTGACAGCTGTCTAAATTCCTGCCTCTTTTGCAATAAAGACGAATCAGACGCGATTATTCTTTTCTCTTGTTTGTTTTTCGTGTGTGTAAACGGCCAACACTGGTGTCAAATTTTTCAGGCATCTGACATAGCTTGACGTCTGCCATACAATGATGACAGCCGGGACTAACGGCTTATACGTACCTTTCAAAGCGCGGAGGAGCCCGAGAAAATTTTATGCCACTTGTGGTCACCCATCCAAGTGCGGTCCACGAACAGTATCGCTTTGCTTGTAGAAGCGCTAAAAATGCGCACTCCCGCTGGACCACAGAGCTCCTCATTCTTTTCCCTTATATTCCTGGTTACCTGGTTTGACGACCTTCGTGGCGTAGTGGTCACCATGCTAGGTCCCGGGTTCGATTCCCGGACAGGGCAAGTTGGAAAATGGTCTTCTTCAAATTGTCCTGGGTCTTAGATGTTTATCTTTATATGTATTTGTTATAAAATATAGTATCGTTGAGTTAGTATCCCATAACACAAGCCTCGAACTTACTTTGGGGCTAGCTCAATCAGGGTAATTTGTCCCTATATATTTTTATTTTAATTTTTATTTTACTATATAGCACTACAAATTCTTCATTTCTGACCACTATTTCATTTCTGATCACAACCATAGCAGCCAACTTTAGGGCTTTCAATACAATACTAGCCGAATCATCAATAAATTAATCTTAAATTTAAATGGAATACAAATAAATAGACACTAACGTTTAACAACCTTGCTTTGTGTTCATAACCTTTCTGACGGACCGTGGACGTTGTAATAAAGTGGCTAAATCTCCCTAGGTACTTTTCATTTAAAAAGAATTACATTACAGAGTGCCTAAAATTTTCCTTAAAACGTCTTAAGTGTCGCCATTTTTAACTGCAAGATGGCAGACATCAAACGATTCATAAAAATCTGTAATCTTTAAATACTCGTAATAACCAGAGGTCGGAATTAGGTAGAGTTATTTAAGTACTTGCATCGGAATGTTTATATTTATATGGATCTTCCCGGGATTTCTAACCGACAATTCCGTGTCGCTAACAATATAATAAATAAATAATAAAACCTCCGAGATATATAAGACAAATAAAACAAAGATAATTAACATACAATTATTATAAGTTTTTACATATTGGCAACGTCGCGCGTGCAGTGGTTCGAATTGTGTAAAAGAACAAGAAAATATTTTTTTTATTTAATAAACCACGGGATTGTTCTGCTCTTTAGATTTAAGGCATATTTACCTTATTCTTTCGCTGTATGAAATCACTGTAAGTTCCGACCTCTGATAATAACGTTACTAATTTAAGGAGCACTGTTCTTTTTCTGTCATTTACATTTAAAAGTCTGCTTTAAATCGGTAGCATACGCACTATATGACTGATTTAGCAGGGCAAATTTTTATGAATATAAATGTAATAATGTATTGCGTCTACGTTAAAAAAATGTCTTGGTTAGTTGCTTTTGATATAACAATCAACTAAAACTTAGTTACAAAAGATTTTACTGAAGAAACGAAATTTATGGGCCGCCATTTTGAACATGAAGATGGCAGACACTGTATTTTAATCATTGTTCTAAATCCTTAAAGTAAATTCTGTAAATCTTATGCCAGGTTATTTTCATCGTCCAATATCGTGTTCGCGCCTGATGGTCTGAATATTTAAAATACTTTTCCGTCAGCTCCGAGTTTTTGTTCATTATTATTTACATTTTAGTCTGTGTACTCACGACACGTACAATTGTTAAGGCTTATAAATAAGTCATTATACCATAATTGCGGAAAAAAACGGAACAACATTAAACATGGTACCGTCCATAACACAGATTAGAAAACCACTTAGTTGTTGTCAAGTACAAAATTAAACTCAGTTACAGCGCACTAAAGTCCAATTTAGTTTGCACGCCGCGAAAATCTTTCTTACTTTCGACTTTTTAGCCTAGCGTTCGCCGAACGAGCCAAAATGTACCTTACGTCTGCAAAGCGACGGTCTTCCTTATCTCTATATCTCTAGCGTCAAATTTTTAGTAGGCGGCCTAGCTTTATACCCAAAGTGAGGAGTGCGCCTGACTTGCCGTGACGTGAGTAACCAGACCGTTTCATTTTATAATTTATATTTAATCTCAATTCGTTCTTACGCCGTACCAAATAATATAAATGATGCGTGAGATTGTTTTTGAGAAATACAGTCGTGACAAATATGTACGAGTGTTATTAAAGTTATGGTTAAAAAGAAGATGGTAAATAATTTTGTTCGTGCACCTTTTGGTAGCGGATTATTGGAGAAATGACAGCCATTTAATTTTTTTTAATCTGACCGCCATTTTAAATTTAAACCTTGAATAGTCGGCCTCCCTTAATTGGAAGAGGCATTTATTCAGCACTATATAACCCATGAAGGAGCAAAGATTTTTTTAAATGATTAAAATAAGACTGTATTCTAAAAAAAATATCTCACTTTATTACTTTATTGAACAAAATCATATTTATTTTGTTCTGTCATTTTTAAAATATATATTTGCCTATTCAAATAGGCAAACATATTTAGTAATATGTATAATGTCCGTGATTTAAAAAATATGTCAAAAATATATGAAAATGGCACATAACATGAACTTTTGTTACAAAATATGAACTATACAAAATAATTAAAATTGTGATTATATTTGAACATAAATATTAAAATAAATATTATTTGAAAAATCATGTCGGGATTTTACAAAATAGTCGCGATATAATTATCATAATAGTTTTACAATAAAGGAATCGGTATATATTGTAATATATATGTAAGTTATATACTACATTAACACTATATGTATATACAAGTCCTGTAATGCTCCACGCATAGATTTTTTAATGTACAAGATTGCCTTTATATGAAGATTTAACTTTTAAATTTATTTTGATGAGCGATTTTATGCATATAATATACAAGTTGAAAATGCCCAATTTTATGACAGTTCATTAAATTGTTTTTAAATGGTTCTTTAGTCTATGCTTTTAAAAAATACGTAACCTCAAAACTTAGAAAAGTTATGATTTGGCAATAGGAATGACGACAAGGTCTACAACAAGGTTAGTATGTCTTTTAGATTACCCAAAAATGATGGACCCACATTTTTCAGTTTACCAAAAAAGTTTACGGATCATTTAAGTGCAGAAATTTAAACGGGCTGTATCTTTGTCATTTTTTGTTTCTCAGAGAAAAGCAATAAATACGTGGACAATATTTTTTTAAAATCTAACCGATGGATCTAAAAATATTTATCCATTCTTCATGCCTATTCAGTTCACGTCACTCCTGTATTTTCTGAATGTTTTTTTTAAATGTTGGCGTAAAGATAAAATAGTGTAATATTAGCCAAGTTTAAGCATAAGTTTAAACTATAGAAATGTGTGCTTTCAAAGTAGACGCAAATCTATTACACTTATGAATTTCCAAATGAAATAATGCCATGTGACTTGTCTTCTCTATATTAAACCTTCTGACATACAAAAAATAAATGTTTGATATAAAAGCAATGTTGTACATATCAAAATATTAATCAATTACGTATTGTGAACTGACAAAAACTATTTTTTGAATTGTCAAACTCGGAACATTCCAATCTAGGAAATGGTGGAGTCTAATGTTACATTATTACCGGTTGAGTGTGACAAATATTTTGAAAGTTTTACAGGGTGTTTTAAAAGTAACAAACAGTTTTTTTTAAATAATTTTGACTTGATTAAATACTCTGTATATTATTCCGCTTTAGGCTCTGATATAAATGACGGGGCACACTGTATAAAAGAAACAGTGAAAGAGAACGCTCATTGGTTAGTAATCTAGCACTAAACCACAGGTGTGGACTTCATAGAAGCGGAGTATCATTTATGCCTACTACGCGCCATACCTGTGACCCATAGAGTACTATAATATAACTGAAATAGAGCCATCTCGCGTAATTTTTATGCCAACAATTTAAGATGCAAGCCTGCAAATGTAGGGTCATCTATTAATGTTATTCCAAAATAAAAGAAAATATCAAGCAAAAAAATTTATTTTATAATGAGGTGGGATTTGACCCTGAGATTCCTAATCTCAATTTATTTGTATCCTTTGCGTCCACTACGCCATTCAGGCTTGGTACTGAACGTGCGATATTATCGATTATTCTTTATAAATGAATAATAAAACGAAAGATTTTTTCAGCTTTACTGGTGATTTGAACCTGAGGACTACTGGTTAATTTCGAACGCTTAAACCATTACAGCATTCATGCTTCGTAATATGATTTTGAAATTATTGGTTAAGTATACTATACCTTAAAACCGTAAAATGAGAAAGCATGTGGTGCGACATCTTCACAAATTCTAACAAACTAATAAGTAAAAGTGCTGTTGATATTTAGTTCAGAATAAGATCAATACATAACGTTCTTCAAAAACGAAAAATTCGCTATGTATGTTACTTTCACCCCCATGCTGTGGCCATACCAAGATTTTAAATACCTGTAAAAATCGATTAGTGTTTGTCCGCGCTGGAAACCGAACCTAAAGGTTTAATGTGACAGAGCGTGACTCACTTCCATGAACCCCAAGATTTTCGCCTTCGAGACATACTTTTAAAAACACCCTATATAATGTCAAACTCATGGAACACAATACGTCAAAATGAAAAGTGACTGAGTTCTTCGACGTCGATTGCCTTACAGCTAACAATATGTATACATTAAACATTACCTATGTTATTTGGCAGTATGCACGGCTACGCTTGCGGCTTACAGTTTCGTCCTGTTGAAGAAAACGGAAAGCTATTTGGTTAAATATAATAAAAATCTTGTTGATGCTATTCAAAGTTTCCAATTTTATCATGTTTTTCTTGGGAAATGTAATCAGTATCATAAACTGAATGTGCTGTCAAAATTTGTGCTCCTTCAAAAAAATATGTACCAGTATATGTACTTAATTTGAAATTAAGACTGGCCTTATGCGAGTACTACACTTTATTATACCTGCAAAAATATTTTTACAGCAAATTCAATAGACACTTATTACAGATAATTACTTGTGTAATAAAATTCAAGATGGCGGACAGACATTTCCAGAGGGTCTTTTTTGTATAATTCCTGAGAATTATACATTAATACATGTGAACGAATCACAACTATGTTTAAATTCAAGATGGTGCTAAATTCAAGACATGCTTTCACATTCAAGATGATAGATATAATTACATTTAATTTTGAAATTCAAGATGGCAGCCATACATACCTAGTTAACCAGTTACATAATTGAGCAGTTTGGTTTTCAAAACAAAAAAAAACTAAAGAAAAAAATATGCCTTGCAATAGTAATAATTTAGATCTAACTGTGTTAAAGTTGTCAGCATATTAAGTAGATACTTATTACAAATAATGACATGAATTATAAAATTCAAGATGGCGGACAGACATTTCCACAGGGTCTATTTTGTATAATTCTTGAGAATTATACATTCAAACATGAGACTAATTACATGTGTGCTTAAATTCAAAATGGAGGACACTTTCACATTCAAGATGGCGGACACCACATTCTTTAAAAAGTACCGACCGTTACAAGAACAGCACGGGCTGGTCCTGCGCCTGCTCGCTGCGGCTCGAGTGCGAGCGGTCACAAAAAGACATAAATCTTGAAACCAAGATGGCGGACACCACGTTCTTTCAAAAGTACATACCGTTACAAGAACAGCACGGGCCGGTCCTGCGCTCGCTCGCTGCCGCTTGAGTGCGAGCGGTCGCGACGGGTCCCCCCACCACCCCCGTCGGCCACCACGGAAGTACCCGACCCGCTGGATGTCGACTTCACTTCGCCTTCGCGGACCCCTGAAAAGACAGTTTAGTTCCATTTGGTTAAGTTACAAAAGAACATTATATAAATCAATATCTTTGCAAACTACAAATTATTTATTTTATAAATTACATACTTTTTTTTTTGTAATTTGCAAAAGTATGTATATTTCAATAAAAAAAAACACGTCAAGATTGTTTACACTCTTTTATATACCTAAACAAATGGACTATAGTTATATAGTAAAAGAGAGTATGTACTTTCATAGCTCAAAAATAAATTATCTGATACTGTTAAGAAAAGAAAACTCAATTCAATTCGTTTATTGCTTCCTTAATAATAATTTATACAGGTGTTAAATAAAAGATGTGTAACAATTAAGGACCCTGACGGGCGCTGCAATGTGAGAGGGGCTATATTTTATGTAGAATATTTCCTATAATTATTTCCTTTTCCGAGTATAGTATGTACCTATCTTTTGTGTTAATAGTTCTAAGCTTTATTTATGTATTATTAATAATTTGATTTATAATCGTTTTTTGTTGTTAATTAGCGTAGCAATTTGTATGTATTTTTTATTATTGTTATTTATAGCGATAAAGCTTCGCAAAATAATGTAACTTTTCATGATCATATCAATTTTCAATGTGATATAAGTTTTATTATTGCAGAAATACTGATTTTAACAGCGCCATTTGACTCCAAGAATCCTATAACGTCATTAGTCTATATTTCATACAAATCTCATAAAAAGGTTTCTTTTGACGTTTAGAAACAAGTATCTGATTTGATTGGAAAATTGTGAATTCGTTACTTTTTACCCGATTAGTGCCAAAAGAAGTGTTATGTCATGTGTTAGTCGTGTTGTAGGGACCGTCCACTAATTACGTCATGCAGAATTTTTACTTTGACGGTTTTTTCCTATCCCTTTAATACGTCAAAGCTGCTTCCATGCTGGTCGGGGAGAAAAGAAAAAAAACTTAGAATGTACAAACTGCTTTTCCTCCCGCGCAGATCGCAAAAGCCGATCGAGGAAATCGGAGATCCGAATCATGTTCATAGGCGATGGGGCTAGAATCCCATCTCTATTTTGATTCCTTTTTCTCTCTCATCTTAGCGCTCTCTCTCTCTACCATCGTGACATTTGATTCTTACGGCCCTGGCCTCTATCTACCCCGTCATGGACAAATACATCAAAATGTATCTGTACACTTAAACACGAACTGTCACATTTGGCATGACCCGGCGCTCCCCCTACTGCCGTGACGTAATACGTGGATGGCCCCTTATGTGACGTGTGACATACCGTGCTGCTCTTTCGCGGTGAGGTGGTCCGAGCCCGCGCTGGAGCCCCCGCTGCCCGACAGCACGCTCTCTTCGCGGTTGTAGCTGGAAACAAAGAAAGAATTAGTATTATTTTCAGTGTTCCGTATCAATAGTACATTAGTGCAGAGGGCGGGAAGAATGGCATTGCCGGACAAGTAGTTTTCAAGGCCGAGCGTTAGCGAGTCAATTTTATCTTGTAGAATTTTACAGTTAAAGTCCTAATTAAAGGCGCCTAAGTCGATTCGTTCCATGACAAAAGTCACGGAACGAATCGACTTAGGCGCCCCTCCCCCCTTACCACCCCTCCTCCCCTGGCCCGAAATGAGACAGTAGACATAGACCCGAAAATAGACAACGCGGTTTCTTTTATTTATTTTGGCAACATAATATTTGTTAATTAATTTCGAGCCAATCCCCCTCCCCCTCCCTCCACTGAAAATCTTTTCTGGATACGCCTATGAAAGCTAGTTAAAGCATCGTTTTTCTTGTCATAAGAGCATGAATCTAGTGGATTGATATAGAACACCGTCTCACCCGTATATGGTGTGCTCGCTGACGCAGGAGGTGTATTTGAAGGGGATGGGCTGGTAGCCGTACGAGCCCGCGTACGGCAGGTAGCCGGGGCCCATCATGCTGGAACGACAAAAAACAAGTCTTTTGACTCTATTTATAGTGCGTTTGTTTAGGTATTTAAAAGAATGTAAACAATCTTGATATGTCTTACGCAAATTACAAATTATTTATTTTATAAATTATATAATTGATTTATAAATTGTATATTTCAATAGAAAGTTATATCAAGATTGTTTAAATTCCTTTACATACCTAAACAAATGGCCTATACATGTTTATTATTTCCACTTAAATAACTTTATTTATTTATCTACACATATGTAACGTCTAAAAAATATACCGCAATTATTTTAAAGGTAAATGTAACTTTGTTTAAACTATCCCTTTACAGGTACCTTGAATCGAAATATATTTATATTTTCCATGCTATGATCAGCTGACCGGTCAATTTTCACGACTACATAAGAAGCGGCTAGAAGACTAAGTACAAACATCGTGGTGGTGGATTTTTGTGCTAAGTCAAAACCACAGCCGAATCGATCGGACTTTTCTTTTCCTCTTTAGTCTTCAGAATCCTTAGGAAACTCACTTGGGGTTTGGGAGGGGGCCAACTTCTTACTGACGACACTGTTTCCATCTGCATAGCACAGCTTCAACGCCGCCATTGCAGAGCTCTGACGCAGTCGGGCCATAAAAAGACACTCATTTGGGGTTCGGCAGGGCAACGTGTCGCTGATGACACTGTCCCCATCTACACTGCACAGCTTAAACGCCACCATTGCAGAGCTCTGACGTAGTAGGGTCAAAAGAAGACCACTTGGGATTCGGCAGAGGGGCCAACGTGTCGCTGACGACACTGTCCCCATCTGCACGGCAAAGCTTCAACGCTGCCATCGCAGAGCTCTGATGCAGTCGGGTCAAAAGAAGACACTTGGAGTTCAGCAGGGGGGCTAACGTGCCACTGACGACACTGTCCCCAATCTACACTGGGCAGCCTAAACGTGACCATTTTTGCACAGAGTATTGACGCGGTCGGGTCAAATGAGATAAAGATACTCACTTGGGGTTCGGCAGGGGGGCCAACGTGTCGCTGACGACACTGTCCCCATCTGCACTGCGCAGCCTCAACGCGGCCATTTCCGCACAAAGCTCGCCGGCCACGTAGTAGCACTGCTCAGAGAACGTGATCTTGTTCACCGTGTGCCGGATGAAGCCGGCCTGGAAATTAACACATAGTTTTTGATATAAAATTAGAGGGCGGTATCCAAAATAAATTTCAAGTTACCGTTAAGAGAATAAAACGTCACAAAACAATGTCACTTGTCATAGATCACATAAATTTTCAACGTAAGTTGAGAATAATTAAAGGAGAAAAACTGAAATTTAGGGTTGGATCTCACTTGTCAGCACGGGGCAGCACTTTTCTATGTTGCAATCCTTTTCTGTCGCTCAGAACCGTCATCCGCTAAAACGAGAGAGAGAGAGCGACGGAACGCTATAGCACCGGCCGTGCTGAAGCGTTCTCAAATAAAAGGATAGCAGCATAGAAAAGTGCCGTTCCGTGCTGACAAGTAAGATCCAACCCTTAGATCTCTACTCGACCCCAAAAATCTATGACGTCACAGCATGGTATTTCATACAAATCCCATAGGAATGTATGTTTTTGAAGTTCGGGTAAAAAAGTATCTAATTTGATTTGTTGGAAACTGTCGGAATATGAATAATGAGATATTTATTAGCGTGAATTAAGGGCTCATACAGACGAACGGCAATTCGTCGACGGCAGTCGTCGCCACCTGTCATGTCGACGGCAGCCGTCGACGCGTCGGTGGCAGCAGTCAATACGTCGACGGCTGCCGCCGACAGGTGGCGACGTTTGCAGTTGTTGCGTGTTTCGTCCGCCATTTTGTCAGTCGACGGCAAATAGACCAAGAGTGCGCAAGCCTCGCGCGTCCACAAAATTGGCTCCGGAGACGAAATTGATGCCGGATTGTTAATTATGGCAGTAAAAGAAAGGCTTTGCCTTTGGAATTATAAGCTGCAAGGATACAGTAACAAGACAATAAAAAACAGAGCATGGGTAGCAGTATGTAAGGAAATCGTAAATGATTTCAAGGATAAACCTTAAACCTAAGTGACATTATTAATAAATATTTTATTAATTATTACAGTTTGTTCGCGTTAAGAATGCAATGAGTTTATGCTTTTAAGTGTATTTCTAAAAATTCATTAAACTTAATCTTTTAAAATATAACGCAATTTTGCAACTGGCTCCTGTACAAGCCGTCCACGACTGCTAGTACGCGGCACTCCAACTGCAAGCGTTGCCGCCTGTCAACGGCAGCCGTTGCCGCCTCTCGGCGGCAGCCGTCGACATATTGACTGCTGCCGCCGACAGGTTGCGACGGCTGAAATAGCTTCTGCCGTTCACAACTTGCTGTTCGTCTGTAAGAACCCTAAACGGGTTACTCAAGTAGAGAGTTAGCGACCTCATCCGGAGGTCTCCATCTGGGCGAATGTGACTAGACGCGCGTACACGATGTCGCCTCGTGACACACTGATGTTAGAGGTGCGTCGCGCGGGCGCAAAGCGCAAGCCAACCCGATTAATTCATATTAATAATGTTTCTAACTTACGTTAATAGCCAACAAGTTTGCCCGGCAAATAAAAACCCGAAACTTTTAAGCGTTTACTCTGTAATCAATCCTATAATACTTCCTTAACATTGTACATACATGAGGTGTTGAATATATAAATTTGAACCAATTAAGGGCCCTGACGGGCGCTGCAATAATCGAGGGACTATTTTATCTTAAAATTACCTTATTATTATATCTTTTAATTTTTCTATTCTATTTTAAATGTCAAAGGATATGATCAATTTTATTATTTTGACGACCTCCGTGGCGTAGTGGTCACCATGCTAGTCCGCCACCCAGAGGTCCCGGGTTCGATCCCCGGTCAGGGCAAGTTGGAAAATGGTCTTTTTCAAATTGTCCTGGGTCTTGGATGTTTATTTATATATGTATATGTTATAAAATATAGTATCGTTGAGTTAGTATCCCATACCACAAGTCTCGAACTTACTTTGGGGCTAGCTCAATCAGTGTAATTTGTCCCTATATATTTATTTATTTATTATTATTTATTATAATATTTTTAATTTTATCATATTGTCAGTTTAATTTTAATAGTCAAGTTGAAGATAGGTATTTACATTTTATTTGTACTCCCCATTACTTATGAACTTATAATATGCTCAACTCATTCGAAACGCGATATTAGTTGCCGAAGGTCATAAAAAAAAAAACTTTCATAGCGCGTTTTAGTTTCATATGCAAACATCAAGACATCTAGTGGTGAGTAGCGGAACGATCCGTAGCGCCATCTATTATTCGCATGGAAGATTACAAAACTCCGACTTTCGAGCGTTAACCCCCACGACTTTTGAACGACTGAATCGATTTTCAACAAACAAAGCCAACAACCACCGCAATGGAACTTTATTTCACGTAAAAAAAACCGCATTGCATTCGATCCATCCGTTCGAGCGCTACGATGTCACAGACAGACAGACATGAGTATCAAACTTAACGTCAATTTTTTTTTAAATTTCTTTATTAATCGCTTATATGCACTCATAGATGGTTAGTAGTACATGAACCCTGGCAGGGTGTTGCGAATAATAGAAAATATAACATCCCCTTTTTTGACGGCGGTAAAAAAATTGAGATAGTTGTAAGAAAGATCTCACCTTCAACATGTGCGAGGCGTATTTCCTGGCGTCCCTGCGGTCGGCGATGCCGGCCACGTGCTGCAGGATCCAGTCCACCACGTCGGCGCCGATGAACGCGTTCGGGATCGTGATCTTCAGCCACATTCGGTCGCGGATCTCTAGGCCTGAAAAAAAAAACCAAATACATCTATACAATCCCCGGCACATAAGTTGACATACATATTATCACGCCTATTTTCCACAGGGGTGGGCAGAGACTATGGACCTCCACTTGCTACGATCCTGACAGACCTCTTTCGCTTCATCTACACTCATCACTCTCTTCATGCATGCCCGCCGGTTACGGGTACTTCTAACCTCTCCTTTTTTAAGAACGTCTGCAATCTGATCGCGGTACGTTCGTGGTGGACGACCCTGACCCACTCTTCCACTCACGTTCGCTTTGTAGACCTTTTTAGTAAATCTCCTTGCATCCTTTCTACATGTCCGAACCATCTCAACAATCCTTTCTCAGTTTTCGTTACTACATCTTCTTTCAGTCCAGAACAATTGGAAGGCCCAAACTAGGCAAAACTGGAGTTGCGGGTAGGCACACAGAGATGGCAGCACACGCGACTAGCAAATACTTGACAAAGAAAGTGTTAAATATGATTTAAAAATATTAATTGCATTTCATATATGTCATATTTAATTTATTATATTACTTCTTTATTTAAATAACAGTAATAAAAGATAATAATGTTATAATAAATACCTATAGCGCCATCTAGTGACGAGGAAGAGAAATAATTATGTTTATAAGAATCGTCTTACCCATCGGGGTAGGCTTGGTCATATTTATGTTCTGTGCCTGCACTTACCAGAATCCGGCCTCAACATAGCTCTGACGACCAGTGCCATGTCCATGTTGACGGAGAGCTGCGGCTCCCCTCCCCCCGCGGGCAGCGTGCTGACGTCAGACGCCCCCCTCTCCGACACGGAGGTGGGCAGCGCAGACAGCGAGGGGGGAGGGGGAGGGTACGCCTCGCGAAGCGCCTGCGTGTGGGCAACCCATGCACCTGGAAGGGAGGAAAAGTTTTCTTTTTAATAATATTTTAAGCCAGTTTTTCCCTCATTTGAAATAAATTATTTAGAGGAACAGGGATATCATTTTGTCTCATGCGGCTCTAAATGATAACTCTTCAAACTATTTTATGAACTACTGTTTACAGTTTGAAGTGAGAATGTGAAGCTTTAAGATCACTCTCTTCATGCATGCCCGCCGGTTACGGGTAATTCTGATATCTCCTTTTTTAAGAACGTCTGAAATCTGATCGCGGTATGTTCAAAGCACTAGTACAATATAAAAAAAAAATACCTGGGTCTATGGGCCTGACGGGTTCTGTCCTTGGGATGGTGAAGTACCCCTTGGGGTTGGGGTCCCAGCATTTAGCCACCACCAACTTGATGGGCCCCGGCTTCTGCACCACCTCCCGGAGCACGCGCACTGCCTCATCGTTTGTCATGTCTTCGAAGTTCACATCATTGACCTGGAATTTATGAATTACATAAATTAAAGGGTTCTATACCCAGCGGTTAAAATTCCATTACAAAGACTTCGCTGTCTGTCTGTCAAAAAAATTTATTGAGCCAAGAGCTACAATAGGTTGACTTAATGTTAAAAAATTCTATCCCTGTCTACCTTTAGGAAAAGATAACCAGATAAGAACTGTCTGTCTGTCACCAGGCTGTATCTCATGAACCGTCATAGCTACACAATTGAAATTTTCACAGATGATGTATTTCTGTTGCCGCTATAACAACAAATGCAACTAACTCTACGACTCCTATGCAACAAACGTGATTTTTTTATAAACAATGGTACGGATCGCAAGTCCGACTCGCACTTGGCTGGTTATTATTACTGGTAGCTAGTTTCTTCCGTGCTATTTTGGGCAAAAGGAAACTTAGAATGTACCAACTGCTTCTCTTCCCGCGCACATCCTAAAAACCAATCGAGTGAATGAGCGAGATTTGAATCATGTTAAGACGAAGTGGTAGCTAAAGTGGCGCCCTCATTTGAAATAAATTGTTTAAAACTAAATATGGTGATTATTAAAAATTTGATTTGTATCAATGTCTAGACAGACCTTTAAACTATTTTATGAATAACGTTTGAAATTATTACTAATAGTGCGTCTAGTTTTAAAAAGTGGCCACTTTTGGCAAAAAACAGTTTTAAAACTAGACTACCAATATTACTTTCAAAGGTACACATGTCCTGGGTCTTGGGTGTTTATCTATACATGTATTTATCATAAAATATAGTAGCGGTGGGTTAGTATCTCATAACAAAAGCTTAACCTTACTTTGGGGCTAGCACAATCTGTGCGATTTGTATCATAATGTCATTGTCAACGTAAAAGCGTTTTAACATTGACAATGACATCATTCCGCCGCTGCGGGAACAGTAATATAAGTATACTTAAGAACGGAAACTCCTAGGGTCCCGCGCAATATCCGTCCCCGTACCTCTTCCTCTTCCCCGTTCTCGCCTTAGGAGTTTCCGTTCTGTATGTAATAATAATTATTTTTATTCATTTTGTATGCATTGTTCTGACCCTTAAACATGGTGCCGCCCAGCGACGTAACAAATTTCATGCATGCGCCGCGTAATGTGTGAGCATCAGAGTTAAACACATTGACCACTTGACACTCAATCCATCATTCTAATCTCAATGAAGCAGATAATGCATACAACATCCTGTCTCGAGTAATTTGAGTATGAAATTATGAATTAAATATTATTAGTAAGAAGCTGAGATTTATAACTTTTGGTTTAATTGGAAGGAGGCTAAGTTCAGAACATAATAAAGCAACATTTAATGTTAGGTAGTGAGTATTAGTACTTATTCTGTGGTTAAGGCAGGCCTGGTTCACTGTTTTTCTAGAGTAATAAGAATGAAATGGGCTTGCAATGGATGTCTTGGTGTAGAGTGTGGCAGGAAGTAGTGGTAGTAGTATTGTAGTAGAGTTGATAGTTGTGGAGTGCAGGAGCAGAAGATCACCAAAACAATTACAGTTAGTTTAAAGTATATTGTATAAGTAAGTTACAAAGGTTGATGTTGGCACTTCCTTTCTGTGTTACTCCTAGTGAGGTTGAATGCACTCTTGAATTATTATGAAATATAAGTAAACGCGCGAGCCGTGGCATGCGCGGCGTAAGCAAAATTATGTACATTGAGACTGTACACTTGGTATCTGAACGAAGAGATGCTGAGTTCTGACACGAGCTAAATTAAACCATAGTGCTAACCGCATTGAGTAGATATTTCTTTGAATTTCTTTTTTGAGTTAAAGTAATTTATATGAATACTTGTACTTATTCTGTGGTCAGGGGCAGGATTCTCAAATGGCCAGTAACGTAGATGGCTTGGTTGGCTCGTTAGTAAGTAGTGGATGGACGACCTTAGTGAGGTTGCAGGAAAACTTTTGATGCTTCCAATCAGTAGTTTTTGAAAATCTTAGGGAAGGCTTTTGTCCAGTGTTGGACTTCCTGAGGCTTATATGATGTTGATTTAATAATGCTAATGGGAGGATAATAAGATGATGCCAGTTGGGGGCATATAAAATTGACCTCCTACCATACGCCTTTACAGGTCAGGTTTATCTGCCCCCTACTGTACATATATATGTACATATACATGCTTCATTCTAGTCTTCATCGTCGCTTTCCATCAGGTGAGATTGAGGACAAATGCCTAAACCAATATATAGTAAAAAAAAAAAATGTATGAAAGGTCTCACAACAAAAGATACCGAAGACCATGCAAAGTTACTATGGGTTCCAAAGCAGTACAACTACGGATGTAACTGGGTACATGCTAAGAGAGAGAGATAGGACAGGAAAAACTCAATGACCCACACCCATGTTCACATGAGAAAATTTGACATTTTCTAATAATCAGAGTTTAATAAATCGTTAGTCTAACAACCATACTCAAGACCAAGTTAAGAGAAAAAGAAGCTGGAAAGTCGACCCCAGGCTACACAGAATTTTAGCTGAAGACACAACTGAAAATATGCTGAGATGAGAGATTGGTAATTTGAATAGACTGTATGTATGCTTAGATCTTTTAAACTAAGCCATGGACATTAACGCAGTTTTTAGGGTTCCGTACCCAAAGGGTAAAAATGGGACCCTATTACTAAGACTCTGCTGTCCATCAGTCTGTCTGTCACAAGGCTGTACCTTATGAACCGTGATAGCTAGACATTGAAATTTTCTAAGATGATGTATTTGTGTTGCCACTTTAACAACAAATACTATAAACAGACTAAAAGAAATATTTAATTGGGGCTTTGGCCGCAGTGTAACAAAGGGTGTGCAAGGTTCAGGGACTTGGAAAAATACTGATGAAAAATATGGGGTTCTAACCTAACCTAAATATGCACAATAAAAAATAGGTCTTATATAGACCCCAAATTTAAATTTACAAATAACACGATTTTTTATAGATAATGGTACAGAACACTTTGTGTGCGAGACCAACTTACGCTTGGGCAGTTATTATCAAAAGATTGAGTGATTTAATAGCAGGCTGAAATAAATCATACCTGCAATATCATGTCCCCAGGCTCTATCCGTCCGTCTAAAGCAACAGCACCACCCTTCATTATACTCCCAACATAAATCCCACCATCACCTCCTTTATTCGACTGTCCTACAATGGATATGCCAAGAAAGTTGACCGTATCCATGTTCAATGTGACCGTGATGATGTGCATAGACATTGTAGAGTCAGTAATAGAGGAGTACGATGAGGTTCTCGACATGACTTGAGGCCGCTTTCGTCTTCTTTGAGGTCGTTTTCTAGAGCTAACTTGTAGGTGTGAGACACTGCTACATTCAGTCAACGCACGGTCTACTGACGCGTTCGTATGCCTTCCTGTGGTAGTAGTTATCTCAGACTGACTGTCAAATAAGCTGGTAGAGTCCAAATCTGAGCTCAAAACAGAGGCTGTTTCGTACTCCAGGCCGTGATTCGCGTATTTCGAATGTCCGTTGATTCTGAGGCCTCTGTACTTGTATTTGTCGCAGGAAGCTCTGTGGCCAGGGCGGGAGCTGATCGTGCTGTCCGTATCGGTGCAAGTATCCCTCGTAAGAGGAGCAGACGGTGCCCCATGATTATTTTGCTTGCCTTTCCCTGCATTACTGTCTGTACACTGAGATGCCCCGTCTGAAGGGTTTGAACCCTCAGCAGACACGAGCCACGACACTACGCGACCGTTAAAACACGGTAGATGAGCGTTATCGTCCACTATCTCTTCTTTTACCACACCAAAATCATCGTCCATAGACTTGAAGAAAAACTTATAGTTCGGCCTATTCAACTGATTTTTGAAGTCCAACAACGTCACTTTTTCAGGAGATATCGGGATTTTCACTAAATAGGGTGTCTCCTCATCGTCTATGTAGTAAATAACTTTTGTTTCCTCCATTTTAATGCATTTATTATTTAATAACAACACCCTTCACGATCTATAAATATCGGCCGCCATCACAAAAATGGCGATAAAATTAGTTCCGCAATTTGACAGTGCGTAGCAGCACAGTCGACCGTTCGGATACACTGACCCATATCATCGGGAAGTCTACCATTTCTACCAAATCGATCGATTTTAAAAAGTATGATCGTGAATAGCCCACTTTATAAGGATATGTCATTCATTATTAAATTTCATTCGTTCAATTTCTGACTTCTATTCGTACTCTGTGGTGTTTATTTTCATTTGAAAAATGTCGGTTTGTTGTGATTTCAACATATTCTGATTTTCAACGTTTGTTTGAATATATTGTGACGAGAATCTTGTTTTTATCAATTCAAAATGGGTATAGACATCAAAGATCCACTGGTGCAAAAAGTGACTGAGGCGCTTCACGCGTTTTGTGCTAAGGTCGACGGTAAATATTCGTATCAAGTTAACGTTCTCAAGATCACCATTTTTTTTTGTGTTTTTCTATCGAAAATATGTTTTTCCAGAGTCAATCGCGAAGGAACAACAACAACTAAAAGTTTGCCGGAAGAAGACAGAGTTGGACACGAAATTGGCACATGAAATGAAATTGAATGTTAGTATCCAATTGATGTCCTATTTACCTGTAAACCAGACCTGTTGGTCTTTTAGCAATATATATAGCTAAAAGACCAACAGGTCTGGTCTTGGATGTTTATCTATTTAAGTATTTATTACAGTCCGGCAGTGGCTTAAAATTCACTTCCTGATTTCATATACTTACTATTTTGGGGTCCCATTTTTACCCTTTGGGTATGGAACACCCAAAGGGTAAAACCCATTTACCCCATTACTACGACTCTGCTGTCCAGACGGACAGCCTGTCTGTCTGTCAACAGGCTGTATGGGATGAACTTTCTGATAAGGACGGTTGAGTTGGAGGTTACATATAGTTTATTTTTAAATTAAATTAAATAAATTCTTAGTTTTAGCTACTAAAAGTAGTTGCTGTTACAAAAGTAGGTTCAAACCGTGACACCACGTGCCATTCACCATAAACAACGCTTCACGGTAGTGATCTTTTTAACAAGCGGTAGCGATTTTCCTCGCGTCTGCAGTATTGGGGCCACCTTTTGTTATTAAGCGACAGCGATTTTTCATACAAACTTTAAATCGCTGTATCTTCATAAGTGTTTGTTTTCGCAGGGTGGTGGCGTAGAGGGGTTGCTACTATTCCCCCCTGTCCCCCCTCCCTCCTTCCAACCCTTAAATCGACCGTCCTTATTGGAAATTTTTACCAGTTTGTCCTCAAGCAATCAGATTGTATACTTTCTTAAAAAGGGAGAGGTTGGATGTAACCGTAACCAGGGGGCATGCATGAAGAGAGCGATGAAGTGAAAGAGGTCTGTCAGGATCATAGCAAATGGAGGTCCATAGTCTCTGCCTACCCCTGTGGGAAACAGGCGTGATAATATGTATATGTATATATTCGTTTATATATTCCATGCTTGGGAAAAGAAAAAGCTAAGAATGTACTAGCTGCTTTTCCTCCCACACAGATCATAAAAGCAATTCGAGGGATGGGCAGAAATGCTAATCATGTATTATAATAAGCGATATGGCTTGCAACCCATCATTATTTTGATTACTTTCATTTCTGGCCTTCTCTAGGTGGGGTGTGCACAGCAAGTCGCTTCCATCTATCTATAGGCAGGTTTAGACGAAGACTATTTTCAGCCGCCTAAATTACGGCGCCTAAGAAAGGCACCGTATAAACACTTTTGGCGCCATTTTTTCGCGGCATGCCAGCGCTGGCACAGAATAGAACACGCGCCTAGTTTTTGGCGCCAGTGACCTCCGCCCGCGTGTCTCGCTGCCCCCGCGCCTATTTTGCTAATGACTGATACTGAAAAGGCACCATGTAAACGACTAGTGTCGGTTTGGTGGTCACTGGCGGCGAGATTTAGGCGCCTGAAAATAGTCATTCTCTAAACGGTCTGAAGATGTGCTGTACGGTTGACACTGGCGCCGTAATTTAGGCGTCTCAAAATAGTCTTCGTCTTAACCTGCCTACGGTTTTCTAAGAAATAAGTCTGTTGAAAAATGATTTGAATTTTCTTTCCAGTGTGAACTGACGGAGCGTCTAGCGGAGCTGTCGAGGCGAGGCGGAGAACTGGAGAGGGTGTGCGCTGCGTTTGAGTCCAAGCTGACCATTGCCGACAGAGACCAGAACAGACTAGAGAGTGCGAAGTAAGTAGATATCTCTCTCTCATCTCACCATATTCCCAATTGCATCCTGGGCTGTGATGCTGAGAAGCCCGGGGTCCGCTTTCTGACTTTTTCTTATCACTTCGGTCTTGAGCATCCTTGGTTTGTAAGATTAGCAGACATATGTTCCTTGGCGACGTCAAGCCAACACTTCTTGGGTCTACCCCGCCTGCGGAGGCGGCATGGCTATACATTTGTTTCCCACAAAACTTGTCGGCTTCCGCAAGACGTGACCGTACCAGCGTAGGCGTGAGTAGATATGTTGTTTTTTTTATTGTTAAACGGTTAGACAGAATCAGACATTCCCATACAAACTTAGTCAAGCTTTTATTTTTAAACGGCGTGTCAGATATTGGCGAAATTATATATATTATAATTTCGAAGAAATTCCATATATTAAGGCATATAACTAGTTTTCACAGTCAAAATATGAACTTAAAAGAGAGTATTGTGTGTCATAGGATCATATCATATTTGACCATCAGTAAGGAAAACTTCTACACTTTCATATTTTCTTTCAAGTTCATATTTGACTGTCGAAACGTAGTTTTATGCCAAGATATATGCAATTTCTTTAAAATTACAAAATACTGCTGAAGTCTCACATGTCATTTCAAAATAAAAGCTAGACTACGTTTGTATGGAAAAGTCTAGGGTAAGGGGATTCTTAAGGATTCGCTACCTAGGATTCTTATTTACTCTAAAACGCTTAACAGTAACAAAATGATGCAACCCTATTTGATTTGGGCTTGTTTTATTAACCCCTCACGCAGAAAAACGTTATTGTAAGTTTGACCTGTCTGTGTGTCTGTCTGTGTTATCGTAGCTGCTAAACAAATAGACCGATTTCAATGCAGTTTCTTTTTTAAATCGAAACCCTTGTCTGTTGAGATGGTTGATTGAAATTGGTTCAGCAGTTAAAAAGTTATTGGTGGTTATTATTGAAATTCGGGTTTTTTTTTAATTTGGAGATGACAATGCAATAGATTGCATAAAAAAAATATTTTTTTTGTTTTCCAACATTGTTTACGACTGTTTTGGCCTAGCGGTCACCATGCCAGCTGCGACTCCATCAGGTCAAGATGGAAAATGATCTTTTTCAGATTGACCTGGGCCCTGCATGTTTACCTATATATGTATTTTTTTTATAAAAGATCGTAGTATAATCGGTAAGATAATCGTTGAGTTGGTAACCCATAACACAAGTCTCGTACTTACTTTGGGGCTAAATCAATTTATATGAGTTGTCCGTATATATATTTATTTATGAATTTAATTTACTTACTGTTTAATTTATATTAATTCTTTTTTTTTCTGCTTGAATATAAATACTTTTTTTATTTATTATATAAACACAAATAAGACATATATGTTCGCAACGTCCAGCCAGGGTTCATGTACTTACCTACTAACCATCTTCTGTATGAGTGCATTTAAGCGATTAATAAAGAAATATTTATTTATTTAACATAATTGAATTTTTTAAAACCAACTCATTAAACTATGCGTATTATATAATTTGTCAGGGAGAACTACCAGATAGCCAAGGAGCTCACAGGCGTCCGATTCGACTTCACCGCGCCGCCGAACATCGCCAAAGGCTGTATCCTTTTCATAATGAACTACTTATGAAGACAAGTTTGACACTCACAGGGTCCAACTGGCCCTGAAGGCAGGTGGTTCTGGTGGCAGTCTTGTGGTACAAGTATCAGCCGTTATAAGCCGCTAATCGGCAGTACTGTAAGGAATATGCACGAAAAAATAATGTGTTATCTAACCAGTTTATCCATAAATATTCAAAAGTACTCACAGGGAAAACAGAATAAAAATTGGTTGAAAAACGAACGAGATACAACGATTTAACGAAAATATGTCTATCTCACTCGCGAAAACATTATTTTCTATGGCAAATGTATGATATGGACTTTGACGTCACCAGTCCATAACGGACTTCTCTTTCTAATTAAAACTTTAAAGTATCACATGTTCGTCGCTGATTAAAATATTTTATAAATTCTTTCAAATTTGTAATAATGATTTAATTAAGCAAAAAAAAAAAAAAATAGAATTACGTGCATATTCTCTATTTGTCTACCCTGTGCCACCCTAACATAATGTCGGATACTGTGTGAGAAATGTATTTTGTTTAAGGGGCTACCAGAATTTTCCGGGGTCCAGTGCTGCCCCCATTTGAATTAATTCATTTAAAAGGAAACGGAGATATAATTTAAAATTTTGTCTTTGATAACTCTTCAAACTATTTTATGAACTACTGTTTACAGTTTAAAGTAAGAACGTGAAGCTTTTCTACGCACATACGCCAAAAGAGGCCGCCTTTCGCAATTGTTCGTAGAAAAGCTTCACGTTCTCACTTTAAACTGTAAACAGTTGTTTATAAAATAGTTTGAAGGGTTTTCTAGAGCCTGGTCCAGACAAAATTTTAATGATGCCTCCGTTTCCTATCATATGATTTATTTCAAATGGGGGCAGCACTGGACCCCGAAAAATTCAGGTAACCCCTTAATATGGAGGCGTTCTCGTAATTTAGGTAAGATTAACCTGTAAAAAGTAGTTGTGCACGTCAACACTAGCCGGCCTTATATTCCGTCACATGAAAAGTCAGAGCTTCACCGGATTGCGTCAAAAGTGCGTTATGTTTTTCGAGTTTACGCATTATATTGGCATTGTTTCATGAGTATACGCAAAGATAATATAATGACTAACGTAACAGATACCCAACGCCATTAAAACTATTTGCGGGCCGTAAGTAGGCAAAACTGCAAGTTGCGGGTAGGCACACAGAGATGGCAGCACACACAACTAGCAAAAAAGCGAACATTATTTTTGAAACTTATAATCTCTGCATGCAGCCAGCCTAGATACTTGTAACAAAACTAAAATGAATTTAAAATCTTGTTTTGTTAAAAACATTTTTGAAATAATCGTTTGGGTGTTGGTGGATTGATTTCTGTGTCTCTCGTATCACTAAAGACTTGCGCATGCGCAAAGTGCACCTGAAAAAGAAAATCTCAGCGCGCCATATTTCAAATTTTCTTTAATAAGATTTATTGTAAAAAGTGAGGTGTTTTATTAATATTAAAAATTTTTTTCCTCACTGGCACACGTGTGTATTGTTAATCATAAGTCTCGGCTCCATAAGCACACGCGCGGGCTTCGCCCGCTTGTGAGTCAACCCGCCTCGACTGTAATGAACAACTTACCACACTTGTATCATAAATTACTATTATTGCATTTCATATAAGTCATATTTAATTAATTAGAGTACTACTTTATTTAAATAACAGTAATAAAAGATTTAAATGTTTTATTAAATACCTATAGCGCTATCTAGTGACAAGGAAGATAAATAATAATGTTTATAAGGCGATGAGTAAGCATGGTTTATGTATGTATTTCCTTAACCACTGTCCAGATGTGAAGAACTCTTCCCGCAAGATCCTCCAGCCGTTCTCACTGGACATGCAGTCGGAGGACAGCGAAGCGTTGTGGTCGCTCATGCAGTGTGTTGACAAGGAAAATACCCCGACCAATTAATAATAGAATGCAATAAATATATAATAAGTTTATTGATTTTGTTTCATTTCGTTCCGTTTTTCGTGCGTGTAAAATAATGCAAACTATTCTTCTTCTAATTATTATTATTAAGGTTGAACTAGTCGTCGGCCCGAACTCACAGGTAGGCGCGGCCCAAAAGCATGCTGTCTCACCTAACATTGTGTTCGGAGTTCGGGCGAAGCAGTGAGATGAAATGCACGATAATTCATAGTAAACCGAGCGCGTAAAACATACGTAAAGTCTTTTGGGAAAAGGGGTTTTATGCAAAAACTACTGCATAATCTGATTACTGAAAAGGGGTTTTATACAAATAAAATGTATTAAAATCTTCGATAAATTAAGCTATTACGGTGTGGAGTTTGTTTTGGAGATTTTACACTTCTTTTAAGGTCACCGACATAGCCAAGCGGATTAGCTCATTGAAGTGGCAGTGGGCGGGGCACATAGCGCGAACCGATGGGGCAGAAAGGTTCTCGAATGGGGGCCACGTACTGGCAAGCGCAGCGTAGGACACCCAGCTGCTAGATGGTCAGATGACCTGAGCAAGCTTGCAGGGAGGCGCTGGATGCAAGCCGCTTCCGATCGGTCGTTTTGGAAATCCTTGGGGGAGGCCTATGTCCAGCCTTTGATGACTCATACATAACTTTGATGACTTTTTATTTTTCTATTCTGTATCCATACAGACAAAATTTATAATGAGACCAAACGATATCATGTTAAACTTTGAATGAAAAATGTCAAACAGTGGAAGAAAAGAATCGGTCTATTCACGGACATATAAAGGGAAGGACTTCCCTTTGTATTTCTGTGGGATTTAAAAATAGTTTAACTGTCATTCTTTTTTTTTAGTTTTTTGTTCTTTTTGAGTGGCCAAAACTGGTGTGTCCAATAGGCATCAGACAATTGGGTACTTTGATCGATCAAAAATAAATTATTTGGTAGGTACTGTTAAGAATGAGGGCATGCATGAAGAGAGTGATGAGTGTAGATGAAGCGAAAGAGGTCTGTCAGGATCGTAGCAAGTGGAGGTCCTTAGTCTCTGCCTACCCCTGTGGGAAACAGGCGTGCTAATATGTATGTAAGAAAATTAAACGTCACTATATACTGTCACTTGTCATATTCATATCTATTTTGTATCCATTTTCAACGTGATTTTAAACTCTTGCAGATAATAGAGCGCTATTTGACTCAGGGTCGGATTAAGAGGTCTGAAGGCCTCGGGGCAACGAGGAGTGGAGGGTTTAGGGCCAGGCCTGTAATATTTTACTGATTGTCTGATTGGCGTGAACAATATAGATCAATGATTGTTGTTAATAGTTAAGAACAACATAATCATGTTTATAAAGTACTATAGGTAGAGGTAAAACAGCGAAAAAAATCAAAGGAAAAGTTGTTTTCTGTGCTAACTAGTCGGAATCTAAAAGATTTTTTGGAGTCTATATTTCATAAAAATCTCGTAGAAAATGTTTGTTTTTACGTTTAGAAAAAAGTATCTCTGATTTGAGTTATTAGAAAGCAGCGAATTCAGGCATAGCTTGATTACTACCGTACAGTGTTCGCAAATATGATCACATATCATCTTTCCGATCTGAGCTTAAATGGCTTCCTATTCGCGAACGCAGACAAATGCGAATTCTTTGCACACTTTTTGCAATTCTCTTTATTTTAAATTCTCCGGAATATCTAAAAAGCAAATTTCAATTTCTTTCTGACAGTCTTTCAGACAGTTTTACCCTACAAGCTTCACGGCTCTGGAATGCTTTACCCGTTGACATCAAAGAAATTTCCACTAAATTTTCTTTTAAAGGAAGAGTACATTCTCATCTTATAAATTAGCTTTTTTTTTAATAGGATCTATCACCGTCGTCATCATCAGTGTTGGTATGTAGTGTATGTATGTGTATTATGTATGTATGTTATATGTGTATGTATCTGTAATATTCTAATGTAAGGTATATATTATAAGACATATTATATGGTATATATCTATTATATTTGTTGGATATTGCCATAATTAATTATTTAGTTTTATTTATATACAACACTGGTTGTCATTTTGTCGTGTTTTCGTAGTATGGCCACACAGTGTTTTCGTTCTTCTTCCGTTTCCAGTTTGAACTCTCTCCCTTTTTGTCGGCGTCCCTAGCGTGGTCAAAAAACTATGCCTTTATCGTAACAGAGATGAAATAGTCGCCAGATCTCTGATTTTCGTATTAAATTCCTTTCGCGCACAAGGCAGTGCATCAAGGCACCATAAATTCTAAAGAACTTTCATTTATAACAAGAATAGCGTAGTGAGCCGATAATCTGTGTGTGTTCCCACGTAAGGCAGAGAAATTAGTAAGGTATACCTGGGCCCAGCACTTTACCACGCTAATCAACCTGCTAGAAGAGGGAACAGAGCTGCGCCAAAGAAGATTTCCAGGTGAGTTCATGTCGCAATTCGTTTCAACCTCTAGGTACTTTTGAGAATTCATCAAGGTCGCATTCAATCCATGTAAAGATTCAAACTATCGCAATTACAGTCCACTAGATATCGTCCAATATTATATTATATGTATATTAAATGTAAGTATATTGTGTTGTAAATTTATTGTTTTATTTTTTGCGCCGCAACCATTTATCTGTTTTCCCGTGGTTTTCCCTATGGTTGACTGGGAGAGAATGCTTTTAGCGTTAAGTCCGCCAATTGTAAACAATTTTTAATTGTGGATCAATAAAGTTTTATGAATGAATGAATGAATGAATAGGGGATTCTTAAGTAGGTACTTACCACATTGCGTTCACAGATGTGCCGTTTTTAAAACGTAGAGTCACCTAATCGATTGGTTTTTTATTTAGCAGTGACGTGCACAACAACTTTAACAACGTGGTAGGCATTATCTTACCTGAATTAGGAATTTCGGCTCCATATTGAATTAAATAGGTAGATTTCTCGCTAGTATTCTACATTATATTAGGGTGGACAGGGTAGACAAATTCTACGTGTCTGTTAAAAGGCACGCCGTGTTTAAAAAAATGTCTCTTCTAAGAGTACTTTATTTTACTACAAATTGTCGCACGTAATTGTTTGTTCTTCTTTTTTAATTGTTCGCTTTTCCATTTTCCTCGATTTTAAATAAAAATAGGAAAGAAATATATAGTTTTGCAAGCTCTCGCAAGCCTGTGATCATAGATTTGGTTTGCCTAAGTTCAGTGCCGGTTTTAGCAATACCAGCGCCCTGAGCGAGATTTCTACAGCGCCCCCTAACTGCATTTAATCCTTACGAAAGAAAAAAAACGGAAAGGCAGAAGATATAATTAATTAAATAACTGTTTATTAACTAAAACAACTAGTCTTTCTATCGGTGATCTTGATCTTTCTTATTAGGGTAACAATGACAATGTAAATTTAAGGAAATATGACATTTATACCAATCAAACTATGAAGCTGACTAAATAAAAGGGGCTGCACTGCGCCCCATATTATCAACATAAAGGGGCACTTAGGGTGCCCTGGGCGGTCGCCCAACCGCGCCCTGTCCTAAAATCGCTAATGCCTACGTTTACGTTATTTGCTAAGGTGAAGGATTGCCAAGCCATGCGAAACGTCTGGACGCAACGGATCACAATATTCACAACAGAAACTTTGAAACAAACATAAAGCTACTAGCGCCATCTACTGTCGAATAGCTGAAAGAACGAATCCCGATTATTTATTGAAATGACTTTTAAACAGAGTAAGTATCAGATATAGTATAGTACAGGTAATTAATTGTATATTCACTTTAAAAATAAATAATTAAAGTAAAATAAATATTTAAGGGGGGCTGCCATACAACAAACGTGCTTTTTATAGATGGGTAATGGAACCCTTCGTGCGCAATTCCGACTCGCTCTTGGGCAGTTATTTATTGAAATAGTATGTCAAAAACAGTGTCAAGTAAATAAACAAGAATATTTATTGCAATAATTAGAAGAAAATAGAACTTACTTTGTAAGATCACAATCACATCACACCAACTCTGAAACAAACATATAGCTACTAGCGACATCTATTGTGGAGTAGCTGAACTAACAAATTTTCCTGTCCTGATATTAAATTAATCATCTAGGAGGGAAGATTTTTTATATATGACTTTTAATATCTGATGTAAATAGATAATTACCTACTAGATTTTTTAACAATTTCTAAATCGCGCAAGCGAAGTTTTTTCACCAACTCGCTACATATACCACCTGTTTGGTCGTTCACTCGGGAGTCCGGTCCACCCAGGGCACGGTCGCAGGGCGGGGCCGCCACACTGCCCTACTGGCATGTCGCACGCTGTGGGAGGCTGTAGCGTCTGCCAGTTCCCGACGCGAGTCGCGTCAGTCCGATTGGCACATCCGCCGTCATATTCCTCGGGAAACCGAGAGTTTGTCATGATATCCCCGTTTCCTGAACGGGTGATTGAATGCCCAACTGTGGGGACATGTTGACTCCTTTTTTAACCCCCGAAAAAAAAGAGGGTGTTATAATTTTGAAGTTTCGTGTGGTGTGTCTGTCTGAGTCTGAAGCGGTAGCTGCTGAAGGACTGGACCAATTTCAACGAAGTTTTTTTAATCCAAAGCCTTGACTGTCGTGATGATTCTAAGCTATTTTGGATGGAAATCAATACAGCGGTTTACCAGTTATGGGGGTGAAAGTGGGGGAGAGCAACCTAAATTATGCAAATAAGAGTGAGGTATCGAATGAAAGGGTTTTTGTAGATTAAAAAAATCTTATTAAAAATCTATTCAGCTGTTCAAAAAGTTATTGGAGATGAACGCTTGAAATCGGGGGGTTTTTAATTTGCCTGGCAAAATCAACTTTTCTTTTTACACGACTACGGCAATGAAGGGGTAATGATTTTAGCAGTCTATGTATGTGGGTATGTATGTCTGTTCCACCGTAGCATCCGAATCGCTTGTCCAATTTTCACAAATGATATGTCAATCGATTAGTCATTATTGTTCGGGTGACATAGGCTACAGTTTGTATGCAAAAATATGTATATACTTATATAAAAAATGTTACAAACAAAAAAGTGAGTCAAAAAATATTTTGTTTCTATATCGAGTATCACATGAAAGGTCTTGATGAGCACATTTCAAAAAAGAAAGAAATATAAGCTTTATTCGGCAATCAAAACCATCACAACTTACATGTACTTACAATAAATATAACAACCACGAATTGCTGAAAGGGCGACCAGCTCAGCTATGTGCTGATGGCGGTTTGCCTCAGCGCTGATTTTCAGCTGGTGCCAAAATAAGTCATTAGATGGCTTACATAAAAAAGCAGAACAAGATATCAACTCTGTGAAACTACTACAGAATTCCATATAATTATTTTACTACAAGTCAGCGACTGTACGAGTAGTAAGCCAGAACTCCTGGTAGGGGTCGATTACAGTATTTAAGCTAAAATAAATTTAAAGTATACATTGTTAGTCGTAATGGCTAACGTAGTCGGGTTTTAGTTTTTTAACGTTTATCTTGTTAGCAAGTGTAACTA
This sequence comes from Acrobasis suavella, assembly GCA_943193695.1. Taxonomy (NCBI): domain Eukaryota; kingdom Metazoa; phylum Arthropoda; class Insecta; order Lepidoptera; family Pyralidae; genus Acrobasis; species Acrobasis suavella. The sequence goes on from OW971954.1 coordinate 10,214,357, forward strand.
ATGTGTACTGTGGTGTATAGGTAAATTAGTCCTACAGAGGTCCAACAATTATATATATACATTCACACATATTTTCACGCCTGTTTCCCATGGGGGTAGGCAGATACTATTGATTTCCACTTGCTTCGTCAATACCTCCTTTTGCGTAGTGGTGACCTTGCTAGTCCGCCACCCAGAGTTTCCGCGTTCGATCCCCGGTCGGGGCAAGTTGGAAAACGGCCTTTTCCAAATTGTCCTGGGTCTTGGGTGTTTATCTAAACATGTATTTGTTATAAAATAAAATATCTTGAGTGAGTATCCCATAACACAAGTCTCGAAATTACTTTGGGGCTAGCTCAATCAGTGTAATTAATCTCTATATATATTTATATTTAACGCTCATTATAAATAAAATAAATATATAGGGACAAATAACACTGATTGAGCTAGCCCCAAAGTAAGTTATAGACTGGCGTTATGGGATACTAACTCAACGATACTATATTTTATAACAAATACATATATAGATAAACATCCAAGACCCAGGACAATTTGAAAAAGGCCATTTTCCAACTTGCCCCGACCGGGGATCGAACCCGGGACCTCTGGGTGGCCGACTAGCATGGTGACCACTACGCCACTGAGGTGGTCAACGTCATTACTCTTCATACATGCTCTCCGGTTATAGGTACTCTCCACTCGTGGGTCTCCGAAAGCTGACGATCATGATGATTTTTTTTAAATATCCATTCTTGCCGGTTAGCATACAGAGGATGCCAAAAAATATACAATAGTAGAAAGGAAAGGGGGATTGGTAGATAGAAAAGATTTTATATAAGTAAAAAAAAGGAAGTTCATTGCGTGAAATACAAATAAACAACCATTACAAGGACTTATACAAATGTAAAAGAAAATTGGTAAATAAATGATAAATGGGAATGTTGGTGAAAGATGGTAAAAAGTAACTAGGGTGAAGTTATGAGTACACGCGACGAGTGTTTGTAAATGGTTTAAAAGAACTCGCGGACGGCTGGAAAGTTGGTGGCGTACTGACTAAGAAAACATTCGAAGTTAATAAAATCGGGCGCGGCGACAATCTGCTGACCGTGCCCCCGCGCGCGGTCAATGTACGTAAACCATACATACTTACATTCGAAAAACATAACCCTCCTCGAGCAGTTGGGTAAAAACTGTCGGTGGCCATAATTTCAGGTCCAGTTGTTCTATACTCATATATAGAACCTAACTTGCTCGTTCGTTCAACGTACTTAATACATATACTTCTTCTAATGTGGAGTTTTGTATCTACCTCCATTCCTCTGCCATACTATCAAGTCTATTGTTTTATGAGTACAGGACAAAAATACAGGTTAGAACTAGAGAACAGTACAAAGGCGGACTTATCCCAGATAGGGATCGCTTCCAGTCAACCTTGAAAAATGACAATAGGTCACAGGGTAGAGAGTGGGTACAATATACAGAAGACACACAACAGAAAACATTTATTATTTATTGTATTTTTAACTATTTTTGAAGTACAAGATTCATAATTTAATTTATATCTTCTAACCATTGACATCAATTGAACTTACTTTTAATTTATGTTAATTGTCTTCTTTTACTTGATTTTAAATACTATTATTATTATATAAACTCAAATAATTCTGTATGAGCGCATGAAAGCGAGTAATAAAGAAATAGAATTCAATTACACCTTACTACTTACTACACTAAAAACTATTTAAAATTAATACTTGTAAATAAATACTAAACTGTAACAGTAAATATAAATCCATATATTATAAATATACGCACATAAAATATATTATACATATGTGATAAATATATACCTAAGCAATATATACTAATCTAAATATATATAACTCAAAGGTGACTGACTGATATAGTGATCTATCAACGCACAGCCCAAACCACTGGACGGATCGGGCTGAAATTTGGCATGCAGGTAGATGTTATGACGTAGGCATCCGCTAAGAAAGGATTTTGTTCAATTCTACCCCCAAGGGGATAAAATAGGGGATGAAAGTTTATATGAAACTTTGTCAATTTTAAACCGATCGGGCTGAGACTTTGCATGCATAAAGCTACTGTGACGTAGGCATCCCCTAAGAAAGGATTTTGATAAATTACACCTCTACGCGAGCGAAGCCGCGGGCAAAAGCTAGTATACATATATAACTCAACTCAAGTCTATCCCTAACAAGGCCAATCCCAGGGCCGCAAGACTCAAAGGCCACTTTTAGCGAGGTGCAAAAAAGAATCAAAATAGTGATGGGTTGCTAGTCTTGCTAGCTGTACCGCCTATTAACATGATCGCATTGTCGCCCGTTCCCTCGATCGGCTTCTACGATCTATAAGGGAAGAGAAGCTGGGTACATTCGGCTCCCAGAGAATGGAAGGTCCGTTCAATAAAAAACAATATCGCCAAAACAAAAAATATATTCTAAGCGTTATGAAACACGCTCTTGGCTTTCTTCTCCCGCTTTCTCTGCTCGCGTTTCTTCTTCGTCTTCTCCGTCTTACGGAGAAGGTCCCTGATCTTCTCTTCTGCGTCTTCCTCATCAGACTGCTTGACTACTTTCGCTTTCTTCGCGTGAATGGGCTCTTCGGATTTCTTCCTTGGTTTGTCACTGTAAAGAAAAATTTTATTTATAAAAACTTTATTGATCCACAATATACAATTGTTTACAATTAAAGGGACTTATCGCTAAAAGCGTTCTCTCCCAGTCAACCATAAGGATAAACAGAGATCTAGATAAATAAATAACATAGATCTAGATAAATAAATCCAACACATTTTTTACACAATTAATTAATTGATCGTTATCGAGACCTTTATTTATTACGAAGTTCTGCCTCTGTGATTGACTGCACCTATTTTAGTAAATAAACACCTTTATAGTCTGTTACCACGGCCCATAATGATGGTTTTCTTTTATGTACGGTTTTATTTTGATGACACTTTTGAATGGCGGGTAGATAGTATAATGTTTGTTATAATTATCACTACAATCATACTCGAAAAGAATCTGCGCTTTATAGATTGATAGTGTAAGGCGATGCTGCTGATTAATTAAAAGTTTGGTTTTCTTTTTTCTCTGTAAAGGGGGAGGGGCGGGTTTTTTATGAGTATGTGGACTTTAATTTAATTTATTACTTTTATCAGAACGTTATCACGGAGAACTATTAATATTGGATGCGTTTGAGTACGGTATGTGCAATTTTTTACAGCCTGTTTCCTTTAACTAAGATAATAAAAAATACCGTAACTAACCAATTTAAATATATGCCTAGGTAGTGTCTTTAATATTGTAATATAAAACCCCACAAGAGTTTCGTGTAAGTGGCCAAAACTGGTTAAAATTCACAAGCTGCCTAAAGGCATCTGACATAGCTTGACGTTTCGTGTAAGTGGCCAAAACTGGTTAAAATTCACAAGCTGCCTAAATGCATCTGACATAGCTTGACGTTTCGTGTAAGTGGCCAAAACTGGTTAAAATTCACAAGCTGCCTAAAGGCATCTGACATAGCTTGACGTTTCGTGTAAGTGGCCAAAACTGGTTAAAATTCACAAGCTGCCTAAAGGCATCTGACATAGCTGGTTAAAATTCTCAAACTGCATAAAGGCATCTGACGTAACTTGAAGACTGCCATATAACGCTGACAGTCGGGACCAACGGCTTGAAACGAAATATACCACTTTTTTTCACTAATCCAAGTGTGGACCACGCCCAATGTTACTTAACTTGCGAAAGCGCAACTCCCACCAGGCCATCAAGCTCCTTATGCCACTGAACTAGCACTTAGACAGTCTTCGTGTTACAAAAATGCAAAATTCAAAAATACTTAGATGGCTTTGGTTATGCATGATTACGCGATTAATCATTTCAAATATTTTGTTTATAAGTATAAATAAATATATAGGGACAAATCACACTGATTGAGCTAGCCCCAAAGTAAGTTCGGGACTTGTGCTGTGGGATACTAACTCAACGGTACTATATTTTATAACAAATACATAATAGGTTGGGGAAAAAGTCTTTTCGCATTTTATATGAAAATTCAAAACATTTTTTAAAATAATTTATTTACATTTAACTAAAGTATGTAGGTACCATTTTGTTCGATAACTTTTTGCCATCCTATAGGTAGGGACATGATCCCATTGCTATAGAAATTTTGGGGCTTCTGATCAAAAAACTGCGTCAAGTAGTTTTGGCAGTCCTCTCGTGATGTTAACCTGACACTGCCTAAAGAATTCTGAAGAGACCGAAACAGGTGGAAATTTGAAGGTGCCAGGTCAGGACTATACGGCGGATGCATTAACACCTCCCAGCCAAACTCTCTTAATTTTTGCTGAGTGGTTAAAGATGTGTGAGGTCTAGCGTTATCATGATGAAAAGCCACACCCCTTCTGTTGATTAATTCCGGCCGCTTTCTCTCAACTTCTTGCTTTAATCTTATCAGTTAATCGCAGTAGAGTTCTGAATCGATGGTCTCCTGCCTGGAGGTAACAGCTCATAATGAATAATGCCCGTCCAATCCCACCACACACACCGCATCACCTTGTTGCGAGTTAACCCGGGTTTCGCCACAGTCTGTGAAGCCTGACCGGCCTTTGACCATGACCTTTTTCGCACGTTCTTGTCGTGCGTGATCCACTTTTCATCACCAGTTATCAATTTCTTCAAAAATGGTTCGGTCTCATTACGTCGTAATAAAGAATTACAAATGAGTACACGGTTCATTAGGTTTCTTTCAGAGAGCTCGTGAGGTACCCAAATATCGAGCTTTTTTGTGTACCCATTTTTTTTCAAATGCGCCAAAACTGTTTTGTGGTCAATTCCCAGTTCTTCAGCTACGTCGTAACTACTGACATGCCGATCTTGCTCCACTTTTTCAAAAATAGCATCCATTTTATCCGTAACAGGGCGACCAGAGCGACGTGCATCTTTGACACCAAAATTTCCGGATTGAAAACGCCAAAACCAAATTTGTGCTACTCTCACAGACACTGCACTAGGTCCATAAACATCGCAATTTTTTTTCGCGGCTTGCGTTGCATTTTTACCTTTTTTGTAGTACAATTTTAAAATGTATCTAATTTCTTCATTAGATTTACTCATCTTGACGGTAAGAATAACAAGTGAAAATCACGCATTTTCCTAACTTAAATTTAGTATTATCTTTTTTTTAAATTTAAACTTTTAAATGATACCAAAACCAGCCAAGTACAAATAGTATAGCCTATGTGGTTTTATTACAAGTTCATACATACTATATGCGAAAAGACTTTTTCCCCAACATATAGGTTGTAGTGTTGTTAGGATTCCGTAGCCAAATGGCAAAAAACGGAACCCTTATGGATTCGTCATGTCTGTCTGTCTGTCCGTCCGTATGTCACAGCCACTTTTTTCCAAAACTATAAGAACTATACTGTTGGAACTTGGTGAGTAGATGTATTATGTGAACCGCATTATGGTCCATCTCATCCACATCTTCCGTCTTCTGAAATGGCACTACTAATACTCTACTCTCTCTTTCTCTCTCCCTCTCTCACCTGACAGTCTCCATGGTGTCGAATAGCTCGTCCATCTCGTCGACATCTTCCACCTTCGGATCGTCGGGAGCATTCAGCAGCGGCGTGGTGCGCGCGGACTGAACTAGCACTTTGGACAATTTGGAGGTTAGGTATTGCTGCAACAAAAATAAACAAGTCTAAATATATATAACTCAAAGGTGACTGACTGACTGACATAGTGATCTATCAACGCACAACCCAAACCACTGGACGGATCGGGCTGAAATTTGGCATGCAGGTAGATGTTATGACGTAGGCATCCGCTAAGAAAGGATTTTGATCAATTCTACCCCCAAGGGGATAAAATAGGGGATGAAAGTTTGTATGAAACTTTGTCAATTTTGAACCGATCGGGCTGAGACTGCATGCATAAAGCTACTATGACGTAGGCATCCCCTAAGAAAGGATTTTGATCAATTACACCCTTACGCGAGCGAAGCCGCGGGCAAAAGCTAGTTATTATTATAAAAACAAAAAACACCATTAACTTTTTATTTTATTTTTTGTTATTACATTTTTATTATTTTGGTATACCCAGTGTCACTCTCACAGTAAATACGAATCTAACGACACCTCTCAAACTAAAATCCATCGAGCCGTTCAGGCTGCAGAGCGTGCCAAAGAATTATACATACTTATATTGACCGCCTCCGTGGTCCAGTGGTCAAGGCGATCGCCTTGTGACCCGGAGGCCATGGGTTCGATTCCCACTGGGAAACATACTTTGTGCAAAGTTGTTTCCAGTCTGGATAGGATATTGCAGGCTTGAATCAACTGATTATCCGAAAAGAAAGATGATTCCGTGTTTCGGAAGGCACGTAAAACTGTGGGTCCCGAACGCCACCTAGCTTTTGATCATCAAACTAGCCAAGGATTGGTTCCTGGTTTGCCCTTTGTGTTGTGGCGGTCAGACGGCAGTCGCTCTGTGTAAAAACCAGTAACCTCGTCAAATCTCCTTGGTTAGGTAGCGGACCCCGGGCTCTGAAGCGTTACTGCTGAGGATGCAACCGGGAATACGTGAGGATGATGATGATATACTCTCAAAAAACATAACCCCCTTTCTGGCGCATTTGGGTAAATACAACTGGACTAAAGTTTTATGACTCATCAGGTAGTTAAAAATTTATTTAATCTTTTGTTTGTTTTATTAAACTACTAGCTTTTGCCCGCGGCTTCGCTCGCGTAGGGGTGTAATTTATCAAAATCCTTTCTTAGATGCCTACGTCATAGTAGCTTTATGCATGCAAAGTCTCAGCCCGATCGGTTTAGAATTGACAGTTTCATACAAACTTTCATCCCCTATTTTATCCCCTTGGGGGTAGAATTGATCAAAATCCTTTCTTAGCGGATGCCTACGTCATAACATCTACCTGCATGCCAAATTTCAGCCCGATCCGTCCAGTGGCTTGGGCTGTGCGTTGATAGATCACTATGTCAGTCAGTCAGCCACCTTTGAGTTATATATATTTAGATGTCTAGCCTTATTATCAAATAATGACGAAGATATAGCGCATTGAAATTCCGCATGACGTCACGATCTCGTAACATTTTCACTAGACGGTGACGTTAAGCCCCCACTCCGAAACTTGATGCGCTGCATCTCTTCTCTCTTATTTACATTTCTGACAGAAAACACGCGTTGAACCAATTTCAATAAGAACCAAAGTCGCTTGCATTTAGGTTTTGGTCAATTTCAAACGTCAAAGCAATTAGGCAACAATAAGGTAAAAATGGCTTGCACTTTTATACGTTTTATTAGTAAAACCAACCTTATAGACCAGTTCCTTGGTGTCAAACCGGTGTATCCTCAAATGCCTGTCCAATGTCAACTTGGTAGAACCGTGAAACTATTCTACTAAGACCGAATTACAACAGGTTCAAGCAATTTTCGCTGTCATTAACATTTCTTCCCGCAATCACCCGTAGTACCATTTTCACTAAAATGTGAAATTTCAACAAAGACCAAAATCGCTTGCACTTCATTTTTTTCTCAATTTAAAACGTCAAATCAATAGGGTAAAAATGGCTTGCACGTTCATACGTTTTATTGGTAAAACCAACCTTATAGACCAGTTCCTTGGAGTCAAACCTATGTATCCTCAGATGCCTGTCCAGACTGGTGCTCACGACCAGCCTCTCCTGGGGTAAAATGGACACGTCAGTGACGGCCCCGGCAGCCCCCTTGAACCCCTTATCTGGTCTCCCCTTCCTGAGGTCTACCTGGTGGAGCTGCCCACGGCCGAAGCCGACCAGTACTTGCCTGAAACAGTAAGTTCTTTTAACCGACTTCCAAAAAGGTGGAGGTTATCGATTCGGATGTATATAAGGTCTAACCAAATATACTTAAACTATTTGAAGGCTGAATTCAGTCCAAGGAACATATATCAAAATATGAAATAGTACGTTGTGCTACAAGGGACAAAGGTAATATTTTAAAGCCGCGGGCAATACTTTGAATCCAGGACGAACGAAGGATACTACAGTTGAATCACGAGCGTAGCGAGTGATTTACGATGGAATCCTGAGTAAAGCGAGGGATTCATGTATATCACCCGAGATAAAAATATTACCGTACGCGAATAGCACACTTTTCATCTCCATCTATGAGAAAAACTAGCAAATACAACACAAAATATTAAGAAAACTAGAAATCCTACAATTGTTTGTTTTTCGTGTGTGTAAGTGGCCAACACTGTTGTCAGATTTTTCAGGCTGCCTAAAGGCATCTGACATAGCTTGACGACTGCCGTACGATGATGACAAACGTGCGTTCCGAAGCACGGAGTAGCTCGAGAAATTTTTGTGCCACTTGTGGTCACCCATCCAAGTGCGGACCACGCCCGGTGTCGCTTAACATGCGAAAGCGCTAGTAATGCGCACTCCCGCCGGGCCACCGAGCTCCTCAAACCAAACGTACAATAAGTAATCAGAGTTCAACCGAAAGTTACTACTACCTTACCTTTGTTTCATCATCATCATCCGAGCCTATTCCCGGTTGCATCCTCAGTAGTAACGCTTCTGAGCCCGGGGTCCGCTACCTAACCAAGGAGATTTGACGAGGTTGCTGGTTTTTACACAGAGCGACTGCCGTCTGACCTCCACAACCCAAAGGGCAAACCAGGAACCAATCCTTGGATAGTTTGATGATTAAACGCTAGGTTGCGTTTGGGACCCACAGTTTTACGTGCCTTCCGAAACACGGAATCATCTTTCTTTTCGGATAATCAAGTGATTCAAGCCTGCAATATCCTATCCAGACTGGACTTTTCACAATGTATGCTTCCCAGTGGGAATCGAACCCATGACCTCCGGGTCACAAGGCGAACGCCTTAACCACTGGACCACGGAGGCAGTCAACTACCTTTGTTTGGTGTGGTATAATAGCGGCTGGTTAGCAAGCTATAACTTTTTTCCAGTTTTTCCTTATTTTGTCACGCTAAATGTGGCCTTTGGATCTTGCGGCCCTGGGCTCTGCTTAGTGAAGCAAGACCCAAAATGCTATGTCTGCTCGTTTAGAGATAAAGGCGTGATATACAACGTGAAGGGACATGCCCGTAGTAAATCGAACCCAGTGGCGTAGCATGGGGGGGGCGGAGGGTGCGGTCCGCACCGGGCGGCACTTTGCCGGGGGCGGCGCTGCTAAGGTGGCAGTTAGAAAAAAAAATAAAAATTTAGAAAAAAAAATTAAAATTTAAAAAAAAGTTAATTTCTTTCAGTTTTTTTTTCGTCATTTTTTTATGTTACCAAATACCCAGGTACCTATGCAGGTTCTATGCATGGGTGATGCAAGCGCAAGGTTTCTCAATAAAAAATGTTAATTTCACTTTTCAATTCAATAAATCATTCAATAAAACTAATAAAAGTACTCTTTTTACCATGCCCAAATTTTTTATAATGGATTACAAAAATAAGAGGGCGGCAAATTTGGAATCCGCACCGGGTGCTAGTGACCTATGCTACGCCACTGATCGAACCACGGGCTATACTAGATCACTATAGTATAATTAAATTAAAACAACAGTCAAAAAACAACAAAAATACTGCCATTCCCATACTAAATTGTGTTGCCGCCCGGGCAATTTGTATGTATATGGCAATTTTTTGACTTTTTTTTATTTTCACTATACTATAGTGATCTAGTATAGCTAGTGTTCCCGAGGACTATAGGCTTTTAGCCCTAAATTTAAGCTTGTCGGTCCTTTTTTTAGGGCTATGTCATTTTTAAAAGCCTATGAATTAAAAAGGCCTTTTTTGTGACTGTAGGTTTTTAGAGTAATAATAATAATAATATTTTTTTTATTTTAAAAATAAGTTTATACAAAAACTCTACAGTTGATTGGAGTCTCCTTTTAAGCATAATAATGCCTGTGCCAGGAGACTCCGCTCTTCGATTTATCATAATCAGTAATAGGCTTATGTTTAGGCTTAAGCGATTTTTTAGTATCAGCCTGAGTAAGCCATCATAATTATAAATAAAAGATTTATTTTATTTATAAATAATTTCGAAAAAAGAAAAAAAACGTTATTTTACTTAAATATCGCCACAACAACATCGAACCAAAAGCCTATAAAGGCTTACAGTCCTTTAGGCAGTGGCGGCGCAAAACGCAAAAGGCAAAACGGCTAAAATCCTATAGTCCTCAGGATCACTAAGTGTAGCCCGTTGTTCGATTTATGACGAGTATGTCTCTTCCACGTTGTATAAAGTAGAGGTGTTTGTCCAGCATTGGACTTAGGACTTACATAAAAAGAAAAGAAATACATAAAATGAAACGAGGGAAGAATAAAACTAACCGGCCAGTGCGAGTCGGACTCTTGCACAAAGGGTTCCGTACGCTTTTCTATAAAAAAAAAATCACTTTGTATGGTGGTATTTCATTCTGTTTTTTAGTATTTGTTGTTACAGCGGCAACAGAAATACATCTGTGAAAGTTTCAAAGTTTCACCGTCTAGCTATCACGGTAGCCTGGTTTTGTTTGTTTTTCGTGTGTGTAAGTGGCCAACAGTGGTGTCAGATTTTTCAGGCTGCCTAAAAGCATCTGACATAACTTGACGCCTGCCATACAATGATGACAGCCGGGACCAACGGTTTATACGTGCCTTCCGAAGCACGGAGGAGATCGAGAAATTTTTGTGCCACTTGTGGTCACCCATCCAAGTGCGGACCACGCCCGGTGTCGCTTAACATGCGAAAGCGCTAGTAATGCGTACTCCCGCCGGGCCACCGAGCTCCTCGGTAGCTTGGTGACAGACAGACGTACGGACGTACGGACGGAGAGACAGACAGCGGAGTCTTAGTAATAGGGTCCAGTTTTTACCTTAAAAAGATAATGAAAACAATGCTTTTAGATTGGTGGTGGTGTACTGTTCCTGTGGCCGAAATGAAAGTGATGATGATTGATGACTCACCGCTCATCAAAACTGGGAGTGATGCATGTCGCGGCCATCTCGAAGTCCACGTTGATGACGGGCCGACGCTGCGCCCGGGAGTCGTACAGTCTGCAAAGAGACAGAGAACTTCCCTGGGTCAAAAATTAATTATTCGGTACTGAGTTCCCTTACCGTTTGACTTTCCCATACAAATACTATGGGAATGGGGACGCGTATTACGCGAGACCTTAGGAGATTTCGTCCTGTATGTAATGGTTACTTGTATTTTAATTCTGTGATAAAGGTGAAGTCAGTGACCCATACCGGTCTCCTCAGCTGCAGCCAATCATGAGCGAGATTCTAATATAGGCTCTGTTTTGAGAAAGAAAGAGAAAGAAAGAAAGAGAGAGAGAGAAAGAAAGAAAGAGAGAGAGAGAGGGAGAGAGAGAGAGAGAGAGTAAGAGAGAGAGGGAGAGAGAGAGAAAGATTGAGAGAGAACGGTCGCTGATAATGACTCACCTAACATAACCATGTCTCGAACACACTGCCAACAGGTTGCCCCCACTCTCCCGGCATGAAGGTAAGGTCAGTGACCCACACCGGTCTCCTCAGCTGCAGCCAATCATGAGCGAGAATCTAATATAGGCTCTGTTTTGCGAAAGAGAGAGAAAGAGAGAGAGAGAGAGAGAGAAAGAGAGAGAGAGAGAGAGAGAGAGAGAGAAAGAGAGAGAGAGAGAGAGAGAGAGAGAGAGAGAGGGAGGGAGGGAGAGAGATAGAGAAAGAGAGAGAGAGAGAAAGATTGAGAGAGAACGGTCGCTGATAATGACTCACCTAACATAACCATGTCTCGAACACACACACCGCCAACAGGTTGCCCCCCTCTCCCGGCATGAAGGTGAGGTCAGTGATCCACACCGGTTTTCTCAGCTGCAGCCAATCATGAGCGAGAATCTAATATAGGCTCTGTTTTGCAAAAGAGAGAGAAAAAGAGAGAGAGAGAGAGGGAGAGAGAGAAAGAGAGAGAGATAGAAAGAGAGAGAGAGAAAGATTCAAAGATTCAAATGTTTATTCAGTAATTAGACCTTTACAGGCAGTTTTACACGTCAATAAGTATAATTCCTGTTACGTGTAAAGTATATTAACATTTAATTTATTTTTAAAGAAAAGCTACCGATACCAGCGCTTCGTAACGACCACTGCTGAGAAGAAACGCCGAAAGAAACTCATTTTCACAGTATTATAATTGTCTTTTAATTAATAAATACATAATATAATACAATGTTGACACATTATAACATGTAATGCTTGCGAACAAGTAAACAAACATAAATTGCGTATTGATTGAGAGAGAACGGTCGCTGATAATGACTCACCTAACATAACCATGTCTCGAACACACTGCCAACAGGTTGCCCCCCTCTCTAGGCATGAAGGTGAGATCTGTGACCCACACCGGTCTCCTCAACTGCAGCCAATCGTGGGCGAGGTTCTTGGCGCTAAATATGGGCTCTGTTTCACCTATACGCCACACTTTTAGGTCGTTTTCTTCACCACCTACAAAGAAATATTTTAATATCTTTAATACACATAACGCAGTAAGGGTTGTGCTATTCGCTAGAGCAAGAGAGAGCGTCGGAACGCTTCAGCATGGCCGGTGCTGCTGTAGCGTTCCATCGTTTTCTCTCGATCTAGCGAACGAGTTTTGAGCGACCGAATAGGACAGCAGCATAGAAAAGTGCTGCTTGGTGATGCCAGATGTAGCCCAATCCAAAAATGCCTCAACAGAATATGGGAAAACCGCAACATCAAACCATAAAATCAGATTTATGCGAAGTTTGGTTTTCTCCATCTTTATGTATTTTGACGACCTCCGTGGCGTAGTGCTCACCATGCTAGTCCGCCACCAGGTCAGGGCAAGTTGGAAAATGGTGTTTTTCAAATTGTCCTGAGTCTTGGATGTTTATCTATATATGTATATGTTATAAAATATAGTATCGTTGAGTTAGTATCCCATAACACAATTCTCGAACTTACTTTGAGGCTGGCTCAATCAGTGTAATTTGTCCCTATATATTTATTTATTTATGTATGCTGTTGAAACATGGACGTGGAAACTCAACCTTCAAGGCCAGAATAGATGCATTTGAGATGTGGTGTTGTTGTAAAATGCTAAGAACTCCTTGGACAGCACACCGCATTAACACGTCTATTTTGCAAGAACATGGCATTCGGGCCCGACAATCTACCATGTGCCTAATACTTCAATTCCTTCTCGAAAGTCAATACTTTTAGGCAATGTCTTAGGTCTCAGGACGTCTGGTCAAGGAATACCGCCAACAAGATGGACTGATATTGTCCGTAGGGTGGCGCGCACAAACACAAGGATACACTTGGCACCAGACCATCAGAAATCCTGGTTCTTGAAGGACGGTGTGGTCCGTTTTTCTGTTATCTACCTACCTACTATGTGGTGGCTAGCTCATAATATCGAAGAAACGGTCAAAGAAACAACAGAAATGAAAAAAAACGGTTGACTATTGAAGAGACGAGCTAGGCCACCGTCTAAATCCGAGCGAATCGACCACAAACGCCGCTATTCACGACCGCGATAGCTCACACAAGGATCTTTCTTCTGAATCTTCTGTGCTTGCTGTAGATCCTCCGAGCTTCTGAGTAGCACTCGAGATGGTCACGACCTCAATTTCAATTTATTTATTGCTTTTCACATTGAATTGTAGAATTGCGGACTGCGTCTGTCTGTGACGACCTCTATGCCACGAAAGGAACAACAACCACAACAATGAAACATAATACAATAGAAGACAACGAGATGGCGCTAATAGTATCCTGCAACTCGATATCAGAGTTTACCCGATTCGCTGCATACATACGATTCCCCAATGCGCGACCCCTCTTCGCGGCATCGCTGTTCGTTTTATAAATCAATATTAAAACTAATTTTCAAATCCCTGTCCACAGAAGCGGAGCGGATACTTACTCACTATTTTGGCTAGGCGACCCAAAGTGAGTCTTGGCCTCCGGCACAAGAGCACGCCAGCGCTCTCGGTCCTGTGCTAGTTATTGCCAGCTGTCGCCAACTTAAAGCCAACCGGATGGTTTATGCAATTAGATTGTTTTTAGTTTAATTTTGGCACAGCTCCGCTCCACTTTTATCCTTTCCGATAGATTAATCATCTTTCCTTAACGCAATGAATGGTATATCCTTACTAATATTATAAATGTGAAAGCGTGGATGTTTGTTACGCTTTCACGCAAAAACTACTTGACGAATAATCATGAAATTTTGTACACATATTCTGGGAGGTACTAGAAGTAACATAGGGTACTTTTTATTAAAAAATAAAAATATTAAAAAAAAAAAAATTGACAACAAGAAAGCGTATGTCTAAAAAATGCCTCGGAAGCGTAAATCTACACTATCCAATTATTTAATGGATTCGATGCGAGCGAAGCCGCGGGTAAAAGCTAGTATGTATATATTTATTCTTAATATATATAATTTAATTTATTTACATTTATAGTTAGGTATATTTAAGTTTATGTATTATATAATATGTATGTTTATGTTTAAACTTTTAGATAAGTACCTATTTTATGAATTTGTATTTAACTTGAGTCTATGTTTTACACGCCTACTATTACCTGTTTTCTTATCTTTTCCTGTCCTGGGTCTGCTGGAAGAGATTTCTTATGAAATAAGCACTACCTATGTACTCAATGTTCTTAGTTTGTTCTTTCCTATGTTTGTATTTTGTGTACATGAATTTTGTAAATAATTAAATAAAAAAAAATACCAGTAGCAAACACAGTGTTGTCATCAGTGCACATCCTCATCCGGTCAAGTTTGCCAGTTTCTACCAATGTTTCTTCCTTCCGGCTCCAGATCTTGACAACCCCATCGGACAACGCAGCTAGGACCTAAAAATAAAAATATATGCTTAAGGTTCAGAAAAAGATGTGTCAAGAGTTTTTAAATGAAGTGCGTATTTTAAGGCGAAGTGGGTGCGTGTCAAGCGCCCTCACTTGAAATAATTCTTTTAATCGTAAATGTCATTATTATAGTCATAGAATAGGCTATTCTCGTTGGTCAAAATTAAATTAATAAATCATGTTATTTACATAGTCTTCACTATAGGAAACACGAATATAGTGTTAATATTTTACAAAAACTTATGATTGATTTATAATTTCAAAAACAAAATCGTACTTTTATTGCCTGTATGTCAATTGTAACGTGATCACAAATGTCGACCGTGTCAAGGGGTGATAATTAAAAACTGTAATTTTTAATTATCACCACATTTTCACCTGATTATTTCACGTTTCATTAAAATTTCACCTGATTTGGTCCAGTAGATTCCAAATTGGCTGTGACAGACGGACGGACAGACAGACGCACGAGTGATCCTATCACAAGGGTTCCGTTTTTTTCATTTTCGTGCGGAACCGTAAAAAAGAAAAAAAAAGGAAGAGATGCAGTGGTACCTAGAGTATTTGAAGCTGGAAACCACACAGCACTGTACTGTAACAGTTTAAAGAAACTGATTACCTTTCGTTTACATCGTCCAAGTCCCACCAGGTGTCCCGTTGAGAAGTCAGCTGTGTACCTCTTCGTGACCGCACGCTGCTCTGTGTTGTAGATTTGGATCTGTAACAATAAAATTATATGTTTTAAAAATGTGCAAGCGTTTATGTGGTTACTAGTAATTACAACTCTCGAGACGTAAGCTCAGGTTTGTCTTTTGTGAGAGTGCACATAGATAGTGTAGGTGAAACACCGGCCTGAGGTACGGCACGGCCCGTACTGGTGCATTTTTTTATTATTTTATTTATTTATTATAAGGCACACAAACAGATTACAGACAATACATATCAAGAGAATTTTGTAAGCATTAGAATAACAAAACTAGTCAGTAATCCACTATAGCAGAGGTTCCCAAACTTATTTTGTCAAACGTCCACTTTAAAAAATCAGTTATTTTGTAGCGCCCCCCATTTTTTTCACCATAAAAACCTGAATCACATATTTGTCTTGCATGTAGTTTAATTCAACCTATATTCTAAACTAGACTTTTTTACAAGAGAGAGCAATAATAATACATACACCAGTACATTAGAGTATCTTTTATAAAAAAATTACAATAATCAACATTGTTAATTTTAAATAAAAAAATAGCAATAATAATACAATTTTACAATAATAAAGAGTATCGGAAGTGGGGACCTCACCTGCGAAACTATAAAACACGAAATTTTTTCAGTGTTTGATTCCTTTTACGATATAAATGCGTTGTGAACGCATTAAAATAATAAATATTAATTACATTTTTAGTTTATATTTGTACAATAAAAAAGGATATAAATATGAACTAATAAATGGATGTTGTGTAGTAAGAGGATTTTAATTTCAGTGAAATTTAAAATATGAAATAGCTGAAGTTATAAATCACTCATTGCTTAAATCACATCAGCGCCCCCCAACTTTATTCTGGGCCCTTAAAGCCTCCAGCGCCCACAAGGGGGCGTTATCGCCCACTTTGGGAAAGACTGCACTATAGTGTACACAGCATGGCCAAATATATGAAAGCGAGTAAGATTTAACAATTTTTACAAGATAAGATAGTGCAGGCAAGTCATTAAAATATGTAGGTAATTGTGATTAAGTTTACATATTTAATGAAGCAACCAGCGATCTTTTAAATTGTGACCAACTTGGATCGAAGATATCAAGATCAGCGTTACATTGTTTCAATTCATCAAAATCGCGATACATTGTAACAAGGATGTGTTATTATTTTACTATTCGCTTGTCAAGTAATTTGAAGAAAAGATCTTATTCGCAAACCTTTTCGAGGAATAGCCTCTAGGAGAAGCTTTCTCTAATCAAATTTAAAAATAAGGTCTTAGTTATTTAGATATTTGCAAAAGTCCAAATAACCTTCATTTTCAAGCAAGGTCAATTATTTGAGGAAGTGAAATCACGATGAAGATTGGCAATTTCCGCTTTCAGTACTGTAATGTCTAACGAAGTACATATAACTCCATGATACTGTCACTGTCACTGTCATCTCACTATAACAATATATGTCAAACGACTACAGCCAACATAACAAAAATAATTTAAACAGGTGACATTGACAGATGACCGTTGTCATTTTTTTTTGTGCAGGCATAGGAACTTTGATTGCTGTGTGTCGTCACTTCCGGTGCAAAGTTTAAAATTATATAAAAAAATCCTGATAACACTTAGAATTTTTTTATTCAAATTACCTTCTTAAAATGATCTATATTTTTTATTAAAACCATCTACAAAAATTTTATATTATTTAATTGACAAGCCAATTATGATGTGTTATTTAGTATACTGGTTTTTGAAACTCGACCTGAATCAAAGCACGACCCTCGCGCGTCTCCTCCCTGCCGCTCTCTTTCCGACTTCACCTAAACCTTTTTTGGTACCACTAGCAGCTTGAGGTTCCAGTGTTGTTGTATTTGAATTAAACATACATAATATCACGCCTATTTCCCACTATATTAATAATAAATAATATAATAAAATAAATTAACATAATATTGCTTTTTTATTTTTTATTAATCAAAGTGGTTAATATCTTTCTAACAAATCATTGATTTTATTTGATGTCATTTTTTGACTGACTCTACTTATGGCGCTCACTCACAATGCAAAGCTGAGTTTATGCATCAAGGATATCAAGGCAAAGAATTAAGTAAAAGAAGCAATGACTCTGACTATTGTATTTTTATCTGAAGACACAGGTGTAAAGCCACAGAATAAATTCTAGTACTTACATAAGACGTAGTAAAGCTTGGGGGCAATCCATAAATTACGTCACGCGTTAAGGATGAGGGAGGGGGTTAATGAATTGTGACATTGTGTGACAAGGTTGGAATGTCATAGTACAAAATTAAATTATTAAAACATGAAATTTAAAATGCGAATTCATATTAAATATATTTGATAAAGATAAAGTGGGAAAGTGTAACACTGGCCTTGAATCAGCACAACTCCTCAGCTGTGATGCTTCGGAGCCCGGGACTAACTGGGAATGCAATGAGAAACGCACTATGATGAATAAGAGTATGACCAGTATATCCCTTCGAACAAAAAAGGGATTTTCCAAATTAGTCCAAGCATCATTGAATAAATCGGTAAACATACATAAAAAATAAAAACGGGCCAAGTGTGAGTTGGACCACGCGCACAAAGGGAGCATTTAAATATTAATTTTATTTAATTACTAGCTGTAACCCGCGACTTTGTCCGCTTAGAAGTCGAAAATGGTTCTAGTAAGATCTTTAATTGGTTTTTTTACGTTATAAATTGTGTTACAATATCTCGTTCCCGTTCACGTTCCCTTTACTATCATTTGCTAGAGCAAAAGAGAACAAATGATCTATTAGTCTCTCACTCAAAAAATGACGAAGTTTCATAATAATATAAATTCGCAACCCCTAATGCACCCCAGGGGATGCAATTTTTAAAATCTAATATCTGTATTATTACTTTTTATTGACCACTTATTAAAAAATGTCATGTGTCTCATGACGAAGATTCATATAAACTTGCAACCCCTATTTCACCCCCATAGGGATGTAATTTTCGAAATCTAATAAATGCATTATTATTTTCTACTAATATTAAAATAATATAAAAATTTCATGTGTCTCACTTTAAAAATTACGAAGTTCCATACAAACTGTCAACCCCTATTTCACCCCCTTAGGGATGGAATTTCCAAAAATCCTTTTTTAGCGGACGTCTCTTAGTCACAATCTACCTTCCTGCCAAATTTTATCTTCATTAGCTAAGTAGTTTTCGAGATTTCCTGATGAGTGAATGAGTGAGTGATTTTCACTTTTATATTTATAGATTTATTTTAAATGTGAATATAATATTGAATATTCTATATATTTCAGCATCTACCAGATGTTATTATTAATATCAAGCAAAAAAAAACAGTCAACAAATCCCTTTTTTGTATGGGAGCCACTTTAATTTTTATTTAATTCCGTTTTTAGTAATTATTGTTATAGCAGCAACAGAAATATATCATCTGTGAAAATTTCAGCTGTCTAGCTATCACGGTTCATGAGATACAGCCTGATGCCATACAGACAGATGGACGGACAGACAGACAAACAACAGAGTCTTAGTTATAGGGTCCCGTTCTTACCCTTTGGGTATGGAAACCTAAAAAGATTATGACGAATTGATAACCTCTGATAAAGTTCGTCAAAAAGTAAGTGGGAGAAGCCCACATGTTAACTGAGTCTCACCTCATGGTTCATCCTCCCCAGCATGATCTCCGTCTGATCCGCATTCCCCCACTCCAAACATGTGATACTGTCATCTTTCTGAAGAGACTTTATATCCACCAAGTTCTCTATACACTTCTTGTTGTTTTTTGAGCTGTCCGTGTGGTATTTTAAATCTGAAAAAATTTAAAGAAAAGATTGATGGATGTACATTAGCGTAAATCCACTTTGGGGCTAGCCCAATACATCATTATTTTTATTTATAAATTTCAGACATAAGGGTTCTCAAAGTTTTCTATATAATACTAACGAATGTTCTCAAAATGATAAAAAACATCGGAGCAGTAAAGTTTCAAAACATAACCACAAAAATGAATGAATATTTTAAAGTGCCAAATTTCAGACCTTCATGGAGTTAACTGTTAAAAGTTACACAATGAGAGTCAGAAACTTTTATAATAATACGATTTATATAGCTTTCCTTTGCTTAATCGATACAAAAACCCTGTAAAATCAACAAAAATCGTCATATGTTTACACAATAATAAACTATGAATTTAGGTTATTTTTTATGTACTTACGTTTGAAAGAACCTATTTTGCTTGCGACAAATATGTCGATCTCCTTGTCTTCTGTTAATAACATTGTACCTAATGTATATTTTCGAAATAATTCAATAAAATAACTACGCACATCACAATCAAAACACGACCATGTGAATGAAAGATCAGGTTGTCATTGTCACTGTCAAATGTTAGTGTTAATAAGCAGGTATGTGCACTATTTTATAAATCTATCGATTATAAGATGGTAACAATTGTTTTACCCAACTGCCTTAAAGAAAGGTAATGTCTTGCTAGTCTTAAAAATATATAAACTGATTGTTAATGTTAACTAAAGTTGTTTCGACTGAGATACCTAATTTGTTATGTCAAGAAGACTGTCCTGCTTGTCATTGTAGCATTTGTGCATGAGCATGATGTGAGTGCGTTATGTTATATTATAATCATTTGTATTGTGTCAAGTGATGTGCCGGATCGTCAGAAATGTAGATCCGCGGATACTACGGATCTGAATACGGATATTTGGTGTCAAGATTCGCAGATACGAAGACGGATACGGATCTTAACTTTCTTACACAATCGTTGTCGGTGCGCGTGATCTTAAGTTGAGACATGTTTCGACTTGCATTGCTCGGCGGGTCTTTCTTTTGTTTTGTTTTAGTTTAATGTGGCACTGGGCAGCATAGATAACGTTTGTGTATGGTATTGGAACATGAGTTTAAAAAATAAATTATTTTGTGATAGTAAATGTCTACAAAGAAGTTTAATAAATTATTTTGTGATAGTAAATGATAAATGTGTAAAGTGTAAAATTTGTGATGGAAAGTATTCTCGTAAGGGTAAAGGCACAACTTCCTTAAAAAATCATTTACAAAGAAAACTAGATCTATTTTAATTATTTGTGGACCGTCAGAATCTCTGCAATTGGCGTCGCTAGTGCGCCTTACCCTATTCATCTATAAATTTAAAATTAATAAGGTAAATAGATCCGTAAAAAATCCGGTAAAAAGTAACGGATACGGATCTTTTTTCTGCCTCGGATATCCGCGGATACGGATACGGATACGGATATCCAGCATATCACTAGACTTGTGTTACGAGTATGTAACAGACTATAAAGAAATAAATCTTAATGATTTATTTTCATTTTAAATTAATTTTGTTACTATTCATAAGCAGTATTTTTATCAATTTCAACTTTTTGGGTAGTTAAGGAATGTTAAGCGTGCGGAAAAATAGAACTACTTTATTATTTACAGTGTTTCAACTTCAATTTTTAATTAGTTATGAGATACACTTGTACTGGCGTGAGTTGCAACATGAGATGGCAGGTAACGGCGGCGATATTGCCGGCCACATACTGGACACGGGACCCGAGCGACGCCATGTGACGCGTACCGATGGCGGGAAAGATGACGGCTTGATTTGAACGATTGGCCGCATTCAGTGCACTGTAGAGAATAAAATGTTAATTTGAAGTTTTTATTGAAAGGAAACCATGCAAGTTGAGTCTTTAATTAAAGATTTGAAAAATCCTGCATCGCATGACTTCTTTTCACTCCTCTCTCTCTCTCTCTCTCTCTGCCTAAAGGCTGCAGAAAGATTGTTTTTCGATAACTTTTTAAAGTTTAACTCTTGATCTGAATTCTGGGATAATTTTAGTCTTTTTATAATTTCATTTCATGGTAATTCTTCTTCTTATTACTTCCCTGTAGGTTGAAATATATTTAGTCACATGCTCCAAAAAAAGTATAATTAATACATACTTGCACTGAAGCAATGTTTCTATGACTCTCTATATGCTGGACCAAACATTTTCGACTGAAATAAGAAGCAGCGCAGATGTCGCACACATAAGGCCGCTCTCCTGTATGGGCTCTCCTTATGTGAACCTGTGGAAAAATAAGTTGGCTTAATGCTATAAAAAACAACAATGCTACTAATATCGTAGATGCAAAAGTTTGTACCCATGTAGTAGCTCATAAAAATGGTAGGGGCTCACTAATGAAGTTCCTTAAAATTAACACTTTGTTTTCAAATGTGGAATAATTGTTTTAGGACTCATAGGTATCAAAAGTGAGATAGATTGGTACAATTTAGTATAGTACGTATAGGTAAAAGGAATTTGGAGATTTGAACTTACCAATAGTTGAGCGTTATCAAGAGCAAGATAGCTACAGTATTTACATGCGAGCTCTCTCTTCATACCATGGTACGAACGACAGTGGCGTTTTAGTTGCGTCGAAGATATAAAACTTTTACCACAATACTGTAGGAAAAAACCAAAAGAAAAGTTATTTCTTAAAGCAAAATTCTAAAAATCATTTTGAATAATTACATTTTAGCTAGGTAGGGCCGGCCTGGAAATTATGGATTTTGTAATAACTCTCACATTTCATTTTTTAATCAGAATACTTACTTCGCACACAAAATTAAAACCCAAATGTAATTTAGCATGGCTGATAAAGCAAGACCATTTACTGACAGTCTTTTTGCAAATTTTGCATTTTACTGGGCCTTTGGGATCAAGAATGCCATCAACAAGCTCTAAATACATTGCCCTTTTCTCCTTTCGTGTCATTTTATTTTTATCGGCTTCATTTTTATTTTCGCACTGTATAGAGTCCATTTCTATTTCATTGTTTGATGTACAGCTACTTTCATTTATTCTATCACATTCTATTTCAACTTCTAAATCCGGTAATTCGATATTGTCATTGTCACCGCTACACAAATTTTCGTTTAAAATGTTCTCGATAGATTCAGTTGTTAGATCTACATCTTTTATGGGTTCGTGACTTTCTTTTAGTTTTTCGAAACTTGCACGGCTAATATTTCTAAGGTTCATTGCTAAATTTACAAGATCTGTGCATTCTTTGCATATTTTTTGAGGAAAACCATCATCTGGTTCTATCTAAAAAATATTTGTACTCAAATGTCAATATTTCTTACAAAAAAAAAAATATTTGGTATTATGCTGATAAAACATACATACATACATACATACATATTATCACGCCTGTTTCCCACATGATAAAACATATATCCGCATAACACTAAATATTTCTTTTTTATTTTCTATTCAAGTATTAATTTTAAAAAAATGTTAAATCGACTCGACTAAATATTTGTAGTCGATCGAGGTAACATCCCTATAACTGAATTTATAAAAATATATAGTATCATACAAATATAACCTAGGTATTTCAATTTGTTTTTATTTCATAACATATTGATGAAAGTAATTCAAAATAAAACATATTTTAGATAATAATACAACTTGATTCGATACAATTAAGTTTTAGGTTATAATTGCTAAGTTACTAAGTCGGGTATACTAAACTTACCTTCAAACCAGTAGTCAGTCCCAAAACTTTAGAATATGTTTCACACTGTCGTATATCGATAAATATGGGCCCCAAATTCTCCTTTTTAAGGCACAATCTACAAATATCCATGGACATTTTGTGTTATTCAACTTTACATAACGTTAGCAAAATTAAGTTGAGTATAGCCTGACGTATTATCCGATCTAAAAGCGAAGTTAGGTTTCGAAGGCCTTTTAAATTTAGTAGGATTGCACAAAAAAGTTGTCTGTTTGAGGTTAGAGATACGAGTTACGACCTTCGAATATGAGTAGGTGTCAAAATATCAAATAACAAAACAGTTTTTTTCCTCATATGAAATACTTACGGTAACGTATGTACCTATTTACAAAAGTTTTGGCTGTTTGTTTCTTTCGGCTAGGCTAAACGCTTTTTTTGAAAAACATCTTGCTGGGGTAACGTTACTCGAATAACGTCGAAAATACAACATGAACGAATTTTGCTATATTTGAACATTTTGAACATATTGAGGCTTACTATGAACCAAGTATCTGTAATACTCTCATTTCTCTAAGGCGCAACATTTTGCTGGGGTTACGCATTCTAATCTCCAAAACGGCTGGACAGTTCTCTAAGTAATCTGTGGGCTGGACCAATTTACAGGAAGTTCACTTAGATAGATAGACTTTATATAACTATGACCATGTTTTTATTTAGAAATATAAATAGGTATTTGAGTTCCGGTTCACGCGGACGGGGACGCGGTCTCGCTGGTATACAAAACATTATACTAACATTTCATACAATGAACATATGAGACTGACTTCTGACTGGCTGCCTCCGTGGTTCAGTGGTCAAGGCGATCGCCTATCATAGGTTCAAATCCCACTGGGAAGCATACTTTGTGAAAAGTTGTTTTCAGTCTGGTTAGGATATTGCAGGCTTGAATCACCTGATTATCCTTAAAGAAAGATGATTCCGTGTTTCGGAAGGCAAGTATAACCTTATTTTACGTATGTCTACGTAGGTATGTTTATTAATTTATTAATGTTATTTGTAGGTATAATAATTTTTTTATTTTTGTATTGTACACGCCAATTACCTCTTTCTTCCCATTTCATCTCGCGTGCGGGTCTACTGAAAGAAATTTCTTTTGAAATAAGTAGTCCCTATGTACTATGTCAACTTTTATTAGGTTTTATTTGTAAATTTTCAAGTGTACATGAACCAATAAATCTGTGGCCTGTGGATCCCGAATGCCATCTAGCGTTTGATCATCAAACTATACAAGGATTGGTTCCTGGTTTGCCCTTTGTGTTGCGGAGGTCAGACGGCGTCGCTCTGTGTAAAAACCAAAAACCAGTAACCTCGTCAAATCTCCTTGGTTAGGTAGCGGGCCCCGGGCTCTGAAGCGTTACTGCTGAGGAAGCAACCGGGAATACGTGAGGATGATGATGATGACAATGAACATATAAGACTTGGGTCACTAGCCCCGGATGCAAAGTTTAGGCAACTTAAATTGTAGGCCCCATCTACCCTACCTCATTCGGATTATATCATGTAATTTTTCTTTCAAACATTTTTACCGAACACTCTTTAAATTGAAAAAAATAACCGGCCAAGTGCGTGTCGGGCCACGCAGTGTAGGGTTCCGTAGTTGCGAATGCCCGCTTTGAGTTAACGCCACTTAAAACGCCTAAAAACTAATTTTCTATTGAATTTGTATGAACTTTTCTTTTTCCGAGTACATTTTATAAGTTGGTCGCTTATATTATAACTTTTTAATTTGTAAACCCCACATTAGCTCTAATAGTTTTCCTTTAAAATTCTTTATATATGTATAACTACAGTAGTTATACATATATAAAGAAGTTTAAAGTGGGTTACGGTTATATAGTGAAAAACTCACGGCAGTAGTTAAACTACTGCCGTGAGTTTTTCACTATATAACCGTTTAATAGATAGGGGGGGTGGGGGGACACTTAACTAACAAAAATATGCAATAAAAAACCAAATATTTCAGAAACGGATCTCTAAATCGAAAAATGATGTTCACACGCTCAAAATATTTTAACCTATTCAACGACACCCTTGTACAAGATGGGTTAGTCGAGAAAAAATGACTTCTACTTTATTTGTATAAGGGCTACCCTAAAAATTTTTTTATTATGTCACTTTTTTACCATGATTAATATACATACCTACCAAATTACAGCTTTCTAATACTTATAGTCTCTTGAGTAAAACCGCGAACGGACAGACAGACAGACAGAAAGACAGACAAACATGGCGAAACTATTAGGGTTCCTTGTTTACTACGGAACTCTAAAAATACAGCTTATGTCACTCTGGCTGATGCTTACTTACAATGGGTGTTATTTCTCAATTTTCTCAATCTTTTTCGTCATAGGTCATACCCCCTAAAAACATAACACTTCACTTTTTGGGGCAATCGGGTAAAAATAAAACAATGATTATAATTTGATAGTGTAATATAATTAACGTGATTGATAAATCTCCAACATTCGAAAAATGAAAATACAATAATTGTTTATACTTACATATTAGATAGAGACTATTAACGCTGTATTTATAAGCTGTATTGTTTTTATATTTTTATCTTGTATGCTGATTGCTGCGTGTTTTCAGATGAGTATTATTTCCTTACATTACAAACTTTGGTAACTATTCGTGTGAAGATACTTTGGCGTCAATTTTATTAGATGTATTGTGTATTATAGTTTTTGGAATTTGTTATTAAGTTAAGTGCATATTATTTTAATACTCGAACTTAGTAGTCTTCGTGGAATGGGTAGTCCGGATGGTAGAGGCTGCAACAAGAAATAAGTACTTTTATTGTGAGGAAATATGGGGCAAGCATTTGGTTGGTGGTCTTAGAAGCGCCATGTCATCTACGTAAGGTAATCGAATTTCGGTCGCAGTCAACAGCTTGGATTACCACACCACCAAAATCTTATACCAGTTTTGGCCAGTTACACGCACGAGAACAAACAACTACACTGAAGGCTGTTAGCGCGATTATTTTTAGTGGAAAGAAGAAACTACTTTTGGTTTGGCAGAAATAATCGCAATACTGTAATGCAAAAATTAAACTATTATATGGAATTACTCGTATCATTTACAACGTAGACACACACGATTCGTCACAGGTAGGTAAGTTGGAGTCAAAACACGTCTCATTTGGAAGCCCCGCTATGCGGCTCTGGGGAGAGAAGGATCTCTCCCCAGAGCCGCATAGCGGGCCTGGGCAGGAGCCCAGGCCCCAGTGCAGGCACCGCGATCTTCAGCTGCCTATGATCTTCTAATCCGCAGATAAGAGTCCTAAATTCATGACAGGACAAAGCCAAAGCGGCTATGGCCCAATCCTGGGGTGACTATTTCAATAGTTAGCCAAGCATCAATTAAACCCCATTTCCCATTAACCTGTCTAAAGGCTTCAACTTCCTGGACTTCATATTGGATCTGTAATTTTCGTCCACGAAAGTTTCCCAAAGGACCGAGAGATAAAGAACCATAACGGAATCAGGTTTTAATTTGCGTAAGTGAAAGTTCTTCTTCTTAAGGTGTTACTTCATTCTTTAAATCTTGATTAGTTCATGGTAAGCTTGAACAATTGCTCTATGTTACGTGAAAGTTACTTAAGAACTCTTTATCAATTCAAAGCTGGTTTGGGAGAAAAGAAAAAACTTAGAATGTACAAACTGCTTCTCTTCCCGCGAAGATCGTAGAAGCCGATCGAGGGATTGGGTGAAAATCCGAATCATGTTTATAGGCCATGGGATGGGGCTAACAACCTATCACTATTTTGATTCCTTTTTCCACCTTCTCGCCCACCATCACGCTTAAAAGTCACAATTAGAGTCACAAGACCCAAAATGCACTGTCTGCCTCTTTAGGCATTTAATGTAATAGTATTAAGTAGTACTCTTTATCTTTCAGCGGTCAAAAGACGTTTAATCGTCGAAAGATCAGAAGCTTTTTTTGTGCCTGAAGGTGCCTTGAGTACAGCCCATGATGCTGCAGCACAACGGATACAGCAGCATGCATCAACTAAAGGTTGCAGGTAGCTAGTACTAACAGTAGTGAGTGGGTGTCGCAAGGCAATAGTTTGCAAAACTGGTGGCAGATGCACACAAATTAGTTTGGACAAAAGAACTTAAGGTATGAAAGTATACTTACTCTCCCATGCTGCAGAGCCTGCCATTGCACTCCAAGCTGGCAATCTGGACGATGTCTTCAGGTGTCAGCTTGAAGTTGAACACGTTGAAGTTCTGCGCGATGCGGCTCTTGGTCACGGACTTGGGGATGACGATCATGCCGCGGTCGATGGCATATCTAGAGAGAGAGTCGAGAAAATTTATTGGGAAATTGTTGGTTTCAGAAGAGGTCAACCACTTCTAGTTTGCATGGATGGAACCCGGTGTGGATATAATTCCATCCATGCTAGCTTGCTATGCTAAGGTGTAACGGATTTTTCAGAAATCTTTATTTGCCAGAATACATTATAAAATAGCTGTTCAGTATAATTATAGTCACTGTATTCAGCCTGCAAGCAGACTTGCAAAATATACATAATAAGTCAATCATACTAATTCATATAAATAATTTAACAAATGTAAGTCTACTTATAAGCTAAATATTCCCTTATGCTATAAAAACATTTATCTAGAAGCCATTTTGTAAATTTATTTTTGAATGATATCCCATTTAATTCTTTAATTTCATCAGGTAGTTTAGTTTTATTAGCTAGTTTGTCTTAAATGATCAGGAGGGGCAAAATATAAAAACTCTTCTACTTTTAACATGGGAACGCTCATACCTAATACAAATTGTTGAGTATATTTTTTTTCTATAAATTGGGTACTGATGTAATAGCTTTCCAATTATATAAACAATGGAAGAGTATTTCATAATTTATGGGTCTACCACCTTAGAAGTGAAATCCGTTGCTCAAGATAGAACAACATGGACAAATACTGTACCGCCCCTCGAGCCCTCTGCACTCAGAGGATATAGGACAGTAAGTCAAGCTTGGATCCGATAGAAAAATAAGTTTAGTATTAGGTATAGGTTTTCTACCTAATGAGAAACTCCATACTTCGCTGTAATTGGTATGAGCCTGGGATCTTTCATAAGCTTTGGGTCTTATTCAGGGTCTGTCAAGGGAGCCGTGAGAAGAGTAAAGGCTATGTCGACGATGTGATGACTTTCATATTGTAGAGTTTCCTACCTGATTAGGACTTGGGGAACACTCTTTCCATACTTCTCGGCAATGGGCGTGAGCCTTGGGTCTTCCATGAGCTGTGGGTCTCCAGGCTTGGCCCAGGGTCTGTCGGGAGAGCCGAGGGGAGAGTACGCTGTGATGACGATGCCGTGGCTGCGGCAAAAGTCGAACATCTTCTGCTGGTTCAGGTACGGATGGACTTCGATCTGGAATTAAAAATGTGTGAAATCTTTATTCTTTAGCACAAGCAACATTAGCAGGGATATACTTAGACGACGTCTAGCGTTTGCTCAAACCTTCCCTATGTATAGGTTCTGCTCTACCCTTTGGGTTACGGAGGTCAAACGGCAATCGCTCTGTCTAAAAACCAGTAGCCTCGTCAAATCACCTAGGTAAGGTAGCGACCTGGTTCTGAAGCGTTACCGCTGATGATGCAACCGGAAATATACCTCAAAATCTCGAACCTGACAAATGAGAATTAATCACCAGACAGCAGAACCAAGATTAAAGCTGTAAAAGTGTGCCACATGGGGTTTCATTTCCTCAGCATCAATGAAATAACTGGACTGTCTTCTATGCCCTACGTGCTTGGAAGAGGATGCAAAGAAGGTCAGTTCGGGCTGTAAGCGTACCCCAATTTTGTAGTTTGTTTGTTTTTCGTGTGTGTGTGTGTGTAGTGTGGTCAACACTGTGCACTGGTTTCACATTTTTCAAGCTGTCTTAAATTATCTGACAAAGCTTGACGACTGCCATACAATGATAACAGCCTGGACCAATGGCCTTAATCTGAAGCATCTCGAAAAATTTCCGTGACTCTTGTGGTCCTTCCAAATGCGGACCACGCCCGGGTCGAATAATTTGCGAAAGCGCTAGTAATGCCAACGGGAGTATGGTCCTTTTTAGGGTACCAAAGGGTAAAAACCGGACCCTATTACAAAGACTCCGTTGTCCATCCGTCCGTCTGTCTGTCACCAAGCTGTATCACAAGGACCATGACAGCTAGACAGTTGAAAAAAAATTAAGGGAGGCTCCCATACAACAAACGTGATTTGCTTGAAACGTTTTTTGCTCGATAATAATAAGGGCCGTAACAGACGGGGCGCAAGTTGCGCCGCGTAACAGCTAGTGATGGGAGTTGCATAAATACTCAATCAACCCATTTGAATATTTACTGAGTAGATTGCGTAAATACCCGATAAATATCCTAGTTTATTCATTTGGTGAGTAGATTGATATATATGAGTTGCGACTTATATTTATAGTATTCATATTCATTATTTCATGTTTTCATGACAATTTTGAAACTTAAATCTAGTATACACTTGCAATTCTTGTCGGAAAGTGTGTGCATACGTCATAATATGCTTAAAATGTCGGTAAACGTTAAATGCGACGCTAAAATATATGAAAATACTATACTAATCATACACTGAAAGTAGGCTTCTTTGAATAATTATTATTTTTTGCTGGGAGGTGTGCAAAGACGTAATTTTATCTTAAAATAAGTAAACAGACATCAAATGCGATGTCAATATATGAGCACGCTCTATTTACTCTATTTATTAAATCTAGGTGGTAAATACTCAAATGAGTAGATTGAGTACTATCCACTGCCCATCTCTAGCTGTTACGCGACGCAACTTGCGTCCCGTCTGTTGCGGCATTAACGGCAACTTATTGACGCTTGATATATTCACAGAATATTTAGCTGTATATTCAGTTCAAAAGTAAATTATTAACTAAATATAAAATAAATATTTATGGGGTGCTCCCATACAATAAACGTTATTTTTTATAGATAAGATAATGGTACGGAACCCTTCGTGTAAACTTGAACGGTTATTGTAATAACATCTAGGCAGGCAGGCCTGTGTCACTCCCCGTTTAGGTATCGAAAATATACCTAAATTATTTCTACGTGCGCGGGTGACCACTCCGAAGGAGAAAATTCAGTTACATGAATCGTTTGTCTAGAATAATAAGAATGAAATTGACTTGTTGATGTCTAGGTATCTAAACGAAGAGGTGAGGAGTTCTGACGCGAGATAAATTAAACCATAGCGCTAACCACACTAAGTAGATATTTCTTTAAATTTCTTTTCTGAGTAAGTCTTCTGTATGTGAGTACTATTACCTATTCTGTGATCTAGGTTTAAAGCCTTAAAACTAAAAGACCAGCTCGAAAGAACTAACCTGCTGAACTGCCGGCTTGATCTTGGCAGCGGCCAGCACCCGTTCCAACTGCCGCTTGTTGAAGTTGGACACGCCGATGCTCTTCACCAGCCCCTTCTCCACCAGCGCCTCCATGGCCGCCCAGGTGTCCACGAAGTCCACAGCAGAAGGGATGAATTTGTCATTCTCGTCCTTCGGGAAGAGGTCTCCACCTTCCTTGATGAAATAATGAAACAGGTTACTCAGGAGCGAATCGAGCCTTCAAAACATGTTTTGCTTTAAAATGAAATATTGAAATAATAAACATTTATGTGTTTTTTTTTATTTATAAAAAAAAACAGTATATGAAAATCTCAACATTATCTGGTAACAAAAGTTTAGTTTTTTTAAATTTTATATTGCTTGTTTGGGCAATTGGGCACATATCTGAAACGGTTGTGCCAATAGTTTCCAAAAAATTCTTTTAATTTTTTCTAGTTTACCCCATAATTGGTTTCCATTTTTGGAATTCATTTTGTATCGACATTATTTTCTACTAGCTTTTGCCCGCGGCTTCGCTCGCGTAGGAGTGTAATTTATCAAAATCCTTTCTTATGGGATGCCTACGTCATAGTGGCTTTATGCATGCAAAGTCTCAGCCCGATCGGTTTAAAATTGACAAAGTTTCGTACAAACTTTCATCCCCTATTTTATCCTTTTGGGGGTAGAATTGATCAAAATCCTTTCTTAGCGGATGTCTACGTCATTACATCTACCTGCATGCCAAATTTCAGCCCGATCCGTCCAGTGGTTTGGGCTGAGCGTTGATAGATCACTATGTCAGTCAGTCAGTCACCTTTGAGTTATATATATTTAGTTTTTTTTTTTAATTATCCATAATGCTTCATTTATGCACTTTTGTAAAGCGATTGATAGACGAACCCCCCCGCGTCTTGCCAGTCACTCGTGGTCTTCTCGACCATCACTAATAAACATTGCAATAAACCGATAGATTTGTTAACGGCAGTTCTCCGCAACCAATAGTCAGTACACCCCTACACATTAGTACCCAGGGAATAGGGACCTGGCTGGGTAAAAATATACTATTTTATTTAGTCCTTCTTCATCTTTCTTCGCCTTTTACCTAAGATTCAAAGATTCAAAGATTCAAATGTTTATTCAGTAATTAGACCTTTACAGGCACTTTTACACGTCAATAAGTATAATTTATGTTACGTGTAAAGTATATTAAAATTTAATTTATTTTTAAAAAAAAGCTACAGATACCAGCGCTTCGTAACGACCACTGCTGAGGAGAAACGCCGAAAGAAACTCATTTTCACAGTATTGGTCTAGAAGGGCTTTGTCATATTATTATAATTGTCTTTTAATTAATAAATACTTATAATATAATACAATGTTGACACATTATAACATGAAATGCTTGCGCTTGTAACAAGTAAACAAACATAAATTGCGTAATAAAAAATATTAAGTAGTCAAAAAAAGCGAAGCCGAGCTGACCAGTCCCTTCCGGCAGCACCCGTTCACGAGTTGAACGGGTGCTGCCGGGAGGGACTGGTCACCTACCTACGAGTATTTGGGGTCTGCTCTGTATGTCAACTCTCTCCATAATTTTCTCTCCTTTGCCATCTCTATACTAACCCCCCGTTCCCCCATATCCGATCTCACTCATTCTTCCCACGTCTTTCTCGGCCTTCCTCTTCCTCTACACCAGTCTACTTCCAAGTCAACCATTGTTTTAGCCAGGGGTTCGGCATCCCTTCTCATTACGTGGCCATACCAGGGGGGTTACTCCAAAAGCGGTACGCAAGACGGACGTCACTGCGTATCTGCTATTCAGTGTCAAGCAACATTGAGCATTAATGTATAATGATAAAGCCTAATTTGGTTTGACATAGAAATGGGACGTCACTTTCGAACGACTATCGTCATATATTATGGAGTAACTCCCCAGGTCAGGCGATGGGTTTTTAATTTGTCCACTATTGGCGCCACCTAGACTACCTTTAATATACTCGTCCCGGATCTTATCCATTTTAGTAACCCCAGACATCCATCTTAAACGCATCTCAGCCACATGCATCTCATGTTCTTCTTGTTTTTTCCTTGCCCAACTCTGCTCCATATAACAAGGCAGGTCTAACAATGATCTTATATATTTTCCCTTTCAATTTGAAAGGGAATCTCTTGTCACTGTCTCCACTTAAGCCATCCAGTATTAATTCTCTTAGTAACATCCCGATCCACTATTTTATTTAGTCTGACAACTAGATAAGTAAATATTCACAAAGATACAGCGCAGTTCACAGATACAAATATTCACAAAGATACAGACAGTAGTAAATATTCACAAAGATACAGCGCATCTAAGTTTCGGAGTGCGGGCAATTTACGTTACGTCACCTTCTGGTAAAAACCGTACCTGATCGTGACGTCAACCGGAATTTAAATATCTTCGTCATTATTTGCTAATCACAGAAAAGAAAAATGCGTGAGTGTCGTGGAAGACAAGGTTGGAAAGAAGTATAAAGTCGTGACGAAAAAATTGAGGAAAAATCTTACAATTTTCTTTGCCTAGTCCCCATCTGCCAAGTCCGAACCATCCGAAAAGGAACAACGTTTAAAAAAAAGTACCATACTTTTTAATAATAATAATAATAACACTAATTGAGCTAGCCCCAAAGTAAGTTCGAGACTTGTGTTAGTGCCGGACCAGACGAACGCAAGTTGCGTCGCGCAACTTGCGTCGCGTTACGCGCTTACATAGCATTTCATACAATTTCTACCAATCGTTCACATGACGCGCAAGTTGCGTCTCAACGCAACTTGCGCTGCGTTACGCGTGCTCACACGCGCCTGCACAGAGGTCGCGTAGTGTTAGAAAGCGGGATAAAAATGTTTTGAAAAACTTATTTTTGAAATACAAAACCGACCTTGTCTATGAGACTTGTCTTTAAAAAATAGTGGCATTTCACCATATTCTCTCCACACTTCGGTTGTCTGGAAGAAATGTGCTTTTAGCGATCTAACCGAGCTACATTTTAACTATTTTTATTTTTTGGTCTTCAATAAAGTATTGCTTACTCATCATTATGTTGGGTACCGTACATTTTTTTTCTCGTAATTTATAATAAGCACCATGGAAGTTTAACTTGTATAAAAGTTGAATGAGGTATTCCACTTAGGGCACCCGTCTGAATGGCCATGGAATCACCTACGCGAATGGCACCTGGTCTATTCCACGAAGGGCACCTATGTTTTACCCCGAAGTGAACCTATACATCAGCAGCTTAGTGCTGAGATTTAAATATTTTAATGTATATATATATATATATATATATATATATATATATATATATATATATATATATATATATATATATATATATATATTATACCTATATATTTATATCTATATATATAAATATATCTATATATTTATATATATAGATAAAAATTAACCTAACTCACTCACTCATCACGAAAACTACCAAGCCAATGAAGATATAGATATAAAAGGTAGAGTGTGACTAAGAGACGCCCACTAAGCAAGAATTTTTTGAAATTTAATCCCTAAGCGGGTAAAATAGGGGTTACCAGTTTATATGGAACTTCGTAATTTTTAAAGTGAGACACACGAAATTTTTAATTTATTTCAGTAGTTAGTAGAAAATAATAATGCATTTATTAGATTTTGAAAATTACATCCCTATAGGGGTGAAATAGGGGTTGTAATTTATATGAATCTTCGTCACATTTGAAGCGAGACATGACATTTTTAAATTAGTGGTCAATTAAAAATAACATTACAGAAATTACATTTAAAAAATTGCATTCCCTGGGGTGCATTAGGAGTTGCGAATTTATATTATTATTAAATTTCATTTTTTGAGTGATAGACAAAAAAATATTAGACAAATAGATCATACGATCATACGTAAAAACCAATTAAAGATTCTATTAGAACCATTTTTGACATCTACGCGAACGAAGTCGCGGGTAACAGCTAGTTATGAATAAAAGCAATATAATTCACTAAAACGTTAATTAATTACGCATACATTCAGACATATTAACACGTCTTTATAACATTCGGAATAAACAGAGCCCGAGGCCGTCAGAACAAAGGCCATACGAATTACGCATATGTACTTAGTACAAAAGAATTGTGACTAGGTGTCATTTAAAGAAAAAGTTAAAAATATACTAGTACCTACATTTTATTCATAACGAGTAAAACAATTGGCAATTTCGCATCTGCTGTGCTCTTCTTGGACAAAAATGTAAAAATAAAAAGTCCATGAAAAGCACCTGCGAATATTAGGTGTCCTATGTGGAATGGTATAGGTACCATTCAGATAGGTGGCCTTAGTGGAATACATCAGTTGAATCAGTAAAGAATCCAAACAAAAACCAAAATTTCATTTCTATGTGTACGCATTCCGATTTCCAAACCACTGTGTGGGGCATAACACGAGGTAAAAACGAGAAAGAAGTAAAGCGGTTTTTACACTATCCAATTTTAAGAGTGAACTAGTCGATACTTTTTCTGTAAAATTTCGGAGGGGATTTCCTTTACTGTTTGACACATACAGTACATGCATAGTTTAACATGATATCGTTTTGTCTCATTTATCTCATTATACATTTTGTCTGTACAGATACAGAATAGTAAAATAATTATAAAAGCCATTAAAAAGTTATGAACCATCAAATATTCGTTAC
This sequence comes from Acrobasis suavella, assembly GCA_943193695.1. Classification (NCBI taxonomy): domain Eukaryota; kingdom Metazoa; phylum Arthropoda; class Insecta; order Lepidoptera; family Pyralidae; genus Acrobasis; species Acrobasis suavella. Next base: position 10,249,640 of record OW971954.1, read on the forward strand.
TTTTGCATATTTTTACGCAAATCATCATCATCATCAATCAATCAGGCATCTTTGGTGCCATTTTTCAAACGTGGAGTCGCTTAGCGATAGGTTATTTGTATGGAAATCGTTTAGGCAACTCAAAAATGGCGTACGATTTAGGATGCGAGTAAAGATTGTGTAATCACCAGCGATTCTAACTCTACTTACAATGCGACGTAAATAAGTTGAACAAAAATGGCGGTTTTCAAAGCATTTTTGTACAAATTCTCGACAAGTAAATTGAACTAAAACGGCCGTCGTCGGCGCATTATTTGTACCTGCGCCGATAACCACCATTTTGGTTTAACCTACGTGCCGAGAATTTGTACAAAAATGCTTTGAAGTCCGCCATTTTTGTTCCACATTTTTGTGTCGCATCGTACCATCCTACCTAGTTAGGATGCTAAGTAGAGTTCTTTAAAATCGGATAGTGTAATAACACCTTAAGTATGTTCATGTCGTTGGCTGCGTGTCGGCTTGTGCAACTCAAAAGAATCAAAGAAGCACCGCCTTCTTTTTTCGATTGCCGCCGTCGAATACTAGAAGAGGTCAAAGCCGCCGCCGGCATAGAGTAGATACAGACAGATTCATACAGTACAAATGCGACAGTAGACATAGAAAATTGCAATGAGTACATTTACTCAGCAAAACATTTTTATCCAAGTGCACCAAAAGAAGGGTTATGTGTTTCGAGTGTAATTATATATTTTTTAAGCATCCCCCCCTTCATCTTAAATGGCTTGATTGAAAGTACTAAAATTAATTTCTTCTTAAGGTGAGGTTTTCGTAAACTCGAGGCGGCTGAGGTGCAAGGCAATCTGCGAGATGCCCTAGTTAATTACCTATTCAGAGTGACGGGGGAGCGGGAATTGCAGAATGAAAGCAGAATGATGAGGAACGTAGATTTTATCGTTTTCTTGTTATAAATCTTAACCTTTTGTGTGTGGCTATACCGGATCCAGGTATAAATAAATTGTTTTACTATTGTGTCTAATTTTTGCAACACACAAAATGTTAAATAACTAATTTCAGAACTTTATGACTTTGCACATTCAATCTACTTAGTACTTCACCAGTATATCTTTATATATTAATACTATCCGTAGTCCACAGGCCACAGCTTTACCCATGTGGACATTTTTTTAAATATTTTTAGGTTTCCGAACAAAAAATTAAAAAACGAAACCCTTACAGGATCACTCGGTCAGACGGACGGACAGACAGATGCAAGCCGTGCATTTGTCTGTCCGTCCGTCTGTCACATCCAATTTGTTCTAAATCTTCTAGAACAAATCAGGTGAAACTCGGTAGAACGGTGTAATCATATGGCCCAAGCACAGTTGTGTTAAGTAAATTTTTTAAAGGGTCATTTTCGAGGAAGGAATTTGGAAATTTAAAAAAGGTACCGTGTCATTTATCAAATAAAAGGGCTCCTTATGAGGATCATATTATTGTTATTATTATAAAATAAATAGTTTTGTTTTTATTCATAAAAAAGACGAAAATTGACAAAAATTTACCCTGATCACGGAAACTACTGAGTCTACAAATTTGAAAAAAATACAGTATCTAGTTTATTGCTTTTAAATTACAGGAATAATAAGGAAATGAAATTTTTGAAGTGAAAACTTCTTTAGCGGCGTTGTACACTTTTTTTGTTATGGGTAAAAAATGTTAAGCTCAGGGCGTCAGGACATGGGACCCTGATCGAAAATTCGTAAGACGGATGGAGAATAGACAGCCGGCGCAGCGTAGGAGAGGAAGTATCCCTTGAAATATCTTTCTACGGCGCGGCGAAAATGTTTGCCTGCGCCAGCTGTTTCGTTTAGGCGGCGCAGGGCGCTTGCACGATGTTCGTGTGTGTTTATGTCAGCGTACCACGCGCATCCATAGATAGTGACAGTGACAGCTGATGGCTCGACTGCTGTGTATTCGTAAAATTTGTGTATATAAAGTGTTTACTTAATGTAATATAAATTGTCATGTTTGTGTTCGATACCGCAATAAATGAATATTATATTCTACCTCATAAATGATAGTACTTAAGCAATTCGTGCAAAATTATTTCCTTACCATTCCAAAATATCAAAAATACACACGTTAATATTCAAGTTTTCACTTCTGCCGGCACTCCCGGAGTGCAACCCGGAGTGGATGTTTTGTGTTTTTTTAATAAGGTTCATTTTCGAGAGACAAATTAGGAAATAAAAAAAAATAGTTTTGCAAACCTTACTGTGTTATATACAAATGAAAGGTTTTCGTAATTAGGATCTCAAATATATTTTTGCTATTATTGTCAAATAAATAGTTTTGATTTTATTCATGAAAATTTACCATTTGCCCCTGATCTCCGAATGACTGAGCCTAAAATTTTGAAAAAAAAAATACAAAATATAGTTCATTGCTTGTAGATTACAAAACAAATAATAAAAGAATTCTATCAATTGAAAATGAACTGGAAAACTCAAAATACGTTCACTTACAAAAAAATTATGGTATTGTACGGAACCCTCTTCACGTGTGTTCAACTCACACTTGCCCGGTTTTTAGGGTTCCATTGTAAACAAGGAACCCTTATAGTTTCGTCATGTCTGTCTGTCTGTCCATCCGCGGTTTTACTCAGAGACTATAAGTACTAGAAAGCTGTAGTTTGGTATAGGTATGAATATTAATCATGCCAAAAAAGTGGTAAAATAAAATATTGGAAACAAAAAAAATTGGTTAGCTCCCATACAAGTAAAGTAACTCTTTTTTTTCTCGACTAACCCATCGTGTGGGTTATAGTTGAAAAGGGATTTTAAAAATATTGTGAGCTTGAGTCATTTTTTGATTACGGTATCCGTTTTTGAAATATTTGGTTTTATTATGCAAAATTGTATTAGAGTCAAGTGTCCCTTGAAAATTTGCAAATTTTGCCCTCTATTTATTAAACGGTTATATATGGACATGTGAAAAATTAACAGTAGTTGTATATAATAATAACGAAGTTTGAAGGAAAAAATATCAGAGCTAAGTAGGGTTTACAAATTAAAAAGTTATAAGCGACCAACTTATAAAATGTACTCAGAAAAGTTCATACAAATTCAATAAAAGGTACCAGACGGACAGCGGAGTCTTAGTAATAGGGTCCCTATTACTAAGACTTCGCTCTCCGTCTGTCCGCCCGTCTGTCTATCTATCACCAGGCAGGATCTTATTAACCGTGCGTGATGGTGATAGATAGACAGTTGAAATTTTCACAGATAATGTATTTCTATTGCCGCTATGACTACAAACTAAAAACAGAATAAAATAAATATTTCAGTGGGCTCCCATACAACAAAGGTAAAGGAACTCTTTGTGCTCGAGTTCATCTCGCACTTGGACGCATATATCTAAACGTCAAAATAAACATTTTCTACGGGATTTGTATGAAATAAAGGCAGGTGACGTCATAGTTTCTTAGAGTCAAATAGCGCTCTTAATATATTTTTTTTCTGCAATAATAAATAAATAAATAAAAAAATCACATGGAAAGTGTATATGATCAATGACAAGTAACATTATTTTGTAACGTTTTATTTTCTGAACAGTACCTAATAATGTATTATCGACCTTGGAAAATACCCAATTGTCGCATCTGTACTGTGTTTACTCTTTGTCCGCGGTATAGCTTCTTTGTCGGCTTTTCTAATAGCCGTCCGCGACAGTCGAGAACGAAAGCGGTACTTTTGAACTCTTTGTGCAAACACCGATACGCGATAGACAGTTTTCTATTTCGCTCTTGCCTGGCTGTGTGCCTGGTGTCGCCGCGGCGCCGTATGTGTTACTATGGTTACGTTACGGCTTGTTCAGTTTCATTTTTCATCTCGCTGTATTAGGTACATAGGTATCCTTTTGCCGCTTATTGCCGATTTCTGATAAGAAATCAACCGGCAATGAACGTTATTAAAAATAGGTAGGTCCCTCTAATATGTACGTGTAGTGTGAAAGTTTAATTTTTGGCAAATGTTTGAAGAGTTTCGAATGTTTGAATGTTTATTATAAATTTTTGGTAGATAAAGTCCAGGCAGTTATGTTTATACCTACCTAGTTCATATTATTACATACTTAGTAGGTAGGCACCTCACTAGGTAATGAAAGTAATATAAGCATATTTCATTATCATGTGTTTATGGTTATAGTCTTCGAGTATGGTCTAAGGTTATAGTCGAAGGTCTAAGGGCCTTAATCTGTATCACCCCCCGCAAGCTTTTCAAAGGACCGGGATGACCAAACTCGTAACTCCCACAGTTAGGAAGTAGGAAGAGGTAGGTACAAATAATAGACCGAGCGAGCAAAATGTGCGAAGCGTCTCAGTTTCGAGATTGGCCTTAAATGTTTTTGTCCGGCTGTTCTCGCCTAAAAATCGCATTTCTCAACCGATTCTTGTGAAATTTTGTAAGAAGTTAATGCGCTGTATCTTTTTAACTTTTTGTTTCTCAGAGAAAAGAAAAAATAAGTGTACAATATTTTTAATATATTTATTATATAGGCAAAATATATTTTTTCATTCGTCATGCCTATTCAGTATACTTATTCTGATGAAGCCATTAACAGGACAATACATTTGGACAATGATTGCCTTCATTCAGACAAAGCCATTGACAGGATAATCTACAAAGATAATGACTGTTTTTATTCAGACAAAGCCATTGACAGGACAATCCACAAGACAATATTATCTTCATTCATACGACGCCGTTGACAGGACAATATACTGAGTCAATTCATTGTCTTCCTTAAGGCGAAGCCATTGGAATAACAATTCACTAAGATACTTCATTGTTTACATTCATATGAAGCCATTAAAAGGATAAGCCACTAAGACAATGATTGTCTTCATTCTGACAAAGCCATTGATAGGACAACCTTCTTAAACAGTTAATTGTCTTAGTGGAATCCAGTTGGACAGTGATTGTCTTCATTCATACAACGCCATTGACATGACAAACCACTAAGCCAATTTATTGTCTTTATTCAAACGAAGCCATAGACAGGACAAACCACTAAGATAATGATTGTCTTAATTCAGACAAAGCCATTGATAGGACAATCCACTTACACAATGATTATCTTCATTCATACGAAGCCATTGACAGAAAAATCTACTATGACAGTGATTGTCTTCATTCAGACAACGTCATTGACATGGCAATCCACTAAGACAATTCATTGTCTTAGTAAATTGCCATGTCAATGAGTCTTCATTCAAACAAAGCCACTGACGGGATAATCCAATTAGACAATGATTGCCTTCATTCAGACGAAACCATTGACAGGACAATCCACTAAGACAATATTGTCTTTTAGCCAGCTAAATTGACCAAATAATCTGTGTGCGTCATTATGTACTTAGCGCATCTTGCACGGGTAAAGCGGCCACATGGAGCGCGAGTTGCGCGGCGCAACTTGCGCTGTTACGCGACGCAACTTGCGTCTCGTTTGTTTCGACCCTTATGGGAAAATAATGGCTGAAATGCGTTTAAGATGGATGTCTGGGGTTACTAAAATGGATAAGATCCGGGACGAGTATATTAGAGGGAGTCTAGGTGGCGCCAATAGTGGACAAATAATGTACCTAATGAAAAAAAAACAATTGTTCGCTTCCGTATTTATTCACGTTAGATACACGTCCGTCTTTGGGTCACTAATTTACATAAGTACCTACCAAACTATAGTTATAAAGCGCATCTATCTATCGGTTGGTTACTCAATTCAAAATTCAACAAGTGATAATGGCGTCAAAAATGGTAACAAGTTGCCAATTTAGAGTCTTCAAGGTCTTCGCCAACCATGGTGTTAATAAAAGAGCGGTCATCAATCACTGAGCGACCTCGACGGTGTTTGCTTAACCTGAATAAAGTCTAGTAAAGTGACGTAGCACAAATAACTCGTGCTACAATTGGTGGAAACAAGATTTTGATGGTTTGTGGAAACCACATGTCCCACCCAGCGAGGAGGCGAGATAACATGAATAATGTAGATTCAAAACAGTCGTAGGGCAAAAAAGAGACACGATACGGGTTAATACATTTTGTCAGCACTGATAAAATTATATCATTCAGGTTGCTTGTGTCAGAGGTGGTGGAGAAATGAGTCAGATATTCAGAATGGTGTTTTTTTTTTTTTATAATTATATTACGGCTCTAGATACTAGTCCTTTAGAGCCTATCTTTATATTTTCACTTCTTTATTCCTAACCCTAACCCTATACTATACAATCAAAGGTTGATGTAGGTTCTTTGATTGCTTCAAGGGCGACAAATCTATACGAGCCCACTGGTTTTCATAGCTGATTGAGTGGCGGACGGCGCCCAAAGACGCCCACAGTCCGCAAATAAATATCACTACAACCGCACTATGAGTGTCCACTTGAAACATCTTACATATTGTCCATGAGCATGAGCATTTATAACATTAAACTACACCAATTTAATATTACAAAATCCACTAGAATCAATTTGCAAAACAATTTAAAGCAAACTCCAACTGAACCCCTTGACTTCCCGCCAATAACTCAGAATGGTGAGAATGAAATGAATTTGTCAAAAATGTTGAAATTAAAAGCCCGTCAGTTTTATAAAGAGATTTCCGCACGCCTAATCGGCGCCTCAGGGGATCCAAGGGCTGGTGCGCATTTTGGCCAAAGGCTGAGCTTGGCTATTCAGCGCGGAAATGCTGCCAGTCTCTTGGGTACCCTACCCTGCGAGCGCAGCGATTTAGGCTCATTTTTTTATTTCATTTGATGTTTTTTATAGTACTTATATCTAGTTTTGTTTTATATTCTTAGTTATATTTAGATTAGTCATAGTTTATTTAAGTATGTTATTTAAGTTCCTAATGTAATTAAAATATAAAGTACTTAAAATTAAATTTAAAAATAAAATTTGAAAAGAAAAGAGAAAAATGAGGTATGAAAGGACTAAGTACTCGAAGGTTATGTTTTATTGCAACATCGTTACAGGGGGGTTAAACCCACTCTCATTGGGTTTAACCCCTAACCATAATACTGGATCTACGACTGTTAAGATCAAACTCCATAGCATCTAAAGTTACCTGGAAGGCCTGGGGCCAGTGGATGAGGTACAGGTCCAGGTAGTCCAACCCCAGGTTGTTTAGCGTCACCTTCAGGGCGCCCTCCACCAGGTCTGGACGGTGGAACGTGCACCACAACTTTGAGGTAATGAAGATGTCTTCCCTGTGAAGTCATATTACTTACTTAGAAACATTTATATTATTTCATTTAGTACGTCAACTAGATAATTCAAAAATTCACAAAAAATAAGCGCTTCGAAGTTTCAGAGTACGTCACCTTTGGTTAAAATCGTTGAGTATAGTGACGTCACGTGAAATTTTAATGCACAGAGCATTTAAATTGCACGTGACGTCACTTTAATCTAGCCATCCCATCTTCGTCATTATTTCAGAGAAATTCAGAGAAAAGAAAAAAAAACGTAAACAATTTTTTAACGGGCCGGATTTAGGGGAGGGCATCTGGGGCTACAGCCCGGGGCCTCCACCATATTTTGTCTTTTATTTTTATTTTGATTAAGCTTTTGTTGCTGTCTGTAGAAAATAAATTAAAAATTGTAATAATAAAAATTTTGGGACGAATAGCACAACACATACTTTGAACTTTTTGAAAGTAGCTTTAGAAAAATTAATGGGACGAAACGTTCACCTTATCTTATTTTGTTTGAAAGGGCATACTTCTCAGGTGGTCCTATAAATTTTTTATCAAAATCGGTTGCGTAATTTGGTGTAGAAGTCGGTTTATAATGTTGAAAAATTACGTCTTTAAAGTCAACATTCAAGTTTTTGAGAGATTGTTCTAGAGTCTATACAGAACACTCTTTATTACCCAATATCCATCATTATCAAGGTTGGGCGATAAGGCGGATGGACACACAAAGAGGTATTGATACTGCCTTATCGCAATGAGATGAGGTATTGTATCATTGCGTGACGAATTGATAGTTAGCCAGGGTTACTTTGACCATTAAGGTGAACGCACACTTATCTAAGCCGAACGCGTCGAACGAGCCGAACGAAACGAATTTTAGAATTATTTACCTATATGAAATCCAATGAAACCTCGCACACCTGACCGTGTCGAATCGTCCGAGTCTGGAAGAAACCCAGAATTCCTAGACAGATTACGACATCAAATTCGGCGGGGGCGATCCGATCGAATCGCCTGCATTTCGACAATGTCAATTATGCGTTAAAACAACGAGAGTTATGCGATCGAGCAACTACTTCGATTTATTTTAAATCTTAAAAAAAATAAGTAATTCTAAAATAATTGGTTAATAAAGCACTGACAATAAAAATCTCGCCAAGATTCATAACAATTCACATGTAATTACAGTGCGATAGGTGTAATGGAAATGAAAACTGGATTCTCTTGGCGCGGTCGATTCTTTCGACGCGGTCGTTTCTTTCGGTACTGATAGATATGCGAAGCCTAAAAAATTTTGATCGATTTGACGCGTTCAGCTTGCATAAGTGCTCGTTTACCTTTAGACAGACAGGCTAACAGAAGAAGGAAGCGCTTTCGCGAGCAAAGCGACACCGTGCGTGGTCCGCACTTGGATGGGGTGACCATAAGTGGCATTAAAATTTCTCGAGATCCTCCGTGCTTCGGAAGGCACGTATAAGCCGTTGGTCCCGGCTGTCACTATTGTATGGCAGTCGTCGGGCTATGTCAGATGCCTTTAGGCAGCTTGAAAAATCTGACACCAGTGCTGGCCAGTGCAGTTACAAACGAGAAACATCAACAAAACAGAAGAAGATTCCTTAAAACATCCGGGAACCATGGCGGAGTTTTAGGTCGCCAGCAGGTAGTTACCGCCGTATCTGCCGTATCAATTATACGGGGCCCCCGAGCCACGGGGCCCTCAACATGCGTAAGCAAAAATTAATAAAACTTCCCAAATTTTTGTCAGACCTGTCACTATTGTCCATAGAGGCAGAAAATTTAGAAACTCAAAAGTCATCATCAGCTTTAAATGATTTAATAAATCAATTTGCCGAAAAAAGGCAAGGAGAGAGTATATTTCATTTGAATTGTTTGTAAAAATTTTGTAAAAATTGACAGATAGGTAATTATGATATGTGAAATAAATATTTCTTTTAATTTTATGCAAACTTTTTTTTTTCTTTTGTGAGATATCTGTATCCTTTCTAAGGGCCCCCAAACAAATTTTTATACAGTGCCAAGGAGGCAGGCTACGCCACTGGGCGCCAGCGAACGTCCCGAGCTTCCTACAGGAGCCGGGCTTCGAAAACTGGGGCCAGTGTCAGCTCCCCACGCAAAAAGAGTCAGGCAATACAGAAGTGCCGTCATTGAAACCCAGAGTCACCCAAGCGAATGTATTTTCCATACAATAGTGTAAATAAAAATATGTTTAGGTATTTTATTTATTTTTATTTTATTTTATTTTATTTTAATAGGAAGACCAACAGCACATTCATTGAATAAGGTAACAACTTAGATATTAAGAAGCCAATTACAGGTCCTCGCATATAGATACTGTATATGTTAACAATAAAATTGAACAAAGGATGGACACACACTTTAACCAATAAATGATGAAACTAGCCTATTTAGGAGCCTTATAAAATTATAAAAATAAATAAATAAATATACTTAATACATAAAACAGCATTACGCTACTGAAGCAAATGTTCATATAGTAACCGCTTAGCTGTCGCTATGCTTGTAGTAAATAAGTCTATGTCAACTGTTCGAGATATATTATTAAAGCTTATGCCCACGCGTAAGGCAAACGAGTTTTTTCGATAGTTAGTACAAACTACTGGAACAAATATAAGGGGATTTAATCTTAGTGGTCTGGATGGGCAATTTAACTGCAATTTTGCCAAAAGTTCAGGAGAGTCAACTATACTAGAAGCTATCTTAAGTAAGTAGACTAAATCCGCGACATCTCGACGAATCTTCAATGGGACCAGGTGATGCCTTTTACATAGATCTAAATAGTTTGCGGAACTATAATCAAGTTTTAGACGAAAGCAAAGGTATTTGACAAACTTCCTTTGAATGTTTTCGATGCGATCTATGTAATCCTTGTACATGGGATTCCAAGCTTGAGAGGCATACTCAAGGTGAGTGCGTACATAAGTACAATATAATATTTTTATTGTTTTTAGATCTTTAAATGATGCCGCACATCTTAGAACAAAACCTAGTGCTTTGTTGGCTTTCGAGACTATTTTGTCAACATGTGTATCAAATATTAATTTAGTGTCGTGATATATTCCTAAATCACGCACTGTTGTGGAACGCTGAAGCGGTTGTTGCTTGAGTATGTAACTTGTGGGTATAATGTTCAGTTTTCTTGTAACTACACAACATTTCAATGGATTGAGATCAAGACCATTGAAAGAACAATACTGCTCAAGCCGAGAAATATCAGCCTGAAGTGCAGATGCATCAGTTTGAGATGATATAGCAGAGAATATCTTCATATCATCCGCAAAGCAAAGCAGCTGAGATGAATGGAGACAATTTTGAATATCATTAACCATGATGTTGAAGAGAAGGGGTCCGAGCAGCGAACCTTGGGGGACACCACTAGGAATATCAACCCAACTAGAAATAAATTTTTGACTACTACTGCTTGGGACCTATGGTCTATATAGGAAGAAAACCACCTAAGGAGGTCTCCAGTGACTCCCATGGATGCCAGCCTTTTTAAAAGTATATTATGATCTATACGATCGAAACATTTGGAGTAGTCGGTGTATATAACATCGACTTGCTTGCCAGCCTCCATAGCTTGTGAGAGATAGTCGTTAAAGAGCACCAAATTAGAGACGGTAGACCTTCCACTAAGAAAGCCATGTTGGAAGGAACCAAAGGAATTTTTCAAAGCTGGGTATAGTTGATTATATATAATACGTTCAAAAACCTTAGCTATTATACACAGCTTTGAAATGGGTCTATAATTCGTAACATCAGTTTTTGGTCCCTTTTTATGTACCGGGGTTATAAACGCCGACTTCCATATATCTGGGACAACTCCAACTTTCAACGACTTTCTAAATAATAAGGTGATGGGGATCGAAATCGATGCAGCAGTGGCAATAAGAAAGTGGGCTGGCAAGTTGTCAGGTCCGGCTGATTTAGACGTGTCAAGCTCTAATAGAAGCTTCTTGACCTCATCAAATTGGACATCAATGCTAGAAATATGTGACACCGGGATATCAGTCCGCGAACTAGGACTTGTATTGCCAGGTTGACAAGTCGGAGTAGCCTGAGTAAAGTTGGAGAAAAAATAAGATGAAAAGGTGTTGCATATTTCACTACCTGTATTAGCTTGTATATTATCATACCTGAGACTGCTGGGAATAGTACTTGATTTAGAATTACTTCTTGATTTTATGTAAGTCCAAAAATATTTAGGATTTTTAATGATTGATTTTTCGACGTTGTCTAGGTATGTTTGATAGCATTCTCTTTCCAGGTGCCTCGCCCTGTCACGAAGAAGTTTAAATGACTCGAGATCGGCGCGATTACCGTAAATGTTATATTTTCGTAAAAATTTATTTTTTTCTCTTATTACTTTAATCAATGCTTTAGAGTACCAGTTAGGATATGATTTATTGGTTGACTGTACAGAAGGGATGTACTTGTGGATAAGATGGTTTATAGAATCATAAAAATATTGTACAGAACCTTCCATGGTTCTATTAGAGAATTCATTATTCCAGTCAACCTTCGATATTTCTGAATTAATTGCAGTATAGTCACCTTTGTAAAATAGACGTGTCGTGGTAGGAGCCGGCTTTAAACAATCCACCGACATAAAATCAACAATCATTGACAAAGCACTATGAAGAGGGTCAATCGGCACCAAGGGGTCAATACATTCCGCCACTTTGATATGATATGAAAGACTTTAAGGATGAAATACTACTAAAGTTTTGTAAAGGCGAATTGAAATTTTGCCCTTTCGTGGAAATACTAAATATGGGCAGTCATATTGACGTCAGAATGACTGCCCATTTTTAAAATTTGTTTTCTCAATTATTAATTAGGTACCAAATATTTAAACAAAGGTATCAAATAGTAGCAAATAGGTATTACATTTTAGTAATATTATTCAAGTGATCGGTTATTTTGGCCAGTCATTCTGATGCACACCAATAAGCGAGCCTTTCATTTAGTGATTCCTCATTGTCATTGCCAATCCAAAAATGGCACTACAGGCCAAATTGCGGAAAAATGTCTTGGAGGGGGAAGTTAGTAAGTAAGTAGGCAACTGCCTAGGGTCCCGCATCTACACTAGGGTCTGGCAAAAGCACAACATTGTGTAAATGAGTATCTTTCGGTGTTCCCTCTGTAGGAGCTCCAACTCTCCCAGCTAGTGCGCAGCTAGTGAAGAGTAGCTCCCACATGAAGAGGTAGGTAAGGTACGTAGTGGAGAGCTTGAAAGAAATAGCACAGAGTTGTTTTATTAATTATAAATTTACAATACTGATATAGATGTAATCAGCTCGAGAGATGGTAGTGGAATGAGTCAAAGAGAATTCAAATACTACGTGAATGAGTCAGAATGATGAGGCAAAAATCTAAACGTTTAAAAATTGAATTTGGAAATGAAATTATTTTTTAGAATACGGAAAAGGAGGTAAACTGTAACATGAAGGATGAGGTTTATTGTAACATCGTTACACCTCTACAATAATAGTATTTTATCTATCCTCCTGTGATTTATAATCTGTGCATATATCTTATCTTTAGGTGTACTCAGGGAAGTGTGGATAAAACCGGTAAGTGCAAGTCGGAATCGCACACGAAGGAAGATCTAGGTATAAAAAAATCTAGTCTTTTGAATGGAAAAATGAAGTTTTTAAAAAATCACGCTTTTTAAATATTTATTTTATTCTGTTTTTAATATTTGTTGTTATAACGGCAACTGAACTACAATGCGACACAAATAAGTTGAAGGCGCGGGTACAAATAATGCGCTGACGACCGCCATTTTGGTTCAATTTACGAGTCGGGAATTTGTACAAAAATGCTTTGAATTGAAGTCTGTGAAAATATCAACTGTCTAGCATCACGAACGGACAGTGGAGTCTTGGTGATATGCTCTCGTTTTTACCCTTCGGGTACGGAACCCTGAACAAGATAATTTTTCAAAACCAACTTCAACACCAAAGTTCCATGCCCTTTTAAACAAGAATTTAACAAAATGGGTCAAGCGTTTTCGAATAATCGGGGCACATGCATAAAAATAAAGATTCCGACGAATTGATAACTGACGAAATGATTATTTAGAGATCTGTAATTGCTATTACCACTGATTGCGTCACATTTGATTATTCCTACTCACGTAGGTACATACTCAGTAACAGGGATACTGATAATGAGTAGTTATAATCATATAAGAACTGATTTTATTACGCAATTTATGTTTCTTTACTTGTTCGCAAGCATTACATGTTATAATGTGTCAACATTGTATTATATTATAAGTATTTATTAATTAAAAGACAATTATAATAATATGACAAAGCCCTTCTGGCGAGTAGGCGACCAATACTGTGAAAATGAGTTTCTTTCGGCGTTTCTTCTCAGCAGTGGTCGTTACGAAGCGCTGGTATCGGTAGCTTTTCTTTAAAAATAAATTAAATTTTAATATACTTTACACGTAACATAAATTATACTTATTGACGTGTGAAAGTGCCTGTAAAGGTCTAATTACTGAATAAACATTTGAATCTTTGAATCTTTTGAATCTTTGATGCAAGTTAATGATTTTATCAAACAAGAATAGGCATGACGAATGGAGAAATATTTTTAGTCCATCGGTTAAATTATTAAAAATTATTGTACACGTATTTTTTCTTTTCTCTGAGGAGAAAAAAATTACAAAGATACAGCGCGTTGAAATTTCGCATGACGTCACGGTTATGTACGATTTTTACATAGAGGTGACGTCGCAAGCCCCCAACTCCGGAACTTTGATGCTTCGTACCGTTGTGATTTTTTATTTTATTTTGGCGAATTGAAAAATATTTTTGGATAATCTAAAAGACGGAATAATAACAATTATATTTTTCTAACCCTGTCGTCACCCCTATTCAAAACAAAAAAAAATAACAGCCGACTTCATTCTCCTTTAGGAGTTTCTTTCATATCTCCAAAGTTCTTCATCATATCTCCACCAAATTAACATGGGACCGACTCGGTACTTAAGGCTTTCAAATAAATAAATAAACCATCAAAACCGGCTCATAAGTGGCGAAGATATCGCGTAACATACGTACAAACAAGAAATTATTTAATAAAATATTTTTAAAACAAGCTTTTATTTTCAGTACTGCTCAAAACGAATCAAACGAGCCTAAAGCGTCGTTTCATTACAGAGTTCCTATGGCCACTTTTCAACTCCATCATCAGATCAGCTCCGTATTATCATAATATTGCATTGTCACGCGATATACGTATGGGTGCAAAATTTCAGCTCAATCGGAAACCGGGAAGTGGGTCAAATTTAACTTGCAAGATTTGATTTCAGACAGACAGACCGACAGACAACGGGACAGGTGAAACTTAATAAAAGCTTGTAAAAAATATATATACGGGTCGAATAACATTCTCGGTCAATATTTTTTTAAATTAAAAACCGACATTGGCACCGAACTTCACAACCGATTTTGATAAAATTTGAATCGAACAACCTGCCAAGTATACAGATTCAAAAAAAAAAAATAATTTTCGAAATTGGTCCAGGTGTCTTCGAGTAATCGTCACCGATTACTCGAAAACGCCTGAAGTGCGATTTCTGAAACGCGGAGTCACCTAAACGAATGGTTTTCCCATACACAAACCATAGGTTTAGGTGACTCCGCGTTTCAAAAATCGCACTTCTGGACCGATTTGGAATGGATTAATTCATGAAAAAAAAAACATAAACGATTCCGATGAATTGAAAACCTCATCCATTTTGAAGTCGGTTAAAAATAGCGCTGATTTCACTGCTATTGGTTTGTGTGTGTGTCTGATTTTTCAAGCTGATGTCTGATTTTTCAAGCTGCAAGTCATCTGGGGGCGCATTTTTGAAATCTCTTGTCACATTACAAACGAGCGCATTTTTGAAATGATCGTATGCGAAGGATTTGCAACGAGTGGTCTCGTTGCAAATCCTGTAAATGTTGCTAAACAATGGTAAATCTAATCCATTTTGATGCAGAATAACACGCAAATACTTATAGCAATATCACTTTAAACAGATTGAAATAATCGATATTCACATATCTTGGTATTTTTAGTAAAAAGAGGAAATAAAAAGATTCGACTCCCAAAACTCAACCACGTGATGCCGCTGTCCCGTTCAAACTGACTCGTATTGTTACGTGTTCGGGTGTTCCCACCACACTCACACTTTTGTACAATCGGCTTGTATTTGTGAAAAACGAAGCCTACCCGCTTTAGGTGGTATACCCGCTTTGGGCTAATTTCCCCTACTTTTCAAGAATCTTCCCGTAGTTGGGTTTTTGTTTTTACACTCCCCCCTTTTACCTATGCCACTGCTGCCTAACTCACAGACGGGTTGGAGAGAGAATTTTGTTCAGCTTGAATTTCCTAAGTCGCCTCCTACCACACCCACGGGAAGACCTGGAGTGGTCGGCGTACATCCACCACGTCCTCACGGCGTTGTCACTTACACACATAAAAACAAACAAACGACTTACCTCTTAACAACTCCTTCGTCAAACTTGACCTTCAGTGCCTCCCCCACCTCCTTTTCGTTCCCGTACACGTGTGCGCAGTCGATGTGGCGGTACCCTACGTCGATAGCGTCTTTAACTGCTTGGGTCACCTCGCCAGGTTTTGACTGAAAAGAATAATAATATTTTAGATGGATAAGCATCATCATCATCATATCAGCCACAGGAAGTCCACTGTTGGACATAGGCCTCCCCCAAGGATTTCCAAAACGACCGATCGAAAGCGGCCTGCATCCAGCGCTTTCCTGTAACCTTGCTCAGGCCATCTGACCATCTAGCAGGTGTGTTCTACGCTGTGCTTGCCGCATAGACCTAGAATTTCTTTTACTGTGTAAGGTTTGCCAGATAAGCATGTTGGCCATTTACCTATACAAGTAGGGTAGACTGGGTACGGTCACAATATTAGCCAAACTATCAGGAATAGCGGGGGATGGTAAAGCGCCATTCCAGTTACAGTTAGCACACGTGTGACAGCATTGCGTCATCCGTCGTAGAGACATTTATTACTTTTTTGCAGTCCAAAGTAACTATTTTTATACAATTTCTTGTAATATTGGTTGCGAAACTACATATACATTTACAAATAGAGCTATTGGTGTTTTAACCGTTATAGGCAACAAATTGATATTTAATTATTATTATTTTTTATGTCATAGGGCGGCAAACGAACAAGCGGGTCACCTGATGGTAAGTGATCACCGCTGTCCATGGACAACTGCAACACCAGGGGTGTAACAGAAGCGATGCCAGCCTTTCAGGAAGGGAATATGTAGGAGGAGAGGGAGGGGTGGGAGGGGGGGCCAGCCTCTCTCACTCACCGAACGAAGCATAGAAGCGGTGACGCTACTACTCAGACGTCGATTTTCTGTGAGAATGTGGTACTTCCCCGGACGAGCCGACCGATTCATGCTACTAGCAAAACAGAGTTTTGCCGGTAACGTGGCTCTAACACAACTAGAATTAGCAGTCATTACTTTGAATGTTGATTACTTTGTTTTGTCATGGCAAATATTTTTTTGCAAAGGTATGTGTTGGGTACAGTGGTGACCACAGAACTATATCAAGGTAGTGACATTTTTGCTGGGTACGGTTGTGACATATTTTAAATTATCGAAAACTTATTTGTATTAGTGGACATTCAACTTGTGGGCCTGGCGAGGAATTGATCGAATATCAAGGAAAATGTGAACTTTGGTCACACTCAGAGTGCACAGGTCGCCATTGCATATAGAGTCTAACTAGTTCTCCGCTTTGGAACTTTTCCATGGCACCTTATGCTGCAATCTTTTAATTATCGTGTTAATAAAAGTGATTTATGACGATTTTGATATATTTTTGTACCTGTCACTATCGCTCCTAGTGTGTGGTCGTTTGTGACATTTTCCCGATTTTTTCGGGTTACTCGGGACTAAGGGATTTTTGTACATTTATACGTAGACAAATGTTTAATTTACTATGAAAAACACCTTTTATATGTATAAGTTATAACTAATATACTAACAGCATTATAGGCGATCAAGTGAAAATTGTAACAATTGTACCCAGTCTTTTATTTATTTAACTTTATTACAAAAAATGTCACTTAAGGCCGGCATTTTCTACCAGTCAACCTTCAAGTGATGCCGATAAAAGCTAATTTTGGACGACATGGTACATTCTATTAACTATAATTATCTACTAATCTTCAAAATTTTACTGGAAGTAGTAATTACAGTTTTTTGTCGTTTAAATCTAACTATCTGTAACCCGCGACTTGGTCCGCGTAGAAAAAATGGTTCTAATATGATCTTTAATTGGTTTTTTACGTTATAAATTGTGCTATAATCCCGTTCCCGTACCGTCATTTGCTAGAGCCAAAGAGAACAAATGATCTCTTTGTCTCAATTTTTTTGTCTCTCACTCTAAAAATGACAATGTTTCATAATAATATAAATGCACCCCAGGGGATGAAATTCTTAAAATCTAATTTCTGTATTATTATTTTTTATTGACCACTAATTCAAAAATGTCATGTGACTCGCTTCAAAAATGACGAAGATTCATTGAATATAAACTTGCAACCCCTATTTCACCCCTATAGGGATGTAATTTTTAAAATGTAATAAATGCATTATTATTTTCTACTAACTGTTGAACTAAATTAAAAATTTAATGTGTCTCACTTTCAAAATTACGAAGTTCCATACAAACTGGCAACCCCTATTTCACCCCCTTAGGGATGGAATATCTAAAAATCTGCGTGATAGTGGGAGAAGCCCACATTATAATCATTATAAAAAAATCTGCCTTGATAAGTTCAGTGAGAAGTCTACTCATTTTAAGAAGTGCAGGTGGAATTTACCAGAAAAAAAGGTTTGCTAACATTGGTAGCACTTTTAGATCATTCTAAAGTAGCACAGTGAAATATAAAAAAAAATAGTTTATTAAATAATATGCTATTTTGTCCAATCACTATTTTTTATGGCGTTCGCACCTTGTCATTAACAAGTGCACACTAAAACACGCTTTTAAACAACACACAATTGCTTACCAAGGTCTCGATAAACGCTACACACGTTTTGCCAACCAGTTAGTCATTTAAGTCTACATGAATTTTCCGTGGTCTAGAGCTGCCCCCATTTGAAATAAATCATTTCAAGAAAACGGAGATATCATTTAAAATTTGGCTTTGATCAGACCTTAGATAACCCTTCAAACTATTTTATAAACTACTGTTTACAGTTTAAAGTGAGAACGTGAAGCTTTTCCACGCATAATTGCGAAAAACGGCAACTTTTGGCGTATGTGCGTAGAAAAGCTTCACGTTCTCACTTAAAAATGTAAACAGTAGTTCATAAAATAGTTTGAAGGGTTATCCAGGGTCTGATCAAGACCAAATTTTAAATGATGTCACCAGTTCTTTTCAAATGATTAATTTCAAATGGGGGCAGCACTGGACCAGAGATTTCCGAAAAACGGTCAAAAACGGCCGGTTGGTGGCTGGCACCATCTTATTTTTTTTTCAAATACTTAGATTAGAATTGGTTAGCGCATGCGTAAAAAATAAGTGCATGCGGTCAAGTGCGAGTCGGATTCGCCCACGAAGTGTTCCGTACCATTATCTATAAAAGTCACGTTTGTTGTACGGAAGCCCATTCAAATATTTATTTTTTTTGTTTTTTGTCGGCAAAGGAAATACATCATCTGTGACAATTTAACTGTTTAGCGTGTCTTGCTGTCATGGTTCATGAGATATAGCCTGGTGACAGCCAGACAGACGGACGGACAGACAGACGGACAGACGGACAGGGGACTCTCAGTAATAGGGTCCCATTTTTACCCTTTGGGTACGCACAGGGTTCGGGCGGGTTAGGTTAACCTAACCGAAATAATCTCTTACTTTGGAAATGTTTATCATATATTTTGGTCAACCGAAATAGCCTGTAAACCTATAATTGCGGTTAACTTTAACCGATTCGACATATCTATAGGCTTTGTGCATGATACTACACGTTTTTCATGCCTCGTCACTCGGTCACGGTCAGGGCCGGATCTATCATATGGCTTTTTGGGCTTAAGCCCAGGGCCCCGTGGATTCCAAGGGCCCCCAGCCAAGTCAAGTCAAAGTGAAAAATAGACGATAAAGAAATGTAGCTGTTCTTGATCAAGATTGGCAACCCTGAACACTAAAGCATAAAATATTACGATATAAATCAAATGTTTTACTTTCTTTTTTTTTCTATACTTTGAGTAATAAGGTGGGCCCCTAAGTAGTATTAGCCCTAGTATTAGCCCATTAAACTCACTGTCCGGCCCTGGTCACGGTAACTATCCCTGCAAAAGCGCTTGCTTGACTCAACCAAACGGCTGTGCATCCCCGGTCCGAAAACCTAATTACCTTTTCAGATAACGGTTACTGTTACCCTTATTGTGTGGATTAACCGAATCAAAGGATTAACCGAAAAGGGTTAACCGATATAACCGGGTGACCGTTATAAATGGGTTTTCCACGCTGGGTACGGAATCCTTAAATGTTATAATTTTGTTGTACCTAATTATAATAATGAACTTATAAGCTTAAACTCTTGAGGAGTCAAGATGAATAAAATGCGCTCAAGCTCATTGGGGTGCGTCGTTTCATAACAGAGTTCCTATGGCCACTTTCCAGCGCCATCATCATACCAGCTCCATGTTATCATAACATAATATAGCATTGTAACGCGATCAAGGGCGGATCCAGCTTTAGTGCCAGGGGGGGGGGGGGGGTCACAGAGTCGTGATCAAGTCACAAGAAGTTATAATTTAATTTTTATAATCATAGATACAGGTAAACAGTAGGTATTTTATTAATGTATGTAAGTACTTACTGTACTTAAAAACACATATATATATAAATGACAAAGGTGGTGGTGGTGGCGCGGTAAAATTCAAATTTTGGATACGTTTGTCCCCGAATAATGCGTTTGCCATTACTATACAAAATATTATATTAAATTAATTAAATATTGAAAGTACTTACATAAAATCTATATTGCGACAAAAAATATTTAAAAACATTATGTTTAACAATTTTAATTAGTGGTCCATCTAGGTCCTGGACCCAGCCCAGGGGGGGTCATGACCCCCACGACCCCCCCCCCCCCCCCTGGATCCGCCCTTGAACGCGATGTGCGTATGCGTGCAAAATTTCAGCTCAGTCGGAAACCTAGTGGGTAAAATTTAACTTACATATTTTTGATTACAGACAGACAGACAAGACAGGTGAAACAAAATAAATATTTGTAATATTAAGATATGATTTTTCGAAACTAAAAACCGACTTTACCCCCAAATTGCACAACTGATTTTAATAAAATATCCATGGGACCATCTGACAAGCACAAGCTTTTGAACAAAAAACATTTTTTTAATTCGGTCCAGGCGTCTTCTAATAATCGGTGAACATACATTAAAAAAACATAAAAGATCGCAATGAATTGACAACCTCTTCCTTTTTGGAAGAAGTAAGGAAAGTAAAAAAGTATTTTCAAAAAAGAAACAAGTCTTTATTTAAAAAAAAAGAAAAACAGAAAACCCGACTGCCTTTTTATATTCCCAGTGTCACTCTCAGAATTAAGACGAATCTAATGACATCTCTCAAGCTAAAATCCATCGAGCCGTTCAGGCCGCAGACCGTGCCAAACAATTATACATAGGTACTCTCGAGAGTTGTATGTTTTCGAAAACATAACCCTCCTTCTGGCGCAGTCGGGTAAAAATCCTATAAATTGTCATATACATATAGTCAGAAAGAAAAGAAAGCAAAAATTTCGGGGTAAAAAGCAGTATCCTTCCAAAGAAGTACACAATTAATTTTATTTAGAATACAGCGGTAGGATTTGAGTGTATGCAAGTGCAGCCGAAAACGACACGCGGACAGCGCGTTATGTTTCCAATAACAACGCATGTCCAGTAGTTTCCGAAAATAACTAGCCCAATCTGTGTGATTAGTCCCCATCTATTTATAAAGTTTTGTTTTTCCTCTCTTGTTTCCGTACACCCATTAATAAAATCAATATCATAAAAACTTACTCACCTTCCAAGTCCCCAATCCGATAACGGGGCAAGTGTGTCCGTTATCAAATTTCATCACAGGTACGGTGGCCATTTTGAAAAAAATACTTAAAATATCTTTTTAAAATTATTAGGAGTAAAATTACGCAACGTACGTCTCGCGGAACTGCGTAGTGTTGTGAACTAAGGTTAGAAACGTTTTGCCGGTATATTTATTGGGTGATAAGATCTTAAGGAACGGTTTCGTCCACGCGACTAAGCGGCTAAAAATATTTCCAGATTATAAAAAGATTCATGGCCGCGCTGTCTCATAATGTAAATGCCCCGCAATGATTTTATAAGTATTTGAGCATTTTAATTAATTGTATTTTAATACTTTATCAATTAATATAAGTATAAATAACAAGAACAAATTTATAACACAAAAAAATACAATACAAGAGACAATATGGGCCAAGGAGGACTCATCAATTAATAACATTATTTGGTGTAAATAAGAATATAAAACTAAGTATAGAGGCGAAAACCACTGCTGCAGCTGCGTTATGTTTAATATATGCTCTAGGATATAAACTGGAATGCGGTTAAGTCGAATGAAATAATATTTGTTTTTATTTTATTTAATTATTTATTCAAACTTTATTGCACAAAAAAAATGTACAGATAGCTGCCAGTTAACCATTGGGCCAAGTCGAAAATAATTTGGGTGGTGCGGCCGAATGCATAAACTAAAGAGAATAGTATAAATTAAATATAACATGATTACCTGTATATTGCTAATATATATATTTATACATAAATATACGTAAAAAATATCTTCACCTCCATACATTTTGGCACAAGTTTTTTTTTACGATTTCAGGGATGGTTCCATAGTAAAAGTTGTTCACATTGATTTGTATGTTTACTCCCTTTCGTTTCACGTTGTATGTATACCAATACGATAACTATACATAAAATAAATATAGAATACAATATATAATGTCCTTTTTAATTAAGTTCAAATATTTTAAGAGGTGATTCAGTCCATCATTTTGAACAACTTTTCCCAATAAATATATATCGAACCAAAACTTTTTTTTCGTATTTCGATATATATTTATTGGGCAAAGTTGTTCAAAATGATGGACTGAATAACCCCTTAAAATATTTGTACTTAATTAAAAAGGACATTGTATATATATACCTAAAATAATATCTATACATAAATAAATATCATAGAATGACTACTATTTACTGCACAGAAACACACCATGTGAGGAAGAGACTTCAAGGAAAAACCGTTTATGACCGCCCGTTTGAAGGCTAAACGACTAGGTGCACGTCTAATGATTTCCGGAAGAGCATTCCAGAGAAGAATGGATTTAATTTGGAAGGATTTATTCATGAAATCAGAATGATGAGCCGATATAGATAAAGTTAAGAGATTGGAAGAGCGAAGATACGAGAATGAGAGCTAAGAAGAGAAAATTGACTTGAGATAAGCTGGGGAATTAGGTCGTTGAATATAGCATAAAGCATGCATAGGTTTCTGGCGTTTCGAGGCTGGGGATAGGGAGGTAGGTCAACTGTGCGCGAAAAGAGGAGATATGGTCGTATTAACGTAGACTATAGATAAATCTTATGCAGTTATTAGCAAGTATAAGACGACCTCCGTGGCTTAGTAGTCACCTTGCTAGTCCGCCACCCAGAGGTCCCGGGTTCGATCCCAGGTCAGGGCAAGTTGAAAAATGGCCTTTTTCAAATTGTCCTGGGTCTTGGATGTTTATCTGTATATATGTATTTGTTATAAAATATAGTATCGTTGAGTTAGTATCCCATAACACAAGTCTCGAACTTACTTCGGGGCTAGCTTAATCAGTGTTATTTGTCCCTACTTATTTATTTATTTAAGTATGTATAGTTTATTATGCAACTTTATAAAAAAAAAATTGTAAACGGCGGACCCAGTCAACCCACGGTGGCAGATACAAATGAGAACAAAGTAGGAACAAAAATAACATTTAAATTGTTTACCCAGTATTTGAACAGATATAAATTTACTAATAACTTAAATTTAAGCTGCAATGAATAAATTTACGTATAGTACAAATTATATTATATATTAAATATAAAATTAATGATCTGATTTTCTAGCACAGCTTTCAAGAAGCTACCCTTAACGTGTGATTGAAAATCGATTTTCCTTCATAATACAATAGGATAGTTAGGGGCAGAACGGCAAGCAATGCAAAGGTCATATTCACATGTCATCTAAGCACTAGCTTTTTCCCTCGAATTGCTTTGTCACCTAGCTTTGAACCTCTATTCCGAGCAAAATACACATTTACACAACAATAGATATAGGTACCTAATGTTGCGGTCGTCGGCCCACGTTTAATTGGAGATAAAAGTGTAAAAAGAGATTTTTTGGTCTTTCAAAGCCGAAATAATTTCTATCTATCTGATGTTCGGATCGCCATTTTTATTCAACTTACGTGCCGGGTATTGTACACCGCATTCAAAGGCTTAATTTACATTGCGGCAGAGTCGCAGCGATTCGACGAACTCGTACATAGCATCATGAACTTTATATCAATCGTATAATGTTCAAAGTACGGCGTTGTCGGAATCGGCACGACACTGCGCGTCGCCGCCAGCAACGCCATAGTTAGAACATTATACGATTGACATTAAGTTCATTATGCTATGTGCGATTTCGTTGCTTCACTTCGATTCCGCCGCAGTGTCAATTGAGCCAAAGGTATCGAAAGCAGGGCCGGATCTATCATATGGCTTTTTGGGCTCAAGCCCAGGGCCCCGTGGATTCAAAGGGCCCCCAGCCAAGTCTAGTCAAAAATAAACAATAAAGGAATATAGCTGATCTTATCAAGATTGAATGTGTAGTGTCCACCTACGGGTTGGCATCAGGGTTGCCAACACTAAAGCTTAAAATATTACAATATAAATAAAATTTTTTACTGTCTTATTTTTTTCATATACTTTGAGTAATTAGGTGGGCCCCTAAGTAGTATTAGCCCAGGGCCCCCAAACCTCACGGTCTGGCCCTGATCGAAAGCAAGAAGAATAAAAACTAACTTATACTTTTGTGATGTTTCAAGATCATGATTTGAAAATGTAATTTTTAAACTAAAAACCGACACCATACTACACAATCGATTTTGATAAACTTTGTACGACCACTTGACATGTATGCTTTTGATAACAATTTTATGGGATGTATGCCCCTTCAAACAAAAAAAGATTTTTTTAAATCAGTCCAGTCGTCTTCGAGCAATCGATGAGCACACAAAAAAAAGATTCTAAAGAATTCATGACCATTTTTTAAGCCGGTTTAAAGTAAATACTCCTTTATTAAGCGGCCTGTCCCTCTGTATGTACGCTTAGATTTCAATCTCGTTGATTTTAATGCGGTTTTATCAATAGTTGCAACCGACTTCCAGAAAGGTGGAGGTTATCAATTTGTCGGAATCTTTTACGTGTTTTTTTTGTATGTATATTCACCGATTATTCGAAGACGCTTGGACCGATTTGAAAAATAATTTTCAAGTGGTCCCGTATAAATTAAATAAAAACGCTTGTGCACTTTGGGGGTGAAGTCGTCTATCTTTTAAATGGTCCCGAACACTAATATAAGAACATAGATTATATGATTTCAGAAAAGTCTATAGTCTATTCCTAATATAATAGCACATGTGTCGTTATTTCGCCAAAACGATACTCCTAGCCATAGACCTATAACTTTTTTTCTTTAGATCTACCATACTGCCAACATAATAAAATCGTTATTTTAACATATGGTGCCATTTTTCAAACGTGGAGTTACTGAACAAACGGATTTTTGTATGAAAAAATATTCGTTTAAGTGACTCCGTGTTTCAAAAATGGCACTTTTTGTCACTAGGAAGCGTCAATAAAAAAATTAAGTCTTCCATAGATACCTAGTATCTAGCAAACATATGGTGGGTATTTCATACTTTTCTTTGTTTATTTTTGGATTTATTTTAGTAAATGTAGTCGCAGAAAAAGTATTGTATGCAACGTTGTATAAGTATGTCAAAAAATGCCCTTACGATGCTCGCCAAGGCTCGCATCGTAACCTGCACCACTCGCATTTTATGAACCTTCTTATACAACTTTTGCATAAAATACTATTATAATTACAAATTTTTCTCTTCCTGCTTGTCTGGGAGAAAAGAAAAAACTTAGAATGTACCGGCTGCTTCTCTTCGAAGCAGATCGTAGAAGCCGATCGAGGGTCTAGACGAAAATGCAAATCATGCTAATAAGGTGGCTAACTGAAACCCATCTCCCATCAAAGAGGTGATATTAAGTATGTATGTATAGAGTCTTCCCAATAAAGATATTTTTTTTCTTAATGTAGTATAGTACTGCTTACATACAAATGCGAAGCCGGGGCGGTCGGTCCGCTAGAATTTTCTTCTTTATTATTTGTTTATTTTTAAAACTTTATTGATCCACAATATACAATTGTTTAAAATTGGCGGACTTAACACTAAAAGCGGTCTCTCCCAGTCAACTAGAAGGATAAACGGAGATCTATTTGCGGCGCAAAATAATCACTAAATAAATCCTAATGAATATACCTACATTTATTTCATGTATATACATACATACAAACTATAAATAATGAATGATGATGGTGAAAATGAAACATACAATGTTTTAGAAGTATAAGTACTTAAGACAAACTGACAACTTGATATTTTCGAAGTAATTCAAAACACATAAGAAATTTGTGTCATCCATCAATCAAGTAATTTTGTTTGATGGTTAGATTGCTACAAATTGAGGGTTGTTGTTAAGGGCGTAGCGAGGTACGGGCTGGGGAGGGGGATCTATGCTACCCCCCCAATGGGTTCCCGGTTTGTCGTACCGGGGGGGCTCAGTACCCGTGGTAGTCAGTGGCCACGGGGAAGCTAAGAGGAACCCGCGAGGGGGCGCTCCTGCTGGCGTCCACCAGCAGAGAGCGCCCACATTGGGGCGGCGGGGGAGTGGGAAGTTCTCCCCCCACCCGAGGAGGGGCGCTCCCGCGGGCTCGGCTTCGGCCTTGAGCCTGTAGGGATGCGTCCAATGGGGCGGCGGGGGAGTGGGAAGTTCTCCCCCAACCCGGGGTGGGGCCGCCGGGAGGGGAATGTTTCATTGCCCTCCTGATTACCAGGAATGCTCACTAACCTTAAAATATTTAAATATATAGTTACATACATTTTTTTTAAAGAGTAAAACTAAGTAATACTCTGTTGTACACCAAAACAATAAATAACAATAATTAAAATATACACACAGAAAAGACATTTAAATGTACAACGGGTGGTCTTATCGCTATAAAAGTGATCCATGCCACCGATGGATAGGGCACTATAAATTTTATTAACCATATAACAATAAACAAGGAAAATAAAAATATTAAGCTAAAACTATCACATTAAAAGAAATCGAGAAACCAATATAAACATCTTCTCTCACAGGACTTCTGAAACAGATCTCTTTTGAGATAAGTAGTGCCTTTGTACAACTTTTATTTGATATACAATGTCCTTTTTAATTAAGTACAAATATTTTAAGAGGTGATTCAGTCCATCATTTTGAACAACTTTTCCCAATAAATATACATAGGGCGCACTATAAGTTTCCGGAACTGGCCACTTACATAAACAATATTTAAAAATTTATTGCAACATTTGAAAATAGAACTCTTTGGCTGTAGAATGCAGTTTGTTTCATCTGACTGTCTTTTGTTTTTAACTTGTGGCGCCATTTAAAAAATTGTGTGTCTGCATCAACATGGATTTAACTCGGGAAAATTTTCGTAGTATGATTTTCTACGATTTTAAGTGTAATTTGACAGCTCAACAGAGCATCGCTCGGCTTGAATCAGCTTTTGGCAATGAAGCACCATGCAAGACAACTGTTTATAGCTGGTTTGCAGAATTCAAGCGTGGTCGTATCAATCTCAGTGACGAATCTCGCGATGGTCGGCCGTCCACCGCTGTGACCAACAAAAACATCGATGCTGTGCGCCGTATGATTGAAACAGACAGGCATGTGACCTACCATGAAATTCGCGCATCCTTAGAAATAGGCATGAGTCAAATACAATTAATCCTACACAAACATTTGGGTGTGAGAAAGCTGTGCTCGCGGTGGATCCCACACAACTTGACCGAGGCTCAAAAAACGGACCGCGTCACTTGGTGCAGTGCCATGCTTACCAGATTCAACGAAGGTGCGTCAAATTTGGTGTGGGACATAGTAACAGGTGACGAAACATGGATTTATTGCTACGATCCCAAAACAAAGCAGCAATCGAGCGTATGGGTCTTTCAAGATGAGCCGAAACCAACCAAAGTGGCGCGCGTGAAAAGTGCATCTAAGCGGATGATTGCTTCTTTTTTTAATAAAACTGGACACGTGGCTACTGTTGCTTTAGAGAATCGTCGTACAGTGAATAGTGACTGGTACACGACCATTTGTTTGCCGGAAGTTATTGACGAACTCCGTAAAAATAACCGTAAACGCCGTATCATCCTGCACCACGACAATGCTAGTTCTCACACGGCCAGACAGACAAACGACTTTTTGAAGGCGAAAAATGTAGAACTCATGAGTCATCCTGCATACAGTCCCGACCTGGCACCTTGTGACTTTTTTCTGTTCCCAAAAATTAAGAACCAATTACGCGGTCAACGATTTTCATCACCAGAAGAGGCTGTCGAGGAGCATGAAAAACACGTTTCAGAGGTCACCACAGAGGAGTGGCACAAAAGTTTTCAAAACTGGTTTCATCGAATGAAAAAGTGCATAGACGCCAAGGGAGATTATTTTGAAAAACAATAAATTAATTTTGTACCTTTAATAGTATTTTTTCATATTCATTCCGGAAATTTATAGTGCGCCCCACGTATAACGAATTACAAAAAATTTTTTTGCATTTTTCATAGTAACGATATCGCGTGTCTACTTCGATTTGTATGAGAACCTAAATATTTTTTTCGTATTTCGAAAATGATGGACTGAATAACCCTTTAAAATATTTGTACTTAATTAAAAAGGACATTGTATACTCTGTATAAATTTTCCGTATACATAAATTGGTAAATAAAATAAAACAAATAAATAAAATAACAATAAATTCAAAGTTCATTATTCTAAGTAAAACTAAAAACCAGTAAGACTTCTTAATTTCTTTTTACTTAATGAACCTAAATTCGCCGCCCCCTTGCTCTCTTAACACAATAGGCGATTTTACGATTTTTTTTAATCTACTTTAATATGTTCCTAATGTGACGTTAAGACACCCGGTATTTTTATTTTCTTAAAATTAAAACGCTAAATACAAAAAAAAATACGCAAAACAAATTGGCGCCGAAACGATAGCCGACATCATGGTGAAGTCATATCAGCAGTTACAAATGCTAGATTATAAACTATTTATCAATAATGCACATTATTATGTCTTTTGTATTAATAGTTATCTTCACAAATGAAATGAAATAAAAGTAGGTACTTACTTCTATTAAATATTTCTGCATTCAGTAGAAAATAAGTCAGTATTATGAGCACAGAACTTAGCTATATCATCGTGTCTATCCTCGGTAAATTTTACTTTCGACTTATAAATAACCGACTGCTATTGTCATAAATCGTGTACAATGCCACTAAATACACTTTGAAATCACAATATAGAAATTATAATTTTGTAAAAAAATAACACCATATTCGTCTTTCCTAAAGAAAATTTATTTATTTAATTTTGACCAATGAGAATAGCCTATTCTGGCTACGTCCTTGATTGCTAGACCTATTTATTCAGCTTTTTTCATTTCAACAACATACGACTACCATAATAACGTATTCCAGTGAGAATACGTTATTAAATATCCGTCTATATTTGAACTGTTAATTATGTGGACATTAAAACTTCATGTCGCTATGCCCTATACTCAAAGAAATTAAAGTTTTACGATCTTAGTTTGTAAGTACTTGATGGAGGGAGAGATTGGAGTACGCATTACTAGCATTCAAGACTTTTTTCTGATTTCACAAGTCAACAGTTTAAATTTTAGACTTAACAATAACTCCTGTAGGTTTTATATATATCTTTATTATAAATTTATAATTTCTATTTATGTTGACGTCAAATGGTTAAACAGTTAAGTTTACTGCCGCTTCCTAAGCGCTAGTGCAGAAAAAGCGGCAACAAACTGCACTGCAGCATTTTGTCCTCGGACGTTAATTCACAAGTACTTACAAGAAGAAAATAGGTACCCTGATTGTTTATTTTTTTCTAAATTTGTTTTATCTACCACATCGTCGGCATGAATAATGTATATTAACCAGGGCAAATTGCAGTTATAGTACTAACACTCTCTGCGCTACGCCGCGAAAGGACAAGACACAAGACGATACTACAAGGGCTCCTAGTATAGACTCCGGAACCCTAAAAACGACGACTAACAAAGTTTGAATAGTTTTGTAAAACTTTATTAATTGGAAAAAGTGAAATTGAGTACTACAAGATTCAGGCGTTTCCAACAATGCATATAGATTAAAAAATATTTTTTATATTGCTCTAATCTTTTTCGAATATCTAATCTAATCAGTGGGTACACTGCTTGTATATTCTAAATCTTTGAATCAGTATCATGGACTGGCAATAAATGATGACACAACGTCAACCATACATTATTTGTTGCTTAAAAACTGATCAAACATTTTTTTGGCTCTATGTAGATTACTAATGAAAAGTGGGGTATACAATTTATTCTCTTCTCTCAGCAAATAATGACGAAGATATACCGCATTTCGCGTCACGCCACAATCAGCTACGATTTTTAACCGAAAGTGACGTAAATCATCCCACTCCGAAACTTCGAAGCGCTGCATCTTTGTGAATTTTCACTACAAATACAAATTAATTTTTCATCTCATCTACTCAAAAAACCATGTTTTCGTCCCAAAACATTTGGAGCTAAAGTTACTGGTTATTCTCTCGGGACTAAAACGTGAAAAAGAAGATCTCTAGGGATTAAAACTAATTTGAAAACAAAACACGAGTTTAATCTATGTAGAATCAAAAATAATGTTGGCAGTCCAGCAAAAAAAGAAGAATTTTGTTTTAAAATAAAAAATTATTGGCACAGACTTCGTGATTTTTTATATTTGGAATACATATCGTCTTCAACATGGATGAATGTAGGTAAAAATTTTTATGTTCTTTGCTTCGGAAAAAGAAATAAGTATAATTAAAAAAGCGCAATTTTTCCCTTTGATTCAAGTCATTACAGAAGTTTTAAGTTATTTGTAATGAAATGTAATTATTTATGTAAATGTGAATACTTTGTCGTGAGTTTAAGCCAATAGTGAATAGTAATCAAGTTTACGTATAAAAATAAAAAGATATGAAGGACCCCGCAAACAAAGTTATGAGTGAACATTTTATCTTAAGTTGGTGGTCTTCGAAAAAATATTTCTTAGTATTTATTGTATGGAAACGACACCAAACAAACGTTAGTATTAAATGGTCGGTTGAAGTCTGTTAGATATTGTAGGTGTTCTTCTATTCTTTATATTCTGTTTTGTATGTGCTAGTTTTTCTCATAGATGAAGATGAAAAGTAGAGTGTGCTACTCGGGTACGGTAATATTTTTATCTCGGGCGATACACATGAATCCCTCGCTACACTCAGGATTCCACCGTAGAATCACTCGCTCCGCTCGTGATTTAACTGTGGAATCCTTCGTTTCGCTCTGGATTCAAAGTAGCGCCCTCGCCTTCAAAATATTACCTTAGCCCCTTGTAGCACAATCTACTATTATTGCACCATAAAAGACACAAGACAAGTTACATGCAGGCACAAAGGCGGATTTATCGCTATAAATGCAATCTCTTCCAGCCAACCTTTGGGTGGAGGAAAAATTTTGAAACAAGGTGGGCGCACTACTTTGCTTAAAGGAAAAATAATGGGTGGTTTATTTTTCAATAATCTAGTTGACGGACTAAATTAAATAATTTGTATTTTAACCAGAACACATCCCTCATTGCAAATGAGCTTTGAATAAGAAGGTATGTATCAATTTCGAATGCTTATACGTAGCTTGAGTCACTGTCTGGACGGAAATCTTTGCAAAAAGGTCTAACTTTTCCACACGCGAAGATGACTCAAAAGACTCCATTATCACGCACTTAAGGCAGAGTTCCGTTGATGCGACGCCTCACCGCGATTTTATCTGCGACTTTTTGTGGTAATTCACATGTTAGATTTTTTTTACGAAAAATTTGTAAATGCATTGCGTTAGTTAACTCCATAATCGAACTTATCAAGAAATTTCTTTGACCCCCGACGCAAAAAGAGGAGTGTTGACGCCAATGTCTGTATGTGTGTCTGTCTGTGGCATCGCAGCTCTCGTACGGATGGACCGATTTCGATGCGGTTTTTTCTCATTATAGCAAGTTTCCTTGTTGTGGTTCTGAGTTATTTTTTATAAAAATTTGTTGAGTCGTTCTTAAGTTATTAATGATGATTCTTGAAGATAAACTTTGCACTGCAAGGGAGTGTAAATACCTTCTACCTAGAGCTTCCGTGACGCAGTGCTTGGAAAAATTAAGTAGGTATGGTAGTAATGTCACACTGGTTTATGACATTGAACATATTGATTTATCTATACCTTGTAACCTTAATACGTTGTGCATTTTATGACCTCTGCCAATAGACGTGACCAGAATTTATTACAGATAACACGTCTTTATGTGTGTCGGGGTTGACAGAGCACAGGGCCGTAAATCCCAAAGGCCACACTAGGCCGCTAAGGATTTTTGGAAATTGCATCCCTAGGGAAATTGTTAAAGTGAGTCACATGAAATTTTTAATTTATTTTACTAGTTAGTAAAAAATAATAATGCATTTATTAGATTTTGAAAATTTTATCCCTATAGGGGTGAAATAGTGGTTGCAAATTTGTATGAATCTTCATCATTTTTGAAGCGGAACGGGAACGTAAACATTTCAATAAAGATTGTTATATTTTATAAGTATTCAAACATTTTAATATAATATTAGGTCTTTACCTATGAAATTGCCGTTTTGTATGAAAAACATTAAACGATTTTTTTTCATGTATTTTTTTATTTGTATTAATCGAAATATTCACCCATGCAATCAACGCATCTTTGCCAACGCAGTGGCAGTTTATTGATGCCCTTCTTAAAGAAATCAGCTGGAATCCCCAACAAATTCTTCAAAGGCATTTTGTACTGCCTCTCGGGTATTTAATTTTTTTCCCGCCAAGAAGTTATTCTAATTCCGAAAAAAGTAGTAGTCTGTAGGCGCAAGCTCTGGTGAGTAGGGCGGATGACGGAGAGCTTCCAACCCCAGTTCTTGCAACTTGGAGACCGTCTGCTGTGCAGTATGAGGTCGCGCGTTGTCGTGCAGGAGCAGCGGAGAGGAGCGATTGACCAATGCTGGTTGGAGATGTGCCAGCTTCTCCATCATTGTGTTCAGTTCTTCACAGTACACATCTGCAGTAATGCTCACCCCGTTTGGTGAGAAGCTGTGATGAATCACACCGGCGCTAGACCACCAAACAGTGACCATCACTTTTCTAGGGGTAAGTTTTCGTTTAGGGCATTGTTTAGGTGCTGAACCAGGATCCAACCAACTTGCTGAGCGCTTGCGGTTATCAAACAGAATCCATTTTTCATCGCAGGTAACAATGCGGTTCAAAATTTCTTCATTTGTGTATCTGTTGAGCAGTGCAAGGCACGTCTCGACGCGTACTTCGCGCTGGCGATTATTGAGTTCGTGGGGCACCCATTTGTCAAGCTTTTTTACCTTGCCAGTTTGACGCAAATGGACCAATATTGTTTTGACGCTAACGTCAAAAGCTGCTGCTAATTCAACCGTAGATTGTGTATCATCAGCTTCCACAATCACCTTTAATTCGTCATTGTCGACCAAAGTCTTCGGACGACCGCGATGTTCATTTTTCAGGTCGAAATTTCCAGAACGGAAGCGAGCAAACCAATAACAGGTGGTGCGTTGGTTTGTAGTGTTAGCTCCGTAAAGTCGTTGATGTTGCGTGCCGCTTGTGCCGCGTTGCTGCCACGACGGTATTCATATTCCATAATTACTCGAATTTTTAACATATCCATGATGACGAAAAAGATTGAAATGCGATGAAAATGTAACACAAATCAATAAACAAATGACTACTTTTGGAAAAAGAATTCCATGTTTTTAAAATAAAATTAATTTGAAATTAGAATTCTTAGCCAAACAAAAATTATTTTGATTTGAAATGGCCAGTACTGCAGAACGGTAATTTCATAGGTAAAGACCTATTATTAGAACCATTTTCGTCATCGTTGCGGACGAAGTCGCGGGTTACAGCTAGCAGCCTTTTTGGTTGTTGTTTTTAATTCATTAGGTTATCTAGTATAGCCCGTGGTTCGATTTGTTACGGGTATGTCCCTTCACGTTGTGTAGGGGATGGTTCCTTAGGCGTCTATCAGGAAGTGGTTGGAATAAAAAAACGGTTTATTTTTGGGGCGAATCGCGGTGCGCGTAGGACATAAAAACAGACGTGTCCTGTTGCAAATCAAAAGTGCGACTAAAGGATACAGCGGTGGGGACCGCTTTTTAATACGAACAAACGTTTGCATCTAGCAGTAAGTACATACGCAGGTACGTATATCTTATCTCCCTCGCACATCCGACATTCTTCTTTAATTAATATTATTTTTCAATTACAGGTTCACAGAAGCAGCAAAAAGGTAAGTATTTATGTGTGTAATTTCAAATCTAATTATGTTTT
Organism: Acrobasis suavella; assembly: GCA_943193695.1. Lineage (NCBI taxonomy): Eukaryota > Metazoa > Arthropoda > Insecta > Lepidoptera > Pyralidae > Acrobasis > Acrobasis suavella. The sequence goes on from OW971954.1 coordinate 10,283,812, forward strand.
AATTTATTTTACTTTTTAGTTTAATTTGTAAGTTTTTAAGTTTTATTTTCAGAAGCAGCGCGTCCGTCGCCAACACTTTCCCCCCCAGTGTCGCTAGTGCGACACTCATCATGACCTGTGCTAAGTAATGCCACACGAGTCACGGGACGCTTCATCACAGTTGTACTAGTCCTAATATCTATCACTCTCACACGACCGTCGGAACCAGGGTACACTTTTTGAACAATGCCCTTTGGCCATGTGTTGCGAGGCGATGATGGATCTACAACTAGAACGAGGTCACCCACTTTGAGTTGCAATCCTTCTTGGGACCATTTGCTACGTGGGATGAGTGCTGGCAAGACTTCTTTCAGCCAACGCTGCCAGAATAGGTCAGTCAACCGCTGAGCAGTGCGCCACTGACGTCTGAGGTACAGGTCTCCATCGTCAAATACACCAGGAACAGGTAAGTTTGATGAACTTCCTATTAAAAAATGATTAGGAGTCAGTGCCTCATTGCTGCGCGGATCTACAGACACGTGAGTTAAAGGCCGACTGTTGATTATGTTTTCAACTTCGGCAAGAAGAGTAATGAGCGTTTCCTCTTTAGGGGCCCTTTCCTTCAGCACTACCTTCAACGCGGTTTTTACGCTTCTTATGAGGCGTTCCCAAGCTCCGCCCATATGTGGTGAAGCTGGACTTATAAAGCGCCAAGATACGTTTTTATTAAGCGCTTGGGTAGCTAGTGCGGCTTGGTCAAGCTCCATGAAGGACTTCTTGAGCTCTGTGTCCGCTCCTCTCATGTTTGTCCCGTTATCGGACCATATCACTTGTGGCCATCCACGCCGAGCGGCCATCCTTCTTAGGGCCATAATCAATGAGTCAGCAGTCAAGGATGCCACTACCTCGATATGAACCGCGCGTACGGTCAAACAGGTAAAGAGTACACCATATCTTTTGTGCCTTTGTCGTCCCACTGTAACTTCTGCTGGGCCAAATAAGTCGGTTCCACATATTGTGAAGGGCCTCTGATGGTGCGCCATGCGACCTTCAGGTAGATCACCTAGACGCGGCGGTACAGGGGCCGCCTTCCGCATTCGACAAATCAGGCATTGTGAAGCCACAGTGCGAACGGTAGGCCTTAGGTTCAAAACCCAATATTTTTGGCGTAGTTCGTTCACTACCATTTCAGTATAGCCGTGATGTGCACGTACGTGGTAGTCTTTAACAAGGAGACGTGACATGTGATCCTTTCCGTCCAAAATTACAGGATTCTTCACTTCTTCTTCAACTCCTTTAGCGGCGCCAATACGTCCACCAACGCGAAGAAGTCCGTAGCCGTCCAAAAATGGGGTCAAGGAACGCAAACGGCTATCTTTTTTAATAGGTAAATTTTTCTTAAGTGCTAATATTTCGTCTCTAAACGATTGTGCTTGAGAATGTCTAATTAATAATATTTCCGCTTCTTTCAGTAAGTCGGCATCAAAGTTGCAGATATTTATCTTTCTACATTTCTTAATAAACAATAAAACTATACCAGTAGTACGCAATAAACGCAACCAACATGAAAATCGTCGCGAGTCGGGGACTGGTAGGTATAAAGGTTCGCTATCATCACTCAAAACGGAAAGAATTTTTTCTAACACCTCATCGCTAATATTTTCTTTTTTTATAGGATCGCGAGGCCAGTGTTCCGGTTCCTGATACAAAAATGACGGACCAGTAAACCATAGGGACCCGTTGCTCAAGATATGGTCACTTTTCTTTGTAGCAAGATCTGCGGGATTTGTTTTCGTTGGTACATAACGCCATTCAGAAATTCTACTAAGGTCACATATTTCGCCTAAACGATTAGCAATAAAAACTTTATAATTTTTATCTTCATTCCGTATCCAATGAAGTACGGTGGTGGAATCTGTCCAATAATAGGTTTCGTTTGGTTTAATGCGATGTTCTGATTTTATTGTATCGGCCAATCTACAACCTAATAACGCAGATTGAAGTTCGAGCCTACTAATGCTGACGTAACGATTTCCCGCTACTCGACTTTTACTAGCAATGAAAGAAATTTGTACGGATCCATTACTGTTTCGCTTACGAAAATATCCTACCGACGCATAGCCGGACGGATTCACAATCGCTGCACATTGGAGCGGGCGACCCGCTGCAACGGAGCCAGGCGTGGTGCAACCTTCATTATTCGTACTAAAGTACCATCTCGGAATTCGTATTTTACTTATCAAATTTAATTGTCTTAGCCAATCGTTAAAAGAAGTAAACAAGTTATCAGTAATTTCTTGATCCCATTGTATATTAGCTTTCCAAGTATTTTGCATTATAATTTTAGCTTGCATGGTGAACGGGCCAAGGAATCCGTGTATGTCAAATATTGACATAACAATGCGTAGGATTTCACGTTTAGTAGGTTTTCTTTTAGACTCTAAAACCTCTCTTGGTATGCGATTAAAAGACAAATCAAAACCCAATGTGTCACTGGCTGGATACCATAACAAGCCAAGTGTGCGTTCTGGCTGACTTTCAACATTGAACCTTACTGCCTTGTCACTTAAGGTCTCTTTTGGCGTATCGATTAGCACCTCAGAACAATTACTTAGCCAGTTTCGCATTAAAAAACCACCTTGTTTATTGATATAGAAAATATCTTTGATGATTTTCTTTGCTGTTTCCGTGTCGGGATGGCTGTCTATATAGTCATCTACGTATGAATTTCTTCGGATCGCATCTACCGCAGCTGGCAGACTCGATTTAAATCGCTCAGTGTTTTTAGTTTGATTTATGTACTGGGCGATAAACGGTGAGCAACAAGCGCCGAATATTAATGACGTCATAACGTACTTTTTACCTTCCCACAAAAATCGAAACACATTACAGTCCTCGTTTCGTACCTTAAGTTTTAAAAACATATCTTGAATATCAGCAATCGTACCTACAGCGTGTTCCCTAAAACTGAACATAATTCCCAGTAAGGATTGCAACAAAACGGGACCTGGCAATAAAAAGTCATTAAGGCACACGTTACCACTTTTGCTTGAAGAGTCAAAAACCAGTCTCAGTTTACGCTTTTTGGGGTTATCTACTCCAAAATGTGGTAGATACCATACACGACCTTCGCAACATTCATCATCGGCGCGCAACTCACGGGCATAATTATTAGAAAATAAATGCTGAATCCTTTCCTTATAACGTGAAGCATAATCGTTATTAGCTAACATTTTATTTTCGATAGACTTTAATCTTTTAATGGCATTAGGGTAAGAATCGGGCATAACAAAATTATCATAACGCCATGGCAAGCCGACAGTCCACTGATTATCAACTAAAACGGCAGTGCTATCCAAAATTGAAATAGCACGTAAATCACTTGTGCTTTGCCGCGGCTTAGTACATATACCTATAGAATCTAATGCAAATGACTTTTTAACCAAATCATGCAATTCTGTATCACTCGAAATATGGCATTCGGATGAGAGGGGAGACACAGGTTGTGACATTAGCTCACTTTTACTTTCTACAGTAAATAAATGATAAACATAGGCAGTGTTTATTCCCTCCTGCTCCGAACAATCGTGCGCGAGTGAGACGAAACGATTAGACTGCGTAAAATCACTTACCACAGGTCCGTGGATGCACCAGCCAACAGCTGTTTTTGTTAGGTATGGCTCGCGCTGCTTCTTACCTCTGACGCATAAAATGGGAGTAATCAAATGATGATTATCCTCTCCGATTAACACTTTAGCTTGAGCACCACACTCACAGATCTTAAAGTCTTTAATATTCCGTATATGTTCGTAGTTAATGTCTTTAGCTGACAGTTTTTGCACGGGCAAATTAAGTTGTTTTATTTTACGCGCGGATAAGTTAAAACGGTCACCGGTATCGTTCGTAATGTCCGCGCTTACGATTTCCGAATCACACACTAACTCGGAGCCGTCCCAGGCGCTGCGCGCGCGCATTTCGAATTTCCTACCACGGAGACCTATTTCATCTGCCACATCCGCGGATATTAATGACACTGAGGATCCACTATCTAATAGGCAGTGCACGTGAATACTTCCTTTGGGTCCATGGACAGTCAATGGTACAATTTTTAGCAAAACCTTTGTACACTGCGTTGAAAACGTATGCGTTATTGTTTCACTAAGTTGAGTACACGACGACGACGAATCGTTATTAGCTTGTGGCTTGGGCTCCTCCCCATTCTGGGGCTCCTTAATCTTTCTTGGTGTAACCCAGTGTAGTAGGCGGTGGTGTGGCTGGCCACACTCGTCGACATCACAACTGCTGCCTTGGCAAGACGTTGAGTCACTGTGCCTAGGTCCCAGGCACTTGAAGCATAGTTTCGTGGCTCGAGCAAAGCGCCATCGATCTTTTCGTAGTGCTCGTTTGAACTTAGGGCAGTTACATATCTGGTGGCCATATGAGTGACAAAATGGGCACTTCGTATTTTCTGCGACGGTAATATCGGTCATTAATACTGCGTGCGGCTTACTTTTACGGTCATCTGGTTTGCTCGTACTTTGACTATAGATATGACTCACACCCGATTCCGCTATCTTGACGGCCTCCGAATATAAGAAGTCTGATAATTTTTCTAACTTTGGCAGAGGGCTGTCTCGATGAATAAAGACGTAATCAGTCCATTTGGATACAAGTGAATTTGGAAATTTGGCGATTATTGTTGTTGCCATTTCTGGGCTTTGCAAATAGTCATTTTGTTTGACCGCTTTTACTGCTAATACATAATTTTTGATTTTTAAAGCAAAACTGACTATGTTGTGGTGATAAGCATCAGATAGTGGGGGAATTTTCTTAAGTTGGAGCACCAATTTATTCATAATAGTTTCGGGCCGTCCGAATCTTAACTCCAGAATTCCCATTATCTGCTCAGGCGTAGTGCTGCTCATCAGCAGTGAAGCTGCAGATTCTTTGGCTTCTCCACGGAGACATTTACGTAGCCGCCACATATTTTCATTGTCGGTATATTTGCACAGCTTTGTTGATTCTACAAACGCTTCTTTAAAGTGCAAAAATTCTAAAGGATCGCCAGAAAAAATAGGAAGATCTTTGGAAGTAGCTAGCCTCGTCAACATTTGCTGATTACCCTCTTTCTGGGATGTAGTGGCGATGGCTTTGTGAATTGCAGCCGCGAGTTTGTCTACATCACTCTCTTTATTCTCTCGAGCGGGAGGTGAGGGTGACCGGTCTGACCTTTGCAAGGGCGGCGGCGGCGGCAGCCCGGATGGGCCCGCGCTTGTCTCCAGCCAATCGTTCACTTTATCCGTGCACGACACTGCAGATCCAGAAACCGAACGTGAACACTTCTTAAGACTTTCTAATTCAGCATCTAGCTCTTTTTTCAATAGCTCGGACTGTATTTCAACTTTTCTTTTCACTACTTCAGCCATTTTTTGGGCAGCATCGGCCTCTGCCTGTGCTGCTTCCATCTCCAGCTTAGCTTTAGCTCTCGCCATTTCTAGTTCAAGCTTCCGCTGGCGTGCTAAGGTCGAAGACGTATGCGCTGACCTGGCGGTTTTCGGAGATTTTTGGGAACTGTTATCACTTGGTGGCTTTTCAACAGCGTCGTTCTTTAAACTCACTAGGAATCGTTCTTCAGTTTCTTCAACCTCGTGCGTCGAACATTCTGGGCGCTCAGGCGCGCTGCGAGCTACTCGCTTCTTACGTGGCGTCTTAGGCGTGTGGAACATATTCGACGGCCAATTGCTTCCTGACGACGTGATATCCGGGTCGATGGACCAGCGATGTAGGGGATGGTTCCTTAGGCGTCTATCAGGAAGTGGTTGGAATAAAAAAAACGGTTTATTTTTGGGGCGAATCGCGGTGCGCGTAGGACATAAAAACAGACGTGTCCTGTTGCGAATCAAAAGTGCGACTAAAGGATACAGCGGTGGGGACCGCTTTTTAATACGAACAAACGTTTGCATCTAGCAGTAAGTACATACGCAGGTACGTATATCTTATCTCCCTCGCACATCCGACATTCTTCTTTAATTAATATTATTTTTCAATTACAGGTTCACAGAAGCAGCAAAAAGGTAAGTATTTATGTGTGTAATTTCAAATCTAATTATGTTTTAATTTATTTTACTTTTTAGTTTAATTTGTAAGTTTTTAAGTTTTATTTTCAGAAGCAGCGCGTCCGTCGCCAACACGTTGTATATTATCATATTAGGTTGGGGAAAAAGTCTTTTCGCATATAGTATGTATGAACTTGTAATAAAACCACTTTGGCTATACTATTTTTACCTGGCTGGTTTTGGTATCATTTAAAAGTATAAATTTTAAAGAAGATAATTCCAAATTCTAATTAGGAAAATGCCTGATTTTCATTTTTTATTACGACGTAATGAAACCGAACCATTTTTTGAAGAAATTGATAACTGGTGATGAAAAGTGGATCACGTACGACAAGAACGTGCGAAAAAGGTCATGGTCAAAGACCGGTCAGGCTTTACAGACTGTGGCGAAACCCGGGTTAACTCGCAACAAGGTGATGCTGTGTGTGTGGTGGGATTGGAAGGGCATTATTCATTATGAGCTGTTACCACCAGGCAGGACCATCGATTCAGAACTCTACTGCGAACAACTGATAAGATTAAAGCAAGAAGTTGAGAGAAAGCGGCCGGAATTAATCAACAGAAGGGGTGTGGTTTTTCATCATGATAACGTTAGACCTCACACATCTTTAACCACTCAGCAAAAATTAAGAGAGTTTGGCTGGGAGGTGTTAATGCATCCGCCGTATAGTTTGACGCATACGTCTGTCGGTCGGACGGACGGTAGAGCTTGAACGGATGGACCGATTTCGATGCGTTTTTTTTTACGTGAAGGCAAGTTCCCTTGCGGTAGTTCTTAGCTATGTTCGTAGCTTAGAAAATCGATTCAGCTGTTTAGTTATTGGGGGTTACTGCTTGAAAGTAACGCAAAATAGATGGTGCTACGGACATCAACTCGTATCGGTAGTTCCGCTACTCATCACTACCTAGATGGCGTTCTTGACTCTTTTTAGTTTCCCTTGCTAATAAACTTGTATCATATAAGTTTGACGTCAATGTCGTAGCCCTGTGGCGTAATATCGTAGCCCTCAAAAGGATGGACTGATTTCGATGAGGTTTTTTTACGTATAAGCAAGTTTCCTTGCGATGGTTCTTAGTTATAATATGTCTGATGAAAATAGGCTCAGCGGGTCAAAAGTAATGGGGGATGAACCGATGAACGCGTGAAAGTCGTTTTTTTTTAAATTTTCCTGGCAAACAAACTGTTATGGTGATGTTATGTCTTCTTAATCTTTGTAAAAACTGCTCCGCCACTATTTAGACAGCTTTTTACCCGACTGCGCCAGAAGAAGGTTTATGTTTTTAGAGAGTATGTATGTACGTATCAGTGGCGTAGCGTGCATTGGCGGGGCCCCGTATAAAAAAAATTGGGGGCCCTTAGGAAGGGTAGGTAAAGATTTCTCACAAAAGAAAAAAATTTTTGCTAAAAATTAAAATAAATATTTATTCATCATAATTGTCTATCTGTAACTTTTCCAAAATTTTGTGGGATTCCCCCGTTGAAGTAAATGACTTAAACGAGGAAATCCCGCGATAACCGATTTAGAGTGTTGGCAACTTTTGAATGCACGTTTTACGCAAGAAAAAAAAAATTTTTTTTTTTTCATTTCTGTAATAATAAAACATTAGGAAGTTTTTATAAATTTTTGCTTACGCACGTCGGGGGCCCCCGTGGCCCGGGGGCCCCGTATAATTGATACGGCATATACGGCGGTAGCTACGCCCCTGGTACGTATGTATGCATGTATGTATGTATAATTGACAACATTTCATTTTCTAAAAGGTATGAAAATTCGAGAATAATTTCGAGATTTAGCAATTCTGAACACGTAAAATATTTTTTCAGATATTTTTGAGTTATATTTTTAGAGATAAATGAAAAAAACTCAAAAGTACAAGGATATAGGCATTTAACAGGTTACCTACGCCTTTGCTTGAACATCTAAAAGTGAAAAAATTATGTCAAGTTGTCAGCTGTCAATTGAAACGTGCGTCAATCTGACAACTGACATCACGAGTGAGAGAGAGAGATAATAGTAGTGTTGTCTATAGAAGTATCAGTTCGATAGGAAGACCATCTAATATCGATAGTTCTTTCAGTAAAGTAGAATTAGGATTGGAAAAAATACACATGCATTAAAATGTTTACATAGTTTGGTGACGAAATGCTAATATTTCTTTTATATGATTGATATTTCAGGTTAAATAAAAATAATATTGACATCCAGATCTTAAAAACTATAAAAAAAATGAAGTAAGGAAAAATGCTACCCTAAAATGGGGCGACTTTCAAAACACAAGGTGACATTTATGATAGCTTTTTTTTTGGTTTTTTAATTAAATCTTCCAAATTTCTGAACGCATATTTAATTATATTTTTGAAATAGCAATCCTGGTACGTCCGCCATCTTTTCACAACGCGTGTACGCCGGTGCCCTTGTTTTTATTTTCAGTCAAATTCACCCCAATTAACTTTAAGACGAAGTGGTAGCTAAAGTGGAGCCCTCATTTGAAATAAAATGTTTAAAACTAAATAAGGTGATAATTAAAAATTTGATTTGTATCACTGTCTAAAAAGACCTTTTACTATTTTATGAATAACCTTTGAAATTATTACTAATAGTCTGTCTAGTTTTAAAACTGTTTTTCGCCAAAAGTGGCCACTTTTGGCGAAAAACAGTTTTAAAACTAGACGGACTACCAATATTACTTTCAAAGATTATTCATAAAATAGTTAAAAGGTCTTTCTAGACATTGATACAAATCAAATTTTTAATTATCACCTTATTTACCTTGTTTTAAACAATTTATTTCAAATGAGGACGCCACTTTAGCTACCACTTCGTCTTAAATCGCTGTAACTTAAAAAGTAAAAATTGAAACATTTTTTTCTTTGTTTTCTTAATTCCTTTAAGGGGTGACTATGAGAATCCGTTAAAAAACGTGGGTTACCCAAAAACCCCATTTCAAGTATAGAGATGATAGATCAAATTTTCTTTGTCGAGTATTACAAGCGTAATTTTTTATGTCATTTGTTTTCCACATACCAAGTCGTCAATATAATATTTTTATGCCAAAAATAGCTGAGATAGAAGCGTTTGAATTTTTTAATTAATCAAAGTAACCCTATTTTACGATACGTAAGTTTTTGTATCGATATCGATATCTTACTGCTACAAAACACAACTCTATAGACGTCAGTAAAAGTTTAATTTTTTAATTATAATGTATGGCAAAGATGTAAACTCGTTACATCCTAACTCTTGTACTTACGCTCTTTTAGAATGGAGATATTTTAAACAATTTAATTTTAGGAGAAATAATGAAAAGAAATGAAAAAGAAAAAATACGTATGTCCTTTTTTTCGAAGTTCTTTAAGGAAAAAATATAAAATATAAATCTAATATTTTTGAAATGTTGTCAATTGTTTGGCACGCTCTGCAGCCTGAACGGCTCGATGGATTTTAGCTTAAGAGGTGTTGTTAGATTCGTATTTACTGTGAAAGTGACACTGAATATATTTAAAAAATGGCGGAGTTTTGGCGCCAAATTCAAATGTTTCGCACGCTCTGCAGCCTGAACAGCTCAATGGATTTTTGCTTGAGAGATGTCATTAGATTCGTATTTATTGTAAAAGTAGCACTGGGTATATAAAATATAAAAAAACAAAATGGCGGACTTGTTCCAAATACATCCTTCATTGGTCCTATGGTAACTGCAGTCACGTGTGTCACAATGACTTTGAATATCTAAGGACGTAAACTCGTGACGTGCTCGTGACCATGTGAGCCTTTTGAGAGAACCACCAACATAAAAAACCAAAATACATTCAGCAGACATTCACAAAAAAATATAGGTTAGATCATAAAGCAACACGGAACTTCACGGAATAACTGCCTGCGTCTATATTCCCTGAGAAGTACAGTCCCGGGACATTCAAAAGTAGATTAAATGGGTATCTTTTGGATAGGCATGCTTCATCCTAGTCTTCATCGTCGCTTACCATCAGGTGAGATTGAGGACAAATGCCTAAACCAATATATTGTAAAAAAAAAGGTAAGATATAATACTTAGGCAACATAACCACTGACACAGCTCAGTAGCCTTTTTGTATTGCTGTAACACACACATTTAAAATTATACATAACGTCTAACAAAATATACTGAAACTATTTTAAGGGTGAATTCAGTCCATGAAACTGAACAACTTTCCCCAAGGAACATATATCGAAATATGAAAAATAATTTCGGACTTTTCATACAAACTCGGATCAGCTGATCAGTCAACTTGTATGGAAAGCCAAAAAATATTTTTCATAATTCGATATATGTTTCTTGGGGAAAATTGTTCAGTATCATGAACCTTACAGCCTTAAAATAGTTTCAGTATATTTTGTTAGACCTTGTATATATATATTCTGTCTTCATTATTTTCTTGTATAGTTTTTTTACTTAGGTATAGCAGCAAATACATGAATTTATCTATCTTGATTGATTTTGCAGTAAAAAATCTTCACTGCCTCAGATAGAAATGTTACAGTTTATGCGAAATAAATCAAAGATACATGCTGCTTCACGTTTTATTTAGCGGTTAAGTGTGTTTTATGTACATAAGTAAATAAATAAACACTCCAGAACTTAGTAGTCATCGTGGAACGGATAGTCCGGGTGGTGGATGCTGAAACAAAACAAGAAAAATGTTTGACAAAATACACAGGGAATATTTCGCAGATCGTAGAAATAGCTGAAACATCGTTATTTAGATTCATATTGCCTAAAGGCATTTGACATTGACGACAGCCATACAGTAGTGACAGCCCGGGGACAACGGCTTAAATACATAAATTGAATTGGAGACATTTGAAAGGAAACCTGTCTTTATCAAGCCCCAGATAACCCTTCAAACTATTTTATGAACTACTGTTTACAGTTTAAGGTGAGAACGTGAAGCTTTTATACGCTGATTAGCGAAACTACCACTTTTGGCTAGTGTGAAAAGAAAACCTCACGTTCTCACTTTGACCTCAAGATCTTAAAATCAGGCTGAAGTCAAACACGTCGAAGTTCTGCTCGATGCAGTCTTATAGATAACTAGAAAGAACTATGTCATCTGCGTAGGTACAATCCATTACTCTGTTTTGAAACAGTAAGATATGGGTAAAGACTACTCACTCGCCCAAGCTGCAAGTTCTTCCGTTGCACTCCAGTCTGGCGATCTGCTCAATATCTTCAGGAGTCAGGTTAAAGTCGAACACGTCGAAGTTCTGCGCGATGCGGGTTTTGGTCACGGATTTAGGGATTACGATCAAGCCGCGGTCAATGGCGTATCTGAAAAAAAAAAAACAAGTTGTAATGCCACATTATCGGCCAACAGTCGCGTGTTATTTTTTCCCCGACTGCGCCAGAAGGAGAGTTATGTTTTTCGAGAGTATGTATGTAAAATTGTTTGGCACGCTCTGCAGCCTGAACGGCTCGATGGATTTTAGCTTGAGAAGTGTCGCTAGATTTGTATTTACTGTCAGAGTGATACTGGGTATATCAAAACAATAAAAAAAAACGACGTGTTGCACTTCGGGAGTGCCGGCAGAAGTGAAAACTAGATAATTGTCACCATCCATGGATGCGCGTGGCACGCTGTAACATAAACACACACGAACATTTGCGCAAGCGCCCTGCGCCACCTAAACGAAACAGCAGGCGCAAGCATACATTTTCATCGCGCTGTAGAAAGAGAGGGGGATACTTCCTCTCCTACGCCACGCCGGATGTTACTCTCCATCCGTCTTACGAATTTTCGATTAGGTCACGTAAATGGCGGATTTTTGGCGCCATATACGTATTGCAATGTTTGGCACGCTCTGCAGCCTGAACGGCTCGATGGATTTAAGCTTGAGAGGTGTCGTTAGATTCGTCTTAATTCTGAGAGTGACACTGGGTATATAAAAAGGTAGTCGGGTTTTTTAAGTAATGACTTGTTTTACGTATTTGATCAATACTTTGAACAGTATCACCTGATAAGCACTTGAGGGACGGTCTTATGATACTTCACAGCAATGGGCATCAATTTTGGATCTTCCATGAGTTTTGGGTCTCCAGGCTTAGCCCAGGGTCTGTCGGGGGAGCCGAGAGGGGAGTACGCTGTGACGACGATGCCGTGGCTGCGGCAGAAGTTGATCATTTTCTGCTGGTTCAGATACGGGTGGATCTCAATCTGAAATATATAGGTTTCATGACTTTATCTATTCTACTTAATAAAAAGAAAATATTTAATTGTTTGTTTGCTATGATAAACTCAAAAACTACTGATCAAATTTTAAAAATTCTTTCACCTATAGAATGCAACATTATCAGCGAGCGAGTAACTTAGGCTAAATTTTATCTTTGAAAACGCGAGGAAAGCCGGGGGGAAACAGCTCGACTCTAATGAATGTTTAGAAGAAAGCATGCTTACAACCAGAGATGTTTAAGACCGTGCGAGATAAAAAAGAAAAAGCCGGAAAGCGGACCTCAAGCTTCACAGTAATACAGAGAAGAATGCAACTGAAAAAACGCTGAGATGAGAAAGAGAGAAAGAGAGAGAGAGAGAGGATTTACACTTTTGAAGTGTGGGGATGGTAGAAAGTACTACGGGTACAATCAGTTATTATTAGAACTTTTTATAGATTAAATTCTTAAGAAGCTTCACATCTTTTAGCCTACCGCCAAAATAGTTGACCTGCGGTCTTTGAATCCTCCCCTCAAAGCATAGTCTTAAAAACTGGGAGACCAGGGATGATGAGGTGAGAAGGGTGATTCTTCAACCAACGAATAAATATAAGAGAAATTTTTGGATTTACATACAAACATATTATCACACCAGTTTCCCACAAGGGTAGGAGAGAGCAAAGACTATGAACCTACTAGCTACGATCCTGACAGACCTCTTTCGCTTCATCTACACTCATCACTCTCTTCATGCATGCCCGCTTGTTACGGCTACTTCTGACCTCTCCTTTTTTTAAGAACGTCTGCAATCTGATCGCGGTACGTTTATCGAGGACGACCCTGACCCACTCTTGCACTCACATTCGCTTTGTAGACCCTTTCCGTAAATCTCCTTCGGATTTGTCAAAATATTTGGCTGGTGGTTGACGACAGCATGCATAAGGTGGAGGGTAGTGTACTTGCCTAGCTTCCAATGCAAACATTAGATAGACAAAAAACATAATCGATCCAGTTTTTTCCAGTGACTTTCAGGCCAGTTACTGGAAAAACTGAATTGTAGCGGCCAAGGACATTTGAAAGCTGATGATGATGATGGGAGAATCCTTTGCTCAGCTTTGGGACTCTAATAAATATGAAATAGGATGTGATAAGTAAAGTCATACCTGCTGAACTGCCGGCTTGATCTTGGCAGCGGCCAGCACCCGTTCCAATTGCCGCTTGTTGAAGTTGGAAACACCGATGCTCTTCACCAGGCCCTTCTCCACCAGCGCCTCCATGGCCGCCCACGTATCCACGAAGTCCACAGCCGAGGGGATCAGCTTGTCGTGTTCATCTTTTGGGAAGAGGTCTTCGCCTTCCTGATCGACGATTTGTTTTCAAAACATAATGTACAAGTCTTTTTAGGGTTCCATACCCAAAATAAGAACGAGATCCTATTAGATTAGACTCCGCTGTCAATTTGTCTGTCTGTCTGTGTCTCATGAACCGTGATAGCCAGGCAGTTGAAATTTTTACTGACGATGTATTTCTGTTGCCGCTATAACAACAAATACTAAAAACACAATAATATCAATATTTCAGTGGGGCTCCTCTCAAGCAACAAACGTGATTTTTTTGTGAATGATACGGACTTGCTCTTGGCCTATATTTTAAAGTACCTTTCAGGATGTGTAGCAGAGTTAAGACTTTTTGTCAATCTTCACCTTATCCATTAAATTTTCGAGGATTCTTAAACCAGTAACTGATGTTAACATACATTACATACTTTACACTAATGCTTCTTTCTTCCTTCGCTGCCAGATTAAGAAGTATTTTATTCAACTGCTAGAGGAGGTTTATGTATACCTGGTAAGCTTGAGGGAAGTGGATGAGGTACAGGTCTAGGTAGTCTAACCCCAGGTTGTCTAGCGTGACCTTCAGGGCACCCTCCACCAGGTCTGGCCGGTGGTACGTGCACCACAGCTTTGAGGTTATGAAGATGTCTTCCCTGTGAAAAAAAAAATTAAAAGCCTAGTTAGACGGTTAGTTGTATACCATTTTGTATGGCTAACGTTTCGATAAGACCATTCAAGTTATGATTGCTTCAATAAGGGTGAAGCCAAATGCACGTAATTTTTGAGTTGTAATATGCAGAAAATGAAAAAGCGCAATATCTTTTCTATAGAAATTACACAACTTATTTACAACTTATTTTTGGTCGCCGTGTGGCAAAACAGGGCTTTTGTATGAAACTGAATGCAGTAGAAATTCTGCAACTTATAAAATAACGCCTGTCTGGCCTCACCTTAAGATGGTATGCACATTGAGAAGCTAAACGGTATATGGAAACGTGAAAAAAAAACAGGGCAAGTTACGTCAAAGTCAAAGTCAAAGTCAAAGTCAAAGTCAATTTTTTTTATTCAACGTAGTATAAATTTATCTCTTATTGAAGGTCATTTTTTTAAATATTATTTTAGTGCTTAAGCTAAAAACTACTAGCGTTTCGGAACGACCACTGCTAGGAAGATTACGCCGAAAGAAACCCAATTCAGTATTGGTCCCTACCCAGCCTGATGGGCTATATTACAGTAACAATACAAATTTACACTTTAGCTAGGTATACATTATACTATATATTTAAACAATACAATTAAAATTTGCAGTCATCTATTTCCAAGAATTGTGATCAGACGATGATAAATAGTCATTTACATGATAATAAAATACGCATTTTTGATTAAATGATTTTTAATGGCAGTACGAAATAATATGTATAATGAATTTAAATGGAAGGTTAACAAATTAGAGAATCTACAATAAACAACTACAGTATACAGTTAACCAACTAATAAAAAGTTCTCTGTATCGTCACAATTCAAATTCAATAAAATTATTTTTAGTCGTTGAACCGTTATGCGTGAACTTAAAGTCGGCATTCGCAACTACAGAACCCTACACTGCGCGAGGCCCGACATGCACTTGGCTGGTTTTTTATGGAGCAACGGTCCAGTGTTACCACTTTACACACTAGAAAACAAACTACTAACCTCTTGATTACACCCTCGTCAAACTTGGCCTTCAGCGCATCCCCCACCTCCTTTTCGTTCCCGTACACGTGCGCGCAGTCGATGTGGCGGTACCCCACGTCGATAGCGTCCTTAACTGCCTGGGCCACCTCGCCTGGTTGCGACTGAAATTTAATTGTTTTTTTTTTGTTAAACTTTATTGTTTCAAAGTAAAAAATACATATATTTTTCACAAATGCTAAGAGCATTTTCTCCCAGTCAACAATAGGGATAAACAGAGAAAATTAAGTGTACATAATCGGCGAACATACATTACAAAAATATACAGGGTGGAGATTGAGAGCTGTCATTAGATTCGTCTTGATTGTGACAGTGACACTGGGTATATAAAAAGGTTTTTTGTTAATTTTTTAATAATGACTTGTTGTAAGCCTTGTCACACTTTCTTTACATAAGCTTTAAATTTTCTATCTGGCATATCAAGGACAGATTCTGGCAGTTTATCATAAAACTTTATACAGTTTCTTTCAAACGACTTACTGATTTAAGCTTAGTTATATCAAGGGGAAACTAAATCATGTATGTAACGTAAGTTTCTACCCGTAAAATCACCCGTTTTATTAAATAAGGCAATATTTTTTCGTACATTCATTATATTTTCAAATATGTACTGGGATGGTACTGTGAGTATATCAATTTTCTTGAAAAAATTCTTAGAGAGTCTCTCGATTCTAAATAGTAAACAAAACGAATTTGACTGAACCCCCCCGAGCAGGGCGTTAGTGTGGGACGCCACATACGTTGAGACACTAAGCTGGCACCCTCCCATCAATTTCGAGAGCCGGTTCGGCTGCTGAAATGAGATCTCCAAACGGCGCAAATATACTCGTAGTTCGTTAAATGAGGACTATATTTTTATCAATTGCACAAAATCGAGAGTCACGGAGAAGTGAGAGAGAGGCCTTTGCCCAATACTGGGACATCAATGGCTATTAATAATAATAATAACATTTTTGTGCCGTTTGGCCTGGAAACTTTCGAACTTGGGGCCCCGGCGCCGGGGGCCTACTTAAAGAGATCACTCAAGAGGACTTGCTGTTTTTTCGCCAACGCATCAGTATTGCGATTCAACGGGGAAATGCAGCCAGTGTTCTTGGCACTATGCCACATGGGCACGATTTTTTAGGTTAAATTGACAGCGGTTATTTTACTTTCTCTTTTTATTTGTAGATTATTCTATCTTATTTAAATAAACTTTTCCAGTATATTGTATTTGCTTTTTTAACCGACTTCAAAAAAAGGAGGAGGTTATATGGTCAACTGTATACAGGGTGGCCAAAAAGTCGTGGATCAAACGAAACAGGGAGATAAAGGAGGTAATTTCCAACAAAAAATCTTTCCCCAGCATGGCCATAACTTCATTGCAAATAAGTGCTCTTAAAGTGAGAAGTAATTTTTTGTAACGCTTTAAAATTTACGGAAAAAAAATCATTGCTCGTTAAGTTTGATACCAAGAGCTGCAATACAATTTTTGTAGTATTGATACATTATCGACTCATAATACAACACCTTTTGTTTTATTGTTTTTAATCAATTTAATTTTTTACTGATTAAATTGTAAAAAAACTCGGTAGTTTCATTGAAAAAACTAAAATAATTCATATCTTTTCGTGCAATGAAGTTATGGCCATGCTGGGGAAAGATTTTTTATTGGAAATTACCTCCTTTATCTCCCTGTTTCGTTTGATCCACGACTTTTTGGCCACCCTGTATACAGTTGACCATATAACCTCCTCCTTTTTTTGAAGTCGGTTAAAAAAGCAAATACAATATACTGGAAAAGTTTATTTAAATAAGATAGAATAATCTACAAATAAAAAGAGAAAGTAAAATAACCGCTGTCAATTTAACCTAAAAAATCGTGCCCATGTGGCATAGTGCCAAGAACACTGGCTGCATTTCCCCGTTGAATCGCAATACTGATGCGTTGGCGAAAAAACAGCAAGTCCTCTTGAGTGATCTCTTTAAGTAGGCCCCCGGCGCCGGGGCCCCAAGTTCGAAAGTTTCCAGGCCAAACGGCACAAAAATGTTATTATTATTATTAATAGCCATTGATGTCCCAGTATTGGGCAAAGGCCTCTCTCTCACTTCTCCGTGACTCTCGATTTTGTGCAATTGATAAAAATGTAGTCCTCATTTAACGAACTACGAGTATATTTGCGCCGTTTGGAGATCTCATTTCAGCAGCCGAACCGGCTCTCGAAATTGATGGGAGGGTGCCAGCTTAGTGTCTCAACGTATGTGGCGTCCCACACTAACGCCCTGCTCGGGGGGGTTCAGTCAAATTCGTTTTGTTTACTATTTAGAATCGAGAGACTCTCTAAGAATTTTTTCAAGAAAATTGATATACTCACAGTACCATCCCAGTACATATTTGAAAATATAATGAATGTACGAAAAAATATTGCCTTATTTAATAAAACGGGTGATTTTACGGGTAGAAACTTACGTTACATACATGATTTAGTTTCCCCTTGATATAACTAAGCTTAAATCAGTAAGTCGTTTGAAAGAAACTGTATAAAGTTTTATGATAAACTGCCAGAATCTGTCCTTGATATGCCAGATAGAAAATTTAAAGCTTATGTAAAGAAAGTGTGACAAGGCTTACAACAAGTCATTATTAAAAAATTAACAAAAAACCTTTTTATATACCCAGTGTCACTGTCACAATCAAGACGAATCTAATGACAGCTCTCAATCTTAAATCCATCAAGCCGTTCAGGCTGCAGACCGTGCCATTATGCACACACACATACTCTCGAAAAACATAACCCTCCTTCTGGCGCAGTCGGGTGAAAAGTCTGGCTTGAGATTGGCGCGGGTCCCTCTTAAAGTTTTGTAGTTAATAATTTTGACTACAATCGGTACATGTTTAAGTACTTTATTTACAAAATGACATGAATTTCAAGTTTGACATCATTCTTAATTAAACATTATGGCATAACAATGTATTCTCAGTCCACATATCCAATGTTACAATATTTATTTTTCATAAACTTAAATAACAAATAAACTATACTATTATTAAACTTAATATAACTACTTAAGTAATAATAAAAAAAAACTAGATATCAATACTATAAATAACATAAAACTATATAAAAATTGACCCTAAATCGCTGCGCTCGCAGGGTAGGGTACCCAAGAGGCTGGCATTTCCGCGTTGAATAGCCAAGCTCATCCTTTGGCCAAAATGCGCACCAGCCCTTGGATCCCCTGAGGCGTCGATAAGACGTGCGGATATCTCTTCCGAGCTTCCGCACCCCAAGGCCCCAAGGTCTCCACGGCAAAGGGAGCAAAAATGTACGGTTCTCCTAAAGCCGCATACTTTCGTCTCTTATTGGCTCCTGCCGTCACCGCAGTTGCGCTCGCCTTGCGAGCAGTCGCTCCTTTAGAGATGGGACAACAGTATCCACGCTTGTTGCATCCCATACCAGCGACCGTCCATTTTCCCAAGGTATAAGAATAAGCATCATTCCGTTGGGCCTCTTTCCATCGTCTCGACCAGCAGGTTCGAGTGCTGGCACACCGGACGAGGTAAGGGCGCGACGGATGACGTCACACAAAATGCGTCCTGCGCTGCGACAGCATGCCAGTCCATGATGACTCAGGGGATCGACACTTCCACTACAGCGGCGGCGACGAGGCTCGTAATGTTAATATCAGGACAATTGTAAGTTGACGTTTTTGGAGAAAATACAGTTTGTTACCGCTTCTTCTGTACTTGCGCTTAGGAAGCGGCAGTAAACTTGGTTGTAAGTAAATTATCTGACGTCAACAACTACATATTATAAAATCGAAAGAAAAAATTGACAATTATCAAGTGATTCAAATATCCAAAGATAAATAAATGATTTTGACTTGACTTGTCAGAGCTAAGTCACAAAGTCCGATCATAAAAACCTAGCCTTGAAGTTTTTATAGTAGGTACTAATAAACAAAGTAGTTACTGGAACCTAAGTGCTAAATAGTACCAGACTTTTTACCCATCTGCGTCAGAGGAGGGTTATGTTTTTTTAAAGTGAAAAATGGCGGATATTAAGCGTCAAATGATGTACCTATTGATTTTCTATTTTAAAACCCATGAGTCTAGTGATTCTTTGGCTTGATCTGTTTGGTTTGCGATAAGTATAATAAACTACAAAGTGCATTTTTAGGGTTCCGTACCCAAAGGGTAAAAAGGAGACCCTATTACTAAGACTCCGCTGTTCGTCTGTTCGTCTGTCACCAGGATGTATCTCATGAATCGTGATAGATAGACAGTTGTAATTTTCACAGATGATGTATACTTATGTTGCCGCTATAACAACAAATACTAAAAACAGTGTTAAATAAATATTTCAGTGGTGCTCCCATAAAACAAACTTGATTTTATATAGGTAGATAATTAGTACGGAACCCTTTGAGTGCTAGTCCGACTCACACTTAGAATAGAGAAAAAACTTCACTGAGAAAAAGTAACGGTTGCTGGTAGCAAAAATTTTAGCTACACTTTACCAAAATCCGGTGACTGTTGACCTCAGGGCTATCAACTTACTCAAAATGTGTTTGTTTTAAGATTCTGCTGATTAGAAAAAAAAGAGTTCGGTATCTACAAACGAAATGGCAAGCATCAAAACTGGTTCAGTTAATTCTTTTTCTTACCAACATGGAAGGATTTTAAAGTTACCCTAAAAATACTTATAAGGAACTTTTTACCACGTACGACCGAACTGTGGAATCAACTTCCTGCAGCAGTGTTCCCGGACCGATACGACATTGAAACCTTCAAAAAATGAGTCTATATCTTCCTGAAAGGCCGGTAACGCTTCTGTTACACCCCTGGTATTGCAGTTGTCCATGGGCAGCGGTGATCACTTACCATCAGGTGACCTGCTTGTTCGTTTGCCGCCCTATGACAAAAAAAAAGAAAAACCTACCTTCCAAGTCCCCAACCCGATGATGGGGCAAGCGCGCCCGTTTTCAAACTTCACCACGGGGCCGGCGGACATTTTCAAGTTTTTTTTTAAATAAAATTAAAAATATATGCCACGACTGATCAGCGCAGATTTGTGCCAAGAACTGACGTGAGGTGCATTTTTCAGGGTTATTTAAGATTTTATAGCTTGTTAAGGCGCGGTTTCGTCCGAAGGTTATGACAGAAGAGAATCACTACGTTTGACGACCCGTCGAAGGTGTGGCGAATCCTCCATGATGCCGAGGAATGTAAGGTCTGCTGGAAAACCAAACGGCAACGAATCTAATATGATATTTATGAATATAATCACTACGTTTGACGACGCGTCGAAGGTGTGGTGAATCCTCCATGATTCCAAAGAATGTAAGATCTACCGGAAAACCAAACGGCTACGAATCTAATATAGTATTTATGAATATAATCACTACGTTTGACGACCCGTCGAAGGTGTGGCGAATCCTCCATGATGCCGAGGAATGTAAGGTCCGCCGGCAACTCAAATGGCTACGAATCTAATATAGTATTTATGAATATAATCACTACGTTTGACGACCCCTCGAAGGTGTGGTGAATCCTCCATGATGCCGAGGAATGTAAGGTCTACCGGAAAACTAAACGGCTACGAATCTAATATAGTATTTATGAATATAATCACTACGTTTGACGACCCGTCGAAGGTGTGGCGAATCCTCCATGATGCCGAGGAATGTAAGGTCTGCCGGCAACCCAAACGGCTACGAATCTAATATAGTATTTATGAATATAATCACTACGTTTGACGACGCGTCGAAGGTGTGGTGAATCCTCCATGATGCCGAGGAATGTAAGGTCTACGAGAAACCATTCGGCTGCGAATCTAATATGGTATTTATTTTAAGAGTAGCCGAAGCCTACGGCCTGGCCCGCCGAATGGTCAAACTTAGACAATACTTATATTTTCTGTTTGTAGCTAAGTTTCATACAAACTTTCACCCCTATTTCACACCCTTAGAGAATGATTTTTTTAAATAGTTATTCAGTGAACTTTTGTTTGAACCGTGAGCTCATAAGTCATTTTGAGGGTTCCGTAGTAAACAAGGACCCCTTATAGTTTTGCCATGTCTGTCTGTCTGGCCCCGGTTTTACTCAGAGACTTTAAGTACAAGAAAGCTGTAATTTGGTATTAATCATGCCAAAAAAGTGGTAGGTTAGCTCCCATATGTAGCTCCCATACAAGTAAAGTAGGAGTCAATTTTTTTTCTCAACTACCCATGTGTGTCTATCTTTGAATAGGTCTTTTAAAATATAGTGCGCTTGTGAATATAATTTTTCGATTAAGGGATCCGTTTCTGAAATATTTGGTTTTATATTGCAAATTTTTGTTAGAGTCAAGTGGGAGACACTTGACTCTATCTATCTATTAAACGGTTATACATGGACATATGAAAAATATCACAGCAGTAGTACATATAACGGAGTTTAAAGGAAAACTTCGCACGTACAACATATTTGTGTCGCGATGTACTTACTTAGCTCTGATAATCTAAATATATATAACTCAAAGGTGACTGACTGACTGACATAGTGATCTATCAACGCACAGCCCAAACCAATGGACGGATCGGGTTGAAATTTGACATGCAGGTAGGTGTTATGACGTAGGCATCCGCTAAGAAAGGATTTTGATCAATTCTACCCCAAGGGCATAAAATAGGGTATGAAAGTTTGTATGAAACTTTGCCAATTTTAAACCGATCGGACTGAGACTTTGCATGCAAAAAGCTACTATGACGTAGGCATCCCCTAAGAAAGGATTTTGATAAATTACACCCCTACGCGAGCGAAGCCGCGGGCAAAAGCTAGTTTTTCTTTAAACGTCGTTATTACTTGTAAGGAAGCTATTAAAAAGTATAATTTTAAGGTTTTATTTGATTACTTAGTCACACTTTGACAACTGCAAGTCTGCAACCTATGGGTAATAATTTTAGACACACCTCCTCTCCTGCCCATCGTGGCCCACCAGCTGCACTAAGCGGGACCAATATGAGGCTTCTGACAACGCTGTGAAAGTGGCAACATATTGGAGGGAAAAAATTTGATTTTATTTTGAGCTTTCAACACGAGAAGAAGGAGATCACATAATTGGCTGATTAATATACTTACATACCCATACTAAATTACAGCTTTCTAGTACTTATAGTATCTGAGTAAAACCGCGGACGGACAGACAGACAACAATCTGCAAAATTACACCACCGCACCACCCGCCGGAAATGAAAATTTCAACCACCGTAATTTTTAAAAGGAACTTTTTACCACGTACGACCGAACTGTGGAATCAACTTCCTGCAGCAGTGTTCCCGGACCGATACGACATTGAAACCTTCAAAAAACGAGTCTATATCTTCCTGAAAGGCCGGCAACGCATCATGAATGGGCAGCGGTGATCACTTACCATCAGGTGACCAGCTTGTTCATTTGCCGCCCTATAACATAAAAAAAATAGAAATAATCAAATATATTGAAACACTACCACGTCTATATCCCTAATGGAGCAGACAGAGCCCAGGCCGCAAGACCCAACGGCAACGCATGATGGTGTAGGCGAGAAAATGTTTTTGTGTGACCTAAAAAAAAGAGATTTTTGTACCTACCACCTGAGCTATCGGAAGTGCCGCAACGCCGCCGATATTTATCGGGTATTTACTCAATCTACTGAGTAAATACTCAAATGGGTTGATTGAGTATTTATGCATCGCCCATCTCTAGCGGTTACGCGGCGCAACTTGAGCCGCGTCTGTTACGGCCCTAAAGCAGCACAATACCACCTTGCAAAGATTGTAATCTTGGAAAGATGGTATCGTGCTGCTTTACCGATAGCTCATGTGGTAGGTACAAAACAACTATTTTTGGGTCACACAAAAACACTTCCCGTCTTATTAAAAACCCAGACTAACTTTGTTACTAGGTTTAAAACATTATCCGCCCAAAATGAAGTTGACATTGACAGGTGAGATAGTGTGATATTATTAGATGTCAACTTGATTTGGTCGGATAATGGTTTAAACTTAGTAACAAAGTTGGTCTGGGTTTTATAATAAGACGGTTCATGTCTGGTCTCATTTTAACTTACGTTATGGCTATTATTATGTACCTATGCCTTGACCACCTCCGTGGCGTAGTGGTCACCATGCTAGCCCGCCATCCAGAGGTCCCGTGTTCGATCCCCGGTCAGGGCAAGTTGGAAAAATGGCCTTTTTCAAATTGACCTGGTTCTTGGATGTTTATCTATATAAATATAGTATCGTTGAGTTAATGTCCCATAAGTTCCATAACACAAGTCTCGAACTTACTTTGGGGCTAGCTCAGTCAGTGTTATATGTCCCTATATATTTATTTATTTATTAACTATCACCCTATCAGACACAGGAAGATGGCTAATATGATGGTAATTATGTCATCATCATTTCAGCCGAATATCGTTCACAGCTGGACAAAGGCCTTTCCCAAGGATTTCCAAAATGACTGATCTAGAGCGGCCTGCATCCAGCGCTTTCCAGTGATCTTGGTCAGGTCGTCACCATGTGGGTTGTCCTACGCTTCGCTTGCCAGCGCGTGGTCGCCCGTCGCCATTCGTGAACCTTTTTGCCCCATCATCGGCCATCGCTTCGTTGCGATCTGCGCTGTGGTGGTGATGTAAGCACAAGAAAACAAACACAACACTTACCCAAAGATTTTTTCCCCGACTGCGCCAGAAGGAGGGTTGTTTTTCGAGAGTATGTTTGTATGTAACTGTTTGGCTCGCTCAGCAGCCTGAACGGCTCGATGGATATGATGATATAATGGATGGATGGATAACTTGAGAGGTGTCATTCGATTCGTCACTGTGAGAGTGACACTGGGTATATCAAAATAAATAAAATACGAAAAAAATACAAAACAAAAAAGCAAAAAAAGGCAGTTGGTTTTTTGTTTTTGTAATAATTACTTGTTTCATTGAACAAGTAATTATTACAAGTATGCAAACGGTTTTTAACCTTATTCAAAAAAAGGAGGAGTTTTTCAATTCGTCAGTATCTTTTTTTTATGTATGTTCACCGATCATTCTAAGACGCCCGAACCGATTTGAAAAATTCTTTTTTTGTTTGAAAGGGCATACTTGTCAAGGACAAGGTGGTGTGATGATCTGGCGCTTTTTGTCAAGTCTTGGACATCCATCGCGCAAAATAGAGATCAGTGGCGTACCTACTAGAGGGGAGACCTTTGCCCAGCAGTGGGAAAGTATAAGATAAAAAAAAATACACTTTACAAATTGATATCTTTACACATTACATATTACCCTAGTAGCATTTATCGTTGGGGTGTCCACGCCAACGGTTGGCATTTTGTCGGGAGGTGGTAGTGGACCTGCCAACAAAGCCCCAATAATGGACCAACCATGGTGAGTTCTCGTTGATTTCCCCACGAACCTACATCATTGGGCCCAGTAGCTCTGCCGTCTATGAACCAACGAGGATATTTTCCCGTAGGTATATCGTTGGGTTAACCGAAATCAAATTTACAAGATTTTATTACTTGTGCACTCTTGTTTTAATTAAGCAATGTTATAGAATATACAAATCTATGCTATTATTGCATTCTTCCACTTGATGGCAACTGAACAAAAAAATTATGATCTGGTTATAAACGCAATGGGCCAACGATGTAACAACAACGTGATATTTTCCACAAACATACGACAGCGGGCCAACGACCACAACAGTTGGTTAGCCAACAATGTTTGTGTCGTATTTACCACAAACTTATGACGTTAGGCCTACTAGCTCTACGGTTGATTTATCAACGAGGAATCCCTTCGGTTGTAACATCATTGGCTTTACCAAATTCAAAATACGAACAACTAGGTAGTTTCTGTTTGTGTCAACTAGGTACTTTTGTGAGTATGTGACAAGATTGACAAGAAGAATACTAATACATAAGTATTTTTATAAGTATAGTAGTGTACCTACTAATAGCACAGTAGCTAAAAATATTTTTTGTTTGATGGCTCTTGAGGTATACAAATCTATGCTATTATTACATACTTCGACTTGGTGGCAAGTGTGGCTTGGCAACTGATCAAAAAATTTATGATCTGGTTTTAAACGCAATGGGCCAATGATGTAACAACAACGTAATATTTTCCACAAACATATGACAGCGGGCCAACGACCTTAACAGTTGGCTAGCCAACAATGTTTCTGTCGTATATACCACAAACTTATGACGTTAGGCCTACTAGCTCTACGGTTGATTTATCAACGAGGAATTCCTTCCGTTGTTACATCATAGGCCTTACCTACCAAATATACGAACAATTAAGGTGGAAAGTGGAACCTCCAAGGTGACCCGCGAAATTCAAATTTTCTTAGGATTTTTGCAATTTCCGAATTTGTATCAGGTTGTTAATGATTAAAATATGATTCGCGACTTTTAGAAATATGGTTTAACCACTTGACTGACATCCATGTGTATGTGTATGAAAGTCAGTGCCACTGACTTTGCATTTAAATTAAGGGTTCACCCACTGATGCATGTATAGTGTTGCCAATCGGCAACATAGGTACTGAACTGAAATTATTATTTTTTAATTATTATTTTTCTTACCTAACATTGTGTTCGGGCGAAGCAGTACGGTGAAATTGAGATGTATGATAAATTATGGTAAACCGAGCGCGCAAAAATATACGTTAAGTCCTTTGGGAAAAGGGGTTTTATTTTATGCAAATACTTCTGCCGGCATTAATCAAGTTTGTTAAAATTTTCAATAATTTTGCTGTGTCGGTACTGACTTTGTTTTGGAGATTTCACACTTTTTTATTACTTATTTACGCCAAAAGTTGCGTAAAATAAGCAAAAAACGAATCTTTGATGGCTTTTAACTTTTTAATGGATTTTTATTTTACTATTCTGTCTGTATCCGTATAAACAAAATTTATAATGAGACAAAACAATATCATGTCAAACTTTGAATGTACAATGTCAAACAGTGGAAGACTGAAATCCCCCCTCCGAAATTTGTATAGAAAAAGTATCGACTAGTTCAACCTTAAGGATTAACAGAGTTATAAACCCTCAAAGTTTACAAAGGTTCCTAGAATGATTATTCATTCATTCATGAAAAAGTCATTCTAGCTAGTCATCTTTTTACCCCAAAATGTACCTTTTCAGCGCTGGATATGTACCATTTGGGAACTCGATTGTGGCAACATTATCATTTTGAGTTTAGGTTTGGCGGCTGTCGTGCCATACGTAACGTAACATAAACGAGAAGTTTTTAATATAATAGTGTACTTTAATTTGTTGACAAAAATTAGAAAACTCACAGTAATCAGGTAAGTGATGTTAATCTTTGTTAGCTAATTTCAAGTTTGCACTGCATGATTTGTGTATTAACATAATGGCGGCATTCTAAATTTTAACAACACCGCGTGGCGTGGTCTAACTTTTATGTTGTGATTTTTCTTATAAGCCTCTAGTTGTAACTGACTAAAACTGAATTTTGTAATATGGGTTACTTCGAACAAAAGGGAGAAAAATCATGCGCGAGCATGATTTTTCTCCCGATTCAAACACCTACCTACTGCGTTTTCTACTATCTTTTCACTTAATTTTCCTTAGATATGTTTAAAGTAGTTGAGTTTGATGAAGACGGAGGTGGTGGAGTGAGTCTCATCATACGGGAGTGGCTGACGCCCCAGAAGAATCGTTGCATGTGGCCTCCGCAAAGATTAATAAACAAGTTTAACAAATGTATTGATGGGTCTATTGTGGCAAATAATATGGGAAATATTCAAGATAAAGCGCGTATTCTATGAAACTGGTTTGTTTGCATGAAATTTCTTGTTTGTCACATTTTATTTGCTTTTTGCATTATTTGAGAGGATTTGAGCAAAACTGAAAATTGTTTAATGCATTCGGCATTATCACTGTGTGTATATTTAAAAAGTCTTGTGCCCGTGTCTGGGGGTAATGGAATCTTGCAAGTCTAACTTTCCCACTTCACAGTGAGTTATTGACCCAAATACGTTTATTTTAGATAACTTAGTTAAGGCTAGAGAAAAAGAGAAGCTTCAATAGTCTGAAGTTAACATAATGATAAATCTATCCGCCAACGCAAAAAGACAAGGAAAATATATGATAGTGACACCAGTCCTGACAATTCAAATGATAATACATACTATCGCATACCCAACACTGCCTGCAACCAAATTAGGATCTGATACCAAAATTCCTAAAACACATTCTGCTGTGTCGCTCTTTCTGGAGTGCTTCTACAGGTACTATTTTTTTTTGTGTACCATACAAATTTATTATATGGTTTAACACTAAGGGATAGATGTGCAATATTTAGAATTTAATTTTTATCTACAGGTGACATTTACAAACCTACCTAGCAAAACCGGTACTCTATGCACCATACACTAGTTGCTTATTCTACTTTGGGTGTTTGTTCTGATGAAGAATACTTCACTGAGAAATGTCAGAAGTATGTAGGGCCTCTAAAGTGCATTCTACATGAGGTACTTCTACCAATAAAGAATATATCTCAGAAAAATATCTGAAGCAAGTAGCTGCCACTAAAGTACCTTCTACACTGGGTACTTCTACCGATAAAGAATATATTTATGAAAAATATCAGAAGCAAGTAGCTGCCACTGAAGTATCACTGCAAAGTTTTGGTAAGTAAATACGACTGCTATAAGTTTAGTACAACATGAAGCTAGTCTTTTTTGAAGTCAGTTGTTGGTACAGAACCCTACAAATTTCAATATTGAAAGTTTATCAATACCTAATTTAAAAACATTCTATTCAAAAGTTTCCTGGATTTGACTGTAACACCATTTTTAAAGGAAACTCTCAACTCTCAAGCCCTAGGTAGGATTATTACAATAACCCTAAGTGGGAAACTGGGAAAAATGGAGGCATTGCATAACTTTTATTCAATGCTCAGCAGATGTTCACAAAAATCCATCTTAATAAAAAAAAAATTAAATACTTTCTTAACCAAAAATCAATTTTATTTCAGACGTCATTGCCAAGTTTAGCACACATTTAAACTGACATAAGAGAGCTACAAATATCGCAGCAAGAAATACTACAAAGAATAAGATCCTATTCTTCGACACCATTGGAACATTCACTGCCAGATGGAATTACGCTGCCTTGTAATGACCATGAGTCATTGCTTACTATCGAAACCTGGATTAAGACAACAACTGAAAATAAAAAAAACATTTGGTAATTTTTTTATTGTATTCTTATTTATTCATAAGGTTGTTTATATCATTTCAATACGGTATTTGACTCTAGTTAAAATGAATTATTTCACACTAATCAATCACTAAATTAAATTTTTAATTTCGAGAACTTTCAAAATAGATGGTCTTTTGGCTGCTGAATTTGGCAGATCGTTTTGTGCACTTTGAAAAAATTGCTTATTTGATTTTAGAGTCAAATACCATATTACTTCCTGTGTCGTGCACTTGGTCATCTATATTAAAAATAAATATTATTAAATATGAAGGTTGTGGTAATCATGATTTAACATAGCTATGTGTACAGTATATTATGTAAATATGGGAAAAAAATACTTTTTCGAATTGTTTATATTGCTATTGCATTTTCAGGTTTCTTATCTCAGCCTTGTGGGTGGCAATAGGATACCTGTAATAATACGAAGAATTCTAGAAAAGCTTTTTAAAAAGCTGTTCTATGTAACTGGACTGGAAAAAATAGGAAGATACCTTTGAAAGACTTGGAACTAGTTGACATTATAAGAGGTAAGTGTTATTAAAGGCATATGTAATCCATTTATTTCTATGGTACAATCAACCAATCTTATTCCTTCATAAGTAAGTTGTAACGTATGGAATAAGGCCTGATCCTCTCTTCATGAGAGGCTGTATTTGAATTAAATTCAGTTTACGTCAGAAAAAAAAACAGCCTATAAATTATTCTGATGAATGCGGTATCTGACGAAAGTGGCCTAAATCGTTGCTAGCAGTGGTGCATATTACGGATTATGATATATATAGCAGACATGATGTCACAATAATATGACATGTATATGACAGACATGATATCATCACAATAATATGACATGTATATGACAGACATGTTATATGCCTCTTTATACTACTAGAGTAATTGCAACATTCCAATGGTTTTTTTTTATATATAGATGCTGTGCGCCAAAACCAAATTGCTGCAAATGCTACAGATGCCGTGATACACGAAGTAATATCAAATTGGTTCAGATTCACCAAAGACCGCAATGGAGGAAGGGAAGCCTTAGTTTTCAGTTTGAAACTGGTGTCAAAAAATAGTGATGAAATAGTCGGTCCTAACAATCATTATTTTAATCCCGTTAAGTATGGCACTATATTAAAAACGTGCAATAAAAACGTCCCTACCGTTCTCACATGAGAGGTGGGGATTCTGTCTTGACCTTTAAGTCAAAATTCCCTACAAAATTAAAGCAATTGCACCCATAAAACTGAACAACTTTCTCCAAGAATCCAAAAATGACAAAAAAATCGAACTCCCATACTTATTTGTCGTCTGCTGATCGGACAGTCTTTTATGGGCGGACCTGTTATTGTTTTTCAGATGGGTGTCTTGGCAAAGTTATTCAGTTTCGTGGGTGTGTTACACACCCTTTAATTTTGTTTTGCTAAATGAAAATTCACGGTGTCTACTTGTGACTATTCCATCACAATTCTTTTTACATTGCCACAATTGATTTTCATGAAGTTGTCAGAAATGGAGATTCTGTCTTTAAGGGCACCTGATAATAGAGTTCGTTTTTGTTTGGTTTCCATTAATTTTGCCGGCTTGTAATAGTTTTTAAGACCGAATTAATCGAATAAATATTATAATAATAATGTTAAAAATGTTTTTGATTTGGTTTTTACCACCTAGGCATGTTAGTACGTGTGGTGACAGATGGGTATCGACACCCGACTACTCGCCTGAGTATTTATCAGGTGGCGAGGTATAAGACTGCGAATGTTTCAGGCAATGTATTTTCAGTGCCCATATGGCACCAGTCACTAAGTGATCCCACACCGGTGTAGAAAATTTCACGAGATATTTTTCAACAACCAACAACATATGTTGTTAGGTATTGAAAAATATCACCAACGTTTCTGTACCGGTGTAGAAGTATCTTGTAACGAAAGGCCAACGTAGATATATCTACAGTTATAAATATTCGGAAGGGCCTTTGTAAAGAAATACCCAATTGGCACTACGAGGACAAACAAGTGCAAAGCCAACGGTAGGGGTTCTGTTAGAAAACACGCAAGTGGCCTTACGTGGATAAACAAGTGAGGGGCCTACCTAGGGTTGCCATCATTGGGCCTCCGTGTTTTATGATTGAGAATCCAACGTAAAGCCAACTTTTGGGCCTCTGTAAGCACATGTGGTTGGCCCAGCGTGGATAACCATATTAGGCCCAACGATCACCCTACTGTTGGTACTACTATTTTTAGGGGTGACAAGCCTCACGGTTGGCCAACTAAAAAGTGGACGGAGGCCCGACAAACACCCAACACAAAATGCTACTAGGGTAGGCGCGTAATTCATAATTTATACATTAATTGATTTGTAATTTGCAAAGGTATTGATTTATATACATATTGTATATTTTGATAAAAAGATATGTCAAGATTGTTTACCTTTATTTAAGTACCTAAACAAATTTTTATATAAGTATGTTTATATTGACCGCCCCGCACTACCTAATTTCCCATTACTATTTTCTATATATAGCGAGTTTGCCTGGTAGAAATTGCTTACCCAAGCAGCAAAATAGTACTGTAATTTAAACTCATATCACTAAAAAGGTATATAGACGGTGGTCACTTAGAAATTTTATCATAATTGGTTTAGTAGTTTGGGGGTGAAGTCGTTTTTTAGTTTGAAAAATTATATTATTTCTCATCTATATTATAGAACTTCCTTTTTCCAGTCGGTTAAACGCGTCGTCGTCAATCGGTTACAAAAATATATCTTTGATAAAATGTCATAAGAACTCAGTCTTCTTTCAAAAACGCTACCTAAATTGACAGATAAGTACAGTCAAAATGAAGCAAGGCATATTTGTTTACATTGGATTTTCTCTAAAAATTATAATTGTTTGATTTAATAAATAATAAAATAAATAAAAATAAATACATACGGACAAATACACAATTTCTTAGTCAATGTACATTATACATACATTATATGCAACTTGTGCTTAAAGTTCCTTAATAATGGTGAGTGGTCTATTTTTTAATAAAGTCTTCTAAGCTTCCTCTGAATGTTTATAAAGGAGGTACCCCATTTCAGCTGCAGGAAGCTGAACATGTTACATAATTGTTGTTTATATTTTCTGTACCTTTATTCCATCTAGCCGTTTGGAAGATACGAGTAATAAAGAATTGACAAACATACAACGTACACGTGAAAACATAACCCTTCCTTTGCAGTCGGGTAAAAAATATTCGTACTCATTTTTTTACTTAAAATTTGCATTAAGTAGGTACACACGCACATTTCATTAGATTGTTATAAAAGGTCTTATTATTTTACAAATTTTACCTTTATAAGACATTGTGAATTCTAAATATTATACAATTTACCATAATAAAATAAATAATAAATAAATATATAGGGACAAATTACACTGATTGAGCTAGCCCCAAAGTAAGTTCGAGACTTGTGTTATGGGATACTAACTCAACGATACTATAATTTATAACAAATACATATATACATAAACATCCATGACCCAGGATAATTTGAAAAAGGCCATTTTCCGACTTGCCCTAGCCGGGGATCGAACCCGGGACCTCTGGGTGGCGGACTAGCATGGTGACCACTACGCCACGGATTCCACGCCACGGATCCAACAATTTTTAAATCTAATATATAAAATTCTCGTGTCACAGTTTTAGTTGCCATACTCCTCCGAAACGGCTTGACCGATTTTGATGAAATTTTTTGTGCTTATCCGGTATCTATGAGAATCGGCCAACATCTATTTTTCATCCCCCTAAATGTTAGGGGTAGTCCACCCCTAAATTTTTATTTTTATTTTTTAGACAAAATTTTTAATTTCTATTTTTTTATGATACAACATACAAAAATACATACAATCTATTTATATGGCAAAACAACGTTTGCCGGGTCCCACGGATCCAACAATTTTTAAATTATCTATATTTACATATGCCACTCAACTATTCATCAGTGTCAAATTTAGGTCCCTGTGCTTCTTTTCATTTTGGAAGGTGGTTGTAGTGTAGACCGTAATTGCCATGTATTACCATTTTATAAAAATCAAGATGTAGTGCGGGCAGAACGAAATCGTTTTTTTCGGCGTGAACGTGATAACGGCGGGTTCTGTCACCGTATCGTTCGAAGTAGTGCGTGTGTTTACGAACAAAGCTGCATAATTCAAAAATATACAATCCCGTGACCGTCAACACATTTTATTTGCCGAAGAGTTCTCGACATGTTTTACGAAGTCGTGTAGATATTATTATTCTGACAAGACGTTTCTATTAAATAAATCCCGCTTGGACATTAGTCGAGTTTCCCCAAAGCTGCAGCATGGCTATGATGGGCAGTGAGGGCGCATTCCTCGTTTGTGCTTTTCCGAAGTTCACGCAGTGCATAGAATTTGCTGAGTTTACTATCAATAGCGGATTCTATTGATTTTTCCAAGCAAGATTTGAGTCTATCAGGATACCAAGTGAAAACGAGCTCAGTTCGTCAATCTTTTTACCTTCATGGGTAACATTTAAATCTTTTCCTTTCTTTGATATGGTTTAGGAATTTCATACCTTTGTTTTATTAAAATTTAATTCGTGTCCAATCTCTTTGCTTTGTTTAGTGAATCGGTAATTATGTTTTGTAACTCGCAAAATTTATCTATTTTACAAGTTGTTATAAAACTAGCATCATCAGCAAATAAAACAATTTTACAAGATTCAACCACAGAAGGCAGCTCGTTTTACTACAGCGCTCCATGATTTGCACTCTATTAACTAGTCAAAATTTTGGAAAGATGTAATATTTGTACGCATTGTTGCATGTATAAGAAATAAGAAAGTAACCACGGCTTTGCTGGCCCTCGTATTTCCAACATGTCTAGTCTGTTAATCAAAATGCTATGTTCTATCTATAAGATGTCCATGAAAAATGATATGGCACACTTATTGTTATTTATAGCGTCATAGATTTCTAAACGACAATCAAAGACTGCGGATGTTGTGAAGTGTTTTTCAAAAAAACATGTTGATTTTATTGCATAGGGAATTATTTTCCTCAAAAAATTTACATATTCTCTCGCATATTGGTATTTTAACAATTTTTGAGAATATTGACGATAGTGCGACAGGCCGAAAATTTCAAAATGTTTTATAATAGCTGTCTTTAGTGTTTCTGGAAATTCTCTTCGTCATACGATTGGTTCACTAGAAAAGTCAATGGCTCTACTGATTCATTTATGCAGAACTATCAAAGTAGTGGTATTTCATCGTAACCGCTTGTTTTGTTTGTTTTTAGCCCTAAAATTGTTTTTCTTATTTCCACATCTGTCACACAACCTAAGAAGAATGAGTTAGTCAGCGAAGAAGTATTACGTTGGTAAGCCACATTATGATTACTATTGTTGCTATCTATACTTAAAAAATATTAAGGGGTTATTTTCGTTGGTGATGTGAAGTTTTTATTTTTTCCTTTAATATGTTCCCGTGTAGTTTATTCTTTGATGGTTTCAATTTTTCGTATATCATTTGCCACATAGTTTGGTATTTTTTGAATAATCAATTCTTTTGATATTTTGACTTCTTTTTTTATTTGAAATAACTCCATTCAATACTCGGCGTACGATTTTGCATGTTTTGAGAGTTTCACTATTAAAGTGAGTTGTGAGGTAGCGTAAAATACGTTTGTGATAACAAAATTTTTTTGTTCCGTTTGTTATCCAATTCAATTTGTGGTTGTCCTTTATTGTGATTTTTCTTGGTGGTCTATGTAAATCTAATAATAACTTAATTTTTGTTTCAAATACATTATAATTTTCATTAATATTGTTTTTAAGTGATATAATAGTTTGCCAATGTAGATTGCTTAATTCTCTTCAAAACGTTTCTATGTTATTATTGTCAACTATTCGTTTAATCATTGTGTGTGATGCTAAATATTTTTAAAGATTTCTTAACTAATAGGGTATTAATTATGATCTGATATTTCATAATCATGCACATCTGTTGTCATGTTAACATTTTTATTGGCTTTAAACTGGTCTAGACATGATTGAGTTGATTTGCGGGTTACATTTATAAGACAAGTTAAACCAAATGAGTTAAGAATCCCCTTACCCTAGACTTTCCATACAAACGTAGTCTACGTTTTATTTTGAAACTACATTTGAGATTTCGGTAAAAATTTGTAATTTTAAAGAAATTGCAATTATCTAGGGGTTATAATTGGTTTCCGACGGTAAAATTATGAACTGGAAAGGAAATACAAGGGTGAAGAAGTTTTCCATACTGAGGGTCAAATATGATATAATACACTATATTATTCTCTTTTAAGTTAATAATTCTACGTCGGAACCCAATTATAACCCTAGATAATTGCAATTTCTTTAAAATTACACAATTTTGACCATACCCGACATGTGGTTTCAAAATAAAA
The DNA here is from genome assembly GCA_943193695.1 of Acrobasis suavella. Taxonomy (NCBI): domain Eukaryota; kingdom Metazoa; phylum Arthropoda; class Insecta; order Lepidoptera; family Pyralidae; genus Acrobasis; species Acrobasis suavella. The sequence continues at coordinate 10,318,830 of OW971954.1, forward strand.
CGTAGACTATGTTTGAATGGGAAAGTCTAATTCTGTCCAGGGTAAGGACTCTTAAGTAAATTAAGGAACCGCGTTGGCTCTGTTTTGTTTATACAACGGAAGAGACCCGTAATAAATTGAACCACAGGCAATACAGATCACTATAGTATAATGAAATTAAAAAACCAGCCAAAACACAAAAAAAATCGGCATTTCCATACAAAAGTGTAAAGCCGCCCGGGCAATTTGTATGGGAATGTCGATTTTTTTTTTAGTTATTTGGTTGTTATTTTATTTTCAATATATTATAGTGATTTAGTATAGTCTGTGGTTCGATTTATTACGGGTATGACTCTTCCACGTTATATAGGGTGTTTTCAAAATCACTGACATCCTTTCTACTGGTGAAAGTACTCATGAATATGAGCAACATTTTGTATGGGACCGACTCAATCCAACCGAAAAAACAATCAGCTATTCCATACTATTTTACAATACTTAGAATCCCAAAATGTATGGAACAGCAGATTTTTTTTCGGTTGGATTGAGTCGGTCCCATACAAAAAGTTGCTCATATTCATGAGTACTTTCACCAGTAGAAAGGATGCCAATGATTTTAAAAACACCCTGTATAAGCTGTGCTAGATATGCATAGTTTCATCGTTTCTAGAAATTATTTGGTATGAACATAATAAGTCTTGTTTTTTTAGTACGGCCAGCATCACGGCGGGTACGGTCAGCAACCCTACGGCCAGCCACCCTTCGGCCAGGCACCCTACGGCCAGGCTCCCTACGGCCATGGTCCCCCACAGTATGGACATGGTTATCCCACAGGCCCAGGAGGATATGGATGTAAGTCTTTATTGTGTTCCGACGATGGGTCATTACTTTGTTTGTAAAATCTTTATTGTACATAAACACAGGACAAAAATACAGGTTTGAACTAGAGAACAGTACAAAGGCGGATTTATCCCAGATAGGGATCTCTTCCAGTCAACTTTGAAATACGAGGACAATTTACAACACAGGATAGAGAGCGGGTACAATATACAGAAGACACACAATAGAAAACAGAATTCAATTACACTATTTACTACACTACAAACTATTTAAACTTAATACTTGTAAATAAATACTTTACTATAACACAGTAAATATAAATACATATATGAATACACACATAAAATATATATACAAATGCAATCGAAACCAAGTTACGAATAAATGGCCGGCTAAGCGCGTGTCTATGTGAAAGGGACATACACGTAACAAATCGAACCACAGGCTATACTAGATCACTTTAGTATAATAAAATTAAAAGAACGAAAAAAAATCAGCATTCCCATTCAAATTTCCCGGTCGGCTGCTCAGTTTTGTATGGAAATGCCGCATTTTTTTGTTTCATACTGTTATTTTAATTTCATTATACTATAGTGATCTAGTATAGCCCGTGGTTAAGTTTATTACGGGTATGTCCTTTCCATGTTGTATATACTTATTTGCTTGTAGATTGTACATATATATTTCATATAGCCTTAATTTTTTTCACTTTTTCATTTATATAATCGTTTCGCTAACAGAAGGGGGGACACTTGACTCTCACAAAAAATTACACTTTAAAACCAAATATTTCACAAACGAACACCATTTTCGATTTAGGGATCCGTTTGTGAAATACATGTTCTTTGGGGTAAGTTGTTCAGTATTATGGACTGAATTCTAGACTAGTTTCTAGACTATAAAGGCATGGATACCGGTATACCGCTATTCAGAAGAACCGGTATACCGGTCTTTTTCTTTGGTATTTTGATACCGGTATTTGAGTACAAAATACCGTTGTTTCGGTATTTGAAAAAAGTGATCTATTTTTGCAAGGGTGTTTAAAGACTATGCAGAACGCTCGATTTCTATGGTTCATAGTGTTGTTCATATCAATCATATCATACTGCTGATGAGTTTTCATATGATATGAATCACGAATAATCGCGATTTTAGAAAAATCACCACAAGCAACTACGCAAGACACTGCACTGCATGTATTTAGCTAGTATTTTGGTGGTATATAGATAATGATACTGCTTTCAGTGGTTTGTCTAATGTTTTACTTTTAAACATAAATTGCCAGCGGCACTGGCTCACGTACGGACACAATATAGCAGAAACAATACGTAAACGCTCTGCTCTGAAGCGGCAACCACATCAATGAACATCATAATATATCTTTCTTTCTCATACATTGGAGAATAAGCCTGATTTTAAAACCTATTTGATTGTGATTTTGGTGCCAATGAAACAATATAAATAATTCCTAGATCAAATAATATATGTATTTTCTTTAGCATTCTCAATTGCCTTTATTTTAATAACGCATTCTGTGGCTTCTATTAGGGAGTTAATAAATAGTTTCAGTGTTTCTGCCATATAGCGTAGAAAACTGTTTTATTCGCTCTCCGCAAACAAGACTTACCAATCGTTACTGGAATAATTTCAACAGTAATAGCAGTATTAAAAAATATCGAAAAACACCGAAATTTAGGTAAATCGGTTTGTTTGTTTGTTTGTTTATAAAGCTTTATTGTACATAAGAAAGAACACAGTTACAAATCAGAATAGTAAACATACAACGGCGGACTTATCCCTTATAGGGATCTCTTCCAGTCAACCGGCCAGTAATTGAGAGGAATGTTTACTTATTGTGCGTTTGGGGCAGAAGTGGAACAGTACAATATAAAATTACACAATGATACTGTAAAAATAATATATAGTATAGATGTAAACTACATGAATACAACTAATAATAAACTTACATATAAGTATACATAAATATACATACTAATATACCTAATATATATATATATATATATATATATACATATCAAATATCTAAAATATAAAATAAAATAAAAAATTAAGTAATTAGGTAGCTCGGAGAAACTTAGGATTCTGAAAAGTTCAATATTTTGTTTTTAAAGGAACCCAAGGACGATGCCATTTTAGTATCTAAGGGGAGTGAATTCCATAGGTGTGCTGCCATCACAGAGAAGGATTTAGAATAAGACTGCGAAGAATGAGGAGGTATATCAAGAAGAATATTGTCAGCGGAGCGTAGGCGGCTGTCAATTTGACGAAAAGAAAATTTTTCGCGAAGGTAATTAGGACAGGAAGGGTTGAAGAGAGCATTGAAAAGGAGAGCGAGAATATGATAGTTACGACGGATTCGGATCGGTAGCCAATTGAGTTTACCACGATATTCAGAAATATGGTCGTATTTACGTAAACCGTAGACATATCTGATGCAAACGTTTTGCAGGCGTTCCAGTTTATCCAATAGTTCCTCGGTAGGATCCAGATACGCGATATCAGCATAATCCAAAAGAGGAATCAGGAGTGAACGGGCTAGCATTGCTTTTGTGTTTGTAGGGAGAAAATGTTGTAGTCTTCTCAGGGAGTGAAGAGCAATAAATAACTTCCTACTCACCTCATTGATTTGTGGAGCCCAACTCAGGGTTTCGTCAACCGTTATTCCCAAGTTTTTTACGGTTGATGTGAAAGGAATGATGTTTCCGTCAAACTGAATGTTGGGTAAAGTGGAGTTATGGACTTTGCTAATGAAATAAGGACTGCCGATAATAATTGCCTGAGATTTTTCTGCATTGACCGTAAGCCCGAAGCTATGGGACCAATTTGCTATAGCAGCAAGGTCAGAATTAATGACACTGATAGCGTGATGAAGATTGTCAAAAGGGGCGGCCGCATAGATATGTAGGTCATCTGCATATAGGTGACAGGAAGAAGTAAGAAGAGAAGTAATACTGTCTATGAAAATAGAGAACAGAACCGGGGAAAGCACTCCTCCTTGTGGGACGCCCGCATCGAGTTCACACCAGTCAGACTTATGCTGATCGATCTTCACCAACTGCTGGCGACCCTGTAAGTAGGAGCGGAACCAAGTTAAAGAAGATTCAGAGAAATTTAGTATTCTAAGAAAACCGAGCAGGATCTCAAAGTCGACTGCATTGAAGGCATTGGAAAAATCTAGAAGAGTCAGTACAGTCAGCTGTTTATTCTCGATGTTATAGCGAATGTCATCTGTGATCTTGACTAGCGCAGTGGTGGTACTATGTCCAGCTCTGAAACCAGACTGATAAGGACTTAAGAGGTTGTTCTTTGTAAGATGTTCCATTAGCCGCTGTTGCACGTAGTGCTCCAAGATCTTTGAAAGTAAGGGGAGAATGGAGATTGGACGAAAGTGGGAGGGTAAAGATGGATTAGGTTTCTTTGGAAGAGGAACAACATGTGCAAGTTTCCAGGCAGAGGGAAAAACTCCAGTAGTTATAGAAGTATTTAATATATCAGCTAAAGGGAATGAAATGAGATGAACAATGGGCTTTATCATTTCAAGGGATATATCATCATTACCAACCGCATTGGACTTGAGCTTTCCAATAATGTCAACGACCTCGTCAGCAGAAATTACCTCAAGGTTAAAAGTGGGACAATCAATAATAGGTTTGTTGGCAAGATCGGCCAGCGTTCTTTGTTTGATTAAAGGTGTGAGATTTTTAGGAGCAGCGCAGAAATGCTTATTAAGTTGGTTAATATCCGTGTCAAATGCAGCATTGGACGCCTGTTTACCCACTCCAACACCCTTCAGAAACCTCCAAAGCTTGTGTGGAGGGCAGTTCTCAATGTTAACATAAATATGTTTGCGTCTTGCGTCCCTGCATCGCTTGTTACATAGATTGCGTAAGCGGACATAGTTTTCAGTGTTCGACACTGAAGGGTTTCGACGCAACTTTATTTTGGCTTTGTCCCTTTTAGCCATAATTTTACGAATATCAGGAGTCAACCAGGGGGCAGGATAGTGCTTCACACGAACCTGTTGGATTGGAGCATACTTGTCATAAATAGAAAGGAGTATTTTGTTGAAAGCAGCTACTTTAGAATCCACGTCAGGTGCCAAAAGCAGCAAATCCCAGTCAATCCCTCGAAGCTCAGTTTTAAACGCGTTCCAATCTATAGCACCGAAATTACGACGCAATACATATTTATGACGAAGCTTTGGTGTTCGCAATCTAAATGAAGCATAGACTAAATCATGTGCTGAAAAACATGGCGCTTGATATTGACCGTGTGTGGAACAAAAATCCGGAGAAGACGTTATAATCAGGTCAAGTAACGAAGGTGGACCGTTATGGGGGAAGTGGGAGGGATTTAAAGGCAAGACATGGAGATCAAGGGAGTAAAGAAGAGAAAGGAGAGATTTGGAGCGTGAGTCATCTTTAATGAGACACGTGTTGAAGTCCCCCATAACTATTACATGTTCATATTGGGCCCGATAATCAACGAGGAGTGATTCAAATGAGTTGAAGTAGTTAATGTTTGAGGAAGGGCTATAGTACACACCTAGGAGGAATTTATCATGGTGAAGATTGATTTCAAGAAAAAGATGTTCAGGGGTATTGGGTGCCGAATTGGATTGGTTTAGAATTTGAGCAGAAATATCACTGTGAAGATAGATAGCTACACCACCTCCACCAACAACTCTAGTTTTATCATTATTTATTATGGTGTAGGAGCGATCATTTCTGAAAAGGCGATAACCAGGCAATGGGTACAATGTAGAGGGTAAAGAAGGTTTAAGAAAGCTTTCAGATACCAAAATTGCCTGAATATTAGCCGATTCAAAAGTTGTTATAAGATCATTGTAATGCGCGGGTATGCTTTGGGCATTAATATGCGCCACGTTGAAATTCTTTTGAAATTTAGAGAATGTGATCTTTAAATTATCATTCAATGAAACATATTGAGAAATATCGTCATCGTCGTCACTACAGGCACTAAACAAGCTGCAAGAAGAAGACAGTGAAAAATATTCAAGATCTGAGTTATCTCTAAGTACATCCGACATTGAGCTAAACTAATTATGAATAAATTTAGAAATATATATAATATATTAAGTAAAAATAATATATATATATATATGTATATATAATAATATAAATGTAATATAAAATATTAATAAGGGTTTAGTTTTAGAAAATCTACAGAGTAACCCTTCAAGTACTGGCCAGCAACAATAATATTTGTACACTCCTAATACGAGTACATGCACAGAGATAGGGACAAGATAGGAACAATATACGAATTAAATATAGTACGGATTACAAAGGAAGAAGAGAAAAGAAAGAAACAGAATACGAAGACGAATGTGAAGCTAAACAAGTCGCATAGTAAATATCACTAAATACTAATACAAACATAACGCTTATTCGGTGGATATTAAAGAGCATATTGTGGGTAATTGTTTTATAACATGATAAAGGAGTAACATAGAGAACGACGCATGCATACAAAGAAATCCATAATAAGACCGCTAATCAAGCACAGAAAGTACATAATCAGGAACAACTCCAATACATTTTACTTGCAAATAGAATCACTGGTTTATTTAAGTACATATTAAATTAACAGTATTATAATTAGATGAAAGAAAGAAACAGAACAAAATAAAGAAAATCCTAATTGATTTATGTGCTGGTTAACGTGCGGTCGATGACTATAAATTATTAGTGAAAACGAAACGCAAACTGTCGTATACATTGAATTGACATTGACAAACGTCAAAATTCTGATTTATTGTTATGTTAACTGTCATCGTCACAATTTGGAAGAAAACTCGAATTACCGCGCCTTATAGTTTATAGAAGTGATAAAAACCACCCACAGAAGTTGCTGTGTAAAATACCCTATTACCCACATACAAATTCGGAATCCAGTACCTACAAGAACTATTCGGAAATAACCCACTGAGCGAAGACTGATTCGGGCCGGGTTTCCTCAGGGTAGAGGGCTCATTTCTTGTATGCCGTCCTGGTGCTGCGCAGCTGCCTGGTCGGTCGGCTGGCTTGCTCATCAACAATCGCAGTATCTGACTTTTGTGGAAAATCAGCTAATATTTCACGTAGATGTGCCATTGTAGTGATTTTACGTTTTACGCCATTTGCACATACTACCACAATCTTCCCGTCTCCAGTCCAGCATCCCCTGACTCCCAGAGCTTTGCGGGCCTCAACAAACACTGCATGCCGGGATGCCGTCAGAAATTCAGATAAAGTCAGTCCACTACCTTTAAGATGCTTCTTGGCAGCCCATATTTTGTTACGACTGGTGGTGTCGCTAAACCGTAGAAGGATGGGCCGTGGTTTATCAGCCTTTGTGGTCTTGCCCAAACGAATACAAGAAGTAATCAATTGAGGTGCGAAGTCTGGCAATTGTAGGTCATTGTGACATAACTTGAGGAACTTGTCAGCCAAGTCATCTTGTTTTTCCTCAGGCACATTGTGAAGCAAGAGGAGGTTAGATCTGGACCTCATTTCAAAGCTGTCCAATGTCTCAAAGACTAGCTCCAGTTGAAGTTTCATTGCGGATACGGCTTTCCATATGAATGTTTTAAAAGTTTGAAACTCACTGGAGAGTGCTGTGATGTCCTGGTGGCTGCGACCCATTGTATTCTCTTCAAACGAAGACATTTTTGCCTCAAACATCTTCTCCAGGTCATCTATGTTTCTTCTTAATAGAACTAGTTGATCCATAGTGCAGTGTATAAAGTGATGTGAATTTTATGTGCAAAATAATTAAAGGAGTTTGTGAAATAGATTGCTGGCGAGTAGGATAGAGGTAACTAATTCATTTAAATTATATTAATAGGGTTAAACCTGTTTAGTTTAATTTTAAAATAAAAAAATAGCAGACCTCTAATAAAAGCGTCTACACTTTTTCACTCCTACCGCCCAAAAGTCATCGGTTATTGAAAAGATCATTTTCCATCTTCACCTGACCGGGGATCGAAACCCGGACCTTCGGTGTGACAGCCTGGCGTGATGACCACTACTATATAGCCACAGAGGTCGCAAGCTTTTACTTAACTTGCAATGCATCTTGTATGCATGTATGTTTGTTTAGGTCAAATTTTGCAACTCAATTATCAACCAGTTAAGCCACAGAATAATTACTAGTAGGTACTCGCGTACAGAAGTCTTATTCAGAAAAAAATTCACAGGAATATCTACTTAATGTGGTTAGCGCTATGGTTTAATTTAGCTCGTGTCAGAACTTCTCACCTCTTCATTTAGATACCTGGACATTCATTGCAAGCCAATTTCATTCTTATTACTCTTACCAACGATTCATGTACCTAACTCAATTTCCCCCTTCGAAGTGTCGGTCGCCACGTGCATAGTAATAATGTTGGTATATTTTCGATAACTAAACGGGGAGTGACACAGGCCTGGTTATGCTTAACGGATTTAACTGAAATTGTGCATACTTGTGTGAGTCGAATGACAATACAATTTTATGGAGTCAATGAGCTGTGGTGAGCTGAACACTTCATGGCAGAAGATGCCTAGGTTCTTACCACGGAGACGGAAGGTCGTCGATGGAACTCAGTAATTTAACCACGCAACTCCTTCGAGTTTGGGCTTATTTGATTTGTCTTATATTTTAGCTTCACAATAAAAGAATATACAAAAAATTATTTAAAAAAATATTGTTTCCAGACCCCCAGCAGCAAGGAGGCATGGGGCAGATGGCGAAGTGCGCGGGAATCATGGCGTGCCTGACCTGCCTGTTCTGCTCATGCTGCAACCCTGGCATGGGCACCCCGCATTCTGACGGTAATTCACTACTTTCCGTCAGTAAATAAATAATAAATAAATATATAGGGACAAATAACACTGATTGAGCCAGCCCCAAAGTAAGTTCGAGACTTGTGTTGGATACTAACTCAGCGATACTATATTTCATAACAAATACATATAATATATAATATTATATATAATATATTATCTTTATATTATAAATAATAATATTATATATAATATAAAGATAAACTTCCAAGACCCAGGGCAATTTGAAAAAGGCCATTTTCTAACTTGCCCTGACCGGGGATCGAACCCGGAACCTCTGGGTGGCGGACTAGTACGGTGACCACTACACCACGGAGGAAGTCAAACTAGGTAGGTACTTTCAATAAATTAATATAACTGACAACTCGTTTCGGTTTTGCAAGGACCTTGGCATCGCAGAATACGTAACGTTTTTTTTAAAACTACTGCAGGCATCATTGTACATGATGTTTTAAAAATTTACTTGTATACGGTTTCTAATAAAGTATAGACGATCCCTATACAGAATACGTAATAGTGCTCAAGTACAGGAGAATCAGTCTTGGATATGAAATTTGCTAAATTAAACCCAGTTACAGCGCACTAAAGTCCCATTTAGCTTGCACACCGCGCATGTGACTTTCGACTTATTAGCCTAGGCACCGAAGCCAAAATGGACGTTACGTCTAAAAGAGCCGGCGCACACATGGCGAAGCGCTGCGCAGAGCATTTTCACTGTCAAACTATTGTCGACATTGTCCTCTTTGAAATAATATCCAAAATCAATTAACACAATACTTACGCACATATGTCGAATTTCAACAAGGCCATAACTAAGTAATGTGTTAATGGAAAAGATGCATTATGAGTAGACTTTGATAAATGTCTCTGATTCTGTAAACATTTACGTAAAAAATGCCTTTAAGCACAATTATATATTTTTTTATCGATTCATAAACTTTGGTTTTTAGTTGCTTGAAAAAGTCAATTTTTGAAGTAATAAAAGGTTTAAAAAATAATGTAACCATAAGATTTTCTTAAAAATTAAAGCTACTTTTGTTATGAGTCCAATCCTGTAAACGCAATATTTGACACAGCACCTGAACTAATTTCTTACATCATGCCTACTAATGCGACATAAGTGACGTCACTCCTGTCCGGTCTTTCTAAGGCGCTCTGAGACGCCGTCCAAAGGCGGACGTAACTTTGTAACCTCTTAAAGAGATTTTGAGTTAAATATAAGTACATAGGGACAAATAATACAGATTGAGCTAGCCCCGAAGGAAGTTCGATACTGGTTTACGTGCCAATTTTTGGAAACTCTTTCCATAGCACAACGAATATTAAATTATGCATATTCCCTATTGATTTTGGATATTAATTCAAAGAGGACAATGTCGATAATAGTTTGACAGTGAAAAATGCTCTGCGCTGCGCTTCGTTATATGTGCGCCGGCCCTAAAGCGACAAAACGGTTTGTATGCCTCTCTAGTGCAAAATTTTTCATTTGAACCTTATTTCTGTGAATAAGCCGTATTTGTGTGGCGACCTAGCTTACCTACATATAAACTGTTCGTATCTCTTAACTGTAAAGTGCGCTTGACCTGGTTCTATTTTATGTATATTCCATGGGCGTAGCCAAACTAGTTTTTTGGGGGGGGGAGGCGGGTCATAACTAGAGATCGGAATCACGTGTGCTATTGCTATCAAAAGTATGGATATGACTATATAATCTATAAATAAAACAATCATTATTATGTGATTTCAGGATATATTTTAATCGAAAAAAATAGACTTATCCTGAAATCACATAATTATGATTGTTTTATTTGCTTAGTACCCAATTAGATTCTCGAGAAATCCCGAAACTTTTAGTCATATCCATACTTTTGATAATAATAGCACCCGTGATTCCAATCTCTGGTCATAACACTTTTATCTAGTACAATTATATTTTTAACCGACTTCCAAAAAAGGAGGAGGTTATCAATTCGTCGCGATCCTTCATTTTTTTTATGTATCTTCACCGATTATTCAAAGACGCCTGGACCGATTTAAAAAATTATTTTTTTGTTCGAAAGGGTATATTTTTCAGGTGGTACCATGGAAATTTTATCATAATCGGTTGTGTAGTTTGGGGGTGAAGTCGGTTTTTAGTTTTGAAAAATTATATAAGAACATAGAGACAATATGATATGATCACTTAGTAATTAATGTTTTTGTTGCCATGATTCAGATGGTACAGATGATTAAAAACGCTGCAGTGTCTATCAAGATTACACCCCCCCCTGTCCCCGGAGCGCCCGGCGCGCCCGGATCACCGACGGATCCCAACAGATTTGGAGGAACCGTAATGACACAACATACTGTTAGTAAGTAACTTCTACTTTAGGTGCCGCTTCATTCCTGGAGATTGGCAATCAACACTTTAAGGTTGAACTAGTCGCGTGCCCGAAATCACAGGTGCGGCCTAAAAGCATGCTGTCTCACCTAACAGTGTGGTCGGGCGAAGCAGTGAGGTGAAATGCACGATAAATTCATAGTAAACTAAAGCGCGTAAAAATAGGTAGTCTTTTGGGAAAGGGGTTTAATCTTATCTAAACTTAGATACGCTGATACTGTGATTGGAGACTGTTTATTAGCACGAACAAGAACAATGATTCAGCGTATACAGAATGCGTGTTTCGGTATTGCTTTGTTATTCCTCTTCACTCTCACGTAACTCCATTGTTGAATAATAATGGCTTGTTAAATATGTCATCCCGACGAAAATTACATTTTCAACACATGAGCTCGGAAAGTGCAATTTACCACACTGATTTAAGTTATGTAATGCCATTCATTACGCACACATTCGAAATCGTGCGGTAAATATTACTTACCGCACAAGTGCGGTAAAGTGTTTTTTAATTGTTTTAGGAATAAGATTCTATAAATCCAAAATATCGAATATTATTTTTGAAACATATAATCTCTGCATGCAGCCAGCCTAGACTCATTACCAAAACCTTGTTTTACTCAAATTATTTGATATATTAATTAAAATACTTGTATCAACACTAAAATGAATTTATAAATCTGCCGTTTAAAAAAGAAACATTTTTTTTCAAATAATCATTTGGATGTGGGTGGATTGATTTCTGTGTCTCACGTACCACTACAGATTCGCGCATGCTCGAAATGCGCCTGAACAAGAAAATTTAAGCGCGCCATATTTCTAATTTTCTTTAACGAGATTTATTGTAAGTTCAAGTGAAGTGTTTTATTATTGAAGAGATTTTTTCTAACTAATGTGTTGAAAAACGTAGTATGGCACACGTGTGTATTGTTCATCACAAGTCTCGGCTCCATAGACTCACGCGCGGGCTTCGCCCGCTTGTGAGTCAACCCGCCTCGAGTGTAATGAACAACTTACCACACTTGTATCATAAACTACTATTTGCCTTGCTTCTTTTTTGGTTATAACAACCGATATATCTGTTTGAAAAATTTTTAAAATTACAAAGACACGCCAGAGTAAATTTATTTCTTATTGTCCCAAACACAGAACTACTGTATTTCGAGGCAGCTTTCGAGCCACGATTTTCATGCGGCATAATGTAAAGGCACATCATTACCCTATGCTGAGTGGTGCTGTTTCGGTGTAAAACTAATTTTAGTTACCTATTTAGTAATTGCAACTGATGTTTTGCACTGAATAGAATATTTTTCTTTCTTTCTTTCAAAAACGGCTGCATTAATCGATTACAAATAAAATTTATCAAAATCTTCGCGCCGTGTCGGTGTGGACTTTGTTTTGGAGATTTTACAGTTCTTTTATTACTGATTTACGCCGAAGTTGCGTAAAAATAGGCAAAAAACAGGAATCTTTGACTTATAAGTAATGACTTTTTTATGGCTTTTTGAGTCATAACTTTTTAATGGCTTCTTATTTTACTATTCTGTATCCGTACAGACAAAATTTATAATGAGACAAAACGATATCATGTTAAACTTTGGATGTACAATGTCAAACAGTGGAGGAAATCCCCTCCGAAATTTGTATAGGAAAAGTATCGACTAGTTCGCTCTTAAATCTTGATTCTTGCGGTTTTTCTGAACGAAAAACCGCATCGTAATCGGTCCATTCGATTACCAGCTACGATGACACAGACACGTCATACTTATATAACATCCCTTTTCTGCGTCGGGAGCTATAAATGAGATTATTCAAAAATTAATATTTTTTAAATTAAAATGACGTTATTTATACTTTCAGATCGATATCCCACCGAGACTGGTCAATATCCGAGTGAACATCCGATCACAGACTAAAATGGCCGACAATCGCCAAAAGATCTCCATGACTGATGTTGACACCCTGGTGGCACCCCTTGACGTGCGGCTGTCACGACACGTCTTCGCCGAGTAGTTTGAACGGTGGCGGTAAATGGCGAGAAGAGGATTCTAGCCAGCATGGCTTGTGTCTTGCAAACGTTCACCTGCATCCTCTACTTTGCGAGGCAGCAGGGTAGAGCGTAGAAGTTTGGCTGCAGCCTCTTGACGGCGTTCAGCGGGGTCATAGGCGACGCGTAGTTTGCTGCGATGTCCGCACACAGTGCCAGCTCCACCCAACCGACGAATAATTATACTAAATTCCCATTTATAATAGTTATTTATACAACTGTAGTATAATAAGAGGTATTAAAACACGAATGTGGGTTGGTACACGAAAGCCGAGTGTGATAATAGTATCACATGAATGTTTTAATACCTAATTATTACAGTTGCATACAAAACTTTATCTACACCCATGATATGAATCCTCTATAAAAGGTTCTAAATCCATAGGGTGTTGTACAGTGTTGTAAGAACTCTATGTAAATTCCTGGTAAGTTCATTGCTGAGTATCTAACACAAACTTACGATGTATGTATACGTAATAATGAAATTATTTATTCTAATAATAATTTAAATTTTGGATCGTGCAATTATTGGAATACAAATTGTTTTTGTTCGATATTAGTAAATATCGGGAAATGGCGGGATACGACGTGAATTCGAATAACCAATAAGTTCCTTTTTTAAATTACGGAGCTGTAGTAGTGAACGGCGCGCACATGACACGGTTCTTTTTTTGAAATTCATAATATGTGGCTGTTTGATGAGTAAGGAAGGGATCGAGTTTGCGTTGCATAATAAAATTTAGTACAACATTATAACACTCGTTTGGGTGATATAATTAGTACTATGACACTGGATGTTTTAATGTTGGCAATAAGCTAACTGCTTCAGAAACTTTTATAGAGGATTTATAGCATGGGTGTAGATAATTAATATAATATATTCCTTGGATTGCACTGGGCTCCAGTATAGGAGGAGGGGGGGGGGGGGGCGTAATCATTTACCTATTTAAAATTCAAATGTTAAATTCGCTAATTAGATCTTTACAGGCACTTTTGTCCTTACTGGTTTTAACTTTACTGGTATCATTGTTCTGAGGATAATTGACTTAGTGGATTGTCCTTGTGTTAATGGCCCATTAATCCACCAGGGGTTTGTAAACTGTAAAGAAGAAGCAGAGTTAATACTTAAGTATCTAGAAAACTTTTTAATTTGTACATTGTGAAGGGTGGAAATCTTGTTAGTTTTTTTCTAACTTGATTCTTACCAGGAATAGGTATTTTAGGTGCCTACCTCACTTGTTGCTAGATAATTTCTTTGTTTTTAATTGTATTGTGTTTTATATGTTTGTGTTAATTTCATTGTTTTTAATTGAATCGTGGTGAGTCTTTGTTGGTATAACTAGTCTGTATCTATTTATCTATGCCCAGGCAGGAACGATATGTAAAAAAGATGAATTTTCTATCACACTCAAGACGAGTGTGGTATTGGCAAAGAATAAGGCACTGGTATTATTTGCATAGATTTCCACAATGTTACAAAAAGAGATTTCTAGATATTGTATTGCTTGGAAATGTAAAGGTAGAGTCATATTTAAAAGTTTATGAAAATAAAAGTAAAATTCATAGTCTCTGCCGGCCCCTGTGGCAAATAGGCATGATACTGTGTATGTATGTATTATGTATGAAAGTAAAAAAAAAGTTTTCATTACCCTCAGAAAAAAATATGCCTGCTAGCTAGACTGTAATTTTTAGTTTTTTTTTTTTAACCTGTCGGCCCCCATACGGTAGCCGGTTACCGCGCCGAAAATAATGGCGCCACGGTGGCGGTCCCCAAGCGGTAGCCGGCTACCGCGCTTACCCACTTGAATTTACACCTTATTTTAAGTAGATAAAAACTACTTTAGTATGAAGAAGTTTGATGATATACGCTCTTTATTAAATTTCCTCAATCCTGAACGCAACATCTTCTATAATCTATGCTCGTTTACTGTTTTATCGTCAGTGACATTTTGACATTTTTTATGGCGGCATCTTTTAAATGCAGTGATTTTGATCAGTGATTTAATTGGATTTGTCTAAAGTAAGTATTGTTTTTTATTATAAAAGTGATTATTCAGCATATAATTATTCTTTTAACGTTATTAGTTGTAAGAAATACATTGAAGTAACTAATAAATACGGCAATATAAAGTCCGCTAGTATGTTTACAATTTCGGAGTGATTTATAACTATGTTTGTTTGTGAATAGATTAAAATCATCATAAAAAGTAATTAGAATTCGTTTACATAGAAAAAAAACAACGTATTTATTCATTGTATTGAAATAAAAGCAATATAAATTTGAAGTGCAGTGCATTCATAATGGCGTTTCATCAGACGAAACCATTTTAGTGTTTGTTTGTATAGTGCTAAGGTCCATTTTCCCGGTAGCCACAATCGATACTTTTTTTTTTCGATGTTTCGAATAGGGAGACGTAATGTGTCGATAGTTATACGATAAAATTTTCTTAACGTCGATAGAAACGGTTGTATCTCATAATTATTTTTTTATTTACTTTTATGCGATAGTTACTTTATTTTGTTATGCTATGGACATGGAATTTTATATTTGTTTTTTTTTTTGCAAAAGACATGTATGTTTGTGTTGTAAGTGTTGTGTTGTGGTATGTTGCACTGTATTGCGGTTTGTTGCAGCGTGTTGAGGTGTGTTGCGGTGTGCTGAGGTATGTTAGGGTGTGTTGTGGTGTGTTGTGTTGATGTGTGATGCGTTGTGTTGCGGTATGTTGTTGTTTTGTGATATGGTATGTTGCGGTATGTTGGCGTGTGTTGCGGTATGTTGTTGTTTTGTGATATGGTATGTTGCGGTATGTTGGCGTGTGTTGCGGTGTGTTGTGGCGTGTTGTGGTGTGTAGAGGCGTGTTGTGGGGTGTAGAGGTGTGTTGCGGTGCGTTGAGGTGAGATGTGTTGTGTTGCGGTATGTTGTTGCGGTGTGTTGGCGTGTGTTGCGGTGTGTTGTGGCGTGTTGTGGTGTGTAGAGGTGTGTTGCGGTGCGTTGAGGTGTGATGTGTTGTGTTGCGGTATGTTGTTGCGGTGTGTTGGCGTGTGTAGCGGTGTGTTGAGGCGTGTTGTGGTGTGTTGAGGTGTGTTGCGGTGCGTTGAGGTGTGATATGTTGTGTTGCGGTATGTTGTTGCGGTGTGTTGGCGTGTGTTGCGGTGTGTTGTGGCGTGTTGTGGTGTGTTGAGGTGTGTTGCGGTGCGTTGAGGTGTGATGTGTTGTGTTGCAGTATGTTGTTGCGGTGTGTTGGCGTGTGTTGCGGTGTGTTGTGGCGTGTTGTGGTGTGTTGAGGTGTGTTGCGGTGCGTTGAGGTGTAATGTGTTGTGTTGCGGTATGTTGTTGCAGTGTTGGCGTGTGTTGCGGTGTGTTGTGGCGTGTTGTGGTGTGTTGAGGTGAGTTGCGGTGCGTTGAGGTGTGATTTGTTGTGTTGCAGTATGTTGTTGCGGTGTGTTGGCGTGTGTTGCGGTGTGTTGTGGCGTGTTGTGGTGGTTGAGGTGTGTTGCGGTGCGTTGAGGTGTGATTTGTTGTGTTGCGGTATGTTGTTGCGGTGTGTTGGCGTGTGTTGCGGTGTGTTGTGGCGTGTTGTGGTGGTTGAGGTGTGTTGCGGTGCGTTGAGGTGTGATGTGTTGTGTTGCGGTATGTTGTTGCGGTGTGTTGGCGTGTGTTGCGGTGTGTTGTGGCGTGTTGTGGTGTGTTGAGGTGTGTTGCGGTGCGTTGAGGTGTAATGTGTTGTGTTGCGGTATGTTGTTGCAGTGTTGGCGTGTGTTGCGGTGTGTTGTAGCGTGTTGTGGTGTGTTGAGGTGAGTTGCGGTGCGTTGAGGTGTGATTTGTTGTGTTGCGGTATGTTGTTGCGGTGTGTTGGCGTGTGTTGCGGTGTGTTGTGGCGTGTTGTGGTGGTTGAGGTGTGTTGCGGTGCGTTGAGGTGTGATTTGTTGTGTTGCGGTATGTTGTTGCGGTGTGTTGGCGTGTGTTGCGGTGTGTTGTGGCGTGTTGTGGTGGTTGAGGTGTGTTGCGGTGCGTTGAGGTGTGATGTGTTGTGTTGCGGTATGTTGTTGCGGTGTGTTGGCGTGTGTTGCGGTGTGTTGTGGCGTGTTGTGGTGTGTTGAGGTGTGTTGCGGTGCGTTGAGGTGTAATGTGTTGTGTTGCGGTATGTTGTTGCAGTGTTGGCGTGTGTTGCGGTGTGTTGTAGCGTGTTGTGGTGTGTTGAGGTGAGTTGCGGTGCGTTGAGGTGTGATTTGTTGTGTTGCGGTATGTTGTTGCGGTGTGTTGGCGTGTGTAGCGGTGTGTTGAGGCGTGTTGTGGTGTGTTGAGGTGTGTTGCGGTGCGTTGAGGTGTGATATGTTGTGTTGCGGTATGTTGTTGCGGTGTGTTGGCGTGTGTTGCGGTGTGTTGTGGCGTGTTGTGGTGTGTTGAGGTGTGTTGCGGTGCGTTGAGGTGTGATGTGTTGTGTTGCAGTATGTTGTTGCGGTGTGTTGGCGTGTGTTGCGGTGTGTTGTGGCGTGTTGTGGTGTGTTGAGGTGTGTTGCGGTGCGTTGAGGTGTAATGTGTTGTGTTGCGGTATGTTGTTGCAGTGTTGGCGTGTGTTGCGGTGTGTTGTAGCGTGTTGTGGTGTGTTGAGGTGAGTTGCGGTGCGTTGAGGTGTGATTTGTTGTGTTGCGGTATGTTGTTGCGGTGTGTTGGCGTGTGTTGCGGTGTGTTGTGGCGTGTTGTGGTGGTTGAGGTGTGTTGCGGTGCGTTGAGGTGTGATTTGTTGTGTTGCGGTATGTTGTTGCGGTGTGTTGGCGTGTGTTGCGGTGTGTTGTGGCGTGTTGTGGTGGTTGAGGTGTGTTGCGGTGCGTTGAGGTGTGATGTGTTGTGTTGCGGTATGTTGTTGCGGTGTGTTGGCGTGTGTTGCGGTGTGTTGTGGCGTGTTGTGGTGTGTTGAGGTGTGTTGCGGTGCGTTGAGGTGTAATGTGTTGTGTTGCGGTATGTTGTTGCAGTGTTGGCGTGTGTTGCGGTGTGTTGTAGCGTGTTGTGGTGTGTTGAGGTGAGTTGCGGTGCGTTGAGGTGTGATTTGTTGTGTTGCGGTATGTTGTTGCGGTGTGTTGGCGTGTGTTGCGGTGTGTTGTGGCGTGTTGTGGTGGTTGAGGTGTGTTGCGGTGCGTTGAGGTGTGATGTGTTGTGTTGCGGTATGTTGTTGCGGTGTGTTGGCGTGTGTAGCGGTGTGTTGTGATGTGTTGAGGTGTGTTGCGGTGCGTTGAGGTGTGATATGTTGTGTTGCGGTATGTTGTTGCGGTGTGTTGGCGTGTATTGCGGTGTGTTGTGGCGTGTTGTGGTGTGTTGCGGTGCGTTGAGGTGTAATGTGTTGTGTTGCGGTATGTTGTTGCGGTGTTGGCGTGTGTTGCGGTGTGTTGTGGCGTGTTGTGGTGTGTTGAGGTGAGTTGCGGTGCGTTGAAGTGTGATTTGTTGTGTTGCGGTATGTTGTTGCGGTGTGTTGTGGCGTGTTGTGGTGTGTTGAGGTGTATTGTGGTATGTAGCGATGTGTTGCGGTATGTTGCGGTATGTTGAGGTGTTTTGCGGTGCGTCGAGGTGTGATGCGTTGTGTTGCGTTGTGTTGCGGTATGTTGTTGTGATGTGTTGCGGTGTGTTGTGGTGTGTTGCGCTGTGATGTGGTGTGTTGTGATGTGTTGAGGTGTGTTGTGCTGTTACGGTGTGATGCGTTGTGTTGCGGTGTGTATGTTGAGGTGTGCTGGGGTATGATGCGGGTTGGTTCGGTATGTTGTGATGTGTTGCAGTATGTTGTGGTGTGTTTATTGTGTGTTGGGGACTGATGCGGTGTGTTTTACTATGTTAGTTTTATATGTGTGTTTGTAAGTTTGTTGTTACGTATGCATTTATTCATATTTTTGGCACGCTCTGTAGTCTGACGGCTTGATAGATTTGCTTGAGAGGTTAGCTAGATTAGTTTTGATTGTGAAATTGACACTAGATTTATGGAAATTATCACTGCAGTCAGGATTTTAGATTTTGTTATTAATTAATTGTTTGTTTTATAGCATGTCGGCTTGGCGTGTAAATGAGGAACCGCCTGAGGACTTCCTCGAACTGTTGTATAATAGTGATGAAGAGGAAGATAATGTTGACGAGGAAGAACTTTACACTGGAGAGGAAGAAGTATGTGATGAACAGGAAAAAGTTATTGATGGACAGGAAGATGATGATGAAGGGAATATGTTGGAAGAGTTTCCTGACGACGATTTTCTAATCTACGTAAGTTTGCTTTATAATTTGTGATGGATATAAAATATTAAATATTTATAAGATTGAATGAGTGTATGCAACCTTGTGATAGTGTTGACGTAGTACTACTTCTAATGGTGTGGATAGTTAAGCCCTGGTATCTTAAGTTTCTAACCGTGGTAGTACTGTATTTATTGCATTTGGGTGTTGGTGCTTACATGCTTTTTGTATATCCGTAGGATGTAGAATGCAACCTTTCACCGGAGGCTCCAATCTACTCTCCGCTCACGTCCCCAGATCGCCGTCGCGAGAGGTTGGCGGAGATGGTAATGCGTTTGTGTTTCTTTATGTTAGGTTTGCGGTATTGCTGTATTTATTGCAGTTAGATTTCAGTGGTTACTAATGCACTTTTTTTTATTTTTTAGTACGAACAAGCCCCTTCTTCTTCGGCGTTACGTGATAGGTCCCGGTCACCGATTAATTTTAATTTTTTGCCGGAATCGTAAGTTTTTTATATGATTTCTTCCTTATCTCCCTTAAGTGTTGTGGTGTCTTTTGACAATAAAGGGAATTCTATTCTTATATCTTAATCATATGAACTCTACGGATAACAAATCTAATTATAGCATTTATTTACAGCGCACCGGTGCCTGAGGATATTGTAGTGCGTATTTTTGATGAAGATGGCACCCCCCTGGACGGAGAAGATTACGGTGCATTTTTAACCCCGGATGCGCACCCTTTGTTTGTGTATGAAAGTGAAGGGAATGAAAGAAGAAGGAATGGACGAAGAGGTACACAAAGAGGCGGAAGAAGAGGTGGACGAAGAGCTGGTAGGAGTGAGAGAGGACAGAGTGCACGTGGCCGTGGGTGTGCCAACCGGGGCAACCAGTGGCAGGTGGGGCACCCATTAAATGAAATTTGGTTAAATGACGAGGATGTCCCTCAAAATTTAGTTACATTAGCGACAGATGTTATGAGGAGACGACAGATTGCGAGAATGCGAGATATCAGGTCTGATGAAAGAAATGAAGAAAGAGAGGACAATGACAGCGAGAGTGAAATGAATGAAGTCTTTGAAGATGCGAATGACGGAAGTTCGACCTTTGAATGGTCTACAATGAATTCCTTTCAGGGTGAAGAAGAAACGTTTAGGGTTGAGCATACCGGTTCGGTTCACCCATTCACTTCGATATATGACGCCTTTCGCTCTTATTGGAGCGATGGCGTCTTATCACTTATAGTGGAAGAAACGAACCGGTATGCCACCAAAATCGTTTCTTCTTCATTTAGCACGGAGTGGTATGATACGAATATCCACGAAATTTTATGCCTATTTTCGTTTTGGATGATGCTGGGCATAGTAAAAATGCCTACTGTGACTAGCTGCTTCTCGGTCGATCCCCTATTAAAAACTGAAGTTTTTAGACGAATTTTTACTAGGAGAAGGTATGAAATGCTCTGCAGAGCCCTGCATTTTGTCGATTCGGAACCAGCCTCTTCTAATCCTAATAGTTCAAATGGCGACCCATTAAACCGTTTGCGGCCTATTATCTCACATTTAAATACGGCTTTTCAGTCTAACTACATTTTAGATAAAAATATTTGTATTGATGAAAGCCTGACACTTTGGAAAGGAAGATTAAGTTTTAAGCAGTACATCCAGAACAAAGCCGCAAAGTTCGGAATAAAGACGTTCGAACTTTGCGAAAGTGTTACAGGGTATCTCTGGTCTTTTATAGTATATTCGGGCAAACAATCCGGAACAGAGTTGGAGCAGTCGCCCGGTGTACTCAAGAGTACAGCTGTTGTCCAAAAACTGATCAGTCCTCTTCTTAACAAAGGATATCGGTTATTTATGGACAACTGGTATAATTCACCCCTATTAGCTAGATTTCTGAAGCGCAATGGAACCGACTGTGTCGGCACTTTGCGCCCTTCCCGTAGAGACGTTCCCTTTGTAGTAAGTAAGGCTCCGCTTAAAAGAGGACAGTATATAGCAAGACATTCCGGCGATGTATCAGTGTTAGCGTGGCAAGACAAAAAGCGCATAACTATGATTTCTACCTGTCATAGTTCTGCTTGTGCCTTGCCTACAGTCTCGTCTCGAAAATCATCTCGGCCAGTTCCATATAAACCACAAATGGTGCTTGATTATAACAAATTCATGGGGGGAGTAGACATGAAGGACCAAATGCTGGAGCCTTACTTATTAGAAAGGAAACGTTGTACCAAATGGTACATGAAGCTTTTTAAACGCCTTCTTAACGTTTCTATCCACAATTCTCGCGTTCTTCTGCAGTCATCAACACAAAAACATCATGACCATTTAGCTCTACGCCTTAAGCTTGTTGATTCCATACTCACTAATCATCTTTCGCTTTGTCCACAAAACCGTAAGCATACGCTTTCAAGTAGTAAATCTGTGCACGATCAACCTGGCAGATACATCTTTTCTACACATTGGCCCATTTTACTGGAACGGACGGAAAGCAGTTCCGCGCGCAACCGGAACTTCTGGAAGCGTTGTTACGTTTGCCTTCGCGAAGGCAGAAAGTCGCAAAAAACCGCTTACTGCTGCGAATCTTGTAATGTGCCATTGTGTATAAAAGATTGTTTCAAATCATACCATACATCACAATAGTACTGCTTTCTGTGCTTTCTTCTTCCTTTTAATTCTTCCCATTTGTTCATAAATAACCATATACCTATATATCGGTCGTTTTGTAAAACCTTGGGGGAGGCCTTTGTCCAGCAGTGGACTTTCTGCGGCTGATATGAACCATATACCTAGCATTTTTAGAATGAAGTTCTTTATGGCACATTACGATTGGGGTATTAAATAACTATATCCCTAGAATTATTAGAACGAAGTTCTTTATTGCACGTTACGAGGGCTAATAAATAACCATACTGAACTGGGTTTCTTTCGGCGTAAGCTTCCTAGCAGTGGTTGTTCCGAAACGCTAGCAGTTTTATGCTT
Source organism: Acrobasis suavella (assembly GCA_943193695.1). Lineage (NCBI taxonomy): Eukaryota > Metazoa > Arthropoda > Insecta > Lepidoptera > Pyralidae > Acrobasis > Acrobasis suavella. The sequence continues at coordinate 10,341,120 of OW971954.1, forward strand.
TTGCACTAAAATAATATAAAAAAAGATGAAGATCTTCCTAGCAGTGGTTGTTCCGAAACGCTAGCAGTTTTAAGCTTTTGCACTAAAATAATATAAAAAAAGATGAAGATCTTCCTAGCAGTGGTTGTTCCGAAACGCTAGCAGTTTTAAGCTTTTGCACCAAAATAATATAAAAAAGATGAAGATCTTCCTAGCAGTGGTTTTTCCGAAACGCTAGCAGTTTTAAGCTTTTGCACCAAAATAATATAAAAAAGATGATGATCTTCCTAACAGTGGTTGTTCCGAAACGCTAGCAGTTTTAAGCTTTTGCACCAAAATAATATAAAAAAGATGAAGATCTTCCTAGCAGTGGTTGTTCCGAAACGCTAGCAGTTTTAAGCTTTTGCACTAAAATAATATAAAAAAGATGAAGATAGGAGATAAAATTCTACATTGAATAAAAAATGTTGACGTTTGACTCTTTTGAATGATACACCTAGAATTTTTAAATCGAAGTGCTATGGCACGTTACAAGGGTGTAATCTATTATGATTGGGATCGACCGAAAAGCAGCATTATGATTTTGGCGTTATACCGCGTTACTTTGCGTTATTTATTTATTTTGTTTACGCGTTATTAATTTATTTTGTGCAATAAAGGGTATTGTATTGTACTTTACAATAAAGCGTTATCTATCTAGTTTAAAGTGTAACACGAATAGGATATTTCGTAAAATGATGGCAAAGCATTAAAAGTGAAAGGTAATTTCGCCTTTTAGTAATAGTGACCGCTGTGAGAATGTTCAAGGTTTAACACCAGTCGGTCGTAAAAAAAATATTGTAATAGTGCAACAAATAATACGATACTTTCACCCTCACAATATCAAAAGAGATAGCAATGAAATTGACAATGTTACAAATTTGGCACAAGGCTTAGAGGGCATTAGCGGCCCGGCATCATCATACGAAAAATTGGATTTTACTAAACTGTGTTAATTTATAAGTTATCTTGTAAAGTGATATCGTGCTACTTTACCAAATTTTCGTGTAGTAGGTACAAATGCAATTCTTATAAGGTCACACAAAAACATTTTATTTCTGGTCACATTTTTCATTACGCTATATCTATTTTGTACCTTTAGCTATTTGTAAATAACTAGTGCGAACGGCATTTAATAAAAGCAAGAGATAATGATGTATGTTTGTTTAAAATCTTTTTCTACTTCTGTACTGTCATCTGTCTTTTTAATGGTCCCGAACACTACCTAATATAAGAACATACATAATATGATTTCAGAAAAGTCTATACTCTGTTCCTTATATAATAGCATATGTGTAGTTATTTCTCCAAAAAGATACTCCTGGCCATAGATTTATATTTTTTTATTTCTTTGGATCTAGGCACCATATTGCCTTTGTAGATGCACTTAGGTTAAGGTTTTACTCGGTCAACATTCACTTAACAAAAAAAGCATAACTGCCCACTTAACAAACAACTGAATTCATACAGTTCGCATTAAAAATTAAACTTTCCAAAATAAATTCTTTACTGTCAAAATACATACATACATACAAACATATTTTCACGTCTGTTTCCCGTGGGGGTAGACAAAGAAAAATAAAAAATAAGAAAAAAATATAAAAAAAAACTTTTACTGTTAAAATAAGAAAACCTTATTTTTTTATATAGTCACTATATGAAGTAAAAGTCAATTAAAAAAAATAAAGTTAACCATACGGTATCTAATATCTGCCTAACATAATATGTAACACATTTTCATATATATTTTTTTTGTTTATTTTTGTATTTTATTTAGTAAATATAGTTGTAGAAAAAGTATTGTATGCAACGTTGAATAAGTACGTCAAAAAATGCTCGCCAAAGCTCGCATCGTAACCTGCGCCACTCGCATTTTTGACCCGTCTTCTAAAATTGTTGCATAAAATACTATTACTCCAAAAAAATTGTGTCATCATTGAGTTCCTATGGTCAGGTGGCTGCTCCATCATCAGACCCTGGGAAATCATTTAGGTTAAAAGTACTTCTTAAGACAAATCTAACGAGCCCAAACTCGATAGGGTTGCATTGTGTAATCCCTAAGTTCCTATAGCCAGCTTCCTGCTTCATCATCAGATCAGCCAATCATCAGATCTGACATTATTGCATTCTCATGCAAAATTTCAGCTCGAATGAATATCGAGAAGTGGGTCAAATTAAACTTGCAAGATTTGATTACATACAACGGGACAGCTGAAAGTATATTAGAAATAGTGATAATAATAAAAAAAAATTAAACTTACATACTACGAAATAAAAAACTGTAAATGTTTGTTGGTTTTTATTGTAAGTAAAAGGACATTTTTAATAAGGTTGTATTTTTATTCACCTATACTAAGTACCTGCCTACCTTACAAAAACAACTATCGATAAAATTACTAAAAGTGAAGGAACATCCCTAGTAGTTTTTATGCCTACGTCGGGTTGTGTTGTGTTTGGTGTTTTTGTAAACACTTCAAGCTCTTTCGTCAAATTGTTTATATAATCAGACAGCACAGGCCCTGGCTTTTAAGATTTCGTTCAAATATTCATTTATTTTTTGAAACCCAGCCTTTAACATGGTTCCCAAATATTGAACTGGGAAAATAAAAATACTGCTTCGATCACCACTTTCTTTTTGATGTCTAATAGATAGAAAATATATAAATTAGTATATTGTCGTTTACAGAATAATCAAATATGGTTTTAAAATAAAGTAATATTTGTTTTTGTAAAAGGCGTTATTTACGTCGCCATTTTTATTTATTGCCCCCTATGTAATTATTTTTTATGACGTCACGCTCTCAGGATGGAGGGGTTAAATATATTTTTATAGTGGTTTATTAAATTGATACTGTTTTTTTTTTTTCGTATTTTTTGACATCTATAGATTTTATAAGATTTGTACAATATTGTAAATATGAATAAAATATTGATTGTAAATATTTTTATTTTTATTTTCTTATGGTGTCTGTCTGTCCCACATGCTGAGCAAAGGTCTCCCACATTTCTAATAAATCAGTATTTATAAGGTAATATACTTGACCAGCAGTAAACGTATTTAGTAGAATAGTAGCTAGAGGTTCCCTTTCATGCAAAAGATCGTTCTCTGACAAATGGGTAAGTACTCATTTTCTAAATAGGGTAGGTAGAACATTGTGAGAATCTGAAGCTGTTATCATACGATGTTCATGTTCTGGGGCCTGGAGCCATAATAAAGCGTTTTAAAATCTTAGTGTAATAAACTCTTTTAATATATAACTATACATACATATAAATATACATGAACTTTTCTTCGCACATTGCCAAAAGTAGCCGTTTTACGTTACATAATGTGCAAAGAAAAGCTTCACGTTCTCACTTTAAACTGTAAACAGTAGTTTATTATATAGTTTGAAGGGTTATCCAGGGTCTGATCAAGACCAAATTTTAAATGATATCTCCGTTTCTTTTCAAATAATTTATTTCAAATGGGGGCAGCACTGGACCCCGAAAAATTCAGGTAGCCCCTTAATTTTCCGGGGTCCAGTGCTGCCCCCATTTGAAATAAATCACGTGAAAGGAGATATAATTTAAAAATTTGTCGTTTGATAACCCTTCAAAATATTTTACAGTTTTATGAGAGAACGTGAAGCTTTTCTATGCACCTTAGCAAAAAATGGCCACTTTTAGCTAAAAAGCGTAGAAAATCTTCACGTTCTCACTTTAAACTGTAAACAGTGGTTCATAAAATAGTTTGAAGGGTTATTTAGGGCATGATGAAGACAAAATTTCAAATGATATCTCCGTTTCCTTTCAAATAATTTATTTCAAATGGAGCGGCGATGGACTCCTAAAAATTCATGTACTTATCTCCTTAAGTTGAGGGCCATTTACACGGTGCAAGTTACTTGCCTGTTGTATACAATTAAATTGAAGTAATAGATAACTTAATGCGCTAAACAAAACGTCAGCTATACAAATCTTTTATTGCTTCGAAAATGGTAAGTACCTATGCAACAGGCTGTGATCTTTACGTGGTAAGGGACACTAATGAAAGACCTTTGAACTACTAGTGCGTAGCGTTTTGAACTACTAGTGCAAGTATAGTATAATATTACTAAATTAAATATGTATTTAATCTTACATAACAAGTGATCAATCTCGCTGAACTAGTAGAAATTATAAAATAAAATCGTACTTTAAGTGTAATGGACGCACTTCAGAAGTATAAAGTAAGTATTTATGTAAATTATTAATTTTTTATTAAATTTGTATTTTTGATTGAACTTTGTTGCCTTTAGAATGGCCTTGTTTTTTATAACATAGTTGTAAAATTCATTGCAAGTCATATTAAAGTTGGTTTTAATTTGAATTTCTGCTTTCACATGCTCAAGTATCAAACGGTTTCACCTCTGTTCTGTTCTGTTCTGTTCTGAGTCCTCCCAGCCAGCAGTTACGCTGCAAGAGCTTATGAATGAGGTTTACCTTGGAGAGTACGTCATCACGCTTGCAGACCAAAGCCGATGCATGTATCAAACGGTTTCACCTCTCAGACCAAATTAAGTTAGCCTGGGAAAATACCCTTTCTGTTGTTGCGTTTGATACTGGAATTGAAGCCATAAAAGATATGGTAATATACATTTTTTAATGAAATTTTTTTTGTGATTTATGATTTATCGGGACATTTAGCGTCCCGATCAGGTACGAATCGGGACGCGTCCCCAGACCCCTGAAAATCGGGACGTCCCGCGCAAATCGGGACATCTGGCAACACTAGTCTGGATAATGGTTTAAACCTAGTAACAAAGTTAGTCTGGGTTTTATATTAAGACGTTCTATGTCTGGTCTCATTTTACGTTTTGTTATGGCTATCATTATGTGTTAAAACCTTCTTAGTAAGAATGTTCTTACTGGCTGACAAGAAGTTTTATATGAAAAATGTCACATTCAAAATATTGTGTTTATGTTGTCATGGTAAAAACTTTATTATTAAAAAAAAGATAGAATATTCAATATAATAGTATATTATGCAATTAGTGAATAAAGGACGGATTTACTTCGAGGGCCATAGATGAATCACGAGCAGGTGAAGGATTCTAACGACTGAATCACGACCGTAGGGAGTGATTCATGATGATTGTATCACGAGCGTAGCGAGTGATTCAAGTGTTAGAATCCTGAGCAATGCGAGAGATTCATGGCCCTCGATGTAAATTCGCTTTATTCAAGAATTGCATACTATACTTTATACCATGACTACGAGAATAATTTTTCAAAACTAAAAACGACTTCACCACCAAACTACACAACTAGTTTTAAAAAAATTATGAGACCAACTGACAGGTATTCCATAAAAAAAAAGAATATTCTAAATCGGTACAAACGTCTTCGAATAAATCGATCAACATATAAAACATAAGATTCCGACGAATTGATAAACTCCTCTTTTGGAAGTCGGTTAAAAAGAAAAATTTTAGCGAAAATAGACATTTAATGAAGGAAAAAGAGGGTTAAATTAATTAAAATGGACATTAAAATTGATACAATTACTAAATTAAAGAGTAAATTGTTCTAAATTCAAACATCAAAATAGTGAGTAAAAGTGCATTTTATTCACTGTTTTCAGTGAATAAAATAAACTTTTGAGAGGGGGAATGGTATAAACTGAATTTCTGAAATATTTACATATTGTTATTATTTGTAGATATATTTAATGTAATATGTCTTACATTATGTATCAGCCACAGGAAAATGGCTGATATGATGGTGATGACATCATCTTCATGTTAGCCAATTATCGTCAACATAGGTCTTCCAAAATGACCGATCGAGAGCCACCTGCATCCAGCGCTTTCCAGCGACCTTGGTCAGATCGTCTGACCACCATGTGGGTGGGTGTCCTACGCTTCGCTTTCCAGTGCGTGGTCGCCATTCGAGAACCTTCTTGTTCCATCATCGGTAATTGGTTCGTTTGTCGCGCTACTCGCGCTGTGTGCGCTGTGGTGGCGATGTAAGCTAAGTAAAATAACCAGCCAAGTGCGAGTCGGACCAGTGCACGAAGATTTCTGTACCGTTATCTATAAAAAAACACGTTTGTTGTATGGGAGCCCTCATTAAATATTTATTTTAATTTATAGCGACAACAGAAATACATCATTTGTGAAAATTTCAATTGTCTAGCTATCACGGTTCATGAGATACAGCCTGGTGACAGTCGGACAGATAGACATACTAACAGACGGACCTACAGCGGAGTCTTAGTAACAGGGTCCCACTTTTACCCTTTGGGTACGGAACCCTAAAAATTTAATGGTGTATTCTGTATTGTATCACTTGCCCATACATTTTTTGCTAACTAACTATGATGCCAAACGGTTTTATTTCTTATCTGTAATTATATAGAACTTTCTTTTTCCAGTCGGTTAAACGCATCAAGATCAATCAGAAAGAAAAAATGTATCTTTGTTACAACGTCATAAGAACTCAGTCTTCTTTCAAAAACTCTGCCTAAATTGACAGACAAGTACAGTCAAAATGCAGCGAGGCATAGTTGTTTACAGTGGATTTTGTCTAAATATAATAATTTTTTGATTTAATACATAATTTCTTAGTCAATGTACATTGTACATAAATTATATGCTCGTCCTTAAAGTTCCTCAATAATGGTGGGTGGTATATTTTTTAATAAAGACTACATACTAATCTTCCTCAGAATGTTCAAGTAGGTACCCCATTTCAGCTGCAGGAAGCTGGTAATCTCTGTACCTATAATCCATCTAGCTGTTTGAAAGATACGGGGTAATAAAAAAACTGACAAACACACAAGCTACTTACGCGCGAAAACCATAACCGTTCCTTGGCAGTCGGGTAAAACATAGGCTATAGCACAGAATAAGTATAGTAGTCTTACTCAGAAAAGAAATTCACAGGAATTTCTACTTAATGTGGTTAGCGCTATGATTTAATTTAGCTCGCTTGAGAACTTCTCACCTCTTCATTTAGAGATTTAAACATTCATTGCAAGCCAATTTCATTCTTTACTCTGGACAAACGATTCATGTAACTGAATTTTCCCCTGCGAAGTGGTCGCCGCGCGCATAATAATAATGTAGGTATATTTTCGATACCTAAGCGGGGAGTGACACAGGCCTGGCTATAGTTATGCATTGGTATGAACATAATGACAAGTGTTTTTTTTTAGTTCGGCCAGCCTCAAGGAAATCAGTACCCCCAACAACAGGGGTTTCCCCAACAGGGTCACGGACAACAACAGGGGTTTCCCCAACAACAGGGTTATGGTCAACAACAGGGCTTCCCCCAACAACAGGGTTACGGTCAACAATCCTACGGCCAGCCACCCTTCGGCCAGGGCCCCCCGCAGCCTGGATATGGACCTAATCCCCCACCAGTCCCAGGAGGATTTCCTCAACAGCCTGGTCTAGGACGTAAGTCTATAATGTAATTTGACGATTTATTTATAAAACTTTATTGATCCACAATACACTATTGTTTATAATTGGCGGACTTAACGCTAAAAGCGTTCTCTCCAAGTCAACCAGAAGGATAAACGGAGATCTAGTTGCGGCGCAAAATGATCACTAAATAAATCCTAATGAATATACCCACATATACCTACATTTATTATATGTATATACATACATAGACAAACCTACAAAATACAGATAATGAATGATGATGGTGAAAATGAAATAGACTATTTTAGAAGATGAGACTGTACTTTTAAAAGAAAATTTAGTTGAAATGTCCTTGATGTCAACGGGTAAAGAATTCCAGAGCCGTGAAGCTTGTAGGATAAAGGGGTTTGCCATAAAATTTGTGCGATGTAGAGAAATAGAAAGAAGACGAGTATCAGCAGAACGAAGTTGCCGATCATGTGTCGGAAGAAAATTGAAATTTGCATTTTAGGTATTGAGGAGAATTTGGATTCGAAAGAATTACTTCATCGAAACTAAGTTAAGAATAAATAACCAGCCAAGTGCGTGTCGGGCCACGCGCAGTGTAGGGTTCCGTAGTTGCGAATGCCCACTTTGAGTTCACGCCTCACGGTTAAGGTTGACCTAGTCGCGGGCTCGAACTCTCAGGTGGGCGCGGCCTAAAAGCATGCTGTCTCACCTAACATTGTGTTCGGGCGAAGCAGTGAGGTGAGATGCACGATAATTCATAGTAAACCGAGCGCGTAAAAAATACTGAATCCTTTGGGAAAAGGGCTTTTATCCAAAAACTACTGCATTATTTAATTACAAATTTAAAAGTTTATTTAAATCTTCGATAATTAAGCGGCTGTGGACTTTGTTTTGGAGATTTTACAATTCTTTTAATACTTATTTACGCCGAAAGTTGCGTAAAAATAAGAAAAAAAAAACGAATCTTTGATGGCTCATAACTCTATATTTTACTATTCTGTATCCATACAGTCAAAATTTATAGTGCGACAGAACAATATTATGTTAAACTTTTGCATATACAATGTCAAACAGTGGAAAATCCCCTTCAAAATGTTTATAGAAAAAGTATCGACTAGTTCAACCTTAAACGACTAAATACTTCTAAATAACTATTTTTACAGAATTTTTTTGAACGCTAAGAAAGTAAAAAATAACTAACAATACCAAAGAGAAAATTAGATAAAAAATAATTAATTAAATAAATTAGGTGCCTGAATTTATGTAAATAACTCACATAACGATTTTATTTCTTGATTTTTATCAATAACATATATCTAATATCTGCACATTACGTTTGATCAAGTATAAAAAATACACATTGTAAAAACACGATGTGTCCATATGCAATACAACTTTATCATTGACAGAGGGGAAACAAGACACTTCACTCTCACAAAAATTTACACTTTACTTTAAAACTAAATATTTCACAAACAGATCTCAAAAAAAAAAAACGGCCAAGTGCGAGTCGGCCTCGCGCAGTAAGGGTTCCGTACCATTACCCATCGAAAATCACGTTTTTTGTATGGGAGCTGCAACTATTTATTTTATTCTGTTCTTAGCATTTGTTGTTATAGCGGCAACAGAAATACATCAACTTTCTGGCTATCACGTCATCATGAGATACAGCCTGGTGTCAGACAGACAGATCGACAGATAGACGGACAGCAGTCTTAGTAATAGGTTCTTGTTTTTATCTTTTGGTACGGAACCATCAAAATGGTGTTCGATTGTGAACTCCATTTTTTGATTTAGAGATCCGTTTGTGAAATATATCTTCCTTGGGGTAAGTTGTTCATGTATCATTGTATCATGGATTTAGTTCAGCCGTAAAATAGTTTCAGTATATTTTATTAGACCCTTGTATAGTAATCATCCAAGACCCATTGTCTAGCGACAGCAGCCAAAATTACACACAGCGCCATCTTACTTTAGTTCATACATATTTAGAAAGATGGCACTAGTGTGCCGGCCTGTGCTACTTTTACCCAGCGAATGTATGTACTCAGATGCGAATAAAGGAATTGTAACAGGCGGGCCGCTATTTTCTTTGCTCCAACTTTTCTTGGGGTTTGCCCCAAGAAAATTAGGTCTTCACGCACTGTAGAAGCCAGAGACGTGGAGACACAGGTCAATCTGAAAAAGATCATTTTCCATCTTGACCTGACCGGGTACCGAACCCGAGACCGCCGGTGTGACTGGCATGATGACCTATATATATGCTACATAGCCACGGAGGCAGTGACGTGCACAACTACTTTTTACAGGGTAGGTATCTCTCTCTCATCTCAGCCTTTTCTCAGTTGCGTCCTCAGCTGCAATCCTGAGAAGCCCGGGGTCCGCTTTCAGACTTTTTCTTCTCCACTTTACTACTGTCACTACTGCTGTCTTGAGCATCCTTGGTTGTAAGACGATTAGCACGCATATCATCCTTGACGACGTCAAACCAGCACGTCCTGGGTCTACCCCGCCTGCCGGGCCCCGGCGGAGGCGGCATGGCTATACATTTGTTTCCCACGTAACTTGCCGGCTTCCGTAGAACGTGAACGTACCAGCGTAGGCGACTTTCTTGCAGTTTGTCTACTATGTCACGGACATGAAGGCTGCCGCGGATGCGGGTGATACTCCGCATGTCCAACGCAATATTTGCATCTCCGTGACGCGCAATTCTGGCTTGTGCCGTTCAAGCCAAGGCCACGCTTCACTCCCATATAAAAGGACAGGTCTAGTGATGGATTTGTAGACCTGCCCTGGAGTAGGTAATAATCTTACCTAAATTACAAGATCGACTCCATATCGAACAAAATCCATTTTTCGCTAGTATCCGAGATTATCTTAAGGTGGCACAGGGTAGACAAATTCTTTTTATTGTTGACTGCCTCCGTGATCCAGTGGTCAAGGCATTCGCCTTGTGACCCGGAGGTCATGGGTTCGAATCCCACTGGGAAACAAACTTTGTGAAAAGCAGTGGTTAGGATATTGCCGGCTTGAATCACCGGATTATCCGAAAAGAAAGATGATTCCGTGTTTCGGAAGGCACGTATAAATGTGGGTCCCGAACGCCATCTAGCGTTTGATCATTAAACTATCCAAGGATTGGGTCTGGTTTACCTTTTGGGTTGCGGAAGTCAGACGGCAGTCGCTCTGTATAAAAACCAGTAACCTCGTTAAAGCGGTAGCGAACCCCGGGCTCTGAAGCGTTACTGCTGAGGATGAAACCGGAAAAACGCGCTCGAATGATGATGATGATGAGGGTAGATAAATTCTATGTGTTTGTATAAAATGTACGCTACTGCACAAAGGTCGTAATTACGTATTATTGTTTCCAGAGCCCCCGCAGCAGCCAGGCGGCTTGGGGCAGATGGCACAGGGCGCGGGCCTCATGGCTTGCCTGGCCTGCCTGTGCTGCTCGTGCTGCAACGCCATGGCTTCCATGTTGGGCTCCGGAGTTAAGTTGCTTTACAAACCACAGTATTAATACTTAAGTATCATATAGAATGGAAACTCCTGGGTTCTCGCACAATATGCATCCCCGTTCCCCATCCCCGTACCTTTCCCCCATCGAGTGTTGGCGGGTGAACACACAAAAAAATTACAAGAGGCGGAACTAATTACCTAATAACTTTTGGCTTCGGCGCCTAGCGTGCGCCGAAACCAAAATGTAAGTACCTTACGTACGTCTGTAAAGTGACGGGCAGTATCCCTTTATTAAGGTTCCGTACCCAAAGGTGAAAAACCTGACCCTATTTCTGAGACTCCGCTGTCTGTCTGTCACCAGACTGTATATCATGAACCGTGATATAGATAAGGGTACGGAACCCTTCGTGTGCGAGGCTGACTTTCCGACGAGCGCAAAATTGTTCAACTATTTCGACCTTGTTTTGTGAGCAATCCGCATTTGTGGGGCGGCCTAGCTTCATAACTTTATCTGTTTGATCTCTAAACTGTGGAGTGCAACTAGCCTGGGGCTATTATATATGTATGTAGTACTATTTTATATAATATTATTAGCTATCCTAAAGGGCTTTATTTAAAAAAAACACAATTACTAAAGACTATTTGAGGTTGTAATCCATAAATGTAATTTGACAATAATATAATAAACTAAACAGCAATTTTAAACAAGTAACTAATAATTTAACCGAAATATTACTGACTTGCCAAAGAAGTAAAATACAAGATAGTAGTAGATTTCACCAAGGTGTTATCCGTGTGGCGGTCGAGCAGCAAATGCATAAGCAAATGGGCCCGCCCGTTCGCAGTCGAGCCAAGATATATAAAGGAACGGTGTGGCCATCACGAAAAAAATATGAAGCTCAGCTTATCTTATAATATATATAAATTATATAATATTATATACTACATATAATATTATATATACATATATACACGGTGATTTTTTATTGGTTTTGGAGCCGAAGGCCATTTCATTAGGATCGTTAGTAAGATCTAATTAGCTAATCAAAATAAAAATTCAGGAACAAAAATATGTTTAATAAAACTCGAAAGTGAAATCGTGAGATCAACTAGTAGTACCGCCGGCCAACTAGATTTCGAGTTCATCGGGGTCACGCGTCAGTTTTGAACGGGCGTTACTACGTGGTCTCGATCGAAAATCATTTTCGCAACTTTTTTATCTTGTGTCATACACAAATTTAGATTACACACACACAAACTTTCGCCTTTATAGTATTAGTGTGATCTAGTAGTGGGCCAAAAGAAAATCTATTACTTAATAACTGTTAATAAAACTGTTTTATAGTTTTTGTAGCCAAGATTTTAAAAAATCTGCAGTGTACTCCCCCTTCCCCCCCCCCCCACACTTCCGTACGCCTGCGCCTATAGTATATTCTATGGTAAAGGTTTATTTATTTTAATTTAATGTAGGTGGCACTACCGGCGGCGGTATCACTGGCACTGACGGTATGGGTCACGGCGGTATGGGTCACGGCGGTATGGGTCACGGCGGTATGGGTCCCGGCGGTATGGGTCCCGGCGGTATGGGTCCCGGCGGTTACGGTACCGGCACCGGCTACGATCAGGATCACACCCCTCCTCTCCCTGGAGTGCCCGGCGCGCCCGGAGGGCTCGACTCGCACGGAGCACTCCGCTCGGACGGGACACCGGCGACGGATTCCAGCGGATTTGGAGGACCCTTAACTACAGAACATTCTGAAAGTAAGCAACTTCTTCTTAAAGGGATACTTGAATTTTCCGAGGTCCAGTTGTGAGCAAAATAAATACTAGACACAGTTATACGTAATACATATTTATTTTGCTAGGTAAACCGTTAAGCTTAATACATTGATCACTAGAACTTTATGAAATATCTACAATTACTTCAATAAGATATAATATATGGATTGACACAACCTTACGTGGCAAGCTTTGAATCCAGAAGACCGTTGACCGCGCATGCGCAATATCGTACCGCTATCCATCTGATACGGTTGCCCGCTGCATTACGGTGTTGCCAGCCGCTACACGGTGTTGCAAGTGTCAGCGCCAGAAAGGCGCTAACATAGTGCTGCCCCCATTTTAAATAAATCATTTGATAGGAAACGGAGACATCATTTAAAATTTTATCTTGACCAGGCACTAGATAACCCTTCAAACTATTTTATGAACACGTTTACAGTTAAAATAGGTAGCGTGCTGAAGCTTTTCAACGCACGTACGCCAAAAGTGGCCGTGATTAGCAATATGCGTAGAAAAGCTTCACGCTTTTTGCATTTAAACTGTAAACAGTAGTTCATAATATAGTTTGAAGGGTTATCTAGTGCCTGGTCAAGACAAAATTTTAAGTGATGTCTCCGTTTTCTATCAAACGATTTATTTTAAATGGTGGCAGACCCCGGAAAATTCAGGTGCCGCTTCATTCCTGAAGATTGGCAGTCAAAATCTTGATGCTTGCGGTTTTTTATTTATTTATTTATTAGATCTTTATTGACCAAAAAGGTACAAAAGGTGGACTTAATGCTAATGCATTCTCTACCAGTCAGCCTTAAGAAAAAACAGAAATAAATTTGTGAGCGATAGGCGCTTAAAGATATAACTATATTATAGATATACGTATATTATAAACATACACATACAATACACATATATAAATACATATATTTTATTAATATATACATACACATACATAAATACATAATATAAAACAAAATAATTTAAGATAATTATTAGTTCTGCTGCATCAAACTTTCAAAAAGGTGCATGTGGACTTTTTTCTTGAACAGGTCCCTATTCATGATACTTTTGATGTCTTCGGGTAAGGCATTCTGAACTAAAAACCGCATCATAATCGTCAAACGGTTATAACACCCTGCTTTTTGCGTCGGAGGTTCGAAGATGAGATGATTCAGCAAGTCATTATTTTAAAAAAACTCGACTCCCTTTTTATATACCCAGTGTCACCCTTAGAATTAAGACGAATCTAATGACGCCTCTCAACTTTAAATCCATCGAGCCGGTCAGGCTGCAGAGCGTGCCAAACATTAGAATTTGGCGCCAAAAATCCGCCATCTTGTTTTTTTTATTTTGATATACCCAGTGACACTCTTACAGTAAATACAAATCTAACGACACTACTCAAGCTAAAATCCAAACAATTATACATACATAAATACATACTCTCAAAAAACATCACCCTCTGTCTGGCGCAGTCAAGTAAAAAAGATTTTTTTTAGAAAGTGACGTTATTTATACTTTCAGATCAATATCCGATCGAGACTGGCCAACATCCGAGCGAACATCTGTACCCCGTTGATGAGGATGAATAAAATGGCCGACAATCTACAAAGGATCTCCAGGAGCAGAGATCTCTTCTTTTTAAAAGCTGCGGCTTTTTCAATAGCCACACTTCAAGGCATTGCATAGTATCTAATTATTTGTTATTCGATGACGCACGTACCCACGTAAATAGACGCTAATAGCGGAGCGTAACCTACGTGCTAGCAGTGCGACAAGTGACTACACCTACTGATACTTTCGTTGAGCGTAATTAATTATATTCCTTGGACAGTACGGGGCTCGAGCATAGGGGGGGGGGGGGGGGGGGTATGGCGTAGTAATTTACCCAAAGAAGCGCCGCGTCGAAGTCAATTGACCGACATGTAGAATAAACAACTGAGGCGCTATTTCTTCAACAAATCGAACAGTTTTTGTGTACAGAAAAATCCATCCGTTTACTAACTCAGCGTTTTAAAAATGGCTCTTATGATCCTGTTAACATATGCGTTTGCAATGCGGCTGGCAAAATAGGTACTTATTAAATGAATTTAGTATTTGGAGGCTTAAAATAACTTCAATGCAAAACTACACAACCGATTTTGCTAAGATTTATGAGACCTCGCAATACCAATTCCATTAAAAAAAAAATTTACTAATTGATAATGAAAAGTATCTAATAAGAATTTAAATATTCAACTTCGACACAATATATCATACCTACGGTTGAAAAACATAATCCTCATTTTGACGCAGTCGTGTAGTAATTAAAATTTAGTTGAATCTTGTCTACAGTGTAGCACGGGCAAGATTTTCATAATGCCCAAACCTAAAATAGAGTTTTCTCGATATTGTCTCTGCTTAAAAATGGAAAGGTAGAGTCATATTTAAAGTTTTAAGAAAGTAAAAGAAAATCCATAGTCTCTGCATACCCCTGAAAGAAACAGGCATAATAGTATGTATAGTAGGTATGTATGTATACAAGTAAAAATATTTTCACTCCCTTCAGAAAAAAATGTGTCTGCATGACTGTGACTTTTATATATTTTTTAATAGTGATTTATTGTATTTTTTACACCTCTAGATTTCATAAGGTTTTTTTTTTCAATATTGTAATTATGAATAAAATATTGATTGTAATTTAACTTCTTTTATTGACTTATGTTGTTCTATATGCTGAGGAAAGGTCTCCCACATTTCTTAAACATACAGATTCATTCTATACCAACACCTACTATCATAGACCTAGGTTTTTTTACTTTTAAATCTACTTATGTCTATGCCTACTATGAATAACTATGGTGATAGAACCTATTCAAAGATAACTGATTAATATGAGAGATTATGAGAAAGTACGCTTCTGTTAAAAGATTTTTTTTTTGTATAATTTTGTTAGCTCTTCCTAATTTCCCATCACTTTTTTCGATATACATACGTTGCCTGGAAAAAATTGCTTAGCGATAAGGCCGCCTTTTGCGCATTTCGTATTTTTTTTTTGATAATTATGTCTTGTATTAATTAATTTTGTGCAATAAAGGGTATATATTGATTTTGTGCAATAAATGGTATTGTATTGTATCAATGTTTTTCTGATTTATAATAAATGAATACATACGGACAAATCACACGGATACATAAATCTCGAAAAAGCAGCTGTGTGTAGTAGACTAGTTAGGTATTTATTAACCGACTTCAAAAAAGGTGGTCTATGTTCGACAGTATGTATTATTTTAATGTATTTTCAACGATGTTTCCGTTCAATTGTGTACCGATTTTCAAAATTCTTTTTTATTCGAACGAGTGCACTTCCGAGGAGGTCCCATACCAAGTCAGGATCTGATGGTAGAATCCGGGGAAATCGAGGGAAGCCCTCAAATTTCAAAGGCACTTACAATGTTTTTCACATATATTTTTAATCAGATATTTGTATAATATTATTACTGAGCTGATGTGACGGAAGAAACAACTCCTCAACGGTTACGAGTTAGAAGATATTTCTTTAAATATGATGGGACGTACAGACAACTCATTGTAAACTTTGAAGTTATTTGGGTAAGCTGATAATGAAAGCAGGTACCGGACCGGTGTACTCTTCAGGGGTTTTTGAGGAGTTTTTATTAAGGGTTTGCTTACCAAAGTCGTCCAGTGCAAAGGCCGTTCAGTTTGCTTTTTTTAGGCCATAACCATAATAATATAGGAAGCCGTAGAAATATTGCAGGCAACTGCTTTTATGGTGTACTAGCTTATGCCCGCGGCTTCGCTCGCGTAGGGATGTAATTTATCAAAATCCTTTCTTAGGGGATGCCTACGTTATAGTAGCTTTATGCATGCAAAGTCTCAGCCCGATCGGTTTAAAATTGACAAAGTTTCATACAAACTTTCATTCCCAATTTTTTCCCCTTGGGGTAGAATTGATCAAAATCCTTTCTTAGCGGTTTCCTACGTCATAACATCTACCCGCATGACAAATTTCAGCCCGATCCGTCCAGTGGTTTGGGCTGTGCGTTGATAGATCACTATGTCAGTCAGTCAGTCACCTTTGAGTTATATATATTTAGATTTAAATCTCTTTATTTGTCAAATAAACAAAATTTGATTTAAAGAGTCAAATATATGACAAAAAAAAATATCATACTGTATTTGATTACAATAAATGGTCATAGTAAAAAAATGTTATTATAATACGCTTTTTTAATTCCAAAAGGGCCTCAAATTCTTGTGTGCCCAAGGGCCCCAGCCTAGTTTAATACGGCCCTGGTTAGCACGTGGAGGTTGCGGATACGATTCCCGGCGAGAGCAACGACTCATGATACTATTTTAGTTTGGTTAAAATATTTGTCAAATCACCTAGGCTAAGTATTGGACCCCGGAGCCTGAAGCGTCACCGTTGAGGACGCAACCGGGAACATGCTCGAAAGATAATGATGAGTATATTATAAAGATTATTGTTTAAATACTTACAATGTACAATTTATTTATAAGAAGAAATAAAATATTTATTTATTTGTATTTCTTATGATTTAAATAAATCATTGTTTCTTTATTCCTATTTTTCCTCAACGGGCTGCAACTTTATATGGCCTAACCATTGTAATATTTAATGAAATAAAAACCGCGTAATTTATTGAGTATATATATATATATATATACTAAAAAAGAGAAAAATAAAATATTTTTTAAACCTACTACCAACTGATCAGTTAGAAGATGGTTAATTATTATTTTTTTTCAATAATATTTTATTTATGTGTAAACAATCTTGACATGTATTTTTATTGAAATGTACATTTTAAAAATTAATATCTTTACACATTACTAATTTACAGCTGCTTCCAGTCTTGTAAGGATTTTGCAAGCTTGAATCATCTGATTATCCAAAAAGAAAGATGATTTCGTGTTTCGGAAGTCACGTTACTTGAGGTCCCGAGCGCCACCTACCGTTTGCTTAAACCTATCCAAGAATCGATTCTGATCTACCCTTTAGGTTGCGGAGGTCACACGGCAGTCGCTCTGTATAAAAACCGGTATAAAGCTCGTTATATCCTTTTGGTTCGGTAGCAGCCTCCGGGCTCTGAAGCGTTAATGCAACCGGGAATACGCTCGGACAGGGCCGGATTTAGGGGATAGCCCCGGGGCCTCCACAAAAGAGGGGCCCCCGCAATAGAAGCTTCGAAAAATAAAAGCTCGGAAGTTTCCGTTCGTTGGGCCACTCCTTTGTGGCCCCGAGGCCTCCAGACCTAGAAATTCGGCCCTGCGCTCGGATGATGATATACTCGTATATGTGCAATGAATGCGTTACACTTACAACGAGATCTCAATACATATTCATTGAGGTAAGGGTGTCACAATTTTTTTTTTTTAATCCAAAAATGGCAGTTTTTCGCAAAATATATGCGTAGAAAAGCTTTACGTTCTTACTTCAACTTTTACGACTCGAGTTTTGTACAAAACTAGTCAAAAGCTCATTTTACAAATTTAGTCAAAAAAGCCTATGCTGGGAAAACTGGTGTACCTACTAATTTATAAGTAGGGAGTAATGGGGACGGTTAATAATACTTTACACACTCAAAATTCGGTGCTTTCCAAGCTACTACTTTATCTATAATTAGAAAGTTGGGTGAATGCTGGAGCTGGATACCCAGCAAGGCAGCAACCGTTGTGTTATGGCCCTAGGTTCTGTCTACCCCTGTAGGGTATATCTGAATGCACCTTTATTTTATAAAATTATTCTGTAAAGAGTTTAGTCCAGACGCAACTCCTTGGAAGGAAAAAATTCAATAAAAAGAAGAATAAACTAGGAGAACACGAAATTCAAAATTCGAAATCAGTAGCAGTCTGTGACTCCGTCCTGACCACATACCTCCTACCACCCTTCTACAATAGCCAAAATTTTCAAGTAATAAGATCAAAATCAAGAAAACAGAAAAATTCCTTGTTTCAAAACCGGTTCAATAGTGCAGAAAGGAAATGGCTCTAGTTCTGAGAAAGGCTGTTTTGCCGAAAAATGTATCGCTGTTAAAATGTATCCGTGGTAGACCCCTGGCCACCACGGCGCACCAGAAACATCCAACACCTTTATGTAAGTACTTACATATTTTGTGCTTTTATCATATTATAGATTAGTGTTGTTCGTTAACATCATTCTAGTGTATTTTTGCATGGAATCCCAACTTTCATTATCACGAGAGATATCTATCAAATAAGTACATTATATTCTTTTCTATTGGACTTGCCTTCCATGCCTCTGAAGGCACATACAGGCCGTTGGTCCCGGCTGTCATCATTGTAGGCAGGCAAGTTATGTCAGATGCCTTTAGGCAGCCTGTAAAATCTGACACCAGTGCTGGCCGCTTACACGAAAATAATATTGGACATGCTCGCTATGTAGTTGCTCGTTATGTCAATAAGTATTGGGAAGGTAAGTGTAGCATTAGTGTAGAAAGCGTAGAATTTGCGAAATAAATGACGATCCTGCCACTTTGGCAGCTGTCAGTGGTGGAAATGTCGCGTTTTTGGTGCGGCCTCCGTTCGTTTTGTTTTTGACGTTCTATCAATAAGGTTTGAAGCCATGGATGGTAGGAGTGTGGTGGCGAAAAAGCTTGTGACAGTGTTGTGACTTAAGTATTTCTTTGACACACTATACTTTAAGTGTGACATAGTTTGACGTCTGTCATCTTACCAACTGTTTAACCAAACGCTTTGTGCTTTGCGTGCTTTTCAATTGAAACTCAAAATAGTGCTACTATATTGAGTTCAAAATAGTGCAGTAGATACCAAGCCGTTCAAAGACACTTGTATTTTTTTAAAGAATGTAACAGCGTCTTCGCCGGCATTTTTCGCGCCAATCGGTTTTTATTCGGAACGACCACTGATACCTGAAACCTCATTGAAAGATTTTTCGCAACTGCGACTTCGCACGTGTTATTTCGGAGAACGGTGGTCGCGGCTGAAATACCCCCAGGCTACGATACTCGGCCCACGTTCTTCCAAATAGCACGGTTCCAGAGTATTGAAAGCTTGGGTGTGTTTCAGTTGCGAGCCGCTGGTCACTGCTGGGAGCCCTGGACAGGGGCATGCTGTGCTGCGGAGACCCCAGAGGCCCGATAAGATTTTACTCGGAAAAGAAGGATTCCAAAGGAGGATGCCCTTGCTGCCCGTGTGGCCCATGTGGGCCATGCTGCCCATGCGGCCCGTGTGGTCCCTGTGGCCCTTGTGGACCATGCGGCCCTTGTGGGCCATGCCGTTGCCCATGCCCATGCCCGTGTGGCCCATGTGGCCCATGCGGCCCCTGCGGACCATGCCGATGCCCGTGCGGCCCTTGCGGACCTTGCGGACCTTGTGGACCTTGCGGACCCTGCGTGCCTTGCGGCCCTTGTGGCCCGTGTGGCCCGTGTGGCCCATGCCCCTGCCCCTGCAAGCCGAAGAAGGCGTCTGGCGGCTGCACCTGCGGCAAAGCGACTCAGGCTCCCGAAGCAGCCCAGAAGAAAGAGGAAAAGAAGGCTCCTTCGCGAGCTTGCGCGGCCGGCTCGGTGAAAGTTCCATGACAATACTGCGACGATAACAGTTTGGGTTGACAATAAGTGTATCTAACATCTAATTTTATAACGTATACAAGTTAATAAATTTACATTTGGTTACTGTGGCGTTTCATTCTTTCGAGTCTCATTTAGGAAAAGTTTTTGACACTGTCAAATTCGATCACAAACCGACATCTACTAGTGGCCGGCCGACCACTGCTAGGCACCGCCGGTACTACTAATTGATCTCATGATTTTACTTTCGAGTTTTAGTAAAATTGTTTCAGAATATCTATTTTGACTAGGTAATTAGGTCTTACTAACGATTCTTATAAAGTGGCCTTCGGCTTCAAAACCAATGAAAAAACACCGTGTACCTATAACTAATTATAGGAGGTCAAGGTAGGTCGAATATTATTCCTAGCTTCAAGTAGGTAGGTTTTTGAACGTATATGCAAAGTTATGATATTTGCAATAAGTTATTTAGTGTCAAGTCACTTCAGAACGGAAACTTCTAGGGCCCCGCGAACTATGCGTTCCCGTTTATCGTCTCCGCAACCCCCGTTCTCGCCTTAAGTGTTAAGTCAAAAGTCAATGAAGTACCATACATGTGATTTAATAAGAGAGCCATGTATTCATTAGGCAACATTTGTTTATAAAAAGTGTTAATATACAGTTTAGTAACAGTGTTTCAGAGAGTTTCATCATCTCTGTAAACAGTTTATAAACAACGGTGATGAAACATTGTTTAAGAAACATGTTGCCGTGCTCCCCACTTTGAGTGGAGAGCAAGACGGGACATCTAGTTTATATACAAAAGGCAACAGGTGTGGACGTGTTGCAAGAGGGACAGGAACAGTGTTTATGAACTCGTCATAAACAGTTTATTAACAAATGATGCATAATGAATACATGACTTTAGTCGAGGGGGGGGGCAGGACATGGGACGTTACTCATAAGATAACACGATAGTCGTTCGAATTATTATATATAATTATTTACCCCCAAATTCATAAAAATTAACAAACGTTTGCTAAACCTGTTTTAGTTAAACTGTTTTGTCTCGTTCTTACTGTGTCAAATATTGAAATGAGGGAAAGAGACAAAAGATGTTTTAACTAAAATATGTTTAACAAATGTTTGTTATTTTTTATGAATATGAGGGTAAGACTATAACTATTTCGTAACGCTCAATGTTGGTTGACACTAAAACGCGGACACGTAGCTACGACAGACGTCTGTCGTGCCGCTTTGAAGTAAAGGTCTTGATCTACTATTCTAGCTCTACTATATGTATTGATGGTATGTAGAAGGTTTGTCAGCAAAGCCTCCCACACACTGAATAACTACACCTTAATCCAATATAAAACTCATTTTAATCGAGGTGAACAGCTGAAAATACCGTTTGCAGCGAAGGCAGTGCTATGCCGAAGCTTGAAGGAGGAGTGGGTGCGGCCGCTTGGGCGCAGTCGGGTGAGCCGGACGAAGCAACTGTACGCGGCGCTGGGCCGCCGCGGCGCCGCGGCCAGACAACCTGACGTGCGACTCTGCGCGTCCTGCCCCGAGCTCGTGCCGGACTCCCGCGCCAGACCCCACGTGCCCCTTAGACACTTCAGCCCTCCCAGAACTAGACTCATTTTTACGGACCCGTCCTATAAGAAGACTTCTGTCCTCTTCAGTCTACACTCTTTTCTCAGTTCGGGCACGAGTTTGAAGCGAGCTTATTCCAAATGCCCACCCCCATCTCCTCCCCCTTGTGGGCCGTGCGGCTGCTCGTGCCTCCCCCCTCCCTGCAACGTACCAGCTCGCTGTATACAATATATGACAGGATATTACTACTATCCTTACGGCACTTGGTTCTGCGGCCCTTACCACGCGACAAAATCTTGCTGTCTGACCAAGCCTTCTGGCTGTGGGTCCTGTGGACCTCCGTGTGGCCCCCCTTGCCCCCCTTGCCCCCCTTGCCCCCCTTGCCCCCCTTGCCCACCTTGTGACCCCTGCGCTAAATGCTGTTGCTGTACCTCGCCAACATTGGCGGCCGCCGTCGTAAGCGGCTCGGCTGCAAAAGAGCATCCCATGTCTGGCATAATGCCCGGGAATCAGATACCATACACGCCCAGGGAGCATATCGAGACCAGGCAACAGCATCAACAGCGTCAACAGTTTGCCCCACAGCAGCACTCCCAACATCCTCGCTCTCAACAGCAGCAACATCCACAACCATCTAACCCAAAGCCGCCGAAATTTCCATTCAACCTCTCTGCGATTTCTGCGATCAACTCTGATAAACCAATTTCAACAGCAGGACTCAAGAAGGTGACTCAACCAATGGTGGCTCCGACGGGGCCCAAAAATATCGCTACAACGCGAACCGTGCCCCCAGTGATGTCAGCAACGTATGCCACTAGACCCGTTGGGTTTAATGGCAGCGGCTGCCGCTATAGCAGAAGGTTCATGAGCTCCAACGCGAATAAGCCCACGCCGGTACAACAGAGGCCCACTTTCCAAGTGTACGTTACACCTGTACGAATAGGCTACATGTCGTCGGCCCCAATGGCCAATTCAGCAAAAATATTCACGAAGGGCGAATCCAATTGTCCCCTAGATGCCAATTCAGAAAAAATATTCACGAAGGGTGAATCCAATTTTCTCCTAGATGCAGTCGGCAAAGAGCAAAAAACTATTAGCAGGAAACAAAAGCTTATTTCTGCAATCGCTCCTTATAAAACATCCAAAGAATCTTTTCCCCCTACCCGGAAAGAATTCGAATATCACAATTCTCCAGTCTGTGCGTGGATCTTCAAAAAACCCAAAACTTGTTAGCTTCATATGACTGACGTGGGCTTAACCTAACTATTCGGATTTTGTAGTTTTAATTTCATTTTCAGTGTACATAATATTATATTTACCATCCAATAAATATGTAGTACCCAGAGTAATCGTTTTATTGATTCGTATCAAGTATGAAACTGTCGAGAACGCTGCGGCTCTACTAACGCTCTCTGCAAACTCTCATGCACAGGTCTAATCATTTGTGAGATATTGTTGGAGTCGCTTTTATTTCGGAGTTGTCTCGCATGCTTATTTATTCACAAAAACAATGCAAATTAGAATCACATAGGTGTCCACAGCATTTTCCCAACAGATCTGACGCTGACGCTACTAATTCATCCTTTCAGCCAGCATCGCTGCAACGAAGGTATTGAAAGAGCATCTCAAAGGATTCCTAGACATTCCCACGGTGAAGGTGGCAAAAACTCCGCCAAAGAGGCCACTGATGTGCAGGAAGACCTTTGACGTGTACAGAAGCATGTCGTGCCCTTGTTTTGCTTACCTCAACATGAAACTGGATATCGCAGAAGACCTACCGCGGTCGCAGTCCACTTCCGTGATAGAGACCAAGAAATGTAGCAACTACTACCGAAGAGGACACCGCGGGTACACGTGTCACCGCCCGCATGCCACCGCAGCCTGCAACCACACGCAAAGCCATTCAGCGGGGTCGGACTTACAACACCAAGTACCATACGGACATATCTGCCATCGGGCACACGCTACAGCTGCCTCCAATCATACGCAGAATCCTACACCATGTTCTAATTCAGAGCAAAACCCAAATACATCAATACAGCGAGAATCTACAGAATTTAGTAATGAAACTACCACTGTGACAAGCAGTTCGCAGGATTGTGCCGGGATGAATAGGAATCCTTTCGAACACGCTGCGATGGGCTGCATGTCTCTCTGCTGCAATCCCCTGCCGCACGCGGCCTCGACCTGCCACGCTGAGCAGCCCGGGTCGTGTTCCTTCTCCGCGCCGTGCCATTATCCGCTTCAGCAGTTCGCGGCTGCGTTCAACCATCTCAGCACTGCTGGTAGTCCTATGTCATTTAATCCCATGTCGCAAATTGCCAACGTTTGCGGGTGTTCTTGCCCTTCACCGTGTCCCTGTCAATGTGGCAATTGCCTTCCTCCTCCATGCAACGTGCCGGCAAAATGCCTCCAGAACATGACCGGTTATTACTACTATCCGTACGGCACCTGGTTCTGTGGACCTTATCACGTCAAAACCGGATGCTGTCCGTGCGCCGGGCCGGTGTCTCCCGGAGGGCCATGTGGCCCTAACCCTCCTTGCCCTGGCGGCCCGTGCGGCCCGTGTGGGCTTGGTCCATGTTGCCTATCATGTCTATGCGGCACCTGCGGCGGTCGCGCTTGTGGCTACGGCTGCAGCCCTTGTGGCCCGTGTGACCCGTGCTACATGTCACCATTTGGATGTGGGCCCTGTGGTCCTTTCAGACCATGCGGACCATGCGGTCCCTGTAGTCCTTGCGGACCATGTGGACCCTGTGGCCCTTGTGGAACATGCGGTCCCTGTGGCCCTTGTGGACCATGTCGGCCGTGTGGCCCTTGTAGTGGACCTTTCGGCCCTTGTGGTACCTGCTGTGGCCCTTGCCTCGACTGTCCATGCGGTCCCATCCCTTGTGGTCCCGTCCAACCCACCGGACCCCCCGAACCTTCTAAGCTTATGCCTTCGAATGTCCTTATCTCTCCGGCAGCCGAACCCTCTCCGACGCGTCAACCACCGAATGCCTCGGTCACAACCTCCCTCTATAGCAACCCACACATAACAAAAAGAAACCCCCACAAAAAAGTGAAAGCGGTTAATTTAGATGCACGTCCACCAACTTCCATCAGTTCCGCCACTGTCTCTGCATGTTACTCCACAAAGGCTAAGCTGGATGTTCCAAAAAGCCACTCAGTGATGGCGAAGACCCGCCACACGTCACGGGAAGCATAAGATGAATTAAATCAAAACGTAACCAAAACTGATCGTTTCGATGGAAATACAAGTAATAATGTAGGTAGCAAGTGAAATGTAGCTCAGGCTTGGGTTCAGTTGACTAAAAAAACTAATATCACATTGATCTACGCAGTAGGTACGAGTCTAAAGAATTTTCTTTGCAACAAAAAGGATGTCATATGGCAAGATAAATACCTGAAATCACATTGGTTTCACGGCTCTAGCTCTACACCTGATAAGACATTGTAACTACATTAACGAAATAAATCCAAAACCCCTACTTTGCATCGAGTCACAAATTTCTGTGCACGTCACAGAAAAATGTAAAGGGTGCCAGTGTTCGATGCTAACCGTCAGCTTAGATGCTACTTGTTGATCTCTACTGTTGAAAACTGTAACTAAGCCTGGTAAAGAAATAAACAAATAAGTAACTTTGATGTTGTTTCTGTTCGCACCTTTAGACATCCTTTGGTAGGGTAACATAGATCGGTATTCCTTCACATCCATTCTCACAACAATATAGTTTAGTTTTATAATATTAAGTTCATAGAATAGGTAGGCATTTACCCCAGGAAGTAGTTATATAATATACAGCTTTTAGCAATCGTTCCTTCGATGGCGACTTTACCATCTCTCCCTGCAAGCTCAACATTTACTTCATCCATAGGTTTATTTGTGAGACCTTGACGTCGCTTAAGCTCTTGAGTTGTCCGCACTCTTAGTTATTTTTATAAAAACAATTCATTCAGGTGTTCACTTGATATTGGCCTACCACGCAGCATTTAGCAAAATTTTCCCTACAGATCTGACGCTGACGCTACTAATTCATCCTTTCAGCCAGCGTTGCCGCAACGAAGGGATTTAGAGAGCATATCAAAGGATTCCTAGACATTCCCATGGTGGAGGTTGCGGATACTCCGCAAGAGATGCCGGAGGAGACCAGGAAGACTTTTGACGTATACAGGTGCATGTCGTGTCCGTGCTTTGGTTATCTTGACTTGCAACTGGAGATTGTAAAGAACTTGCCGCAGTCACAGTCCACGTCAAGGCTGGAGACGAAGAAATGTAGCAATTGCTACCATCAACGAGGATACTGCAAGCACACATGTCAGCACAGGCATACCACAGAGCCCTGCAACTACACGCACGGCCCATCAGCAGGCTCTGTCGTCCAAAATCAAGGACAATGCGGTCATTTCTGTTACCGCACACATGCCACAGCATCTTGCAATCATAAGTCAAATCCTACATCATATTCGGATCCAAAAGAAAATCCAAATATATCAAAAAAGAAAGAGTGCACATCTAGTAATGAGAATACCACTGTGACAAGCGGTTCGCAACAATGTGCCGCCGGGGCAAACGGTTCTGCGTTCGAGCAAGCTGCGATGGCTTGCATGCCTCTCTGCTGCAATCCTCTGCCGCAGGCAGCCGCAGCCTGGCACGGTCAGCAGCACGAGCCCTGTTTTTTCTCCGCGCCATGTCATACTAATCCGCTTCAGCAGGCTGGGGCGGCGTTCGACCCTTTTAGCCCAGCCGCTATCTGTCAACCTTTACTTAGTCCTGCAGTAAGCTGCAAATCTAGCCAAAGTAGTCCTAAATCATTCTCAGATCCCATTTCACAAATCGCCAACGTTTGCGGTTGCGCGTGTCCCTGCCCTTCGCCGGGTCCCTGTCAATGTGGCAATTGTCTTCCTCCTCCATGCAACGTGTCGGCAAAATGCATCCAGAACATGACCGGTTATTACTACTATCCGTACGGCACCTGGTTCTGCGGGCCTTACCACGTTAAAACTGGATGCTGTCCGTGCGTCGGGCCGGTGACTCCCGGAGGTCCATGCGGCCCAAACCCTCCTCTCCCTGGCGGCATATGCGGCCCATGTGGGATCGGTCTATGTGGCCCAGCGTGTATACCATGCGGACCTTGTGGTCCATGCGGTCCTTGTGGTCCATGCGGTCCTTGCGGCCCGTGTGGTCCTTGCGGCCCATGCGGTCCATGTGGTCCTTGCGGCCCGTGCGGTCCATGTGGCCCTTGCGGCCCGCGCTTTGGCCCTTGCGGCCCGCGTTGTGGGCCATGCGGAGGTGCATGCGGCTGTTTTTCATGCGATACGTGCGGTCCGTGTGGGCCATACGGGCCTTGTGGTCCAGTTGGGCCATGCCGTAGCCCATGTGGTCCTTGCGTTCCTTGCTGTAGCCCACTCCCGATCCCTTGCGGCCCTATCAGACCCAAAAGCCCTTCAAAGACTTCTCAATTTATGCCTTCCAATATTCTTACCTCCCCTACAAGTCCAGCAGCCAAAGACGCCGTTGATTGCTTCTGCAAGTCTTGCCGATCTGCTCGAGCTTTAGAAAATAAAATGAAGGGCGTTCCTGAGCCGCCTTATGCCCCGGTAACATCATCCCTGTACAGTAATCCTAATCTTATAACGGAGCATCCTTACAGCAGAACCAAATTGATGAGAGGCGGAAAGCCTTCTGCCATGAGCGCTGCTTCATGTTACTCCTCAGTGGGTGTTACAAGAAGCCAGCCTTTCGAACAAAACTTCACCAAGAAAGACACGCCACACGTCAAAACATAAGGAGAAATAAACCTGGATTCTAAAGCGGAATTCAACAAATTTTTGAAGGAAAAACAAGAAAATTAGTAGTAAGTAAAACGTATCACTGACGGGGGTTTGGTGGAACTATTAAAGCAGAATTGAACGCACTGACTTGCACTGCCATTTTGTGTGAGAATTCAGCCAGGCTTAAACGATGCCGAGGTGCTGAGGTGGTGGGTAATGAAATCCCATTGTTTGTCATAGACCTCACAGCTTCATTTGGAGGAGCTGGACCCTGAAGCTGAATAAGATTACGCTGGCTTTCGATATGCAATGACGAATCGAAAGTCAGGAAATCCGGGACTTAGCTTCGAGTCTATCGCAAATTTTTGTGCACGTCACTTTTTAAACGTACTCATAAAAATGTTAAGAGTGGCGATTTCAGTGCTAAACGTACCGTCAGCTTAATGTTGCTGGTGCCTTAAGTTGCTTTTGTTAAAAAATGTTATGAAGCTGTTAAAGAAATAAAAAAAGTGTAACTTTCTGATGTTGTTTCTGTAAGCACCTTCAGCTAACACATTCTTTGGCAGGTTATATACCTCTTGAATCATTCAACAGTAAATAGGTAGATTAATACTTTTACGAATGAATTCTAAGAAACATAGCTAGGTAGTTACATATGTATCTAACTGGCTTTTAACAAGCGTTTGTTTGACAAAAGTGTTGCTGGCGACTTTACTTCTTTCTAAAATTGATCCATATGTTCAATTTGTGAGATATTGGTGAAGTCGCTTTTCTACAACCGAGTTGTTCCGTACTTTTATTTATTTTTTGTTCTACCACGCAGCATTTTGCACCACAGCATTTTTCCGACAGATCTAACGCTGACGCTACTAATTCATCCTTTCAGCCAGCGTCGCCACGAAGAAGGAACTTAGAGAGCATCTCAATGGATTCCTAGACATTCCCATGGTGAAGGTGGCAGAAATTCCGCAAGAAAGTATTTCAGCAGAATTTGACTTCCAGAATCAAAGACAATGGTGCAATATCCATACGACAAATCCCACACCACAGGATAGTTCATATACATCAAAAAAGCAAGAGTCTACAATATCTAGTAATGAGAATACCACTGTAACTAGCGGGGTTAGTTTCCCGTATCTTCTGATGCACACGGCCGCGGCTTGGCACGGTCAGCGGCACGAGCCCTGTTATTTCGTTCCGCCGTGTCATCCTAGCAATCCTTACGTGACCGCGGCCTGGCGTGGTCAGCAGCACGAGCCCTGTTCTTTCCTCGCGCCGTGTCATCTTGGCAATCCTCTGCCGCACGCGGCCGCGGCCTGGCACGGTCAGCAGCACAAACCCTGTTCTTTCACCGAGCCGTGTCATCCTAAACCACTTCAGCAGGTCGGGGCGGCGTTCGACCCTTTAAGCCCAGCCGCTATCTGCAGTCCCTTATTTAAGCCCACAGTGAACTGCAATCCTCTTCGAAATAGTCTCCAATCATTCCCAGATTCCATCTCGCAAATTGCGAACATTTTCAGATGCGCGAGTCCCTGCTCTTCGCCGTGTCGCCGCCGTCAATGTAGCAATTGTCTTCCCCCTCCATGCAACTTGCTGGCGAAATGCCTCCAGAACTTGGCCGGTAATTACAACTATCCGTACGGCAAGTGCTTCTGCGGGCCATACCATGTCCAAGCTGAATGCTGTCCGATCGGTCCGGTGACTCCCGGAGGGCCGTGTGGCCCGAGACCTAAGCCTGGTGGTCCGGGCGGCCCTTGTGGGATCAGCCCGTGTTGTCTAGCGTGTCTATGCGGCCCCAGCAGTTATGGCTGCGGCTTTTGCTGCTGCGGTTGCGGTCCTTGCGGCCCATGTGGCCCGTGGTGCAAGCCACCATTTGGTCAAGAGCCTAGTTGCAGTGCTTCTTGCGTCCCAAAATATGGTAGTGTGCCCATTTGTAGCGGTCCTTGCGTACCAAAATTTGGTTCTGTGCCCAGTTGTAGCGGTCCTTGTGTACCACCATTTGGTAAGCCCTGTTACCCTTGCTGCTATCCTTGTGGCCCTTGCGGGCCATGCGGTCCTTGCGGGCCATGCGGTCCTTGTTACGGGCCATGCGGTGCTTGCGGGCCATGCCGTGCTTGTGGGCCATGTGGCCCTTGTAGGTCATGCGGTCCTTGCGGGCCATGCGGTCATTGTGGGTATTGCTGGCCATACTATCCTTACGGTCCTTGCGGGCCATGGGGACCTTGTTGCTGTTGTGACCTTCCAGAACCACCTCAGCTTAAATCTTCCAACATCCTGACCTCCCCGGCAAGTAATCTCTTACCGACAAGTCCTCAGCCGAAGGCCTTGGTCACAGCCTCCTTCTTTAAAATCCCTACAAAGAAAACCCCAACAGAATAAATAAGTGCTTAATTTAGGTGCCCGTCCGTCCAATCCTATCAGTTCCACCAGTACCTCTACTTGCTACTCAACAATGGCCAAGCTGGGTGTTCCGAGAAGCCAGTCTTTCGAGCTGCATAACCAAGATGGAGACACGCCACAGGTCATGGAAAGCAGGGGATTTCTTGGAAGCATGAGGAGATTCATAAGCATAACCAGGATTCCAAATCAGGAACGGAACAAAAAAACGAGGGAAGCAAGCTATAGTAGTAAGTGAAAAGAAGCACAAGCGGGATCCTAGTGGCACTAATGAACTGGACGCACATTGATCCGCGTCGTACGAGCTTGACGTGCTGTTATTGTACGAGATAAGATGTCGTTATTGACACATTGAAACGGTTTTTAGGCTTCTAGGCTCTGCTGTTAAAAAAATATTGTAACCAGGAGGATTTATCGAAATATTTTTATTTATTGATGTCCGAAAACCCCGCTTCGGGTCCTAACTGTACAAATTCCTGTGAACTTAGGTACGTAAAAAATAGTGCTATCTATCCGTGGAGCTCCCTGGGCCTAGTGCAAAAATAAAACGATAAGTAACTGTTGTTGTTTCTGTTTTATTCCTATTATTATTAGTGTTTAAGGTCTAGCTAGAGTGGTCCCGCTAGATCGAAGTACATATCAATGGTCTGCTTGCAAATTTTTTGAATTGTTACACATTAAAATGTGCCAGAGTATCATCATTAGACTTTTCTTGTAATTATTGATACTTTATAGACTTTTTATACAATGATGACGACGAAAACGCTAGTTGAGTCAAGCTAGCATTAAAACTAAACATGACTGCATCATTAAAACGGCTTGATGGACTGTTCTAATTTTACCACTAAATTACTGTGACTTAATAATGTGTGCGTGTGGATGGAGTGCTCCTTTTTCGAATCCATATGAACAAAACGTTAAGTTTTAGGACAAAATTGTGCCAATTTCGTGACATAATTCAAAAAATTGTTCCTCCTATAGTCAAAAAGTTATAGTCGAAGAATTGGAACACTCATTGGAACACTTGGATAAAATCATATCTCATAAAGTACTACAGCTGTGTAGAAAGGACTTTATTTGTGTGTTCGAATAATAGTTACATCAATAGATTTTAGATAGATAGATAGATAACTCTTATTGTACACCATAAGAAAAATGTAACACAAAGAAATAATTTTAAATTTGAGTACAATGGGCGATCTTATCGCTTAAAGCGATCTCTTCCAGACAACCAGTGGATGGAGAGGAATGTGAGAAAGACAAAGATTTTAATGTTTTATTTAGATTTTATAAGGGTTATTTAGGAACATTAATTACTCGTAATTGGAGAACGGAGTGTTCCTGAAATTTCCTATTCCAACTGAATAAATTCGTAATGTTTTTTTGGTACAGTATAATAATAATTTAGAATGAATTTGTTCCATATAAACCTTAACCATAAAAGCGCTGGTTCAAAAGCAAATTGAATATTTATTATTTTTTCAATGGCCCTTATGAGTGTTCCATATGTTGACCATTATTTACTAAACCCAACGTCATATCAATACGGAACCTATATCCAAAATTGTGCAAATGCAAGTACTAAAACTTGGCATTTTATTTATAAATGTAAGTTGGATGCTTTATTAATTATCAATATTTTAAAATTTCCAAAGGAAATAATTGTGTAGGGTGTCCAAGCATTACAAAAGAAATTTATTTTTAGTGTTCCGTACCCAAAGGGTAAAAACGGAACCCTATTTCTAAGACTTCGCTGTCTGTCCGTCTGTCTGTCACCAGGCTACATCTCAAGAACCGCGATTGCTAGACTGTTGAAATTGCACTTGGACGGTTTCACTTATGAATATTGCAGTAAAGGCTTCCTTATTTTTCGTTCAATATTTGTCTTTTTTTATATTTTTATTATAGGAGGTGCAAAAATGATGGTATGACTATGAGGACATGTATATCCTCGTAGTCATACTGGTATGACAAACTAGTATGACCACGAGGAAACGGCGAAAATAATCATGCGCTCCTAAGCAGGTATTTATTTTTAAAAATTAACAAGAACACGTCACACATAGAACCATACAAATAAAATGTATATAGCTACACCAAATCTGGAAGCATGGCAGTGCCAAGACGATAAAACTGAACGGCATCTGAATCTAGCTTTAACAGATTCGTTCTGGATACTATTGAAAGTCTAAATTCTCAGGATATAAATGTCAATATAACTTAAGACAGAATTAACATGGGCGTAGCTAGCCATGGGCTCAGGGTGAGGTAGCATTCTAAAATAATATGTAACTAGCAAACTATACCCGCGGTCTTACCCCGGTTAATTTTTCATACAAAAAGGTTACATCCTATAGCGCCCTGTATCTGTATGTATAATTCGAATTATCCTAAACACTTTCTTTGTGCTTACCTACCTTCACCAAGAAATCTTTCGGGTCGCTCTCCCGCTCAACTCAACCACTCAATCACACACACACAAACGAAAAACAAAAGGATTGCGTTTGTTTTGATCGCATTTTTTTGTGTCGACTATCGAGTGTGTACTTTCTTTCAGATATTAAGTATTGTAGTTAGTACCTAGATAATTTTTATTTTAGTTTTTTTTTTGTTAGATACCTTACAGATCAGAGCCAGGGTGGGGCAAACGCCCCACCCTGCCCCACCGTGGCTACGCCCATGCTTATTAATTATGCCAAGTTTCTAAAGTATACCTAGTTATTATACTTCATATTCAATTAATATCTGGAATACACAGATTTCATCACTTCCTGACTAATGATCATCGAAACTGTTAGGGTAGGTCTTCCTGAAGTCATAGAAAGCTAAGCAATGTGCCATAGTATCTCCCTGTGTCGTCTCTTCTTGATTTGGTTGCGTTCTAGTATTATCGCTTTCTGCGGGTAGTCTTAGAATTCCCTCAGTGGTGGGGGGTACTGCGTCCGTAGTAGCTGATGGCGAGGCTGGTGGCTCGTCGAATGTCAGCCTCCTCCTCGCGTCGTCCTCGCTGCCTTCCGTCCTCCCTGCTTGGCGCCGGGTCGTGGGCATCTTCTTCGCACTTGCAAGCCCTAACGGTCCCTAACACTAACAATCCCGGTCGGGTATACTACCGCTGTGAACCCAGCCGAGGATGGAAGGTCGTGCAGGAAAGGATAGGTGGGAACTACCCGATAGAGGGATATGTGTCGATCCAGATGCTCGGGTTGACGGAGGAACGCCGTCAACCTTCGGCTGTGCCCTCCAGGAGGCTCCTTCACGAACACACACCGTATCGGCGTAGCGGACTATTCAACTTAATAGTTGGCAGTGTAGCCCGATTCACTGCACCGCCTGTAAGGCGTTAGCCCGAGGGTCCCGGGTTTGACACCGTTAGGTCCAGAATCCCTCGAACCCGCAGGTAAACCCGCGTTGTACCACGCAACAAGAAGAGCACACCCACACACGATCGAAAGAAACGGTATGTCAAAGAAACGAAACGGTTGACAGTAAGTTCGTACACCTGTGTGGGGTGGCACTTCAGTGTCACTGTGAGCCCAAATCGACGTCTTCAAACACCAAACGCGCCCCTCTCCTGGGAATGCCTATACTGCACACGCGCCTGGCCTCTTCAATCTTCGATCCGGCTCGAAGGACCACTTTCTATGTTACCGACGGAATCCAGTGCGGTATTTTCTCCGAGTTCCTTTCGCTCAGCTGGATCGCCGTAGACTGTAAATAAAACACTTCTCTTCCTTAGGCTTCTTTATTCCTTGGAGATCACAGTGACACTGAACTACAATTTCTTAGAACAGCTCTCTTATATTTATACATTTCGCACTTACAAAATCTAAATCTAGATGAGGGTAGGTGTGCCTAGATATATCCCCTCCACTTTACAATATTTTCAGTTACCTTCTCACACTAACAAGGGGCGTGGCCATGGAGATCCCTAGTGTGACAAGGTTCTATAACAGAGGTTCCCAAACTTATTTTGTCAAACGCCCACTTTAAAAAATCAGTTATTTTGTAGCGCCCCCCATTTTTTTCACCATAAAAACCTGAATCACATATTTGTCTTGCCTGTAGTTTAATTCAACCTATATTCTAAACTAGACTTTTTACAAGAGAGAGCAATAATAATACATACACCAGTACATTAGAGTATCGTTTATAAAAAAATAACAATAATCAACATTGTTAATTTTAAATAAAAAAATAGCAATAATAATACAATTTTACAATAATAAAGAGTATCGGAAGTGGGGACCTCACCTGCGAAACTTTAAAACACGAAATTTTTTCAGTGTTTGATTCATTTTACGACGCATTAAAATAATAAATATTAATTACATTTTTAGTTTATATTTGTACAATAAAAAAGGATATAAATATGAAATAATAAATGGATGTTGTGTAGTAAGAGGATTTTAATTTCAGTTAATTTTAAAATATGAAATAGCTGAAGTAAATCACTCATTGCTTAAATCACATCAGCGCCCCCCAACTTTATTCTGGGCCCGTTACCGCCCCCTTAAAGCCTCCAGCACCCACAAGGGGGCGTTATCGCCCACTTTGGGAAAGACTGTTCTATAAGCTAGGGAAATACACAGCCAAAAACCCTTTATTTACCTTTAGTTACCTCACGCTTAGCACTATATACCTGTGCCAAACGCTACGTACCGGGGAAATAAACATACACACAGTTCAAAATCATTTACTCTCATGTACATAGTCTCATGTACTCAACAGAAACAAGATATTATAGCAAAACATTGTATTATTTTCTATGTCTCATATAATATCATGTTTCCACAATTTTTGTTTGGCATTATCTTACATTTTGGCGTAAATACTTTTTCTTTAGTGCCCTAAGTTTATCCGGCACAAGTGGACCCTCAATCTTCTATGTGTGGACTGAGGGTCCAACTTTAAATCTCATAACTCGCTTATTTGATTTTCACAAAATCTGGTTCCAACTTTCACAATTCTTTGGGAATGTTCACTAAATCCTGAGCATGTTTTCAAAGAATTCTGAGAGAGTGGCCCACAGAGCACACGCACATTGCTTCATAAAGCTGTTTTTTCTTTTTCTGCATACATTTATATTATCTCGCCTGTTTCCCACAGACCCCAGAGACTATGGACCTCCACGTTCCACTATCCTGACAAACCTCTTTCTCTGTATGATAACGTATCTAAGTATATTGTAAATAAATACGCTAATTATAAACATACAAAAAGCTGTATCTGGGTTCCTTTAAGACGTGTAAGGCTGTTTTCACAGCTGTGCGGGAGATTATGGGAAGCGCCCGCCCGCAGAGCTCTGAAACGAGAGTTCGCGGGTACAGGTAGCGGCACGAAACCCTAGCTCTGACCTTGCTTGCGCAGAAGTCAAAAATTAATACCGTACCCGTGCGCAGCATCCCCTCTCGCTCAGCGCTACCCGCTAGGTGTAGCGTTGTACGGGCGCATTAGGCGCATAGCATACCTACCCGGAGCGTGTTCCGTACGGAACGATCCGCATCGCTGTGAAACTATGCTCTAGCGCAGTCTTTTCCAAAGTGGGCGATAACGCCCCCTTGTGGGCGCTGGAGGGGGGCGCTAACGGGCCCAGAATAAAGTTGGGGGGCGCTGATGTGATTTAAGCAATGAGTGATTTATAACTTCTGCTATTTCATATTTTAAAATTCACTGAAATTAAAATCCTCTTACTACACAACATCCATTTATTATTTCATATTTATATCCTTTTTTATTGTACAAATATAAACTAAAAATGTAATTAATATTAATTATTTTAATGCGTTCACGACGCTATTTATATCGTTAAAGGAATCAAACACTGAAAAAATTTCGTGTTTTAAAGTTTCGCAGGTGAGGTCCCCATTTCCAATACTCTTTATTATTGTAAAATTGTATTATTATTGCTAATTTTTTATTTAAAATTAACAATGTTTATTATTGTTATTTTTTATAAAAGATACTCTAATGTACTGGTGTATGTATTATTATTGCTCTCTCGTTTAGAATATAGGTTGAATTAAACTACAGGCAAAACAAATATGTGATTCAGGTTTTTATGGTGAAAAAAATGGGGGGCGCTACAAAATAACTGATTTTTTAAAGTGGGCGTAGACAAAATAAGTTTGCGAACCTCTGCTCTAGCGCCTCACGTGTGTCTCCGCTCCGGGTGACCCGTACGGGCGATCCGTAAAGGTCTCCCGGATTGCTGTGTGAAGCCGTCGGCCTAAATCTTTTGCTCCTCCTTTATTCTGTCTCCTGTAATCACCGTTACTCACGATTTCGTCATAAATAAAATTGACAACCTTTCGTGCGGCGACCGCGCGGCGGCCGATCGAATATTTGTTTAATGCACATCACTATTTTATTACCCGACTGCCCTAGAAGGAGGGTTATGTTTTTCGAGAGTATGTATGTATGTATGTATAATTGTTTTGCACGCTCTGCAGCCTAAACGGCTTGATGGATTTTAGCTGAGAGGTGTCGTTTCATTCGTATGTATTTACTGTGACAGTGACACTGGGTATATACAGGGTTACTGGTAACTAACTCATAACCTCTTAACATCGAAATCAGACTCCCCAGCACATTATAGGTGTGCAAGAAAAAAGGCGCAAATTGCAGAAAAAAAAATTGGCTTCCCATACATATTCACTGATCACCTGGTCGAGTTTCTATGAAGAGTCCATTTTTTTTCTTAGATTTTTTTTATTTTTTTCTTGCCGATCTATATTATGTTAGGATTCTGATTACGATGTTAAGAGGTTTTGCGTTAGTTACCAGTAACCCTGTATAATAGGTTGGAGAAAAAGTCGTTTCGCATTTTATATGAAAATTCAAAACATTTTTAATATAGTTTATTTACATTTAACTAAAGTATGTAGGTACCATTTTGTTCGATAACTTTTTGCCATCTTATAGGTAGGGACATGATCCCATTGCTATAGAATTTTTGGGGCTTCTGATCAAAAAACTGCGTCAAGTAGTTTTGGCAGTCCTCTCGTGATGTTAACCTGACACTGCCTCATTCACGCACTGAAATCTGAAGGTGCCAGGTCAGGACTATACGGCGGATGCATTAACACCTCCCAGCCAAACTCTCTTAATTTTTGCTGAGTGGTTAAAGATGTGTGAGGTCTAGCGTTATCATGATGAAAAACCACACCCCTTCTGCTGATTAATTCCGGCAGCTTTCTCTCAACTTCTTGCTTTAATCTTATCAGTTGTTCGCAGTAGAGTTCTGAATCGATGGTCCTGCCTGGTGGTAACAGCTCATAATGAATAATGCCCTTCTAATCCCACCACACACACAGCATCACCTTGTTGCAAGTTAACCCGGGTTTCGCCACAGTCTGTGAAGCCTGACCGGCCTTTGACCATGACCTTTTTCGCACGTTCTTGTCGTACGTGATCCACTTTTCATCACCAGTTATCAATTTCTTCAAAAATGGTTCGGTCTCATTACGTCGTAATAAAGAATCACAAATGAGTACACGGTTCATTATGTTTCTTTCAGAGAGCTCGTGAGGTACCCAAATATCGAGCTTTTTTGTGTACCCATTTTTTTTTTCAAATGCGCCAAGACTGTTTTGTGGTCAATACCCAGTTCTTTAGCTACGTCGTAACTACTGATATGCCGATCTTGCTCCACTTTTTCAAAAATAGCATCCATTTAATCCGTAACAAGGCGATCAGAGCGTCTTTGACATCAAAATTTCCGGATTGAAAACGCTTAAACCAAATTTGTGCTACTCTCACAGACACTGCACTAGGTCCATAAACATCGCAAATTTTTTTCGCGGCTTGCGTTGCATTTTTACCTTTTTGGTAGTAAAATTTTAAAATGTATCTAAGTTCTTCATTAGATTCACTCATCTTGACGGTAATGCTTAAGCCGGACCTGCGCCTATCGTCATGAAGCTGCTCGTGCTATTACACGATACACGCAAATGTGACCGGCCGTTATCGGGTATCGTCCCGAATATTCGGACTTCGTGTAGTTATCGCGCGGGTGGCGATACATCAAAGGATTTATGCACGCTAACAATTTGCTCTGCGTGGTCGCACTTGCGTTGTTCGTTCATTTTGACGTTTGTTTTCAACTTGCTCGGACGGTGCTGTGCGACGGTGCCACGGTTGTTAATGCGTAAAAATGGAGTGGAACGATAAAATAGTGTTAAAATTTTTAAGCTGTTTCTTTCTAGGTTTCTTTTTAGGTTTCAATAAATGCATTGTGTAATTGTTGGCACACATGTTAAAGAAAAGAAAGTCGTCGTCCATATTTAAAACACGAAGATTACGCCATCTTGGATTATTGCCAGATAGTTCGTGAAAAATAACGAAGCCGCCTATAGTGTGACCAGAGCTTTATCGCGATATCGCGATTTAGTGTACAAAACGTACGAAGATTCGCCGCGAATAGCTTCGGGACGATAGACACAAGTGCGGCCGAAGCATAAGAAAAACAAATGAAAATCACGCATTTACCTAATTTGAGTTTGGAATTATCTTCTTTAAAATTTAAACTTTTAAATGATACCAAAACCAGCCAGGTACAAATAGTATAGCCAAAGTGGTTTTATTACAAGTTCATACATACTATATGCGAGAAGACTTTTTCCCCCAACCTAATATCAAAATAAAAATAAAAACTATTTTGGCGGATGTTTGGCGCCAAATTCAAATGTTTAGCACGCTCTGCATGAAAAGGATGAATTTTAGATTTATATTGACTGTGAGAGTGACACTGGATATATCAAAATAGTTAAAAAAAGCAGTCGGGTTTTTTTTTGTAATAATTTCTTGTTCACATTAGCACTCGTTCGTTCGATAAAGCATTTCTGGCGACTTTACCATATTTTTGTTGCACACTAGAAAGTTGATAAATACTATAATTCGGCTTTCGCTTTTACCATTCGCATGGTACCGAGGCACGCAGTTGATGTCTACCGCGGCCAGAACGGGCGAGCGGACGCGGCGGTCACATATTGTCATTCTGTTCTGGAATGCGCTTCGATTGAATCGTTTGGGTGTTAACGTGCTGCTTTCTGTTTTATACTTAGTTTTATAAATTAAATTGTAGTTTTTAAATAATGAGCGGGCGATTTGTAATGAGTTAAGAAGCCCTGAATTTATTAACTCCCTACGAACAGACTATCATCTTCATATCAGCTACAGGAAGTCCACTGATAAACATAGGCCTCCCCCAAGGATTTCAAAAACGACCGATCGGAAGCGGCCTGCATCCAGCGCCTTCCTGCAACCTTGCTCAGGTCATCTGACCATCTAGCAGGTATGTGGCTGCCATTCGAGAACCTTTCTGCCCCATCGGCCATCGGTGCTTCGTGCTATGTGCCCCGCCCACTACCACTTCAATGAGCTAATCCGCTTGGCCATGTCAGAGACCATCATTATCTCCTACGAATATCCTCATTTCTGATTCGATCGCGTATAGAAACACCGAGCTTTAAGAGCAGACTTTAAGCCTTATATAAACACAATGTACACGCTGACTTTTCATTGGTTTTGGAAAAAAAGTGTCGAATGGTAAATAAATTCCTCTATCCATATACATAATCCAAATTAGTGTATGACATACGATAAAAAAGTTGCGATAATGATTTCCGATCGAGACCACGTAGTTACGCCGCTGCTAGTGCCGATGCTACTAATTGATCTCACGATGTTACTTTCGAGTTTCAGTCAAAATAGAAATTTTGACTGAAACTCGAAAGTAAAATTCGTACTAAGGATCCTTATGAAGTGGCCTTCGGCTCCAAAACCAGTAAAAAATCACCGTGTAGAAACAGACTATAGTTCCATCGAATTCGGTTTTAAAAATGTAGGTATGACAGGTAGGGTCCGTACCCGTGCTTCACCTAAGTTCTCCACCTGGGTGAAGCACGGGTCTTCTAAGGTCCCGTGCTCCAACTGATGACGTTATTGTACAGTGAAACAGTAAATAGTTTTCCTTAAATGATTCAAAAGATCTAAACAACTCTTTAATAGGAGTTAATTTATATGAACAATTATACATATAATTAATTTAGTTAAAACTGTCAATTTATTATATTTTGTGGGTTCAAATAAAAACGTAAGAATAAATAAAGTTTTAATAGAATACTATGCTATTTTGAGTCTATCGATGTGGTGCTGCGGCGACAGGCCGTGTATCCTCTGCAGGTGCCGCGCGACGTTGCGGCGCCGCGCGAACGAGTTGTCGACATAAGATAAAAAGTTGCAAAAATGATTTCCGATCGAGATTACGTAGTTACGCCGCTGCTAATGCCGGTGCTACTAATTGATCTCACGATTTTACTTTCGACTTTCAGTCAACATTTTTTGTTTCTGAATTTCTATTTTGACTTTGAAGTTATCTTCGACTCGAAAACCAATAAAAAATCATCGTGTAGAAACAGACTATAATTCCATCGAATTCGATTTTAAATAGGTATGACAGGTAGTGGGTTCAAATAAAAACGTAATAATAAATAAAGTTTTAATAGAATGCTATGTTATTTTGAGTCTATCGATGTGGTGCTGCGGCGGCAGGCCGTGTATCCTCTGCAGGTGCCGCGCGACGTTGCGGCGCCGCGCGAACGAGTTGTCGCACACGGTGCAGCGGTACGTGTACCGCGGCCCGCGGTGCCGCTGCTTGTGGATGCGCATCAGCGTTAATGATTTGAAGCGGGCCGGGCATTGGTCGCACTGCGAGAGAAGGATTTTTTTTAACAAAAACGTTTGGCTTGAGCTTGGCGCGGGTCCCTTTTAAAGGTTTATATTTGTACAAACTCACAAATGACATAATTTAAGTACAATCAGTACATGAACTTTATACAAATTGACATTAATTTCAAATTTGACATTTTTAATTAATAATTATGACATAGCAATGTATTCTCAGTATAATTGTAAGGTTGACGTTTTTGGAGAAAATGCTGCAGTACAGTTTGTTACCGCTTCTTCTGTACTTGCGCTTTGGAGGCGGCAGTAAACTTAGTTGTAAGTAAATGATCTGACGTCAACAACTAACTATTAAGAAATCGATAGAAAAAAGAAATGACAATTATCAAGTGATATAAATATCCAAAGATAAATAAATGATTTTTGACTTTTGACTTTTAACACTTCGTTTTTTCGTGCGTGTAAGTGGCAATCACTGGTGTCAGATTTTTCAGGTTGCGACTGCCAAACAATGATGACAGCCGAGACCAACGGCTTATACGTGCCTTCTGAAGCACGGAGGAGCTCGAGATTTTTTTTATGCCACTTGTGGTCACCCATCCAAGTGCGGACCACGCCCGGTATCGCTTTGATGTTACAGTCTGTCGCTAAATCATTGCACGCAATGTCAATTGTCCCTCCACAACTTGCGAGAAGGAAATTCGTTTTCAAAGAGTATTAATTAATGTTACAGCCTATCGCTAAATAATTTTACGCATCGTCAATTGTCCTTCGACAGCCTGCGAGAAAGAACTCCGAAGAGTATTGATGTTACAGTCCATCGCTAAATATTTTCAAACAATGCCAATCGTCCCTCAACAACCTGCAAGAAGGAACTTAATTCCAAAGAGTATGTCACCTGGACGTTCTTCTCCGGCAAGTGTATGGCGACGTGCTGCAGGTAGCAGCTGTTGCGGTGGAACCCTGCGCCGCACTCGGCGCACACGTACGGCTTCTCGCCTGTGTGGGTGCGCTCGTGGATCTGAGGAGACACAGGTACTGATAGTGATTTACAAGACTCGCGTCCTCCGAGTCCTCTTAGAAGCCGGAGTCGTTTACAGGGCTCGACTGATTAATCCGTTTAAGAGTCGAGCCTCGCAAGACTGCCAGAAAGAAATGCCTAAAAAGATTAGGGCGCAATTTTCAACTCGTGAACGGGTGCTGCCGGGAGGGACTGGTCAGCTCGGCTTCGCTTTTTTTGACTACTTAATATTTTTTATTACGCAATTTATGTTTGTTTACTTGTTCGCAAGTATTACGTGTTATAATGTGTCAACATTGTATTATATTATAAGTATTTATTAATTAAAAGACAATAATAATAATATGATAAAGCCACTCTGGCGAGTAGGCGACCAATACTGTGAAAATGAGTTCCTTTCGGCGTTTCTTCTCAACAGTGGTCGTTACGAAGCGCTGGTATCGGTAGATTTTCATTAGAAATAAATTAAATTTTAATATACTTTACACGTAACGTAAATTATACTTATTGACGTGTAAAAGTGCCTGTAAAGGTCTAATTACTGAATAAACATTTGAATTTGAATTTGCCCGAATCTTTGTAGGCATTTTAGGCACGGGTGCAGCTTTCTGCAGACTCGAGCTGTAATCTCACGCTCCAAAGCTCACTTAAGCTCGCAGTCGTCGAGACTTAACCAGACTGAGCTGACTGAGGGAGGATTATATTTTTCGAGTGTATGTATGTCTTTTAAAGGTTTGAGTCATTGCTCAGGGAGCTTGGGCAGGCCTGTGTCACTCCCCGTTTAAGTATCAAAAATATACCTACATTAGTATTATGCGCGCGGCGACCACTTCGAAGGGGAAAATTCAGTTACATGAATCGTTTGGCCAGAGCAATAAGAATGACATCGTCTTGCAATGGATGTCTAAGTATCTAAACGAAGAGGAGAGGAGTTCTGACGCGAGCTAAATTAAACCATAGCGCTAACCACATTGAGTAGATATTTCTTTGAATTTCTTTTCTAATTAAGACTTCTGTACGTGAGTACTAGTACTTATTCTGTGGCTTGGGCTTAATTCACAGAGCATTGCAAATTTGAGTCGAGTCTCCAAAATTAGAACTCGAGAACTAGAGGCCTGTACATTGCAGTTCGAGCTTTCATAGAAGACTCGTGTAAATTTTATAATGCGGGCTTTTTCGAAGACTCGAGTCATTGCTCAGACAGCTCACGCTCGCCTAGCCTCGGAACTACAAGCCTTTTGACCTTATAGAGCCCTGCAAAACCGACTCGAGTTCTCAATATTAGAACTCGAGGACTCGAGTCTTCAAAATTATTACTCGAGGACTCGAGTCTTGTACATCACTAGGTACAGTATCATGGCTTTATCATTGCAAAATAGGTGCCCGAGAGAAAGAGGGAAATTGGTGTCTCCGAAGTAGCTGTTAATAGCTTAAGAGTCCCCTTACCCTGGACAGAATCAGACTTTTCCATACAAACGTAGTCTACGTTTTATTTTGAAACGACATGTCGGATATGGGCAAAATAATGTCATTTTAAAGAAATTGCAATTATCTTAAGTTATAATTGGTTTTCTTCAGTGAAATTATGAACTTAAAAGAGAATATAGTGTATAAAATCATTTTTGACCCTCAGTATGGAGAACTTCTACACCCTTATATTTTCTTTCCAGTTCATAATACTACTGTCGAAAACCAATTATAACCCTAGATAATTGCAATTCCTTTAAATTACAATTTTTTACCGAAATCTGACATGTCGTTTCAAAATAAAACGCAGACTACGTTTGTATGGAAAAGTCTAGGGTAAGGGGATTCTTAAGCGCGTGGAAACAGAAGACGGAAATTCCAAAAATTTGATTATAAAGTCTGCATACAATATTACACCACTCACCAAGCGCGGTCCGAAGGGGGGGTCACAGGGGACATGACCCCCCCCCCCCCCAAAATCTAAGGTCAAATTGAAAAATCTCAAAAATTTGCCAAATTATAAAAGAAAATTTCTAGCTAACCCCTAACAGCGATAAATTTATAGTTTGCTGACATCTAGTGGTGTTTTTACACTTTTTTTAGTTTGTTATTTTTATTTTATTCCAAATACCAATTTTTTGTTAGTGTAGTGAATGACCCCCTCCAAAATTTCAAGCTGCGACCGCGCCTGCCACTCACCTTCACCTGCTCCGCGTTGCTGGC
The DNA here is from genome assembly GCA_943193695.1 of Acrobasis suavella. Lineage (NCBI taxonomy): Eukaryota > Metazoa > Arthropoda > Insecta > Lepidoptera > Pyralidae > Acrobasis > Acrobasis suavella. The sequence continues at coordinate 10,384,988 of OW971954.1, forward strand.
CCGGTAGTCGCAGTAGGAACACTTGTCCGTCTTCTCGTACCCGTGTTTGGCGCGACAGTGCATCAGCAGGTATCGGCGAGTGATGAACTTCTTGCCGCAGTGCTGCAAAAATAATTCTTGTTACTCTTTCTTGTTTGATACCATATTGTTACTATATTATACCAAAAAAAATTATACACAAGTTTATTTGGCTTTGGTTTTGTTAAATGTAACACATTGACAATCCAGCTTACGATTTGCAGCTGTGTTACAAAACTGGGCTGTAATGCCGAACAGCTAGAAGTTTTGTCAAACAGCGGATTATACAATCCAACTGCGACATCCATACAATAACTATAAAAACATGTCTTTAATGTGTACAATATAATTATATTGCATGTTTATTCTAAAAATGAGACACATTTTTAATAATCTTTTAAAATGTTTGATTGTGCGAGCGAGACAGCCAAACTAAATGTGAAATGCATCTTAAGGTTGAACTAGTCGCAGGCTCAAACTTGCAGGTGGGCGCGGCCTAAAAGCAAGCTGTCTCACCTAACATTGTGTTCGGGCGAAGCAGTGAGGTGAAATGCACGATAATTCATGGTAAATCGAGCGCGTAAAAATATACGTGAAGTCCTTTGGGAAAAGGGGATTTATGCAAAAACTACTGCATTAATCAATAAAAAATTAAGTTTATTAAAATCTTCGATTATTAAAGTGAGTCGGTACGGACTTTGTTTTGGAGATTTTACACTTCTGTTATTACTTATTTATGCCGAAAATGCGTAAAAATAAGCAAAAAAAAAACGTTTCTTTGATGGCTTATAACTTTTTAATGGATTTTTATTTTACTATTCTGTATTCAAACAACAGAAAATAACAGAAAACAATATCATGTTAAACTTTGAATGTAAAATGTCAAACAGTGGAGGAAATTCCCTCCTAAATTTGTATAGAAAAGTATCGACTAGTTCAACCTTAATAGTTAACAATGGTGTCAGTTTTTCAAGAAAAGACAATTTACCGACTTGCACTGGCTGTATTGAACCTAGAATCTTTAACCCTTTCACTGCGAGACTTTATATCAGTTGCCATGCCCCCAGCGTGAGGGGTATGAAATCTAGAATAAATACCTACAACCAAAAAGGGATAGATAGATAGATAACTCTTTATTGTACATCAAAAGAAAAATGTAACACAAAGAAATAATTTTAAATTAAATGAGTACAATGGGCGGTCTTATCGCTTAAAGCGATCTCTTCCAGACAACCAGGTGGATACTTAGGTTATGTGCAATACTAGTGGTTTCTTTTGTCGGAAATATCCGACGCTCGCGGAATAGAGACGGATAAATCCCACGTTCGCAGTCAAAGGGTTAAAGTGCCTGACTAGTATGCTAACTACACCAAAGAGGTTGTAATAACTAACAAACTCACCTCACACACCACATCATACCCTGTATGTCTCTTATAGTGATTTCGTAATGAAAATCGTGAAGTTAATATCTTATGACAAACTTCACACTCTACCTCCTCTTTCACCTTCTCCGCCTTCTTATCTTCTGCTTCTTTCTCTTCCTGCTGTGATGTCAAAGTTTTATCTTTCACTGTTTTCTTCAAATCTTTTTTCTTTACAATTTTAACAGAACTTTCATAATCTATTTTCGTTTCGTTTTTGAGTTTCTCATCAGTGTAATGGTATTGGAATGTGTCTAAAGTAATGTTGTCATCGTAATCTTCGAAATCTTCTAAATCAGATAACATTATAAGTATACTCTTCTCTTTGTCCGCTTTGATAGATTCTAGTGCTTTCATTTTGACATCAATGCATTTGTTGTCGAACCGGTTTTGAAGTTTTTTCTGTGCGTCTTGCGCTTTTCTCCTGAACTTGGAGTTTGTGTTTATGTTGTCTATGCATGTTGAACAGATTACTTGTGAAAGTTTGTCATTTATTTGTACCTGAAAAAACATTTTTATTTTACTTTCATGCAATTTAATAGGCAGACTTAAAGCCATAGGATTTATCTACCAGTCAATCTACTGTACTCATCATCATCATCCGAGCGTATTCCCGGTTGCATCCTCAGCAGTAACGCTTCAGAGCCCGGGGTCCGCTACCTAACCAAGGAGATTTGACGAGGTTAATGGTTTTTACATAGAGCGACTGCCGTCTGACCTCCACAACTCAAAGGGCAAACCAGGAACCAATCCTTGGATAGTTTGATGATCAAACGCTAGGTGGCGTTCGGGACCCACAGTTTTACGTGCCTTCTGAAACACAGAATCATCTTTCTTTTTTTTCAGATAATCAGGTGATTCAAGCCTGCAATATCCTATCCAGACTGGAAACAACTTTTCACAAAGTATGCTTCCCAGTGGGAATCGAACCCATGACCTCCGGGTCACAAGGCGAACGCCTTGACCACTGAACCACGGAGGCAGTTAATCTACTGTACTATCGTACCAAATTTCTATGCTGCCCTAAAAAATAAAGAAAAACACTTGGTTGCTTCTCTTCTCCTACAAATCGTAAAATCCGATTGAGGGAATGAACAGGTAAGTGTCTCCAGACTAAGGGCAGAGAAGTTGATATAACTGGTGGATATGGAATATATCATGAGACGAAGTGGTAGCTAAAGTGGCGCCCTCATTTGAAATAAATTGTTTAAAACTAAATAAGGTGATAATTAAAAATTTGATTTGTATAAATGTCTAAAAAGACCTTTAAACTATTTTATGAATAATCTTTGAAAGTAATATTGGTAGTCCGTCTAGTTTTAAAACTGTTTTTCGCCAAAAGTGGCCACTTTTGGCGAAAAACAGTTTTAAAACTAGACGGACTATTAGTAATAATTTCAAAGTTTACTCATAAAATAGTTTAAAGGTCTTTCTAGACATTTATACAAATTAAATTTTTATTTAGTTTTAAACATTTTATTTCAAATGAGGGCGCCACTTGAGCTACCACTTCGTCACCAGCCGCATAACGTCTACTGCTGGACATAGGCCTCTTAAGGATTTTAAAATGACCGATAAGCGACAGTGAATAGAATGAAACATGAAGTTTCACAGTATAGCTTCAACGCTACACTGAATGTGGCCCTATCCTCTGTATACCCCGTTAGGATTAAAGACGTGATACCTATTAGTTTACTTGGTAGCACTCTTACAGGAATTTTCATCGACAGAATTGCTTTCAACTTTGTTTTGAATGTGTTTGTTTCACGCCTAAATTAACCAGATAAAGAGGAATGTATAAAAAGAAAGTTACCTTAACGCCTGAAGCGTTGAATATAGCCTCTGTGTATTTTTCAGCGTGTTCTGGCATAGTAAAAATAGGACTTAGATTTAATGAACTTAGGCAGGTTCTACAACACTCTGCTTCCATTGTTATACACTTTTGGCACTGGAAATTAATTCTTTTTTATAATTAAAAGCTTATAACTAACAATTTCTTCATTAATTTTACGTAAAATTAAAATATTCAGTAAAATACATCCAAACACCAAGCCAGAAGCCAGTTTGACATTTGCGTTTTATTGATAAGTCATGTAAACAGCTGATGTATCAAAGTCAAAGTTCATTGTAAAGTTGTTATATTAATTTGTACGCGTGCGCGAACAAAACGCACCACTTATGTTGCCAGGTTGTCAGCACTAAATGGAACTATTTTGGATATTTCTTGGTGAATGTTGTGCAGATAAGTTACGTTTCACTTTGACCACTTCCACCACTTCCACCTGAGTGGTTAGTCCAAAGATTAGGTTAGTCCCCAAGAAAAAGCCCAGAACTAGAAGCAATCAGTATAAGCAAACAAGCATATTTGCCTGTGGCGAGTCCGCGAGTGTCACACGCTTGAGCTGTTGCTTCAGTCTACACAGTGTACATGTCACTGTATGATTGTGAAGAATGATTGTTTGTAAACAATCGCTCGAGATTATATACGTGACACAATGTAATGTATGAATTTACGTCAAACCGTCAAATTGTTAGCTGACATTATACTTGAATGTAACTGGACGAACCTGGAATGCAAAAGTCATGTTCCCGTGACGTAATATTTGGTTAGCTGACATTTGTTAGTTAAAGAAAATTAACAATAATTTTATTATGAATTTTAATAGTTTTCGTGTACAAAATAACAACGTTTAGTTATAAAAATGGTGTTATATTTATAAGTATTTAACTACGATTTAAATAACAAACAAGTGAAGTGTCAGTGATAATGAGCCATCAGTCGTCGAGAACGAGCTACCGCGCGAGTTGAGAATGAGGGACGACTTACAATGTATTTAACCGATAATATCGGAGAGATTGATAACTCTATTTAAAAGCCAGGGCCGGATTAACCCTATCGGGTTCCTTATGCAATGCAATTCACGGGGCCATCTTCCTTTACCCGTTCCTTGCTTTTTGAAATACATTTTTTCTACTACAAAGTGGAATCGATCAGATCGACTCCAAATTCATGTGTTATTGCAACCGCATGGGTTATTGCAAAATAGGGTTTTGTTTTGTTTTTTTTTTTTTTTAAATTACTTGTTTTAGTCCTACTATGTATGAAATATTTTATCAAATGACATCGTGCGTCGAAAAAAAGGAATACCTAAAATTAGTACTGACGAAGTATGCAAATTTAAAAAAATTGTTCCATGAATCGTTTTCTTTGTGCGTGCACGGGCCCCTGTTAGAATGTGGGGGCCCTAGGCAGTTGCCTAGTCTGCCTTATGGGTAATCCGGCCTTGCTGTAAGTGAACATTTATACACAATATAACTGTTCGTTGTGGAGATATGAGCAAAATGATGCAGTTCATAATTTATCAACAGTTATACTCTCGCGCGATTGTTTATAAACTAACGGTGTTCACAATCATACATATTAAAAGTCAGGATTCGGGGTATCTGATGATGATAACACAAAAAAAAAGATGCAGATACTGCCCAGCCAGGCAGGCCCTGTTAACCACATTAGGGATAAAGACGTAAATAATAGTGTATGTATAATTTTTACAATGAGTTATGGTAACACTTCAGCTGTCACTGTCAAATTCATTCATGGTTGAAATGGAATGGGATTGCTTGCGTATCGGTCGATTGTTGTTTATTTTTTATTGTAATTTATTCACAGACAAACGTTGGATCGAAAGTTATGAATTTATCAGATGATTAGACTTTCAATGTATTGTTTATAAATAGCGCTCTGTGTGTAACATTTAGTCATAAAATAGTTAAAATGCTAGCCGTACTTTTGCTGAACCGAATGAGTTTAAAAAGGCGTAGCGCTAAGAGACAAAAAGTTAAAATTGAGAGTCAAATTGAGAAGAAGGCGAGTGGAGAAGAATACTGCAGGACTTGCCTCAGCACGCAGGATTTAGTGTCCTTGTTTTTCAACAAGGAGTCCGAAAAAAAGAGGTCTGAAGATCTGAAACTCGTCACTGGACTAGAGGTACCTAACAGATGCATTAAAAAAAATCTAGGTCTATAAAAGATACATAAATATATAGATGATCGTGTCTGTTCCTGACTAGAAGCACAGAATAAGTACTAGTACTACTCACATACAAAAATATATATTTTATGTGGTTAGCGCTATGGTTTAATTTAGCTCGCGTCAGATTCACCTCTTCGTTTAGATCCTAGACATCCATTACAAGCCAATTTCATTCTTATTACTCTGGATGAACAATTCAAGTAACTGAATTTACCCATTTGAGTGGTCGCCGCACGCATAGTAATAATGTAGGTATATTTTTGATACCTAAACGGGGAGTGACACTGGCCTGTTCGAACAAACCCATTTAGCCAGATACAATATCTCTTAATATGTATTGTGTAAAGATGTCAATTTGTGTTGATGTTTACATTTATATAAACACCTAACCAAAACACTACTTAGTATTTAAAATAAATATTTCTTTTCAGATAAAAATGGACGATGAACTATCACAGAAAATATGCATAAAATGCGTAGAATCTATAAACAACGCGCTGAACTTCAGGCGAACAAGTCGCAAAGCCGAAAGAGCATTGCAGTCTATGATATCTGGCAAAAAACCTAAGAAATATGCGACAAAATCTCAGAAAGTTATGAAAAAAAGAGCCAAGAGAGTGGTGAAAAGTCAAGTAGATATTCACTTAGATGATTTTCAAAATGATACTTTCCACAATGATGACTTTCAGAATGATGATTTTCAAAATGATTTGATTAATGAAGATGTAGGAAATGAAATACATAATGATGAATATGTTAATGATGGGCAGGCAACTGAGGAGTTGGCAGAGGGAGAAGCATTGGTAAATATCTCATCAGTTAACTTTGTGTTATTTATTCATTTTACAGCATTCCCGGTTGCTTCTGCTGTGCTGCTTCAGAGCCTGGGGAGCGCTTTTTCACTTTTGCTTCTCGAAATATGGACAGATAGATAGATAACTCTTTGTTGTACACTAAAAGAAAAATGAAACAAAAAAGTAATTTTAAATTAAATGAGTTCAATGGACGGTCTTATCGCTTAAAGCGATCTCTTCCAGACAACCAGTGGATGAAGAGGAATGTGAGAAAAACAAAGACGATGGATCTCAATAGTGGATCAAGGATGTGAAGACCGTGCGAAATCGATTAGAAATAGTTTAAACGATTTTTCTAAAGGTTTTTGACCGGCCGCCTGCTATACTTCAACCCTCCTTGGGAATGCAGTTGCAGCACACAAGCTCAGTCTTTTAGTCGCCTATGACATCCACAGGAAAACGATGGAATTGTTGAATTCATACAATCATTTACCATGCTAGTCAGCCACCCAGAGGTTCTGGGTTCGATCCCCGGTCAGGGCAAAATGGAAAATGGCCTTTTTCAAATTGTCCTGGGTCTTGGGTGTTTATCTATATATGTATTTGTTATAAAATATAGTATCGTTGAGTTAGTATCCCATAACACAAGTCTCGAACTTACTTTGGGGCTTGCTCAATCAGTGTAATTTGTCCCTATATATTTATTTATTTATTTCAGCTAGGACCATCGGCGTAACTTGCCTTCCAATCCATGGAGTTCAAGTTTTTTCTATGCCACATGTGTTTACCCAACTGTTTAGGCTTACCATGCTGTAGGTGGCTTGACTGAGCTCCTAAAATTTTTGTATTAATATATTTGATTCTATATATTTTTATATTCTTAGCTAGATGGGTCGATAACATAAGGAGAGTCACGGGTCGAAACTGGTTTCGTGAGGTGAAAGTTGGGTATGGCAGAGAAAGCGTAAAAGTAGAATAAATGCAGTTGAAATGCGAGCGCTGAGAAGTATGTGTGGTGTTAATTTGAAAGATCGAATAAGGAATGATGTCGTAAGGGAGCTGTGTAGAGTGAAAAAGAATGTTGTGACAAAAATAGAGCAAGGGATGTTAAGTTGGTTTGGGCATGTAGAAAGGATGAATGAAGATGGATGAATGAATTGTGGTAGAGCCACGCTACCGGAGAAACTCCGTTTGCTAGTAGCATGAATGGGCCGGCTCGTACGGGGAAGTACTACACTCTCACAGAAAATCGACGTTTGAGTAGTAGCGTCACCGCTTCTATGCTTCGTTCGGTGAGTGAGAGAGCCGGCTCTGCCTCTGTGGGAAATAGGCGTAATATTATGTATTATCTATCTTCTATAAATATAAAAGCGAAAATCACTCACTCACTCATCACGAAATCTCGAAAACTACTTAGCCAATGGAGATGAAATTTGGCAGATAGGTAGATTGTGACTAGGAGACATCCGCTAAGAAAGGATTTTTAGAAATTCCATCCCTAAAGGGGTGAAATAAGGGTTGCCAGTTTGTATGAAACTTCGTAATTTTGAAAGTGAGAGACACGACTTTTTTTATTTATTTTAGTAGTTAGTAGAAAATAATAATGCATTCATTAGATTTTGAAAATAATAACATCCCTATAGGGGTGAAATAAGGGTTGCAAGTTTGTATGAATTTTCGACATTTCTGAAGCGAGAAACATGAGGTGTTTGAGCGAAGCGGGAGAGGGAGCGGGAGCGGGATCGGGAGCAGGAGAGGGAGTGAGGGCAGGAGCTCGACAAGGTTCGTCGGGTCCGCTTCGCTAGGCCTTTAAATCCCTACACTTTTATAAAGATTGTTGTATTGAAGAAGTATTCAAACATTTTAAATTTTTAACATAATAATTCATATGTCATAACAAAATTAATAACGTAAAAAAACAAATAAAAAACATATTAGAAACAATTACTAGACTTCTACGCGGACGAAGTCACGGGTTACAGCTAGTATATGGGATATAGAAGGCTGCCGATGATGATGGTAATGATATTTCATTCACAGAAGCCAAGGAAGCGGTATCTGTCCATCCCTAACGCGTCGTCATACAAATGCACCACTTGCAACAAGGAGTTCCGAATGAAGACCACATACAAAGCGCACATGAGGTTCCATACAAACTACTGTGTCTGTGAGGTATGAGGCGTTTTTTCATTTGCTAACATGCCGTATGAGAACCGGTACTCTACTATATAGGGAGCAATTGAAATCATTGGTATTAATTTAACTTTTTAACATACTCTTATAAAGGTTATTTTTTTGCGGTAACAATACTGCAATTAATGCAGTAATTAAAAAGCATCAAAAATGTAATAAAAATTAACAAACTTTTAAAATTTTAGGTAAAGTAATAATACTGCAATTAATGCAGTCATTAAAAAGCAAAAAAAGTAAGAAAAATAAACAAACTATTAAAATATCAGATAAAGTAATAATACTGCAATTAATGCAGTCATTAAAAAGCGTCAAAAAAGTAAGAAAAATAAACAAACTATTAAAATATCAGGTAAAGTAACAATACTGCAATTAATGCAGTCATTAAAAAGCATCAAAAAAGTAAAAAAAAAAAAAACAAAAAAATCAAAATATAAATCGCTGCGCGCGGTTAGAATGACCTCGGCGCTTGTAAGTACTCTCGCAGTTGTGGCGCAGGCGACCGTCATACAAAAGTAGACTTTACGAAGCGTGAATAAGGTTTAAAGTCAAGTCACGCGACCGCTTGAGGGCAACGAACGTTAGCACAGAATAAATACTAGTATTCACGTACAGAAGTCTCACTCAGAAAAGAAATTCAAAGAAATATCTACACAATGTGGTTAGCGCTATAGTTTAATTTAGCTCGCGTCAGAATTCCTCACCTCTTCGTTTAGATACCTAGACATCCATTGCAAGCAAGTTTCATTCTTCTTACTCGGGACAAGCGATTCTTGTAACCGAATCTTCCCCTTCGAAGTGGTCGCGGCGCGCATAGTAATAAGGTAGGTATATTTTCGATACCTAAACGGGGAGTGACACAGGCCTGACGTTATTTTTTACTACGTAATCTTCATCGTCGCTTTCCATTAGGTGAGATTGAGGACAAATGCCTAAACCAATATATTGTAAAAAAAAAAACGACGCGACGAAATTGATAATATTAAAATTTATTCCTTTTTTTGTGAGTTTTGTGACTATTAGCTTTTTAGGGTTCCGTTGTAAACAATGAACTCTAGTTCCGCCATGTTTGTCTGTCCGTCCGCGGTTTTACTCAGCGACTATAAGTAAGTAGAAAATTAGTTTTTAGTGACATGAACTCAAAGTGGGCATTCGTAACTACGCAACCCTACACTGCGCGTGGTCCGACACGCACTTGGCCAATGATTTTATTTCTAATTGCGTTTTTTCTAGGCATGCGGCAAACGCTGCAGGAACAACAACCAATTACAGGAGCACAAGCGGGCTAGACACGGCCTCGGCAGGATACACAAGTGTGCCTACTGCGAATACAGCTCCGCCACCAAGGAAGCGTTAGTGGTAAGTTGTTTTTTACTTATCTTCCAAGCTGGTCTGGGAGACAAGAAAAAACTTTGAGTTTAGTAGATAAGCACCGAGTGTAGTGGTCTCCTTAGGGGTCATCCACATATTACGTCACAGTGATTGGAGAGGTCTAAAAGTGACAGTTAAACAAAATTAAGGATAGGAAAACAGTCTTGTCACTACAAGACGACCTCCGTGGCGTAGTGGTCACCATGCTAGTCCGCCACCCAGAGGTCCCGGGTTCGATCCCCGGTCAGGGCAAGTTGGAAAATGGCCCTTTTTCAAATTGCCCAGGGTGTTGGATGTTTATCTGTATATGTATTTGTTATAAAATATAGTATGGTTGAGTTAGTATCCCATAACACAAGTCTATAACTTACTTTGGGGCTAACTCAATCAGTGTGATTTGTCCATATATATTTATTTATTTATTCTTCTGCATCACCCTTTTTAGGCTTCCGTAGTAAACATGGAAACTTTTATGGTTTCGCCATGTCTGTTTGTCTGTATGTCTGTCCCGCGGTTTGTCTCAGAGACTATAAATACTAGAAAGCTGTAATTTGGCGTGGGTATGTGAATTAATCATGCTAACAAAGTGGTAAAAAAAAATCAAGAAAAAAATTTTTTTTTTCGTGTCGCTCCCTTTGATATAAAGTGGGAGTCATTATTTTTTTCTTGACAAACCCATTTTGTGGGGTATCTTTGAATAAGTCTTTCAAAAATACATTGAGAGTGGGAACACCATATTGTTGTGGTTTTAAGTGCAATTTTATGTTAAGAGTCAAGTGTCCCCCCCCCCCCCCCTCCCCTTCTATTTACTTAACAGTAGTATATGAAAACGTGAAAAAATGTAGTATAAACGTTGAATTTTCATTGGTTTTGGGAAAAAAAATGTCGTATATTAAATAAATTTCTCCATCCATATACGTAATCCACATTGGTGTTTGACATAAGATAAAAACGTTGCGAAAGTGATTTTCGATCGAGACAGTTACGCCCGTCCAAAAGCTGCCGCGTGACCCCGATGATTTCGACATCTAGCCGGCCGCTGCTAACCGTCGGTGCTACTAATTGATCTCACGATTTTACTTTCGAGTTTCAATCAACATATTTTGTTCCTGAATTTCTATATTGACTACTTCGTCTTACTAACGAGCCTTATGAAGTAGCCTTCGGCTTCAGAAACAATAAAAAAATCACCGTTTATATAGCGAAACTAGCTTTAACCCGCGACTTCGTCCGCGTATAAGTCGAAAATGTTTCTAATAGGAATTTTAATTGGTTTTTTACGTTATTAATTTTGTTATAGCAAATGAATTATTATGTTAAAAAATTTTAATGTTTCTAAACTTATTCAATATAACAATTTTATAATAGTGTAGGGATTTAAAGGCCTAGCGGACCCGACGAACTTTGTTCCGCTTGTCCCCGTTCCCGTTCTCATTACCGTCACTTCCTAGAGCAAAAGTGAGCGACGTATCTATATATATCAATTTTTTTGTCTCTCGCTAATGCACCCCCGGGAATGCAGTTTTTAAAATCTAATTAATTTTTACTAACCAATAATTGAAAAATGACGAAGATTCATACAAACTAGCAACCCCTATTTCACCCCTATAGGGATGTAATTTTCAAAATCAAATTAATGCATTATTATTTTCTACTAACTACTAAAATAAATTAGAAAGTTCATGTGTCTCACTTTAAAAATGACGATGTTTCATACAAACTGGCAACCATTATTTCACCCCTTTAGGGATTGAATTTCCAAAAATCCTTTCTTAGCGGACGTCTCCTAGTCACAATCTTGACTTGGCTAGGCTGATTTAACTAATATGGTTGCGATATTGCCAAAATAATAGGGGCTGCATTGCGCCCGAATCTAGTGTTGCCAACATAAAGGGGCGTCTGGGAAGCCTTTTTATTCTGACGCCCTGGGCCCAACCGCACCCTACCCTAAAACCGCTACTGCCTGCAGTGGACACTAAAAAGAGCTGATGATGACCTGCAGATCCACGAGCGACGGCACACGGGCGAGCGGCCCTACGTGTGCGACCACTGCGGCGCCACCTTCCACCGCCGCTCCAACCTGGTGCAGCACATCGCCATACACTTGCCGGAGAAGAACTTCCAGGTATGAAATTAAAATAAATAAATATAACCTACTATCTACTATAGATAGTAGGTTATATTTATTTATTTTAACTTTATTGCACAATAAGTAAACAAAATATAAATTTCTACATTTACAAAATGGAAGGGACATGTTCGTAATAAATCAAACCACGGGCTATACGGAATCACTATAGTATAAAAAAAATAACAGTCAATAAACAAAAAAAAATTGGCATTGCCATACTAAAGTGTGCTGCCGCCCGGGCAATTTGTATGGGAATGCAATTCTTTTTTTGTTTTTTGATTGTTATTTTAATTTCATTATACCATAGTGATCTAGTACAGCCCGTCGTTCGATTTATTGCGGGTATGTCTCTTCCACGTTGTATACAATTATACACGGTCTAAAAAAATATAGTTATACTATTTTGAGGGTAGATTCGGTTTATGAAACTGAACAACTTTCCCCAAGGAACATATATCGAAAAATAAAAAAATATTAAGGCGATATCTTAGTTACATAACTACCACCACATCGGTTGTGTCAAAACTGCAGGTGTCGGATTTTCAAAGTTGCCGAAAGGCATTTGGCATAACTGACGACTTTACCTGTCTTCATGGAGGAGTTCGCGAAAAATATTTATGCCACTTTTGGTAACCAATCTAGGTGCGGACTACGCCCGGAGTTGCTTAACTTGCGAAAGCAACGAGCTCCTTAAAATGTACTAAGACTTTTAAATGGTAGATTTAATTCGTGATTTTGGACAATTTTTTCCAAAGAAGACATATCGAAATATGAGAAAAACATGCTTTGCATAGAAACGCATCAGCTCATCAGTCGCCGTGGCCAAACACTGATCAAAATTATACTTTCAACTTGAGAAGACGAAGCTTATCGGTCAACTTTTATGAGAGGTTCCTTGGGGATATTCGGTTTAAAGAACTTTATTTACTCACTAGCTGACCCGGCAAACGTTGTTTTGCCAAAATTGAGGATTGTATGTATTTTTGTATGTTGTATCATAAAAAAATAGAAATTAAAAATTTTGTCCAAAAAATAAAAAAAAAAATTTAGGGGTGGACTACCCCTAACATTTAGGGGGATGAAAAATAGATGTTGGCCGATTCTCATAGATACCGGATAACCACAAAAAATTTCATCAAAATCGGTCAAGCCGTTTCGGAGGAGTATGGCAACTAAAACTGTGACACGAGAATTTTATATATTAGATTAAGACATTACGTCACTTACATGAGCAACTTAAATATAACAATTAAAATCAGTCACACAAAACAAACTAACATAGTTAGGTACTCGTAATAGTTAAAAGCGGGTAGAAATGTTTGTTCGTTGCCTCGCGTAATCCGCCGCTCCTCGCGAAGTGCGGTGCAAAAAAGTTATCATTATGGGCGGTGGTCCAAGTTACAAGATTTCTTGCCCTTCAATATATTCCAAAATGTTTTTTCTGAACGCATTAAATGAGCTTGCTTCTTTCACACTAACTGGAAGTTTATTGTACAACTGTGCTCCCGCAAATGTAAAATATTGGTTCTGTATCATGGATTGAATTCTACTTCAAAACAGTTTCAGTATACAGGGTGATTTTTTACCCACCAGTCAAATTTTTGAAGCAAGTACTATCCATGATATTTAACTACTTTCCATAAAAAAAAATTCCATGCAAAAATTCGGCTTCCCATACAAATCAGCGCTCGGCCAAACGAATTTTGTATGGGAGGGCGAATTTTTTTTTAATCAATTTTTAATAACTTTTATTAGAGACGATGGGTCCATGGGGCCCAGAAGCAAAAGCTTTTGTGACTGAGATTTCAACGCGTCTCCGCGATGTTACGGGCGACCTAAGGGCGGGCAGTTTCTTTGCACAAAGAATTTCTATTGCGGTGCAGAGAGGCAATGCTGCCAGCCTTATGGGTACTCTGCCTCGCGGTGATGCGTTGGAATCTCTTTTTTATTTGTAATTTTTATTATATTTTAATTTGTAAAAATGTACAATGATGAATAAATTATTAAAAAATATAATCAATAAAAATAACTTTTATTATGGAAAGTAGTTCAGTATTATGAACTCAACTAGCTCCAAAAATTTGGCTGGTGGGTAAAAGTCACCCTGTATTTTTTAGCGTCTCATACTCACTCATCACTTACTCATATCACAGAATTAGCTACGGAGCAAAAGGAAAGAATGACTATTTGAGGCTTTCTTCAATCAATGGACTAATAAATATTAAAAAAAAAAAATTATCACGCGATTCATGTTTGTTTACTTGTTCGCAAGCACTACTTGTTATAATGTGTCAACATTGTATTATATTATAAGTATTTATTAATTAAAAGACAATAATATTAATATGACAAAGCCCTTCTGGCGAGTAGGCGACCAATACTGTGAAAATGAGTTTCTTTCGGCGTTTCTTCTCAGCAGTGGTCGTTACGAAGCGCTGGTATAGGTAGCTTTTCTTTAAAAATAAATTAAATTTTAATATACTTTACACGTAACATAAATTATACTAACTGACGTGTAAAAGTGCCTGTGAAGGTCTAATTACTGAATAAACATTTGAATCTAAATAATATTGACGCGAGCTTTAGGTCCATCCACATATTACGTACGTCACAGCGATGCTAAAGGCGACAATAAGTGTTAAAGGGGCAGAAAAAACCGTAACAAGAGGGAGGGGTTCGAAAAGAAAATATCTGCTTAACGTAATATGGGGGACGGCCTCTTACCAACATAAACAATATCTTGGGATTTTATTAATTACCACCACATCAGTAAAACATGGTTACTACTGCTTATGTGAGGTGGTGATAGACTCTAGTCGCTTTTGCGATGTGGTGGTAAACTCTATAGTCGCTTTTGCGACGTGGCGGTAATTGCTATGAAAGTAACACACTGGTCTACGACTTGTAGTGCGACATGTGCCCGAAGCGGCTCAAGTCCCGCAAGTTCCTGCAAATCCACAAGCACAACGCGCACACGGGCCGCCGCTACGGCTACCTATGCGCGGTGTGCGACCACCGCTTCGAGAAGCCAAACAAAGTGCGCGCGCACACGAGACGCGTGCACGGCCTGCCGGACGACCAGCAGCCGCCGATTGTCAGGGTGCAGCTGTAATGTGGATAATATACCTAGTTTTTTTTTACTGTGTATAAAGATCACCGATCACAAAGCCGTGCCGTGCAATAAACAATACGATAACTGTCGCCAGCACGAGAGCAAAAGAGATAGCGATCAAAGTGACAGGCATGACGACAGAAGTGCGTAGGTACGATTTTTGATTTCAATGTCATGCAATATCGAGCGTTATGCAATGATAGTAAAGTCTAATTTTGTTTGACATAGAAATAGGATGACACTATTGTACGACTAAGCATACGGCCACCGTTTTATTTTATGGAGTAACTGTCATACACTCATATCCATACAAATTAACAAACATTTGCTTAAACTGTTTTAGTTAAAATATTGTTCGTCTCGTTCTTTCAATGACAAATATTAAAAAGAGGGAAACGGCCAAAACATGTTTTAACTAAAATAGGTTTAGCAAACGTTTGATAATTTTTATGAATATAAGGGTAATTTCGTGCTTTGTGAAATCACATATGTAAATTTTATTTTTTTAAGTGTCTGGTTGATCTCTATGAGTATTTTTACATTGAATCACTTGTTAATTTAAAATTATAAATGAAATAGTTTATATCCACATTATAGCAGCACCTATATAAGTGTTAAACAAATAGTATTAGGTATTTCCAGCGAACTGTGATACTATGGAAGAGTAACTTCAAACATAATCATCGCGCAAAAGGGAACCATAGTGAAATTTGAATATAATAACTGTCGCCCAATGTCCGCTATGTCGCAGCGTCTTATAGAGCCGTTGATTGTTTTTTTAATACGCTAAATGGCAACAAGTCAATCAAAAACATTTTTCTAATCGTGAAAATGATTTTTTTTCTATAAGATTTGTATGAAATACAAAAGCGTGACGTCATGCTTTTTTGAAGTCAAATGGCGCTCTTAATATCGGTTTTTCTGCATAAATCTGAAATCATGTTGAAAATGGATATAATCAACGAAAAGTGACTTTATTTTGTGACGTTTTATTTTATAAACTGTAGCTAATTATAATTTATTTTTGACCCAGACATCTACCCAATTGATATAAAAAAAAGTCCCAAACGGTATTAAATTAAAAAGAGAGCCTACTTGAATGTACTTTTGATAAAATATATTTGCCGCAACAGCTGACTAGCATATGACAAGATGCAGCGCATTTAAATTTCGCATAACGTCACGGTCTCCTACGATTTGTACAAGGTAGTGACGTCACAAGCGCCTATTTCGGATCTTCGATGCACTGAGTGTATTTTTGTGAATTGTTACTAATTTGATAAAATAAAAATATAGGTCCATTATTTTCAGATAATCTTGTAACTAACTTATAACTAAATAGAATAATACTTTTTTGACCTTTTAATATGTTTCCATAGTATTATGAGTTCGCTGGATATTTAAAATTATTTGTTTATTATGGCAAATTGGCGGCGGAAATATAATCGGAAAGAAGAAAAAGGTGAGGTAAAGGCACTTCTTGCTGACATTTCAACTATAATAATTTATTTATGATTAAACTTATATTTCATCATTATATATTTTTTTTTACTTTTTATTTAAGTATTTTAGTTTTTTTACTTACACTTAATTTACCTTACTTTGTTGGTTCGTGCCTCCTTTCTCAGATAGATATATACGACCTCTTTCCTCTAGGCCTAGAGACGAAAAGAGGTCTTATTCGTCAGTCTATAAGAAGGCTGCCCGACTCAACATTCTTACAATCTAATAAAATAAACGCACTAGTGGTTGAAATAAAAAGTAAAAAGGTAATATGTACATATCTGCTGATGTTTATGTAAATTAAATTTTAATCCTTTATGATACTTTAGTTCATGGAAAATAAAAAACTAGTGGACGAGGCCAAATGGGCGTGGCGCGCAAATTAAGATCTTATGTTAATCGTACTTAAGTCAATAATTGCTTCTTTTGAATATAACGCCATCTATGGTAAAGTACCAGAATTTTTTCGTAAAGTTATACTACAGATTGTGAAACATCTTAAGTTCTTTTTGAATTGGAGCAAATTAAATCTTATTTATGAGGCCTGAAGGGCATTATTGCAAAAAGAACGACCAATTAAAGGAATTGTTTGCATGTAATGCAAATGTGATGAGTGGTTTATTTGTGTGAGTTTGGCAACAACGGTTCCCATACTAATTTTATCACGTAGCACTTCCACTAGTTTTTTTTCTCTTCCGTGATTTATTTGATTAAATTAAAAAGTTGTATGATTCAGTCATATATGTCAAGCACTAGTGCCTTTACCTTATGTTTTTTTTTGGTTTCATTACATTATCATGTCTTTGTCTGTGTCATGTCTCAAACAGAGCTCAGGGCCTTAAGAATCCCCTTACCCTAGAGTTTCCCATACAAACGTAGTCTACGTTTTATTTTAAAACGACATGTCAGGTTTCGAAAAAAAAATGTGATTTTAAAGAAATTGCAATTATCTAGGGTTATAATTGGTTCCCTACACTAAAATTATGAACTGGAAAGAAAATATAAGGGTGTAGAAGTTTTCCATACTGATGGTCAAATATGATATAATACACTATATTCTCTTTTAAGTTCATAATTTTACTGTCGGAAACCAATTACAACCCTATGATAATTGCATTTTTTTTTAAATTACATAATTTTGCCCATATCCAACACTTACTTACTAGGATGGTGCAGCAACCCAAAGTGAGTTTTGACCTCCGATAATATTTTTTTCCACTCCGATCTATTCTGTGACATCTGCTGCCAGTCTTCGGCTTTTATTTTTTATTTCTAGCAGGTCCTTTTTGACTTGATCTATCCAACATGTCTTTTCAAAATAAAACGTAGACTACGTTTGTATGGGAAGATCTGATTCTGTCCAGGGTAAGTGGACTCTTAAGAGCGAACTAATCGATACTTTTTCTATACAAATTTCGGAGGGGATTTTCTCCACTGGTTGACATTTTACATTCAAAGTTTAATATGATATCGTTTTTTCTAATTATACATTTTGTCTGTATGGACACAGAATGGTAAAATAAAAACCCATTAAAAAGTTATGAGCCATCAAAGCAACTCTTAGCGAAAATAAGTAATAAAAGAAGTGTTAAATCTCCAAAACTAAGTCCACACCGACACGGCTTATTTATCGAAGATTTTTATCAGTAATCGGTGTGCAGTCGTTTTAGCATGAAACCCCTTTTTCCAAAGGACTTAACGTATTTGTAACGCGCTCGGTTTACTTTGAATTTATCGTGCATTTCACTTCACTGCTTCGCCTGAACACAATGTTTGGTGAGACGGCATGCTTTTAGGCCGCGCCCACTTGCGCGTTCGGGCCCGCAACTAGTTCAACCTTAATACCCAAAGGCCAGACTTGATAGAGAGTGTGTATGAATGTCACAGTTGTAATGAATTATCCGCTGTTTGGCAATACAACTGGGTTTTTAACCCCCCACGCTAAAAGAGGGCTGTTATAAGTTTGACGTGTATGTGTGTCTTGTCTGTGCATCGTAGTTTTAAACAAATAGACCGATTATGATTTTTTTTGTTTAAAAGCTGATGTAATCGTTCTTAGCTACATTTGTGTCGGATGTTACTTAAAATTTTTAATTTTATATCTTTTGTATTTTTTTTTTATTATAACCTCCAAAACTCGTTGCTTGGACTAAGGATTATTTACCCCTGACAAAAATGGGATTTTGTAAGTCAATTGTATATGTAGTTCCGCTATTCATCACTAGATGGCGTTCTCGGTGTTCGAGGGTTTTATTAATTTGCTTGGCAAATAAATTTGTTTAATTTGTAAAAAACAAAACATATTTCCATTTGGCAGTGCGAATTCTGCGACAAGCGCGAGTTCTCCCAGAAGCGGCTGAACCTCCACATCTACGGGCGCCACAAGATCACCAACTATCGCTTCGTGTGCCCCGTCTGCGCGGGCATCTTCACTCGGCCCAAGAACGTGAGGAAACACCTGACGAGGATCCACGGGGTCGCAAGGCCTGACCAGGGCCCCATAAAGAAAGTGGACAAATGTATGTTGCCCCTCACACCAGCTAGCTAAAATTACCCAGGAGATAATTTAAGTATGAGTGTATAAAATGACAAATGTATTCTGTACCTTACACCAGCTAGCTAAGAAAAATTTTTAGAGTATGAGTGTACAAAATGACAAATGTATGCTGCCCTTTACACCAGCTAGCTAAAATGACCCTGAACTTTTTTGAAGTATGGGTGTACAAAAGAGGGGACCTGATGAGGATTCACAGGCTTACGCGGCCTGTATAGGGCCCCGTACCGAAAGTTGATAAATGTATGTTGCCTCTTACACAAACTAGCTTAAAGAAACCTGGAAAAGTTTACTAATGTATGAATGTCATGTGGAATTAAATCAGGTGGAAGAATTTGGTTTTGCCCCATACCTAAAGTTGACAAATGTATGTTGCCCCTTACACCAGCTACCCAAAATAAACAAAATATGAGTGTCCACTGTCTAACAATGTAATTTTTAATCAGGTGAAAGAACCCGGTTTAACCCCATACAGAAAGTTGACAAATATATATTGCCCCTAACACTAGCTAGTTAAAACACCTGAAAAGTCTTACTGAGGTATGAGTGTCCACTGTCAAGCAATGATAACCTTAAGCAGGTGAAATAACTCGGTTTAACCCCATACATAAAGTTGACAAATCCATGTTGCCCCTTACACCAGCCTTCAGCCTTAAGTCCGCCGATTACAATTTCATGTAATAAAGTTAAATAAAAATAAAGAAACCGGTTTAACTCCATACAGAAAGTTGACAAATGCATGTTGCCCCTTACACCAGCTAGCTAAAATACCTAAAAAAAGTTTTACTCAAGCATAAGTATCCACTGTCCAACGGTGTGAACCTTAATCAGGCGAAAAAGAAACAGGCTTAACTCCATACAGAAAGTTGACAAATGCGTGTTGCCCCTTACATTAGCTAGCTAAAATACCTGAAAAACGTCTTACTCAGGCATGAGTGTCCATTGTCTAACAATGTAAACCTTAATCAAGTGAAAGAACTCGGTTTAACCCCATACAGAAATTTGACAAATGCATGTTGCCCCTTACGTTAGCCTTCGGCCTTAAGTCCGCCGATTACAATTTCATGTAATAAAGTTAAATAAATAAATAAAAATAAAGAAACCGGTTTAACTCCATAAAAAAAGTTGACAAATGTATGTTGCCCTTTACACTAGCTAGCTAAAATACCTGAAAAGTCTTACTTAGGCATAAGTATCCACTGTCTAACAGTGTGAACCTTAATCAGGCGAGAAAGAAACCGGTTTACACCATACAGAAAGTTGACAAATGCATGTTGCCCCTTACACCAGCTAGCTAAAATACCTAAATAAAGTCTTACTCAGGCATGAGTATCCACTGTCCAACAGTGTGAACCTAATCAGGCGAGAAAGAAACCGGTTTAACTCCATACAGAAAGATGACAAATGCATATTGCCCCTTACACCAGCTGGCTAATAGAAACCTGAATCAGTATTTCTAAAGTACCATCTTGTTATATAACATAAAATAACTTCATTACTAAGTTTAAACTCGAGTTTAAACAATAGACCTAATTTTATAGGGTTCCGTACAAAAGAATTAAAAATCGGAACCCTTATAGGATCACTCATGCGACTGTCGGTCCGTCCGTCTGTCACAGCCAATTTGCTTCGAATCTAGTAGACCAAATTAGGTGAAATTTGTTAGGGAGGTGTCTGTCCTGTCTCAAACACAGATGTGCAAAATAAATATTTTTTTTAATGTGTCACATATCAAATGAAAGGGCTCGTTATGAGGATCTCAATCACTAATACTTAATAGTTTATGTGTCCTGAAGGGAATTCTATCTATGACGTGTAACAAAATATACTGAAATTATTTTGAGAACAGATTCGGTCCTTAATACTGAAAAACTTTTCTCAAGGAACATGTATCGATATATGAGAATATATTTCTTTCCAAGAAACTCTAATCAGGTCATCGGTCAACCTGTTTAGACCTGATTAGAGGTTACCAAAATTTCATTTATCGATATATGTTCCTTGGGGAAAGTTGTTCAGTATAATAGTCTGAATTCACCGTTAAAATAGTTTCAGTATATTTTGTTACATCCTGTATACTAGACGCGTCTTGTAAATTTGAATTTGTACTCATGTGCGGTCATTAACTGTCACCACTTGCTTCCGGTGAAGGAAAACATCGTGAGAAAAACTGCAAGCTTACTAGAGTGTACTGTTGTCATTAGATGAATACTGTTGTCACTAGATGACTGCTGTTGTCACTAGATGACTACTGTTGTCACTGGATGACTACTGTTGTGACTATGTCAGTTATTGAGCTACGTCACATGCCTTCAGGCAGTTCGAAAAATCTGGCACCAGTTTAGTTAGTAACTCGATAACTGTGCCATGTTATTTTAATGGCCAATAGTATATAGCTGACTACTATTGTTGTCACTAGATGACTAGAGTTGTGACTAGTTGACTACTGTTGTCACTAGATGACAGTTATTGAGTTACGTCAGATGCCTTTAAGTAACTTGAAAAATCTAACCAGTGTTAATAACTCGATAAGTGTGCCATATAATTGTAACGGCCAATAGTATAAATATTCATTAAGGGGCTACATACATTTTTAGGTGTCCAGTGCTGCCCCCTAAAATTTACTTCAATACAGGACCCCGATCCATGTGAGCCTATAAGATATAATCAGTAGCAAGTCAGTAAGTTATATAATCTTAGCATAATGTAATATATTATTGTACAGATGGTAATAAATGCTTATAATAAAATTATTCTTATTTTTTCTTTTATTGTTCACTGTCGTGTACGATAGGGAGACAAAAGAGAAGTGGAGGGAGTGGTGGCGTGATGGATAAACGCTTCTAATGTAGTTTAATCGTCATCATTCTCCCGTATTCCCAATTACATCCTCAGCGGTAACTCTTGGGAGCCCGGGGTCCGCTACCAAAGATAATATATTACTAACGTAACAGACACCGAACGCCATAGAAACTATTGGAGGGCCCGTAAGTAGGCAAAACTGGAGTAGCGGGTAGGCACACAGAGATGGCAGCACACACGACTAGCAAAAAAAGTGACAGTGTTGAATATGCTTTAAAAATATTTATTGCACTACATATAAGTCATATTAATTGATTAAAGTACTACTTTATTTAAATAATAGGAATAAAACATTACAAATCAACTTTATTACACCATAATAGACACACAAAAATTACAAAACAACAAGAAACAATATAGGCACAAAGGCGGAGTTTTCGCTATAAATGCAATCTCTTCCAGCCAACCTTCGGGTGGAGGAAAAATTTATTTGAAACAAGGTGGGCGCAGTACTTATTCCTATAAGTAATTAATTTACCTACTTACATATGAATATATACCTAAATACATATACACACATATAATACATAATATATATATTAATGTTTAAATAAATACCTATGGTGCCATCTAGTGACAAGGAAGAGAAATATGTTTTTAAGGCGATGGGAGGCATGCCGCTACCTAATCTAGGTGATTTGGCAAGGTTACTGGTTTTACACAGAGCGATTGTCGTTCTGACCTACGCAACCCAAAGGGTAGACCAGAATCAATCCTTGGATAGGTTTGAGCAAATGCTAGATGGCGCTCGGGGCCCACAACTTATATGTGCCTTCCGAAACGCGGAATTATCTTTTCGGATAAATAGGTGATTCAAGCCTGCAATATCCCAGACTCGAAACATTTCACAAGGTATGCTTCACAGTGGGATTCGAACCCACGACCTCCGGATCACAAGGCGAACGCCTTGACCACTGGACCACGGAGGCAGTACTAATGTAATTAATGACTACTTCTAATGCTATTCTTTCTAATCGTGTTGTATTCGTGGTCCTACCGATTGGCCCCTCTGGTAGGACCACGGGATATTACCATGTACTCGTGGTCCTACTAGAATGTTGTACCCGTGGTCCTACCGATTGGTCCCTCTGGTGGGACCACGGGATATTACCATGTACTTGTCTCACTAGAATGTTGTACCCGTGGTCCTACCGATTGGTCCCTCTGGTGGGACCACGGGATATTACCATGTACTTGTCTCACTAGAATGTTGTACCCGTGGTCCTACCGATTGGTCCCTCTGGTGGGATCACGGGATATTACCATGTACTCGTCTTACTAGAATGTTGTACCCGTGGTCCTACCGATTTGTCCCTCTGGTGGGATCACGGGATATTACCATGTACTCGTGGTCCTACTAGAATGTTGTACCCGTGGTCCTACCGATTGGTCCCTCTGGTGGGATCACGGGATATTACCATGTACTCGTCTTACTAGAATGTTGTACCCGTGGTCCTACCGATTGGTCCCTCTGGTGGGATCACGGGATATTACCATGTACTTGTCTCACTAGAATGTTGTACCCGTGGTCCTACCGATTTGTCCCTCTGGTGGGATCACGGGATATTACCATGTACTCGTGGTCCTACTAGAATGTTGTACCCGTGGTCCTACAGATTGGTCCCTCTGGTGGGACCACGGGATATTACCATGTACTTGTCTCACTAGAATGTTGTACCCGTGGTCCTACCGATTTGTCCCTCTGGTGGGATCACGGGATATTACCATGTACTCGTGGTCCTACTAGAATGTTGTACCCGTGGTCCTACCGATTGGTCCCTCTGGTGGGACCACGGGATATTACCATGTACTTGTCTCACTAGAATGTTGTACCCGTGGTCCTACCGATTTGTCCCTCTGGTGGGATCACGGGATATTACCATGTACTTGTCTCACTAGAATGTTGTACCCGTGGTCCTACCGATTGGCCCCTCTGGTAGGACCACGGGATATTACCATGTACTCGTGGTCCTACTAGAATGTTGTACCCGTGGTCCTACCGATTGGTCCCTCTGGTGGGACCACGGGATATTACCATGTACTTGTCTCACTAGAATGTTGTACCCGTGGTCCTACCGATTGGTCCCTCTGGTGGGACCACGGGATATTACCATGTACTTGTCTCACTAGAATGTTGTACCCGTGGTCCTACCGATTGGTCCCTCTGGTGGGATCACGGGATATTACCATGTACTTGTCTCACTAGAATGTTGTACCCGTGGTCCTACCGATTTGTCCCTCTGGTGGGATCACGGGATATTACCATGTACTCGTGGTCCTACTAGAATGTTGTACCCGTGGTCCTACCGATTGGTCCCTCTGGTGGGACCACGGGATATTACCATGTACTTGTCTCACTAGAATGTTGTACCCGTGGTCCTACCGATTGGTCCCTCTGGTGGGATCACGGGATATTACCATGTACTTGTCTCACTAGAATGTTGTACCCGTGGTCCTACCGATTGGTCCCTCTGGTGGGATCACGGGATATTACCATGTACTCGTCTTACTAGAATGTTGTACCCGTGGTCCTACCGATTTGTCCCTCTGGTGGGTTCACGGGATATTACCATGTACTTGTCTCACTAGAATGTTGTACCCGTGGTCCTACCGATTTGTCCCTCTGGTGGGACCATGGGGTATTACCATGTACTCGTGGTCCTACTAGAATGTTGTAACCGTGGTCCTACTAGAATGTTGTAACCGTGGTCCTACCGATTGGTCCCTCTGGTGGGATCACGGGATATTACAATGTACTCGTCTTACTAGAATGTTGTACCCGTGGTCCTACCGATTTGTCCCTCTGGTGGGATCACGGGATATTACCATGTACTCGTGGTCCTACTAGAATGTTGTACCCGTGGTCCTACCGATTTGTCCCTCTGGTGGGACCACGGGATATTACCATGTACTCGTCTTACTAGAATGTTGTACCCGTGGTCCGACCGATTTGTCCCTCTGGTGGGTTCACGGGATATTACCATGTACTTGTCTCACTAGAATGTTGTACCCGTGGTCCTACCGATTGGTCCCTCTGGTGGGATCACGGGATATTACCATGTACTTGTCTCACTAGAATGTTGTACCCGTGGTCCTACCGATTGGTCCCTCTGGTGGGATCACGGGATATTACCATGTACTTGTCTCACTAGAATGTTGTACCCGTGGTCCTACCGATTGGTCCCTCTGGTGGGATCACGGGATATTACCATGTACTTGTCTCACTAGAATGTTGTACCCGTGGTCCTACCGATTGGTCCCTCTGGTGGGATCACGGGATATTACCATGTACTCGTCTTACTAGAATGTTGTACCCGTGGTCATACCGATTTGTCCCTCTGGTGGGACCATGGGGTATTACCATGTACTCGTGGTCCTACTAGAATGTTGTACCCGTGGTCCTACCGATTTGTCCCTCTGGTGGGATCACGGGATATTACCATGTACTCGTCTTACTAGAATGTTGTACCCGTGGTCCTACCGATTTGTCCCTCTGGTGGGATCACGGGATATTACCATGTACTCGTGGTCCTACTAGAATGTTGTACCCGTGGTCCTACCGATTTGTCCCTCTGGTGGGACCACGGGATATTACCATGTACTCATCTTACTAGAATGTTGTACCCGTGGTCCTACCGATTTGTCCCTCTGGTGGGTTCACGGGATATTACCATGTACTTGTCTCACTAGAATGTTGTACCCGTGGTCCTACCGATTTGTCCCTCTGGTGGGACCATGGGGTATTACCATGTACTCGTGGTCCTACTAGAATGTTGTACCCGTGGTCCTACCGATTGGTCCCTCTGGTGGGACCACGGGATATTACCATGTACTTGTCTCACTAGAATGTTGTACCCGTGGTCCTACCGATTGGTCCCTCTGGTGGGATCACGGGATATTACCATGTACTTGTCTCACTAGAATGTTGTACCCGTGGTCCTACCGATTGGTCCCTCTGGTGGGATCACGGGATATTACCATGTACTTGTCTCACTAGAATGTTGTACCCGTGGTCCTACCGATTGGTCCCTCTGGTGGGATCACGGGATATTACCATGTACTTGTCTCACTAGAATGTTGTACCCGTGGTCCTACCGATTGGTCCCTCTGGTGGGATCACGGGATATTACCATGTACTCGTCTTACTAGAATGTTGTACCCGTGGTCCTACCGATTTGTCCCTCTGGTGGGACCATGGGGTATTACCATGTACTCGTGGTCCTACTAGAATGTTGTACCCGTGTTCCTACCGATTTGTCCCTCTGGTGGGATCACGGGATATTACCATGTACACGTCTTACTAGAATGTTGTACCCGTGGTCCTACCGATTTGTCCCTCTGGTGGGATCACGGGATATTACCATGTACTCGTGGTCCTACTAGAATGTTGTACCCGTGGTCCTACCGATTTGTCCCTCTGGTGGGACCACGGGATTTTACCATGTACTCATCTTACTAGAATGTTGTACCCGTGGTCCTACCGATTTGTCCCTCTGGTGGGTTCACGGGATATTACCATGTACTTGTCTCACTAGAATGTTGTACCCGTGGTCCTACCGATTTGTCCCTCTGGTGGGACCATGGGGTATTACCATGTACTCGTGGTCCTACTAGAATGTTGTACCCGTGGTCCTACCGATTGGTCCCTCTGGTGGGACCACGGGATATTACCATGTACTTGTCTCACTAGAATGTTGTACCCGTGGTCCTACCGATTGGTCCCTCTGGTGGGATCACGGGATATTACCATGTACTTGTCTCACTAGAATGTTGTACCCGTGGTCCTACCGATTGGTCCCTCTGGTGGGATCACGGGATATTACCATGTACTTGTCTCACTAGAATGTTGTACCCGTGGTCCTACCGATTGGTCCCTCTGGTGGGATCACGGGATATTACCATGTACTCGTCTTACTAGAATGTTGTACCCGTGGTCCTACCGATTTGTCCCTCTGGTGGGTTCACGGGATATTACCATGTACTCGTGGTCCTACTAGAATGTTGTACCCGTGGTCCTACCGATTTGTCCCTCTGGTGGGACCATGGGGTATTACCATGTACTCGTGGTCCTACTAGAATGTTGTACCCGTGGTCCTACCGATTGGTCCCTCTGGTGGGATCACGGGATATTACCATGTACTCGTCTTACTAGAATGTTGTACCCGTGGTCCTACCGATTTGTCCCTCTGGTGGGATCACGGGATATTACCATGTACTCGTGGTCCTACTAGAATGTTGTACCCGTGGTCCTACCGATTTGTCCCTCTGGTGGGACCACGGGATATTACCATGTACTTGTCTCACTAGAATGTTGTACCCGTGGTCCTACCGATTGGTCCTTCTGGTGGGATCACGGGATATTACCATGTACTTGTCTCACTAGAATGTTGTACCCGTGGTTCTACCGATTGGTCCCTCTGGTGGGATCACGGGATATTACCATGTACTTGTCTCACTAGAATGTTGTACCCGTGGTCCTACCGATTTGTCCCTCTGGTGGGACCACGGGATATTACCATGAACTTGTGGTCCTACTAGAATGTTGTACCCGTGGTCCTACCGATTGGTCCCTCTGGTGGGATCACGGGATATTACCATGTACTCGTGGTCCTACTAGAATGTTGTACCCGTGGTCCTACCGATTGGTCCCTCTGGTGGGACCACGGGATATTACCATGTACTTGTCTCACTATAATGTTGTACCCGTGGTCCTACCGATTTGTCCCTCTGGTGGGACCACGGGATATTACCATGAACTTGTGGTCCTACTAGAATGTTTTACCCGTGGTCCTACCGATTGGTCCCTCTGGTGGGATCACGGGATATTACCATGTACTCGTGGTCCTACTAGAATGTTGTACTCGTGGTCCTACCGATTGGTCCCTCTGGTGGGACCACGGGATATTACCATGTACTTGTCTCACTAGAATGTTGTACCCGTGGTCCTACCGATTGGTCCCTCTGGTGGGATCACGGGATATTACCATGTACTTGTCTCACTAGAATGTTGTACCCGTGGTCCTACCGATTGGTCCCTCTGGTGGGTTCACGGGATATTACCATGTACTTGTCTCACTAGAATGTTGTACCCGTGGTCCTACCGATTTGTCCCTCTGGTGGGACCACGGGATATTACCATGTACTTGTCTCACTAGAATGTTGTACCCGTGGTCCTACCGATTGGTCCCTCTGGTGGGATCACGGGATATTACCATGTACTTGTCTCACTAGAATGTTGTACCCGTGGTACTACCGATTGGTCCCTCTGGTGGGTTCACGGGATATTACCATGTTCTTGTCTCACTAGAATGTTGTACCCGTGGTCCTACCGATTTGTCCCTCTGGTGGGATTACGGGATATTACCATGTACTTGTCTCACTAGAATGTTGTACCCGTGGTACTACCGATTGGTCCCTCTGGTGGGTTCACGGGATATTACCATGTTCTTGTCTCACTAGAATGTTGTACCCGTGGTCCTACCGATTGGTCCCTCTGGTGGGATCACGGGATATTACCATGTACTCGTCTTACTAGAATGTTGTACCCGTGGTCCTACCGATTTGTCCCTCTGGTGGGATCACGGGATATTACCATGTACTCGTGGTCCTACTAGAATGTTGTACCCGTGGTCCTACCGATTTGTCCCTCTGGTGGGACCACGGGATATTACCATGTACTTGTGGTCCTACTAGAATGTTGTACCCGTGGTCCTACCGATTGGTCCCTCTGGTGGGATCACGGGATATTACCATGTACTTGTCTCACTAGAATGTTGTACCCGTGGTCCTACCGATTTGTCCCTCTGGTGGGACCACGGGATATTACCATGTACTTGTCTCACTAGAATGTTGTACCCGTGGTCCTACCGATTGGTCCCTCTGGTGGGATCACGGGATATTACCATGTACTTGTCTCACTAGAATGTTGTACCCGTGGTCCTACCGATTGGTCCCTCTGGTGGGATCACGGGATATTACCATGTACTCGTCTTACTAGAATGTTGTACCCGTGGTCCTACCGATTTGTCCCTCTGGTGGGATCACGGGATATTACCATGTACTCGTGGTCCTACTAGAATGTTGTACCCGTGGTCCTACCGATTTGTCCCTCTGGTGGGACCACGGGATATTACCATGTACTTGTGGTCCTACTAGAATGTTGTACCCGTGGTCCTACCGATTTGTCCCTCTGGTGGGTTCACGGGATATTACCATGTACTTGTCTCACTAGAATGTTGTACCCGTGGTCCTACCGATTGGTCCCTCTGGTGGGACCATGGGGTATTACCATGTACTCGTGGTCCTACTAGAATGTTGTACCCGTGGTCCTACCGATTGGTCCCTCTGGTGGGACCATGGGGTATTACCATGTACTCGTGGTCCTACTAGAATGTTGTACCCGTGGTCCTACCGATCTGTCCCTCTGGTGGGACCACGGGATATTACCATGTACTCGTGGTCCTACTAGAATGTTGTACCCGTGGTCCTACCGATTGGTCCCTCTGGTGGGACCATGGGGTATTACCATGTACTCGTGGTCCTACTAGAATGTTGTACCCGTGGTCCTACCGATTTGTCCCTCTGGTGGGACCACGGGATATTACCATGTACTTGTGGTCCTACTAGAATGTTGTACCCGTGGTCCTACCGATCTGTCCCTCTGGTGGGACCACGGGATATTACCATGTACTCGTGGTCCTACTAGAATGTTGTACCCGTGGTCCTACCGATTGGTCCCTCTGGTGGGACCATGGGGTATTACCATGTACTCGTGGTCCTACTAGAATGTTGTACCCGTGGTCCTACCGATTGGTCCCTCTGGTGGGACCATGGGGTATTACCATGTACTCGTGGTCCTACTAGAATGTTGTACCCGTGGTCCTACCGATTGGTCCCTCTGGTGGGACCATGGGGTATTACCATGTACTCGTGGTCCTACTAGAATGTTGTACCCGTGGTCCTACCGATTTGTCCCTCTGGTGGGTTCACGGGATATTACCATGTACTTGTCTCACTAGAATGTTGTACCCGTGGTCCTACCGATTTGTCCCTCTGGTGGGACCACGGGATATTACCATGTACTTGTCTCACTAGAATGTTGTACCCGTGGTCCTACCGATTGGTCCCTCTGGTGGGATCACGGGATATTACCATGTACTTGTCTCACTAGAATGTTGTACCCGTGGTCCTACCGATTGGTCCCTCTGGTGGGATCACGGGATATTACCATGTACTCGTCTTACTAGAATGTTGTACCCGTGGTCCTACCGATTGGTCCCTCTGGTGGGAGCACGGGATATTACCATGTACTTGTCTCACTAGAATGTTGTACCCGTGGTCCTACCGATTTGTCCCTCTGGTGGGACCACGGGATATTACCATGTACTTGTCTCACTAGAATGTTGTACCCGTGGTCCTACCGATCTGTCCCTCTGGTGGGACCACGGGATATTACCATGTACTCGTGGTCCTACTAGAATGTTGTACCCGTGGTCCTACCGATTGGTCCCTCTGGTGGGACCATGGGGTATTACCATGTACTCGTGGTCCTACTAGAATGTTGTACCCGTGGTCCTACCGATTTGTCCCTCTGGTGGGACCACGGGATATTACCATGTACTTGTGGTCCTACTAGAATGTTGTACCCGTGGTCCTACCGATCTGTCCCTCTGGTGGGACCACGGGATATTACCATGTACTCGTGGTCCTACTAGAATGTTGTACCCGTGGTCCTACCGATTGGTCCCTCTGGTGGGACCATGGGGTATTACCATGTACTCGTGGTCCTACTAGAATGTTGTACCCGTGGTCCTACCGATTGGTCCCTCTGGTGGGACCATGGGGTATTACCATGTACTCGTGGTCCTACTAGAATGTTGTACCCGTGGTCCTACCGATTGGTCCCTCTGGTGGGACCATGGGGTATTACCATGTACTCGTGGTCCTACTAGAATGTTGTACCCGTGGTCCTACCGATTTGTCCCTCTGGTGGGTTCACGGGATATTACCATGTACTTGTCTCACTAGAATGTTGTACCCGTGGTCCTACCGATTTGTCCCTCTGGTGGGACCATGGGGTATTACCATGTACTCGTGGTCCTACTACAATGTTGTACCCGTGGTAATACCGATTTGTCCCTCTGGTGGGATCACGGGATATTACCATGTACTTGTTTCACTAGAATGTTGTACCCGTGGTCCTACCGATTGGTCCCTCTGGTGGGATCACGGGATATTACCATGTACTCGTCTTACTAGAATGTTGTACCCGTGGTCCTACCGATTGGTCCCTCTGGTGGGATCACGTGATATTACCATGTACTCGTCTTACTAGGATGTTGTACCCGTGGTCCTACCGATTTGTCCCTCTGGTGGGATCACGGGATATTACCATGTACTCGTCTTACTAGAATGTTGTACCCGTGGTCCTACCGATTTGTCCCTCTGGTGGGATCACGGGATATTACCATGTACTCGTCTTACTAGAATGTTGTACCCGTGGTCCTACCGATTTGTCCCTCTGGTGGGATCACGGGATATTACCATGTACTCGTCTTACTAGAATGTTGTACCCGTGGTCCTACCGATTGGTCCCTCTGGTAGGACCACCGGATATTACTATATGTATTCGTCCTACTAGAATTTTGTACCCGTGGTCCTACCGATTTGTCCCTCTGGTGGGATCACGGGATATTACCATGTACTTGTCTCACTAGAATGTTGTACCCGTGGTCCTACCGATTTGTCCCTCTGGTGGGACCACCGGATATTACTATATGTACTCGTCCAACTAGAATTTTGTACCCGTGGTCCTACCGATTTGTCCCTCTGGTGGGACCACCGGATATTACTATATGTACTCGTCCAACTAGAATGTTGTACCCGTGGTCCTACCGATTTGTCCCTCTGGTGGGACCACCGGATATTACTATATGTACTCGTCCAACTAGAATTTTGTATCCGTGGTCCTACCGATTGGTCCCTCTGGTGGGACCACGGAATATTACCATGTACTCGTGGTCCTACTAGCATGTTGTACCCGTGGTCCTACCGATTGGCCCCTCTGGTGGGACCACGGAATATTACCATGAACTCGTGGTCCTACTAGCATGTTGTACCCGTGGTCCTACCGATTGGCCCCTCTGGTGGGACCATGGGCAGGGCCGAGCCGCCCCTGTGTGCGAAGTGTGCAGCGCACACAGGCGCCAAGCCAAAGGGGGCGCCGGATGAAATGCAAATTTTTAGTCCATCGAAATAATATAAAAGTCTTTTTCCTTCGTCTAGTCCAAAGAATCTTGTCTAGTCTTATCCATGATAAATATATTATGCCTAGTGTATGAAGAAATGATTCTTATCTAGTGAGAGTGACCGTGCAAGGTGCACGCTGAATTTTTTCACGCCATTTCTTATTTTTTTTATTAACCTATACTTTCTCACTGCTGGGCAAAGGTCTCTCCCATTTTCCCATTTTTCTCTATCCAGAGCAGCTTCTGACCAATCACGCTGGAAAGCGTCGAAGTTATCGATTATATAAATAATTATAAATTAGTTTGTGCGATACAGATTTATTTTAACGTGTTTCCACGATGAGTAAATAGGGTAGTGATTAAGATGAAAAACAAGAAATTCTCTTTAGTTAAGCTAGGTATGTACTTACTTAAAATAAGTAAATATTTTACCGTTCTATCATCCCTTCCAAGTAACTATTTGAATGTTTTGAGACTAAAACCAGTCAATTCATGTAATTTTCTATAGATAAACAAGTTAATTATCCCCAGAATATATATAGTGGTGGCCACTTGACACACGAAAAGCATAGCAATCTCTAAAGTTGGTAAAAAAAGGCATTCAAATAAATTAGAAACATTAGAATTGGTTTACAATTGATGTAGATATCGCGTAACATACATTAAAAAAATCACCTTTTTTAACTCGGTTAAAAAAGGCGCTTTATAGGTTTCGCACACAGGCGATGCCGGGGGTCGGCGCGCCCCTGACCATGGGGTATTACCATGTACTCGTGGTCCTACTAGAATGTTGTACCCGGGTCCGAGTAAAAAGAGGTAAGAGGTCGAAATAAAATCAAAATCTTTTTCACAACTTTATTTTGAGTCAATAAACGAAACTTTATATACATTAGAATAAACATTCAATAAATAATAACAGTTTTATACAACTAAACTCCGAGTTATCCTTTAAACGAAGTAAAATAACACAAGGGGCCATCCACATATTACGTCTGCATCATAGGGGTTATGACAAACGTGACTAAGTTTTATGGAAAAAAAATTATGTACATTGTATTATTGAATATGACTTAAGTCATAAAAATAAAATAAAATAATTATTTTATTTTCCTTATCTTGTTCGGTTTATCTTTTCTGTGTATATATGTATTTATGTAAGTATACAATGTCCTTTTTAATTAAGTACAAATAGTTTAAGCGGTTATTCAGCCCATCATTTTGATCAACTTTTCCCAATAAATTTATATAGAAATACGAAAAAAAAATTAGATTCTCATACAAATCCAAGTAGTCACGTGATATCGTTACTATGGAATTTTTTTTTCGTATTTTGATATACATTTATTTGGAAAAGTTGTTTAAAATGATGGACTGAATCACCCCTTAAAATATTTGTAGTTAATTAAAAAGGACATTGTATATCTATGTATGTATTATGTTTGTAATTAATTATGTATATATGTATCCATTTCACTGTATACATAGTAGGCCTAAGTAACCTCAACTTTTAATTTAAGTAGCCTTTTGTCGATAGTGTAGTGTAGGTAAACTCGATTTAAAAATGTACCGCACTCTTTCCGTCGACTGTCCGGTTGTTCATCACCCGAGATACAGACTATGTCTAGTTCGGGGATGGATTTCCGGATGGGATATGGACTGGGCGCCTTTAAGTCTTAAGCACTCGTATGATACAGTACCTACTTCGGTTGCCTACGCTATAATATTTTAATTATACCATTCTGTAAAATGTTTTAGGCAAATAAAGAATTTATTATTATTATTATTATTATTACATAAAGCAAGTGTAAGTATAATTACTGATTGTACCTACAGCATTTTTTTTCTAGGTTGCCTATAACTTTCAACTCACCTGTTTGTAGTAGCTCGGTGGCCTGGAAAAGATTGCAGTTGCGATAAGGCCGCCTTTTGACATCTGTTTTATGTTATCCATTTTTATGTAACATTATGTTTTGGTGCAATAAAGATTTTAACTAACTAAATAAAAGCTTGCAAAAAGCTTGATATTGGGGTTTAAAAGGTTAAAATGTTGTATAACGTAATATGTGGGTCGCCCCTTACTGCCCGAGGTTTGCATAAGTTTACATGTTCCCATGCCTTCAGAAAGTAACTTTCCGCACGCATGGCGAACGTAAAGCGCGAGAAAACTAATTTTTATGGTTACAGTCTACAGTTATGGAGAGGGTTTCCAAAAATATATGACACAGTGACGTCAGGTCCAATCGGCTGTTGTGATTGGACCTTCAGTTGACAGGTTCCTTTGCTCCGTCAAAAGTAACCAATAACAGCAATTTATTGCACCTGACGTCACTGTGCTTCCGTCTGGTGTCTTATATTTTTGGAAATTCCCTTTACAAGCTTCCTTAATGTGTACATATTAATTTGTCAATTTACTGCATCTTAAAACTTTATACAGGGTGTTTATTGCCTTAAAGTGATTTTAAAACTAGTTAATTGCAGGGAAATACACGAATTATAATAACTGCACATCCCCCTTTATCTAAAAGTTTTTATGAAGTCTAACAAAATATACTGTCACTATTTTAAGGATGAATTGAGTCCATGATTGTGAACAACTTTTCCCAAGGACCATTTGTCGAAATACATATAAAAAAAACTGGCTTTCCTTACAAATTCTTCTCAACTCGGATCAGCAGTATACGTCCCTTAGGGAAAGTTCTTTCTCTTTGTTCGTTCTCAGTTCGTTCTCAGTGTAATGGAGTGAATTCACCCTTAAGGGGCTACCTGAGGTCCAGTGCTGCCCCCATTTGAAATAAATCATTTGAAAACTAACGGAGATATTATTTAAAATTTGGCTTTGATATAATCCTAGAAAACCCTTCAAACTATTTTATGAACTACTGTATATATTTTGAAATGAGAACGTGTAGCTTTTTATAGCATTTTTGCTAAAAGTGGCCGTTTTTCGCAAAAATGCTATAAAAAGCTACACGTTCTCACTTTAAAATATAAACAGTAGTTCATAAATTAGTTTGAAGGGTTTTCTAGGATTATATCAAAGCCAAATTTTAAATAATATCTCCGTTTCTTTTCAAATGATTTATTTCAAATGGGGGCAGCACTGGACCTCAGGTAGCCCCTTAAATAGTTATTAACCGACGGAAGAGTAGAGAGAGGTATGTTCTCCGATTATTCAAAGACGCCTCGATTTGGAAAATTCTTTTTTGCTCGAAAGGGCATACTTGTCAGGTGGTCCATTAGAAATTTTAACAAAGTCGGTTGTGTAGTTTGGGGGCGAAGTCGATTTTTAGTTTTGAAACATTATAGAATAATTTTAGATTGATTAATAAAAATTGATTAATAAAAACGCTATGAAACCTTTTCCATATCAATGACTAAAATACTTTTTCACGTCTTATATCCCTGACGGGGTAGACAGGCCGTAACCTTTACCGCCGTAAAACCCAAAGGCCACGTCTAGCGTAATGGTGAAGATAATAAATAAATAAACAAATACGGGACAAATTACACTGATTGAGCTAGTCCCAAAGTAAGTTCGAGCTTGTGTTATGGGGTACTAACTCAACGATACTACATATATTATAACAAAATCATATATAGATAAACACGCAAGACAATCTGAAAAAGATCATTTTCCATCTTGACCTGACCGGGAATCAAACTCGGGACCTCCGGTGTGACTGCCTGGCACGATGACCACTAGACCACTAGATAAATATTTTCGTCCCAAGTCATATCTGTCTTTAGATTAAGGCTCAATTAATTCTAAAGCGCTACTAAAGTGGCAATAGATAACGCACTTTTACTATCAAACCGTATTCAACCAATATTTCTATCTACAAAAGGCATAGTATGTGCGCTACCGGCCACTGCCATTTCAGTATGAAAATGCCTAAGTTTAAATTCAAAAAAATTCAATACTAAATTGACTATAAGCTCAAAATTCATAATAAAAAATGTTCGATGCTGCCAAATCTATTAACTAAGTGACCTTTTTTACAGATGGTCTAAGATTACATTCAAAAATGTGCTAACTAATGAAAAAAAAAAAAATGCTTCAAGTCCCTTTGGAATATAAAAAAAAATATATTTAATCACACTAATATTATAAAGGCAAAAGTTTGTGTATGTGTGTGTGTATGTTGTTACTTCTTCACGCGCAAACGGCTGGACCAATTTTGATGAAATTCGGTATGCAGGAAGCTGACACCCTGAATTAACACATAGACTTTAGGCGCGGGTAACAACGCGACGCAGCTAGTTAGTAAAAAAATCGACATTTTCATACAAAAGTGTTCGGCCGGCCCGGCAATTTGTATGAAAATGTCGATTTTTTCTTCGAGTTTCAAGCATTGGTCCCATAGAAAAAGTTGTTCATATTGACAGTCTGAGTTGGTCCTACAAGGATCGGAGAGGGTTTTTGTTACTTATTGTATTTATTTACCAATTTATGTACACGGCAAATGTATACAGAGAATACACATTTAAAAAAAGTTGTAAGCACTACTTTTCTCAAAAGTGTTCTCTTCTAGTAGGCCACTAGTTCAGTCAACTGAACTAGACAACTGAACAAGTGGAAACAAACGGCAAAAAAAGTCCCACTAGTTCAGTCAACTGAACTGGACGACTGAACTAGTGGGAACAAATGGCTTAATAATTCTCACTAGTTCAGCCGATTAAACTAGTGAGAAAAAAAATTCCCACTAGTTCAGTCAACTGAACTGGACGACTGAACTAGTGGGAACAAATGGCCAAATGATTCTCACTAGTTTAGCCGATTGAACTAGTGAGAAAAAAATTCCCACTAGTTCAGTCAACTGAACTGGGCGACTGAACTAGTGGGAACAAAGGGCGTGTGAGATGTTTATTGCTATTATTACAACATACATACATACCTATCATCTTCATCCTTAATGGGGCAAACAGACTTCTGGGTCATACGGCTCAAACCATACAGAGCCTAGGGGGGTTACTCCAAAAACGGTACGCAAGACGGACGTTACTGCGTATCCGCGTTTCAGTGTTTGTTTTTATGTCATAGGGCGGCAGACGAACAAGCGGGTCACCTGATAGTAAGTGATCACCGCTGCCCATGGACAACTGCAACACCAGGGGTGTAACAGAAGCGTTGCCGGCCTTTCAGGAAGATATAGAGAGAGGGGGTGGGGAGGGATGGGAGGGGGGGCTCCGGCTCTCACACTCACCGAACGAAGCATAGAAGCGGTGACGCTACTACTCAGACGTCGTTGTTCTGTGAGAGTGTGGTACTTCCCAGGACGAGCCGGCCCTTTCACGCTACTAGCAAAACAGAGTTTTGCCGGTAGCGTGGCTCTATCACAAGTGTCAAGAAACATTGAGCATAAAGGTATGTTGATACAGTCTAACATAAGACTAACGTATTATTTTATGGAGTTACCCCCCAGGGCCGCAAGACTCAAAGGCCACTTTAAGCGTGATGATGGGCGGGA
Source organism: Acrobasis suavella (assembly GCA_943193695.1). NCBI lineage: Eukaryota > Metazoa > Arthropoda > Insecta > Lepidoptera > Pyralidae > Acrobasis > Acrobasis suavella. Next base: position 10,422,692 of record OW971954.1, read on the forward strand.
AGGTGAAAAAGAACTATTATTAAAAGTGCGAATATAATGTTACAAATAGTTTCTTTTCTAAATCTCAAGCTACGAGTAAAATGTGTGATCAAACGAACTTCCCAAGTGAAGTTCGATCAATATTATGTGAGTCGATTTAGCCTTCATATATAGTCCTTTTAACCTACATTTTATATTGTGTTTAAAGTATTTAATTTACTTTTATAGCCCAGTGCGTGGGCTATCTGTAGGTTAAAAGGACTACCTAGTATATATACAATATGTAACAAAAACCATGTCCGATCCTTGTAGGAGCAACTCAGACCGTCATTATGAACAACTTTTCCTATGGGACTAATGCTTGAAACACGAAATAAAAATCGTCATGTTCATACAAATCGCCGGGCCGGCCGAACACTTTTGTATGAAAATGTCGAATATTTTTCCGAGTTTCAAGCATTGGTCCCACAGGAAAAGTTATCAATATTGACAGTCTGAGCTGCTCTCACAAGGATCGGACAGGGCTTTTGTTACATATTGTATATGAAAGCTAAATTGACGTGATATAATAAACACAGTATTAAAGGCTAACGAATAAGTTAGCGGGCCTCGCGTATTGCGGAAAAAAGCGGAACTAAATTTAACACGGGACCACGGAAGAGAAAAACAGGTGGAAGTGCTACTGGACAAAATTAGTATCGGAACCGTTATCGCCAAACTCACACAAACAAACCACTCATCACATTTGCATTATATTATATAGGTATAAAAACAATTCGTTTAATTGGTCATTTTTATTTATTTCAATAATGGCCTTTAGGCCTCATTAATAAGATTTATTTTGCTACGGTTCAAAAAGTAGTTACGATGTTTTCAATCCGTGGTATAACTTTCCGAAAACATAATGAACTTTGCCATAGATGGCGTTGTTTTCAAAAGAAGCAATCATAAACTTAAGTAAGATTAACATAAGGTCTTAATTTGCGTCAAAATATACTGTCGGAATTGAGTGTAGTTGTGCTTAATTACGACACGCGCGCCACGCCCACTTGGCACTTAGTTTTTTCTCTTCCTTGGGACCATCATTTCAGGCCCACTAAGTAGTTGACCTTTGTACAGGATGATTTTGCACCCCTAGCAATATTGAAATCTCGGAATCAGCCCCCCCCCCCTCCCCCTAAAAGTCGACGGCGTTGTTGTACATATTAAGACTTATTGCTTTACTTATAAGGATATTCACTAACAATTTATTTATGCTACGGTAACAAAGGTTTAATATATCTGATAGAATCTCATCCCAAGGGAGGGGGAGGGGCAGGCTCTTAGCTCTGTGACCCTAAAATAAGTGGCAACTTGCTGACTTGTCCTCCGCTCCTAGATCAATTTAATTCGAGATAAGTGACACGATAATTTGATAAGTGACTTGATAATTCGCTCTGTAAGTTTGGGTTATCATCCTATTAGATATATTAAAGGGGGAAAGTGTCAGCTTGACGCTCTTTTACGATACATTTATTTATTTATACCGATTCATTAACTTATCTTTACTGAAAATTTGACGATACTGACAGTGTCTGCATTTGTCGCTTTTTAAATATCTTAACCCAAAGGGGGTGGGGGGGTCAATTTGGCGACGCCTTTGTAAAGGTTTATCACTTTATTTAAAACGATTAAACTTCACCAATGACAATTTAACGATACTGACAGTGACTAAAGGTATTTTTACTCGTCGCGTGTAAAATCGACCGGACCGGGTCAACCGGGTGAGACGGAGTACCTGTGGGTGGTGAGGAGGAACTTACGACTAACCACTTCGAACCTTCGAACACGCCGCGGCTTACACTCTTCAATGCTGTTGACAAAAAAAAACACTTTAAATATATATTTTATTGGTAAACCCTCCCCCCCCCCCGCGAAGATTTTTGTCCTGTAGTGAGACAGTATAGATGAATGATAAAAAATCTACTATTCTAATCTGGCAATATTCTCTGCTTCTCTTGCCACGCAGATTGTAAAAACCGATTAATCCCTAGATAAGTGACTCGATAATTCAATAAGTGACCTGATAATTCGCCTAGTCAACCGATAAGATTAAAGGCCTGCAGTTTCTCGCAGCTGGGCGTCCTTACCTTCTGCGCCTCTGTGTACTGCTTGGAGTCCCCAAAGTTGCGCGCCTTCCACGCCATTTTGTCGCGGTACTATTTCACACCCACTCACTTTGTCTCTTTCATCTTATAGAAGTCACTATTAGGCAATCGTTAAGCCATGTTAGATGGTTTAAGGAACTTGAGAAATCTACACCAGTGTTGCTTACTTAAATTCACGAAAAACAAAGAATATCAATGTGTTTCCTCTATCCATCAACTCAAAACAAAGCAGCGGATCGGTCCAATGTTATGCAAGTAGATACTTTAGACACCGGTGAGTGCCATAGGCTACATAAGTGACCCGATAATTCTGTAAGTAACCTGATAATTTCAGACATATTTACCGATATCCCGCACCACTCTCCCGATGAAAGGCCTGTAGTTTCTCGCAACTGGGCGTCCGCAGTTACTGCATATCCGCGTACTATTTTGAGTCCTCGAAGTTGCGGGCCTTCAACGCCATACTGTCGCGGTACCCTTACACTCGCTTATTTTTTAGATACATTCATACTAATACGGGGTAGACAACAGTCTTAGGTCATAAGAGACCACTTGCTAGCTTACCGTCTAGAATCCCAAACTTGTCCACTCTCAGACCGATTGATCCCTAGATAAGTGACTCGATAATTCAATAAGTGACCTGATAATTTTATATGCTATGTTATATTTACCGATGTCCCGCACCGCTCTACCGATGAAAGGCCTGCAGTTTCTCGCAGCTGGGCGTCCTCAGCTTCTGCGCCTCCGCGTACTGTTTGGAGTCCCCGAAGTTGCGGGCTTTCCACGCCATGCTGTCGCGGTAGTTGCGCTCGCGCTGGCACGCGTGCCGGAGACCCACTGGGAGGGACAAATGATAATGTTTCAAAACTAAACACCAAACTACACAATCGGTTTTGATAAAATTTTCTATGGGACAACCTATCAAATAAGAACATTCCAACAAAAAAGAATTTTCCAAATTGTTATGTGTCAAGTAATCGGGGAACATACAAAAAAATGTACATTCGTATTGAAAACATTCTCCTTTTTTGAAGTCGGTTAAAAGTAAGATCTAAGCAACGTTTTTTTAAAGTAATTCTGGATTGTGTATTTTTCAGTAATAATATTCCCCTAGTAGGATTTAAATTTTTTTGAGGCATATCCTAATCAGCTATTTATGTCACAATGCTAGGCAAAATGCTCGATCCTTCGTCTGATATGAGCCACAGGAAGTCCACCGTTGGTCATGGGCCTCCCCCAAGGATTTCAGAAACGACAGATTGGAAATCTCAAATGTCATTTTATGATTTTTCAAAACTAAAAACCGACCTCACCCCCAAACTACACAACCGATTTTGATAAAATTTAAGTATACCCTTTCAAACAAAAAAAGTTTTTTTTAGATCGGTCCAGGCGTCTTTGAATAATCGGTGAACATACATTAAAAAAAAATAAAGGGTCGCGACGAATTGATAACCTCCTCTTTTTTTGGAAGTCGGTTAAAAATAAAAGCTAGAGTACATTTGGGGGAAAATTCCGTCTATTTATATATTGGTCTTATGTCAAGTGTTGTGACGTACCAATGTACTCCTCCTCTATGGCCATCTCAAGCCGCCGCAGCGACCCCTGGTAGTCCGTGTGGAAATTCTCCTTCACGTAGTAAGGAACCTGGAATTGGAAACAAAGTTGAGATCAATTGTTTCAATAAATTATATCTGGGAAATATATAAATTTATAGATGGAACTAGCTTTTCGGGCATTGCGCGTGCTGCAAGCAGCCTGCGGTTTTTCGTGCAGCTGTTGGATTTGGATGAAGAACAGAAAAGGAAACATCAAAAATCATATTTACCTTCGGCACTGCTGCGACAGACATGTCACAGTGCCTATGCCCCGGAGAAGGTATTTATAGTGTAAAAGTAGTATTAAGTATAATATTGATGTGTAATTATTATTTCAATTTTAATTAATTGCTCTGTGTGACAATTTGAATTTTCTATTAATTGTATTTTGTATGGATCTCTGTGATCTGAAATAAATAAACAGAAAAAATGAATGAAAAAACGTGTGGGCGGCCATCATGTATGCAAAATCAGATTACAGTTTCGAGTTTCGCGGAGTGCTTTACCCTCAACGTTACAGTAGGACGTAATGAACTAATAAAGCTTAAGTTCTTAAATCTAAACGCCATCTTGGATTCCAAAAACGTTTAGATTCGGATTCCGCGAACCAAAACTCTAGAATATTGAATTTCAGCTAAATCGCATGCAGTTGACGAAGGGATTGTCGAACAACTTTATGTAACTTCAGGTTCTGCGTCTTCCTGGTAGATGTGTCAGTGGATAACATACCATCAGGTTGTGAGTCTCCCTGGTGGCTGTGTTAGTGGCCATCATACCTTCAGGTTGTGAATCTCCCTGGTAGCTGTGTCAGTGGCCAACATACTTTCAAGTTATGAATCTCCCTGGTAGCTGTGTCAGTGGCCAACGTACTTTCAGGTTGTGCGTCTCCCGGAGCACGGGGTACTTGGAGCTGGGGGTGAGGCTGAACACGGGCTCGCTGATGAAGAAGCCGGACATCATGGACAGCAGCACCAGCACCAGCACCGGCAGCAGCTGCACCAGCCCCGCGTGCGCCTCGCGCGGCGCTGGGGACGTGTCAGTGGCCAACATACCTTCAGGTTGTGCGTCTCTCGGGGCACGGGGTACTTGGAGCTGGGGTTGAGGCTGAACACGGGCTCGCTGATGAAGAAGTCGGACATCATGGACAGCAGCACCAGCACCAGCACCGGCAGCAGCTGCACCAGCCCCGCGTGCGCCTCGCGCGGCGCTGGGGACGTGTCAGTGGCCAACATACCTTCAGGTTGTGCGTCTCTCGGGGCACGGGGTACTTGGAGCTGGGGGTGAGGCTGAACACGGGCTCGCTGATGAAGAAGCCGGACATCATGGACAGCAGCACCAGCACCAGCACCGGCAGCAGCTGCACCAGCCCCGCGTGCGCCTCGCGCGGCGCTGGGGACGTGTCAGTGGCCAACATACCTTCAGGTTGTGCGTCTCTCGGGGCACGGGGTACTTGGAGCTGGGGGTGAGGCTGAACACGGGCTCGCTGATGAAGAAGCCGGACATCATGGACAGCAGCACCAGCACCAGCACCGGCAGCAGCTGCACCAGCCCCGCGTGCGCCTCGCGCGGCGCTGGGGACGTGTCAGTGGCCAACATACCTTCAGGTTGTGCGTCTCTCGGGGCACGGGGTACTTGGAGCTGGGGGTGAGGCTGAACACGGGCTCGCTGATGAAGAAGCCGGACATCATGGACAGCAGCACCAGCACCAGCACCGGCAGCAGCTGCACCAGCCCCGCGTGCGCCTCGCGCGGCGCTGGGGACGTGTCAGTGGCCAACATACCTTCAGGTTGTGCGTCTCTCGGGGCACGGGGTACTTGGAGCTGGGGGTGAGGCTGAACACGGGCTCGCTGATGAAGAAGCCGGACATCATGGACAGCAGCACCAGCACCAGCACCGGCAGCAGCTGCACCAGCCCCGCGTGCGCCTCGCGCGGCGCGGGCGAGCGCTGGCGGCGCCGCGTGTACACCGTCGGACCGCCGCCCGGGAACGCTGCGGAACGGGGACATACATAAGTTAAGTTATACTTAATGGTACATCAAAAAAATTAAATAACAATAATCAAAAAATACACACAGGAAAGTTATTTAAATGTACAACGGGCGGTCTTTTCGCTAAAAGCGATTTCTTCCAGACAACCGATGGATGGAGAGAATATAGTGAAACGTTAGCAGACAGGTGTACACGACTAAGATACAATACTTTAATAATACTAAGTACATATAATATAAATATAAAAAATACGTACATACTGTCTTTTTTTTGTTTGTTTCTGTATGTAAGTGGTGTTACATTTTTCAGCCTGCTTAAATATTATGATGAAAGCCGGGACCAACGTCTTATACATGCCTTCAGAAACAAAGAGTCAAGAAATGTTTATGCCACTTCCGCAAGTAAACACACACGGGGCCTGGTACACACTCGAATGGGTGACCTTATCACCCATTCGAGTGTGTACCAGTGCTTTACTTGCGGAAGTGCCAGTAATGTCCACTCGCACCGAGCCACCGAGCTCCTCTCGCTTCTAGCAATAGTATGGACTATCTATAGTATTGTGTCCTTGAAAAATTGACACAATATCGATACGCATTGCTTTTCGATAGTATTGATAGACCTAATTGATATTGTGACTTTTTTTCAAGGTCTACCATCAATAATCAACTGATCTTATTGTTCGGTGTACTGTTGCTATTTAGTGTTGTAGTATTTTTAGGGTATATGCATGAAAAAAATATTTGTTATCTAACCAGTTTTTCCATAAATATTCAAAAGTAGATTACTAACAGTGAAAACAAAATAAGAATTGGTTAAAAAACGAACGAGATATAACAATTTTACGAAAATAAGTCTATCTCACTCGCAAGAACGCTATTTTCTATGACAAATGTATAGATGATGTGGACTTTGACGTCACCAGTCTATATCGGACTTCTCTTTCTTATTGAAACTTTAAAGTATCACATTTTCGTCGCTGATTAGGATATTTTATAAATTCTTTCATATTTGTTTACTGTGGTAAATAAGGATTTTAATAAACAAATAAAAAAATATGTATCTATTGCTATATCGATAGTCCTGCAACACTATTGCCCAGCAGCGGGGTAACATAGATTAATTAAAAATAAATAAAGAGATTTAAAAAAATGGAATATTTACTACCGGTCGCCCCAAAGAACATGTTGAAGAGCTCCTCTGCAGTCAGGTCGGACTCGAACCCTCTGGCGTAGTACTGGTGATGTGTGTGCGTGGTCTGCACAGGTTCTTCTCCGCGCAGGTCGTACTGCTTGCGCTTCTCTGGGTCGGTGAGTACGGCCGCCGCATTGCCGATTGCCTGGAAGATATTTAATATAAATCAAAAGAAGACACAGAATAAATCAAAAGCACTTTGTAAATGGTTTAAAAAATTAAACAAATAAATACAGAGTGATTTTGAACCTCTAAGCTTTACTCGAGAAAAATGCTGTTTAAACGAAATAAAAAATACATACTGTCGCAAACGAGATAGACGCAGAATGTTCGCCAGCAAGAACTAAGTGAAAATTAGTTAGTGCAAGCGAAACTAGGCCTTATATCTTTAAAACATAAAGGCTAGAGTTCTTTGGCCGGTTTTCTCACTCACACACATACCGGCGCTTCGACGTTGCATGGAGAATTTTCGAGAATAATGTAGACCTCCATATCGGCATTATAGGCGTATATAAAAAGACGTATAGGCGTATATAATAGAAAAAAAAATGAAAAAGATTCTGATTCAGTAGAAGTAGGTCGAAGTAAAGCTCATAATCAAAAATTGATGGCAAAAGAATGTCAAAACCCTCTGCCCCGCCTTAGGGGCATTTAATCATTACCTTAAATGCCTCAGCGGCTCCTGGGGCATGGTTCTTGTCCGGATGCAGCTGAAGGGCGAGCTTCTTGTATGCCTTCTTGATGTCAGAGTCAGTGGCCTCCTTCGTCACTCCTGAAAAAATTATACTGTATTGTATTGTATACACAAAACCGCCATCCGCTCCAAGAAGGTAAAAGGAGTTGGGGAGTAAAGCCGGGCTCATGTGGGATTGGGCTGGTCATGTGAGCACGATTCAATCCTGAGAAAGGTGGGCTAAAGTAAGAACAGATGACCTAGACCCTGCAGGCTAGCGACGAAAAAGAGGCCGTCCACGAAGGCGGTCAGACAAAAGGGCATATGAAAAGAGCTATCAAAGTATCACCACTGTTAGAAGTTTGTGGAAAACTAGAGGGGAGGCCTTTCCAACAATGGGACACTGCAGGCTTATAAATAAATGATTGCATAAGCACTTCATTCTTCTTTTTCTAGCTTCAGATTCTTTACTTGCATGTCACAAGTTAAAAAGATGTCACATGAATATAATTAAAGTACAAGTGACGCCCTACAAGGGCACAGCAAACATGGAGAGCAACTATATGCTATTACTTAAATAAAAAAATTATTCTTTAAAGGAGCTTGTTGGCCCGGTCAAAGTAAGCATTTCTAATGCTTGCAAAAGTTAAGCAACCCTTGGAATTGTCTGTCTGGGTTCCAATGTAACCTCTCAAAATCAAACTGAGGAAGAGATAAAGACGAGAATCGCTACTGGTAACAGGTGCTTCTACGTTTGCAAAGGTATGCTCAGCAATTAGGCTCCTCTCTGCAAAATCGAAAATTAGCATCTACAAAACTATTATCCGACCTGTTGTGACCTATGCATGTAGGACCTGGTCGCTGACTATTAGTATTTCATCCCGAATTTGTGCTTTTTTTCAGAGTTCAGTGTCTCTTTTGGCAAAGGCCTCCTCCAAGCATTTTCACTGCTTGCTATTTCTGACAACCACTTCAATTTAGTCTAGCAGTGAGATTAACCATACCCTTGATTGGCTTTTTAGACTGAAGCGGTTACATTCTAAGTTTTCTTTTCTCTCAGACAGTGGACAAACTCAAAAATACAATATTTTACTTGTATAGGTAGTAAAACTAAATAGACAATTTATAAAAGATGATTTCCCATCTCAATCTGACCTGACATTGAACCTGAAATTTGTGATTCTGAGGCAATTTAAACTACGACTTATCCACAAAGGTCGTAGAGTGTAATAAGGTGACAAAGAAAAGAGGAATGACAAAGAAGAATTGTATGCAAATAAGTCAATTTCACAATCTTACCAAGAATTTCATAGTAATCCTTGCATTTCGTGTTGATGCGACGAACGGCGTCGAGCTGGTCTGATGTGTATTCCCTCTGTGGAGGCTGATGGCTCGGAGGTTTGCGTCTTCGGACTTCTTCTGTGGAAGGTGATGGGCTGCTCGGGGGAGTCCTTTTACGTTCCGTGCCTGAGCCGCCAGATGCCCGCACCACCGTCAAAAGCTCTTTAGCCCTTGCTGTAGGGTACAACCTCTCTGCTTTCAGCAAGAATCGCTCAGCTTTTTCGACATTTCCAGCCGTCAGAGCACTTTGAGCAATATCGATGCATTTCTCAGCTTCGTCCTTGTTACCTTCAATCGTCATTTTAGCACTTGCCTACCACTTCGGAGACGTAATTTTTATGCCAACAAGACTATAGGGTGTCGTAGCACACGTTTTTAATATTGATGCGCAAATCTAATTAGCGTAAATAGATTTTAATTGCGATGTTTTTCACTACACTACCTACATTTGCAAAATATCATGATGAAGAGGTACATATTGCGTCAAAATAATGTACTGCCAACATAACAGAAAAAGTTTTTATCGATTCATTCAATCCTTCAATTCAATCATTTAAAAATTGGCATTATGAGAGACCTATAATAGTTTCCAGTTTAGTCTATGGAATGGAAATAAAGCTCTGTGAAGTAAAGAAAAATCTTCAATGACATATTTGAAGTAGAAATGTCACCCGCTGTCACGTCATATGACGGATGACGCATTCTTTTCAATTTATCGAAAATTGTTGTTTGCTCTAGGCGTATCCACAGTTATTTTGAAGTGTAATACTATAAATAAGTTGCATAAGCATTGAATACTAGTTTTTCTGTGCATTACACAACCAACAGGCGTTAAAATGGCAGCACCACCCATCTACAACCCGGTAAGTCTGCAAAACACCGCACAGCAACATTGTGAAATGCGTCGTTAATTTTCCAGAAAATTGCATTAAAGTAAGGCATGTGCATCGTTGCACTTGTGCTGTACCGCTAGGGAAGCTGTAAAAACACTGTTTCACTACGTGAAGTACGATAGTAACAGTATGAATGTCGCATTATATCAGTTGCAGTAGCATATGCGGCGTTCCACAAATGGATTTTTCGTTTTGTGTCGCCGTCTCAAGGGCATTTGAGACAATAAGGAGTTTATTTACACTATCTGCTTGCTAAATACGTTTTAAACAAATTAGATTGGGTTCTGCCTTACTTGGTGTGTTTGTTTTACAAGGCCGGTAATGATGCGACAATTTTATTCGTATTTCAAAACTACTTTTGTTTGTTGATTCTAATCAAAGAATCAACCAAATTACCTAACCTCTAAAAACCCGAATGCCTTTATAAAAGTACATGTCATTTTTTTACTATAGTGTCTGGTATTGATGGTTTAAACGGGTTAATATTTATTCAGAGACTAGGTATCTCATTTGGTTAGATATGTGTAAAGTATTGGCTAAAGAATAGAGCCACAGGATTTTGGCTTTTTATGATCACAAGACATACACCCAATTTCACTTGGATGTCACATCAAAATTTGATCCGGAACAAATTAACTCTGAGTGCAGAAGGTAATTTAGGGGGGGAGGGAGGTGTATCACTCATGCCCAAGTCTGCACCCAATTTCCTACTCAGAATTTCAGTCAAAATCATACAAACCCACGAAAATGTGGAGTGTGGGATTGAGAGGGGGGATTATTGGTGGTCAGGCCGCAACCCACTCTACCATTTTCTACTCATATTTAAGTTAAAACCACCTAAAAAAACTCCAAAAGACAATCTAACCTCAAAATTCTAATCAAAAATATCTCATAAAACATGCTTCTCCGCATAGGGGAAGGAGTATTAGGAGATAGCCTCGCCCACTCCCCTCAACCCGTGCCACCTTTAAATTCTTGTGGCTCTATTCTAGCTTTTCTAGATTCTAGATTTATTATAAATCATTAATAGCTAAATTAGTTACCAAAAATGAAGGTTAATGAAATTGAATAAATTTAAAATGATAAATAATCAAAACAAAGTCGACTTATGACTACCAATTCTTTTTTAAGCTTATATTTATCATTTCACTTCACTGCTTTCACCTTCAAAAAGTCATGGCAAGATAAGTTAACGTTGGATTAACCTGAATGAATGAACTAATAACTAGGTAAAGACTAATAGAAGTTGCCAGAGTTACACAAAAAAAGTATTAATAACTTAATAAATATTAAGTTACTGATACTTCTCTCTCTAAACACTGAATCAATATATTAAGGGGATACATGAATTTTTTGGGGTCCATTTGAAAAAACAATGGAAATATAATTTAAAAAGGTTAAGCCGTCCTTCCATAGGCAAACTGCCCCCAATAGGAACCTTTATTGTAACCTATGTTATATTGTAGAGGGTACTAATAGTAGTTCATCGAGTAGACATTAGCTCTAAATCTTAGTTAATTGAGGAGCTATTTAAAGAAAAGTGTCTGCAGACAACTTTTTTTCAATGTGATATATCTGTGATGATTTAAAGCTAAAAAAAAATTAAACAAATTCCAATGTTTATGATACACTCTATTTTTTTTTATATATATTTTCATGAGCCAAGTCTAAATAAAAATATTTAAAAAATACAAATAAATTATTTTTCTTAATATTTATCAGAACAAATTAAATTACCACTTTTATATAATTATTGTCTATAATACCTTGCCTAACAATATGCCAAGTTTCATTAAAATCCATAAAATTCAAAATGTTGAAAAAAAAAATGAATGTAAGTGACCACTTATGACAGCTTTGTTGCCGCTTTCAAATTGTATTAGATTTATAAATCTTTAACAAAGTAGCGTTTTGATAGTACATTAACAGTTGGTGGTGTCACTGGCCTATCACAATATTTTATCGGGTTGTTATTCGTTTCGGACCGCAGTCCGAATTGCCCAAGTACTGTTTCTGAAGGGGTCATTTGGACAGAGGCCATTCCAAAAGATACCTTGAGCCATTCGGATCGCTTTAACCCCTGCGGTCAGAATAACCCCTTACAGAAACAGTACTTGGACGATTCGGACCGCAGTCCGACTATAAAAGTGGATCGACAAAATATTGTGATAGGCTAGTGACACCACCAACCGTTAATGTACTGTCAAAACGCTACTTTGTTAAAGATTATTAAAGCTAATACAATTTGAAAACGTCAATGAAGTGGTTATAAGGTGGTTCACTCACATTCATTTTTTTATCATGTTGCACTTTATCCGTCTTATTAAAAAACCCAGTTTAACTTTGTTACTAGGTTTAAACCATTATCCGCCCAAAATGAAGTTGTCATTGACATTTGAGTGTGTGATATTACTAGATGTCAACTTGATTTAGTCGGATAATGGTTTAAACCTAGTAACAAAGTTAGTCTGGGTTTTATAATAAGACGGTATGAGTTTTTATGAAACTTAGTAGGCTGTTAGGCAAGGTATAGACAATTATTATACACTGTGTTTGGTCATGAACTAGCAATAATTTAAAGACATGCTGTCGTCATCTATGCGAACCACTTTTACTAGAGGAAAAACCGCGAAAAAAAAATCGCTGCTCCATAGTAATTACATACCTATCACATAAAAATGTATGGAGCAACAAATGTTTTTTTCGCGATTTCGTTATTTTTCCTTTAGTAAAAGTTGTTTGTAGTGATGAGACAGCATATCCTTAAATTATCGCTAGTTTATGTATAAACACAGTGTATATTTTTTTCAAAGTGGTAATTCAATTTGATCTGATAGAAATCAATAAAAAAATATTTTATTTGCGTTTTTTTATATTTTTATTGGCTTATTAAAATTTATATAAAATAAACTGTAAAGTGTTTCATAAACATTGTAATTTTTTTTTATTTTTTAGCTTTAAAATCAACAGAGATATATCACTTTGAATGTTTCACACTTCGCCTCTGGACACTTTTTTCCAATAGCTCCTCAATTAACTAAGATATAGAGCTAATATCTACTTAATGAACTACTATTAGTACCCTCTACAATATAACATAGGTTCCTATCGGGGGAAGTTTGCCTATGGAACCCCTTTCAAGACGGCTTAACCCTTTGTCTTGATCATGCCCTAGAGCACACTTCAAAATATTCTATAAACTACTATTTACAGTTCAAAGTGTGAAGCTTTTCTTCACACATTAGCGAAAAGTGGTCGTTTTTCGCTTAAGAAAAAAAAACAGAACCAAATCCCATGGGAGTTCACTTATGACTTTTATATTGAAAAATCAATAACTTTTATTCATCTAAAACGGATCAAGGTGTAATCGAGATGTGCACCCTATAACCCTTAAAGATGGGACGTCCCCCTCAGATCGGGATGCATGGCAACGCTAGTCACACCACACCTTAAACATCGTTGTGATAGCCGCTGGTGTAACGACTGATAAAAAACAGATAAATTCACTGATAACACAGTTTCAAACAACTTTCCAACGTGATTTTACTACTTTTTAATAGTTTTTAAATGTAGGTTTAAAAGTATGGGCATGTGTGAAGAGAATCTTCTCCTTAATGTGTCAGTGGCAATTAATTGGTGTTTAAATTGGGTACTCTAAACTTGGGTACTCTAACTAAACTGTCAAATAACACAAAAAGGATGCACATGCAGCCGTGTGACATCACTGCCGTTATGTTTCATGCGTACGAAAGAGATAGTGAGATGTCTCCACCACGCTCCCACTTTTCTCCATACCAGTATTAGAAATGCTAATTGCTGCTTCATTTAACAACCAGGTTTCTTGCTGTTTTCGAAAAGAGATCTCTTTTTAGTGTCATCACTTGTTTCGTACAAAATATTGTCCAAAAGTAAACACAGTCAAATATCTTATTTCTGTATCTAATTCGATTTTTCATGGTCGATGATTGTTGACCTAGATTGCCCCATGTCATGTGAAAAATCGTATAATTGCCTAATAGCCAATTATACGTTTTCCCAAAATCTATTTTAATTTGTTAATGTAACATTATGGCAGCTAGTATTTTATTCAGTTCAATTTAGACCAGTGCAGATACGGGGAACTTTCAAATTTTATTTATAATTATGTTTTCAACAATTATACTAACTTTCAGCTTGTTGGAAAATGTAACTTTGAATGTCTAGATTGACCGGACTATTTTTATTTCCCTTAAATAATGACGATAAATGCTAAAAACACAATTAAATATTAACGGGCTAAGTGCGGGTGGAACTCACGCACGAAAGGACGTCACAAAAAATCTATAGTAAATCACGTTTGTTGTATGGGAGCCCCACATAAATATTTATTCTGTTTTCAGTGTTAGTTGTTATAGCGGCAACAGAAATACACTACATTTCATTAGATACAACCTAGTGACAGACAGACGGACGGATCGACGGACAGCAGAGTCTTTGTAATAGGGTCCCGTTTTTACCCAAGGTACAGAAAAATTAAGCAAAACATACTTGCGCCGAAACGACAGCCGCCATCATGGTGACGTCATGACAGCAGTAACAAATTCAAGATTGTAAACTTTTCATCAATGCACTGTATTATATATATTGTGTTAATAGCTATCTTAACATAATATGAAATAGAATAAAATTAGGTACTTACTTCTGTTAAACATTTCTGCATTCATCAGAAAATAAGTAGTATTATCAGCATAGAACTTTGCTACCATCACCGTGTCTATCCTAGGTACTTTTTACTTTCCACTTTTAAATAACCAACTGTTATTGTTATAAATCGTATGTAATGTCACAAAATATAATTTGAAGTCACAATATTAATATTTATATGTAATCACTGTTTACTTACAGCTCGTGTCTACTATTTGGACGTCATTTTTGAAAATAAAATGGCGGTCAACGTTTATGATCACGTGACATGTAGATAGTAGAAGTACGATTTTGTTTTTCATGTTTAAAATCAAGCATAATTTTTTGTAAAAAATTAACACTTTATTCGTGTTTCCTAAAGTAAAGACTATTAAAATAACATAATTATTAATTTTATTTAATTACAAACGAGAATCGCCTAATCAGGGGGGTTACACGGACGTTACTGCGTATCCGCGTTTCAACGTCAAACAACACTGAGCATTAGTAACGTATGATGATAAAGCCTAATTTGGTTTGACAAAAAATTAGGACGACACTATCGTACAACTAACGTATTATTGAAGTGAAAACTTCTTTAGCGGCGTTGTACACTTTTATTGTAATGGGTAAAAAATGTTAAACTCGCGTCAAGGCGTCAGGGCGTCAGGACACGTGACCTGATCGAAAATTCGTAAGACGGATGGAGAGTCGACAGCCAAAGCGACGCGGCATAGGAGTGGAAGTATCCCCCTCTCTTTTTACGGCGCGACTAAAATGTATGCCTGCCTGTGCCTGCTGTTTCGTTTAGGCGGCGCAGGGCGCTTGCGCGAATGTTCGTGTGTGTTTACGTTACAGCGTGCCACGCGCATCCATGGAAATGCACAACGTTAATATTCAAGTTTTCACTTCTGCCAGCACTCCCGGAGTGCAACCCGTCGTTTTTTTATGGAGTAACCCCCCAGGCTCATCTTATGACGTCAGCCAACCACGTCAGTTTATGAATCATCAAACGAATGAATGACTCGATTCAGTCAGAGAAGCTCGGTGGCCCGACGGGAGTACGGATGTGTAGCGCTTCGTAAGTTAAGTGACACCGGGCGTGTTTCGCACTTGGATGGGTGACTAGTTGACCACTAGTGTCACAAAAAATTATCGAGCTCCTCCGTGCTTCGGAAGGCACGTTAAGCCATTCGTCCCGGCTGTCATCATTGTAAGGGACGTGCATTGCTTTTTTAGGGTTCCGTAGTACCTACAAGGAACCCTTATAGTTTCGCCATGTCTGTCTGTCTGTCCGTCCACGGTTTTACTCAGAGACTATACGTACTAGAAAGCTGTAATTTGGTATAAGTATGTATATTAATCATGCCAAAAAAGTGGTAAAATAAAATATTGAAAAATTTTTTTTTAGGTTATATCCCATACGATTAAAGTAAGAGTCACATTTGACTAACCCATCGTGTGGGGTATCGTTGAATAGGTCTTTCAAAAATATAGTGAGCTTTTGCACATAATTTTTCGATTTAGGGATCCGTTTATGAAATATTTGGTTTTATATTGCAAATTTTTGTTAGAGTCAAGTGTCCCCCCCCATCTATCTATTAAACGGCTATACATGGACATGTAAAAAATTCACAGCAGTAGTACATATAACGAAGTTTAAAGGAAAGCTATCAGAGCTAAGTAGGGTTTACAAATTAAAACGTTATAAGCAACCTACTTATAAAATGTACTCGGAAAGAAAGGAAAAGTTCATACAAATTCAATAGAAAATTAGTTTGAAGACGTTTTAGTGGCGTTAACTCAAAGTGGGCATTCGCAACTACGGAACCCTACACTGCGCGTGGCCCGACACGCACTTGGCCGGTTATCCTATAAAATTTGGAGCCGTTCTTGTAAATTAGGTGTTATTACCTAAATTACGAAAACGGCTTCATATCGAAGAAAATAGGTAGATTTCTCACTTTGCCGTCATTATTAGGGTGGCGCAGGGTAGACAAATTGCTATTTGTCTGTGCACGCCACTGTTGTATGGCAGTAGTATTTAAGGCCTTTAGGCATCGTGAAAAGTCTGACACCAGTCTTGGCCACTTTCACACGAAAGATAGAAATATGCCTCAATTCATATTTTTTTAAATTTTTTTTTTTTGTTATTTTTCTTTAATAGAGAATAACAAAAAATAGGAGAGGGTCGGCTTCGGCGAACATTCTGGGATCCGATTGCCGAAGTTCTGAAAAAAGCAGAAGTAAAAAGTACCCGTAACCGAAGAGCATGTATGAAGAGATTGATGAGTGTAGATGACGCGAAAGAGGTTTGTCAGGATCGTAGTAAATGGAGGTCTCTGCCTACCCCTTTGGGATATAGGCGTGATATTATGTATGTTTCAGAGATGCGCCGAATGTAGGTTCAACCGAATACGTATATTCGGCCGAATATTCGGTCCAAAATGTGCCGAACCGAATATTCGGCCGAATCATTCGGTTCAATTCTGCATATTAATATTTTTTACTTAATGCTTGTTACTTTTTATTGTTGATTTCATAAATATTATTTAGCGTGCATAGACATGTATTTAAAAAACTTAATTTGATTACATACATATTTTAATACTTGTGGTGGTTCTTAAAGATATTACTTATAATACATATTATATTTTAAAAAAATATTTTCTGTTAAAAGTTGTAACTGAAATCAGTGTTCTTAAAATTTTTAATTTCATAGATTTTTTATCTAGTCTAATTTATCATTTATAAAGAAAACAGAAGTTTATTTGATTTAAATTTACTTTTTTTTTTGTCAACAAATATAGTTTTTTTGTCATTTACAAACATGTTCATCTTTATTTAGTAATTAGTTAACCCTATTGTTTAATAAAAAGTTCTTTTTTAAACAATAACAATCATTTAAATATTCGGTAATTATTCGGCAAATTAACCGAATATTCGGCCGAACATTAGGCGCATCTCTAGTATGTATGTATTAAAACAGGCATTATAGAAAGTTGCATTATAACTTACATTATCTAATAGATACTTCTACATAAATTATGATCTAGTAAAATTGCCCAAAAACAGCATGATGACTTATGTAATTATAATTAACAGTGAAAAAGCATTACTCAATGTTAAGTTCTTAATGTAACAGAACGGTGGTGAAGACTGTTTTAAATTTTGAAAAAAATGAATTCATTAAATATTTCATTAGAGATTTTTTTGCAAGAGAGCTTGTCATTCTTACAGCCTTCAAGTAGCTCTATTTACCCAGTTTGTGAGTAAGGGCCGGCGCACATACGGCGAAGCGCAGCGCAGAGCATTTTTCACTGTCAAACTATTATCGACATTGTCCTCTTTGAAATAATATTAAAAATCAATTAACACAACACTTATAGCCTAGTCGAAATTCGCCATATGTGCGTAAGTACGGTTATAATTGATTTAGGATATTATTTCAAAGATGACAAGGTCGATTATAGTTTGACAGTAAAAAATGCTCTGCGCTGCGCTTCTGTGTACTGTGTAGACATGCGCGCCGAGCCTGAATTGGTCGGCGGCGGCGCGCTGGCTTAAAACCGTCGGCGGCGGCGGCGCACCGCGGCGTGAACTTTTTTTTTCAGAATAATATATTATAGTGCGATTTTTATGGAATGATAAATGAATTACATAACAAAAACAATGATAAAAAATATTTTTTATTGGCGAACATCAAAAATTGCGTCTGACAATCTGACTCTTTTAAATTTAACGAACATTCTTAAGAGTTTGAACATTCTTAAGCATACTCTTATACACGTCTCTAGAGGGCATATCTTCTTTGGTATCAATAATGTGGTATTTCTGAAACAAGAAAAATACTCTACGTATATCAATATAATTTTACATTAAAATGTAATATTTATTACTAGCGTTTACCCCCGGCTTTGCTCGCGTTAGCAAGAGACAAAAAGTAGCCCATGTCACTCTCCATCCCTTCTCCGTTTTGCCGTGAAAGACGGAAAAAGAAACAGACAGACAGACACACACGCTTTCACATTTATATTATTATATTAGTATGGATAATTACTAGATGAAAGTAGCCGAGGATCGGTTGGACTTAGTTGTGTGAATAAAAAGTAGCCTGTAGTATAACTCAGTCAGTGATATTGTTAAATTTTTTAATCTTTAAATTGAAGGTTAATTGAATTGATGTTTGTTTGTCTCACTAAAACTCGGGAACGGGTGTTCCGATATAGCTGTTTTTTTTTTTGTTGTTTTGAAATATTTTAGTACTTAGTTCAGGGAAGGTTTAAACGTACTTATGGCGATAGGGGGACATCTAGTTGATGTATAAATATTGTCCAATACCAATACTTACCTTAAAAAAATCAATCATTCCCTCATCAGATAAAGAATCGAAGGGCATTAACGATTTACAAAACCAAAGAGCCAGGTCTCTTGCAAGTAACCATGAGTCTTTCTTGGCAAGCGATGTGCTGCTCGACATGCCCTTTCCAGATTTTAAAGTTGGTTTTCGCGGTTGAACATTGAAAATCTCCTTAATATTTTTTACCGGATCTACATTTTTTTCATCTCTCAGATCATGGACATCTCTTAAGTGTCTAGTCAAGTTACCTGTGCTGACTTTCTTGTTATATGACTTAATTCTAGCCCTAAAATAGAAACCTAAACGTTAGTCTTAAAACTCTGAAAATAAAACTTTTACACCATTCCATGCCAATAGACATGCTGTAAATAGACACCAATAGCATCTACCTAAGTAGAAATTAAGCAAAAAATAAAATAAACTATTCACAACATTTACCATAATCATATTTTTTTTATAAAAAAACAAAACATGTATAGTAAGTGCTTTCCAATATTCACAAAGACCAGCAAGTTGTTAAAAAGCCACACACAGGCATGTTAATTTAGGTACACACAATTTAATTAGTTAAGTTAGTATCCCCTCAACCTTTCATTGGAAGTAGGTGATAATGATAATTTATTTACATACAAATATTTTCTGCAATCTGCAATAAGAATATGTTGTACTTATAGTCCCTCTTATTTGAAGAAAATACCTTAAAAATTCATACCATTATATAAGTTGTTTGTGATAAAAAAATCACAACACAAGTAGCCTCTATGAAACGTTTTCAAAAAAACATATTTAAGCAAAGTACTTACAATCCGAATGATACTTCTTCATTTTCTTCTTGAGCAACAGACAAGCATGCCTTGCAAAACACTTGATCATTGCAAACTTTTCTCTTTTTATTATCCTCTTCAAAAATCAGCTCGCCAAAATACCGCCAACAAAAACTGGTCTTAGTCTTAGCGTCATACAAAACAGATATCGAAAACATTTTTACTTTCATTTTATTTAATGCCGTCGTTGACTCCATTGTTACCGAACTAAATTAAGTACAAAAAAGTAACCTTAATTAAACAAAACAACCGACGTGCGCACCTACAACACTCAAGTAAACGAATGGCCGCTCGCTTGCTTGCAGCCGCGGTCCGCGGCCGACAGGCAAACTCGCGTCGAAGGTGAGTTTATTCACCCCGTCGGCGCGCCAACTGATTTGGGCGGCGGCGGCGGCGCGGGCTGGCCGCGGCGCGGCTCGACTGAGCCGGCGCGGCGCGCATGTCTAGTACTGTGTCGTATATGTACTAGGCTTCAAAAATGAAGTCATAATTTCTCATATTAGTTGTATGAGAAATTATGACTCCATTTTTGAAGCGTACGTACATTAGTGTTGCAAGCAATAGTATAAAATATCGATAGCCTATCGATACTATTGAATTTAGATACTATCGATAGTATCGATACTATTGAATTTAGATACCATCGATAGTATCGATTGTCAATAGTTTGCATTACTATTGATATAAGGTAAAACTATCGATAGTATCGATACTATTGAATTCAGATACTATCGATAGTATTCAATACTGTCGATAAAGAAAAAAAAGAAAGAAAATCTTTATTCGGCAAACAAAAAAATCTTATCTACTAGACTTATATAAAGTGTGCCGAAAAGGCAGCCAGCTCAGCTTTGTGCTGCGGTGTGAACCACAGTGTTGCCAATTTAGCTCTTTTAGAGCTAAATTTAGCTCGAGATTCAATAAATCAGCTCCAAAAAAACGATTATAGCTCTGTAGCTCTTTTTTTTTTAAATTTTAGCTCCTTCCCATTACATGACAAAAACCTGTATTTTTTATATGTGTTCTTATCCTTTCCAAGAACTTTGTTCTTTTGCTCTTGCAAAATTTTTATTTGCCATGGACCCATGGTCAAATGCAGAAGAGTATTTAGCCAGCTAAATATCGTCATAAACAAATCTAGAAATCGACTTAATAATGACACCACCAGTGCAATTTTAACTGTCAGTTCCGGATTACGAAAGACCAAAAAATGCTGCCACAACTATGAAGTGCCAAAAGAAGTCCTGAAAAAAAATTTTACTATGGCAATTTATGATGAGGAAAACTCGGGACCAAATACAATTAGTGGACTAGCAGTAGTGAATTTGACACACAGCCTAGTATTTATTCTGAGACACAGCGTCAATAGGTCTGACGACGAATAATAATTTTGAATATATCTTATATTAATGTAAGAAGGTAGTTACCATATTACGCTTTTCTGTATCAATAAAAAAATTTGATTTCTTAAACTTTGTTTTATATTAGCTCTTTTTTTTCCAAAAGTTTACAATACAATATAATACAATACCCTTTATTGCACAAAATAAATAAATCAGGACATAATTATCTTAAAAACTAGGAAATGCGCAAAAGGCGGCCTTATCGCTAAGCAATTTCTTCCAGGCAACCTCGTTATATAGAAAATAGTAATGGGAAATTAGGTAGTGCGGGGCGGTCAATATAAACATACTTAAATACAATATTAAAAATAAACATATACAGTCTTATTATAAAACAAAGTTTATGTTTTGTTCTGAGGACGATCCTCGGCCTAAAGATAAACCAGCTAGGAGGCTAGTTTAAGCTACGATTAACCTCAAAACCGTGACAGAAATCAAAACAAAACATAAAAATTATTGTGAAATTTAAGTAAATCCGAAATTTTACTTGATGGCTGATAATAAATTATTATTATATCCAGGAAATGTGTTAAAACTGCCATAATTATGATATAAAAGTGTTTTTATTGTTTTACAAGTTTCTATGACAAACACAATTTCAACACTTTTGTTCGTTTATTTCCATTCACAACATTAAAAACACGATTTTATATTTATAACACAATACAACACACATATAAAAACAATATTTGTTAAGATTATTTACAATTTACAAATGTAAACAAAATCATAGGTTAGGCTCCATGACAGTTTATTAAGACGAGTGCCCACAGACTAAATATAGAATTACGTTGTCAAAGTTGTCAACTTAGCTTCGTTCCGTTTTTTGATACTGTAATTACTTTATTATTCTTTAATAATTGTTATTTAATAATCAGAGCAATAAATAAGAGGTTATTGATAAAATTATGTACGTTGCATAGTTTTAAATTAACTTTATTTAAACTTATTTCGCTTTTAATTAAAATCTTTTCGACGAAAATATATTATTATGAAAAATGGAACGATTTTCCTACTTCCGGTCAGACTAAGTTGGATCTATCGTATTCTGTGTTTGGTTCAGGTTTTGTAATAAAAGAAAGTCTAAAGTAGATTTATCGCTTGTTACCGTACTAAACCCCGACTTAGATAATACGGGACTAAACCACGATTATGGCCTTTTTTATAATAAGACTGACATAGTTTAGCTCTATTTTAGCTTTTTTTTCAAAGGTGATCTAGCTCTTTTTAAAAACTTGAGTTGGCAACACTGGTGAACCACAGCGCTGATTTTCAGCTGGTTGTCTTATAGATATTGTGACTGTTTTTCAAGGTCAACTATCGATAGTTATGCAACGCTACCGTACATGTCTCAAGGCGGCCCTTCCCGACGGCTTTGTCGTCAACGCGAGCATAGTTCGAAAAGCTTGTTTTTTCATCCAGGGCAAGCTAGAAAAAAAAGCAAACCAAAAAGAGAGAGATAGCGCCTTAGGGCACGGTTTGCACTGTATTGAATGAAATTAGTATTATTATTAGCTATCCATTGAACGAATATTAACTATTCATAGGGTGCGGAAATTTCATAAAACTTGTTCCAGGATATACATTTTTGTCAGTAAGCCTTACAAGTTTGTGAAATAAATGTATTTAATATTTTCATTAAAATTGCAAGGTTTCTATCAAAATCCTTTTTTTGTTTTTATAATTTATGAGTACTTTATGAACGGTCGAAGTTCAGGTAAAATTTGTGCAAAAAAGCAAATTTTTGGAGGCATATACTGAACTTGTTTTTACAAATATTCATTTTTTAATTCGATATGAACCTAGAAATAGTGCACAAGATATCTTTTAGTTCAAAAGTTTTCAAGAAAGATCAGTTACAACGCCATAATTACGTACGAGCGTTTGTATGAAAAGTAAGACGGGAAGGCTGCTCTTAAGTGAGTGACCTAGAGCAGAGTCCAGCTACTGGAAGGTCATTCTTGAAGCGTTGTATTATCATAATGGTCGCCACACATGCACGTCTCCAAGGCAATCCGTACTGACGTGACCTCTGAGGTAGAAACACGCTAGTCTGTCACTCTAGGTTCGAGTCAAGACAAGTTGGAAAATTGTATTTTAGGTTTTAGATTAATCGTGTTATAAACGATGTTATGAGTTTCCTTTTTAACCACCTAAAGAAAAGAGGGGTGTTATAAGTTTCACGTGTCTGTCTGTCTGTGGCATCGTAAACGAATAGGCTGATTTTGTTGCGGGTGGTTTTTGTGAAAGCTGACTTGATCGAGATGAGACGTAGCTATGTTTGACGGAAATCGGTTAAGCCGTTTGACAGTTATTGGGGGTGAACGCTTGAAAGTTGTTTTTTTTTTAATTTAATCTGGCAAATAAACTTGTAGCCTTTAGGTATATTAGATGTATTTTATTAAACACACAAAAATATATGCAATATAAGAAGAAAAAAAAACTTAATTTAAACTAACAAACTAAAATACTACTTCAATTAAAACGAAATAAAATAGTTAGATAATAAAAACTTAAATTAAATTATATAAAAAGGGAGGCCATATCGTTGCCGTCACTGGACAAAGTACCCAAGAGACTGGCGGCATTTCCGCGTTGGATAGCAATACTTAGACGCTGTCCAAAATGCGCGCCGGCCCTTGGTTCCCCCGAAACGTCGATCAGGCGTGCGGAAATTTCCTTAAGACTAGTACTAGTAGTAAGGAAAGTGTCGACTTAATTCAGGGTAAGGCCCTGGGCTCTGTCTGCCTCGTTGAAGCCAAAGTCGAATTTTATAGGAAAATCGCACGCTCCTAAAATCGGGTGTAGATTTTTTACAAATCTATGGCGACCTTTGTGGTCTAGTGGTCATCATGCCAGGCTGTCACACCGAAGGTCCCGGGTTCGAGCCCCAGTCAGGTCAAGATGGAAAATGATCTTTTTCAAATTGACCTGGGTCTTGGATGTTTATCTATATGTACAATGTCCATTTTAATTAAGTACAAATATTTTAAGGGGTGATTCAGTCCATCATTTTTAACAACTTTTCCAGATAAACGTATATCGAAATACAAAAGAAAAATGACATTTTCCATAGTAACGATATCACGTGACTACTTGGATTTATATGAGAACCTAATTTTTTTTTTTCGTATTTCTATATAAATTTATTAGGAAAAGTTGATCAAAATGATGGACTGAATAACCCCTTAAACTATTTGGACTTAATTAAAAACGACACAATACAATATAGTATCGTCAGTATCCCATAACACAAGTCTACATATACGTATTTGTTATAAAATATAGTACCGTCAGTATCCTATAACATAAGTCTCGAAATTACTTTGGGGCTAGCTTAATCTAAGTATGTGATTTGTCTGTATACATATTATACTTTATACCTTCGAGTACATACCCAAATGGTCTGATCAGTACAAACAAAGACATCATTAACAAATTGTTATTGTCATTATTTTGATAAAAACCAGTTGTTCATGAAACTGGTTGCTAATGGGACTCATGTGAGTTAAGTAAGAGAGTATAAAGTATGTTGAAATAAGCAATGTCAAATGGTTTTGCTATAATTTATTTATGTATGTATGTATGTGTGTGTAGCGATGTACAATGCGACACAAATAAGTTGAACAAAAATGGCGGACTTTAAATCATTTTTGTACAAATTCCCGGCACGCAGGTTGAACCAGAATGGCGGTATAAATAATGCGCTGACGACCGCTATTTTGGTTCAATTTACGTGTCGGGAATATGTGCAAAAATGCTTTGAAGTCCGCCATTTTTGTTAAATATATTTGTGTCGCATTGTAAGTATGATCTTATAGTTAATTTGTACGTACTTGCTTCTGCCTTTTAATTGAGTAAATATCCTCTCAATCTGTCGCAGGTTGACTGGAAGAGATCCCTACATGGGATAAGTCCGCCTTTGTACATTTGCTTTTTCGAATGTTACCAAAACAAAAATATTATTTTGTTTTGGTACAATAAAGTTATTATAAACAAACAAACAAACTTTTGATTCTTACTTTCTGGTTTGGTAGAAAATAAAACCGGCTAAGTGCGAGCTTCGCACCGCAAGGACTCGCACATGAAGAGTTCCGTACCTACGAGTATAAAAAATCACGTTTGTTGAGCCCTACCGAAATATTTATTTTATTTTGCTTTTAGAATTTGTTGTTATAGTGGCAACAGAATTACACCTTCTGTAAAAAGATCAACTGTCTAGCTATCGCGTTTCATGAGGTACGGCCTGGTGACAGACAGACGGACAGACGGACGGATGTACAGCGGAGTCTTAATAATAGGGTCCAGTTTTTACCCTTTGGGTACGGAACCCTAGAAAAGCCAGCAAAAGAGGCAGGGGACCCCAAAATCTCCCCCCCCCCCTCCCTCGGTACGCCTATGCGTAATAATACTAGCCCCCTTTACCTTCCCTTCCCCCCGTAATAGTATGCATGTATTTGACTGTATAACTTCAAACAAACTAGCTGCGCCCCGCGGTGTTACCCGCGGAAAAAAGTAGCCTATGTGTTAATCCAGGGTGTCAGCTTCCTGCATACCAAATTTTGTCAAAATAGGTCCAGCCGTTTGCGCGTGAAGAAGTAACATAAGCACACACACTATCACTAACACACTCGCTCACAATCTTTCGTAATCAAAGTATGATTAACAAACTTATCTCAATTCCAGATTATACCATGCGTGCACCCCATCCCCGGCGGCGTGTTCCCCGGCCGCATGATCCGGATACAGGGCAACACCCCGCCTGGGGCGCAGAGGTAAGTGATACAAATGTATAATCAACGAACTGCAATGACATGAACCCCTCTGGCACAGGGCAACACCCCGCCTGGGGCGCAGAGGTAAGTGATACAAATGTATAATCAACGAACTGCAATGACATGAACCCCTCTGGCACAGGGCAACACCCCGCCTGGGGCGCAGAGGTAAGTGATACAAATGTATAATCAACGAACTGCAATGACATGAACCCCTCTGGCACAGGGCAACACCCCGCCTGGGGCGCAGAGGTAAGTGATACAAATGTATAATCAACGAACTGCAATGACATGAACCCCTCTGGCACAGGGCAACACCCCGCCTGGGGCGCAGAGGTAAGTGATACAAATGTATAATCAACGAACTGCAATGACATGAACCCCTCTGGCACAGGGCAACACCCCGCCTGGGGCGCAGAGGTAAGTGATACAAATGTATAATCAACGAACTGCAATGACATGAACACCTCTGGCACAGGGCAACACCCCGCCTGGGGCGCAGAGGTAAGTGATACAAATGTATAATCAACGAACTGCAATGACATGAACCCCTCTGGCACAGGGCAACACCCCGCCTGGGGCGCAGAGGTAAGTGATACAAATGTATAATCAACGAACTGCAATGACATGAACCCCTCTGGCACAGGGCAACACCCCGCCTGGGGCGCAGAGGTAAGTGATACAAATGTATAATCAACGAACTGCAATGACATGAACCCCTCTGGCACAGGGCAACACCCCGCCTGGGGCGCAGAGGTAAGTGATACAAATGTATAATCAACGAACTGCAATGACATGAACCCCTCTGGCACAGGGCAACACCCCGCCTGGGGCGCAGAGGTAAGTGATACAAATGTATAATCAACGAACTGCAATGACATGAACCCCTCTGGCACAGGGCAACACCCCGCCTGGGGCGCAGAGGTAAGTGATACAAATGTATAATCAACGAACTGCAATGACATGAACACCTCTGGCACAGGGCAACACCCCGCCTGGGGCGCAGAGGTCAGTGATACAAATGTATAATCAACGAACTGCAATGACATGAACCCCTCTGGCACAGGGCAACACCCCGCCTGGGGCGCAGAGGTAAGTGATACAAATGTATAATCAACGAACTGCAATGACATGAACCCCTCTGGCACAGGGCAACACCCCACCTGGGGCGCAGAGGTAAGTGATACAAATGTATAATCAACGAACTGCAATGACATGAACCCCTCTGGCACAGGGCAACACCCCGCCTGGGGCGCAGAGGTAAGTGATACAAATGTATAATCAACGAACTGCAATGACATGAACCCCTCTGGCACAGGGCAACACCCCGCCTGGGGCGCAGAGGTAAGTGATACAAATGTATAATCAATGAACTGCAATGACATGAACCCCTCTGGCACAGGGCAACACCCCGCCTGGGGCGCAGAGGTAAGTGATACAAATGTATAATCAACGAACTGCAATGACATGAACCCCTCTGGCACAGGGCAACACCCCGCCTGGGGCGCAGAGGTAAGTGATACAAATGTATAATCAACGAACTGCAATGACATGAACCCCTCTGGCACAGGGCAACACCCCGCCTGGGGCGCAGAGGTAAGTGATACAAATGTATAATCAACGAACTGCAATGACATGAACCCCTCTGGCACAGGAACACCCCGCCTGGGGCGCAGAGGTAAGTGATACAAATGTATAATCAACGAACTGCAATGACATGAACCCCTCTGGCACAGGGCAACACCCCGCCTGGGGCGCAGAGGTAAGTGATACAAATGTATAATCAACGAACTGCAATGACATGAACCCCTCTGGCACAGGGCAACACCCCGCCTGGGGCGCAGAGGTAAGTGATACAAATGTATAATCAACGAACTGCAATGACATGAACCCCTCTGGCACAGGGCAACACCCCGCCTGGGGCGCAGAGGTAAGTGATACAAATGTATAATCAACGAACTGCAATGACATGAACCCCTCTGGCACAGGGCAACACCCCGCCTGGGGCGCAGAGGTAAGTGATACAAATGTATAATCAACGAACTGCAATGACATGAACCCCTCTGGCACAGGGCAACACCCCGCCTGGGGCGCAGAGGTAAGTGATACAAATGTATAATCAACGAACTGCAATGACATGAACACCTCTGGCACAGGGCAACACCCCGCCTGGGGCGCAGAGGTAAGTGATACAAATGTATAATCAACGAACTGCAATGACATGAACACCTCTGGCACAGGGCAACACCCCGCCTGGGGCGCAGAGGTAAGTGATACAAATGTATAATCAACGAACTGCAATGACATGAACCCCTCTGGCACAGGGCAACACCCCGCCTGGGGCGCAGAGGTAAGTGATACAAATGTATAATCAACGAACTGCAATGACATGAACCCCTCTGGCACAGGGCAACACCCCGCCTGGGGCGCAGAGGTAAGTGATACAAATGTATAATCAACGAACTGCAATGACATGAACCCCTCTGGCACAGGGCAACACCCCGCCTGGGGCGCAGAGGTAAGTGATACAAATGTATAATCAACGAACTGCAATGACATGAACCCCTCTGGCACAGGGCAACACCCCGCCTGGGGCGCAGAGGTAAGTGATACAAATGTATAATCAACGAACTGCAATGACATGAACACCTCTGGCACAGGGCAACACCCCGCCTGGGGCGCAGAGGTAAGTGATACAAATGTATAATCAACGAACTGCAATGACATGAACCCCTCTGGCACAGGGCAACACCCCGCCTGGGGCGCAGAGGTAAGTGATACAAATGTATAATCAACGAACTGCAATGACATGAACCCCTCTGGCACAGGGCAACACCCCGCCTGGGGCGCAGAGGTAAGTGATACAAATGTATAATCAACGAACTGCAATGACATGAACACCTCTGGCTTAGTGGTCACCATGTCACGCTGTCACTCCGTAGGAAGAACAAGGGGAGGCCTTTGCCTTGGACATGAACATATTATGACTGAATGTACCGTTAAAATAGTTTCACTAAATCAGTACAATTTGTCTTTAGGGCGGCCCTTCCCGGCTGCTCTGTCGTCAATGCGAGCATAGTTTGAAAAGCTTGGTGTTTGATATAGGGCTATGCTAGAAAAAGAGGCAAACCAAAGAGAGGGACATAGCGCCTAAGGGCGGTTTGCATTCTATTGAATGAAATTAGTATTATTATTAACTATCCATTGAACGAATATTAACTATTCATAGGGTGCGGAAATTTCAAAAAACTTGTTCCAGGAAATACGTGTTTTTCAGTAAGCCTTACAAGTGTGTGGAATAAATATATTTTATTTCAAATTTTCATTACATTTGCGAGGTTTCTATCGAAACATTTTTTTCACTTTCACAGTTTATGAGTGCTTTATGAACGGTCGAAGTTCAAGTAAAATTTGTGCATAAAAGCAGATTTTTAAAGGCGTACACTGAATTTGCTTGTCCAAATTTAAAAAAAAAATATTTTGATGGAAACCTAGGAATAACGCACAAGAATCAGTTAGTTCAAAAGTTTTCAAGAAAGATCAGTTACAACGCCATAGTCACGTACGGGCGTTTGTATGAAAAGTAAGACATGAAGGCCGCTCATAAATATAAATTTATATAGGTATCTCTGTCGTTTACAGGTTCGCCTTCAATCTGCAGTGCGGCCCCAACACGGACCCGCGTGACGACATCGCCCTCCACCTCAACTTCCGGTTCGTGGAGCAGTGCGTGGTGCGCAACCACCTCACGGCCATGGACTGGGGGGTGGAGGAGATCGACGGGGGCATGCCGCTGCGGAGGGGGGAGCAGTTTGAGGCGCTGATATTGTGCGAGCCGCAGTCTATGAAAGTGAGTGTATAGAGCAGGATGTATAACAATTACTTCACGGCCATGGACTAGGGGGTGGAGGAGGTCGACGAGGGCATGCCGCTGCGGAGGGAGGAACAGTTTGAGGCGCTGATACTGTGCGAGCCGCAGTCTATGAAAGTGAGTGTATAGAGCAGGGTGTATAACAATTACTTCACGGCCATGGACTAAGGGGTGGAGGAGATCGACGGGGGCATGCCGCTGTGGAGGGGGGAACAGTTTGAGGCGCTGATACTGTGCGAGCCGCAGTCTATGAAAGTGAGTGTATAGAGCAGGGTGTATAACAATTACTTCACGGCCATGGACTGGGGGGTGGAGCTGTGAGTGTGTACAGAGCAGGGTGTAGAGGTATAGCAACCACTTGACGGCCATGGACTAGGGGATGGAGGAGGTCGACGGGGGTATGCCGCTGCGGAGGGGAGAACAGTTTGAGGCGCTGATACTGTGCGAGCCGCAGTCTATGAAAATGGGTTTACAGAGTAGGGTGTAAAGTTATAGCAACCACTTGACGGGGCCATCGACTGGTAGGCAGAGGAGTTCAAGGGGGCATGCCGCTGCGGAGGGGAGAACAGTTTGAGGCGCTGATACTGTGCGAGCCGCAGTCTATGAAAATGGGTTTACAGAGTAGGGTGTAAAGTTATAGCAACCACTTGACGGGGCCATCGACTGGTAGGCAGAGGAGTTCAAGGGGGCATGCCGCTGCGGAGGGGAGAACAGTTTGAGGCGCTGATACTGTGCGAGCCGCAGTCTATGAAAGTGAGTGTATAGAGCAGGGTGTATAACAATTACTTCACGGCCATGGACTGGGGGGTGGAGCTGTGAGTGTGTACAGAGCAGGGTGTAGAGGTATAGCAACCACTTGACGGCCATGGACTAGGGGATGGAGGAGGTCGACGGGGGTATGCCGCTGCGGAGGGGAGAACAGTTTGAGGCGCTGATACTGTGCGAGCCGCAGTCTATGAAAATGGGTTTACAGAGTAGGGTGTAAAGTTATAGCAACCACTTGACGGGGCCATCGACTGGTAGGCAGAGGAGTTCAAGGGGGCATGCCGCTGCGGAGGGGGGAACAGTTTGAGGTGCTGATACTGTGCGAGCCGCAGTTTATGAAGGTGAGTGTGTACAGAGCAGGGTGTAGAGGTATTGCAACCACTTGACGGCCATGGACTGGGGAGTGGAGGAGATCGAGGGGGTATGCCGCTGCCGAGGGGGGAGAAGTTTGAGGCACTGATACTGTGCGAGCCGCAGTCTATGAAAGTGAGTGTATAGAGCAGGGTGTATAGCAATTCGGCTGGAATGTGTAATTCATGTGATCTGAAATTCTACTTTATAATAAACTTGAGCTAATTCATTCAGCCAGAAATATATTTTTTTTTAAATATAATTTAATAAAAATATTTACCTTCCGTTTCAGATAGCGCTGAACGGCGCCCACTTCTGCGAGTTCCTGCACCGCGTTCCGTTCCACAGAATTTCGCACCTCACTATTGATGGTGATGCTTCTATCCAGTTCATCGGGTTCGAAGGATCGCAGCCTGCCCAGCCGGTCTACATGGTAAGAGATTATCTTGAGCTCCTCCGTGGTTTAAAGCCCTTTTCAGGGCGCATAACCTGAGCAGGTTATGGGCCCGAAAAAAACCTATAGGCCTTATAGGTGGTACAAATAAACACCTATATATTTAGATGATTAAGTGCGCGCTTTCAAATCATTGCCATAGCGAGCATTAAGAAATGCGCATACTCGTGGCATTTTTAAGTTCTTACGTGCTTTAGGAGACATGTAAAGGCCAGATGTCTTAGACAGCTTTAAAAGAAAAAAATGTCTGCGCAGTTGGTTTCTATGAGAAGCTTTATCTTGAGCTCCTTTCTTTTGCAAGCGTTAAATTTTTTTGAGCCCATAACCTAAAACGGATAAGATGTAAAAAATTGCCTGCTTAGGCCTAGTTTCCGAATCTATGCGAGAAGGAGGTGGGCAAATTGAGGAAGAGCTCTAGGAAAATCCTTTATTGCGGGGACCACAGCAGAAATTTACAATAATCCTACAAGACAGCCAGCGTGCGTCGTATCGACTAGGGTCGGCGAGAAGAGAGAGGGCCATCTCAAAATCCTTTTGTAGTGGCATGAATTTAAAGTTGGCATTCGTAACTACGGAACCCTACACTGCGCGTGGCCCGACACGCACTTGGCCAATTATTTTCCTTCACACATATATCCATTATTCAGTCGCGTTCACATTTCTATATGCGTTCATAATCGTTCGTTCAAAATCTAAAGTAAAAATATCAATCCCGTACTAGTAATTATTATTCGTAGATCCCACATCTATACTCAATATTTTATTGCAAACCATAAAGTACATAAGATCGCATCAGTACAATATAAGATCATTTATGAACCACAGCAATTTGGTTAGATACGGGGAAATCGCACTCAAAAGTTAAAAATAAGGTTACTAGGTACTAGGTACTATGTCATATTTTTTGAATAGTTAAATGATTTTAGTTACATAACTTACATATTTATATTTTATTTTTCTATAATTATTCTATATTCTATATTTGATATCTGACAAAAACCGAGAATCAAATATTTATTCAGTAATTAGACCTTTGCCGGCACTTTTACACACCAATAAGTTTAGTATACATTATATACATATTCATATTCATTACAACTAAAAACAGTTTGCTAAATCTATTTTAGTTAAAAAAACATTTTTGTCCCTCTCTCTTCTCAGTATTAGGCCAAAAATGAGACAAAACATATTTTAACTAAAAGAGCTTTAGCAGACGTTTTGTAATTTTTATGAATAAGGAGTATAATGCAACACAAATAAGTTGAACAAAAATGGCCGACTTTAAAGCATTTTTTACAAATTCCCGACACTTAAATTGAACCGAAATGGCGGTCGTCGGTGCATTTTTTGTACCTGCGCCGATAACCGCCATTTTGGTTCAACCTACGTGCCGGGAAGTACAAAAATGCTTTGAAGTCCGCCATATTTGTTCAACTTATTTGTGTCGCATTGTAAGTGTTTTATCCATAAAGGAAAGATAACGATACTAGCGTTTCGCAAAAGACCAGTGCTTTGATGTTTGTCAATGTTTGTAACAAATTATTTGTACATTTCCAGTCGGAGCCCGCACAGTACGCTTACGGGGCTCCGCCGCCGGCCTACGGAGCACCCGGCTACGGCGCGCCACAAGGTATGTGATATAGATATATAAAGAATTAACTAAAAGTGTCGATCTTTTAGGTCCACTTAGGTGGTTGACCTAAAAATACGTTTAAGCTTATTTCGGAAAGTTATTCAGAATCACCGACTGAACATTCCCTTAAAACATTTGCAATTAATAACAAGTCTATTTGCTACGTAAATTTAAAAACCCCCCAATTTCAATCGTTCACCCCCAGTAACTTTTGAACGGTGCACCGATTTTCATCAAACATAGTATCACGTAAAAGAAACCGCATCGAAATCGGCCCATCCTTTCGAGAGCTACGATGCCACAGAAGACATTGGCGACAAACTTAACACTCTCTCTTTCATTATTTTTTTGTCGGGGATTAAATATGATTGGGAAGGAATGAGGTGAAATAAAAATTGGGAATTTACTATTAACTTAAATTAGTAAGAAATGTAGTTAGTAGGGACGTATTTGGTGTTACAATAACTAATTCTAAACCTTCAACTAATATACTAACATTGCTTTTAGTTAAGATTGAGTAAACTAAAACCCTAGCCGATTACGCAAAATGATCGATTCGCAAAATGACACTTTATTTTTATTTATTATTCTGACACACTTTACATTGTCACATTACATGTAAATTCACATTACATTAAAAATGTACAAAGGCATAGGAATGTATTTTTTAAGTCATTATGCGAATCTGTCATTTTGCGAATTGCGAATGCGAATGCTAAACGATATGCAAACACTTACTAAATCCCGTCTATGAATTTGCAGAAACAACGTTTAGACCATACAAACAGCCAAAACCTATATTTTTTTAAGAAATATAGGTTATGGCAAGTTGAGGCACACATCAGACATAAAAACCACATAGTTTTTGTGTGTTTAGAAATGATTTAACAATATCCCTTGATCGACTTTCTCTATCTTCGTGAAAAGGAGGCTGACACATAACTTTTTCTGTTTTAAGTAATTTTACCTGACAATATTTTATTTTGTTTAAATAGCGTAATATTTAAAATGGAAATTGGTAATTTTTATATTAAAAAAAATCGTTTAGTATTCGTTTACAAATTGGTTTTTATTTTCAATCTGACTACGAGTATGTACAGATGTGTATATTTGGACATATAATTTGCATGTAGCTGTTGATTGGCAAGCTTTATATTGGATGATATTGGTACTAAATTTTAGGATAATTTCAATAATTATAAATACTCGCTAATCTGGGTGTAAATATGGTCGATACACAATTACGAACCTTCATTAAATTATGCATCCTATATAACAGTGGTGAAAAGAGATACATTTTATGAGTTTTCAAAAATTAGGGACACTAGTCAGCAGCACGTTGAAGTCAGGTGCAATAAGCTGCTGTTATTGGTTACATTTTACGGAGCAAAAGAACCTGTCATCTGATGGTCTAATCACAGCAGTCGATTGGACCTGACGTCACTGTGCTGTCCTGCACCTGGTGCCACATATTTTTGTAAACCTTTTATGTCTTTTTTTTCTGGTAAGACTGATACAGATATTCAGCAAAAATGGGAATTATGAATTCTTACTAGTTGCTATCCCAACGCTTGTATTACAAAATTATATTTTTTAAATAGTAACAGTTCTCAACATAGCATATTAATTTTTTTTTAATTACAATTTAACCCAATATTTTCAATTAGGACAGATGACTTTCTATATTATTTTATTAAAGATTTTTCATATAAGACTGATGATTAATAATAACAAAGTTTTCTTTATTGAGTCGATAAAAAAACGCGAGTGTTGTGTTTTCATAACCTTGTAAGGTAAGTAACGTATGAATTATTTTGCGTGTATTTTGTGTACGTTTTATTTAAATAACCTTTGACAGTCTTTAGCAAAGCAAGTTTGTATGATCATTTCTCAGAATGCCCTTTAGAAGCAAAACGTATATACGCACAATCCTGTTAAAGTGTAGCACAATGTTCTATGCATACGCAATATATCCAATGCCCCTACGCAGAATGTCAATAGGAAACGGGTAATTCCCGCTTCAGCGTTCTCGGGCAACACAACAAAATTAAATAAAAAGGCTATACTTATTTATATTTACTGTACTTTTAATATGTCTTAATATAATAATAATATATACTTAAATTATATTTGATTGCCCTGCTTTGCTCGTAGACTGCCAACCTAACAATGCTTAATAAATATAAAACCAGCTTCCGGTTGTGTACTTATTTATTTTTTGCATGATTGCACCGATTTTTCTTCCAATAATTGTAAAATCAAATTCGCCCTAAATCACTGTAACATTTGTTTAATCTAAATTAAATTTCCTGAAGTAATTTCTACTACATTTACAGTTTGGCTTAAATGTTTAGAAAAGAATACTATTTATTAGTAATGCGACTTATCACCAATGCCTCAGGCCTCCATAAACCGAAGCTTTGCTTTGAAAAATAATATGTCGTCGTCCAATACGATTGTTGCATTACAACGCCAAACCAAATTAGGCTTAAATAATTTCTTAGCGCTCAATGTTGCTTGACAGGGCAACACGTATATGCAGACTCGTGTCAAACCACTTTTAGAGTATCTACCAATCAACCATAGACCAAGTAGAGAAATAAATTCAAGTGGTTCTGGATGCTAATCTGTTATTTTCTTTTTCTAAACTTTCAGCCAAACTATATCCTTTTTCATAGAACTATATTGATCCATTATATTTGTATTTAAATGATTTCTATAACGGATAGACTGTTATAGAAATCATATAAATAAATAAATATATACGGACAGAATCACACGGATTGAGCTAGCCTCAAAGTAAGTTCGAGACATGTGTTATGGGATACTAACTCAACGATACAATGTTTTATAACAAATAAATCAAAGACCCCGGGCAATCGGAAAAAGATATTATTCCATCTTGACCTGACCGGGGATCAAACCCGGGAGCTCCGGTGTGACAGCGTGGCGAGATGACTACTAAGCCACAGAGGTTGTCAAATCAAACTTAAACAATCCTATTGATTTAGATTTTTGGTATCGGTAGCTTTTCTTTAAAAATAAATTAAATTTTAATATACTTTACACGTAACATAAATTATACTTATTGACGTGTAAAAGTGCCTGTAAATATCTAATTACTGAATAAACATTTGAATCTTTGAAACTTTGAAATTTATTCATGTATAATAATCATTTGCCTGATGGTTATCATGCTGGACCGCTATTTGAAGGTTCAGGGTTCGATCTCCAGTCAGGGCGTGTTGGAAACGCGGCCTTTTTCAATTTGTCTTGGATCTTGGGGGTTTTATTTATTTATGTATTTATTTTAAAATACAGGAACGTTGAGCTATTATCCCATAACACAAGTTTAAAATTACTTTGGAGCTAGCTCAATCTGTGTGATTTGTCCGTATATATTTATTATTAATTTACTCTCAGTTAACGTTTTGGATTTGCCTTCAAATTACTATTTAATAATAAAAAATATTTCTATGAAATAAATTTATACATAACGTCAAAGGTCCCATAACAAAAACTTACCCGTTTTATTTTATGATTGGCAAACCCATTTATTCGTTTTTCGTTTACACAGGCTTCTACTGAGGAGAGCTGCTGCGGCTGGCTAAAGTGCAAGTGGGTGTAGATTATTATTATTATATTTTTAATCTTATGCTAAGTACATAAAGCTTTTTACTATTTTTATATATTTGTAATTTATGCAAAAGAAAAACAGGCGAACATACGAACTAATTTATGCCCAAGCTGAAACTGAGACCTGGATGCAAATAAAATACAATAAATAAGGGACATACCAATAATGAATCGAATCACGGGCTATACTAGATCACTATACCATAATGAAATTAAAATAACAGTCAAAGTATGTAAAAAAAATTCGACGTTTCCATACAAATTGACGTGTAAAAGTGCCTGTGAAGGTCTAATTACTGAATAAACATTTGAATCTTTGGATCAAATTGCCCGAGCGGCTGCACACTTTTGTATGGAGATACCGACATTTTTTTTTTTGCTTTTTGATTGTTATTTTCATTTCATTATACTATTTATTACGGGTATATCCTTTCCACGTTGTATAGGTAGATAGCAGAGTTGGGCGTAGTTAACTACAAGTAGTTGAAATTACATTAAATCAAACTTCAACAATTGAAACCACTGTAGTTGTAATTTGTAATTATAATTAAGTAGTTATAACTACAAATTACAATAAGAATTTATTAACGCGGGCGTGTGTTAAAGGTGTTGTATTTCGAAATTGTAAGTGTAAAAAGTTGTAAGCAAGAAACGAAATTTATAAGTTGGTAAATCTTTATAAAATATGCAGTTTCGAAAAGTAGTTTGTAATTGTGATTACAAATACTTTTTGTAGTTTATAGTTCAGCTACTTTTTCAATAACTTTTTGTAATTATGTAGTTGCGATTACTAACTACAAAATGTTATTGTAGTTTTAGTAATTAGTAGTTTAATTACATTTTGCCCAACTCTGCTAGATAGCCATTTTTTATCACCTCATTAACCGACTTCCAAAAAAGGAGAAGGTTATCAATTCGTTTATTTTTTTTTATGTATGTTCACCGATTATTCAAAGACGCCTGGACCGATTTTAAACATTCTTTTTTTGTTTGATAGGGTATACGTTCCAGGTGGTGCCATGGAAATTTTATCAAAATCGGTTGTGTAGTTTGGGGGTGAAGTCGGTTTTTAGTTTTGAAAAATTATGTTATAACAAGTTTATTTGCCGGGCAATTTAAAAAATCCCCCGACGACATCATCTACTGATGAGTGACGGAACTACATAATATGCCAACCGATGTTAAGTGGAATTGATATCCGTAGCGCCATCTATTATTTGCCAGAAAAATAAAAATACTTAGTCTCACACTTTCAAGCGTTAACCCCCGATATTTTTTTAACGGCTATACCGATTTTCATCAAACATAGGTAAGAACTATCGCAAGGAAACTGGCGTTCACGTTAAAAAGACCGCATCGAAATCGGTCCTTTTGTTCGAGCGCTACGATGCCACAGACAGACAGTAACCTCTAACTTATAACACTCCTCTTTTCGGGATATAAAAAGGCTGAAAACAAGCCAATCAGAACTGCGTAAAGTGGAGAAGAAAAAATCGTAATACGTAGTATGTTCAATAAAGTATGATTCGCAAAATGCCATGCGTGATTAAGGTCATTTCGCGTATAGAACGTTATGCGAATCGAATGTTTATCAAGTGTTTATTTTTTAATTTTCCGTGTTAAATATATACATTTATTTTTATTTCAGGTGCCTTGTGAAGCGGCTTATTGGCATCGGGAGTCACAGATGTATTTGTTGTACCATTTTTATATTCATAATAATATTTGTCGTTTTTTATAACCTTTATTCGGAGTTCCAATACTTATGTAATAAGTGCTGTTGTATAGTTTTAGTCGTTTCATTTGTGAGGTGTAAGGCTGGTGGTACACAGATGCGGAGCGATAATGAGCGGAGATATGTACGAATAGACGAACGAAAAAAGTTTAATTATCAAAAAAATTAAAAAAAAATTGTTTCAATCGTTCACCCTCAATAACTTTTAAATGGCTGCACAGATTTCCATCCAACATAGCTAAGAACTGTCTCGACAGACAAGGCTTTCGGTTACAAAAAACGCATTTAAATCGGTACATTGTTTTAGGAGCTACGATGCCACAGAGAGACAGACACGCCAAACGTATAACACCTCTCTTTTTGCAACGGGGATTAAAAAATCTAGCTTGCATTTATTTTTGAGCTATTAGTGGGATAGAAATATGCTTAGGTTAATTTGCACTCCCAAGCTTTATTGAAATCTTGGAATTAGAATCACTAAAAGAACACAAAAACGTAAGAAAAATGACTGATGAATGATGTTTTTCAAGTGTATGTATATTTCTATGGGACGCTCTGCAGCCTAAACAATTTGATGGATTTAAGCTTTACAGGTGTCGTTATAATTCTGAGAGTTACTCAGGGTATATATAAAAAAAAAACAAGGAACATAGAAGATCTTGGGAATTTTTCAAGCAGTCAGGTTAATAGGGAATATGCACATATTTTTTTTATTTGCTTATTAAAAGCCTTATTAACCACAGTAAACAAATATGAAAGAATTCATAAAATATCTTAATCAGCGACGGAAGTGTGATACTTTCAAGTTTCAATTAAAAAGAGAAGTCCGATATGGACTGGTGACGTCAAAGTCCATATAATCTATACATTTGCCATAGAAAATAGCGTTTTGGCGAGTGAGATAGACATATTTTCGTAAAATCGTTATATCTCGTTCGTTTTTCAACCAATTTTTATTCTGTTTTCACTATTAGTACTTTACTTTTGAATATTTATGGATAAACTAGTTAAATAATACATATCTTTTTCATGCATATTCTCTATTGTTCCATATATATTTTTTCTTCCAAAATTACCTACTGCCTTAACTATAAGCGCGGCCGTTGCCCTGTCTCAGCTCCGTCTCAGTGTAACACCGGCCTTATCACAAAATAAATGAAATATTCTTTGTCAGTTCTAGCCTTGTTTAGGGATCGTCCATTAATCTTGTGAGGTTCAAAGGGTTCAAAAAAATCACAAAATAACAAAAGGGCCGCCTTGCTCGTGATCTTGACTCGCTGAAACCTGTATTTTTTTAATCTAAAATGTATTATACGGGGAAGGGGCTTTAGTCTGAAACGTCACCACATTGCCAAACACCACAAGAGGGGAGGGGCTTTAAATTGCTAAATAACATCGTGTAATTAATGGATGACCCTTTAAGTGTATTTTGTGAAGGTTTTCATACTATATTATAGTCGACTGAAATGATTTATAAAATCACAATTTGTATTTTTCTTTTTAATTACTTTTTTATATTTGCATAGCGTTATAGGAGTGAGTGCTATATTGCATTTAATAGGA
Source organism: Acrobasis suavella (assembly GCA_943193695.1). Taxonomy (NCBI): domain Eukaryota; kingdom Metazoa; phylum Arthropoda; class Insecta; order Lepidoptera; family Pyralidae; genus Acrobasis; species Acrobasis suavella. The sequence continues at coordinate 10,462,538 of OW971954.1, forward strand.
AAATGTAGTATTTGTTTGTGGAAAAAAAAATACTGAAACTATTTAAAGGGCAAATTCAGTCCGGGATACAAAATTATTTTTCGATTTATTCAAAAACTAAGGGCCAACCACATATTACGTAACAGCGATGGGGGAGGCGGTCAAGCCAAATGTGACAGAAAAATTAAACTTGTTAATGCTTAGTGTGGTCCTTCGGGTGGTATCCATTTATTTATTTGTATATATTCGATGTTGAAAGTTAATAATCTTAGACTGAATTTAAACTTAAATGGTCTCAGTATAATTCAAAATATTGGGTAAAAATGTATAACACTATACCTAATATTTAAGTTGAAGCTTAATAATTATGTAAATGTGAGAGCATATAATAATATTAAGGAGTTATTATCTGTTTAATAAAAAATGTTGCATTTTAAATTAAGAATCGCTTTTACAAAATGATTTTATTCTTATGTCGGTATTATTTTTACGAATAAAAATTCTTATTTTGTTTAAAAATAAGTATAATTTAATCAAATGGCACTAACATTTATGTTTTTGCATTTAGAATGTCCTGTCATGTTTGATTTATTATGAAAGTTAATAAAAATACGTAAAACAAGTTCTTTATTTTATTTTTACTATTTTACCTTGCCATGTTGTTGAACGAGCGAAATTCTCTTTGAGTCTACTTAGATAATTCGGTACATTTATATGTATGAGGGTTTGATAACAAGTGGCTCAAAAAGTAAACATTACGTGATTAATGGAAGTCCCCTTTGGAGAAGAAAATACCCACGCCCTAAAGCAACACAGCCAAAGATGACACCAGGAACACGCTTAGATGTTTGTTTTTGTGTGTGTAAGTGACACACACGGGTGTCGGATTTTCAGGCTGCCTAAAGGCATCTAACATAGCTTGCCGTACAAAGACAGCCGGGATCAACGGTTATTATATTACGGCTTTCCGATGCAAAGAGGAGGCCAAGGAATTTTTATGCCACTTGTGGTCACCCATCCAAATGTGGACAACGCCCGGTGTCGCTTTACTTGCGAAGCACCTAGTAATGCGCCGACCATCGGGTTAAAAAAGCGTAGAAGAAAGCCTTTCTGGGATAATTTTTCTTTCGTCTGTCTACATGAGCTAAGCTATGGTCGGTCTGAGCCTGAAACTTGTGGCCTTTGGACCTTGTGTGGCCTTTAGGTATGTCTACCTTATAAGACATGATATTATACCTATTTTGTGGCACCACGTGTAAGGATCAGTACACAAGTTTGCAGGCACAATTTGCAAGGCAAATTTCAAAAACTCCCCGTCTTTTAAGCGTTCTACCCAAAAAACTTTTCAACGGCTGAACCTAGTTTCATCAAACATAGCTAAGAACCACCACAAGGAAACTTGCCTTCCCCTAAAAATACCGCATCGAAACCGGTCCATCCGTTCGAGAGCTACGATGCCACACAGAGAGACATTGGCGTCAAACCCCACCTTTTTTGTCGGGGGTGAAAAAAAGTTTAAATACTAACAATAAATGCGCGCGAAACAAATAACCCTCCTTTTGTCGGTTGGTACAGGTCGCGACATTGACCCCCCCAATGGGTTCCCGGTTTGTCGTACCGGGGGGGCTCAGTACCCGTGGTAGCCTCGAGCCACGGGGAAGCTAAGAGGAACCCGCGAGGGGGCGCTCCTGCTGTCGTCTACCAGCAGTGAGCGCCCACATTGGGGCGGCGGGGGAGTGGGAAGTTCTCCCCCCACCCGAGGAGGGGCGCTCCCGCGGGCTCGGCTTCGGCCTTGAGCCTGTAGGGATGCGCCCAATGGGGCGGCGGGGGAGTGGGAAGTTCTCCCCCCACCCGTGGTGGGGCTTCAGGCGGGGCCACACCGCCGTGGCTGTGGCTGGAGATCGGTCGCGGAGGAGGAGGAGTGTCGGTGTTACGTTGCCGCTCTCCCTATCCTCCGCGACCGAGCGGTGCCGCACCGCGTTTGCGGCGAGAGGCAAGTGGCGGAGCCTACCATCTTCTCTGCCGCTGGGAGCCGGTTTATCTGGCTCCCATGGGTCCACAGGCGGTGGACTGCGTTGGAGTCTGCCGCCTTTCAATTGGCCCAAGGAGGTACGGCGCGTCCGTGAGTTCCTGGCGCGCCGACTTGGTGAGTGGGGGGGGGGCGCTTAGAAGTCCCCAAGGAGGGGCCGCTTTGGCGGCCAGCCGCGCCGGGGTTCGCGGTTGTATTTCCGTTCCCGTGTCCCCGGCAAAAGCGGTTGAGATGGAACTCCGGAGGTTTTTTAGTGGGTAGGCACGTCACTCTGGCGTGGAGTCCCACATACCCACATACCCACACGTTTTTGGTGCAAAGGATGGCTATTGCAATACAGCGCGGCAATGCCGCTAGTGTACTGGGCACCTTTGCACCAGAAATGTTTTGCCTTTCGTGGACAAGGACAAAACATATTTTAACTAAAATAGGTTTAGCTAACGTTTGTATTTTTTTATGAATTCGGGAGTAAATCAAAATATAAAATCTAATTAAAATATTTAATCCTTTCGTACTAGAAAATTTTTATTTTACCAATATTTTGTCATCCTATGCAACATGTTAGCGATTAATATATGAATTAACTCCCAGTCATTGGACGCTAATAGTCATTGGACAGAACACAATAAAAACATACCTATTTATTAAGGTTGCTTTCAAAAAAAGATCACTGCAGCTACAGAGTATAATAACAGGGGGGTTACTCCAAAAGTTGTACGCAAGACGGACGTTCGTTACTGCGTATCCGCGTTTCAGTGTCAAGCAACATTGAGTCCTAACGTACGATAATAAAGTCTTATTTGGTTTGACATATAAATAGGACGTCACTTTCGTACGACTAACGTATTGTTTTATGGAGTAACCCCCCTGAACACAATAAACCTTATTTATTAAGGATTTATTGTGTTTTGTCCAATGACTTTTAGCGTCCAATGACTAGAAGTTTGCCCTACACTCCGGCTGCTTACACTTTGATTTTCTTATTGTTACAGGTTTTACATCCGTAGCGGTGAGTTTAATTCTTAGTCTAATAGTTTATTTTTAAATAATGCCGCCAATACGGTGCGATTTTATTTCTGTTATGTGCTACGAGGTACGAATTATTAGTAGAAGATAGTAAGTGGAGGTCCATGCCTCTGCTCCATGTGGGAAACAGGCGTACTAAAATGTATGTATGTTACCCGCAACTTCATCCGAGTAAATTTACTACTTTGAAATGAAGTCTACATGCGTATGCGAAATAGGAGTCCCGATACAAAGTTCAAAACTTTCAAATAAGCTTAGCTCTGCGGCTTATGCTGTTAGGAGAATAAGACAATTGACAGATGTAGCAACTGCTAGACTAGTATACTTTAGTTATTTTCATAGTTTAATGTCATACGGCATACTGCTATGGGGGAGTGCAGCCGATATTCAGACTATTTTCATTTTACAAAAAAGGGCAATTCGAGCTATCTACGGCTTAGAATCTAGAGACTCACTCAGAGAATTATTCAAGGAAATAGGTATACTAACCTTACCATCACAGTATATATTTGAAAACATACTGTATGTAAGAAAAAATATTTCCTCGTACAATAAAGTAAGCGATTTTACCGTTAGAAACTTACGCAATAAGAGTGAGACTTAGTTGCCCCGTATTATAGGCTCAAAACAGTTAGTAAAATGTTTATGGGGAACGGTATACTTCAATCGGTCCTTGATATGCCAGACAAAAAGTTTAAAGCTTATGTAAAGAAGGTACTCTGTGAGAAGGCTTACTATAGGACCGATGACTATCTTAAAGACAACAAAGTTTGGCTTGAGCTTGGCGCGGGTCCCTCTTAAAGGCTTGTATACTCAGAAATGATCATAATTTGGTACATTAGGTACATACTGAATTTACAACTTGATTTGATATAAATACTAATTTCATTGTGAGTTGACGTTCTTGGAGAAAATGCTGCAGTGCAGTTTGTTACCGCTTATTCTGCACTAGCGCTTTGGAGGCGGCAGTACACTTAGCTCTTAATAACTTTTTGACGTCAACAATTATTGTGAAACAAAACAAAGTGACGATTATTAAGAGATATTATAAATATCCTATAATAATAAAGATATATTTGAATTGAATTGAAATTGAAAAACTCCCCTTGTCGTTCTCTTAATGGATCATTCTATGTATAAAAGCTATCCTATGTCCTTCCCTGGGTCTCAAATTATATCCATTGCAAATTTCATTTAAATCGGTTTAGTGATTAAAGCGTGAAGAGGTAACAGACAGACAGTTACGAGTGTCATTCTGAATTTCGACAGTTAATATACAATGTCCTTTTAACCGGTCCGGGCCAAGCTTTACCCTCAAATCCGGCTTCGCAGCGGCAATGGGATGAGCCTCTCTGCCTACTTATTCAGAAACAACTATTAGATAATACGAATAGTGAGGCGGAGAGGTCTCGCCTCTTAGCCAGCTGTGAGCCGGAGTCGGGTTACTGGTTAAATGCCATACCGTCGGCAAGTATAGGTACCCTCTTGGAGAGAAATACATTTACTTTAGCGGTCAGTCTACGATTAGGGGCTAGAACGAATGAGCCACATCGCTGTCGTTGTGGTGGGGATGTCGATCCCCTGGGTCACCACGGCCTGGCTTGTCGTCGCAGCGCAGGGCGTATTTCGCGTCACGCCACCTTGAATGACGTCATCCGTCGGGCTCTTGCCAGTGCCGGTGTGCCAGCAATTTTAGAACCGAAAGGTATCGCGCGGGACGATGGCAAGAGACCCGATGGCATGACGCTCATCCCTTGGAAGAACGGGCGGTCGCTTGTGTGGGATGCTACATGTGTAGACACTGTAGCTCCATCCCATGTACGAGCGACTGCTCGAAAAGCGGGCGCGGCAGCGACGGCAGCGGAAGCCATCAAGAGGCGCAAATATTCGGCTCTAGGGGAGCCGTATATATTTGTGCCTTTTGCAGTGGAGACCTTAGGTCCTTGGGGTGCGGAAGCTCGTCAAATTTTTAAGGAAATTTCCGCACGCCTGATCGACGTTTCGGGGGACCCAAGGGCCGGCGCGCATTTCGGACAGCGTCTAAGTATTGCTATTCAACGCGGAAATGCCGTATTATATATATATATATTATATATATATTATATATATGCCGTATTATTATACCCAATTCTCTTGGGTACTTTGCCCTGTGACGGCAGCGATTTGGCCTCCATTTTTTATATAATTTAATATAAGTTTTTATTATTTAATTATTTTTATTTTATTTAGTTTTAATTGAAGTAGGTAGTATTTTAGTTTGTTTAGTTTTAATTAAGTGTTTTTTTTGTTTTCTTATATTTTTTTAAATAAATAAATAATATATTTAAACGATGTCCTTTTTAATTAAGTACAAATATTTTAAGGGGTTATTCAGTCCATCATTTTGAACAACTTTGCCCAATAAATGTATATCGAAATACGAAAAAAAATATTTAGGTTCTCATACAGATCGAAGTAGTCACGTGATATCGTTACTATGAAAAATGCAAAAAAAAAATTCGTATTTCGATATATATTTATTGGGAAAAGTTGTTCAAAATGATGGACTGAATCACCTCTTAAAATATTTGTACTTAATTAAAAAGGACATTGTATAAGTAAGGAAGGAAGGATGTATTTATGTCTCCTTTTCTCTCGCGAGTGTGTTAATTAGCAATCACAATGTCAGATTTTTCGAGCTGCCTAAAAGCATCTGGGTCAAAGGATATAGGTGCGTGTCGCGCTACGTGGCCGAAGAAATTAAGAAGTCTTTATATATGAATGTACATACTTTGTAATTTCATGGGTGTAAAATACTCGTAAATTATTTGGTATTGAAAATAAAACGTCACAAAAGAATGTCACTTGTCATAAACATATCCATTTTTAACGTGATTTTAGATTTATTATTGCAGAAAAACAGACATTAAGAGCGCTATTTGACTCCAAGAAACTATGACGTCATTAGTCTATATTTCATACAAAGCCCATAGGAAATGTTTGTTTTAAAAAAAAGTATCTGATTTGAATTGTTGGAAAATAGCGAGTTATTGTTTTTTTTTTTTAGCAACCGGGTTATCAAACGACATACTCAGCAGTGCCTCAGCAGCAGCGTAGTGGGATGGGCACTGGTGCAGCCGTGGGGCTTGGTGTGGGCGCGCTGGCGGCGGGTGGACTCGCGGGGTACGCGCTAGGGGGCGGCTTCAGCAGCGACAGCCCGCCGAGGGAAGAGGTAACATATAAATTATTTCCTGATAGTACGTGCCACAGAGTAAAGGGCTCGAAAAGTCAAAATTCTGCATGACAAGGCGGGGTACGAAAAGTCATCTGCGTGAGAAGGGGGTTCTCAAAATTCTGCATGTCAAGACGGGGTTCTATAAGTCAACATTCTGCGTGACGAGAGGGGTTCGAAAAGTCGAAACTTCTACGTTACAAAGGGGTTCAAAAAGTCAAAATTCAAAAGTGACAAGAGGGGTTCGAAAAGTCTGAATTCTACGTGACAAGGGGGGTACAAAAAGTCAAAATTCTAAATGACAAGGCGGGGTTCGAAAAGTCAAAATTCTTCGTGACAAGAAGGGTTTGAAAAGCCAAAATTCTACGTAACAAGGGGGTTCGAAATGTCAAAATTCTACGTGACAAGGGGGGTTCAAAATGTCAAAATTCTAAAAGACATGGTGGGGTTAAAGTCAAAATTCTGCATGACAATAACAAGGGGGGTCCGAAAGGCAACATTCTGCGTGATGTGGACGTGGAATGTCCTGTAGTGGAGACTAAAGACCTGATGATACTTGTTTGCAGGTAAACATAACGTCGTTCTCTGAGAACGCGGATTTCGGCGGCGACGACTGGATGGACTGAGTGCGGCGGAACGCCGACGCCATCTTCCTGGCGGGCTGCCTGCTCTTCATGCTCCTGGCGAAGATGTCCGTGCTGCTGTTTTTGCCTTTCGTGGACAAGGACGGGAATTGATTGCGTGTGATTACGGGAATAACTGAATTTTTTGGGGTGCAGTGCTGCTCCCCATTCGGCATAATTTTTTTGAAAGGAAACAGTGGTTCATTTCGAATTTTGACACACGCTGCTCTGGATAACCCATCAAACTATTTTATGAACAGTAACTTAGTTTTTATTGTGTCCAAAGGAAGAAATTGAAGCGTTTCTTCATTTTTGCCAATTTATCGCAAAACTTCTTTCGACAATTTAAATGATATCTCCGTTTATTTTCAAATAATTTATTTCAAATGGAGACAGCATTGGACCCTGAAAAATTCATGTGTTAAGTTGATTCGGTAAAAAAAATTAATGAAAATTATTGTTTAAAACTTTTGTTGTAAATATTTAACGGGTAACACTGACGTAGATGAGAGGGGTTAAAGTAGTGGTAATTGATAGAAAACTATGGAGACTTGGTATTTTAAAAGCCGATTAAAAAAGGAAAAAGGCAAAAATGAGGCCTTTCTGACATCCAAACTTGATTTTCCACCATAGGCGTGCCACAGAGGGGGTTCTAAGGTACCCCCCCCCCCCCCCCAAATCAAAAGGCTTTGTGGGCCCTTTATTCTTACTGGGCGCGAATCGTCTAAGGTACGACCTCCGTGGCGTAGTGGTCACCATCCTAGTCCGCCACCCAGAGGTCCCGGGTTCGATCCCCGGTCAGGGCGAATAAGAAAATGGCCTTTTTCAAATTGTCCTGGGTCTTGGATGTTTATCTATATATGTATTTGTCATAAAATAAAGTATCGTTGAGTTAGTATCCCATAATACAAGTCTCGAACTTAATTTGGGGCTAGCTCAATTAGTGTTATTCGTCCCTATATAAATTGATATTTATTTATTTATTTATTCAAAAAGAAAAAAGGTTGTATGTAAAGGAAAACGTGATGAAACCAGCACACTAGAAGTTAACTAGTGTGTGGAATGGTGAAGGCAATAGCAAATCACTTATTATGTCTGCCAAAAAAGTGTCATTGTGTGCGTGTTCTACACAATGACACCGGCAGCTTGGCTCTTGTAGACAGGTATAGTGACTCCGCAATTCAAAAATGGGGCCCCAGATGATAGTCGTTTAGCTATATGTACGCGAGTAACCCGTTAAATATTTATATATTTATGATAAGACTAAGTTACTTCATCGGGTGTAAATGTAAAGCTATTTTGTTTGATTTATATAGCATTAGAGTTGATTCACACTGAGATGGAGCAGGCAGCAGCGCACTTTCACTGTTATACCATATTTATTCATTTTTACAAAATACATAATATAGCTTGAAAAAAAAGAATTCACATAGGTTGTCGCGGCAGCGGTTTTGCCGCTGCGGTTGATTTTGATATTTAGTAGAACATTTGGAATAGGGATGTTGTCTAGGTAATAGATATTTTTTTTAGTCCATCAAGTAATCTTCCAAATTTACTAATCAGAAAAAAGGAAAAATACGTACAGACAAGTACCAAGACACCTGACCAGGCCCTCTGCTGATATCTTGAATTTTCTCTGAAACTAAAAATGATATTAACATGAATATTTATATTCAGACAGATTTTAATTAAGTCTTTCTGAATATAAATTTTTATTATTAATATGGTAATATTATTTTTAGTTTAAGAGAAAGTTGAAGATATAAGTAGAGGGCCTGGTCAGGTATCTTGGTACTTGACTGTATACCATACTTTTTGATGATCTAACAAACCTAATAAACCTTTATAGTCCACATCCCTATTTTTTGCCGTTTTTTAAAGTATTCTTTTATTATTTAAGTATTAATTTATTTAATAAGTTTTTGTGTTTAGTTAAATATCACGGAAGGGAAAACAAGTGGAAGTGCTACGTAGCAAAATTAGTATCGGAACCGCTGTCACCAAACTCACACATATAAACCACACATCACATTTGCATTACATACAAACAATTCGTTTAATCGGTCGTTTTTATTTCTTTCAATAATAGCCTTTAGGTCTCATTAATAAGATTTATTTAGCAACGGTCCAAAAAGTACTTGCGATATTTTGCGATCTGTAGTATACTTTACGAAAAAATTCTGGTACTTACTTTACCATAGATGGCGTTATTTTCAAAAGAAGCAATTATAAACTTAAGTAAGATTAACTTAAGGTTGTTAAATTAATTTGCGTCAAAATATACTGTCGGAATTGAGTGCAGTTAAGCTTAATTATGACACGCGCGCCACGCCCACATGGCACTTTCACTAGTTCTTTTCTATTCCGTGTTAAATATAAGAAACTGTCTGTGTAACATAAGATATCCATTTTAAAGACGTAACATCGATAATTTTATGTGTATATTAAGAGTCCCCTTACCCTAAACAGAATAAGTAATCTAGCTTTTATTTTGAAACGGCATGTCAGATATTGGCGAAATTATGTAATTTTGAAGAAATTGCATATATTAAGGATTATAACTAGTTTTCACAGTCAAAATGTGAACTTAAAAGAGAACATAGTTGACAATATCATATTTGACCTTCAGTATGAAAAACTTGTGAAGAGCTCGGTGCCCGGCGGGAGTGCGCACTACTAGCGCTTTCGCAAGTAAAGCGACACCGGGCGTGGTCCGCACTTGGATTGGACCACAAGTGGCATGAAAATTTCTCGAGCTCCTCCGTGCTTCGGAAGGCACGTATAAGCCGTTGGTCCCGGCTGTCATCATTGTTATGGCGGTCGTCAAGCTATGTCAGTTGCCTTTAGGCAGCTTGAAAAATCTGACACTAGTATTGGCCACTTACATACGAAAAGCAAGCAAGTATGGAAAATTTCTACACTCTCATATTTTATTTCAAGTACAAATTTGACTGTCGAAAACTAGTTACAAGCCTAGATATATGCCATTTCTTTAAAATTACAAAATGCTACCAAAATCTCACTTGTTATTTCAAAATAAAAGCTAGACTACGTTTGTATGGAAAAGTCTAGGGTAAGGGGATTCTTAAAGCTACATATTATAAAATATAATAGGGAATATGCACGCATTTTTTTTATTTGCTTTATTAATTCTTTATAAACCAAAGTAAACAAATATAAAAAAAAATTAAAATTATATCTTAAACAATAACGAACATGTGATACTTTAAAGTTTCAATTGGAAAGAGAAGTCCGATATGGACTGGTGACGTCAAAGTCCATATCATCTATACATTTGTCATAGAAAATAGCGTTTTCGCGAGTGAGATAGACATATTCTCGTAAAATCGTTATATCTCGTACGTTTCTCAACCGATTTTTTTTTCTGTTTTCACTGTTAGTACTTTACTTTCGAATATTAATGGATGAAATGGTTAGATAACACATTTCTTTTTCATGCATATTCTCTATTCAGTCTATAACTCTGAACGAATTCCCTAGAAAATTTATCGATGTGTGAAAAATATTTTTTGGACGTCCCACACGAGTTGACGGATCAGCTGATCCAAGTTTGTACGGCAAGCAATAAAATATTTTTCATATTACGATATAATGTTCCTCCGGGAACGTTGTCCAGTATCGTGGGCTAATTCACCCTTAAAATGTTTCAGTAAATTTTGTTATATACGTAAGTACTTGAAATATAACAGGAAATAAAAACTTTATTTAAAGAATAAACAAAAAAATAAATAACAAAATGCAATTTTACAAATATGCCTTCAGAATGGTTTCTCTCAGCTTTCTTGTGTGTCATTCACACACACGATTTATTGTATATTTAGCATTGCCATTCGACAATGCTGCCAGCCTTTTGGGCACATTTCCACGTGGCAGCTATTTGCCAGGGCTTTTTTATTTATAAATAGGTTAAGTCATCACTAAGTTTAGTTTTAGTTTAATTGTGTTTTTTTTATTAATTTGTTTATTATTTGTATATTTTATAAGATAAAAAATTATTAAAATAATATATTACCAATATATGTTTTAGATCATAAAAGTGTGTTATATAGTTGAACAAAGTACACTTAAACTATTGTAAAGTATATTCTTTAATTTTGAATACGAAAACGTAAAATTTAATTTCAAGAAACATTGAGAAAATTACTCCTGGAGACTTATTTTTGAATGCAAGAGACAGCGAAACGAAATTGTCACCGCTCGCGTTCCGCAATAGCATCACACCTTATGTTTAAACCGTTGCTTTAGCGGAAAGTAATATTTGTACAAAACATGATGTAATGGTTTTTTTTTAAATGAGGTCAATAAAAAAGCGGCACGAAACGGAATGAACTCTCCATGACATATAAAACAAATGTTTCTTTGACAAGTTTCGCATTTGCAGCGAAAACAAGTGCTCAAGAACACTCGCTGCAAATCCTTCGCGTACGATTCAAAAATATAGCCTTTTTCAAACGCTTTCGAAAATCATTCGTTGTTTTACTCTCGCATTCAAAAATAGGGCTCCATATCTATACTAATTCACAAGTTTTCGGTCCAACCGCTTTACCATTATTTCTTTGCAATTTTTTTTTCGAAAATGTAGATATAAAATAAAATATATTAGAAAAATAAATTATAATAAATCATATTGAAATATCGAGTGTTACTAAATGTATGCCTTGTTGTCACAGATTGTATATAATTATATTTTATCAAATATTAGATATATTGTCAAAATTTAATATGTATTAGTACGTTTGCCACTAAACATAACTGCAATTTGGCTTACAATAAATATCCACTTCGAAGGGGAAGATTCAGTCACATGAATCGTTTGTCCAAAGTAATAAGAATGAAATTGATTTGCAATGGATGTCTAGGTATCTCAACGAAGACATGAGGAGTTCTGACGCGAGCTAAATTAAACCATAGCGCTGGCCACATTAAGTAGATACTTCTTTGAATTTATTTTCTGAGTAAGACTTCTGTACGTGAGTACTAGTACTTATTCTGTGGCGACATTCACTATTCTGATATGAATAATAATATTTATCAACTTTCAACGAACACATGTATAAACAAGACAATACTGGCTTAAATGTAGATGCTTAAGTCAGTTCAGTCGATTTGAATAATGAAAATGATGGCCTGAACTTACTACCCCTTCAAATATTTTCACTCAACCAAGAAAGAAATTTAGGGTGACTTTCACTGTACCCACTACCAACTACCACTAGTAATTGTTGGAGACTATGTCTTGTAACTAGTAATATTTCAGTCTATAATGCTAAATTGCTTTTCATAAATGTTTTTATGTAGATAAAAATTTAAAAAGTAATATAAATACAAATCAGCGCTCAGATTTACGGATTTTCTATGAAAGGACATAATTTAATTCGCTTTTTAATTTTTTTTATAGAATTGCCAGAACTTGCTCCATAAAATTGGCTGGTGATTTTCATCCTGTATGTTATTGATTATGCTTTTTTTATAAATGACTAGACCTCTCAATCACAAGATAATCTTTTATCATAATCTTATCACTGGCGTGCTTCGATGAACGCGGCTAACTTTTGGTTTCAGTGCCATTAATAAATGCATCCCAGTATTCTTTTCATGGGGGGATCTAAATTTTTTTAAGGAAGGCCGTAAAGAAGCCACCGGTTACTGTCTTAGTTTTATAAGCATAAGTTGGAGGCGGTGCCAATATTTGACGATTTTGGTGCCCTGTACGATTTTGGCAGTCAAACCCCCCTCAGGACCTCAGACTGCTTGATTTTAACCACTATGTATCATAACTCAAAAGAAGTCCTCTCGCAATATTGCACCTTCTGTCTGTCACTGTCAACTTTTATAAGTCCTGTTAGCGTGCGTTTTATAATAAGATGTTATATTCTGTAAATCAATACATATGCAAATATCAACATGTAGTGAAAGTTGTCAGAAATCACAATTAAACAAGTACATGTGACATAAATATCTCGTTTATTTATTCTCCATGAAACACACGGACTAACGTTTGTGGCGACCTCTACGCCACTACGAGAAACTACTAATATAGTCCATTCGTTTAGGTATTTAAAAGAATGTAAACAATCTTACATACTTACATATTTTCACGCCTATTTCCCATGGCAGGCAGAGACTATAGATTTCCACTTGCTACGATCCTTGCAAACCTCTTTTGCTTCGTCAACACTCATTACCCTTTTCATACATGCTCTCCGGTTATAAGTACTCCTTACTTCACCTTTTTTCAGAAAGTCTGCAATTTGGTCGCAGAACGTTCGTCGAGGTCGACCCGGTCCAGTTTTCACATCCACATCCGCACGATAAATATTTTTAGTTAGTCTTCTTTCATCCATCCTCTCAACATGTCCAAACCACCTTAACATTCCTATCTCAATTTTTGTCATTATATTCTTTTTCACCCCACACCTTTCACGTATTACATCATTTCTTATCTGGTCTTTCAAAGTTACACCACACATACTTCTTAAAGCTCGCATTTCAACTGCATTTATCCGACTTTCATGCTTCTTCTGCCATACCCAGCTTTCACTACCATACATAAGAGTAGGTATCAACACTCCCTGATGAACAGCAAGTCGTGCACTTTATACATTAAGACTTGCAAATTACAAAAAATAATTTATAATTAATAAAATAAATAATTTGCAAAGGTATTGATTTATAAAGTGCATCTAATCTAAATATATATAACTCAAAGGTGACTGACTGACTGACATAGTGATCTATCAACGCACAGCCCAAACCACTGGACGGATCGGGCTGAAATTTGGCATGCAGGTAGATGTTATGACGTAGGTATCCGCTAAGAAAGGATTTTGATCAATTCTACCCCCAAGGGGATAAAATAGGGGATGAAAGTTTGTATGAAACTGTCAATTTTAAACCGATCGGGCTGAGACTTTGCATGCATAAAGCTACTATGACGTAGGCATCCCCTAAGAAAGGATTTTGATAAATTACACCCCTACGCGAGCGAAGCCGCGGGCAAAAGCTAGTATTTTAATAAAAAGACATGTCAAGATTGTTTACATTCTTTTAAATACCTAACCAAATGGATTATAGTGTTATCGCTCAATAGTCTACTATCAATAGACTTCATCATCCGAGCGTATTCCCGGTTACATCCTCAGTGGTAACGCTTCAGAGCCCGGGGTCCGCCGTCGAACTTAGATGATTTGACGAGGTTACTGGTTTTTACACTGCCGTCTGACCGCTGCAACCCGAAGGGTAAACCAGAACCAATCCTTGGATAGGTTTGAGCAAAAGCTAGATGGCGTTCGGGACCCACAGTTTATACGTGCCTTCCGAAACACAGAACCATCGTTTTTTTCGGATAATCAGATGATTCAAGCCTGCAATATCCAAGACGGAACAAATTTTCACAAAGTAGGGGTGTGAATTGGAACCCACGATTTCGGATCACCATAGGACCAAGGCAGCCTATCGATAGACTATCGCTGTCGTATTATAAAACCCAGACTTTGTTACTAGTTTTAAACCATTATCCGACCAAAATGAAGTTGACATTGACAGGTGAGATAGTGTGTGATACGAGATGTCAACTTGATTTGGTCGGATAATGGTTTAAACCTAGTAACAATGTTAGTCTGGGTTATATAATAAGACGGTCGGTATTTTAAGCAATCGATAGTATCGATAGTACAGATGTTCGAAAAGCAACACTAGTATCGAGTTTTTTCGTCGTCAGGTTCCTTACTATCGATAGTATTGTTGGTTAGCTATAGTTTTGTACTAAAAGGGCTGTGGATACTATCGATACTTTGTCATTTCGATTTAAACTCAATTGTAAAGTTTGATCTAAATCGGTTCAGCTTTTCAAAGGTTATTGGGGGTGAACGCTTGAAATATAAAAAAAGAGACAGCTGCAAACCTTATTTTAAAAGATACAAAATTTTAACTTTTCCATGCATCTACATCCTACAAGCATGCAAATTTGTCCGAAAATATCCTGAATTTTTCAGAAACCGAAGAGACTTAGTAACAAAATATACACTCAGGCATCAAAATAAGCTACAACTACCTACTTCGCGTCTCCAGCTTCATTCATCTAGCTCTCTAGTCATGTCTATTAAGCTCTACGACAAACTCCCAACCGCCATCAAAGACATAGAGAATAATAAAACGTTTCTACACAAACTCAAAGAACTATTGACTAAAAAATGCTACGAACGCTAAAATGTTACAAACGAATATTTGTAAGACAAAATTACACCGTAAAGGCAATATATTAAATTATATATAATAAAATAAAATAATAAATATATATAAAATAATTCCTGACATATATAAAAAAATTGACATATATTAACTATTATCAATGTAAAAGGCCCTTCCCCATTGCAGCGCCCGTCAGGGTCCTTAATTGTTACTTATTTTGTTAATAAAGACCTGTATGATACATTAAAGAAGCAATAAATGATTTGATATGATATGATATGATTTTATAAGCCTGGCAAATAATTCATGCTTCGGGTTCTTGCACACTCCAATAACATGTTTATTAGTTTGATGGCGCACTTGATTTACCCTAGACAGAATGAGACTTTCCCATACAAATATAAATAAATAAAATAAATAAATATATAGGGACAAATTACACTGATTGAGCTAGCCCCAAAGTAAGTTCGATACTTGTGTTATGGGATACTAACTCAACGATACTATATTTTATAACAAATACATATGTAGATAAACATCCAAGACCCAGGAAAATTTGAAAAAGGCCATTTTCTAACTTGCCCTGACCGGGGATCGAACCCGGGACCTCTGGGTGGCGGACTAGCATGGTGACCACTACGCCACGGAGGTCGTCGAATACAAACGTAGTCTAGCTTTTATTTTGAAACGGCATGTCAGATATGGGCGTAATTATGTATATTCAAAAAAACTGCATATATTTAGGCATATAACTACTTTTCGCGGTCAAAATATGAACTTTAAAGAGAATATAGTGGATCATATCGTATTTGACCATCAGTATGGAAAACATCTACACGCTCATATTTTCTTTCAAGTTCAAATTTGACTGTCAAAAACTAGTTATATGCCTAAAGTACGTTTGTTTAGGTATTTAAAAGAATGTAAACAATCTTGACATGTCTATTTACTGAAATAAATCAATGCCTTCGCAAATTACAAATTATTTCTTTTATAAATTACAAAATGTATTTGAAATTTGCAAAGGTATTGATTTAGGTATAAAGTGTATATTTCAATAAAAGACACGTCAAGATTGATTTTATTTTTTAAATACCTAAACAAATGGACTATAGATATATGCAATTTCTTTAATTATACAAAATACTGCCGAAATTATCACGTGTCATTTCAGAATAAAAGCTACACTACGTTTGTATGGAAAAGTCTACGGTAAGGGATTCTTAATCATTCATGCAAATTGCAGTTTACGATCATCACCATTTAAAATCAGCTGTAAAAAATCACGTAGAATAAAAAAGCCGTTTGGAAGCAAATCATTTATTTTAAAATTTTAAAATTTACGACTACATTGTGCTTAAACCTCTATAAAGGAGTACTTAAAACATAAATAAAACTGAAAACGCCACCTAGGTATTGGCTTTAGACACTAAGAATCCTTTAAAATGCGCGTACAGTTAGAATTCTTCGTCCACATTGCTGCAATTATGCAATGTAACACAATTCTGTTTCATTGCATAATTGCAGCAATGTGGATTCAGTTGGACGTCTTCCGCGCACGAACTATGCATTTCACGCGCACGCTACGAGCGGTACAAACCGTGCGCGGAATAATCTGAGATTTGTCGGTTTTTCGGACGAACACAAAGGGGCGCGCAAAGTGCGCGGAGCGACTGTTTTGACAGTCTTTGCGGAGACGCGCACGTTCACGCAACGGACATGGAGAGAAAAGACGACACTGTGAAGGCGAGAAGTGAAGAATATTATGAAATCTACAAAATTAAATCTGTCTTATAAATATAATAAATATATAGTGACAAATTACACTGATTGAGCTAGCCCCAAAGTAAGTTCGAGACTTGTGTTATGGGATACTAACTCAACGATATTATAATTTATAACAAATACATATATAGATAAACATCCAAGACCCAGGACAATTTGAAAAAGGCCATTTTCCAACTTGCCCTGGCCGGGGATCGAACCCGGGACCTCTGGGTGGCGAACTAGCATGGTGACCACTACACCACGGGGGTCGTCTATCTATCTTCTATATATATAAAAGCGAAAATCACTCACTCACTCATTACTAAATCTCTAAAACTACTTAACCAATGACGATGAAATTTGGCAGGAAGGTAGATTGTGACTAGGAGACGTCCGCTAAGAAAGGATTTTTAGAATTCCATCCCTAAAGGGGTGAAATAGGGGTTGCCAGTTTGTATGAAACTTCGTAATTTTTAAAGTGAGACACATGAAATTTTTAGTTATTTTAGTAGTTAGTAGAAAATAATAATGCATTTATTAGATTTTATAAATAACATTCCTATAAGGGTGTAATAAGGGTTGCAAGTTTGTATATGAATCTTCGTCATTTTTGAAGCGAGACACATGACATTTTTGAATTAGTGGCTAGTAAAAAATAATAATGCATTAATTGGATTTTAAAAAATTGCATCACCGCGGTTGCATTAGGGGTTGCAAATTTGTAATATTATGAAACTTCGTCATTTTTTAGTGAGAGACAGTAAATTAGAGATAAATAGATCCGTCGTTCTCTTTTACTCTAGCAAATGACGGTAATGGAAACGTTAACGGGAACAAGCGGATAAAAGTTCGTCGGGTCCGCTAGGCCTTTAAATTCCTACACTATTATAAAGATTGTTATATTGAATAAGTATTCAAACATTTAAAATTTTAAACATAATAATTCATATGTTATAACAAAATTAATAATGTAAAAAAAACAATAAAAATCCTATTAGAAACAATTTCGACTTCTACGCGGACGAAGTCGCTAAAAAAGCTAGTCTTCTATCAAATAAATCCTACACAAAATGCACGGTCGCACGAAGAACACATCACGAGCCGAGTTACGGCTTTCAGGTGGTGACGCGCGCGGGAGTTTCGTAGTGAGTGCGCGGGCAGAGAGCGCTACGTATCCACGCTTGCAGCGAACACACAGTGAAAGACAATATTTCATGTGACATTTCAACAGTCTGTATACCTTAAGAGGCATTTCACATTTGATTAGCTATCTCGCCCGCACAATCAAACATTTTTAAAGATTATTAAAAAAACGTTTCTCATTTGCAGAAAAGTGTTTCATTAACATTCAATATAATTATATGTTAGATATTTTAGACATGTTTTTTTATTATTTATGTGTGTGTGTGTATCGAGATAGAAATCAAAAATTTAAAATTTTGATGACTATGTCTAAAATATCCACAATCACTACTCTTTAATAATTTTTCAAAACTAAAAACCGACTTCACCAACAAACTACACAACGGATTTTGATATAATTTCCATGGTACCACCTGGAAAGTACACCCTTTCGAACAAAAAAAGAAATTTTTAAATCGGTCCAGGCGTCTTTGAATAATCGATGAACATACATAAAAAAAATAAAGGATCGCGACGAATTGATAAACTCCTCCTTTTTTGGAAGTCGGTTAAAAATGTTTGATTGTGCGAGCAAGACAGCCAACCAAATGTGAAATGCCGAATGTTGTTATTAGATAAAACTTTGTACCTACTTTTCGTTGTGGAATAAGGCTTACTTCAGTCCGTGATTCTGAACAACTGTTCATATGGAACATAACTCGGAAGTATGGGAAAAAAATGTTCTTTTTAGGGATCCCTTTTTTCGCATAATTTGTTTTGTCCTAATGTTTTTTGGCATACCGGTTTTGCCATAAAATATTTCGGCATAATAGTTCTTAGATATGATATTTTTTTGGCATACGGGTAATTTTGGCATAATTAACTTTTAGGCTTATTTGTTTTGGCATAATGTTCATGCGCATAATCTCCGAATTAGTCGCGAAAACTAGGTTAGGTTATGGTTGTGCAGTAACTATCACAGGAGCGAGCGAACGTCGACAAAATGACAGAAGTGACCAATTTGGCGTAAATAATTTTATGCTTAAGAATATTATGCTTAAATAGTATATGTTTAGATACATTATGCTTCAAATAATTATGCGTAAACTGTTATGCGTAATAACGATAAGCTTACAAACAATTATGCCAAAAAAACAGTATGCTATGTTACATTATGACTTAATTTTTTATAATTATGGATATGGAGTTTTCTTTTTAATGCAAACTCTGATCAGCTGATCGGTAAATTGCATTCATACGCTTTCTAACCAGAATGTGTTCTCAAATAGATTGACAAATCCTTTTTTTGAGAATACCGACGTTGACAATAGGAACATTAGTGTGGTTTCTCGCCAGTATGTGTTCTCAAATGAATTGAGAATTGTGTTTTCCGAGTATACTGACGTTGGCAAAAGTAACATTGGTATGGTTTCTCGCCAGTATGTGTTCTCAAATGAATTGATAAATTCGTTTTCTGAGTGAATCCCTGTTGGCAATAGGTACATTTATACGGTTTCTCACCTGTATGTGTACGTAAATGTCTTTTTAAAGTACCTTGTTCTCTAAACTTACTCAGACAGATGTCACATTCATATGGTTTCTCACCAGTATGTATTCTTAAATGACGATCTAAACAAAATTTATATACAAACCTTCGTTGACAATATGAACATTCCTTTGGTTTCTCATCGGCGTGAGTTCTCAAATGATATCTTAAAGCATCTTTATTATTAAATCTATGTTGACAGACATGACATTCATGTGGTTTCTCGCCTGTGTGCGAACGTAAATGTCCCTTTAAAGTACTTTTTTGTCTAAACTTTAGTTGACAGACGTCACATTCAAATGGTTTCTCGCCAGTATGTATTCTTAAATGACTATCCAAAGATCTTTTACATCCAAACCTACGTTTACAATATGAACATTCATGTGGTTTCTCGCCAGTGTGAACTCTTAAATGACGTCGTAAATGACTTTGATCACTAAATTTACGTTGACAGAGATAACATTCATATGGTTTCTCACCAGTGTGCGTTCTAAGATGTAAAACCAGACGATGTTTCGTGTAGAACGGACGTTGACATATATGGCACGGATAATCTTTAGATTCTTCTGTTCCTGTTAGAGGCTGGAGAGGCTCACTGCTTGAATTTTCTGCGTGTTGTTCCTCAGCTACACCGTCTGCAATCGTTAAAATTTGAAACTGTTTTTTTTCGCGGCCTACACTGCTGTCTGATTTACAAAGCTGCGTAAATGCATCTGACGTCTCTAGTTACAGCGTCCTCTAGCTTTTCAAATAAGGGTTTTCAAAAATATGGGCTACAGATGGCAGGACAATGACGTCAGGTCCAATCGACTGTTGTCATTGGACCATCAGTTGACAATTGACATTTTCTTTTGCTTCAACAAATGTATCCAATAACAGCAGCTTATTGGACCTAACGGTATCGTCGCAAAATGTCCTAGTCGGAAAATTTCCCTTTCGCAAAATGTCCTTTTCGTAAAATGTCTCTTTCGCTTTTTTATGGGAGTAGCTTATTTTTGTTTTTTGACTGTTATTTTTATTTTATTATATTATAGTGTATAAAAAAGATGAAATTTAGCGAAAGGGATATTTTGCCACCTGGGGACATTTTGCGAACGGGACATTTTGCGCAAGCAAAATTTTGCGAAAGGGTCTATTGGCGACAGGGACTGCGAAAGGAATATTTTGCGACTAGGGGACATTTTACTTTTATTTAGTTTTATGTGTCCCATTGTCTGCCTGTAATCAAATGTATACCCGTCGTCCCCATCGTGAGTATCCCCATTAATGGGGAGTGCCATTAATGGGGAGAGCGGGAAATTAATAAAATACTTTCCGTTGTCCGCAATGCATTAAAAGTTATAAGTAGAAGTGACTTTACAGGGAGATTACACTTAAATAATTACGGTTTTAAAGTTACCAATATACATTAAAACTATACCCGTAATTATTTTCTTGTTATCTCACTGTAAAGTCACTCTCACTTAAAATTTTAACGCAGCGTATACATATTTTGACTTCTAACCCTGTGCCTGTAGGTTTGTTCAAACGGTTTGCGAACCCATGCAAACCATTTGAACAAGTATGCTGTATACTATTGTGTTCTAAAATACTCACGTATGTCTTTCTCTGTCGCTATAGTAGATGCCACTGCCTCTATTTCTGTTTTACCTACTTTTACAATGTGCATATCTTCCTCTCCCTTTATTTCTGCCTTGAGTATCACTTCTTCCTGTGCCTCAATTTTCATTTTGTCTATGTCTTCAGTGTCTATACCTTCCGCTATCTCACTCTCTATTTTGACTATGTCCATAACGTCTATATCTTCCACTCCAAACTTTTCTTTCTGGACTTCCTTTGTATCATCTGCTTCTATTTCTGTTTTGACTTTGCTTTCAGAGTCTTTAACTTCCTCCTCCTCTCTTTCGACTAATTCTATTGCGTCTTTTACTTTCTCCCCCTCTCTTTTGACTTTTTCTGTTGGGTCTATAACTTTCTCCCTCTTCCTTTTGACTATTTCTATTGCGTCTTTAACTTCCTCCCCCTCTCTTTCGACTATTTCTATTGCGTTTCTAACTTCCTCCCACTCTTTTTTTACTTTTTTTATAACGTTCGCCACAGCCAATATTTCTGTTTCACCTATTTCTACAATGTGTATATCTTCTTCTTCCTTTATTTCTGTTTTGACTACGGCAGCTTTCTGTGCCACAATTTCCGTTTTGTCTACGTGTTCAGTGTCTATACCTTTTACTATGTCACTCTCCATTTTAACTATGTCTAAAATGACTGCAGGGTTTACATCTTCTCCAAATATTTCTGCGTTCACTACTTCCGCATTGCCACCATGTTGTTTCTCTGCAGCCTCGTCTGCCGGCGGGATGTCCACGCACTCCGTTTGGGTGAGAACGAGAGAGGCACGTAGACACACAGCCTGCCGGTTGATCGCGGATATCAAACCAGTGTTAATCTAAAACAAAATTAGTTTGTAGTCATCATTAGACCCTGTTATCTTGTCTCGCTGATTTTTTTTTGAAGGGATTAAAACTTTTTATTTATCGACTATCGAAATGTTGATAATATTGTAGGTACTTGTGTCCATGAAAATGAGTCAAAGATACTCAATACTCAATCCTTTATTGCTTCCTTAATGTTGTACATACATGAATAATCACTACTAACGGAAAACAATGTGATAAAAAATAATGGTATAAAGAAAGGCCACGGGCGTACGTTAGTTATGATGACTTATCAATTATCATAAATTTCCCACAATAATTACAAAAAAGCGGTACAAAATTCTACATCATCTGTGTTACTAAAGGATGTATGAAGGGTTTTGGAGATCACAAAATCAATGTCGTATTGTTTCATAATATTAACTACAAACATCAATATAGAGAGGGTTAACAAATTAAAAGTTTCAATCTCTACAAAAAGTGACATCAGGGCGAAGAGATAAGAAGTCCACTCATCATCATATCAGCCAAAGGAAGTCCACTGCTGAACATAGGCATTGGCAGGTAGGAAATCCTACGACTTGGAAGCAGGCTGCATCAAGCCTCAAGGTCTGAAACCTTGCTCAGGTCAGGCCTGTGTCACTCCCCGTTTAGGTATCGAAAATATACCTACATTATTACTATGCGCGCGGCGACCACTTCGAAGAGGAAAATTCAGTTACATGAATCGTTTGTCCTGAGTAATAAGAATGAAATTGGCTAGATGGATATCTAAACGAAGATGAAAGGAGTTCTGACGCGAACTAAATTAAACCATATTATTAACCACATTAGGTAGATATTTCTTTGAATTTATTTTCTGGGTAAAACTTCTGTACGAGAGTACTAGTACATAATGTGCTCAGGTCGTCCAAACACCTTTAATTTAAAAATATTGAATACTGTTACTTACATTCTCCGCCATTTCTTCTATACCCCGCAGGGTCTTTGGAATCCTTGGGTGATCATTGACGCATATTACTGTGTGTGTGCGCTTCTAACGTACCTGTCGCAAGTAAAGAGGCTCCCACTTCAAAAAATATTTATAGTGTAATTAATGACTGATTCAGTGTAAACTATATATTGCCATAATCTGTTGCACATAATCAACCAATTGGTGCTAGTGAATTAATTTTATACATGAAAATTATTGTGTAAATTAACAATAAATCTGCTAACAAGTGAACAAAGTGATTGTGTCTTTGGTGGGCGGTAGCATAAAATAATCGTCATTGCATCCAACTCACACATTCGTTCCTCTAGTGTCATTCACACGCATGTGTATGCGAATTTCATATCAACTCTTAAGCTATTTTTGGCGTGGCGGTCAGACGCGCGCCTTTCGGTTCGCGGACGCCGGTTCGAATCCCAGCTCGAGCATACATTTTTTATTTTATTAATTATTACTGTTATATGTTTTTATCCAACGATGGAAAATTGTGCTGGATGTCTAAGGCCAATCGAATCACGACAGTTCTTGGTATGCAGTCTATGTAATAAAAAGTATGACCTCGTTTGCGCAAATGTATCCGAACAACGTTATTATAGCACTCTGACGCCCGAACATAAGGCAGCATGGAAGTGCCCTATGTGCATATGCGCACAACCTCGAACGGACAACACCAATACGCCTGTCCGCGGTGGAATGCACGAAGTGATGCGGCGTCGTGGGCCCGCGGTGGTAAGCCCCCAGGAACACCTTGGGGAAAAATCACTTATTCTACCGCTTGCAACTAATTTAAACGCCACATCTCTTAATGACACCATAGAGGTGGCTGATATTCAAATGCTGTTCTTCGAGCTGCGGCAATTTAGAGAGGAATACAGAGAGGACAGAATAAATGAAAGGAAAAGAATGGAAATGCTGACTGAAGCTTTAGAAAAAATTAATATTCGGCAAGATGCAAGTGACAGAAAGTACCAGCAGTTACAAGCGCGAGTTGAATGCCTAGAGACACAGGTGCGTGAGCAGGCAGGGCAGCGAGCGGCGATGGGAAGTGACGGCGAGCAGGATCTGCATAGATCCGTAGCTGAACTGAAAGCCCAAATAAATGATCGGGACCAGGACTTTCTCCTCAATGAAGTGGAAATTTCAGGCGTCACAGAACAGCCTGGGGAGTCCCTGGGCCACATCGCCATAACTTTAGCTGATAAGTTAGGAGTCCAAATAGTCGATGAAGACTTAGTGAATGTGACGCGCGTAGGCCCATCCACAGGGTTGCCGGGAGCGGCAGCGGCCCAGTCGGGATCTCGTCCACGGCCTATTGTTATTCACTTTGCGCGGCGAGCACTTCGGGACCAGTTGATCAGGGCGGCGCGCGTACGTCGTGGTGCAACTACCGAGGGGACGGGTCTGCCTGGTCCTCATCGTCGTTTCTACGTCAATGAGCGATTGACTAAAGTAAATCGTCATCTATTCCGTCGTACGCGCGAGCTGGCAACGCAGCACAAGTGGAGATTCGTCTGGACTCGGGACGGCCGCATCTACGCCAGAAAACATCAGGCTCCTGACGCGGCCAGGCACCGCATCCGTAGTGAGCAGGACTTGGTTCGTGTTTTTGGGCCGGAAACTGTTGGTCCCTCTGAAAATGAATTATAATTTTTGTCTTAGGTTGTGTAGTTTATTTGTTTGCTTATTTTTAATTATGTATATCTGTAACATTCTATTGGTTAATTGTATACTAAATCAAATTTCCATAACAGCAAAAAAAGCATGTGTATATTTACCTTATGCTTTTAGAGTCTCTTGCGTATTTTTCCTTGAGCTAGAATCTCGCCTCATATGTATACAATTTAAAGAATTTAACGTCCACACGATTAATCTGGAAAATACTATTTACTTTATTAGATGCATGAATGATTTATTACGTACAAAGGTATTATGTAACATGTTTAAAATGTCGGCACGCTCGTATATCAGATTTTATAAAATTTTGTCTGATTTTCAAGTAATGATTTCTAAAAAATTTTATTCTTGTCATGTACAATTATTTAGAAATAATAATTATGGCATTATCATTAGTAATCTAATTAATTTCAATAATAGGACATATGGCAAACACCATGTTACAAGGTCTTACCTGTCATGTACCTCACGTACGAGTGTGGTATTTATACAGATATTATTGTACTTGCCGCTTATCATCTTTTTGCATTTGCTACAAGCATTGCCACTGCCACCAATTGTAATTGCACTAATCTGTCGTATATCTACATCGCTTGGCTGTGATCTTGTTCTGAAACTAAATAATTTTCTTAATTTAATCTCAATTCAACACTCAATGTTTTGTAGTTACGTAACACTGGACGTGAATCACCATTGTAATCTATTTATCGTAATGTGTGCTGCAGTAATACAAATGAATAAGAGTAGTAATGCTCGTAAACAGTTTCTACATTATTTAAATACACATAAATACACTTTAATCTTTAAATATCAAAAAATATCTTTATTGTTATTTTATTTATTTACTTATTTTATCACACCTTTGAAAGTCAATATCACTCAATCAATTCAACATTGCTTACCTTTCCTGTATATCTTTTATCTCGTGTATAAATAATTGCTCCCAAAGAGAAACACTTTAAACTGGGACTTTATAACCCTGGCTCATTGAACACGGGACACGATGACTTTCTCATAGCTATGTCACGTTTTCAGGCAGATATTGTCGCAATAAATGAGACTTGGCTGCGCTCGGATCAGGGAGCGCGCGCGCCTGCCCCGCCTGGCTATCGTCTTCACACTGCTTCACGGCCCTCGCATATGAAGAAAGGGCGAGGGGGCGGAGTCGGGTTTTACGTGAAGCGCAGCTTGCGTGTGCGCGTTGTAAACTTACGGAATACTGATATTGAACAGATGTGGTTGTCTGCGCGAGTGAATGGACATACTTTGGCAATTGGGACGGCTTATAGGCCAGAATGGATAAATGTTGACCAGTTTATTGACGCTCTAACGGAATCAAGCCTTTCTTTTTCAGACCACGACTACATAGTGTTTTTGGGAGACATTAATATTGACCTAAACAAAACAAATGACGCTGACACCTTAAAATTCACCACTTTTTTAAGTTATATGGAACTTAATCAGGTAGTTACTGAACCGACGCACTTCACAAGCCACTCTCAGAAATTGATCGACGTCGTGTGCACTAATGCCCCGGTTAGGAAGGTTTTAGTTACGAATATAACGGGCCGTGTGGACGGGCACGCTATGATAAATGTAGAATTAAAATTAAAAAAATCCAGAATACCCCCGAAATTTATTTCTTATCGCCCTCTAAAGACAATTGATATGGACGCCTTTAATAAAGATTTGCATTCGATTAACTGGAATTCTGTAACTCAATTGCTTGACGTCGAGAAAATGGTGGATAAATTCAATAGTCTTATCCTGGGTCTCTTTGACAAACATGCTCCTACAAAAACATATAAAATTAGGTATCATCACTCGCTGCCATGGGTAACGGATACTTGTAAGCTTATGATAGAACTACGTGACCAAGCCCACAAAAATTATCGACAAACCAAATCTGACACTGACAAGAAATATTTCGCCGATCTTAAAAAGCTAGTGAAAGACAGTATTGCAAATGAAAAGATTGCGTACTTTAATCACCATGTAAATTCGAAAATTAATAACAGCAAAGCTTTTTGGAAGAATCTAAAAGAGAAAATTTTAATTGACCCTACTAAAAGTGAATTTTTGCCTAAATCTTTTGATAACCCTGATGACATTAACAATCATTTTTTGAATCTTCCCAATACATTCAATAATACCAATTTATCTAATTTGACATTTTATGAGTTTAATCGTTTTAATAATTCAACCTTTCAATTTCAATCTGTATCTGAAGATGACATAGCAAAATTCATAATCTCAATTAATTCGAATGCAGCAGGACATGACGGAATCAGTAGGGACATGATTCTACTTACTCTTCCATCTACTCTGAGTGTGATTACGCAAATAATCAACACATCTCTTCTCACGGGTTGTTTTCCTCCCCAATGGAAGGAGGCATTGGTGACTCCGATACCTAAGTCAAACAATCCATCTGATCTCGCTGACCTTAGACCAATTAGCCTATTGCCTTTTCTTTCCAAGGTTTTAGAAAAGGCTGCACACTTCCAGTTGTCTAGATATATTGAAGCAAACAATATTTTACCGATGTTCCAATCCGGATTTCGAAAAGGCCGTGGAACGCAAACTGCGCTGTTGGATGTCATCGACAACATTCTCGCTGAGCAAGATAGCGGACGTGGAACTTGCCTGACTTTACTAGATTATTCTCGCGCTTTTGATAGCCTTGAAACGCCTCTTTTGATCTCCAAACTTTCATACTACGGCCTCGATCACCAAGCTGTACTGTGGTTTGATAGTTACTTGAGTGGGCGGTCTCAGAGAGTAAAACTTATAAAAGATGATGGTTCTTATCTCCTTTCTCAGCCACGATCTGTATGCCGCGGAGTCCCACAGGGATCTATACTTGGACCCTTACTTTTTATTATTTACAGTGCTGATCTCGCCAAGGTTATAAAGCATTGTAAATGCCACTGCTATGCCGACGATGTCCAGGTATACATATCTGATACACCCGAGAATATTTGTGAGGCGGCTCGAAAAATGAATGAGGATTTGGAGAATATTGCTGATTGGTCTACCAAAAACTCCCTTGTACTCAATCCAGCGAAATCTAAGTTTATGATTTTTGGATCAAAAGCGCAAATTGCCAAAATAGTTGATCAAAATCCAATTATAACTATGTTGGATACGGCGATAGACAGAGTGGATGAGGCAAAAAATCTAGGCATTTTAATTGACGGTGAGCTTAGGTTCGAAAAACATGTCAGCAATATTGTTAAGAACTGTTTTTACCGTTTGAAAATATTATATAAAATAAGAAACTTGCTAACGGAGAAGGTACGAATTAGGTTATGCGAATCTTTAATTCTGTCGCGGCTTAACTACGGAGATATAGTCTATGGGCCTCGACTTTTAGAAAAGACACAACGTCTAATACAACGTGTCCAAAACGCGTGTTGTAGATTTTGTTACAATATCCCGCCGCGAAGTCATATCACGCCGTATTTAAACAATGGTTCGATGCTAAATATGGTCTCCCGTAGACAGCTACATCTGGCAACTCTGCTATTTGAATTGATAAAAAATAGAACGCCAGAATATCTCTACACGAAGATTATGTTCAATCGAAATCCTAATGCAAGAACATGTCGTCCACCACTTCTCGTGTATCGTCACAAAACAGCTTCTTTCAGGGGCAGCTTCCGTTATCAGGCGACGAAATGTTGGAACAACATACCCCCTCCAATAAGACTTTGTACAACCATTTCGACTTTCAAAACAACGTTTCGTACCTACTTATTAGATCTACAAAAAAAATTAATCTAACACGTCGCTGGTAGCTGATGCTGTCGCTGAAAGTTCTTCCGGGCGTATGTAACTATCTATCAACTATTTATTTTTCCCACACCCTGTTTGTCATTCTTCCTAACAGACATATGTGATAATGACAATGCCATCCGAAAGTATTTACGCAACAGCAATGCAATATATATGTATTTGCCTAATATTTTGTATTCTATTACACTATCTATTTATGTAAACATACACACAGCCTTATTTATTTATATTTTTTTACATTATTATTTTTGGACCCGCACCACGCATCCCTTTAGGGCACAACTGAAAATCAGTGTATTGCTCTCGGGCAATATTACCACTGAGCTGTGGCCTATTTGTATTGCTGTAGCACACACAATGAAAATTGTGTAGGTAGGTAGATGTTTACTTTTTGTGTCTGAGTTGTGTTTTTTTTTTGTGTGTGTTATAGCAGCAAATAAATGTGTTTATCTATCTATCTATCTATCTATATTATGTGTATTTGGAGAAGAAAAAGCGGGAAACGCACCCTAGCTTCTGAAGCAGCATAACTGAGGATGCGAATCGGAATGCAGTAAGATGAAGGAGAATGATCTCATTGTGACAGTTGGATAATTTAAAAGTGTGGGTACTTTGTTCATTATTATTATTAATTATTCTAGAACACGCCAGCAGCTTATTAGGGTTGGGACTCATTTTTCAGCACGGAACAGCACTTTTCTATGCTGCTATGCTTTTCCGACGCTCCGAACCGTCGTTTGCTAGAGCGAGACAGAGCAACGGAAGGCTTTAGAATGGATGTTTCAAACTACAACTGGGTCTACCATATCTTAACATACCATAGTAGTTCGTCGTAGTAAAGCTTTCAACATTTGTTGGGATCTGGTTGCCGTTAGCATCAGCTTGCGGGTCCTTCTGAGGCGTGCGTAACACAGGTAGCACACCTGCACGGGCCACCCGTCTCCCATGTGAAGCTGAAAAGAATACTTTATTTGTTACAGACAAGCAGCTTGGAGCTGATGTATAAATTCAAACAGAGGAGTCCATAAAATCTTTTCACAGATCATTATTTTTAATTGACAACATTTCATTTTCTAAAAGGTATGAAAATTCGAGAATCATTTCGAGATTTAGCAATTCTGAACACGTAAAATATATTTTCAGATTTTTTTGAGTTTTATTTTTAGAGATAAATGAAAAAAACTCAAAAGTATAAGGATATAGGCATTTAACAGGTTACGCCTTTGCTTGACATCTAAAAGTGAAAAAATTATGTCAAGCTGTCAGCTGTCAATTGACACGTGCGTCAATCTGACAATTGACATCACGAGTGAGAGAGAGAGAGATAATAGTAGTGTTGTCTATAGAACTATCAGTTCGATGAAGACCATCTAATATCGATAGTTCTTTCAGTAAAGTAGAATTAGGATTGGAAAAAATACACATGCATTAAAATGTTTACATAGTTTGGTGACGAAATGCTAATATTGCCTTTATATGATTGATATTTCAGGTTAAATAAAAATAATATTGACATCCAGGTCTTAAAACTATTAAAAAATGAAGTAAGGAAAAATGCTACCCTAAAATGGGGCGACTTTCAAAACACAAGGTGACATTTATGATAGCTTTTTTTTTGGTTTTTTAATTAAATATTCCAAATTTCTGAACGCATATTTATTTATATTTTTGAAATAGCAATCCTGGTACGTCCCCCATCTTTTCACAACGCGTGTACGCCGGAGCCCTTGTTTTTATTTTCAGTCAAATTCACCCCAATTATTTAAAACGCTGTAACTTAAAAAGTAAAAAATGAAACATTTTTTCTTTGTGTTCTTAATTCCTGTAAGGGGCGACTATGAGAATCCGTTAATAAACGTGGGTTACCCAAAAACCCCATTTCAATTATAGAGATGATAGGGCAATTTTTTTTGTCGAGTATTACAAGCGTAATTTTTTATGCCATTTGTTTTCCACATACCAAGTCCTCAATATAATATTTTTATGCCAAAATAGCTGAGATAGAAGCGTTTGAATTTTTAAATTATTCAAAGTAACCCTATTTTACGATACGTAAGTTTTTGTATCGATATCGATATCTTACTGCTACAAAACACAACTCTATAGACGTCAGTTTATTTTTTAATTATAATGTATTGCAAAGATGTAAACTCGTTACATCCTAACTCTTGTACTTACGCTCTTTTAGAATGGAGAGATTTTAAACAATTTAATTTTAGGAGAAATAATGAAAAGAAATGAAAAAGAAAAAATACGTATGTCCTTTTTTTTGAAGTTCTTTAAGGAAAAAATATAAAATATGAATATAAAATTTTTGAAATGTTGTCAATTACACTTTATTCACTTAAATTATCCTTATTCACTTGTCGAGTCTGTTTTTAAATGCATTTATGCATTTTATAGCCTTGTAGTCATCATGCCAGAGGAGTCACAGCGGAGGTCCCAGGTTCGATCTCCGGTCAGGTTAAAAAGGAAAATGATCTTTTTCAAATTGACCTGGGTCTTGGATGTTTATCTGTATATGTATTTGTTATGAAGTAAAGTATTGTTGAGTTATTATCCCATCCCCAAAACTAGTCTCAAAATTACTTTAGGGTGAGTTAACCTGTGGAAGGAAGGCACACTGTCCACTTAATTTGGTTGTCTATTCCAGTTATAAATCCTTTCACCACGAACATCGATTTATCGACAAACATTATCATGCCATTTCGTAGATTTCGTCAGATATTTCTGACAAAAAACCACTGCTCGTATTGCACATAACTTAATTATCCACATCCTTTTTAGTTGTTGGCATTTATTTTTGATTCACTATGCCTTGCACTGGGGGAACGACAACTGATATAAAGTCTAAAGTCTTGCGGTGATAAGAAATGACTCTCCCATCATCATCATCATCCGAGCGTATTCCCGGTTGCATCCTCAGCAGTAACGCTTCAGAGCCCAGGGTCCGCTACCTAACCAAGGAGATTTGACAAGGTTACTGGTTTTTACACAGAGCGACTGCCGTCTGACCTCCAAAGGGCAAACCAGGAACCAATCCTTGGATAGTTTGATGATCAAACGCTAGGTGGCGTTCGGGACCCACAGAAATGACTCTGTTATTGAGAAAAGATCCCATTTTAATATTATAAATGCTAAAGTTTGTTGTTATGTTTGATCAGCTTTCACTCCAAAACGGCTAAATGGATAAAAATTAAATTGGGATTTATAGTTTTTTACTTGGATTCAATCATAGGATACTATTTTTCCAGAAAAATGTGAGGTTCCCACGGGGTTGTATAAAAACGGACCACGGCATTAACTTGTACGTATATGGTATGCACATTACCACTTTCTCAGTAACAGAGTGCTTAAAGATTACAATAGGATACTTGACAAAGTGGTCACTGTGCCTTCTATAACTAAACAAGTGCATAAAACAAATAAAGTTCTCTGATCTACTTGAACAATCAGGCATTTTTTCAATTGCTTGAGTAGTTTTGGTAGGTGTGTAATAGTAGCCAATAGAATTTTTTAAGTACAAACATGAGCCAAATATGTTTGAACTTAAAATGAGCAGAGGGTCACTGAATAATGGGGTTCGCGAGTTCATAGTTCGGGGCAAATGACTAGTGTAAAAAGTGTCTGGACACTACTTAAGAACCCCGCTATACAAACTAGGGCAAATCCAGGGAAACCCAAACGAATGCCAGCCCTGTGAAAAGACTTTGTTGACTCTCAGCAGCCAGCACTGTGTCTGGTATTGGCGGATTTCAACAGGTATTATAGGTATTTAATTATTTTTTTTCCATTGGGACACTAATGGCTAAAAAAAATTATAATTAGCTACGGCTTAATAAATCAGCTGGATAAATAGCTCCCTTCTAGTTCACCGTTGGTCTTCAGTGTGAAACACGCACGAAAAATAAACAAGAATAAGTTCATAATAATTCTGATACCTTTGCATCTGTGAGTTTTTCAAAAAGGAATTGCAGAGGCGTGCCAGCAATATCGCGTAGAGTTGTGTTCACGGATAGGCAGATACGGCACGGCAAATTTGGAGACATTATGGGAAAGAAACGTATGTTTTCTAGAAAAAATGTTTTTGGGAAATAAACAAAACAAAATCAACAAACAACCAACTCAACAATACCGAATACGAATAACGATTTGACATTGACATAAAAAAATAAATAGGTAGGTATTGAATGACTACGGAAGTGACTTTTGCTGCCATCTAGTAGCGAACATTTTGTCTAATTTGTAGTAGCAAACAGCAAAATAATATTTTGAACATTTTCGTTTTGTTTGATGACGATAGACTGCATTGTAAGTTTTATAATTTTTTGCGAATATATATAATAGATGGCGTCGTGAATTGTGCATAAACTTAAGTGCCTTTTGCTAACTAGTGTCACGCCATAGAAAATTATTTCACCTATTTAATTTTTAATTAATGAAAATTATATTGATATAATCGGATCTTTTAACACAAACAGTGTAACATTTGTGTAACAATGAGTAAAATAAATTTCATTTCATTTCTTTTCAAACTCTGGCTAGAAAACAGCTGTTTTAGAAAAATACAACTGGTAACTATAGCAACTACACCGCGTGTAAACAAAACACAAAACTATCATTACTTGTCAATTATTTCCGAAAATGTCGAATTTAAGCGGATTTGATAGCGAAGCCGTCGGTTTTGCTTCCATCACTAGATCAAAAAGACCAGAAACTACTAGTTCGACGCAGACTACTGAATTTGACGAAACCGGGACCAGTTGCCAGACGAATTTGTCGAAAGACTCTGGTTGCAGTGTCACTCCTGCTGATCTCAAACAAGAGCCTGCCAAATACTCCCCACAGCGATTGAACGAATTCCTAAAGAGAGTAGTACCGGCCATGCTTGAGCAATTAGAAGAAAATGAAAGAGAAGTCCTTTATAACTCTTCAGAGTCTGACGAGGAGGAAGCGGTAGCAGCTAAACTGTTCCAAGAAATAGATATCAAAGTTGATTCAGCGCTAGCCTCTGGGGACCAACAATCTCCTTCTATTTTAAGCTTATCGTGGAGCAGCGCCGGTCATTCTCTAGCCGTATCCTTAGGTCACACTCAACACGAAGATTGGTGTAACCACGACGGAATCATCAAGATATACACTATCAAAAGAACTGCCGGTGATAAATTAGTTCATTCCCTAGAGATAAATGAAAATAATTGCGTTTCCGTCGTCAAGTATCACCATTCCTTAGCGGCTATGTTAGCTTATGGAACTATATCCGGAGAAGTGGTCGTTGTGAACATGAATGGTTCTGATTTCCATGAAGTAAGTCAATTGCACACTTTAACTTCACCTTCGGGGTGTCACGGATCCAAAAGAGTCAGTTCTCTGCAGTGGGCTGACGCCACTTTAGCCAACACATATCTCACAATGCAAATTAACAAATCTGGCAAAAGACGGGGAGCATCAGATCAGATATTGTTGTCTTCTGGCAGTGATGGCACTATAAACGTCTGGCAAGTGAATTCAAACTCAAAAGTCTTTGAGAACATCGTGTGCTACGCTGTAAACGGATCTAAGAAGATGGCTGCACCAGATATCACATGTTTCGACTTTATCAAGATGTATCCCTTACGCCCTTGGGATGAGAAAGTGCCCGATGACGTGTTTGTGGTGGGGGCGAAATGCGGCAAATTGTTTTTATGTAAGATTAAGTCTAAACAAGTTTTGGACGGGAAATTGGACCCTGTGTACGAGGTTTTCGATGGACATGCGACTTGCGTTCTGGACGTGGCCTTCAGTCTGCAGAAACCTGGCCTCTTCGTGTCCATGTCGATGGACTCGGAGTTGAGGCTTTATGATATCAACCAGTTTGGACCGTTGAAGGTGAGATTGCTATTTCTTAATTTAAATCATTACTAAATTTACGAAACGGCATAAACTTCCCAAGCTCAGAATGTAGCTATAGATATATCTTGGAGTGATACCAGGGAAAGCAACTTAGGAAATGGTTAACTGAACCTTTACACGTGGAGGTTATGATCATGCTTAGCAATATTCCTTCTACTTAGCGAGCTGAAGTACTTTGGTCAGCGGCGGCGCTGGAGCGGTGCGACTGCACTGGACGCCATGGAGGGGGGAGGAAATCAAACGAAATCGTATTATTTGTCATCTGTCATATACACAAACTCGTACAAACTAATACACGGGTTAAAATTTTGTTTTCCACCTTCATACAAACGATCCACCACGCTTAGAGCACAGAATAAGCACTATTAGTCACGTACAGAAGTCTCACTCAGCTAAGAAATTCAAAGAAATATCTTCTTAGTGTAGTTAGCGATATGGTTTAATTTAGCTCGCGCCAGTTTTATTTGTCGCCATGCGCATAGTAATAATGTAAGTGAATATTTTCGATACCTAAACGGGGAGTGACACAGGCCTGCTAAGAGTGGCCTTTTAGTCTTGTGGCCTCGCCATGCCAACCCCGTACCTAAACCCCGTTAGGGATAAAACGTAATAGGTGTATATCAGTGTCGGCCACTTATTTCGTCGCAGGTGTTGTGTCTCGACGTGGCCGCCTCCTGCATGTGCTGGCTGCCGAGTTCCCCGTGCGTCATCGTCGGGACGTGCGATGGCGACAAATCTCAGCGACTGCACGTCTATAACGTGTGCACAGGCCGAGAGATCACAATCGACGGGCTAGGAATAGCTGGCACCACGACTGCTATAGCGGTCGCTCATGGAGGGTTAGTACTTTATTACAACTAAGTAAGCCGTGCGACGGCGACAAATTGCAGCGACTGCGCGTCTACAACGTTTACACAGGCCAAGAGATCACAGTCGACGGGCTGGGAATAACTGGCACGACTGCTATAGCGGTCGCTCATGGAGGGTTAGCACTTTATTACAACTAAGTAAGCCGTGCGACGGCAACAAATCACGGCGACTGCGCTTTTGCAACGTTTGCACAGGCCGAGAGATCACAGTTGACGGGCTGGGAATAACTGGCACGACTGCTATAGCGGTCGCTCATGGAGGGTTAGTACTTTATTACAACTAAGTAAGCCGTGCGACGGCGACAAATCGCAGCGACTGCGCGTCTACAACGTTTGCACAGGCCGAGAGATCACAGTCGACGGGCTGGAAATAGCTGGTACCACGACTGCTATAGCGGTCGCTCATGGAGGGTTAGTACTTTATTACAACTAACAAAGTCGTGCGACGGCCACAAATCACAGCGACTGCGCGTCTACAACGTTTGCACAGGCCGAGAGATCACAGTTGACGGGCTGGGAATAGCTGGCACCACGACTGCTATAGCGGCCGCTCATGGAGGGTTGGTACTTTATTACATCTAAGTCGTGCGACGGTAACGGTTTAACGTTTGCACAGGCCGAGAGACAGTCGACTACGTAGTTCTCTAAGTAATCAGTGCAGTCGACGGGTTGGGTATAGTTGGCACCACGACTGCCTGCTCTCGCTAATGGAAGGTTACCACTTTATTACATTAGAACTAAGTAAGTCGTGCGACACGGTGACATTTCTTAGCGACTGTACAACATTTGCTTAGGCCGACAGATAACAATTGACGGGCTTGGAATAGTTGGCTTGTTACCTCGTACCTCGACTTCCAATAGCGGTTGCTCATGGAGGGTTAGTATTTTTTTATAATTAATGAAATTTTTAATCTCACTCGTTTTGGAAAACTTCGGAGTTGTTGAGCCCGTGCCCAGAAATAACAGTTTTTATTTCCTCTACAATGTGTAACAAAAAGGTATAATCAAACCGAAAGGGAGTAAGTGTACTAATCTATATGAACAACTTTCACTAACTTGCAAAATAATTCTGTGCAGCTGCATACATTTTGGCACGCATACATTTTGTACGGAGTTGCAGATTTTTTTTTGCCATTTTAAGAGATGGTCCCATAGCAAAAGCGGTTCACATTGATTAGTACATTAACTCCTTTTCGGAACACATTGTATAGGCAGTAATGACCCCTTATTAGTCTTCTCATTTCACGGGGTCGGGACTGCATTTTAACAGAAACATAGATTAGATCCTATTTCATTGCTCTTTATCATAGTGTCGGTAATATCTATGAAAATATAACATTAACACTTTTTCGCTCAATTTTAGAGCCCTCATACCTAGGTTCCAGTGTGCGGGCCCTCCACCACCACAGAATAAATACTAGAACTCACGTACAATTCAATTTAATTCTTTTATTTCAGATAACTAGGATCCAATTTGTTAGTATACGGTAACTTAAAACTAGTGTTAGAACTTATAGCTATACATACGAGTATTATTGTGCACACAGTAAAATGAAACCTCTGTGTATAGAGGGCCTAAGCGTCGTTGCCTTCAAATTTGACCATATAGGGCCACCGGCATGGTCCCCTGCACCAGGTGCAAGACAATTATAGGCGAATCCAGCCTATCCGCCACTGTTTTTAGGATGCTGTTGTGACTGGGCCTTGATCTTTTTAACAATGACGCCATTTTTTCCGGATCACAGCATGGAATCCGTCCGTTCTAGCCTGAGCAAACATTTCAGACGCACTACAGAACCGGGGGAGTCTCAGCAACATTCTAAAAATATCATTATATTGGATGCGGATAACATCTAGTGATCTTTTGGTGCAACAGACTCATAGACCACCCGCGCAGAAACCCTGACAAATTCAAAGAAACCCCTACTCTATGTAGCTAGCGCTTTGCTTTAATTTAGCTCGCATCAGAACTCAGCACCTCTTCGTTTAGATACCTAAATATCCATTGCAAGCCAATTTTATTCTGATTACTGTAGAGTGTAGACAAACTATTCATGTAACTGAATATTTTCCCCTTTTAATTGGTCGCCGCGCGCATAGTAATAATGTAGGTATATTTTCGATACCTAAACGGGGAGTGAGTAGTGACACAGGCCTGGCAGTACATACCACAAAACAGAACAACCGTTCAGGCCTAGTGCGACCCTGATGACATGTGCTTCATTTGTTTACAGGTCGTGTCGCGTAGCAGCAGGCGACCGCAACAGTAAACTGCGGCTGTGGGAGTTGCCCGTGAGGCGAGGCAGGCTTGCAACTGACGAGGAGTTTTAAAACGTTCCCGGGGTGCCATTTTTAATAAATTTTCAAAATTAAAACCGTCCTCAGCACCAAACTACACTACCGAATTTAATAAAATTTATATGGGACCACCTAAAATTTTACCCATTCAAACGAAAAAAAAAAATTTTTAAAGTTGTTCCACTCATCTTCGAGTAATAGGGGAACATATATAAATATGAATTGATCAGTTCTTCCACCAGGATCCCCCAGATCGATCCCCCAGGGGATCCCCATGAACTTATCAGTTATAGCCTCCTCCATTTTTGAAGTCAGTTGAAATCTATTGTGTTTGCAATGCTGGCAGTCAAAGTGCTAACAAGTTTTCTTACCTCTTGCATGCACTAGGTAGTTTGCAGGACTCACGAATTTGAGTAGGTACGGTACGCCTCAGAAATACTAATTGTGTATGAGCAATTGAGACTCCATTTTTGAGGAGTACTGTACATTGCAGGTAGTCCCTTTGAGACCCACATGGCATTAATAAATGCAATTTTCTAGTGTTATCTTGTCTTGTCTTAAAGGATTAATATGCTGCCAAGCCAGCCAAGTGATATATTATATTAGATTAACTATTATATTATTTTAGTTATAATGGCAAAGACACGCTATATTATTTAATTATTATTTTTTTAGGTTATTTTTGTAATAAAAGTGATTGAAATGTATAAAGAGTTTTGATTTTTCATTAGAATTCGAGTCTATTCGATAGGTAGGTATGCCTCTACACTACACTCTACGGGAACGATGGAGACTCATAGTAGAATCGAGTCTACCACTCAATTCCGACAGACAAAATCTCGGTGTACGCTATATCGGCAGGCTAAGCCGGAAGGTCATTTAGTTTTCATGTACTAGACCAGTCTTTCCCAAAGTAGGCGATAACGCCCCCTTGTGGGCGCTGAAGGCTTTAAGGGGGGGGTAACGGGCCCAGAATAAAGTTGGGGGCGCTGATGTGATTTAAGCAATGAGTGATTTATAACTTCAGCTATTTCATATTTTAAATTTCGCTAAAATTAAAATCCTCTTATTAGTTAATCTTACATCCATTTATTAGTTCATATTTATATCCTTTTTTATTGTACAAATATAAACTAAAAATGTAATTAATATTTATTATTTTAATGCGTTCACAAGGCTATTTATATCGTTAAAGGAATCAAACACTGAATAAATTTCGTGTTTTAAAGTTTCGCAGGTGAGGTCCCCACTTCCGATACTCTTTATTATTGTAAAATTGTATTATTATAGCTATTTTTTTTATTTAAAATTAACAATGTTGATTATTGTTATTTTTTATAAAAGATACTCTTATGTACTGGTGTATGTATTATTATTGTCTAGTATAAAGTCTAGTTTAGAATATAGGTTGAATTAAACTACAGGCAAGACAAATATGTGATTCAGGTTTTTATGGTGAAAAAAATGGGGGGGCGCTACAAAATAACAGATTTTTTAAAGTGGGCGTTTGACAAAATAAGTTTGGGAACCTCTGTACTAGACCGACAGAAGACGAAATCAACTATCCCGACTGGTCTATCCCGACTGTCAGTAATCTCTCTTAAAGCTCCTAACAAATAAGTTAGTTGGCCTCGCCTTGCCATATTGCGGAAAAATATGGAACTAAAAATGGGGCCGCCCACTCACACTACCACATTAAAAAACAACCAGTGGGGCCATCGTTTCAGGTCCACTAGGTACTCATTTAGTTGTTGACCTGTAAAAGAAGACCTGAACATACTACAAAATAACTATTACGTCACTTGCTATAGGCACGATGACCTTTTCAGGCACGAAACATAGCAAGTGCCAGGGACACTCGGTTAAGAGCGGCCTTTCCGTCTTACTTTTCATACAAACGCTCGTACGTGATTATGACGTTGTATCTGATCTTTCTTGAAATTTTTTGAACTAACAAGTATCTTGTGCGCATTTTCTAGGTTTCTATCGAAATAAAAAAAATTAATTTGGTGAAACGAATTCAGTTTAAGCCTCCAAAAATCTGCTTTTTTGCACAAATTTTACTTGAATTTCGACCGAAGGACTCATAAATTGTAAAGGTAAAAAAATGTTTCGATAGAAACCTTGCAAATGTAATGAAAATTTTAAATAAAAAACATTTATTCGTATCACCTGGAACACGTTTTATGGAATTTCCGCACCCAATGAAAAGTGAATATTCGTTCAATGGATAGTTAATAACAATAATATTGTCACGAGAGTGGGTTGGGGATAGGAAAGGAAACAACAATCCTATTGAATGGTGCCTTTATTTACAAGTAGGTACTCACAATTGACAGCGTCAAGTACTCTTTGCACTCCAACTGTCACTTCACTGTCCGGCCCGCGGAAACGTCACAGCACTGACACGCTCGCGGAAACGTCACTGCACTGTCACACGCACGGAAACGTCACTGCACTGTCACACGCACGGAAACGTCACTGCACTGTCACACGCGCGGACTTCACTGCACTGAACACTTCACTTTTACTCACTACTTCACTTTACTCACTGTTTCACTTTACTCACTACTATTTCTTTTCTCTTTTCTTCCTTCTTCTTCGGATTTCACTTTCCAACTAAACTGCCTCAGGTGGCGCCTTGTTCCGTTTATATACTCCCGAATTCGAACAAAATCGAATCAATGTTCGAAACTCAAATTACTAATTTTCTATTGCCTTCTCTCTCACTCATTTTCTGTCCCGTATTTTCTTTTCCATTTAGTCTAGTATAATCTAGAAACTTCTTTCAAAACTTCTAAAACACTAAATGGCTGTGATTCCAACCAGCGGTCTCAAGATTGACAGTCCATCGCTAAGACCACTAGGTCAATCTTGTTCTGACGCTATTGACAAAATTTTCCTTCAGTTGAATTCTTTTTGTTCGAATTCGTGACGTTGACAATGTCATTCATCTCCTTACGCGACAATATTTTCATTTAATAGAATGTAAACCGGGCCTTTAGACGCTATCTCTCCCTTTTTGCTTTGCTTCTTTTTCTAGCATTGTCCTGGATTAAATAACAAGCTTTTCAAACTATGCTCGCGTTGACGATTGAGCGGTCGGGAAGGGCCGCCTTAATTTATATTGTGCGATGTGGCGCCTCGAACGCTTGCTATTCGTTACATAGTACTATTCCACACAATTTAACTGAGTGTATAGTGGTGCGATTTTTCAAACGCGGAGTCACTAAACGAACAGTTTCTTGTATGGAAAAATCATTCGTTTAGGTGACTCCGCGTTTGAAAAATGGCACTTCAGGGCGCACGCCTGGCGCGCGGTTCGAGCGCGTGACTGGAGTGCTATTTTTCATTCAAGGACTCACCGAAACACAAAACGTGTAGTTTTCCAACTCACCGCTCGCGTAAAAAACCATTTGGCCGTATTTTTGAAACCGTCGTGTCAGCTAAAAACAATATTGTTTTACGCAGAAAACATCGAAAATATGTCTATGGTTTTCTAAGAATTTCACCATGAATAAAAAAAGCGGCATGAATCGGAACGGATTCTCCATGAAAGGTTTCTTTGACATATCTACGCCACAAATGTAAAAATTACGAGTGGTCGAGACCACTTGTTGCAAATCCATCGCATACGATCATTTCAAAAATGCGTCCGTTTGGAAACGCCTACGTAAACCATTCGTACATTCGTTCAAGAGATTTATAAAATGCCTCTACTGAGCGCTTGCTATGTTTCGTGCCTTCACCACCAACCAAATTTTTGAAGCATGTCCTGTCCACGATTCTGAACCACTTTTCATAAAATCAATAAACGATAAAATTAACGAAAAAATTAAAAAAGTATTCGGCTTCCCATACAAATTAGCGTTTGGCCAAACGTATCTTGTATCGGAGGACGAACATTTTTTATCGATTTTTAATAACTTTTTTTTACAAAAAGTAAGTAGTTTCCTATTATGGAAACTTGCGCCAAAAATTTGGCAAATGCAATTGTGGCCGGGCATACGTAATACACAGATAGGTCTACACAGCCATCAGAATGGCTGGACCATTTGCGTCATAGAATTTTTTTCTCTAGATTAGTATACTTCGTAACTGCCGCACTGGTAGTTACAATATTTATAAAAACTGATTTAGGTAAAATGAGTCAAAAGACGAAAGAGTATAAATTTGCCTAAAAATGATTCCGTACGGCCTGTGAAAACATATTATTACAATACCTAATGATTTTTTATTCATGAGTTCATGAGTTCTTCATATTCTCGCCCATTCCTTTGATTGACTGTTACTGTCTGAAGTGCTATTTTTGAAACGCGGAGTCATTAAGCGAATGCTGTTTCCATACTGTTATGAAACTGGGGTTCAAGGTTTGGAGAAAAACGCCAAAGTTCGTATGAGGGTTTTCATTAATTACGGAATCCAAGGTTGACACGAAGATGATTTCCAAGGTCTAAGTCGAGTAGCAGCTGAGGTCTAGGTGGTCGCAGGTATTAACTTCCACTTGTCACACTTAGGTTGGTTTCCTTGTCTTCGGTTCGCTTCGAAGTGATGGCTTTCGTAGCTCGTATTGAACTGGCGTTGTGATCGTGACGCGCACTTGATCGCCTTTTATATGCGCCGATACTACGGTCTACAATATTCTCGAAATTTTCTCCATAAATGACGAATGCCTCTGGGGGTACGGCAGTGCCCTTGCCAAATCGAGCAAAATGGTGGTACGGCCGTGCCATTCTTCTCAAAGAAGTTCAGGCCATTTTCGATCCGTTGAGATAAAACTAGAAGCTTGAATTTTCAGTAACGAAGCAAGCATTGTATAAACTCAGTATATTTCAATTTCATTCAATTTGAATCAGTAGTTTAAGAATTATAACTAGTCAAAGTTTCTTAATTCTGTCTTTAAGGCACTTCTAGTAGATATAGAAACTTTAAATTCAGAATACAATTAGTGTTTAGTGTATAAATTTAGGAAAACTCAAATATTTTGCAATTTCGGTCCACTTTTCTAGATACACCATCTACATAAATAATTTGAATAAATACAATGACTTAGCAATCACATAAATACACAATGTATCTCACAAGTAATAGATATCTATTACATTACGTTAGATTGTTTATGTAGTGCGATTGCCAAGTCAATTTATTTATTTAAAACATAAAAGTTTTTAATATTTATATGGTCACAAGATGTTGTTAGGTTAGCTAATTACGTAAAACTTTTACGGTAACTGAAGAACTGAGTACGGGAGAACTGAGTTGCGTTGCGATGCGAGACTTGTGTTTTTTACAAGTTATGTTTTTGACGGCATTTCAGTGACGGGACACGTCGTCGGGGACCGCCGGTATGTGTGTGTGTGAAACGAAGTCGAAAACCTATCAAACAACTCTAACTACAACCTTTATGCTGTATCGACATAAGGTCTAGTCTCGCTTGCAATCATATAGCTCGTGAACATTCTACGTCTTTCTCGTTCGCGACAATACAAAAAACCATTCGTTTAGTGACTGACTCCGTATTTGAAAAATGCTAAGGAAAAATGGCACCACAGCACAGGGGAGAAGCAAGTGAAGCATATGAAACATTCTACGTTTAACCTATTCTTTCAGACAATGAAAGGATGCGGAGATGCGCTAGCAAATCTGATTATTCCTATTTTCTATTGTTATATTTTCCATCTTCAAGCACACACGGTCACACATCTTACCATCACTCTAAAAAGGTGACGTGCGTGAAAGCGTGACCATCGGGTCTTAGTTACGGCCCTAGGCTATGTCCACCGGTCCATTCCGCATAAGAAAACGTGAAAGTATGGTAATGGGAAGATTGATACACTCGAATTTTGCTATTAGTAGGCAAAAAAGGTCATTGGTTTTTTCCATGCGAGAAACCATTCGTTTTGTGTTGTGAGTTGTGACTCAGCGTTTCAAACATGGAAAATTTTGTTGCGATTTGCGATTTTCATTGGGTGATATGTGAATGTGCCCTATAGTTTTATTACACTGGCAACATACATTGGGAACCGCCGCCGGTCAGCCATTTTGCGAATCCATCATTGTGGTTGTCTGATGAACGCGAAATGTGATTTGGTGTAAATTAATCAATAAAAGATATGAAAACTTGAGTTTTAGTGATCAGTAATGCAATTTTAAGTTATGGAAGACGAATATATGGACACGCAGGACTCGCAGGCTGCGAACGAGGGCAGCGGTGGTGGAAGTGAAATCGTGGCTGACTCTACGAAAGATTTCGGTGATTCTGGTGGTTATGATGATAATTATGATGATGATGACGGCGGCAACAACTTCAGGGGAAACCGCGGCCGTGGAAATTTCAGGTAAGTTGCATAAAACATAAATTTTTGGGCGTTAAATCGGCCATGTCTGCGCATGCATTTTGGCGCCGAGCGATTTGTTTTTTTGTACCTATTTTTTATTATTTACACAAGAATTTTCTGTTTGTACTATAGTTTTTAACAATGCACGCTTTGTACAAATATCCATGTTTATATTATCTAATTACAATGTAATTTATTGTCACGAAATATAAGTACCTACTCAATTTTATCTATTAGTAAATCGTCAAGGTGATCAATACATTATTTGATTTTTGTTTAAAAATGCATGGATTTCTTTCAACCTTCCAACATGATAAGTGTGATGGCCTTCAGTGTCATTTGTTCTTTGCGTTTCGCACTCACATGTATATAGATAGATCGATAAATTGTTTATTTGTCACGACCGCCACACACACAAAAATCAAACTATACATACATTAGTTACACTTACACAGGGTTAAAATACAGACAGCGATTAATTGCATGCATGCTGCAGCAAGACAAACAGCTCAAAGCTCAGTGGTAATAATGCCTCAAAAGCAATGCACTGATTTCCAGCAATGGCCTGGCAAGGTAGGTACGAGAGCGAGTAATATAATATGTATGTGCCTGTATACATGCATCATGACTTTGTTAATTGTGTAATATTTCATTAAATATGGTAACATTGTTCCACATTACAATACAAAGCATAATGTCCTTTACATGTCGTCTATTCTTATGATAAATCTTTTA
Organism: Acrobasis suavella; assembly: GCA_943193695.1. Classification (NCBI taxonomy): domain Eukaryota; kingdom Metazoa; phylum Arthropoda; class Insecta; order Lepidoptera; family Pyralidae; genus Acrobasis; species Acrobasis suavella. The sequence continues at coordinate 10,507,082 of OW971954.1, forward strand.
GTGTAACATAGCTAAACACATTTATTTGAGTGTGAGTTACTAATTGCATTGCATCACAACTGCCAAACAATGATAACAGGCAAGACCAATGGTTTGATGTGCTTTCCGAAGTATATTAAATAAATAAATAAATATTTAAAATATAAGGTATAGGGATAAATTACACTGATTGAGCTAGTCCCAAAGTAAGTTTGAGACTTGTGTTATGGGATTATAACTCAATGATACTATATTTTATAACAAATACATATATAGATAAACATTCAAGACCCAGGTCAATGTGACAAAGGCCATAAGACCGGGGATCGAACCGGGAACCTCTGGGTGGCGGACTAGCACAGTGACCACTACGCCACGGAGGTCGTCAATTATTAGTATGGAGGAGCTCAAGAATTTATTTTGCCACTATTCAACCACTAAACTAGGTAGCCAATCCAAATGAGATACGGTGTAACATGGTACCTTGACAAGCCACTGAGCTCCTCAAAACATAATTTTCAGCAAAAAGCTAAATACATTAAATAAAAAATACTGTTTTCTTCTTGTGCTCAGCTTATTTTTAGTCCACTGCTGGACTGAAGTCCTTGGGGCTTACTCCATAAAATAATACAATAGCGACCAATAGTGACGATAGTCTCCAATACAACCTCCGTGGTGTAGTGCTCACCATGCTAGTCCGCCATCCAGAGGTTCTGGGTTCGATCCCCGGTCAGGGCAAGATGGAAAATAGCCTTTTTATATGTATTTGTTATAAAATATAGTATCGTTGAGTTAGTTTTCCATAACACAAGTCTCGAACATACTTTGGGGCTAGCTCAATCAGTATTATTTGTCCCTATATATTCATTTATTTATTATTTAATAGTGACGTCCAATTTCTATGTCAAACCAAATTAGACTTTATCATCATACATTAATACTCAATGTTGCTTGATACTGAAACGCTAATATGGCTAATATGCAGTAATGTCCGTTTTGCGTACCGCTGTTGGAGTAACCTCCCTTATCCAATAAATAGATGATTGACCTATAATCACCACCCTGGTGGGATGGTGATCTCAGTAGATGGTAAGCAGTTGTTGCCCTTTGTTTCATACCCATACCTCCCTAAGTTGCAATACAGTAGGTACCTTTGGAAGAGAAAAGGAGCGACTTTTTATCGAACGGACAGGCGAAGTTCTTAGTCTACCTCAACAATCCAGAATGAATGGCATTTAAGGAGGATCAAGGCTGCAGATGATGATTATGAACAATCCAGCATTATACAGATATTATATAACTTGAGTAGTTTTGATTGGAGCTTCCTGAAATTGGGTCAGCGTTATAGAGTAGCTTCAGGAGTAAAGTATCACCTAAATAAAAGTCACTGGATTATCGGTTTTCACATTTATTTTCTACACAGAACCTTCTTCAATGAGAGTCAAATACAGAGTGCCCTTCAACCGTTGTACACCCAAGATATAATCAAAACAAGATCATTTAAGTATCTGGACTATACTTCACAATTACTTAAATACTATAATTATTGATAACTAACTAAATAATAAGTATTCTAATTATCCAGATTAATGTATGTCTATTAATATTAATGCTAGTAATTAATAATAGGCTTACAGCGTGTAGATGTAACCAATAGACGACGTCCTATTGCCATAGCTCGCGCGATGGTGCGATTTTTTCTTCAAGTAATCCGCATACGGGATTAGAATTCTTGTGTCCTATTGGAGCGATGTGATAACCCTCGAAATGGCTCTTAATAGAGATGCACAGGTTTTGGTGTGGAGCAATATTGACCAATATTCCAAACAATAGAGTGAGCGAGCACGCAATCCATAATTTTTTCTTCAGATGCCTTTTATAACGAATCCACGAAACCGAATGGAACGATTTACATAAAATAGCAGACAGTCGAGCCGGCGCACCTTGCCCTTGCCTCTTCCCGCCGCTTGGTCGCGCGAGCGCCATTAGGACATTCAGTACTGATATTAGAAATAAAGAAAAAAAGAAAAATATTTTATTCAGTGCAAATTTACGTCAGTTGCATTACTAAATAACTAAAATTAGTTTTACACCGATATTAGAATATTTAATAGGACGATCTTCCGATCTATACGATGCGCACATCGCACGACCTTCAATAGGACATTCTGCAGGTATGCATATGATGGCGATAGAGCGGCGCCATAGAATTTTTAAGTTGTCACGTTGTTAAGGGATAGCAGATATTTACAAGTTACAGTTCAGGGTGAACTACTAGTTGTAACATTGATTGTCTAATTTGTCTTAGAAATTACTGTTTTAATAAACCAAAATATTATTCATTTTGTATAGATTTTGCATTTCTTTAATTTTATTCTTCTGACTTGTCTGTTTTCCACTGTATTTTATTCTCGTCTGGCTTTAAAATCAGTTCCTGCCAGAATAGACACTTGCCTATGATATGTGTAATTTGCAGACGTGGCCGTGGGCCCCCACCCGGCTGGATGAACGGCCCGCCGCCTATGCGGTTCCGCGGCCGTGGCTACGGGCCGGGCGGGCCTCCGATGCGGGGCCGGGGCTTCTTCCGCGGCCGGGGCGGTCCACGCTTCGGACCTAACAACGGGCCCAACTTCGATAACAACTGGGGGCCGATGGGGCCGCCCCCGCCGGGCATGATGGGAGGCCCGCCGCCGTTCGGGCCCCCGCCTGGCATGATGCCCCCCGGGGGGCCGATGGGCCCGCCCCCCAACATGATGGGGCAGCCGCCCCCGTTTGGCGGACCGCCGGGTATGCCGCCGCCTAATATGGTAAGTTCAAATGTTTAAACCTTGATTTGGTAGCATCATTTCAGCTGCATTACCTCTACTGCAGGACATCATCGTGTTTTATGGCATTTTATACTGCATGAATCCGAAATTCTTAATGTTAGGCATTTTTTTTTAACTTCCTCTCTCTCCCTAGGATTTCTAAAATGATTGGTATAATATAAAGCGACCTGCATCCAGCGTTCTCCATTGATAACAGCCGCATTTATAGTAAAAATACTTATTGTCGTAGGCAAGTCATTTATAAAAAAATTGCGAGAAATAAAATTGGCAAAAATATGTCTTCTTATGGTTTTATGTTCTATTAGTGATTTTATCTACACCCATGCTATAAATACGCTATAAAAGTTTCTGAAACAGTTAGCTTATTGCCAACATTAAAACACTCAGTGTCATAATAACCATTACATCACCCAAACGAGTGTTATAATGTTGTACTAAATTTCATTATGCAACGCAAACTCGATCCCTTCCTTTCTCATCAAACAGCCATTTCTTTATGAATTTAAAAAAAAGAACATTGTCATATACGCGCCGTTCACTACCCCAGCTCCGTAATTTCAAAAAGGAACTTATTGGTTATTCGGATTCACGTGATATATACTAATACTAATATCGAACAAAAATAATTTGCATTCCAATAATTGTACGATACAAGATTTAAATATGTAATTTCATTATTACCTATACATACATAGTTAGTTTGTATTAGATACCCAGCAATTGAACTTACCAAGAATTCACATAGAGTTCTTACAACACTGTACAACACCCTATGGATTTAGAACCTTTTATAGATTCATATTCATATTATGGGTGTAGATAAAGTTTTGTATGCAACTGTAATAATTAAAACACTCATGTGATACGATGAACCCACATTCGTGTTTTAATACCCCTTATTATACTACAGTTGCATAAAAACTATTGATTTCAAGATTTCAACATACTATAATAATTCCATGTTAATAGAGTAGTGTCCAGGCTCATAAAATTTTGATTTTGTAATGATAAGGGAAGAAATCGTCACAAAATAGTGTCACTTGTCATTGATAATTCCATTTTCAATGTGACTTTAGATTTGACTCCAAGAAATTATGATGTCTCAACTGATATATCTTAGAAGTCCCATAGACGAATGTTGGAAAATAGCAGATATTTTGCACTGCTGAACTTCGTTCTTACCCGACTGCGCCAGAAGGAGGGTAATGTTTTTCAAGAGTATGTATATATGTATAATTTTTTGGCACGCTCTGCGGCCTGAACGGCTCGATGGATTTAAGATTGACAGGTGTCATTAGATTTGTCTTAATTCTGAGAGTGACACGGGGTATCTAAAAGACAGTAGCCGTCTTATTATAAAACCCAGACTTACTTTGTTACTAGGTTTAAACCATAACCCGACCAAATCAAGTTGACATATAGTTATATCACACTATTTCACCTGTCAATGTCAACTTCATTTTGGGTGGATAATGGTTTAAACCTATGAACAAAGTTAGTCTGGGTTTTATAATAAGACGGTAGGGGTTTTATTTTTATTTTAAATAATGACTTTTTTTGTAGCCGGCACCCGAGCTATGGGTGGAGACGAAGTCAGACGAAGGCAAGTCGTATTACTACCACGCTCGCACCCGCGAGACCACGTGGACGCGGCCGCAGGAGAGCCCCACGTGCAAAGTGGTCACCCAACAGGAGATAGAAGCCATGGCTGCTACTGGTGAGCGTTCGTTAGCTTATACAATTGTGGGGGTAGTAAAATTAGAAGCAAGTAATGGTCACCCAACAGGAGATAGAAGCCATGGCTGCTACTGGTGAGCGTTCGTTAGCTTATACAATTGTGGGGGTAGTAAAATTAGAAGCAACAAATGGTCACCCAACAGGAGATAGAAGCCATGGCTGCTACTGGTGAGCGTTCGTTAGCTTATACCAGGGTAGGCGAACCAATGGCACGCGTGCCATTGATGGCACGCGACACAATATTTTGGGCACGTCGTCGATCATAAAACATGTGTAAAAAATGTGTTAAGTATTTTATGACGATCGAACGCGAGTGATCGTACCTACGCTACGGAGTGTTCGGTACGCGGGGTGGGGGCGTTTAGAGATGAATAACATAAAAAACTCGGTTAGAAATCGTTTGACAGATGAATCCAGTTCAGTATGCATTTTGCCACTCGTAAAAGTAACATCTTACAACCCTAACATAAATTATTTGTCATCTAACCTGCAGCAACAGAAGTCACACAAATTTTACAGTAATTTAATTTATGCATGTAGTTAAAACATTCCAAAATGTGCCTTTTTTATTTAATTTATTTATAAAGAGTTTTGATTAGTATTTATTATTATTATTTTCCAAATAATCAGAAGGTCAAAGTTTTTTGATGGCACGTCAATGACCCCATTAAACATTCTTTAGAAAAAATGGCACGTTGATGCATAAAGGTTCGCCTACCCTGGCTTATACAATTGTGGGGGTAGTAAAATTAGAAGCAACAAATGGTCACCCAACAGGAGATAGAAGCCATGGCTGCTACTGGTGAGCGTTTGTTAGCTTATACAATTGTGGTAGTAATAAATAAATAAATATATAGGGACAAATAACACTGATTGAGCTAGCCCCAAAGTAAGTTCGAGACTTGTGTTATGGGACACTAACTTAACGATACTATATTTTATAACAAATACATATATAGATAAACATCCAAGACCCAGGACAATTTGAAAAAGGCCATTTTCCAACTTGCCCTGACCGGGGATCGAACCCGGGACCTCTGGGTGGCGGACTAGCATGGTGACCACTACGCCACGGAGGTCGTCAAATTAGAAGCAACAAATATTCACTTCAGATATTTGTATTCTTCAACGACCAAACGAGGAGACGCCTCAGACTATTGCTCGTGTTACATTTATAGCCGATATCAGTACAACTACTCTTTTCTGACGGGAGCTAGTTTACAGGAAATACATGGTGTTGCCCTATTCGTTATTAAATTAACTACTACATGACGATTTCCGTGGCGTAGTGGTCACAATGCTAGTCCGCCACCCAGAAGTCCCGGGTTCGATCCCTGGTCAGGGCAAGTTGGAAAATGGCCTTTGTCAAATTGTCCTGGGTCTTGGATGTATATCTATATATGTATTTGTTATAAATTATAGTATCGTTGAGTTAGTATCCCATAACACAAGTCTCGAACTTACTTTAGGGCTGGCTCAATCTGTACGAGCTAGCGTACAGTATTACCTTAGGTCTATGACACTTTGACGTCACGCGGGCCGGCGCGTGTAACCTACATACTGCATATTTCATAAGTTAACTTTGTCTTACTAGTGCAATAAACGCATTCCGTGGTACCGGTCGGGTTTTAATTATTGACGTCCTTGACTCCTGCATCCAACATCCCGAACACACCGTGTCCACCTGACATCTGCATCATTTAAATGTACTGAGACCAAACTGTCCGGTACATTTTGGTCCTTCGAGCCGGATGTGTTATTTGTCCCTATATATTTATATTTATTACAACTGAGTACCATTAGACAATTTAAACAACTATTTTTACAATAAGTAATTACATACATTAAGTTTACTTACACTATACTGTCTAAAGCGCTGGACACACTGAAAAGACGTAAGATGCGGACGGGGCGTAGACATACCCAGTACCGTCTTCACCATAACCATAACACGGGGCCCGTGTCCAGGGATCCCATTCTCAGGGGGCCCCGAAGGACCGACAATTTCTCTCACACATTTATTCTCAAAACATTTTTGTCGGGCACATTACACTTTTTCCCGAAAGAAACCATCATCGTTATCGTAACCAAAAAACCAGCAGCATTCTAATATAATTAATGACATATTATATCATACTGTATTTGATTGCAATAAATGGTCATACGTAGTAAAAAAAAAGTTATTATAATTCGCTCTTTTACTTCCAAAAGGGCCCCAAATTATTGTGTGCCCAAGGGCCCCAGCCTAGTTTAAGACGGCCTTGGACATACCTCAAAAAAGGTTGGGCCGCCCGTCCTTTCCGAGTGTTCTGCGTCGCGACGCTTCTATACATTTTGTATGAAAAGGACGCGGAGGATATATCTGCGCCCTGTCTGCGTCTTGCGTCTATTCACTGTATCCAGCGCTTAAGGTTGAACTAGTCGCGGGCCCGAAATCACACGTGGGCGCGGCTTAAAAGCATGCTGTCTCACCTAACATTGTGTTCGAGCAAAGCAGTGAGGTGAAATTCACGATAAATTCATAGTAAACCGAGCGCGTCAAAGTTCTTTGAGAAAAGGGGTTTTATGCGAAAACGACTACATTAATCGATTAGAAATAAAGTTTATGAAAATCTTCGATAAACAAGCCGTGTTGGTGTGGTGTTAATTTTAGAGATTTTACACTTCTTTTATTACTTACTAGCTTTTGCCCGCGGCTTCGCTCGCGTAGTGGTGTAATTTATCAAAATCCTTTCTTAAGGGATGCCTACGTCATAGTAGCTTTATGCATGCAAAGTCTCAGCCCGATCGGTTTAAAATTGGCAAAGTTTCATACAAAATTTCATCCCCTATTTTATGCCCTCGGGGGTACAGTTGATCAAAATCCTTTCTTAGCGGATGCCTACGTCATAACATCTACCTGCATGTCAAATTTCAACCCGATCCGTTCAGTGGTTTGGGCTGTGCGTTGATAGATCACTATGTCAGTCAGTCAGTCACCTTTGAGTTATATATATTTAGATTTACGCCGAAAATTGCGTAAAAATGAGCAAAAAAAAGGCTCTAAAGCGTTACCGCTAAGGATGCAATGGGAATTCGTTCGGATGATGATTGTTTCTAAGCAAAGTGTACAATTTGCAGGTCAAATCCCCGGCATGGGTCCGCCGCAGTCGATGGGCGGCGGCATGGGCGGGCCGATGCCGGGCATGATGCCGAACGGCATGCTCGGCATGATGCCGCACGGGCAGCCGCAGGGGCCCGCGCCCGGGGTGCCGCCCTTCATGACGCAGCCGCCGCCCTGGATCAAGGACAGTAAGTTGGACCTCAACAAAAGGATAAAGAATAGACCTACAATACAATACTCTTTATTGCACCATAAACAAAAGGAAAAAGAAATAACCAAGGCCAAGTGCGTGTCGGGCGCAGTGTAGGGTTCCGTAGTTGACACGCACTTGGCAGGATATTTTTAGGGTTCCATAGTAAACATGGAACCTTTATAGTTTCGCCATGTCTGTCTGTCTGTCCGTCCGCGGTTTTACTCAGCAACTATTAGTACTAGAAAGCTGTTATTTGGCATGGATATGTATATCAATTAGGCGAAAAAAAAGGTAAAATAAAATATTGAAAAAAAAAAATTTTTAGGGTAGCTCCCATACAAGTAAAGTGAAAAGTCATTTTTCATTTTCTCGACTAACCAATTATGTTGGGTATCGTTGAATAGGTCTTTTAAAAACATTATAAGTTTGTTAACACCGTTTTTCGATTTTGGGAGCCGTTTCTGAAATATTTGCTTTATCAGCTAAACTGTTATATATGGACGCGTAAAAAATTCACATCAGATCTAAGTATGGTTTACAAATTAAAAAGTTTTTTGTTTGTTTGTAAAATCTTTATTGTACATAAACACAAGATAAAAATACAGGTTTGAACTAGAGAACAGTACAAAGGCGGACTTATCCCAGATAGGGATCTCTTCCAGTCAACCTTGAAATATAAGGACAATTTACAACACAGGGTAGAGAGCGGGTACAATATACAGAAGACACACAATAGAAAACAGAATTCAATTACACTTAACTATTTACTACACTACAAACTATTTAAACTTAATACTTGTAAATAAATACTTTACTATAACACAGTAAATATAAATACATAAATGAATACACACATAAAATATATATACATATGCAATAAATATATACCTAAGCAATATATACTTATATACATATATAACTCAACTCAAGTCTTCAGAAGTTTCCACAAGCTTCCTCAATCTAAACTTAAAAGAATGTAAAGTTGACGACATTTTGATTTCTAAAGGCAGTTTGTTCCAAAGCCTTGCTGCAAAAACTGCGAAAGACTTATTATATCCTTGCGAAGAGTGAGCGGGTATGTGCAACGTCGGGTTGTTACTCGATCGAAGACGGGGGTCAATGTCGCGAAATGAAAATTTTTCGGTAAGGTATTTAGGAGAGGAGGGATTAAACAACACTTTAAAAAGGAAACAAAGGATATGAAGGTCACGCCGAGTTTTAATAGGTAACCAATTAAGCCGCGCGCGGAACTCAGAAATATGGTCAAATTTCCTGAGATTATACACATAGCGTATGCACATATTTTGAATAATCTCTAGTTTGTTTGTCAGTTCGTCAGTCAGGTCTAAGTACGCAACATCTGCGTAATCAAGGACGGGGACAAGTAGTGAACGAGCCAACAAGGCTTTTGTATCGGTAGGTAAAAAGTTTTGCAATCGTCTTAAGGAATGTAGAGATACAAAAATCTTTCGACTCAGCTCACTAATTTGTGGGGACCAGGAATTAACTTATAAAATGTACTCGGAAAAGGAAAACATACAAATTCGATAGAAAATTAGTTTTTAGACGTTTTTAGTGGCACGAACTCAAAGTTGGCGTTCGTAACTACGGAACCCTACTGCGCGTGGCCCGACACGCACTTGGCCAATTTACCTTTTGGGAACGGAACCCTAAAAATGTGTTAAAAATGTATATGCTGTTGCAGATAACCAAGACAAGGCGGGCGCGGCGAGCCCGGCCGGCAGCGACGACGTCCCGCCCGGGGAGCTCGCGCCGCAATCGCAGCCCAACGGTGAGCACACTGTACCACACAATACCTGAGCTGTGTATTCCATAGAGACCTTGTCTATCCGATCGATCGCTAGTATATGTTTTTATACACCATGGAAGGGACATACCCGTAATAAATGAAACCACGGGCTGTACTAGATCACTTCAGTATTAAGAAAATAAAATAAGAGTAAAAAAAATTGTAACCCGATAATGACACTTACTTAAAAAAAAATACTTATTTTTTATTGTAATCTACAAGCAATTGACTATATTTTTTATATTTATCAAAATTTTAGGATCCGTAGTTTTGGAGATCAGGGGAATGGTCATAGTTATTTAAGAATAAAATCAAAAATATTTTATTTTACAATAAAAACAAAAATATATCTGAGATTCTCATAACGAGCCCTTTCATTTGATATATGACACAGCAAGATTTGCAAAACTTTTTTTTTATATTTCCTAATTTGTCCTTCGAAAATTACCCTTACTTAAAAATTAATATTTAATTTGTACAATTTTCTCCTGATTTTTTTAAATTAGATTCGGAGCAAATCGGCTTCGCATCCTACAAGGGTTCCGTTTTCCATTTTTTGTACGGAACCCTAAAAAAATATATTTCTTGTTCGTGCAGGAAACATGCCTCCAACCAGCATGGGCAACATGGGCTTCCCGCCTCACACGGGCGGCGGGCCCCCTGGTGGCCCTCCCGGCGGCCCTCCTGGCGGCCCCCCCGGCGGGCCTCCCGGTGGCCCCCCTGGAGGCCCCCCCGGCGGCCCCCCTGGCGGGCCCCCCGCGGGCTTTCCCGGGCCCGGCTGGGCGGGCTGGGGCGGCTGGCCCCCGCCGCTGGTGGCGCAGCCCCCGCCGAATATGAACGCTGCGGCGCCTGACTCAGGTTTGTCTTATTGACTTGATTTATGATCAACCCTTTGGTGACCATTCGTAGTATACCTAGTGGAAGGGACATACCCGTAATAAATCGAACCGGCATGGGCTAAATGGGCATACTAGATCACTGTAGTATAACAAAATTAAAATAACAATCAAAACACAAAAAAAAAACGACACTGCCATACAAATTGTTAGTTTAATTTTGTTATAGTATAGTGGTGTAGTACAGCCCGTGGTTCGATTTATTACGGTTATGTCCTTTACATATTGTATACCAAGACCATGCCTACCCATCGCCTAATAGACATTATTATTTCTCTTCCTTGTCACAAGATGGCGTTTTATTAATGTATTAGAATATTTAAATCTTTTATTACTTTTATGTAAATAAAGTAGTACTCTAAATAATTAAATATGACTTACATGAAATGCAATTATATTTTTAAAGCATATTCAACACTTTCTTTTTCGATTTTTTGCTAGTCGCGTGTGCTGCCATCTCTGTGTGCCTACCCGCAACTCTAGTTTTGCCTACTTACGGGCCCTCCAATAGTTTTTATCTGTTACGTTAGTAATTAATTATATTATAGAATAGTTTTCAGGTAAAAATTCATAAATATGGTTTCAAACTATAGTCCATTTGTTTAGGTATTTAAAAGAATGTAAACAATCTTGACATGTCTTTTTATTGAAATATCTAAATATATATAACTCAAAGGTGACTGACTGACTGACATAGTGATCTATCAACGCACAGCCCAAACCACTGGATGGAGCGGGCTGAAATTTGGCATGCAGGTAGATGTTATGACGTAGGCATCCGCTAAGAAAGGATTTTGATTAATTCTACCCCCGAGGGGAAAAAATAGGGGATGAAAGTTTGTATGAAACTTTGTCAATTTTAAACCGATCGGGCTGAGACTTTGCATGCATAAAGCTACTATGACGTAGGTATCCCCTAAGAAAGGATTTTGATAAATTACACCCCTACGCGAGCGAAGCCGCGGGCAAAAGCTAGTACACTATAAATCAATACCTTCGCAAATTACAAATTATTAATTTAATAAATTTATTTGTAATGAATTTTGATTGATTCATAAAGTGTATATGTTAATAAAAAGACATGTCAAGATTGTTTACATTCTTTTGAATACCTAAACAAACGCACTATAGTTAGTTAAAATCTTATTGCACCAAAACATAATAGCAGAATAATAGATAACATAAAACAGATGTCAAAAGAAGGCCTTATCACAACTGTTATTTCTTGACAACCTCCGTGGCGTAGTGGTCACCATGCTAGTCCGCCACCCAGAGGTTCCGGGTTCGATCCCCGGTCAGGGCAAATTGGAAAATGACCTTTTTCAAATTGTCCTGGGTCTTGGGAGTTTATCTATATATGTATTTGTTATAAAATATAGTATCGTTGAGTTAGTATCCCATAATACAAGTCTTAACTCTTCAAGCACCGATTGGCCCGATCAGGTCAAAAGAACAATTGAATTCAATTATGTCTGCGATTTATGTGCTTGAAGGATTAAACTTACGTTGGGGCTAGCTTAATCAGTGTAATTTGTCCCTATATATTTATTATTATTTATTTACCAAGCAACCTACTTGAATGTCTAAAGTATCGACTGCTAAAGTAACACTTTCCTAAAAATGAGACACATTTTTTAATAATCTTTAAAAATGTTTGATTGAACGAACGAGACAGCCAACCAAATGTAAAAAGTCTCTTAACAAGTTTAATCCACTATTTTCCAACAATTCAAATGAGATACTTTTTTCTAAACGTCAAAACAAATAATTTCAATGGGCTTTGTATGAAATACAGGCAGATCACGTCATAGTTTCTTGGAGTCAAATAGCGCTCTTATTATCAGTTTTTCTGCCATAATAAATCTAAAATCACATTGAAATGGACATGTTCAAAGACAAGTGACATTATTTTGTGACGTTTTATTTTATTATCAGTACAAAATAATTTATTTTTGACCTAGGAAAACACCCAATTTACAGGGTCAAATTACAAAAACCTCCTACTTTCAAGGGTTCACCCCTATAACCGCTGAATCGATTTCCATTAAAGTCAGCTTTTAAACTAAACATACCGCATAAACATCGGCTCATTCGTTCAGGCGTTACGATGCCACAGACAGTCAAACTCAACACCCCACTTTTTTCTTCATGCAGCCACAGCAGCACAAGTACCACCGATGTCCAACGCTGGGCCCGGGCTCGGCAACGTGTCTATGTCCACTCCCATGGCCGCCATGGGAGCGCCGCCCATGTCCGGCAACCCTATGGGAGCTCCGATGGGCAGCGCTATGGGCCCGATGAGCGGCAACCCCATGGGCGCCCAGATGGGCCTGCCTAACATGAACCCCGTGGTGTCGTCGTCGACGCAGCCGCCCGAGGTGATACCTGATTCGCCGTCGGAGAAAGAGGAACAGGTGTGTATTCTTCTTCTTATCTAGTGTCGCAAAATCTAACACCAGTATGTGGCGACCTCTACGCCACTACGAGGAACTACAACCATAAAACAATGAAGCGACAACCGACAACGTAGTTCACAAGAAGAATACGAGATGGCGCCAGCAGTATCCTACATCTCGATCTCAGAGTTCTAGTTGTAACTGACTATATACAAGAACATGCACGAAAAAAAGGTGTGTTATCAACCAGTTTATCCATAATATTTAAAAGAAAAGTAGGTACTAACAGTGAAAATAGAATAAAAATTGATGACGATGCACCTGTGGAGCCGCGGTTCCCGCGCAACACCATACCTGGCGGGAAGATCTTCCCTTTGTGGCGGTCGAGCATATCATCTCGCTCCCGCTACAAGTGTAAGTATTACTTATGATGAGTGGCAACCCCATGGGCGCCCAGATGGGGGACCTGCCTAACATTAACCCGGTGGTGTCGTCGACGCAGCCGCCCGAGGTGATACCTGATTCGCCTTCTGAGAAGGGGGAACAGGTGTGTATTCTTCTTCTTCTTATCTAGTGTCGAAAGATCTTGAAATGTGTCGAAAAATCTGACAACAGTGTGTGGCGACCTCTACGCCACTACGAGGAACTACAACCATAAAACAATGAAGCGACAACCCACAACGTAGTTCACAAGAAGAATACGAGATGGCGCCAGCAGTATCCTACATCTCGATTTCAGAGTTCTGGTTGCAAACTGATTATATATACAAATTCCGACGATACTCCTGTGGAGCCGCGGTCCCCGCGCAACACCATGCCTGGCGGGAAGATCTTCCCTTTGTGGCGGTCGAGCATATCACCTCGCTCCCGCTACAAGAGTAAGTATTACTTATGATGAGTGGCAACCCCATGGGTGGTCAGATGGGAGGCCTGCCTAACATGAACCCGATGGTATCGTCGTCGAAGCAGCCGCCCGAGGTAATACCCGATTCGCCGTCGGCGAAGGAGGAAGGTTCTTCTTATCTGGTGTGTGTCGAAAAAGCTAGAAATGTGTTGTAGATTCTGACACCAGTGTTAAGATACTTATGATGAGTGGCAACCCCATTGCCTGGTTAACATAAACCAGATGGAGTCGTCGTCGAAGCAGCCGCCCGAGGTGATACCTGATTCGCCGTCGGAGAAAGAGGAACAGGTGTGTACTCTTAGCTAGTGTGTCGAAAGATCTTGAAATGCGTCGAATAATCTGACATGTCATAAATGATGTCAGATTTTCTACTTCTTATCGAGTGTATAACTTACACGGGTGTCAGATTTGAGCTGCCTTAGGGCATCTGACACTTAAGATTGAACTAGTCGCTGTCTCGAACTCAATGGTGGGCGCGGCCTAAAAGCATGCTGTCTCACCTGACATTGTGTTTGGGCGGAGCAGTGAGGTGAAATGCACAATAATTCATGGTAAACCGAGCGCGTCAAAATATACGTCAAGTCCTTTGGGAAAAGGGTTTTTATGCAAAGACTACTGCGTTAATCACTAACAAATTAAGTTTATTAAAATCTTCGATAATTAAGTCGTTACGGACTTTGTTTTGGAGATTTTACACTTCTTTTGTTACTTATTCACGCCGAAAAATAGGCAAGAAAAACGAATCTTTGATGGCTTATAACAGTTATAACTTTTTAATGAATTTTTATTTTACTATTTTGTATCTGATAATGAGACGAAACGATAATATTAAACTTTGAATGTACAATATCAAACAGTACAGGAAATCCCCTCCGAAATTTGTATGGAAAGTGTATCGACTAGTTCAACCTTAATGACTGTCATCTAGTGTCAACAGTCATTCATACACAATAGTAAACCTAGTGTGCAAGTTTTTTTTATTACAAAATATATTAGTATTTATTTTAAAATATATATTAGATTTTTTACTTTGGCTAAATCAACATTTGTTCCAGACAATCCCTCCGGAGCTTGAGGCCCGTGCAGCAGAGTGGACCACCCACTTCGCCCCCGACGGCAGGCCCTACTACCATCACGCCGGCAAGGGACAGTCCGTGTGGGAGATGCCGGAACCTCTGAAACAGTTGAATGGTAAGCGAAAAGACTGTTAGCCCTGATCTAGTCTTTTTCTAAGAGGGGGTGAGGGGACTGAACGTCGTGTTGATGTGGGCGATGCCGGAACCTCTGAAGCAGTTGAATGGTAAGCAGAAAGGCTCTCAATGTAGTCTTTTTTTAAGGGGGCTAAATGTCGTGACCGGTGTTGGAGCTGCCGGAACCACTGTCACTGTTGAGTAACAGTAACAGTTAAAAGGCTCTTACCCCTGGATCTAGTCTTTTTGTAAGACTTAAACAGTTGAATGGTAACGGCTCTTAGCCCCCGATTGTCAGTATTTTTCTACGAGGGGGGGGGGGGGGCTGACTGAACTTCGCGGATCCTGCTACGACCTGCTAAGCTTAGCCCCCGATCTGCTTTTTTTTCTAGAAGAGGGGGCTGAATATTAAGTCCTTGTCCAATTTATGGGTTAAGTATTTGCTATTTTCCAACAAATTAGATACTTTTTTGTAAACATCAAAACAAATATTTTCTTCGGGATTTGTATGAAGCACAGGCAGGTGACGTCATAGTTCTTTGGAGTCAAATAGCGCTCTTGATATCAGTTTTTTTTTTAAATAAGAAATCTAAAATCACGTCCAAATGGATATGTTTAATGATAAGTGTCATTAATTTGCAACGTTTAGTTTTATCAGAACAGAAAAAAATATTTTTGACTTAGAAAAATACCCAATTGTTTGATTTCAGCGCTCCATCAAACTATAAGGTTTTTCTGTCCAGGGTGCAATCTCAGTGCACACGACTTTGTAAAGATTTTAACTGAACATTGTTTGACATGACTTTTCTTTCACAGAAATGAAAGCCAAGATTAATGCTGAGAAGAACGCGAAGAACAACACGATAGAGCAGATCGACCTGTCAGAGGGCAACGTGGATGGTGAAGGTTCGTCATTGAATGTTTTCTAAGTCATTGTTTAAAAAAAATGCCTACTAGTTTCAGTAACAGAGGTCGTTAATTAGAAAAAGGCAATTTTCAACTTGCCCTGTTTGGGGATCAAACCCAGAACCTCCGAGTGTTGACTAGCGTAGTAACCAATAGCACAGAATAAGTACTAGTACTCACGTACAGAAGTTCTCAGAAAACAAATCAAGTCAGTTTAAGAACGTCTGCAATCTGATCGCGGTACGTTCGTCGAGGACGACCCTCACCAACTCCTCCACTCACGTTCGCTTTGTAGACTCTTTTAGTAAATCTCCTTTCATCCATCCTTTCTACATGTCCGAACCATCTCAACGTATATACTTGCAGTAATAGACGTGGAAGCGCATGCGGAGGCGGCCGCAGCGGCGGCGGCCGAGCGGCGCGCCTCGCTGGAGGCCGAGCGGCGGCGGCAGGCCGAGGCCGAGGCCGCGCGGCAGGCCGAGGCCGAGAGGCGCGAGAAGGAGCAGCAGGAGAAGGAGAGGCAGGAGAAGGAGAAGGCCAAGCTGGATAGGAGTAGACCCATCTCCAGCACACAGATACCGGGAACCTTATGGTGAGTGCTTACAATCTAGCTGAATATACAATGTCCCATTTTATTAAGTACAAATATTTTAAGGGATGATTCAGTACATCATTCTAAACAATGTTTCCCCGATAAATGCATATCGAAATACGAAAAAAAAAATATTTTCCATAGTACCGATATCACGTGACTACTTTTTACACCCACAATTTTTTTTTCGTAATTTGGTATACATTTATTGAGAAAAGTTGTACAAAATGATGGACTGAATCACCCCTTAAAATATTTGTTCTTAAATAAAATAATTAGCAAAGTGCGTGTCGGGCCACGCGCAGTGTAGGGTTCCGTAGTTACGAATTACGAATACCAACTTTGAGCTCATGCCACTAAAAACGTCCAAAACTTTTTTGCTATTGAATTTGTTTGAAATTTTCCTTTTCCAAGTTTTATAAGTTGTTGTTTAATTTTATAAGTTGATCTCCTATAACATTTTAATTTGTAAACCCTACTTAGCTCTGATAGTTTTCCATCAAATTTTGTTATATTAACTATAGCTGTGAATTTTATCACGTGTCCATTTATAACCGTTTAGCAGATAAAGGGGGGGGGGGGACATTTGTATCTAACAAAAATTTTCACTTTAAAACCAAATATTTCAGAAACGGATCCCTAAATCTAAAAACGGTGTTCACAAGCTCATAATATTTTTGAAAGACCAATTCAACTATACCCCACATGATTGGTTAGTCTAGAAAATAAAATTGACTTTTGACTTTACTTGTATGGGAGCTAACCTAAGAAAATTTTTTTTCAATATTTTATTGTACCACTTTTTCCGCATAATTAATATACATACCAATACCAAATATCAGCTTTCTAGTACTTATAGTCGCTGAGTAAAACCGCGGACGGAAAGACAGACAGACAGACATGGTGATACTATAAGGGTTCTTTGTTTACTACGGAACCCTAAAAAGGACATTGTATGATAGAAGCAACTGACTGACTGACATCAACGCACAGCCCAAACTGCTGGGTCTAGAGACTCCAAATTTAGCACATAGGTTCCTTATGAGGTCTAGGGGTGCAGTAAAAAAGGATTTTTCAAAACTCACCCCCTAAGAGAGTGAAACGTGGGTCCAAAGTTTGCGACTCAGCGGTAACTCTATAGAGCCCGCGGTCCGCAGTCCGCTATCTAACCTAGGTGATATGACGAGGTTACTGGTTTTCACACAGAGCGACTGCCGTCTGACCTCCGCAACCCAAAGGGTAGACTAGAACCAATCCTTGGATAGGTTTGATAAAACGCTACATTGTGTTCGGGACCCACAGTTTACACCTGCCTTCCAATACACGGAATCGTCTTTCTTTTTGGATAATCAGGTGATCCTAACGAGACTGGAAACAACTTTTCACAAAGTATGCTTTCCAGTGGGATTCGAATAATGTCATCAGGCAGTCATCCTCCTCTTTCAAATCTCACATGATTAATGGACGATCCCTTACATGTACAACAAGAAGATAGTAATAAGATAACGTTTGATGGCAGGTGTGTGGTGTGGACTGGTGACGGGCGCGTGTTCTTCTACAACCCCACGGCCACGACCAAGTCTGTGTGGGAGCGGCCGCCGGAGCTGCTCGGTCGCGCCGATGTCGACCGCGCCGTGCAGAACCCGCCGCCCGCCGTGCAGCAGATACAGGTATCCCCCCCCCCATCAACAAGCGCTTCCCCCCAAAATACACCCCTCCCCAATCAACAAGTACCCCCATCAAGAAGTCGGTGTGGAAGCGACGCCGAGTTGTTCGGCCGCGCCGTGCAGAACCTATCTATCACGGTTCATGAGATACAGCATGATCATAGACAGACAAAGGGACAGTGGAGTCTTAGTAATAGGGCCCCGTTTTTACCCTTTGGGTACGAAACTCTTAGATTAAATATAGTTGTGTATGATACTGTCATATACAGGTTATTATAATGTGTGATATTATTTCAATAATACCTATACATACATTGTCTGTATTAGATAGTCAGCTATTAAACTTACCATGAATTTACATAGAGTTCTAACAACACTGTACAACGATAAATGGATTTAAAAACTTTTATAGAGTATTCTTTTTCTAGAGGATTCAAATGTAATAATTAGGTATTAAACACTCATCTGATACTATTATCACACTCGGCTTCGCCCTGGTGTGATAAGCCCACATTCGTGTTTTAATACCCCTTATTATAAAACAGTGGCATAATAGTATTTTATGCAAT
Source organism: Acrobasis suavella (assembly GCA_943193695.1). Taxonomy (NCBI): domain Eukaryota; kingdom Metazoa; phylum Arthropoda; class Insecta; order Lepidoptera; family Pyralidae; genus Acrobasis; species Acrobasis suavella. Next base: position 10,525,852 of record OW971954.1, read on the forward strand.
AGATGTATTAGAAGGTTTAAAAAAGCGAGTGGCGCAGATTACGATGTGAGCTTTGGCATTGTAAGGAGACGCCATCGAGAATTTTTGATGTACTTATACAACGTTGCATATAATACCTTTTCTAAGACTATATTTACTAAATAAAATACAAAAATAAACAAAGAAAAATATGAAAATGTTTGACATGTTTGGCAGACACGTACAGGTAGGTATTTATGGCATATATTTAGATAGTAAAAAAATCTAAGTCGATGATCTTTGGCAAACTGTATTTTTTCAAATGATGTTTACTCCCCATAGTGACTATATCTATGATCAAAGGAGCAAAAAAAATTGTTTTGACTGAATTATTTCGGAGTTTCAAAAATCTAAAAAAAAATTAAGCATAGAGATAAAGACTTTTCTGCAATCATATTATCAATGTTGTTATATTAGTGTCCGGGACCATTTTTATGACAGATAATAGTGCAGGAGTAGAAAAATAACTCTCTCTCTCTCATCTCAGCGTTTTCCCAGTTGCGTCCTCAGCTGCAATGCTGAGAAGCCCGGGGTCTGTTTTCCGACTTTTTCTTCTCCACTTTGCACGGTCTTGAGCATCCTTGGTTGTAAGACGACTATCGGACCAATGCTTGCTCAGGAGTAGAAAAATAACTGTAATGTTATATTTTGTTTAGAAAAAGGAGGCGGCAGCAGGCGGGGCCGGCGCCGCCGCGGCGGCCGGCGGCAGCGGCGCCGCAGCGGCCGGCGGCGCGCCCGCCAGCGGCGGCACCGTGTCCTCCACCACCAGCAGCAACGGGGACCTCAAGCGGAGCAACAGCGACTCGTCCGACTCCGAGCCTGAGCCGGCCAAGAAGACCAAGCCAGAGTCAGGTGAGGCCTGTACCGATTCTAGAGCTTGTTCTGGTGGTGGGGGACCACCGTGTCCTCCACCACCAGCAGCAACGGGGACCTCAAGCGGAGCAACAGCGACTCGTCCGACTCCGAGCCTGAGCCGGCCAAGAAGACCAAGCCAGAGACAGGTGAGGACTGTACCGATACTAGAACAAGTACTGGCGCGCGAAAAGGGAAAGCAGAGTTTTTTCAGTAAACCACGTAGAGATCAAATACTCATTGCAGTAAACATTAATTGCTTCCGGTAAATATTTTCATAGTTGGTTATTTCTTTAATGATTTCCTCACATTTATTGAGAAAAGTTCTATTTAACGAAATTATTGTCTTAAAACTACTCGTCCAGCAATGCCTTACTTCTCTGCCTCTGCAATAATGTACTATAATGCTTAAAATCCTAATGTTAATCTATTTCCCACCCAGCGCCAGTAAAGAAGCAGCCAGCGTCGAGCAGCCAGATCGGTGCGGGCAAGGAGGCGGCCATGGAGGCGGAGATGCGAGCAGCCCGCGATCGCGCGCTCGTGCCGCACGAGCAGCGCGTGCGCAGCTTCCTGCTCATGCTGCACGAGAAGGAGGTCTCGGCCTTCAGCACGTGGGAGAAGGAACTTCACAAGATCGTGTTCGACGCGCGATACCTCATGCTCAACTCCAAGGAGCGCCGCCAGGTGAGTGCGAAACTGAACTCATCATCATCCGAACGTATTCCCGGTTGCATCCTCAGCAGTAACGCTTCAGAGCCCGGGGTCCGCTACCTAACCAAGGAGATTTGACGAGGTTACTGGTTTTTACACAGAGCGACTGCCGTCTGACCTCCACAACCCAAAGGGCAAACCAGGAACCAATCCTTGGATAGGTTGATGATCAAACGCTAGGTGGCGTTTGGGACCCACAGTTTAACGTGTCTTCCGAAACACGGAATCATCTTTCTTTTCGGATAATCAGGTGATTCAAGCCTGCAATATCTTATCCAGACTGGAAACAACTTTTTCACAGAGTATGCTTCCCAGTGGGAATCGAACCCATGACCTCCGGGTCACAAGGCGAACGCCTTGACCACGGAGGCAGTCGGAGTGCGAAACTGAACTCTTAGTAACTAATGTTGCACAAAGAGGAAGTCTCCACCTTCAGCATTTGCGAGAATGAACTTAACAAGGTCATGTTCAAAGGGTAAAATCTGTATATATATAACTCAAAGGTGCCTGACTGACTGACATAGTGATCTATCAACGCACAGCCCAAACCCCTGGACGGATCGGGCTGAAATTTGGCATGCAGGTAGATGTTATGACGTAGGCATCCGCTAAGAAAGGATTTTGATCAATTCTACCCCAAAGGAGATAAAATAGGGGATGAAACTTTGTATGAAACTGACAATTTTAAACCGATCGGGCTGAGACTTTGCATGCATAAAGCTACTATGACGTAGGCATCCCCTAAGAACACGCGAGCGAAGCCGCGGGCAAAAGCTAGTGTTGCTATAAAACTTCTCGTGATTAATGAACGACCCCTTAAAAGTGTAACAAAAAGTTATTTAGTTAAAAGTTATTCATTAATAAGGATATTTGATTGATATTTTATTTTAATTATTTGTATTACTGATCTGTTTTCTTGTTAGATTATTTATGTTTATAAATAAACTAGCTGACCCGGCAAACGTTGTTTTGCCAAAATTGAGGATTGTATGCATTTTTGTATGTTGTATCATAAAAAAATAGAAATTAAAAATTTTGTCTAAAAAATAAAAAATAAAATTTAGGGGTGGACTACCCCTAACATTTAGGGGGATGAAAAATAGATGTTGGCCGATTCTCATAGATACCGGATAAGCACAAAAAATTTCATCAAAATCGGTCAAGCCGTTTCGGAGGAGTATGGCAACGAAAACTGTGACACGAGAATTTTATATATTAGATGAGGTTATTTACATACCAATTTTGTTTTTCTTTTTTCGCAGGTGTTTGATCAGTATGTGCGCGAGAGAGCCGAGGAGGAACGGAAGGAGAAGAAGAACAGACTGCAGCAGAAGAAGACTGCTTTTAGGCAGCTCTGCGAGGAGGCCAAGCTGCATTCCAAGTGAGTCACGTGACTTTATGTTCTCAACCATCCGTCGTGGGGCCGTATTATCCATAAGCATTTTTAAGGTTCCCTAGTTCCCTTCCCAGAGGGTAAAAACGGGACCCTATTGCTAAGACTCCGCTGTCCGTCCGTCTGTCTATCTGTCACCAGGCTGTGTCTCATAAACCATGATCTCTAAACAGTTGAAATTTTCACAGATGATGTCTTTCTGTTGCCACTATAACAACAAATAATAAAAACGTAAAATATTTCGGTGGAGCTTCCACACAACAAACGTGATTTATAAAGATCATGGTATGAAACCTCTCGTGCGTAAGTCCGATTCGCACTTGGCTGGTTAATTTTACATTAGAAAGGAGATGGGCTGTGATACGTACATCTCACTATCTCTTTCTTACCAGCTCTTTCTTAGTGACGTCACATGCCAATACGTGCATCATTTTTCTATTACATGACAGTTTCCCTTTTCATCAGATTTAAAAGACTTAAGTTACTTACTTCTAAGCATATTAAAAAAAATATTTCTTGGTTTCAGATTATGTTACTTTTTGATATGAATAATTAAAAAAAAAAGAGTGATACTGGATTGTAAACTAAATCATCACACTAATGTTATAAAGGGGAAAGTTTGTGAGTGTGTGTGTGTGTGTTTGTTACTTCTTTACGCGCAAACGGCTTGACCAATTTTGATAAAATTTGGTATGCAGGAAGCTGACACCCCAGATTAACACATAGGTTTTTTAGGGGCGCAGTGTTTAATATACGTCTGGCAACAATTTGTGAACTATTAGGAATTTATTTTACATAATTTTCAGTAAAAAATTTTAGTGTAAACAAATTGTACGTTTCTATATCTATTCCCAGATCGTCGTTTACGGACTTCACGTCGAAGCACGGACGCGACGAGCGCTACAAGGCGATCGAGAAGCAACGCGACCGGGAGACGTATTTCAACGAGTACCTCGCCGAGGTGCGCAAGCGCGAGAAGGAGGACAAGGAGAAGAAGAAAGAGCAGGTAAGAGTGGGGGGGAGACGGAGGGGGTAGGAGGGGAGCGGCGGAAGGGGGCGGTTCTTCGGGTGTGTTGCATTTGTAGACATATAATTTTGAGCCAAAAATATACCCCATACGATTTCTTTTTTTTTTGATGTCACATTTTGTGGGCATGATTTTGAGCCAAAAAATACGCAATTTTTTTCATATTTTTATGTCACTGACAAGACGCCAGTTTGTTTTTTTTTTTTCATATTTCATATATCTAGTATTCTAGTGTCGCTTAGACATTTTTAACCGACTTCAAAAAAGAAGGAGGTTATCTATTCGTCGGAATCTTTTATTTATGTGTGTTCAATAATTACTAAAAGATGCGTGGACCAATTTCAAAAATTCATTTTTCGTTTGAAAGGGCATAACTCGTCAAGTGGTCCCAGAGAAGTTTTATCAAAATCGGTTGTGCAGGTTGGTGTTGAAAACGGTTTTTAGTTTTGAACAATTATTGTAGATCTAATTTTGAGCATAAATACGCCAATTAGTTTTTATTTGATATACCCAGTGTCACTCTTATAATCCGACGAACTTAGTAAATATCTCTTTGAACTGTTAAGGGGGCACTAAAATTGCTAGTGTTTGTTTGTTTATAAAAGCTTTATTGTACATAAGAAAGAACACAGTTACAAATCAGAAAAGTAAACATACGACGGCGGACTTATCCCGTATAGAAATATCTTCCAGTCAACTGGCCAGTAATTTAGAGGAATGTTTACTTATTGTGCGTTTGGGGTAGAAGTGGTACAATATAAAATTAAAGAAAGAAACTTACTGTACAAATCTAATATATAAAATTCTCGTGTCACAGTTTTAGTTGCCATACTCCTCCGAAACGGCTTGACCGATTTTGATGAAATTTTTTGTGCTTATCCGGTATCTATGAGAATCGGCCAACATCTATTTTTCATCCCCCTAACTGTTAGGGGTAGTCCACCCCTAAATTTTTATTTTTTATTTTTTAGACAAAATTTTTAATTTCTATTTTTTTATGATACAACATACAAAAATACATACAATCCTCAATTTTGGCAAAACAACGTTTGCCGGGTCAGCTAGTAACATATAGATGTAATGTATATGTATGATGTGCTAGTGGCGTCCCCGTTATACGGCAAATTCATTTAACTTTATTTTTATAAGCTTTGACACGGCTTCTCTATGATAAAATAATATATTTAACAATACTTCCAAGGAACCGCTCTCTTGCAAGCGTATATGTGGGAAATATTTGATATTTTATAATTAAGTTAGCACAATATTTAACAAAAATAAGCTGAGCTTTAACAAATAAAATAATTATGGTTCAAAATCTAACTGCCTTCAATAATATTAAACTGTATATGTATTGAATATATTAAAAAGAAGAATTATATGATGCTACAAAATTAATGTAATTAAAATGATTTTAATCATTATATGGACACTTACTCTATAAGCGGCACGACATACGTACGTAGCTACGTGTCAGCGTTACGGTGTCAAGCAACAATGAGCGCTACGGTATGATGATAAAGGCTTATTTGGTTTGACATTGTAACCGGACGGCTATCGGACGACTGTTGTGTATTATATGGAGTAAAATTCCTACGTATGTGTGTTTTCGATTGAATCAGCGCTGAAGGGAGCGAAGTTAATGAATTGGCTACTCGAAAAGCGGATGGGAAATTTCGAGCATTGCTATTGGTCAATGAAGGTTTCAATAAGATGGCAGCACAGTGACGTCAGGTAAAATAAGCTGCTGTCATTGGTTGACGGAGCAATAGAACCTGTCAACTGATGGTCCAATCACAGCAATCGATTGGATCTGACGTCATTGTGCTGTTATTTCGTGTCACATATTTTTGAAAACCCTCATTGACGCGCTCAGCCTAGCTCCTCTTCAAAAGAAGCCTAATGTGGGATCAGGTTTAGAAGAAGAAGGAGAAATAACAATAAATTGGGTGCTTTTTCGCTTGTGTAACAAGATAGCTCAGCTTTTTAATCGATTTCAAAAAAGCAGGAGGATTATACAATCGCCTTTTTCAAGACTGGACGTGGGTTCGACTCCCACTTGATTCAATATGGAAAAAAAAAATGGTTTTTATTCCATTATAACATTGTAATGGCTTTATAATAGTGTTTTTGACAAACTATAATCTTTTTTAATTTTTAGTATATTTATTAATATATATGGATTTTACTCCAGAAATTAGACATGTTGGAGACGCAGGTTCGAATCCTGTTGGAACATTTTTGTGGAGAAATTAAAAGCTACCATAGGTTCGATTCCTATGAAAATAAATATACATAATGGTATATACAATTGTTAATACATTTGTCTTTTTTTTATATGAATTAAGCTATGCGATGACATTTTGTCGTTTTGTCTCATATTTTTTATAAAATTTAATGATACTCACAATTTATAGTATTTTTGTCTCTGGTACTGTCCATAGAGAACTTTATGGAATTAAATTTATAAATTACGTGTAAAATACTGATTTTTATAATGCCCCTTCTTTTTTTTGTGGTTGCAATATGGATTGAACCAAAGACACGTGTGTTTAAAATGTGTTTTTTTAATTTTTGACAGCTCATGGCGGCGGTTGTGTTTTATGGTTTAACTCTAAAGATATTGGTTTAACTATACATTCGAAAAATGAGATTAGGTTTGGACTAATTCTCTATGGTTTTGTATACGAATGATGTTATCGAAGGTTCGAATCAGTGATAAATCGTACTTTTTGTCAGTTCCTTACATAATTACGAATTTAAGGGGTTTAATTTTGACAGAATGATACTTGTTACTAGTTTTTTTTTTAGATAATACTAGATATGGCTTGCTATCTTACATTTAATCAAATAATCAAATATTTATTCAGTAATAAGGCCTTCGCCGGCACTTTATCGACGTCAATATGTTTAGAATACATTACGTGTAATATTTATTTATATGTTTTTAATTCTTAAAGTAAAATAGTAAAGTGAATGATGTGACCACTAGTAATATTTTTTAAGTTTATGGTTACTATAGCGTTTCGCAACGACGAACAATTGTCATAAATGGCAGTGTTTATTGTTTATTAAAATATTACATACAGATTTACAGTTTTACACTAAGACATCTGCATGTTAGATGTTACATAAACAAACACAATTTTCTAATTATATATTACATGACTGTGTACTTAAATTATCCTCGTATTACAAAATTAAATATTGTAAACTGACTAAATAAAATTAAAAAGTCAGGTCAAGATTCATAATAGATTTATAAAATGTCATGTATTTTCATACAACTTTAGGTCGAAAGGCAGGAGGCATACTGCTCTCCTGACGGTAAGCGGTTACATTTGAAACAGAAGAACGACACCAGGGAGGTTACTCCAAACGTGGTACGCAAAATGTACGTAACTGCGTATTTCGTGTTTCGGTGTCATGCAACATTGAGCATAATTTATGATCATAATCATATATTTATTTGCTTAAAACATGGTAATATAGGTCTTACAATAAATATTAAAGAACAAACATGTTTTGCTGGTAGCAAATATTAGTAGTCAAAGAATTGTCTAAGGCTATACAAGTTTTTTCAATTCAACAAGCCATTTATACATTTTTTTCTTAAAGAGCCTGACATTTAAAATCTTTGATGATAAAGTGTAATTTGGTTTTGATATAGAAAGGGGACAGTCACTATCGAACTACTATCGTAATATTTTATGGAGTAGCCGCTAGCGCTAACTTGCGCGTCACTGATTCTGTACAAATCCTTTTACTCCTTATTTTAAGAACCTCGTGTTTTATATTAAAATGTAATATACTAAAGTCAAATTTCAAATGTTTATTCAGTAATTAGACTTTTACAGGCACTTTTACACGTCAATAAGTATAGTTTACATTACGTGTAGTGTGTATTAAAAGTTAATTTATTTTTTAAAGCTACTTTACCGGCTACTGATTAGAAATGCACTGTTTTTTCTGTTAGTTGCACAAAAAAGTATGTACTTCGTAACTTGTTGGCATACTCAATAAATGTCTGATTTTGGACGGCAGATTTTTTGAATGAAGTTCCTTTTCGGACGGTACGTAAAAAGTATATCATTTTTCCGTCACGATTTTCACAAACAAAATACACAAAGATAGTTTTTCAAACTTGGTTCCAACCTAGTGTTCCACGATACTTACGCATTTTTTTATTACTATGAGGGTTAGTCTGTAATCAATAAAAATAAGATCAATTCGTTCTTTTTTTAATAAGCTTGACACAGTGGCGTATTTAGCCACGCTCAAGTTAATAAAACGGAAACTATAACGCGAAAAGACAAACTGGTCACCCATAGATGGTGCTAAACCACAAAGCACGGTCGCTGCCATCCTCTAGTCTCTGGCTAGAGCTCTAGTCTATGGCTAGAACCAATAAAGACTGGGAAGCTTGTTTGTGATAGCGGCGCGGCGGCGTCGCGGCGAGCGGTGCGGACCCTCCAGCCGAGCGGGGTCACTTGACGATACTCTATGGTACTTATGTTATAGATTTTCGCGACCTACTCGTTACGTACTGACCGATTGGTTCCACTCCGAACGGGTGAGAGATATATATGTATAACCTTTTTTTGAACCAAAAATCTCTCAAGAGGAATCTCAAGTTTTCTTTCGTCACTTTTGTGATTAATTTTTTTTAATGAGTATGTACTTAACCTCAAAAAAAATCGGATCTACCTTTGTAGGTTGCGTTTCCGAACAAATGGTGATTTTTTTTCGATATGTGAATCTTCACTTAAATTAGAGAAATATAATAAATTGGTTCATTAAGTGATGCTTCCAATGGCAGAATTCGGTGAAATGTGTAGGCTTTTTTAATATTTTGCTTTATTAAGGATAGCTGTATATTTTTGCTTTTCAATAAGTTCTCAGTATCATTTGGACATACAGTTTAATATACGTATGAAAAATCTTTTAGAAAAACATAAATGTTATCAAATAAATCATCGACATGTTTTACAAGTACTTGTTTCCAGAATGAACAATAATTCTTTAAACTGTGAGGATTAAATGTCTAATTTTGAAATATCTATCGTCAAATGATCACGCCATTTTCCTCCCATATATAAGGTTAGATATGTCATAGGTAAATCAGAGTTTTATATAAAAAAACTAAAGGTCATTCCAACATTAATAGTTATTTTTGTGGCCAGAAAATTAACGCTAAATGTGTCTTTTTTATTATATTCATTAAAAAAATTCCCAAATTTTGCAGAATGCATGCAAATGTCAAAAGTACAAAAGAAAAATCTACCATTTTGGTAGATTTTTTAATAAAGGTGTTGGTTTTGATGAAAAAATAAGAAATTAAATTTTGAATAAAAGTAATGTAGAGTCAAAACTAATGATTTCTTTTACAGGTATCATTTTGATTTTATTTATTTTGGAAATTCACAAAGATAGTTTTTATTTTTTTTGTGAAATTATTGCTATATTTTTTGGCGACTTGGTAGAACATAAATATGGTTTTACGTGTACCTTAATGCGTTGCGAAAACTACTGAACCGATTCAGATAATAAACAAGTTATTAAAAAAAATACTTAAAAATAATATTTATCAAAAGTAATATCTGGTTGCAAAATATCTTTGTGGATTTCATGTTGATCAGAAATTAAATTGAAAGCAAATAATATTATATCAAATATATTGAAGAAATTAATGAAAATTGAAGTCACGAAATTAAATTTCAAATATATAATATGGAAATTGTAATTAGTGAATTTCAGAAAGAGAAATTGACATTTTGTAATTAATTTTATCAGAAATCAATGTAAAGTCAAAGATTTGAAGCTAAATCAATTTTGATCGTGTGTTGCGCTAGAAACTCTTTTTATGTTAAATATATAAAAATACTTTGTGGTGTCGGCAGAGTAGAATGTGTTTAGTAACCGTCCCTCCCTTCTCCCACGGGTGTCATAAAAGGCGTCAAAGGGATAAGTAGATAAATAAATAAATATATAGGGACAAAACTTCTTGGTTCTGGTCTACCCTTTGGGTTGCGGAGGTCAGACGGCAGTCGCTTTGTGTAAAAACCAGTAACCTCGTCAAATCACCTTGGTCAGGTAGCGGACCCCGGGCTCTGAAGCGTGACCGCTGAGGATGCAACCGGGAGTACGGGAGAATGATGATGATATAAGGACAAGACATATCACACTGATTGAAGGCAAGCTTGTGTTCTGGGATACTAACTTAATGATACTATATTTTATAATAAATACATACATAGATAAACACCCAAGACCATAACCAGAGGTCGGAATTAGGTTAAGTTATTTATGTACTTACACTGATTTCATACAGCGAAAGAATAAAGTGGATATGCCTCAAATCTCCGAATTAATTTTAAAGAGCAGAAAAATCCTGTGACTTCTTTTAAAAAAAAGTCATTTACTTCTGCACAATTTAAACCACTGCACACGCGACGTTGCCAATATGTTAAAACTAACAAAAATATTATTGTAAATTCTTTTAAAATTTGTATGTGATTATCTTTGTTTTATTTGTCTTATCTATTTCTGAGGTATTTATGATTATTTATTTGTAATATTGTTGGCGACATGGGATTGTTCATTACAAATCCCGGGACGATCCATATTAATATCAACATTTCGATGCAAGTTCGCAAATAATTCCTAATTCCGACCTCTGACCATAACAGAAAATGGGCAGAAGCATCCTGTCTGCAAAGACTTAAAACCATCTTTTGCGTACCCGTCTGATTTTGGGTAGATTCTCCCTTTATTTGGAAGTCTTTAGTCCAGCAGTGGAGTGGTTTAGGCTGTTCACCCCTTTAGCCCGAACGGACCGTTCGACCACAGGCGAGTCTCAACCTTATTTCATTGACATAAAATTCATTTCATCAGGCAAGGTCGGCGACCTTGAAAGGAAAGAAGTTTTACGGAATACCGTTATGGTTGTCAGTATTTGTTTATGGTTTATATCTATGAACTCTTCCCACAGGGAAGCTATTTCACCTCTCGAGAGCAATAATAGCAATGGTTTTGTATATTAGTATTGTGTTAGTTCAGTGCCCAGAGCGGTTTGCAACCTTTAATATTATTAAACTTTGGCGACCTCCGTGGTGTAGTGGTCACCATGCTAGTCCGCCACCCAGAGGTCCCGGGTTCGATCTCCGGTCATGGCAAGTTGGAAAATGGCCTTTTTCAAATTGTCCTGGGTCTTGGATGTTTATCTATATACGTATTTGTTTTAAAATATAGTATCGTTGAGTTAGTATCCCATAACACAAGTGTCGAACTTACTTTGGGGCTAGCTCAATCAGTGTTATTTGTCCCTATATATTTATTTATTTATTTAAACTAACTTCACCTAACACTCCCTGAGGATGATCGAAACTAGTCTGCCTTTTCTGACTACACAAAGTAAGTGAAACCGTGGAGAATACCTGGTTTGCAATATTTGATGATCTGGGTTCGATTCCCAGCGAGGCTATGTAGTTTTCTCGACAGCATAGAATTTAATTATAAATCGGACTTATCTGACGACGGAGTAAGAGAAAAAAGGGGGAGGCCGTTGCCCAGTTATGGGATACAACAGCTTAAGGCTTGTAAAATTAACATGTACATATGTAGTAAAAAAAAAACAGTGGCACACCGGGAGTGCCGACAGAAGTGAAAACTTGGTGTCGATTACGGTAACGATGTCGCGAGTTCAAATTTTTTCCCATCTCAAAAAATGTCCAACACATAAAGAAGTTTTCGCTTCAAAAATATATAAATACTAATCAGTTTTTATATATTTTTTTTATTCTTTTTCTAACTCCTGGTGTCCTGGGTTCGATTCTCAGGGACAGATAAATGTTGATGTTTGTCATCAGCCCTTTTATTTCTTTTACTGTGAACGTCGGATTTATCCGACAATGAATTTTCTTATTAATTTTTTTTCGGATAAATCCGACGTTCCCTGTTAAAGGTTTAATTGTACCATTGCACCATTTACCACCCCCGAAAAGTATATTACTATGTGAGTGTACATATACTTTAGATTTTAGTTTGAAATTATAAGACATGCAATGAAGTAATTGGGCAAGACAGTTGATTAATTCATATAGATATAGTGCTATATATTTTGCGGTACAGTGTATGTATGTGTGTGTAAATAGGAAATTTAAACATTTTCTAAATAAAGTTCATAGGTAACTGGAAAATTAAAAATGTTTGCCAAAATCTAACGAATTGAACAGATATATCACCACAGAAAAGTATATTACTATGTGAGTGGGCATGCAGAACATACAACTTTAGATTTTAGTTTGGAATGATAAGACATGCAGTGAAGTCTTTAGGCAAGACAATTAATTAATTCATATAGACATATTGCTATATATTTGCGGAAGACACTTAATTCATATAGACATAGTGCTATATATTTGCGGAAGACAATTAATTCATATAGACATAGTGCTATATATTTGCGGAAGACAATTGATTCATATAGACATAGTGCTATATATTTGCGGAAGACAATTAATTCATATAGACATAGTGCTATATATTTGCGGAAGACAATTAATTCATATAGACATAGTGCTATATATTTGCGGAAGACAATTAATTCATATAGACATAGTGCTATATATTTGCGGAAGACAATTAATTCATATAGACATAGTGCTATATATTTGCGAAAGACAATTAATTCATATAGACATAGTGCTATATATTTGCGGAAGACAATTAATTCATATAGACATAGTGCTATATATTTGCGAAAGACAATTAATTCATATAGACATAGTGCTATATATTTGCGGAACGTCTTTAGTTCCCATGGTCCACCTGGCACCGTATTTAACTTGGGTGGACCCAGGTAACCTACGGGGTACTTTTTTTCCAGTTGTTTACCTGCAAAGCCAATGTTTCTAACAGTAAATTAAGCAAGAAAATTACGGATCTTCTATTTAACAAAACAGTATTTTTTTCTAAATAATTTATTCATTGAGAACATATCAATTACCTAACAGTGTATGTATGTGTGTGTGTAAATATGAAATTAAAACATTTTCTAAATAAAGTTCACATAACATTGGACCAACGCTTGATACTCGAAAAAAAACGACATTTTCATACAAATTTGTTTTGAGTTTTAAGCATTGGTCCAATAGGAAACTGTTGTTCAGATTCACGGTCTGAGTTGCTCCTACAAGGATCGGACAGGGTTTTTGTTACATATTGTACACGATACCTTGACAAATGTAGTGGTTGATAAACCTTGAAAAAAAATTGAGATGGTGACAAAAAAAAATGGCCAAAAATTATCAATCAAAATAAAAAATCTATTTAAAAAAAACATTTCCTACTTTCCGATATTTTTTTATTTATTAAACTTTAATTTATGTGAATGGCGGACTTAAGGCCCGAGGCTTTCTGATCTAGCGTAACATTTTCTTTTTAAACAAAAATGTATGTTAATATAACGAAAATTGTAAAAAATGCAAAATTGATTTAGCTTAATTTTAATATTAAAGTTAGAGTCAAGTAGGCCATGGCGCAAGGAAGTAAACGTATTATTACAAGATGTTATTTAACTGTCAACATACATAATAATATGCACGTATGTATGTTAATTCTTCCGTGCTGGTCTGGAAGAGAAGAAAACTCTTAATAAGCGGCTAATTGCGAGTGGAACTCGCGCACGAAGGGTTTCTTACCATTATCTTTAAAAAAAAAAAACAGTTTTTTGTATGGGAGCTCCCTTCCCTTTTTTATGTCATAGGGCGGCAAACGAGCGAACAACCGGGTCACCTGATGGTAAGTGATCACCGCTGCCCATGGACAACTGCAACACCAGGGGTGTAACAGAAACGTTGCCGGCCTTTCAGGAGGGGAAGATGTAGGGGGAGGGGGAAGGGAGGGAGGGGCTCTCCGGCTCTCTCACTCACCGAACGAAGCATAGAAGCGGTGACGCTACTACTCAGACGTCGATTTTCTGTGAGAGTGTGGTACTTCCCCGGACGAGCCGTCCCATTCATGCTACTAGCAAAACAAAGTTTTGCCGGTAGCTTGGCTCTACCACAACTAAATCCTATTTGTTGTTATAGCGGCATCAGAAATACATAATCTGCGAAAAAACTGACCAGCTATCACAGTTCATGAGATACAGCCTGGTGACAGATAGACAGACGGACAGCGGAGTTTCAGTAATAGGGGGGTCCCGTTTTTACCCTTTGGGTACCGAACCCTAAAATCGTGAGGAAACCTGTATTCCAGTCATTTAAGCCAAAAAATAGTGATAGCCTCGAAATGAAACGAACGCTAGATTTTTGTATAAACTTTTATTACGGCATCCTAAATGTTGTCTCAAAAGTCCTGACACCAGTGAGTGTTAGTTACTAAATTAACACACTGGAAAAGAGAAGGAGAGGGAGATATATATAAAACAAAACCTGTATCAAAATCTACACGTACAATACAGTCCTTAGTCATTGGATTGAAGAGAGAGCAGTGTAACCGTTGTAACGCCGCTTCTAACAAACGCCTAGACGCTGACCGTCGTAAATCGATCGAAACCTGATCTGCCGTCCCGACACTACGTGAGTAAACGGTTCGAAAAATATTTAAAATGGATTTATCTCACCTTATTTGGCCAAAATAAGGCCTTTTTAACTCCCGATAAAAAAGGGTTGTTATAAGTTTGACGCTAAAATCTGTCTATTTGTCTGTCTGTGGCATCATAGCGCTCAAACGGGTGGACCGATTTCAATGCGGTTTTTTTTACTTGAAAGGAACTTCCCTTGCGGTAGTTCATAGACATGTCTGATGAAAATCGTTTCAGTCGTTTAAAAAATATTAGGTGTTAACGCTTGAAAGCTGGGGTTTGTAATCTACCTGTACAATAATAGATGGCGCTACTGATTAGAAAAGTATGTAGTTGCGCCACTTATCACTAGATGGTGCCGTCGGAGGATTTTTGATTTGCCTGCAAATCAGCTTGTTAAACTAATATAGCCTTGTAAAGAGAAAAAAATATATAACCATTTTATATATCAGATTATTTACTAATTGAACGAGCAAGCGAAGTTCTCCGAGTGTTCTCGAACAATCTGGCGTTTTGTATGTTTGTTAGTTCGATGATAACTCGAGAAGTTTTCATCGGAGCTTCTTGAAATTTGTTTTTTTGAGTTTGAACGTCAAGGGGTTGCCGATATATTAGGTTCGCGAGCTCTCATTTCAGAACAAACTGCGAGTAAGATTGTTATTTTATATAAATAGAAAAAGAAATACGTTTACTCTCTTCCCGCCTCTCTAATGAACCTTCCCTTTCAGGAACTAATATATCTTTCGCTCCACAGCTTCTAATGTATACCTCTTCTTTTCAGCATTAATATATAATTTTTTTTCAGGCGCGAATTGCACTTTTGTGCTCGAATGTATTGTAAGACGTGTGTTTTGGGCGGCCATTTGTGTGTTGTTCGCTGTTGTAGTTTTATTTTTTTTTGAAGTGGGCGGCTAAATATTTACCCCCAAATTTATAAAAAAAATATAAACGTTTGCTAAACCTATTTTAGTTAAAATATGTTTTGTCTCTTCAATTCAATGTCAAATATTGAGAAGAGGAAAAGGGACAAAACATGTTTTAGCTAAAATAGGTTTTGCAAACGGTTGTATTTTTTTATGACTATGAGGGTTAGTGTATTTTTTTTTTTGCAATAAAGTAAAAATAACGATTTACGTCTTAAAAATAAAATTAATGTTGTTTTTTTTTTTCAACAAATTCGATAATATAAACAAAAAAAAAACTAATAAAATTTTAAATACTGTTCAACAGGTTTTTTTCGAAGATTTAGGAGCTATCTTTAAAAAAAATTTTTCAAATTAATATTCTAATAAACTTTTTTTCTGTATTCCAAGAGAACGGGTTATTACCAATTTCTGCGGCCTTTTATAAACTTTTTCCAATGGTTAAGCGTACACCAACTTTTAATTAAGTTTTACTGATAAAGAATGCTTTTAGCAATAATTCTGCTCGTTGTACTTGTTACTATTGTATTTTGTTTACGATAAAGTATAAAAATAAATAAATGTAATTGACTTTTCTTATCAAATTATTCATTAAAAAAAGTATACACGTTTTTTAATTTTCTTATGAACTTCGACGTAGTTTTAACTTAAAATTGAAAAAAGAAAACAGCCGAACACACTTCTTTTTCGCAGTCAGCCAACAGCCACAAATAGCTACCCAAGACCACCCCCGCGCCAACCAACGCTCCCATCTCACTGACTCTCCATCTCCTTCTAGGCCAAGACGGAGTTCATAGCGCTGCTGAAAGAGAAGGCGGTCGACCGGCACGCGCGCTGGGCTGACGCCAAGAAGAAAGTGGACGCGGATCCGAGGTACAAGGCGGTGGATAGCAGTTCCTTGAAGGAAGACTACTTCAGGGAGTACTGCAAGATGGTTAAAGAAGAGAGGAAGAAGGAGAAGGAGGGCAAGGATAAAGGTGAGAAACGTAACATTGATAAGAATAAATAGGGCGAGAAGAAAGGTAAGGATTTTTAGAAAGAGGAACAAACAGAACAAAGGTGAGAATCAGATAGATAAGAATAGATAGACGTCTATCTAAAGAGGTACAAGGAGAAAGGTAAGAAATAAGAATAGATGGGTAGATATCAATCTATCTAAACAGGGAAGAAGAAAGGTAAGAATTGTTTTGAATAATTTTATAATAACACACATACGTCGATAGGGTTGTATCCTGCGTCAAAGATAATATAATTACTAACGTATTAGATATCCGTCGCTATAGAAACTATTGGAGGACCCGTAAGTAAGCAAAACTAGAGTTGCCGGTAGGCACACAGAGATGGCAGCACACAGGACTAGCAAAAAAGTGACAAAGTGTTGAATATGCTTTACAAATGTTTATTGCATTTCGTATAAGCCATATTTAATTAATTATAGTACTACTTTATTAAAATAACATTAATAAAAGATTTTAATGTTTTAATAAATAGCTATAGCGCCATCTAGTGACAAGGAAGAGAAATAGTAATGTTTATAAGGCGATGGGTTGGCACGCCTGCGTCAAAAATAAATTATTTTGTACTGGAGTATAACGTCACAAAATAATGTAACTTGTCATTGATCAAATCCATTTTGAACGTGAGGCAGAAAAACTGATTTGAACCTTTAATGGCCTTTAATGCATACTGTGTCGTGACGGAACATACCATTTTTTTACTTTAGCCATAAAACTTAAAAAATTAAAAATATACGTGTTGTTTGGACTATTATATTGACGAATGATGTAAGTTTTATGAATATCGGAAAGTTCATGCATTTAAGGGTTAAGTAAGTGCGCTATTTGACTCCAAAACACTGTGACCTCACGTTGGTGTTTTATACAAATCCCATAGAAAATCCCATGTTTGTTTTGACGTTAAGAAAAAGTAAGTTTTCAAATCCCTAGATCTTTCCGAAGAAAAACCACTGTTCGTATTGCACGTAACTTAGTACAATGCGACACAAATAAGTTGAACAAAAATGGCGGACTTCAAAGCATTTTTGTACAAATTCCCGGCACGTAGGTTTAACCAAAATGGTGGTTATCGGCGCAGGTACAAATAATGCGCCGACGACCGCCATTTATGTTCAAGTTACGTGTCGGGAATTTGTACAAAAATGCTTTGAATTCCGCCATTTTTGTTCAACTTACTTGTGTCGCATTGTATCTACATCCCTTTTTGCTTGTAGGTATTTATTTTCGACTCACCATACCTGCAACACTGATCACGACAACTGATATAAAGTCTCGCGGTGAAAGGGTTAATGAAGCTGAATCGTCGTTTTGCAGAACGCGACCGCAGCAGCGGCAAGAAAGAGAAGAAAGACAAAGAGCGGGACAAGGAGAAGGAGAAGGACAAGAAGGACGACAAGGACGGGAAGGACGGCAAGAAAGAGAAGAAGAAGGAGAAAGACGTGAGTGTGACAATTAAAGAGCGAACCGAGGGTGTCCACTAAGGGTTGGATCTCACTTATCAGCACGGAACAACACTTCTATGCGGCTATCCTTTTCTGTCGCTTAGAACCATCATTTGCCAGAGCGATTTAGCGACGGAACGCAATCGCACTGGCCGTGCTAGTAAAACTGCTGCTCCTTGCTGACAAGTGAGATCCAAACCTAAGTGACGCGGGCGCACGTGACGGGTTCAGTCTATCTCTGTCATAAGCTATGTGTTTATAGTTATACTTAGTACTATGTGTCTATACTTAGAGTTTGTGACAGAGACAGACTGAAATCCGCCGCGTGCGCCCGCGTCACTAAGCGGATGCCCTTAACCCTTCGTTTACCGCATGGCATTAATAAATTCACCGTAAATTGTGTTACTATTGTGTCTGGTATGGGCGGTAAAGTAAGCGGCTCGAATTACTCGCGTTTGCGCGGCTTAGGGTTGCTACACAGATAAGCGGGCCGGCACTGTCGGTTCGGAAAAACGAAGCCGACTCGAAGCAATCACGGTTATTGTTCGGCTTCATTTAGCTAGTTCTTTCGAGTTTGATCGGCACAATTCGGCTTTTACCCGAACATGGCAGAGCCAAGAGGATGAGATGAGGAGAATGATTTTAGCAGTTCTATGTATGTTTGTAATATGTATGTGGGTATGTATGTTTGATCCACCGTAGCATCCGCATTGCTTGTGTAGTTTTCACAAAGGATGTGTCAATGGATGCGTTATTATTGTCCGGGTGACAAGGGATTTATTTTTGTATCCAAAAAATGTATATAACAAACAAAAAATGAGATTTAAAAAAATATTTATTTGTAGTCGATTATTCAATTTTTAAACGTATATCTTGTCAGCACAAAAGCTCATGCTTTTATTTATACATACACAAAATCTTTATTGCCATGGCAACCTTCATAATTCGGCAGTTGGTGAGAGTTATTGTATGCGGCAGCTGAGCGGTTTGTGATTCCCGAAAATTCATCTACACTACATCTATTAGATTTAACCACCCGGCTGTGCCGATTAATGCCGGCACGAATAAGTGTGTAGCAACCCTAAGCGGTTGGCCGCTACACCGCGAAAGCACAAGCAACTGTACGCAACGACTTATTTGAATAGCGGCGCGGTCTGTTTCGTATTCAATAGCCGAATCTGCTATCTCTATCTATTTTGCACAAAGATTATAAAATTGTGCTGCGAGACTGAAATGATACTAGGTGGCAGAACAAGTAATTGATTATTTTGTGTCGACAAATGAAAAATTAGAACGTTTACTGAAGAACATGTCAATTTGTTTCAATGTAAGGCGAGTTACAGTCAGTTATTTTGGAAATCTTAGGAGCTATAGGATCTCCAGTCAAATTATTATGACGATGATGAATATTCTATTTATAAGCCTCTCTCTTTCTCTCTCATCCTAGCGTAAATAAATTCAGTATAATTGATGTTTTCATCGTACAACCAAGGCCTTGCTTGGACTTGGTCTACCAATTACGATATGTTTTGACCGACACACAACTAAGCGTAACTGTCCTCACTCACATTTAACTATTGTGGGGGAATTCGGAGTTGTATCTCCGAAACGAAATTTTTTTTTCTTTTTTAATGCAAAGCGAATGTTTTTTTTTTTATATATGTTTGCGTAATCTGCCTCGGACACGGTTTTTACGAACGTACGAAAATGCATTCTTGCGAATTTTACGCGACGGTTACCACCCACTTGTGTGGAAAATTTTTTGACGAAATTTTTTTTTGTTCTTTTTCCTTTCTAAATTGTGAAATATACGTGTTATGGGTGTTTTATTTGTACCCCGATGTGTTTGGAGTTCGGCGTCGCGTCGGCGTGTGGAAGGTGGGTTTGATTTTATATTTGTTGTATTGGCTGATAGGCACAAACATTAAAAATTCAAAATTTAAATGTTTATTCAGTAATTAGACCTTTAAAGGCACTTTCACGTCAATAAGAATTTTACATTACGTGTAGTATACAATATGTAACAAAAACCCTGTCCGATCCTTGTAGGAGCAACTCAGACTGTCAATATGAACAACTATTCCTATGTGACCAATGCTTGGAACTCGAAGAAAAAAATCGTAATTTTCATACAAATTGACTTTAATTGCCTAAACACTTTAGTATGAAAATCTGGATTTTTTTATTCGAGTTTCAAGCATTGGTCCCATAGGCAAAGTTGTTCATATTGTCGGTCTGAGTTGCTCCTACAAGGATCGGACAGGGTTTTTGTTACATATTGTATATTAAAAATTAATTTATTTTTAAATAAAAAGCTATTGATACTAGCGCTTCGCACCTACCACCATTATTTCGTGAAGACAACTAGTTTTTTTTATATCATAGTGTCTTTTCAAGTATGCGCTTGGTTTCTGATCCACTACATCGCTTTCTATGAATGTTGTAAGAGGCAACTAAAGTTGTTAATAAAAATCGACTGCAAGTGCATACAGCGCGTCCGATGGCAAACGGCCGGTCTGCAAATACGGTAGGATCAAACCAATTAGTCTGGTCTTCCGGCAATGTTTAAAATGACAATCGGGTACTCTCTTGGGTCAAAAATAAATTATTTGGTACTGTTAAGAAAATAAAACGTCAGAAAATAATGTCACTTGTCACCGATCATATCCATTTTCAACGTGATTTTAGATTTATTATTGCAGAAAAACTGATATTAAGAGCGCTCATTATAGCAGAAAAATAGATTTTAGGAGCACTTTTAGACTCCTAGAAACTTTGACGTCATTAGTATTTATTTCATACACATCCGATAGAAAATGTATGTTTTGACGTTTAGAAAAAAGTGTCTGATTTGAGTTGTTGGAAAATAGCGAATTGTTTATTGGTTCTTATATTTTTAACCGAATTCGTCATCAATTCGTCGCGACCTTTTTTTTATGTTCACCGATTATTAGAAGACGCCTGAACCGATTTGGAAAATTTTTTTTTTTGTTTGATATGGCATACTTGTCAGGTGGTTCCATAATAATTTATCAAAATCGGTTGTGTAGTTTGGTAGTGAAATCGGTTTTTAGTTTTGAAAACTTATTATATCTGTATACTGCGCAATAATGTGACGACCTCCGTGGCGTAGTAGTCACCATGCTAGCTTCGAAACCCCGGTCAGGGCAAGTTGGAAAATGGCCTTTTTCAAATTGTCCTGGGTCTTGGATGTTTATCTATATATGTATTTGTTATATGATATAGGATCGTTGAGTTAGTATCCCATTACACGAGTGTCGAACTTACTTTGGGGCTAGTTCCATGAGTGTAATTTGTCCCTATTTATTTATTTAATAATGTCGTGAATTTGTCATTGTGAAAACGCTAAAGTTTTTTAGTAATCTGCGACGCGATAAACAATACTGCGGTACGTGCCATGCTCATTCGACGGTGGGCTTGTGGCATCCCTCTGCTCACTTGTTCCGCCGGCGGAACGGCTAGGCTAGTACTCACGTACAGAAGTCTCACTCAGCAAAGAAATTTGAAGAAATATCACTCAATGTGGTTAGCGATATTGTTTAATTTAGCTCGCGTCAGAACTCAGCACCTTTCCGTTTAGATACCTAGACATCCATTGCAAGCCAATTTCATTCTTATTACTCTGGACAAACGATTCATGTAACTGAATTTCCCACTCCGGAGTTATCGCCGCGCGCATAGTAATAATGTAGGTATATTTTCTATACTTAACGCGGAGTGACACAGGCCTGGCACTTTTCGCACCACTTTGAGTAACAGCGGCCTGATTATACATTATGTAACAAAAACCCTGCCCGATCCCTGTAAGAGCAACTAAGACAGTCAATAAGAACACTTTTCCTATGGGACCAATTCTGAAACTCGAAAAAAAATTGACATATTTTTATACAAAAGTGTTCCATAGGAAAAGTTGTTGATATTGACGGTCTGAGTTGCTCCTACAAGGATCGGACAGGGTTTTTGTTACATATTGTATTCTTGAATCAAGAAAAAAAAATTTATATTTTAAAATGACATATAGACCTTACCTATCAGCCAGTACATTCGAAATAAGAGGTTCAAGATAAACAGCCGATTGTCATAATCTGCGGGGTTCACCCCACGTCACACCCCACGGGGTTGCATACGTCACAACAGTGTTTAGTGCAGTGTTAGTGGATATACGTGCTGGAAACGAGGACGCTAAGGCTAAGTGGATATAAACGTACAAATTCTTTCAGGTTATATACAGGGTGATTTAAAACCTCCAAGCTATATTCTAGGAAAGTACTCTATAAGCGAAATAAAATAAACGTATTCTGTTATATGTACCTTGTTTTATAATAAATAAAAAAAACAAAGATATCAGCTGACAAGTGCAATCTGAAAATCTTTCATTTGATTGTCACCGCGCGCTACCGGGGTCGTGGCGGGGGCGCGGGGAGGGAAATCAGTAGGTTAGCCATCGATTAGAAATTCGGGGGATTTTTTTACAGATTTGTGTTCTCTTAGTGTTTCTGATTCTAAGATTTCAATATTGCTACGAGGTTTAAAATCATCCTGTACAGAAACCATCACATTAATGTAGATGAATATCTCTGAGCCAGAGGGAAAATAATTCCGTGCGTTCCATTCTTTCTAGTCTTGTCTGATAACCCCTTACCTGTCACTGGGAGGAATTCCTCCCAGGTCAATTGTTTATCTATTGTTTTATTATTTGCAACAGATGAAGAGTTAATAGGCGATACGGCTAGCTACCCATCACTTTTTCGATTCCTTTTCCCACTATCACGCTAAAAGTGGCCTTTAAGTTTTGCGGCCCTGGTCCCTGCTTAGATTCGCAAGACCCAAAATGTCTGTCTACCCTATTAGGGATAAAGAGTTGATAGAAATGTAGTCTTCCTGTTCAAGCTTAGCCATTTTGGGTCGTCAATTAATTACGTGATGCCTCCCCTTCCCCCTTGTGATTTTTAGTCTAGCCCCCATTCAAAATACGTGTATTTTTTAAGGACAGTTACAGTAAAGTTTCACCCTCACTTCATAAAATTTACCAACCATCTGCTTAACCGATTTTTACGTATGGGGTCCCTCTCCCTCTTTTCAATATTTGACAACAAAAACTATTAAGACATTTAAATACAATTCAACAAAAAATTTTGTAATCGTGTGTAAGTTTTTATGAATATAGAATTCAATATTCAAATTTTATTCTGCAAAATTACTTCGAATTAAGCTTGGGCGTTTCAGGCTATTTGGTTAAAAAATCGCGCGTGTAACGAAAATATATATAAATATGACATCTTAGACACATCCCCACCTTGTGATTTGACGTAATTTAGACCGAACCAATATTGAAGGGTTATATTATGACGGAATTATTTTTGCTCTCGCTGACGGGGCGTAGGTTCGGTTCCAGAAGCGGCGGCAGCGTTACGAGACGCAACCTGTTCGGACTTGTGCGTAGAGGAGTCACACACAGAGTACAAGCAAGTTAGGGCTCGGCTACTTCTGGCAGCATGGACTTTTCTATGCGAGTGACGGTTCTGAGTGACAGAAAAGAATAGCAGCATAGAAAAGTGTTGTTAGATGTAGCACAACCCTTAATCGACACGAGCGCCAGTGATGCCTTTGAAATTAATTGTTCTCTCGAAAACGAAGACGAAAGTATTAATTCTCTAAAGTCTAAATTCTTGTTAAAATTGCCACTTAGGCGGAAAAATTCTGAACTCTTTTTAGTGGTGATTACATGTCAACCTTATTCGATTCAGACAAAGCTGAAAATAGTATGCAACATTTAAATGGGTAAAACTTAATGTAGCACACTATTTCTCTCATACCCGCAGTCGTTTGCAGGACTCCGCTGCGCTGTAGTGTATATTAAGGGCTTCAGATGCGTGAATTGTTGGATAGTTTCACGTATCGCGTATTTCTAACAGTTGTGTGTTTTGTAAACATTTCAAAAATGTTATTTAGATTTTAATCTTCGTTTTCGGGAATATGATTTGTTTCAAACAAGACAGCTCTGGCAATTAGTGTATAGCTATGATGCGAAGTTTTTGCGACTTGGACTCTGTGCTACTCTGTGCTTGCGCCCCGCAGATACATGACACGGCCTTAGGAACGTTCTGGAATGTTTTAGAACAAACCTACAGTTGGGATGAAACTCCCTTTTAATCAAAATAGCCTAGAACCTATTCTTATCATAATACCTAAAGGTTCTGAATGAATATTTCATATAATAGATTGATGTGATTAAAAACGTATACTTGTTCAGCATGAATTTTTTATTTACAATGAAACTGGAAAAATTATTTTGAAGTAAAAAATTAAAAAAAACAAAAACATTACTGTAAATATGGCAAGAGATATTGCAAAAATGTTTCATTGCGGTGGAAAAAATACTGCAAAAACACTAGATAAATTGCTTTATAAGTCGCAATTTTCGGTTTGTGACGCAAAATCCAAAAAAATTGCCTTTAATTAATAATATAATTCTAAACTTTGAAAAAATTATAACTTGTGTATGATTCAAAATACAGAAGCATTTTTTTTACCTACCCTTTATAGTCCCATCGCTGGGGTGACAAAAAATTGGCCTAAAACGTTCCAAGACATTCCAGAACTATGTAAAATCGTAACGAGTTGTATATCATATTTTTCTTTGTACATTCTATTAAAACCATTTGCCACCACACATTTTGGTCGTGACTTACTGTTAACGTTTCCGAACGCGATCCTAAGGCCGTCGTCAGTGTTGCCAGCGTATGTGTCCGATGCAGGTTCGCTTTTTTACGTATAGCAACATTCATGTAACCATTTGATTCTAAGAGGTGCTTGTGATAATTTTTACATGTTTTTTGTTTCGAGTTAGGGCTCCTTCAGACCAGCGGCAGTGTTCCAACGAGAGTTTGCAACCCTGGAGTGCCATTTTTGAAATCGTCAGTCGCAAAAGGATTTGCCCGAGTGGTCTTAATGACTTGTGCAATTTTTGTGTTTTTTTTTAATGGAAATTTCACGCTTTAAACGCTGGTTTTGTAAATTTTTTAACATATTCATGTAAAAAAATTACAAAACCAACGTTTAAAGCGTGAAATGAATATGTTAAAAAAATTTACAAAACCATTGTCAAGTTTTCGAAGTTTTCTGCGTAAAATATAATTTTTGGTTGGCGTGCTTTCAAAAATACGATCAAATGGTACTTTACGTAAGTGATGAGTTTTGTGTTTCGCTAACTCCCATAATAAAAAATAGCAATCCTAGTCGCCGATCAGTGGACCCTTTTTTGAAGTGGCGAGTTGCTACCCGAACGGTCGTTTACTGACTCATCGCTTCAAAAATGGCACACCAGGGTTGCGAACCGTCGATTGAACAATGCCGCTCGTTTGAGCCCTTACGATCGATAAGCTTCAAAAATTAAGGTTAGAGTTACTTCAATACCAGTATCATTATTGTGAACCATAAAACAAGCCTTTTTTTATAAAAATAAATTTATGAGTCTCCAAAAAATGAAGCGCTTCTTCATTTATAGCGACATACTCCGTGGCGTAGTGGTCACCATGCTAATCTGCCACCCAGAGGTCCCGGGTTCGATACCCGGTCAGGGCAAGTTGGAAAATGGCCTTTTTCAAATTGTCCTGGGCCTTGGATGTTTATCTATATATGTATTTGTTATAAAATATGGTATCTTTGAGTTAGTATCCCATAACACAAGTCTCGAACTTACTTTGGGGCTAGCACAATCAGTGTTAGTTGCCCGTGTATATTTATTATCTTAAAAAAAAAAAACTTAAAAGCCCGCTACTGCGTCCGTCGCGGCGGCCTCCTCTGTAAACGTTACAAGTCATACGGCAAAAGAAAACAATGGTTACATGAATGTAGAGATAGGTATGGTTGCGTCTCCTAAAGCCTGGTTTACACATTGACTAGTGGCAAGTGCGTGTGAAAAGGCACCGATAAGTGCGAGTGACAAGTGAATGAGCTTATAATGCGACACAGGTAAGTTGAATGAAAAAGGCGGACATCAAAGCATTTTTGTACAAAATCCCGCCACGTAAATTGAACCAAAATGACGGTCGTCGGCGCAAGTACAAATAATGCACCGGCGACCGCCACTTTGGTTCAATTTAAGTGCCGGGATTTTGTACAAAAATGCTTTGAAGTCCGCCATTTTTGTTCAACTTACGTGTGTCGCATTGTACTGCAAGTCTACTTGTCAGTGGCTTTTGAACAACTACTTGTCAGTCTTTACTTGTCACTCGCACTTGTTACTTGTCAATATGTAAACTGGGCGTAACGTTGCCCGTTTCTTGACAGACCGAGGAAGAACGGAAACAGCCGACACCGCCGCCCGACCAGTGGGCGGAGATCCTCGGCATCCCCGGAGAAGAAGACTCCAAATCCTCGAAATCAACCAAAAAATCACAAGAATCAACTTCGGAAAGATCTGAAAAATCCAAATCAGTCACACCGGAAAAGCCAGTGCGGTCACCTAAACAGTTAAGGTCGTCAAAAAAGGACGTACCGACACCAG
Organism: Acrobasis suavella; assembly: GCA_943193695.1. Taxonomy (NCBI): domain Eukaryota; kingdom Metazoa; phylum Arthropoda; class Insecta; order Lepidoptera; family Pyralidae; genus Acrobasis; species Acrobasis suavella. The sequence goes on from OW971954.1 coordinate 10,552,352, forward strand.
AAAAGAAAACGCCGATAAAGTCTCCACCTAAGAAGCGGAAAACGGAAGAATTCAAATCCCCCGAGCCGGAGGAGAAGAAAGTGACAAAGAAGAAGGTTGAAAAGAAGAAGGAGAAAGTTGAGAAGACGGAGAAGCGGAAACGGAAGAAGTCCGAGAAGGATTAGTGTTTGCGATATGTGTTCTTCAAGCCGTTTCGTTTCGTATGAAACACAGACTTTGTTTTAGCATGTGTTCTCAGCGGTTAAGTGTGGGGGGGGGGGAGGCTAGCTAACTGTACCTACTTCATTGCATTTACCATAGATCAAAAGGTACAAGATGGCCATAATGTAAAATGTGACTTAGTATTTGTACCTACTACACGAACTTTCGGTAAAGCAGCACGATACCATCTTTCCAAGGTAAGATAACGTATAAAATAACACAGTTTACAATTATAAAATATCCAATTTTCGTGTAACTACTCGTATGTTCAAGCCAGGCCGCTATTGGCTTCTATGTTTTGTACCAAAACTTGTCACATTGACAATTCGATTGCTGTTTCTTTTGCTATTGTAAGGGCAACATTTATCGTATTGTTTGTCGCACTCGGCCAGTGTGGTCTTTTTGTGCAGTCAAAAAGTTCTAGGTCTACGGCATTTACTTTTGTCGTATATTATTGTGATGTATACAATGTGTATTTTTTATACTTGATCAAACGAAATCTGCGGAAATCGTTTTTTATCTTTATACGAAAGTTCACGACGTGCTCTCTAGGTTGCGAACCTGAAATGGAACTGGGCAGGCCACCAAGTAGAAGTAACGATGGAAGGTCGAGTAAGGCTATCACCGAGTGGTACCCTAGGAATGGAAAACGGTGTGTTGGGCGTCCGGCAGCTAGGTGGGTCGATGAAAACCAGAGATCGGAATCATGGGTGCTATTGCCATCAAAAGTAAACCCGTCGAAGACGTCAACAACTGTTTTGCCGAAGACTCTTGAAAGTTAATTTTTATATACCTAGCTATTGTTTTAAAAATAGCTATTTTAATTAAAAATAGCTATTTTAATTTCAGTTTATCAATTTGATTATAAAAAACAAAACTGATTTGCCCTCCCCTGGCCCAGAACCTAGGTACACCCATGGATATGACTAAAAGTTCCCGGATTTCTCGAAAATCTAATTGGGTACTAAGTAAATTAAACAATCATAATTATGTGATTTCAGGATAAGTATATCTTTTTCGATTAAAATATATCCTGAAATCATATGATTACGATTGTTTTATTTATAGATTATATAGTCATATTCATACTTTTGAGAGCAATAGCACCCGTGATTCCGATCTCTGATGATATCAAACGGATTGCTAGAAAAAACTGGATGGCTAAGGCTAGGCATAGGATTCAATGGCGCAGATAAAAGGAGGCTTATACCCGCAGTGGGTCGTTGAGAGCTGACGATGATGATGATATGTGCGTGTAGTAGGTATGAAGGTGCTCCGCTCCCCACACTTATTAGTTATTGAGTTTGAAGACACAGATTTCTTTTACTTAAGACTTAAGGGAAACCGGATGATTGGATGATACAAGTTAATAAGTTAATACCTTAGCGGTTAAGAGGTAAGTGAAACACGCACTCCGTACATAAAAAAGCAGATTAAGACAATTTTTTTTTCACACCTTAATGTTATCCGATCTCAATTAATTTTGAGTATGCTGTTGACACAGTAAACTCAAAGGTTTATAGGTTTTTCTTTTTCATAATATGCAAATATAATTAAAGTCCATTTTTGATTTTGGAAAAAAAGGTAAACCTAGTCTTATTACGTAAATAACGTACTAAAAAAATCATTGAAATCCGATAACAATTTGGAGTGCAAAACCCTCGTAGGAAATCTTTTAGTATAGACGAGTGCGTATTATACTTGCCTCTTGATGAGATTTTTCTTGTGCGTGCAATATTGTAGACTTGCGATAAAGGTGTCTCCCGAAGGTTCTCTGTATGTGTTGAAAATCAAAGATAATAATATTTAACGCACAAAAAAAATCTCTTAAAGTGACTACATGAACGCCGGTGCTGTCTTTATTTGAAATAAATTATATAAATGAGCGTTTTAAAAGCACAGTCAGGTCAGGTCCAATAAGCTGTTGGTTAAATTTGATAGAGCAAAAGAACCTGTCAACTGATGGTCCAATGACAACAGTCGATTGGACCTGACGTCACTGACGCCATCTGGTGTCTCATTTAACAGTTATCGAAATGTTCACGTTTTATTAAAAATAATGTATTACAAATAAGGGCCACACCGACGTTCATGCTGGGCCTTAATACGCACAATATGGACGTTACTACTCGGAGGCGTGTTAAGGCGAGGCTCCACCCAAGCGAGCGGAGCTGTGCGGACTATCTGCCAATAAGTATATTGATACATCATAAGAAATGGAGGTCCCACTGAATTTACACATTTGCCGCCAATCGGCCAGTAACGCACGGAAGGGGGGGGGGGGGGATGGCCTCTATCCGCCCTGCTTTTCTCTTTCAATGTGTCAATGCACAAAGCTGATTGGTTTAAAGCCCGCTCAACCCGCTCCTCTTCGCTGGAGGCTCGCCCGTAAGCTAAGCAAAATACATTGAATGTTTGTTCCGCCTCATTCGTCGAATATGACTTATATGTTGATTGTTAATTTTATTTTGACAGCTCATGGAACGACCGCTATAATGAGTTCCCGCCTACGCGGTACAGGGGTGCGGGGGTAGGACGACTGAGGGGAGTCCGTAGTCGTATTACCCCCGCGCCCCTGTACCGCGCAGGCGAGAACTCATTGTGGCGATCGGTCTATAGTACTTTCGTATTCTGATTTTGATAGTGACATAGTGGGGTCGCAACAACTCACGTACGCCATTGTTGTGCCAATGAGTGGCTGCTGTAAGACGCTGCGTAAGATGACAGTTATTTTATTTAAACTAAGTATAGTCTTTAAGTTCACACTGGGTGTATTAAAAGTCTATAGTTACAACACTGAACACTATCAGTGTCAGAATATGAAACTACAATTAAATATAAACATAGAGTAGACAAGTAGGCTCGATCGGCATTGTAAATAGTCAAAATTGTACATTCTATGTAGGTTTAAGAATTTAAGATAACTGTTTTTGTGTTACTTTTAGACGTAAGGCTTTCCTGTCGTTTTAAATGAGGGCTTTTCAAAAATATGCGACAACAGATGGCAGCACACTCAAGGGCAATAAGCTGCTGTTATTGGTTACATTTGGCGGAGCAAGAGAACCTGTCAACTGATGGTCCAATCACAGCAGTCGATTGGATCTGACGTCACTGTGCTGCCAACTGGTGTCACATAGTTTTGCTAACACATTAAGTGCAAATATTTAAAGAGCAAGTTCAGTGGATAGTGAACTTTCCTAAGATGAGCTGAACTTCAACATCAAATATTAACTCATGCTTAACTTCATGCTATAAGGTCTTACAGTCGACCTACCAGTGACGCACAACAACAGGGCCGGATCTAGAAGACAGGCGGGGCCTCCACGTAGGACCCTCCAAAAGGGAGGAGCCCTCACTTTCTGGCCACAGGCCTCAAGGTCTAAGTTGCCGCCAGGCGGATTTCACAAAAAAATTGTTCCTTTTATTCTGACCTCTGAATTAAGAGCCCTAAGTATGGTCTTTGGGTCTAAATAAGTAATAAAAGAAGTGTAAAATCTTCAAAACAAAGTCCACACTGACACGGCTTATTTATCGAAGATTTTAATAAACTTTATTTGTATTCGATTAATGCAGTTGTTTTTTCATAAAAGCCCTTTTCCCAAAGGATTAAGTATTTTTTACGCGCTCGGTTTACTATGAATTTATCGTGCATTTCACCTCACTGCTTCGCCCGAACACAATGTTAGGTGAGACAGCATGCTTCTAGGCCGCGCCCACCTGTGAGTTCGAGCCCGCGGCTAGTTTAACCTTGACTCATGCAAGGGCTTTTGCAGGGATAGGTAACATAATCGAGTGACGAGGAATGATAAACGTAGTATCATGCAGAAACCTATATGTTGATTCGGATAAAGTTAAATTATAGGTTAACTGGCTATTTCGGTTGACCAAAATATATGTTAACCCATTTCCAATTGGGTTTATAACAGATTATTTCGGTTAGGTTAACCTAACCCGTCCGAACCCTGGATAGTATGTATGTAAGTTAACCTTGCTGTTCCAATGTTGGCACAGAATAAGTACAGAAGTCTTATTCAGAAAAGAAATTCAAAGAAATATTTACTTAATGTGGTTAGCGATATGGTTTAATTTAGCTCGTAACAGAACTACTCACCTCTTCGTTTAGATACCTAGAAATCCATTGCAAGCCAATTTCATTCTTATTACTCTGGACAAACGATTCATGTAACTGAATTTTACATGAATCGTCGCGCGCATAGTAATAATGTAGGTAAATTTTCGGTAATGAACGGGGAGAGCTCTTTGAAAACAGGCCTGCTGATGGGCAAAGATCTCTTAAAATATTTGTGCTTAATTTGGAATGTTTTAACACACGGTATCTTCCTATAGGACCCTGTGCACCCCGTGATGTGATGGTGTGAAGGTGACATCGAAGATTTTAAAAATTAATACAAAAAGATTTAACTTGTAAGTTTTTGTGCTGATTTTTTGTGTGTAATCAGTCTAATAAAATATATATCTTTTTAAATAAAACTTTTTTTTATGTATGTTCCCGATTACTTGAAACTGCAGCGGTGAAAATGCGTCGGCCTTTTTAATATGTATATGTATTTTAAATACTCGAATAAAGCATTTATAGTAAAAATATTAATATATTTGTTTTAGGCGAAGGAAGACAGTGTAGAAGTGTTCCTCATTTGAAATATATATTTAATCATAAAGGTGGTGATAATAGAGAAGATGCATTTTTTCTCTTTGTGCTATGAAAAGAGTTCCTGAAAATAGGTACATCTAAGAAAAAACTAACTTGTTAACCCAAAACCTGTTTAAGATATAAAGGTTACAAAGTCATGTCCGTCACGGACGGCGTCTCGGAGCACCTTAGAAAGACCGGACAGGAGTGACGTCACTTATGTCGCATTTGTAGGCGTAATGTAAGCATTTGTTCGGGTGCTATGTCAAATATTGCGTTAACAGGATAGGCGTCTAACAAAAGTAGCTATAATTTTTTTTTTAAAATACCATGGTTTTAAAAAAATCTATATTTTAAACTTTTTATTACTTCTTGTAATTGACTTTTTCAATCAACTAAAAACCAAATCGATAAAAAAATATAATTGTGATTAAAGGCCTTTTTTACGTATATGCTTACAAAATCTAGAGACATTTATCAAAATCTACTCACTATGCATTTTCTCAGTTAGCGTGTTGCAAATTGTAAGGCATAAGAAAGACCTTAAGATTCCTATTTTATGTACAATAGTTGATTGTAATTAAGTTAAGTTTTAAAACTGGTGGTCACTTTTAGCAGAAACTAGTTTTAAAGCTAAACGGACTACGAGTGATACTTTCAAAGGTTATTCATAATATAATTTGCAGGTCTGTCTAATGCTTGAAAATTTGCAAAATGTTAATTATCGCCATATCTAAGCATATATATTTTTTTTTAATATTAAATGAGGGCGCCTCTTTTGCCCTTTCTTCGCCTTGAATACGCAAAAAATCAGCACATATAGAAATGGATTTGAAAATCCATGAATTTCATTAGAATCCCAAAATTTACATAAAATTCTAAATATACAAATCAAGTCTATGCTATGATGAAGTATATTTATAATGTAAGTTGATAGATATAGGAATTTTATAATACATTTTAATTAATAAACTGCATACGTTCTTCGTTACAGGGCCATTCACATATTACGACACGGGGGGCGGGTAGGGACCCGTCATGCTAAATGAGACTGTAAGTGTTACAGGGGCAGGAAAATCGTGACAAAGAGGGTTTGGAAATACAATATTCTGCGTTATGTGTAATATGTGGCCGGCCCCTCTGAGTCAAATTAAAGGTATTCGTCCATTGCATCAAATTAAAATTCGATAATATTGAAATGACACCTTAAATATAACGACATAAAGCTCACATTTCAAAGTTTTCCTATGAGTCTCAGTGGCGTAGTCAACCCTTGGTGTACATAATGACAGGGGCTTTCAGTTTGACTCTTAACTAGTGGACTGAAAAATTATTTTGGGCTCATCGATTATCGAAAAATTTTGTACACGTATTTTTTCTTTTCTCTGAGAAACAAATATTATCTAAAATGCAGCGCGTTTGAATTCTCATGACGTCACGAGACGATTTGTATCGAACAGTGACACGAGAACTTCGATGCTTTATATCTTTCTGAATATTTACCAATTAGTTTAACGGAAAAATACGTGTCCATTATTTTTGGAAATTGTCCATCCCAATTACATAATGCAATCTATCAAATAATATTAGATAAGTAATAAATGTCTCTGTTGCGATCTCTGAAACATGTTGAAATGTTGTTCTCTACTCCGATGTAGAAGCTAAAATTACGCAGCGGAAAGTAAGCTCAATAAAATCAAAAACCACCTGGTTTCGGCTTAATAAATTGTGTTATAATATCCCGTTTCAATTCCCGTTCCGTATTATTTTTTATTGACAACTAATTCAAAAATGTCATGTGCCTCGCTTCAAAAATGACTAAGATTCATACAAACTTGCAACCCCTATTTCACCCCTATAGGGATGTAATTTTCTAAATCTAATAAATGCATTATTATATTCGACTAACTTTTAAAATAATATAAAAATTTGCATGTGTCTCACTTTAAAAATTACGAAGTTCCATACAAACTGGCGGACCCTATTTCACCCCCTTAGGGATGGAATTTCCAAAAATCCTTTCTTACCATCTCCTAGTCACAATCTACGTTCCTGCCAAATTTCATCTTCATTGGCTAAGTAGTTTTCGAGATTTCGTGATGACTGAGTGAGTGATTTTCGCTTTTATATATATAGATAATACGCTAAAATTAGTGTATGTGTTCTAAATGTTTGCAATAATATAATTTTAACAGCCCCAGACAATTCTTAAAACTATCGAATAGAATACAAAAATGTAGAATATATTTATTTGTATTAAAATTTTAATCGGTTTTTGACACCGTCGTAGGACATAGTTTTTTAAGTGCGGACACACAATGTTGTGCGGAACACATGTTAAAAAAAAAGCCAGAAAAAATTACTTTCCGTACAAACGTACGTAAAATGAAATGTCAGATTTCGACAACATTTTGTAATTTTGAAAGAAATTACATATTTTTTTTACTATATTTTCTGCAGTATTTGTTGCAGTTTATTGGCTCTTCTTCTGCGCTTGCGCTTAGGAATCGGCAATAAACAAATGTCCAGCGTCAGCAATTATTATGAAATAAAAAGATAAATATTTTTTTAAAATTGTTATAAAATGTATCTAGTTTCAAAATAAAATCTTACAATATGTTTGTCTGAATAGTAAAGATTTAAGCAAAAGTCTTTCCTTAATTCTAAGTAAAGGTCTTTTCTAAATTCTAAAAATATTATGTTATATAAATTTAATTTAATCTTAATGGGTGATTGAAGCGTAAAGAGGTAGCAGACAGACTGAGCTACTTTCGCATTTACAATACCCTTAATAGGGCATCGTAGGTAGAATTTTTTCATTGGTTTGAACTTTGTATTAAAGGCATAAGGTGCAATTTTATGTGGTAACTATTTTACGATTGTCCTATCAAGGGTTAGTATAGATTCGTGTCGCACAGCGTTGTTGCGTTCCCGAATACTTGCTACGTATATCGTGAAGTACATTAGGTATTTTGTATCGTGTATATAGATTTTACAATTCGTATATAATGTAGCGTACGCAAGTGTGAATAAAGTATATTGTATACAATTTTGTTTTATTTTAACGAGATCTGTCGAGTGTGATTCGCTTTGCAAGTTTTTAAGAGCTCAATGTTGCCTGACGCTGCAACATGCCATGTGGCAGCTTAAGCCAATTAGGATAATACAGTACGGTACAACCCGTGCGGTTAAAGAATTGGATTAGAAATGCCGGCTCATAGACAGGGCCGGATTTAGGGGAGGGCAATCGGGGCTACAGCCCGGGGCCTCCATAATAGTAGGGCCCCCTCAATAGACTTCGAAAAAATCTTTCAGATTCCGACTATTTAGACAACTTTTCCTTTGATTTTTTTCGCTGTTTTACCTCTACCTATAGTACTTTTTATAAACATGATTATGTTGTTCTTAACTATTAACAACAATCATTGATCTATATCAGTCTTTCCCAAAGTGGGCGATAACGCTCCCTTGTGGGCGCTGGAGGCTTTAAGGGGGGCGCTAACGGGCCCAGAATAAAGTTGGGGGGCGCTGATGTGATTTAAGCAATGAGTGATTTATAACTTCAGCTATTTCATATTTTAAAATTCACTGAAATTAAAATCCTCTTACTACACAACATCCATTTATTAGTTCATATTTATATCCTTTTTTATTGTACAAATATAAACTAAAAATGTAATTAATATTTATTATTTTAATGCGTTCACAACGCTATTTATATCGTTAAAGGAATCAAACACTGAAAAAATTTCGTGTTTTAAAGTTTCGCAGGTGAGGTCCCCACTTCCGATACTCTTTATTATTGTAAAATTGTATTATTATTGCTATTTTTTTATTTAAAATTAACAATGTTGATTATTGTTATTTTTTATAAAAGATACTCTAATGTACTGGTGTATGTATTATTATTGCTCTCTCTTGTAAAAAAGTCTAGTTTAGAATATAGGTTGAATTAAACTACAGGCAAGACAAATATGTGATTCAGGTTTTTATGGTGAAAAAAATGGGGGGCGCTACAAAATAACAGATTTTTTAAAGTGGGCGTTTGACAAAATAAGTTTGGGAACCTCTGATCTATATTGTTCACTCCAATCAGACAATCAGTAAAATATTACAGGCCCCGGCCCTAAACCAGGGGGCCTCCACTCCTCGTTGTCCCGAGGCCTCCAGACCTCTAAATCCGACCCTGCTCATAGAGCTGGTACCGTTAGCATACTGCGTAAAAACGCAATAACGATTTGGTAACTAATAATAATTGAAAACGGTATAAATATCGTTACCGTTGATACTATTTCGTTATTTTATTAAAATAATGCTTATGTCCTATTGTTTTGTGATCTTTTTGACTGTACACTACACTAATGAAAATAATACACCATGCGGGATATTATTTTTTCATAAAAAAATTTCTTTATGAACAAATAATTATATTATTATACGGCCTTTATAAACAATTTTTTGTCAGTCGGTACCCACGGGTGTGAGTATAGACGCAAATAGTGTGCGAGCGAGAAGTGAATAGATGCGCCGCCATTTTTGATCCCGTTTTTTTATCCGCACGGGTAGTACAGTCACACATCTCTGTCGATGTCTAATTTGTTATAAATTTTCACGGTGTGCGTTTGTTATTTAAATATATTTTTTTTATTTTGTATTTAAAATATTTTATTGTTGACATATTTATATATTTGATTAAATTATAGTAAAATACAAAATTGGTTGAACAATTACAAATTTATTTAAAGGAAGAATAACCAAACGTTTTAGGACTGAACGATTTCAAAACTATTATGCGCCATCTATTGATAATGTTTTTAACCTCATTTTTCCCACTGGAAAACTCCTCATTGAGAGTAAAAGAGATCCTATACCGCTTAGCTATAGCTATATGCTCTCTTGGACTCAAACTCACTAATAGAACAAAACCGGGGGAAAATAGTTGTTTACAAAACTGTTGCTTAATGAGAGATAATTAATACGAGGTTGCAGACACACACACACACAGACACACACGAGTGTGTTAATACCAAGTTATGTGCAGTTTCAAACACTATTTTATTAAATCTCATCAATTGTGATTGAAACTAGTACAGCTTAAAACATCAGTAAGACCTCTGCAACTCGTCTAGCCAGCGCGGAGAATGTAGGCCAAATCCTCTGGCCAAGTATGGCTCTGGCAGTACAGAGAGTGGAGACTAAAGACCTTGATGATGATGATTTGCTGCTTTCGGATGGATCTCATTTGTCAGCACTTTTCTATGCTGCTAGCCTTTTCTGTCACTCAGAACCGTCATTTGCCAGAGCGAGAGAGAGCGACGGATCGCTATAGCACCGGCCGTGCGATAGCATGCTACAGCATTCTGCGCTCTCTCTCGCTCTGGCATGATATCCAACCCTTAGCTAGACACTGCAACTGTTCTCCTATATGAGATGGTCCTTCTTCCTACCTCTCTACCTCTGTACTCAATAGTAAATAAGTAAGCTAGTAGACCTAACTTTGACATGATATTTATTTGGTTTACTTTGTTTCCTACAGTTACATATATAACGGAATCTCCTAGGGTCCCCGTTCCCCGTCCTCGCACCTTCTCCGTTTCCGCCTTGTCGAGTGTGTTGAGGGGCTAAAACACACACATTGACGTGTGCACGGATGTTTAGTTTCGTTTGTAGTATTAGGCATAAATGATACTCCGCTTCTATTATGTGTCATATTTGTGGTCCTACTACCGCCACAGAATAAGTAGTAGTACTCACGTACAGAAGTCTTACTCAGAAAAGAAATTCAAAGAAATATCTACTCAATGTGGTTAGCGCTATGGTTTAATTTAGCTCGCGTCAGAACTCCTCGCTTCTTCGTTTAGATACCTAGACATCCATTGCAAGCCAATTTTATTCTTATTACTCTAGACAAACGATTCATGTTACTGAATTTACCCCTTCGAAGTGGTCGCCGTGCGCATAGTAATAATGTAGGTATATTTTCGATGCGTAAACGGGGAATGACACAGACCTGCTACCGCTACCACTCTATTCATACAAACTATTGCCGGCCGGCGCCCATCCACTACTGCAAGTGCCTGCATACTGCGCCGGCCGGCAAAGCTTGCATGACCTATTTTTTATTTTTATTTATTCAGAAGATTAACATAACATTTACAACATAACACAACATTAACATAAATATCTATAAGCCGATAACAAATCTTCATAAATATAAAACTAAATACACATTTTTAATTTTAAAACTATAGACGTGTTTTATATAATACATGGATATCTTACAAAATAAGTATAAAGAATAACAAAAGGTATATAAGTACAAGAAACCTATCCAAGTAGAAATAACAAAAGCTTTTATAATTAAATTCTTCGACTTTCTTCCGTATCTCCAAAGTTCTCATATCTTCACCAAATTAATAGGGAACCAAAAAAAAAAGAGTCATTAGTGTCGGTTCACAAGTGGCGAAGTGGAACAAAAAGGAAATATACGGGTTGAATTGATAACCTCCTCCTTTTTTGAAGTCGGTTGAAAAGAGCAAAACATATTATTAACTAAGTATATACTAAAGTGCAGTTAATAAACTATAAGGCTCAATTTACACTGCGGCGGAATCGAAGCGAAGCGACGAAATCGTACATAGCATAATGACCTTTATGTCAATAGTATAATGTTCAAACTCTGGCGTTGCCGGCGGCGACGCGCGGAGTCGCGCCGAAGTCAAGCGAATCGTCGCGTCGCCGCCGGCAACGCCAGAGTTTGAACATTATACGCTTGGCATAAAGTTCATTATGCTATGTACGATTTCGTCGCTTCGCTTCGATTCCGCCGCAGTGTAAATTGAGCCTAAGACTAAGGTAAGAATTATTTATCACATAATATGAAGTCGTATTCGCTACTGTTCGTTTGATGGAAGGCACAGAGGTGTTAACTGGTAGATACTCAAAAAGCAATCCAATTCAAATGGAATGTAAGTTTGACTTCCACAACACCTGAATCTAGCTAGGTCTTAGACCAAGACTGCTCAACCTTTTTATCAGTATCCAAGATAGGAAAGGCATGACGAATGGATAAATATTTTTAAACCAACGGTTTCACAAAAATATTGTACACGATTTTTTTCTTTTCTCTGAGAAACAAACAATAACAGAGATATAGCGCGTTGAAGTTTCGCATAACGTCACGGCTAGGTAAGACGTTTACTGGGGATACCTGAATTTTCCGGGGTCCAGTGCTGCCCCCATTTGAAATAAATCATTTGATAGGAAACGGAGACATCATTTAAAATTTTGTCTTGACCAGGCTCTAGATAATACTTCAAACTATTTTATAAACTACTGTTTACAGTTTAAAGTGAGAACGTGAAGCTTTTCTACGCACAATTGCGAAAAACAGCCACTTTTGGCGTATGTGCGTAGAAAAGCTTCACGTTCTCACTTTAAACTGTAAACAGTAGTTCATAAAATAGTTTGAAGGGTTATCTAAGGTCTGATCAAGGCCAAATTTTAAATGATATCTCCATTTCCTTTCAAATGATTTATTTCAAATGGGGGCAGCACTGGACCCCGGAAAATTCAGGTAGCCCCTTAACGGTGACGTCGCAAACCCCCACTCCGGAACTTTGATGCTTTGTGAATTTTTACTTGTTGGGTAAACAAAAAAAATATGGGTCCATTATTCTTGGGTAATTTTAAATTCGGACTAATTACAATCATACTTTTCTGACCTTGACGCACCCCTTAATGGGGACCCCTAAATAGGGAAGATGCATCTTTTTTTTCGTTGTGCTATGCAGAGTTCCTAAATATAGGCACGTCCAAGAATAAACTACCTTGCTGACCCAAAATCTCTAAAAAGATATAAAGGTACAAAGTCTCACATCTGGACGGCGGACGTCTCGGAGCGCCTTAGAAAGACCGGACAAGAGTGACGTCGCTTATGTCGCATTTGCATTTGTAGGCGTGATGTAACAACATTTTTTGTTATAATTATTTTACGGCACTGGATACTAGTCCTTTAGAGCCTATCTTTATTTGTTCACTTCTTTATTCCTAACTAGATCTAACCCTAACTATACAATCAAAGGTTGGTTTAGGCCTTTTGATTGCTTCAAGAGGGTTTCTGGCGACAAATCTATACGAGTCCACTGGTTTTCATAGTCGATTGAGTGGCGGACGACGCCTAAAGACGCGCACCACAGTCCGCAAATAAATATCACTACAGCCGCACTATGTGTGTCCACTTTAACCATTTCACATATTGTCCATGTTGTTGAGCATTTATAACACTAAACTACACCGATTTTATATTATAAAGTCCACTAGAATCAATTTGCAAAACAATTTAAAGCAAAGTCAACTGAACCCCTAGTTCACTTCCCGCCAAAAACTCCTAGTAAGAACATTTTTTTGGGTGCTATGTCAAATATTGCGTTTACAGGATTGGCCTCATAACAAAAGTAGCTATAATTTTTTAAGAAAATCTTTTTTTAAACTTTTTATTCCTTCCGAAATTGACTTTTTCAATCAACTAAAAATCAAAGGTGATGAATCGTTAAAAAAATATTATTGTGCTGTGCTGTACTGTAGGTGCCATATTAAGTGATTTTTTGAAATGTGCTGTATACTGTTCCACATAAAGATATTTTCATTTCATTCATTTTCATCCTTGGGAGTGACGTAAGGATGTAAATGAATTTTTCCCCCTTCAAACTATTTAATAAATTGTCATGCATATATTTGGAGAAGAAAAGGCAGGAAATTTTACCCCAGGCTCCTTGGCAGCACAGATGGGAATGCAACCGGGAAAGAGCAAAGATGAAAGAGCGGAATGCGCTAAGAGGAGATAGATAGATAGATAACTCTTTATTGTACACCAAAGAAACATGTAACATAAAGAAATAATTTTAAATTAAATGAGTACAATGGGCTATACAGGTTTACTGGTAACTAACGCAAAACCTTTTAACATCGGAATCGAAATCCTAACATAATATAGATCTGCAAGAAAAAAATAAAAAAATCTAAGAAAAAAAATTGGAATCCCCATAGAAACTCGACCAGGTGATCAGTGAATTTGTATGGGAGGCCCATTTTATTTTCTGCAATTTTTGCCTTTTTTTCTTGCAGATCTATAATGTGTTGGGGAGTTTGATTCTGATGTTAAGAGGTTTTACATTAGTTACCAGTAACTCTGTATAGATTTTATAATTATAATTAATGGGCGATTTAATGAGGAGAGCGATATAGAGTTCTTGAACTAGTGCAACTACAGTTTTTTTTGTATCTAGCTTTGATGACCTCTGAGCTGAGGCTTAGTGGTCGTCATGCCAGGCTGTCACACTGGATGTCCCGAGTTCGAACCCCAGTCAAGTCACGATATAAAATGATTTTTCTTTTTCAGATTGACCTGATACTCGGATGTTTATTTATATATGAATTTGTTATAAATAATAGTATCGTTGAATTAGTATCCCATAACACAAGTCTCGAACTTACTTTACTACTTTATTTGTCCGTATATATTTAAAAAAATATTGATTTATTTTATTTCTTCCGCAATATGGCGGGGGCCACTAACTTATATGTTAACTTTTACAAATATGTTTTAAATCAACCAAATCTTCAACAAGGCAAAAATAACAGGCCTAGTGCGAGTCGGAATCGCGCACAAAAGGTTCCGTATCATTATTTGTAAAGAAAAATACGTTTGTTGTATGGGAGCCCCACTTAAATATTTATTTTATTCTGACTTTAGTATTTGTTGTTATAGCAGCAACAGAAATTCATTATTTGTGTAAATTTCAACTGTCTAGCTATCACGGTTCATGAGACACAAGCTGGTGACAGACAGGCAGACGGACGGACGGACAGCGGAGACTTAGTAATAGGGTCCCGTTTTTTACATTTATTAAGTTTTCAACATTCGAAATTGCAATCACCAGGAGAGCATAGAAGCCGAGGAATCGGAGGCCGAAGCCGAGCCCGAGGGAGAGGTCGACTCGGAAGCGCAGGCGCGGGAGAAGGAGGCGCGTGCGCTGGCGTCCATTAAGGAGCGGCAGCGGGAGGTGCAGCGCGCGTTGGCCACCAGCCTACGAGACCGGGACAAGGAGCGGGAGTACCACCGGAAGGACGAGGCCATGCAGGTATCTATTTACGGAGGGGGAGTAAGTAGCGAGGGCGGGAGAGGCAGGCGCGCTGGCGTCCTTTAAGGAAAGGCAGCAGGAGTTACAGCGCGCGCTGGTCACACAAGGAGCGAAAGTACCACTGGAAGGACGAGGCCACGAAATCTCTTATTAAAATGGGGGAGACTGTAATGCGGGTGTGGGAACGCGCCTTTAGATTAAAATACAAGCGCACACAGTCCTCGAGGCATAAGCTTAGCTTTGCATTAGTGTAAGCGAACGCCAAAAGCATTTAATGAAAAAATTACATATAAATAAAATCAATCAATCAAGTTTTATTATAAAGGAAATTAACTATTTTGATATTTAAAAAAAATATAATTTATGCAAATTTATTTGATTATATACATTTTTTAACCTTAATTATCCCACTGCTGGGCGAAGGTCGCCCCCATTTTATTATATTATTTGACATTATTTGTCATAAGGTCGTGCAGCGGTTCAAGCCGATCTCTCACCTACACTATCAGTGTGCACTCACACTAATGCAAAGCTGAGCTTTATATGTCTTACGAGAGCTGTAACCATATATTGATATGCTCTCAAACTATATTAACAAAGTCTTTTTTGAACTTTAACACAAGCTAATTTGTGTTTTTTGCAGAATTTCAACGCGTTACTAGTGGACATGGTGCGCAACCCCGACCTGGCGTGGCGGGACGCCAAGAAGCAGCTGAAGAAGGACCACCGGTACAGCAGCGCGGACCTGCTCACCAAAGAGGACAAGGTTATTATGACAGCATCTTTATAGTCGTACGTGATTCAAAGATTCAAAGATTCAAATGTTTATTCAGTAATTAGACCTTTACAGGCACTTTTACACGTCAATAAGTATAATTTATGTTACGTGTAAAGTATATTAAAATTTAATTTATTTTTTAAAGAAAAGCTACCGATACCAGCGCTTCGTAACGACCACTGCTGAGAAGAAACGCCGAAAGAAACTCATTTTCACAGTATTGGTCGCCTACTCGCCAGAAGGGCTTTGTCATATTATTATAATTGTCTTTTAATTAATAAATACTTATAATATAATACAATGTTGACACATTATAACATGTTATGCTTGCGAACAAGTAAACTAACATAAATTGCGTAATAAAAAATATTAAGTAGTCAAAAAAAGCGAAGCCGAGCTGACCAGTCCCTCCCGGCAGCACCCGTTCACGAGTTGACGCACGGATCAGCCATCGTTAAACTCAACCATATTAGAGGGAATCCAACGACCCGACCAGCGACGCCACCACCGGATTGGACATTTTAGTGAGCATGAAAAACCCGAACTCGCAGACCTTGTCAAGAGAAAATATTAATTATATGTTGGTCACTTATTGATCGCAGAGCATTTACATGTTTTTACAGTAAGCTTATTATGGTAACAGAAAATGCAGCTATTTATGTTTCATGTGTGGAGTGTAATGGAAAATGTTTAGGAAGTATCCACGCGTTTTTATCTCTTAAATAATCATTGATAGTATAGTATGCATTGTTCAATAAAACTTTTTTAACATGTGTTTTAAATTTTGCCATTGGTAGGTTAACGATCGCTTCGGGAAGTTTATTAAATAATGTTATACCTAGACCTAAGAGTGACTTTCTAGTTTTAGCAAGTCGAAATTTAGGCGTATGAAGCTGATTTTTGTTGCGAGTATTATAACTGTGAACATCACTATTTTTCTTGAAATTATTTAACCTAGATTTAACAAATAGAAGATTTTCGTAAATAAATTGAGATGTCACAGTAAGAATATTTATAGATTTAAATAACTCTCTTAAGGAATCGCGTGATTTTAGTCCGTAGATCGACCGAATTGCTCTCTTTTGTAGCACAGAGATAGCATGTATGTTAGCCGCTTTACCCCATAAGAGCAAGCCATATGACATTATGCTGTGAAAATAACTAAAGTATACTAGCCTAGCAGTTTCAACGTTAGTACACCGTCTGACCCTCCTCACAGCATATGCTGCCGAACTAAGTTTCTTGGCAGTGGCCTCAATATGTTTATCCCATTTTAAGTTCCAGTCTACAGTTATGCCTAAAAATTTGGTGTTGGGTACCCATTCTAGAACTTGACCATTAAGACTCAAAGGTATGTGAGTATTAGGTTTATTCAATAGTGAAAAATTAACGCACTTAGTCTTTTGTGTGTTTAAGGCCAGATTATTAGTCGTAAACCAACTAAGTACTTGAGACATAGTATTGCTTACATCGTCATAGTTTGTGCATTTTCTGTCAACCTTAAAAAGTAAAGATGTATCATCAGCAAACAATACTACTTCACACAACTTTTCTGCAAGACAGGGGAGGTCATTAATATAAATCAAAAACAAAAATGGACCAATTATTGAACCCTGAGGCACACCCATGCTCACAGGTGCACTATCTGAGGATACTCTGTTGATTTCAACTCTTTGAGTTCTATTATCAAGATAAGATGAAATAACAGAGAGTGCAGTATCAGTAACGCCATAAAATTTTAGTTTATTTTTTAATATTATGTGATCGACACAATCGAATGCCTTCGACAGATCGCAAAAGATACCTATAACGTCTTGTCGATTCTCCCAGGCTTCGTAAATAATTTTAATAGTGATGTGAACTAGGATATATAATTAAGTAATAAGAAAATAATTTATTTTGTTCACACACAAAGATTCAAGATTCAAAGATTCAAAGATTCAAATGTTTATTCAGTAATTAGACCTTTACAGGCACTTTTACACGTCAATAAGTATAATTTATGTTACGTGTAAAGTATATTAAAATTTAATTTATTTTTAAAGAAAAGCTACCGATACCAGCGCTTCGTAACGACCACTGCTGAGAAGAAACGCCGAAAGAAACTCATTTTCACAGTATTGGTTGCCTACTCGCCAGAAGGGCTTTGTCATATTATTATAATTGTCTTTTAATTAATAAATACTTATAATATAATACAATGTTGACACATTATAACATGTAATACCACCACACCACACCAAGTATTATATCTATCCTCCCCATAAAAATTTCTCGAGCTCCTCCGTGCTTCGGAAGGCACGCATAAGCAAGCCGTTGGTCCCGGCTGTCACCGTTGTACGGCAGTCGTCGAGCTATGTCAGATGCCTTTAGGCAGCCTGAAAAATCTGACACAAGTGTTGGCCACTTACACACACGAGAAAGCAAAATCCTCCCCATACTGATTTAATGCAAGTATTCGGTCGGTTCTCTCAACTCCCTCTCTCTCCCCTACTTCCTGACTGCGAATATCTCCTACACTCCTTTATCCCTATCTACGAGTCCAACTGGTTTCTCGAGCCATGAGAGTGGTATAACGAGGTTTGGCGTCGCCATGTTCTAGGGACTGAGGACGATATACATGCATCGGCTTTGGTCTGCAAGCGTGATGACGTACTCTCCAAGGTAGACCTCATTCATAAGCTCTTGCAGCGTAACTGCTGGCTGGGCGGACTCAGAACAGAACAGAACAAAACTGAAGATAATAATAATAAAAATACGTGATGTGCTAAATATTGTTAATTTAGCACATCACGTATTAACTGGACGTGTAGATTCAATATAACACTGTACAATGTTTTAGTATAAATACTCTGTATAATTTAAATAAATTATCCAGTATCCCGTTGCCACTCCTGGCTGTAGACGGTGATGGATCAAACCAGATCCAATGGGTTTCATTAGTACCTTAGTGGTCGCTATACAATATGTAACAAAAAAACCTTGTCCAATCCTTGTCGGAGCAACTCAGACCGTCAATATTGCACCGTCAATATAGCAATATAGCATTGGTCCCATAGGAAAAGTTGTTCACTTTTCCTATGGGACCAATGCTAGAAACTCGAAGAAAAATTCGACATTTTCATACATATTGCCGGGCCGGCCGAAAAGTTTTGTATGAAAATGTCGTTTTTTTTTTTAGAATTTCAAGCGTTGTTCCCATAGGAAAAGTTGTTCATATTGACGGTCTGAGTTGCTCATTCAAGGATGCACATGGTTTTTGTTACATATTGTAGTTGTCATCTGAGGTGATTTTTAACCCTTGACATTAGTGTTATAAGTTTGACGCCAGTGTCGGTCTGTCTGTGGCGTCGTAGCTTTTGAAAATATGGACCGATTTCGATGCAGATTCTTTACGTGAAAGCAAGTTTCCTTGCGGTGGTTCTGAGCTATGTTTGATGGGAATCGGTTTAGCGGTTCAAAAGTAATGGAAGGTGAACGCTTGAAAGTCGGGTTTCATTTTAATTGACCTGAAAATAAACTTGTATTTAGAATTGTAACGCGTGGCTGGGCATGTACGAGTGTGTACATAGTTTTTGAAAATGTTCTTATTATTATTTTTGGCCAAGTAAACTCTGTTTTCTCTGGCATCCTTCTAGGGTTGGATCTCATTTTTCAGCACGGAACAGCACTTTTCTATGCTGATATCTTTTTCTGTCGCTCAGAACCGTCATTTGCCAGAGCGAGAGAGAGCGAAGGAACACTATCACACCGGCCGTGCGATAGCATGCTATAGCATTCTGTGTTCTCTCTCGCTCTGGCAAATAACGGTTCTGAGCGACAGAAAAAGATAGCAGCATAGAAAAGCGCTGATCCGTGGTGACAAATGACATCCAACCCTTAGTGTCCTGGGCCCAACTCCTTTTCTGCTAATTTCTATAATTTCGATCTAGCTTCTAAAAATAAATCTAAATATATATAACTCAAAGGTGACTGACTGACTGACATAGTGATCTATCAACGCACAGCCCAAACCACTGGACGGACCGGGCTGAAATTTGGCATGCGGGTAGATGTTATGATGTAGGCATCCGCTAAGAAAGGATTTTGATCAATTCTACCCCCAAGGGGATAAAATAGGGGATGAAACTTTGTATGAAACTTTGTCAATTTTAAATCGATGGGGCTTAGACTTTGCATGCATAAAGCTACTATGACGTAGGCATCCCCTAAGAAAGGATTTTGATAAATAACACCCCTACGCGAGCGAAGCCGCGGGCAAAAGCTAGTATATTATATGATATTTATTTTTATGTTTCTCGTCCAGGAACGCCTGTTCATGCAACACACGTCAGCCCTAGCGAACAAGCGACGAGACAAACTGCGCACGCTGCTCAATGACCTCGGAGTGACGTGTACGGCGCATTGGAGGGATGTCAAAGCGAAACTGAAAGACGAACCCACGACGCCGGTTTATAGCAGTTCCTCACAGGTGAGTTGATGTTCTTGGTAGCTAGATGGCGTTAGTAGCAAAATTAGAGCGCGCTATGGAAGTTTTTTGGTGTGATTTAATCTGAATGAATGAAAAGCATGATCTCGGAGTGACTTGTTCGGTGCAAAGATTAAAATGTTTTCAGTTATTAGATCTTCACAGGTACTTTTACACGTCAATAAGTATAATTTTCGTTACTTGTAAAGTATATTAAAATATAATTTATTTTTAAAGCAAAGCTACCGATACCAGCGCTTCGTAACGACAACTGCTGAGAAGAAACGCCGAAAGAAACTCATTTTCACAGTATTAGTGGCTTTGTCATATTATTATTATTGTCTTTTAATTAATAAAACTTATAATATAATACAATGTTGACACATTATAACATGTGATGCTTGCGAACAAGTAAACAAACATAAATTGCGTAGTAAAATATATTAAATAGTCAAAAAAGCGAAGCCGAGCTGGCCAGTCCCTCCCGGCAGCACCCGTTCACGAGTTGACGCATAGATCTGCCATCGTTAACCATATTAGAGGGAATTCAACGACCCGACCAGCGACGCCACCACCGGATTGGACATTTTAGTGAGCATGAAAAACCCGATCTCGGTTAAAAACAGAGGAACAAAAAGAAAATAAAGTTAGGTTTTATGTATTTCAGATGCACGACTAGTCAGTTTGTAGTTTTTTTATTTTTATAATGGAAACCTACTTTATTGTAGTGCACCTTTTGATATCAGTTTCAGAAATCCCGTTGTATGAGTGTACAATTTAGAGTGCGAGTTAGTATTTTTGATAAGCAATTAGGACTTTTGTTTTATATATCATATATCCGATATGCCAACTACATTTTTGGCGTGAATTCGATAAAAAAGGTCATCTTGTTTTGTGTGATTCTTTAGTTTTTTGTAGGACATGTTTAGTTAGTCGATTGTTTTTTTTTAGCAGAGCAGTTTTTTATCTAGTATGCATTCAGTTAATTAGTCGAGTTACCTAGTGTGCTGAAAAATTATACAGATGTGCATTTATAAATATCATATTTCAAAAATGTCATAAAACTTTTTTGCTGCCCTTATGGCAGCAAAAAAGTTTAGTAGCCAGCCATGGGCTCAGGGTGGGGCAGCAATCTGAAATAATATGTAACTAGCAAACTACACGGTCCGCCGCTTACCCCAGTTAATTATTACATATAAAATGTCGAGTGTGAACTTTCTTACGAATATTAAGTATTGTAGTAAGTACCTAGATAATTTAATTTTTAGGTTTGGTTCGGTAACTTAAAGGTCTGAGCCAGGGTGGGGCAAGCGCCCCACCGTGCCCCACCGTGGCTACGCCCATGTTTGCTGCCCTTATTGAGACGCAACGTTTTTGTTTGAGCAACGTTTTTTATTTGATAAACTTCAACGGATCGGGGTGACACGCGACTCTACAGTAAGAATTATGCATGAAAAAAATATTTGTTATCTAACCAGTTTTTCCATAAATATTCAAAAGCAAATTACTAACAGTGAAAACAAAATAAGAATTGGTTAAAAAACGAACGAGATATAACAATTTTACGAAAATATGTCTGTCTCACTCGCAAAAACGCTATTTTCTATGACTAATGCATAGATGATGTGGACTTTGACGTCACCAGTCCATGTCGGACTTCTCTTTCTAATTGAAACTTTGAAGTATCACACGTTCGTCGCTGATTAAGATATTTTATAAATTCTTTCATATTTGTTTACTGTGGTTAATAAGGATTTTATTGAGCAAATAAAAAAAAATACTTGCATATTCTCCATTATATTTTTTTTTATCGATTTATTAACTTTGGTTTTTAGTTGATTGAAAAAGTCAATTTTAGAAGTAATAAAAAGTTCAAAAATTATATTACCATAGGATTTTGTTTAAAAAATAGGCCAATACTGTAAACGCAATATTTTACACAGCACCCGAACAAATGTTCTTATTTCACGCCTACAAATGCGACATAAGTGACGTCACTCCTGTCCGGTTTTTCTAAGGCGCTCCGAGACGCCGTCCAAAGGCGGACGTGACTTTGTAACATTTATATCTTAAAGAAATATTGGGGTTAGCAAGGTAGTTTTTTCTTGGACGTGCATATTTTTAGGAACTCTTTCCATAGCACAACGAAAAAAACTTATGCATGTTCCCTGTTGTGGTAATTCAGATGGAGCGCGAGTTCCGCGACTTCCAGCGCGACCAGCAGAGCGCGGCCAAGACGGCGCTGCGGCAGCTGCTGCTGGAGACGCGCAGCCTGTCGCACCGCAGCCGCGCCGCCGCGCAGGACCCCGCCGGCATGCAGGCCGTGCACGACGCGCTCAAACACGACGCCAGGTACGGCCTCGTCTTTTCCGGGACATTTCTAAAGAAAAAGCCAGATACGGGATCATCTTTTCCGGGACATTTCTAAATAAAAAGTCCGAAACGGGATCATCTATTCCGGGACATTTCTAAATAAAAAGCCAGATATGGGATCATCTTTTCCGGGACATTTCTAGAGAAAAATCCAGATACGGGATCATCTTTTCCGGGACATATCTAAAGAAAAAGCCAGATGCGGGATCATCTTTTCCGGGACATTTCTAAATAAAAAGCCAGATACGGGATCATCTTTTCCGGGACATTTCTAAATAAAAAGTCAGAAACGGGATCATCTTTTCCGGGACATTTCTAAATAAAAAGCCAGATACGGGATCATCTTTTCCGGGACATTTCTGAATAAAAAGTCAGAAACGGGATCATCTTTTCCGGGACATTTCTAAATAAAAAGCCAGATATGGGATCATCTTTTCCGGAACATTTCTAGAGAAAAATCCAGATACGGGATCATCTTTTCCGGGACATATCTAAAGAAAAAGCCAGATACGGGATCATCTTTTCCGGGGCATTTCTAAAAACAATAAACCCAAAAGACTTAACGTATTTCGGTTTACCATAAATAATCGTGCATTTCACCTTACTGCCTCGCCCAAATACAATGTTAGGTGAGACAGCATGCTTTTAGGCCGCGCCCACCTGAGTTCAAGCCCGCGACTATTTCAACCTTAACACGCTCGTCTATAATAATCCTCATTATGCAACAGTTTAATAAATATCGTGTTCCTAGGTACTTGGCGTTGGAGCACGCGCCCGAGGAGCGCCAGAGCATCATCAGCGCTCACTTGGAGGAGCTCGAGAAAAAGGGGCCCCCGCCACCCCCCACCGCCACAGAGCCCGCCAGGAGGGGCAAGTGACACGAAGGACAGGTAATAATAGACTTAACCTTTTAAGCACCAATCGGACGGATCCGACCGAGTGTACTATAGTCACGCGGTGACGCAAAACGCCAATCGGCCGGATCCAACCGCGTTCCCACGTCTCACTATTTTCATAATTTTGCAATTCAGAGGCAACTTTTGTATGAACAAGTTTGACCATAGAGAAACTTTACTAAATTTGCTACATAATGAAATGCAATTGTATTACGTCAGCGGTGTTTTTAATCTATTTTTCTGTAACACAAGTGTCGACATTTAATTTTCGCAATTCCTTAGGTGACAGTTCATGAAATTTGACATATAATTCATGGCGGCTGAAAGGTTAACCGAATTAAAAAAAGAGAATGTTTAAAAAAGATAATTTTCGTCGGTCAAAAATAAATTATTTTGTACTGTTATGTAAATAACACGTCGCTAATAATGTCACTTGTCATTGACGTTTTTTTTTTGGACTGCCTCCGTGGTCCAGTGGTCAAGGCGTTCGCCTTGTGACCCGGAGGTCATGGGTTCGATTCCCACTGGGAAGCATACTTTGTGCAAAGTTGTTTCCAGTCTGGATAGGATATTGCAGGCTTGAATCACCTGATTATCCGAAAAGAAAGATGATTCCGTGTTTCGGAAGGCACGTAAAATTGTGGGTCCCGAACGCCACCTAACGTTTGATCATCAAACTATCCAAGGATTGGTTCCTGGTTTGCCCTTTGGGTTGTGGAGGTCAGACGGCAGTCGCTCTGTGTAAAAACCAGTAACCTCGTCAAATCTCCTTGGTTAGGTAGCGGACCCCGGGCTCTGAAGCGTTACTGCTGAGGATGCAACCGGGAATACGCTCGGATGATGATGAATGTTTAAAAAAAGAGAATTTTCCTCGGTCAAAAATAAATTATTTTGTTCTGTTATGTAAATAAAACGGCGCTAATAATGTCACTTGTCTTTGACTTTTTTTTTAATATATTGGTTTAGGCATTTGCCCTCAATCTCACCTGATGGTAAGCGACGATGAAGACTAGGATGAAGCATGCCTATCCAAAAGATACCCATTCAATCTACTTTTGAATGTCCCGGGACTGTACTTCTCTGGGAATATAGACGCAGGCAGTTCATTCCACACCTTAGCTACTCGAACCAAAAAGGAATTGTCGAAGTGTTTAGTTCGAGACTTAGGTATTTCAACGACAAAGGGATGAAACCCCTGTCCGCGCCTCGTAGTCCGATAGAGAAATGGTGAGGGTTTCACGAGATCAAAAAGAGCCTTCGAACACTTTTTTAGATTTATTACTGCTGAAAAACGGATAATAAAAGCGCTAATTTGACTCCAAGAAAGTATGACGTCATCTGCCTGTATTCAATTCTAACTAAGCAATCAGAATCAAAACAATAAATACCCTACGCGTCGATCACAATAGTGATGGTAAATAATAGACCATGTCGGATTACAGGGGGTGCCGGATTAGACAGGGGCCGGATTACCGGGGGTCCACTGTACTTGAAGTGTGCCTATAACCCGACCATGAAAAAAATATACGTAGTATCATTAATATGTCTTTCTCTTACCTCTGGCCGCTTGATGGCAAATCTACACTACTTGTATATCCTAACCCTCAAATTCATAAAAAATAAGAACCATTTGCTAAACCCATTTTAGTTAAAACATGTTTTGTCCCTTTCCCTCTTTTGAATATTTGACATCGAGAGAATAAGATTTGTCTTATTCTCTCGATGTCAAATATTCAAAAGATGGAAAAGGACAAAACATATTTTAACTAAAATAGGTTTAGCAAACGTTTGTATTTTTTATGAATAAGGGGGTAAATATTTGTTTGACACAAATCCGATAGAAACTGTTTGTTTTGACGTTCAGAAAAAAGTATCTAATTTGACTTGTTGGAAAATAGTGGATTGGGTTTTTGGGCCTATACACAAAACTGCGAATCGGCGCGATGCGAATTTGCAACGCAGGAAACTGTGACGCAAATTGCTGCGATGCAATTTCGTGCGGCAAGGCGTCTCCCTTCCTCGGTTGGGAAAGATCGTGAGAATCAATTTGCAAGTTCTTGCGATGCGTCGTGCGAGTTCGTAGAGTTTTACGAAGCGACTTCGCATCGCAGTTTTGTGAACAAGCCCTTTTTTAGCGATGCATCCGATACCGATACCGATACCGATATATCGGCGATACTTCGGGTTAGCCGATATATCGGTATCGACGATATTTTTATGACCGATTCAACGATACTTTTTTTTTTAATCGCCTTTCTCCGCAAAACTTAAGATTACTTTGTTTTTTAAATAAAAATGTTATTAATGTTAACTACTAAAATTTATAATAATTATCTAATATCGACCTATGTAACTACTTTTCATATTAATAAAAAAATAATCCGACTGGTGATTTATTTATTTTATCTTCATGTTTGATTCAATTAACGTATCGGTATCGGTATCGGTATCGCCGATATTTGTATAAGAGTATCGGTATCGGTATCGTATCGGCGAAAAGGCGTATCGATGCAACCCTAGTTTTTTTTATATTTGTTACCTCAAAACTGCGTAGACTGCGCTGCGTAAAATGCGCTGCGCTTCGCCATATGTGCGCCGGCCCTATAAGTACTTCCAGATTGGCCCTATATAATTTTTTATTAAAATCGGTATTGAAGCCAAAATAACTGACAAAAATATACAATACTAGCTGACCCGGCAAACGTTGTTTTGCCAAAATTGAGGATTGTATGTATTTTTGTATGTTATATCATAAAAAAATAGAAATTAAAAATTTTGACTAAAAAATAAAAAATAAATTTAGGGGTGGACTACCCCTAACATTTAGGGGGATGAAAAATAGATGTTGGCCGATTCTCATAGATACCGGATAAGCACAAAAAATTTCATCAAAATCGGTCAAGCCGTTTCGGAGGAGTATGACAACGAAAACTGTGACACGAGAATTTTATATATTAGATGTAACAAAAACCCTGTCTGATCCTTGTAGGAGCAACTCGGACCGTCAATATGAACAACTTTTCCTATGGGACCAATGCTTGTACCTCGAAGAAAAAATCGTCATTTTCATACAAATTGCCGGGCCGGCCGAACACTTTTGTATGAAAATGTCGATTTCTTCTTCGAGTTTTAAGCATTGGTTCCGTAGAAAAAGTTGTTCATATTGACGGTCCGAGTTGCTCCTACAAGGATCGGACAGGGTCTTTGTTACATATTGTACATTTATTTATCGGTGGGTAATAGTATCACTCGATAATCCAGTCCTAATTTATGAAAATAAAGTAGTAAGTATTGTATGAAACTGCACATAACTCGGTATGAAACTGCGCATACTTGATTAATAATTGTGAATTTTGTTTCGATTTCATAATAATAGGTAAAAAATATGTTAAGTATATACTTAGAGCATTATATATAATAATAATAATAAATAAATAAATATGGACAAATAACACTAATTGAGCTAGCCCAAAGTAAGTTCGAGACTTGTGTTATGGGATACTAACTCAACGATACCATATTTTATAACAAATACATATATAGATAAACATCCAAGACCCAGGACAATTTGAAAAAGACCATTTTCCGACTTGCCCTGACCGGGGATCGAACCCGGGACCTCTGGGTGGCGGACTAGCATGGTGACCACTACGCCACTGAGGTCGTCGTACGCGAGGAGGTATATATGTAGTGCGTTAATGTCGTGTGTCTGTTTGTTTCAGCAAGCGAGCGGCGCGGAAACCCAAAATGTATATTTTGAGTCATTATAGTTAAGCAGACGATAGTGATAATTTCTATAAAATAATTAAATGCACTTGTTCCAAATCATAGTTTTATTTCAGTATATACATTTGTAACCTGATCCATAATACAGTACAAGATATTAAAAAAAACTACAGGTATTTCATAATGAAAAAGAACTTATACAATATGTAACAAAAACCCTGTACGATCCTTGTAGGAGCAACTCAGACCGTCAATATGAACAACTTTTCTTATGCGACCAATGCTTGAAACTCGAAAAAAATCGTCATATTCATACCAAAGTGTTTGGCCAGTCCGGCAATTTGTATGAAAATGTCGTTTTTTTTTC
Source organism: Acrobasis suavella (assembly GCA_943193695.1). Taxonomy (NCBI): domain Eukaryota; kingdom Metazoa; phylum Arthropoda; class Insecta; order Lepidoptera; family Pyralidae; genus Acrobasis; species Acrobasis suavella. Next base: position 10,579,954 of record OW971954.1, read on the forward strand.
GAGTTTCATAGGAAAAGTTGTTCATATGGACGGTCTGAGTTGCTCCTACAAGGATCGGACAGGGTTTTTTTACATATAACATATTAAATAAATATATAAGGACAGATTACACTGATTGAGCTAGCCCCAAAGTAAGTTCGAGACTTGTGTTATGGGATACTAACTCAACGATACTATATTTTATAACAAATACATATATAGATAAACATCCAACACCCAGGACAATTTGAAAAAGGCCATTTTCCAACTTGCCCTGACCGGGGATCGAACCCGGGACCTCTGGGTGGCGGACTAGCATGGTGACTACTACGAAAAAATAGAAAGCCTACGAAGTGGATAAGCCGTTCCCGAAAAAGATACCTAAATTTATAGGTGTCACTTTCTACTTTATAGCACTGACAGTTTGTGGGAAAGGGATGCCTCTATCTTTAGGTACATTTCTGGGTACGTTTAGTTTTAGTATTTAAACATAACTATTATGGAAATATAAACTTTAAGTAAGTGGTATTAAGTTTAATTTTCAATGTTGTTTTTTGAGGTTATTATTCGTAGTCATTCTAGATTGTATTAAAATATCTTTAATGGCAACATAATTCATACAACCGTAGAAAGTTAAGAGATTACAAAATGTTAGTTGACATATACCTTAAGTTCCCTAATGCTCACTTAAATGTTTTAGACATTTCAGTGAGCATGACAGGCGCGTGCTCACAGATCTTACGGCCGGAGTTTTTGGAGTCCCAACCCTTAAGGGGCTTCTTGAATTTTTCGGGGTCCAGTGCTGCCCCCATTTGAAATAAATCATTTGAAAAGAAACGGAGATATCATTTAAAATTTGGTCTTGATCAGACCGTCTTGTTTACATTTTAAAGTGAGAACGTGAAGCTTTTCTGATGATTTATTTCAAATGGGGGCAGCACTGGACCCCGAAAAATTCATGTAGCCCCTTAAGGTGAACGCAGACTTATCCGAGCCGAACGAAACGAATTTTAGAATTATTTTTATTAAATGAAACCTCGCACACCTGACCGCATCGAATCGTCCGAATCTGGAAGAAACAGAAGTCCTAAACGATCGGATGACGTCAACAAATTCGGCGCGGGTGATGCAATCGAATCGACTGCATTTCGGCAATGACAGTGTGTGCGTAATGTTTGGGCTGGACCTGCGCCTATCGTCACGAAGCTTCGTGCTATTACACGGTACACGCAAATGTGACCAGCTGTTATCGGGTATCGTTCCGAATATTCGGACTTCGTGTTAGCTATCGCGCGGGTGGCGATACATCAAAGGATTTAAGCACGCTAACCATTCGCTCTGCGTGGTCGCACTTGCGTTGTTCATTTTGAAGTTTGTTTTCTACTTGTTCAGACGCGTGCTGTGCCACGGTTGTTAATGCGTAAAAATGGAGTGGAATGATAAAATGGTGTTAAAATTTTTAGCTTTTTCTTTCTAGGTTTCAATAAATGCATTATGTAATTGTTAGCACACGTGTTAAAGAAAAGAAAGTCGTCGTCCATATTTAAAACACGTAGATGACGCCATCTTGGATTATTGCCAGATAGTTCGTGAAAAATAACGAAGCCGCTAGTGTGACCAGCGCTTTATCGCGATAACTTTTTAGTGTACAAAACGTACGAAGATTCGCCGCGAATTGCTTCGGGATTATAGGCACAAGTGCGGCCGAAGCATAAGAGCAACGAGAGATATGCGATCGAATTACTACTTCGATTTATTTTAAACGTTGCAAAAATGATTGATTCTAACATAATCGATTAATAATAAACCACTGAAATAAAAATCTTTCAAGATTCATCTCAATTCACACGCAATTACAGTGCGACACAGGTGTAAAGGAAATGGAAACAATTCTTTCGGCGCGCTCGATTCTTTCGGCGCGGTCGTTTCTTTCGGTGCGGATAGGTATGCGAGGCCTTAAAAACTACGATCGATTCGACGCGTTCGGCTCGGACAAATGTGTGTTCGCCATTAGAGGGAATCCGGCACTGACAGCAGCTACATTAAAATACGCTGACAAAAGTGGCCCGCCAGCCCGACCCCTCATTGCTCCTGCTGGTGACCGACACTATCCTCACATAGTTGTCCACGCCCACGAAACCGGCAGGGGTTTCCGAACAGAAAGTGGATACTGCGCCGGCTCTGTCCACCAGCTGTACGTAGTTATGCTCACAGTCTCCCTCTAAATTGAACACCTGGAAAAGCAAGGACACTCGCGTGCCGTGATGAGTCTCCAGCTCCCAGGTGCAAGTCATCATCCTGCGGTACACGTTTGGGTACAGGGGACTTGTCACTACCCCTCTGTCACCATAGAAGTACCCCCCACACCCACGCCCTTTGTCTGTCGCTATAAACGTGAATAGATAGTACATCTTCCGCAACCCAGAGAAATGGCTATGCAACATTATATATCTATCCGTAGAGAAAACAGAATTCATACTAGAATCTGCATTTCCTTCATAACTGAGCAGTTTTGCTGACGCGGTTGTGTTCCCGTCATGTATATTTAAATAAGAGTTTGGAGACGGAATTTGAAATTCATTGGGATATAGAGAGATCGTGTAATTTTCGGGAGCTTTGATCAGCGTGTAGCAGTCTTCAGTCTTGTTCGAGTCTTGAACATCGTAATATATGCTGGTTACGAGTATTCTTCCGTAAAGCCCTGTATAGTTTCGGCCACATAAACCTACCAACGATACTTCTACATCTATGCCCTTGTACTGACGAGGAGCATCACCAGGAGAAGTAATTAGGTTCATATAAAATGAACCACGCACGATGACGTCGTCAGGTTTCAGAGAACCACATATCTCGTATTGCTCAGGAACCGTGGCATTGCCGAACAATTTATACATCGTCAATGCGTGACCTAATGAATTAGCATTACCGCCTTGGATGTAGTCTTTCCCGAGAGACTGCCTAATTGGGAGTGAAGCGCTGGTTATATATAATTTGTCTCTGTCGCAAACCGTCCTGGAAGTTCCAGGCTGTAAATCAAAATCGTTGAAATGTATATGGATGACATTCGCACTGACTTTGGAGTGGGAATCGATGAATTGATAAGCGCAATGGATGCCACGAGGGAGGATCCCGGCGTCGAACCCGGGAGACTTCACTCTCTGCTTCGCGCGAGACACCTGGAATACAGAAGTGCCACAGACTGACTCCTGAACGAGCAAGTTCGCTGTAAACCCTGAGCTGGTGAGTTCGCCGTCTGTTGACAGTGTTATAGTGACCACGTTCCCTGATGACACCACGTCTGCAGGCAGAGTGTGTCCGCAGTATGTGCCGATCACCAAGCTCGCTGGGCTCGGGCCGTCTGTGATTTGTAGGAAATCACAGCCACATTGTTTCGCAAAAGCAGTTCGGTTGACGTCACGACACGGAGCTATGTGGAACGACGCGAACGACACTTTGATGACGTGATCTGGAGGTGCTACAACGTTCCAGTGGCAATGGAGGAAGTTTTCGTACGAAGATTTGTGATTTATGAACGGCGAAGTCAAGATATGAGAAGATGTTATAGCCATGTCTCCGCCGCAACCAACAGACTCTGAATATGTGAATGCTACGTTAAGTCTGAAGCCTTTCATTTGCAAGTACTCTATCGAGTCTGTTATGAACTCAACAGTCATAGCATTTCCTCTGCTCGTTATGACTGTGGATGGTGTTACATCACCACAAAGGAGGGCCAACCGCTTTCCGACATCAATGTGTAACCCTTCGTACACTGTTAAGATGTCCCCGATGCATCCACGGTATTTCTCGATCCGGAAGTGTACTACCTTGAGAACAATCCTCTTATTGTTTGGAGCTTCGATGAGCCAAGTACAGTTCATGCCCTTATAGTAACCACGGGCACCTGAAGAAATGACAGTGGGTTGTGTAATATGCCCACCACAATAATCGAGAGAATACGCTACTCTTATTTTGAAGCCTTTCTTTTCATCGGTCTCACTATCCGAGTGAAAAATTATTTCGATATCGCTGAACAAGGTATTTATTGTTGGAATTTCTGTCCCGCAATATGTTTGGGAATAACTGGGGTTGCCTGAACGTATCGTCAAGTTTTGATGTTCACACGCGCCTGGGTAACCTTCCAGGTTTAAATCCAAAAATGTAATCTTCAGTTTTTCTGGAGCAAAGATTTTATAGACGCAGGTTACTGGAAACAGATCATTCGGATAGCCAGGACTGAGAAGGTAGTGCTCAAACTTGGAGAGGTTGTATGTCCCGCCGCAGATAGGAGTCCATATAGCTTGGAAACCATCCAAGTTAGTCTCATTGTCCGTCCGCATTACAACTTTAAGCCTGTTATCGGTAGAGTTGATCACTGGTGGTATTTCCCGTCCGCACAGTCTGACTATCTCGATGTACATATAATTTTTCCAGTCGTAAATTATGACCGCGTCCTTGGTGCAATTGGGAGACTTCTCGATCGCGAATCTTCTGACAAACTTTAAAGAGACTTTCATTCCAAGCTGGGTTTTTATGAACCATTTGCAGTGTAGCTGCCCCTCGTAACCATTTGGGAAGTTTGGCGATGAAAATTCCCTACTTGGCGGAACGCCGCCACCACATTTCGGGGTTTTTATAGAGATTTGAACATCATTTGAGCGGTACTGTTTCGTATGATATTCTATAATAAGGTTTTTTGATAGCAACCATATGTGCCTGCCTAAATCCACATATGTAACATATTTTGGTTCAAATAATGTCTTATTGTCACAATACTTGTATAAAAGTTCACGTTTATTTTCGAATATTCGTTCTATTTTTATGAAAGCGTCATCACATTTCACGTGAAATTTCCCGTTAACTGTGATTTTAATTTTTGGATGATCAGGAGTGTTGAGCATCCAGGCACAGTCTAAGGAACCATTGTGAGATAGCGGCGCGTTCAGTAAATTGACAAGAGTGTCGCCGATGAAGACCGAGCCGCCACACGGCTGCAGCTGCCATTGCAGGTCAAAGTTTAACTCTTGTCCACTCCTCTTCATAGCCTTCAACTCTAAAGCATTCGTAGCTCCGTGAGCAACATTTTGATTGCAAAATAGCGTTTCTTTATATCTTTCGACATCATTATGATACTCTAAAGCTACTTTTGTGTTTTTATCAAGACATTTTGTATTATTTACAGACGATACAGAACCAGTGAGGTATAGCGATTGGTAGATGGTGGTCTCATGAAATTGCCATTTGCAGAAGTATTCGTCGGCGTTGGGCGACTGCAGGCGGCCGGAGACGCCGTTTACGGAGCCTCCGCAGACTGCTGCTTCGTAAGAACTAAACCTCGCCTTGAACTGAAACAGCCCTTCTTGAGGTCTTCTTAAAGCTATTTCCATGGAGTTACCAGATGACTTAAAAATATTGTTTTGTGATACATCATATTCGGCCATGTCTACTATATTTTCTTCAAAGCCTCCTTCGCTTATTGTCATATAATTTTTTGTAGAAACCAAAATTTTAAGGGTTATCCGTCGCGATTCGTCAGGCACTGTTATTTTCCATATGCAGGATGTTGTGGCTGCGTCATGCGGATATCTGGGAGTAGTGATGTACCCTTCAGAGGTCGTGAATTCTCCGCTACAGGACAGCTGGGATGACTTGAATGTCAGACGAAATCCTGCAGGTCCATAAGGTCCTCCAGAAAAATATGCGTTATCCGGGCCTATGGCCATCGTTACGACGGCATGATTACCCGTGGTCTGGAGTACAGAAAGATCTTCAGAATCATCAGAGCAGTAAGTTTTAATCAATTTCTTTACATTACTATACGGTTGTACCTCTTCAACTTCAGCATATGTAGCGCAAGATACCATAGATTGTGGTAAGTTTATATTTTCCGGCTTAATCGACAACGCATGCGCCTCACTACCTATAATATGCCATTCGCAGACTGTTCCAGGATCAAAATTGGTTTCAAAGGGGTATCCCGATGACATCACTTCTCCTTCTGAGGCTCTTATTGTACCGCCACAGTCGTCTATAGCGATGCTAGCTTTGAACCCATTGTTTGGCTCTGGCCGAGTGGTGACGTAGCTAATGAAAACAGTATTACCAGTAGCTCTTATCGTGTCAGGTTTATCACCACAGTAGCGTCCAATAATAGGCGCCATGGCTGATGAACCGTCATGTATTTCAACAAATTCTGAAACACAATCTTCATCTTGGTAGACATCAAACCTATCCAGGAAGTCCACACGTAATATTTCTCCGGCAGGACCGTTAAAAAGCCACTTGCATTCTGTAAAGGGATCGGGAACATTCGGATAGTTTTTCGTACTTATTATTTCAGAAATATGGTGTTCATTTAGTTGGGACGTCACCCCACAGTCGTCATTAACTTCATCATAATGCAACTCAAACCCTTGGGGTTCAGTACTTCCGCTTATAAAGCTAACAAGTAAACGGTTACTTGATGTTACGACTGCACTTATGTTTTCGTATGTATAACCGCAGTATTTTCCATCTGATAGTCTTGGAGAGTCCATCGACTCCCCATCGTGAAGCATCAAGTAAGTTTTGCAGACGTTTTCTTTGTTGGTTATTTTGAAATCAACAAATTCTAATTTGATACGGCGGCCTGGGCGAACTTTTACTCTCCAATTGCATCTGTAGGGAATTATGTCAAAGTCTGAGTTAGTTGATTGGATGGCTCCAGAAGGGGCACTCAAACTAGCGCCGCACAGAGAACGAACTACAGCCGCAAATCCTTTTTTGGTGTCAACAGCGTCACTACGGAAAATAATTTTCATGAAATTACTTGCATTCAAACTTTGTTGTATATCTGAATTCAAACATATATTTTCCTTGACTGGCTTCCATTTCGCAGGGACTTCCGATTCAAATATCGAGACAATGTCACCGTTGGAGCACGGCTCGTTTTCTTCAAGATCAAAATCCGTGAATTTTAACGATAAATGCTGACCGTATGAAGCTTTGAACACCCATTCACAATTCTGTTTGTTATCGTAATGCTGAGGATAATTGGGCGTAGAGAAAGTTTTTATCGAGCCAGGTGTTACAGTAATTGTTATATTATTTCCACAGTTAGGTTTGTCAATAATCTGATCTATATCTCTATCCCCTCGAGACCAACGAAGATGAAAAAGAGCTCTTGTGTTTGCCTCGTTCAATGACAGTTTAATGTACGCGGCGTTGGAAGTGGTACGTATTACCACAACGGTGTTATACAGGGCTGCACAGAGTGCCTTCAAGAGAGGTGCTTTATCGTCTACTCCATCGTAGATACTCAAGTTATCATCACAAGACTCATCATCATAAGTAGGGATTTGCAGTTCGTCAATTTCAAGAAGAATAGCTTCGTTCCTACTGGTGACACGCCACCAAAACTGACCTGAAGCGTCGTACGGATACGGGTAGAGAGGAGAAGCTATCTCACCACCATCCAAGTCGACAATATCGTTCCCATGCAAGAAACTATAACGTATTAAGAACCCTCGGCCTGGGCTTTTGTCATCACTGCGGAATTTCAAATACAATTTGGACGCAGAAGTAGCATTGATAGGAAGAACACTGCCACAGTAAAGGCCAAGCATTGGACCGGCTCCGTCGCTTTCCCGGATTTCTAGGTAATCCTCGTTGCATTCTTCAGAATAGCTGATATCAATCATGTCGATATTGATTGAGACTCTGTTGCCGGGAGAGGTGCTGAGAGTCCACTCGCAAACAACGTTGACAGGGTATGGAGCGGGATAGTTCGGGGAAGCGATAATACCGCTTTCGGAAGTAAAAGTTCCCCCGCAAGCTGCGTCGACGCATGAGTAGTACGCAGAAAAAAAACCAGTGATTTTGGCGTCGTGGGTGCCAAAGACAAGTGTGAGTGCGCCGCCGCGGCTGACGATGGTCGCCGGCGCCACGCGCCCGCAGTACTCGTCTATTAAGGGCGCGTTCTCGTCGTCTCCGTCAAGAACCCTAAGGTAAGAATTGGGACACGTTTGGTTGGTCCTGCGATCATTGGTAACGGGCAATGATAAATGAGTTATCATCATAGATACTTTTTGTTCTAGTTCTAGTGCACGGATGGTCCACACACAGCTGGAATTTGAACTCTTTAAATACTTAGTCGTTAGTACTCCATCCGTAGAGCCTTGAGTTAGGTTAAAAACACCGCCACAAGTCGTAGCGAAGTTTGCTTTAAAACCTTTAGCTGTTTTAGCTTCATTTGTTACAAATTGAACAAACAAAACATTGCTCGTAGAAACATAATTACTAGGAGCTGTGTTGTTACAAATTTCATTTAAAACATCTGTTTCAGTATAAACTTTTATATGATCATCACATTTACCATGTTCGTTGTATAGATCAACATCGGCAAACTCGATCGTAACACGATGACCAGATTGCACGAGTATGGTCCAAACACAATCTAAATTGCTGTCATAATAATGAGGATAATTCTTAGAAGTTATAGTTCCATATTGTGCTTTAAAAGTACCACCACAGGGGAGACGAGTGCTGTTAAAAGTTGCTGCGACGTGCGCGTTTTTCAAAGATGAATTCTTAACCAGTTTCACTAATAGATAGTTAGAAGACGATGTTAGTGTTACTCCATCTGCAGTGACTTGACAGAACGTCGCGAGTAGGTGTGAGAGATCGGTTCTTCCGTTGTATACCTTAATTGAATCAGTAGTGCAGTTGCTAGTTTCCAACATGTACACTTTAGCCAACGACAGTTGAATGCGGGTGCCTGTAGGTGTTTCTATCAGCCACTCGCATTCCATCTGGTCGTTGGATGACAAAGTCTTATTTAAGTACCCCATAGTTTTTCTTATATGTTGACGACAACCGTAGCTCAACCATTCTAGTCTGAAACCGGAATGTAGCTGGGACATGCCAGTAGCCGTTGTAAAGAATTTTATGATTAATACGTTACCCGATGTGCTGATTTGAGTCGGTACGTGTGATCCACAGAGTTTACTAGAGCTGTTGATGTGCTCGGGTTCACCTATAAGAAGATAGTCATAGCATTCTTCTAAATACCAGGTCTCGAAATTCCTAACATCAAAATTTGTGAATGTGACGTTAATTTTGCTGCCTTTTGGAGAGGTAATCAACCAGTTGCAGGTGGAGGGGGCGGGGTACCCGTCGGGATAGTTAAGGCTCTCCACGACGCCGTAGTAGACAGTCAGCGTGTTGTTGCACACACCGCTGTAGCTCAGCAAAAACCGCTTGCCACTGTTCATGGACGACCTGAATTTTATATACGCTAAGTTGCTAGAAGTTTCGATATTCTTCCTAGTTACATTGCAGAACCTTCCTAAACTTGGCGATCCAAGATATCGGCCGTCGAATATTTCAACGTAATCCTCACACGAGTCCGTGTCTGGCTCAAAATCTAAAAATTTTAGTGAAATTCTCGACCCCTGGTTCGTAACAATCCTGTAGAAACACTCAGAATTTTCATCGTATTTTGACGGATAGTTAGGTGATGCTATAGATCCTTCAGAGCCGGTAAACGTCCCCCCGCAGCCCGCGACTGTAGCGTCCCACTCGATCTTAAACCTTGAACCTCCAAGCATCCGATTCGAAATAAAATTAATGTATAAACTGTTGCCTGTAGAGGTGACAGATTTCCAATTGAATTTACCTCGGTACGCGCCGATAAACGGAGAAGACGCTGAGGGACCGTTTGCTACTCGTATCAAATTGGAATCTATATCAACCTGAGATATGTTTAGTTTGACTTGATGTCCCGTTGTTACCGTGATTACCCAGATACAGTCGAGGTCTGTGCCATGCCCGTGCGGCCAGCCTGGTGAGTAAATTTTGCCATGATTTTGCACATACTTGCCCCCGCACTGGTCAATTCCGTCCGTCAGTGTAAATGTCATTGAAAATCCAGAAAATTGTGAGTTTCCATCTGATACAAACTTAACCTGAAGGCTGTTAGTGGGGACAGTCAGAGTCGGGGGCGCTGTGTGTCCGCACAGTTTTCTTGGAGTGTCGTGCTCATCATCTGTCACAGTCATTTCCAAATATTCCTTATCACAGCCTGTTGTTTCTTCAATGTCAAACCTGTCCCACCTCAGCTGTATATATTTTCCTTCAGGCGCCAGTATTATCCAAGTGCATGTTTGTTTGATCCCACGTCCACTGTCTCCTGAGGTTATGGTTCCTGTGGAATCTCTATAGATGCCTCCACACTCTATATTAACGGTCGTGAAATTCGCGTAGAATCCGCCTGCAGACTGACTCATATCAGAAACGAATCTTACATAAATGATGTTATACGAAGAAATCTGTATAGGGGGAAAGCTGGTGCCGCAATATTTGCCTAAAATTCTATGATTTGCTAGTCCGTCTCTAATCTCTACACTATCGTAATTACAATGCGCATCGCCCTCGAGGTCGAAGTCTTGGAAGGCTAACAGAATTGCCTTGCCAGGGGTTGTCTCGATGACGTACTCGCAAACCCTGTCGTCAGGGTACATGAAAGGATAGCCGGGGGACTTAATCACGCCGCTGTCTCCGCGCACGATGTACTTACATATTACTTTGTACGATATTTTGAACCCTTCTCCGCTTCGAGACGCATCAGATATGAACACTATGAAAACATCGTTCGCAGTTGAACTAAGCGTTTTTCGGTCCAAGTCTCCGCAAAAGGTTCCCATGCTTGGAGACTCTGCAGATGGACCGTCATAAATCTTTAAAAAGTCATGTTTGCAGTGTTCGGAAGCTTCTAGTTTAAACAATTTAAAGTCTAGCTGAATCTGAGTGCCAGGCCCTGTCCTGATTTTATATTCGCAAAATAAGTTACTTAAATACAAACCGTCGTAGGACGGAGCCAAGACCTCACCTCTGTCACCGCTGAACACACCTCCGCAACCTGGCACGCCCTCTACAGGTGCGTAAGATATTTGGAAACCCTTCCCTGAACCAAGAGCATCCGAATGAAAATGTATGAAGAGTTCTGGACCCGGCGACAGCAGGGGAGCGGGCTGGGTAGAGCTACAATATTTTTCTAGAAGCTGGTCTGTCGTCTGACGACCATTGTGAATTGCTAAATAATCGGAACTACAGTTGCCGTGTGACTCTAAATCTAGTTGAAAGAAATGTAATTGTATTCTTTTGCCTAAAGTGGTTGTTAGATGCCAGAAGCAGTCTCTGTTAGGAGGGTAGTTGCCGGGCGAGTCAGGGGAGCTAATACTGCCGTGTGACGTGGCAGGAACTTGGCCGCCGCACGCAGGGGCCGCGCTGGTCCACCTCAGCGCGAAGCCTCCGCTAGCAGCGTGCGACGCAAACCAAAGGTACATCCTATGCTGATTTGACACGAAGTTCCCTCCCATTGGCAGTTTATCGCCACAAAATCTTCCTAACACGTGGTCTGACATCTGGCCATCGTGTATTTGTAAAAACGCGAAGTGACAATCTGGCGAGCGTACCACGTTAAATCTAGTAAAAGTCACGTTGATCACTAGCTCTGGAGCTGTTTGGATAATCCAAGCGCATCGGAATGGGCCATTAGTTATGTTAGTTAAAGGGTACACAAGAATGCCTTCTTTAGCGCGCAGTACACTTCCACAGACCTTGCGTTCCTGGCAGCGACTTCCTGTGTATAGCGCAGTACATTCACATCTGATCCCTTCTGGTGTAGTATCATCTGGTCGGCAGACGCCTCCGTTCTGGCACAGGTTTATCGCACACCGTACAACGTCGCAATGTGCCCAATAATACCCTCTGAAGCAAATGCAAATGTAACCGTCCCGGAGCTTGTGGCATCGACCTCTAAGGCCGCAAGGGTCACTTTCACAACTTATGCCATTATTTACTAAGACGTAACATCCGTGGGGACCGAATCCATCACCTTCCATACCTTGTGGACACTCACACTGCGCTCTTGCGCCGAGCGCTGTGTTCTCGACACAGCGGGCGGCGGGGTGACAGCCGCCGTAGTCCCCGCTGCAAACTCCCCGCCAGCTACATTCCACGCCGTCGCCTTCGTACCCAGTGGGACACGAGCCACATATTCGAGACCCAATAGTGTTGTGACATGACACCAGTGGACTACAACCTCCATTAGAAGTCACGCATTCGTCTATATCATAGCATACGTAACCATCTCCTTGATACCCGAGCGGGCACTGGCCGCATGTGAAGGATCCAGGCAGATTGATGCATTCTACTTTCGGGTTTGTCGAGCAACGCGGGCCTAAACTGGTGTCGCATTCATTGACGTCAGTTAAACACGCGATGCTGTCGTTTGTCGCCCATCCCTGATGACAAATACAAAAGATACCGTCTCCTGAAGCAACAGGCACACACGTTCCATGCCCGCACATTTCCAAATCACCAGCGGAGCAGTTTCTTTTCCTAAAAGCACAGTGCGTTCCAAACCATCCTGCTCTGCATTGACATTGGTAACTACCTGGTGTGTTGTCACAGTCGGCCCCGTTTCGACAGCCCAAGTCGGTGCCGGCGAAGATCCGGCACTCGTCCACGTCGAGTTCGCAGTTCCTGCCTTCCCAGTTCGGCGGACAGACGCAGTGGAAGTCTCCAACTAAATCTAGACAAGTGCCTCCGTTTCGGCAAGTGTGAAGATTGCACTGATCTTTACTCCAGCTGTCGATTTGGTGTTGCAAACGGTCGAGCCTAAAATGAATTAAAAATTAGGTATAAAAAGAGCCTTTAGATCTTTCCATGTTTACTCCCGGACAAGCATGCAAGGACCAAGACCTACCATAGACAAGCAGTGTGCAGTGAGTGACGCACGCGCGGTTCGTTCACTTACTTCGTCGTATTGGAAAGAAAAAGCACAAAAAAAAACTGTGCATTGTTTATTTGCTTAAGACGAAGTGGTAGCTAAAGTGGCGCCCTCATTTGAAATGAATTGTTTAAAATTAAATACGATGACAATTAAAAATTTGATTTGTATAAATGTCTAGAAAGACCTTTAAACTATTTTATGAGTAACCTTTGAAATTATTACTAATAGTCCGTCTAGTTTTAAAACTGTTTTTCGCCAAAAGTGGCCACTTTTGGCGAAAAACAGTTTTAAAACTAGACGGACTACCAATATTTCTTTCAAAGGTTATTCATAAAATAGTTTAAAGGTCTTTCTAGACATTTATACAAATCAAATTTTTAATTATCATCGTATTTAATTTTAAACAATTCATTTCAAATGAGGGCGCCACTTTAGCTACCACTTCGTCTTAAGGATTGCGATCCTTTAAGTTTTTTTAAGCTTCCTAAGGATGCTGAAAGTTAGGTATAGGTACAGTAAAGTGATATTATGAATGACCATAAATGATAGGTATACATGGTTATTATTACAAAAATGATTTATATACGATTTATACTCATAATAACATATGTAGGTACTTTTAATACATATCGAGGATGAAAGAAATCACATAACTATTAAGGGGCTACCTGAATTTTTAGGGGTTCTGTGCTGCCCCCATTTAAATTAAATCATTTAAAAGGAAACGGAGATATCATTTTAAATTTCGTCTTAAAATTATATCTCCGTTAAAAACCAGGCTCTAGATAACCCTTCAAACTATTTTATGAACTAGATACTGTTTACAGTTTAAAGTGAGAACGTGAAGCTTTTCTACGCACATACGCCCAAAGTGGCCGTATTTCGCAATCGTGCGTAGAAAAGCTTCACGTTCTCACTTTAAACTGTAAACAGTAGTTTATAAAATAGTATGAAGGATTATCTGGAGCCTGGTCAAGACAAAGTTTTAATTGATGTCTCCGTTTCCTATCAAATGATTTATTTCAAATGGGAGCAGCTCTGGACCCCGGAAAATTCTAGACTTAACTAGATACGTGAATATAAGACTTACACATAGTATATGTATTATTACTAGGTATTTGCTTTTACAAACAAAAATTAAAGGGATTTCTTTAGTTTGAGATTGACTATCAATTATTGTATTTATGTAACTGGCATACGTGGGGCGCACTATAAGTTTCCGGAATGAATATGAAAAAATACTATTAAAGGTACAAAATTAATTTATTGTTTTTCAAAATAATCTCCCTTGGCGTCTATGCACTTTTTCATTCGATGAAACCAGTTTTGAAAACTTTTGTGCCACTCCTCTGTGGTGACCTCTGAAACGCGTTTTTCATACTCCTCGACAGCCTCTTCTGGTGATGAAAATCGTTGACCGCGAATTGGTTCTTAATTTTTGGGAACAGAAAAAAGTCACAAGGGGCCAGGTCGGGACTGTATGCAGGATGACTCATGAGTTCTACATTTTTCGCTTTCAAAAAGTCGTTTGTATGTCTGGCCGTGTGAGAACTAGCATTGTCGTGGTGCAGGATGATACGGCGTTTACGGTTATTTTTACGGAGTTCGTCAATAACTTCTGGCAAACAAATGGTCGTGTACCAGTCACTATTCACTGTACGACGATTCTCTAAAGCAACAGTAGCCACGTGTCCAGTTTTATTAAAAAAAGAAGCAATCATCCGCTTAGATGCACTTTTCACGCGCGCCACTTTGGTTGGTTTCGGCTCATCTTGAAAGACCCATACGCTCGATTGCTGCTTTGTTTTGGGATCGTAGCAATAAATCCATGTTTCGTCACCTGTTACTATGTCCCACACCAAATTTGACGCACCTTCGTTGAATCTGGTAAGCATGGCACTGTACCAAGTGACGCGGTCCGTTTTTTGAGCCTCGGTCAAGTTGTGTGGGATCCACCGCGAGCACAGCTTTCTCACACCCAAATGTTTGTGTAGGATTAATTGTATTTGACTCATGCCTATTTCTAAGGATGCGCGAATTTCATGGTAGGTCACATGCCTGTCTGTTTCAATCATACGGCGCACAGCATCGATGTTTTTGTTGGTCACAGCGGTGGACGGCCGACCATCGCGTGATTCGTCACTGAGATTGATACGACCACGCTTGAATTCTGCAAACCAGCTATAAACAGTTGTCTTGCATGGTGCTTCATTGCCAAAAGCTGTTGCAAGCCGAGCGATGCTCTGTTGAGCTGTCAAATTACACTTAAAATCGTAGAAAATCATACTACGAAAATTTTCCCGAGTTAAATCCATGTTGATGCAGACACACAATTTTTTAAATGGCGCCACAAGGTAAAAACAAAAGACAGTCAGATGAAACAAACTGCATTCTACAGCCAAAGAGTTCTATTTTCAAATGTTGCAATAAATTTTTAAATATTGTTTATGTAAGTGGCCAGTTCCGGAAACTTATGGTGCGCCCTATGTACTATTGCTAGAGATATAATGTAGTTCATAAATAGAATTATTCAATGAGTTGCGCACGGTGTCTTGCGTCGCTACGTTGACTGCGCATTAGTAGCCGTAACCACAACACAAATCTCGAACTTACTTTGGGGCTAGCTCAATTTGTGTAATTTGTCCCTAAGTATATATTTATTTATTATTATAATTTATTTCTAACAGTCAACCCTGGCATCAATCGGTTTTTGTAGGTATCTACCTATTATGAACCGTTTTTCTAGAGAAATGAGAATGAAATTGGCTTGCAACTGAAATTCTAGGTATCTAAACGAGGTGTCGATTTCTGATGCGAGCTCAATTAAACCGTATCTCTAACGACATTGAGTAGATATTTCTTTGAATTTCTTTTTAGAGTAAGACTTCTGTACGTGAGTACTAGTACTTATTCTGTGGTAAAACTAATTTTAGTTATTTAGTAATACAACTGATGTAAATTTACACTGAATAAAATATTTTTCATTCTTTCTTTCATCTAATAAGACATGAAAATCTTTTCATAATACCGTTGAAGGAAAGATATAAGGTAGACAAGGAAGGGGAAGACCGAGGATGAAGCTTTAGAACAAATTAAAGAAAAGTGCCTACCATTTCATCTCTACTAAAGTCCACAGACAAGAGCAAGCTCCTAAATTTCAAGAAAGATACATAAAACAGAGAACGGGCCACAGCGCCGTCACCAACCCGTCTGCCCGGTGATTATGACAAAATACTCTTTAAAGAGAGTTTTTTTAAAAATATGGGACACCAGATGGTAGCACAGTGAAGTTGCTTCACTTCACTGTAATAAATGATTATATTCTATTCTATTTTATTCTATTGTAACTATTATATTTTATTCTATTGTAACAGCAGCTCATTAGACCTGAAGGTCTAATGAGCTTCAGGTCAACCTTCAGTTCAATAGACCTGAAGGTCTAATGAGCTGCTGTTATTGGATGCAGGCCACTCCCAATCGTTCGTTTTGGAAAACCTTGGGGGAGGTCTATGACCAGCAGTGGATTGGATACATTCGACGGAGCAAAGAACCTTTCAATCGATGGTAAAATCACAATAGTCGATGTTTTTTGTTTTTCGTGTAAATGACCATCCCTGGTGTCAGATTTTTCAGGTTGCCAGGCATCTGACATAGCTTGACGACTGCCATACAATGATGACAGCCGGACCAACGGCTTATACGTACCTTCCGAAGAATTTAACAGTCAACAGTCGTTTGGACCCGAATTTACTGGTGTCCCATATTTTTGAAAAACCTTGACTTTCAGTCCAGCAGTGAAATGATATAGACTGTGAAGATCATGAAACAAAAGCTTACCGATTTGATACTCCATCAATTCTAGACGACAGAGGCGAAACGTTTGTCGGGATGTCATCGTATAACGCTAAATGTTGACTCTCCAACACCTGGAGCCGCGTCAGCATGCCGTTAGAATAGCTTGAGTACACCTCGTTTGGTTGAGAAGATCTTCGAGAAACAATGTTGTTGATATCTCTGTCCTCGATGAATACGGTAGATTGTGGGTGGGTGCGAAAACAAATTGCTTTTTCCTTCGCCGGTTCGAGGTATAGGTTCCCATCCGAAGTCCAGACCTTGGCTCCTTCGTTGCAATTGACGAGGACAAAAGGACGAGATATTATTAAAAGTATAAAAGTCAAGAGTTTTCGCCTCATGGCTCATGTGGTAGGTATGGTTGAATTATTGAACTGACCTGAGCGACTCAGATGATTTTGTTGCTATTAATAATAATGGTTAAGTATATCGTCGACGCCCCCCCAAATCTGCTCGAACATCATTGACATAGATTATATAGACTAGCTATCTCAAACATAGGCCTCTTCTATTTTTAAACCCCGACGAAAAAGAGGAGTCTTTAAAGGTGTCTGTGGCATCCTAAACGAATAGGCCGACTTTGCTGCGGTTTCTTTTATTTGAAGCTCCTCAAAAGCTATCTTTTTATGTACTTGGAACCAGGCTAAATTTCCTTTTTTGAAATACATTTTGCGGGTTATTGAAGCAAAATCAGTTTTTCTCAAGTAACTTCTAAAATACAACTTAAACAAATTTTGCTATACCTATTTGAACAAATTGCAACTAACCATGAACAAATTCTCTATTTCTCTAAGGCACAACATTTTGCTGGTGTTACGCATACGACTTGATCGAGTTGGTTTCTAGCTGTTTCATGGAAATCGGTTCAGCGGTTCAAAAGTTATGGGGGGAACGCTTGAAAGTCGGGTGTTTTTTAATTTGACAAATAAACTTGCTGAATATACGGCGATGTGAATTTTTGTTGGAAATGTAAAGTTAGAAAGTTTTCATTTGACGAGACTATTGTGAATTGTGCATTTTTTTCATGAATAAAGAAAGAACTTATTTAAAAAAATTGAAAATATTTCTCCTAGTTGGGCAAGCAAACGCAGTGGAAGTCTCCAACTAAATGTAGACAGGTGCCTCTGTTTCGGCAAGTGTGAAGATTGCACTGATCTTCCCTCCAGCTGTCGATTTCGTGTTGCAAACGGTCTAGCCTCCATATTCCCGTTTAGTAACAGTAACATAAGAAAGATAAGCTTTATATTGTCCTCGTATAAGTCAACTTTTTGATTATATTAACGACTGTTTTATTTATTTGTATTCGTTTATAGTTTTACTAGCTTTTACCCGCGGCTTCGCTCGCATCGAATCCATTAAATAATTGGATAGTGTAGATTTACGCTTCCGAGGCATTTTTTAGACATACGCTTTCAGTGACAGTTAAAAATAACAATGGTACCTAACCTCAAAAATTCCAAACAGCTGAAACTATAGAAAATGTTGATATTTGTTGAAAATATTTTTTTTGTTTTTTTTTTAATATTTTTTTTTAATAAAAAGTACCCTATGTTACTTCTAGTACCTCCCAGAATATGTGTACAAAATTTCATGATTATTCGTCAAGTAGTTTTTGCGTGAAAGCGTAACAAACATCCACGCTTTCACATTTATAATATTAAGTAAGGATTTTCTTTGTATATTAAGTACGTGTCAAATCTATTTTTCTTTCCAAGCTTACATATTACAAAATTTTAATTTTTTCAGTGATTTTATTTAACGAGTGCTTCATTACGTTACTGTTACATAACGGGATTACGGAGTGCTGTATTCCCGTCAAGTAGCACTGACGGAAATACTGCGCGCCGTTGGACGCACGCTACACGCAAGATCCATATTGAGATCCGTCAATATAAACTAACGGATTACGATATTTATTGACGTGTAGTGTAGTGTATTGACGGATCACAATATTTAACTCTGGATTTCTGGAAATCCTTATGATCTGATTCCAAATCCAGGATCGAGATATTTATCTTGCGTGTAGTGTCTTGCGTCAATATTTATCGCGTCAGTACGCTGTACGCAGCGAGACGACAGCGATGGAGGACGACGGCGATTTTCTCTTTTGTTGCCAATTCTTTTACCAATTCCATTTCTTTCATGCTGGTCTGGGAGAAAAGATAAAACTTACAATGTACCAGATGCTTCTCTTCCCACGCAGATCGTAGGAGCCGATAAGGGAAATGAGCCGAAATGCGAATCATGTGATTAGGCGATGCGGCTAACAACCCATCACCATTTGATTCCTTTATCACCTTCTCGCCCACCGCCACGCTAACGGCCTTTGAGTCTTGCGGCCTTAGGCTCTATTTGCTTAGAGCCGCAAGACCCAAAATGCACTGTCTGCCCCGTTAAGGATAAAGATGTGATAGTATGTATGTTTGTATGTATGTAGCCACTTCATCCATTTATTTATTTACTTATTTAAACTTTATGGCACAAATAAAAAGATGTACAAGAGGCGGATCTGCCATATGGCATTCTCTCCCGGTCAACCATTAGACCAAGCGGGAAATATGTGTGGCTGGCGTGATGAAATTCATGATCTAGTAAACAAAGTATAAATATCTTCATAAGTACATAGAGAAGAATAAACCATTAACATATAATATATATCAACATACAAAAAATACATCATAAATATACATATATATATATATACCGACCTCCGTGTCGTCGTGGTCACCATGCTAGTCCGCCACCTAGAGGTCCCGGGTTCGATCCCCGGTCAGGGCAAGTTGGAAAATGGCCTTTTTCAAATTGTCCTGGGTCTTGGATGGTTATCTGTATATGTATTTGTTATAAAATATAGTATCGTTGAGTTAGTATCCCATAACACAAGTCTATAACTTACTTTGGGGCTAGCTCAATCAGTGTTATTTGTCCCTATATATTTATTTATTTATTATTTATTTATTTATATATGTTGTATTTTATACACACATACAAATGAATACATATTGAATATGTATTGTATGGTTGATTGAGGCTAGGACTGCTGTAGAAACATTTTATGTACCGCTCGTTTAAAAGCCAAATGACAAGGAGCTTTCTTATAGACTCCGGAAGGGCATTCCATAGCAGGATAGCCTGGACTTGGAAAGACTTGCCCAAGAAGGAAGTGCGATGAGAAGGGATATTAAGGATGAAAATGCTTGAGGAAGAATCCATCGTTTTCTTTACACTCTTTTGGTTAAAGAAAAGGCTACAATTATTGCCACACAATCTCTGATTTTCCTCTGTCTAGGATCCATCATGTCTGCCTCGTACAAAGAACGCTTAAGTAATGACGCGATCCGTATTGATGGTGTAGGGTATGTTGTGATCCAGCCCAAGATCCGTCAATAAATATCACGATAATTATCAAGATATTAATTGACGTGTAGCGTTCGCCAAAGAGCCGTTAGGACAGTGGTACTCATTGGGAAAAAAGTTAGTTGCAATGAGTAACACTGGAGCTCATCGGGAAGTTTTTTCCCCTTGAGTAACAGTGGTACTCAAGAGGGTGTTACTTATCGGGAACAAACGAGAGCCGTTAGAACGAGCAAGCGACTACCCGTAAGTAAAGTTTATGACAAAAGAGTGATACGTGGTGTCTACTCTAGTATTTAGTATAATATATCTTTGTCGAAGATCAAATTACAGTAATATGGAACATATGTATGTCTGTAATTTGCAAAACAATACGTAGATGAATCATGAACCAAATCATGTATTTGCTTCATGATTTATCTACATATTGCCATTGTTTCACTAACATATTTTCATATCTAGCAAATTGGATGACCATATAACTAGTTTGATTGTTGGCTGGTGATATTTGGTTTACAGATTTTTCAGGCTGCGTAAAGTCATCTGACATGCTTGACGACTGCCCGGACTGCCATACAACGATGACAACCGGGATCAACGGCTTATTAGTACTATACAGTCAGTCTATCTTGGATGCACACGCATAGTTTCCTTTAAGGTGAAGACAGGGCAGAAGTGGCGCCCTCATTAGAATGTTAGCCATTTGATAGACTTTATTTTATGATTATAACCTTTGAAAGTATCTTATGTTGGTAGTAGTTAAAACTTGTTTTCGCCAAAAGTGGCCAATTTTGGCGAAAACAAGTATTAAAACTAGACGGACTAACTTAAAATTACAGCCTCCGTGGTACTGGACCACCAGCCTGGGCAGGCCTCTGTCACTCCCCGTTTAGGTATCGAAAATATACCTACATTATTACTATGCGCGCGGCGACCACTCCGGAGTGGTAAATGCATTTATATGAATCGTTTGTCCAGAGTAATAAAACTGAAATTGGTTGGCAATGGATGTCTAGGTATCTAAAGAAGAGGCGAGGAGTTCTGACGCGAGAGTTTCAGACGCTAAATTAAACCATAGCGCTAACCCCATTGAGTAGAAATTTCTTTGAATTTCTTTTCAGAGTAAGACTTCTGTAAGTACGTGAGTACTAGTACTTATTCTGTGACCTGGTCAAGCCGTTCGCCTTGTGATCCAGAATTTATGGGTTCGAATCCCACTGGGAAGCATTCTTTGTGACAAGTTGTTTCCAGTCTGGTTAGGATATTGCAGGCTTGAATCACCTGATTATCCAAAATAAAAATGATTCCGTGTTTCGAATGGCACGTTTAAACTGTGGGTCCCGAAGGCTATCTAGTGTTTGATCATCAAACAATCTAAGGATTAGTTCTGGTTTACCCTTTAGGTTACGGAGGTCAGACGGCAGTCGCTCTGTGTAAAAACCAGTAACCTCGTCAAATCTCCTTGGTTAGACAGCGGACTCCGGGCTCTGAAGCGTTACTGCTGAGGATGTAACCGGGAAAATACGCTCAGATAATGATGAACTAACTTAGCTATGTATAAGTCAAATAACATTAATAAAATATTTATTATACTAAATAACGAAATATAACTAATAATAAAACTAGTTACTAAACTAAATATAAATACTTAATTAAAAATAAAATTTAATTATACAAAAAATGGACCCCAAATCGCTGTGCTCGCAGGGCAGGGTGCCCAAGAGGCTGGCGGCATTCCCCGTTGAATCTCCATGCTTAACCTTTGGCCGAAATTCGTGCCAGCCCTTATGGATCTCCTTAATAATTATTGGACTAACCTGAAATTACAACCAACGATTGTTCATAAAATAATTTAAAAGTCTATCTAATGCCTAACAATTCGGTACTTGGCTCGATTTTTTTTTCTTATTCATATCAAAAAGTGACATGAGACGAAACCGAAAACATAAATAACAATTTTATTCCGCTCAAAAATAAGCAAGTTATAAGCCTTCCAAATCCGGTGGAAGGGGAAACTGTCAAATAACAGAAAAAGGATGCACATACACCCGCGTGACGTCAATGTCCTTAGGTGTCACGCTTACGAAAGAGATAGCGAGATGTCCCCACCACGCTCCCACTCTTATATTTAGATGATAATTGCTGCCTCATGTGTTATTTGTTATTCGTATAAAATATTGTCCCAAAACAAACTAAGTTTACGGTTAAAAATTTGTTTCAATTGAGGGCTCCACTTTGCGTCTTCTTTCCAGTCTCTTTGAAATATGTATACATTAATTTAAATGTCGTTCTGGATGGAAATGATTTTGAAATAGATTGATTTCAAATGGATTCAAGTCGCGTTATCAGTTCGACACGTGGTAGCGCGACACGGCGGTGATACGCTTCCCCAAGGTCGGATCCAAAAAAAAACAACAATAACTGTTCGAATTAAACTTTAAAGTGAACACGACGGAATACATAGCGCGTACATAATAGAGATACAATGTGTATATAGTATATTTTTATTAGTGATTTATTTACATGTTAGAATAAGAATTTATGTACATAGGTTTATACGGGAAAATAAAGATTAATTTCTGTTTGTCTTTTACTGATTGATACCTCAGATCCAAGATATGATAACTAGCCTTTGCTTGCTAAGAGAAAGAAACGTAAGATAGGTGTACACGTTAGAAGTGGGTACCTCATACCCACTTACACACATACAAGTAGGTACACTATTTTTGAAGATTAGTAAATAACATTAAGTATCATACTTTAAGGTAAAGGTAAAAACGGGACCCTATTACTAAGACACCAGTGTCCTTCCGTCCGTCCATCTGTCTGCCACCAGGCTGTATTTCAGGAACTGTGATAGCTAGACAGTTGATATTTTCACAGATGGTTCTGTTGCCGCTATAACAAGTACTAAAAACAGAATAAAATAAATATTTAAGTGGGTTTTGATAGATAATGCTACGGGGTTTTTTATAGAGACCGACACGCACTTTATCTGTTTTTTTTTTATATTTATATCAAGCAAATCGGGTGACAATCCATTACATCTACAGTCTACAGTTACACCAGTTTTTTTTTTTGGATGCACAAACTACTCTTTTAAGCCTTCCGTTCTCGTGGTCCAATCTGGAAATACGTTATAGTTACTTTAATTCAAATGTGGTTCTGGATGGAAATGACTGGATTTTGAAATCGATTGATATTTAAATGTGGTTCTGGATGGAAATGACTGGATTTTAAAATCGATTGATGGGTTAGTAGGATATCGACTATAACGCAAAATATCCACTCGTGATAAACGACGACATCGCATAATGTACACAGTTCGATGTGTAGAACGCCGAAGTCGTTATAAGCCTAGGTCGCATAATGACTACATCACCAAACGTACTAGTTTGGATTTCAGTCGCGTTATCAGCTAATTCATGAATGCAACAGATTTTTGTTTCACTAGATAGGTAGTGCGTCTGTATTATAATTATTGAAGCGGAAGTGATTTAAGAGCGCAACCTATATCTAACCGAAAGGTCCCAGGTTCGATCTTCGCCTGGCCCGACTTGTACCTTTGAGTTTGCAGAAGTACCTATGTAAGGCCATTTTCATTGTTCACCAGTGGCACAGAATAAGTAGTAATAATTAAGTACAAGTCTTACAAAAAGTATAGAATATTTTAATCATTTACAGTTGATATGAAACTAAAATTAACTTGAATATTAAAATTTTTACTGATTTTCTAGGTTTAAATATTTATTATAATATACTCTAATAAATAAGTAAACAAAAATATCCGCAACATTCTTCGTCAAAAATAAATTAAATAATATAAAATAAAATAAAATGCCAAAAATAAATTACTTATAAACATATACTGTTATAAATTAAAACAAAAAAGTGTGGCACTCGGGGACTGCCGCGGTAAAGCTATTGCATAGCATAATTTATCAACTTATGCAATATAATTATTTATATATTTTTTTTTTCTTTGATATTAATTAAAGTTTTTTCTTTAATATTAATTCAAGTTACACTTTTTGAGCGTGGTGACCGATAAGAAACCAATTATTTTTTCTTTTATTGAGTAAATGAGAAATTAATATCATTTAAAATATTTTTATTATCTTACAATACATTTAGGTTATTCAGAAATTTTTATTATGAGCAATTAGCAGCTCATTGTTGGGCAAAACTGGCCATTTTTTTCAATTTCGAGCATAGATTCTTTATAAAAGACCACAGGGACCCCCAGATATCGATTTTGAAGTCTATCGGTCCAGAAACAAAAAATACTATTATTCGTGAATAATTTTCCACGAATAAATTTTTATTCGAATAATGTCCAACTCTCTACACGCATACGTCTAGTCGCACGCACACAAACACCCTGCCGAAGTATTCCGAACTGAAACGACATAAGACAAGTGTTAGGTATAATTTTCGTTACGAAATTCCTTGATTAGGTTGCCGCGCCAGAGGCCCGCGATAAAATATCTCGTAAATCTTTACCCTGCGGAAGAGTGCCCAGAAGGCTGGCAGCATTGCCACGTTGTATGGCAATACTTATTCTTTGAGCGAAGTATTTACCAGCCTCATGGTCACCTGATACCTCGACCAGCCTTTTACTTATAAATTTAAATAAACTATGTGCAGAAGGCCCCCATGGACCCAAACGAAATTCCCGTTTGTTCCCGATGAGTAACATCCCTTTGAGTGCCACTGTTACTCAAGGGGAAAAAACTTTCCGATGAGTTCCAGTGTTTCTCATTGCAACTAACATTCTTCCCAATGAGTACCACTGTGTCTTATCGGCTCTCCAATGGTGCGCCGTCTTCCCGCCAAGTACCACTTAAGACACAGTGTTACTTGACGGGAATTTTGTATTCCCGTTGAGTAACAGTGACGTAATGAAGTAATTAAGGTTTAAACCACATTGAAGAAATGAAAAATTTAAATTAAATATTTATAGTTAATAGATTCAGGTGTTACTTTGCGGAAGTCAAAGTTACATACTACATGATTTGAATTACTTTGTGCAATTCCGCCACCAATTAGTTCATGCAAACTATTGCCGGCCGGCGCCCACCCACTACTGTTAGTCCCAGCATACCTGCCACCAACAGCCCGTGTGCACCCGCCACCAACAGCTGATGCATGCTCCCTCATAATTTATCATGCTCATAATTTATCATCAAATAATACGTATAAAATATTACACACCGAAGAAAAAGGGTTAAAATTGAGTATTTGGGAGCAACTAGAAATAAATAAATTTAAAAAATCTAATATTCAATTAATAAATAAACAGCTTGAGGTAAATAATTCCCCTTTATTAAATATTTTTACTATAGAAAGTTCGGGCAACTCCGCTCCCCTACCCTCTTCTCTAACAGTATAAAAGGATGGCAGTACGGTGTAGTTTTATCCTCGTGGTGAAGATGCCTCGTGGAGAGGCGAAACACGTGTCGCGTATGCGGTGTCCGATATTGCTGCAGACGCAGCGGATGCAGCAGTATCGGAGGGAGCATGCATCAGCTGTTGGTGGCGGGTGCACACGGGCTGTTGGTGGCAGGTATGCTGGGACTAACAGTAGTGGGTGGGCGCCGGCCGGCAATAGTTTGCATGAACTAACTGGTGGCGGAATTGCACAAAGTAATTCAAATCATGTAGTATGTTAAATATTTATATATAGTTGCTTGAAATATGAAAATACATACACGATTATTATACGTGTACTAAAATAAACAATATTATTTTAGTACATTAAGTATGTGTCCAATCTATTATACCTACATAGAACAAAAAAAAAATTTTTTCTGTGGCTTTTTATTTAACCTTTAAGTACTTCATTATGTCACTGTTACTTAACGGGAATACAAAATTCCCGTCAAGTAACACTGTGTCTTAAGTGGTACTTGGCGGAAAGACGGCGCGGCATTGGAGAGCCGATAAGACAGTGGTACTCATTGGGAAGTATGTTAGTTGCATTGAGTAACACTGGAACTCATCGGGAAGTTTTTCCCCTTGAGTGACAGTAGTACTCAAGAGGGTGTTACTCATCGGGAAGAAACGAAAATTTCAACCCCGAACGGCTCAAATATGTATATCTCTCCAAGGCATGCATACTTGCGTCGCTATCGTTAGTCTTACTCAAATTCAAAGAAATATCTACCTACTCGTAATGTGGTTAGCGCTATGGTTTAATTAGCCCGCGCCAGAAGTCCTCACCTCTTCGTTTAGATACCTAGACATCCATTGCAAGCCAATTTCATTCTAATCTGGACAAACGATTCATGTAACTGAATTTTCCCCTTTTAGTGGTCGCCGCGCGCATAGTAATAATGTAGGTATATTTTCGATACCTAAACGGGGAGTGAGACATGCCTTGACGTAGCTACCAAGGGCCTAGACGATGCCGTACACAGGGGGCTAGGGTCTGTCTGCGCCTAAAGGGCCCGAGGCAGGGTTCGGTTTTGTGATATGTACACAGGGGCCCGCACACCTGGGCCCGAATCGCAGGGCTCTTTATATTGAGCGATTATTTTTCATATTTCGATATATGTTCATTGGAGAAAGTTCCGCCTTGTGATTCGGAGGTCGTGGGTTCGAATCCCACTGGGAAGCATACTTTGTGAAAAGTTGTTTCCAGACTGGTTAGGATATTGCAGGCTTGAATCACCCATTATCGAAAAGAAAGATGGCTCTGTTTAAGAAGGCTCATATAATATAAACTGTGGGTTCCGAACGCCATCTAGCCTTGCTCAAACCAGTGGCGTAGCGTGCCTTGGCGGGCCTCATATAAAAATTTGTTTGGGAGCCCTTAGCAAGGCTAAAGATTTCTCACAAAATAAAAATAATATGTTTGCATAAAATTAAAAGAAATAATTATTCATCATATTTATCTATATGTCACTTTTTCCAATATTTTTACAAACAATTCATATTAAACATACTACTCTCCTTGCCTTTTTTTCGGCAAACTGATTTAATAAATCATTTATAGCTGATGATGACTTCAGTTTTGTTTCTACCTCCTAGTGACAGGTCTGACAAAAATTTGGGAGTTTTTTTATTAATTTTTGCTTACGCACGTTGGGGGCCCCGTATAATTGATACGGCAGATACGGCGGTAGCTACGCCCCTGGCTCAAACCTATCCAAGGATTGGTTCTGGTCTACCCTTTGGGTTGCGGAGGTAGGACGGCAGTCGCTCTGTGTAAAAACCAGTAACCTCGTCAAATCACCTTGGTTTAGGTAGTGGTCCCACGACTCTGAAGCGATACCGCTGACGAAGTAACCGGGAATACGAAAGGATGATGTTGTAGCGGGAGCGAGGTGATATGCTCGACCGCCACAAAGGGAAGATCTTCCCGCCAGACATGGTGTTGCGCCTGGGGAACCGCGGCTCCGACGGTGTATCGTCGGAAGTTGTATATATGCTGCGAATCGGGCGAACTCTGAGATCGAGATGTAGGATACTGCTGGCGCCATCTCGTATGCTTCTTGTGAACTATAATGTCGGTTGTCTCTTGATTGGTTAGTTGTTGTTGTTCCTCGTAGTGGCCGTAGAGGTCGTCACAATGTTCTTGGGGAAAAGTTGTTCAGTATCATGAAATGAATACACCTTTACAATAGTTTAAATATATTTTATTAGACCCTTTATATGAAAAATATTCGGTAAGTACCTCTCTTAATATGGTTTCTCACCTGCATGACTCTTATAATGACTTTTCAAATACTTATTTTGACTAAACTTGCGATGACACAAGTCACATTCGTAAGGTTTCTCGCCTGTGTGAATCCTCAGATGCAATTTCAAAGTTTCCTTATAATTAAACTGACGCTCACACACGGTACACGTAAACCTCTCTCTCAGACCCAAATGCTTCTTGATATGATCGTTCAATCGAGACTTTATGACAAACCCGCGCTGACAAATGTCACATTGGTATGGTTTCTCACTGCTATGCGTGCTCAAATGCCTCATCAAGTGGGATGATATTCGGAACCGACTGTGGCAAATATCACATTCATATGGTTTCTCGCCTGTGTGCGTTTTTATGTGATAACGATAGCTACTTCTCAATTTAAACTGTTTCTTGCAAACTCTGCATTTAAATAGTTTCTCGTCAGTGTGTACGGAACTGTGTTCGATCAAATTACACGAATTAGTGAACCGACGATCGCACACATGACATTTGTAAGGTTTCTCGCCCGTGTGCGTCCTTAAATGATTTCTCAGCGTACTCGTCTGAGCGAACCTTCTTTTACAATAACTACACTCAAAGGGTTTCTCGCCCGTATGTACTCTTAAATGACTACTTAGAGATGCTTTTTTGTTAAACTTACAACTACAAATGTCGCATTGAAAAATTATATTCCTTTTCTCCTCATGTTTAGCGATGTGTCGAGGCAAGTTTGTGTAGGAACGTAGACAGATATAACATTGGTTTGGGTTATCGGTCGTGTGTGTCTTTAAGTGTGCGTGCAGACGTTTTTCCGTGTAGAAACGGTGGCAGACGTCGCATTCGTATCTCGGCTCGGGGTCATGTCTCCGTTTCCTGTTTGACGAACTTTCTTCCGCTGTATTTGGTTTCTCGGCTTCTCCTGCAAAAAGGTTTTTTTTTTACTTTTTTAACGTACCTACATACTATTGAATAAGTACGCATATATTATTACAATCTAGCCTATTAATCTAAGACTAATTAGTAATTTTACATTGATCTATATTTGCAAAATACAAATTATGTATTTAATAAGTTATAAATTACGAGTACATATATTTTTTGTTATTTGCTAAAGTATTGATTTATAAGGCGTATATTTCAATAAAAAGACATGTCAAGATTGTTTACATTCTTTTAAATACCTAAACAAATGGACTATAGCTTTATAAGCAATAGTATAAGAATGTGTCCATTTGCACTTTTCTTACTGTCTCTATTAAGGGGAAGGCACTTTGTTCGTGTGTCTTTATTGCACTATGACCGCACTAAGTATTATTTTTTTCTTGTATACTACACTAGTTCGAACGGTTTAGTTCATTTAAGTCTTCTCACTATGTCCATGTTGTCGAGGAGCTGGATTGCCTCGACGTTCACATGATGAAGCAATCGATACTCGTGTACTTCTGCATATATTTTATTAACTAATCGACGAACTGCACCGGTGCAGGTCAGCATTTCTAATGTACCAGGGTGCATTAACAATGCTCCTGAGTACTTTGTTCTGGAATGTTTGGATCATATTGACCGTGATACAGTAAATTACTACTACGGCGGGTAGATGAAAAATCATTAAGTGTTCAACTATGCATGCAAATATGTACCTACTTAAGAACTTACGTACCATGTTATAAAATTGTAAATTGAAAACTACACTGTATACTGTTTAACGTGAAATAAATAAAAAAAAAGTTATTGTTATTATTATATTGATATTGCTCTGTTTGGTACAGCCCCACAGCTGTATACCATAAGTCTATACTGGCATTAAGACTTGTTTATACAAAAGTATTTTGTTGTGCACTGACAAGGCAGAGTTTCTCCCAAACAGCCAGTACATCTTACGTAACAGTATTTTAAAAAAAGTTTTTTTTATTGACTATTTTGTACCTATGTACTGTTAAGAGAATAAAACATCACAAAATGATGTCACTTTCGTTGAGGATTTTCAAAAATATGAGACACCAGACACATAGTACATATTCTTGAAAACCCTTATTGATAATATACACTCACCTCCACGAGTGTCTGTCTGTCCGCCCGTTTGTCCTGTCTCCCTCAGTGCAGTGCCATCATCCGCCTCCCACTCGCTGTTGTCTTTTTCATCTATTGAAGAAAGCAAAATACAGGTCCTTTTTCCGCATATACAACTTGACTGGTCAGCTAATCCGAGTAACTATGGATTATTTTTCACATTTCCTTATATGTTCCTTTGGGAAATTTCTCTTAACAATTGTTTCAGAGTATTTTGTTAGGTACTCTTGGGAATATAGAGTGCCCTTAAGACACAGTGTTACCTAACGGGAATATGGAGTGCCATAATGCAACAGTGTTACCTAACCGGAATATGGAGTGCCATAATGCAACAGTGTTACCTATTGAGGAGCACATAAATTGCAATGAGTTGTTCTTAGCGCCCACCTAGAAGGTATTACCTAAGTAGAATACGACCTAAGTAAGTTCGCTGAAAAACGCTGGATGCAGGCTGCTCTATATCGGTCATTTTGGAAATCCTTTTGATACCGGCCATTTTATAGAACTGGAAATTTTGATACTCCTGTCATTTTTATTGTACGTAATAGACCTGAAGGCGCGAAACGTACAACAAAATGTTCGGGCCATAGCGCGAACCGGACATACTGCGAAAGTGCCATGCCGCGAACGGGACATACCGCGAACGAGACATGTTGCGAATCAAGTTTTAGACGCCTAAGACCTAACAGCGAATGGGCCTAAACCGTCCTCCTCCTGAAACCACCACCACCACCTCTTGAAAGAGACGTATGTCCAGCAGTGGTCATTATGCGGCTGAAATGATCACAAATCGCAGTTTTTATCGGCTTTTTGAAACATAGTAACATAAAGAGCGTGTGATCAATCGGGAATATTTCAAAACCTACCAACTAATTCTTCCAACTCTATCTCTATTTTCCCATCGTGTATCGCCTCTGTTTTGATCTCTTCTACTTTCACCACCACCTCGCTGTGTGAGAGTGGCTGTATTGTAGCTGAAGATGCAAAGGGTTCCAGTACCCTTGTGGGGGGAAGGTCCACACATTCAGGTTGTGAAGATGGGGTGGGAGGAAGAATGTCTACGCATTCCGGTAGGCAGAGCACCAGCGATGGACACAGACCCATGGCTTGTCGGTCAATTGAGGACACTGATGTCTTTGTTACCTATAACCAAGGAAATTCCCCATTATTACACACATTACCACTAGCTTTCAAAAAAAAATTATATCTGTTTGCTATCTTAATTAAGGCATATTGTCCACATTTTACCACTTTTCAATATTTCACCACACTGAAGCTTTTCTTCGCACATTAGCCAAAAGTGGCAGTTTTTTGTCAAATGAGCAAAGAAAAGCTTCTCAATTTAACCTATAAAATGAACGGGACAGACCGACAGATAGCTAGCAGAATCTTAGTCATACGAGTAAGGTGCTTTCACCCTTTGATTACGAAACCCTAAAAACTGATATTTGACTCCAAGAAACTATGATGTCAAGTGTCCACATAAAAAATGTTTGTTGCGATGTTCGGAACAAAGTATATTATTGAGTTGTTGGAATGTAGCGAATTATGCTGGGTGGGGAAAATTAATCAGAATCATGGACTAATTCCACCCTTAAAATGGTTTTCACGTCATATCCACGACACGTTAAAACAAAAATAGATAGATTGATAAACACATTTATTTGCTGCTATAACACACATAAAAAAAAAATACACAAATCAGACACAAAAAGTAAACAACCTTCTACCTACCTGCACAATTTTCATTGTGTTCTACCTACCTGCACAATTTTCATTGTGTGTGCTACAGCAATACAAATAGGCCACAGCTCAGTGGTAACATTGCCCGGGAGCAATACACTGATTTTCAGTTGTGCTCTGAAGATATGCGTGGTGCGGATCCAATAATAAATAAGGCTAAATAAGGCTGTGTGTATGTTTATATAAATAAATAGTGTAATAGAATAAATACAAAGACCAGGCAAATACATACATTTTGCATTGCTGTTGTGTAAATACTTTCGAATGGCATTGTCATTATCACATAAGTCTGTTAGGAAGAATGTCAAACAGGGTGTGGGAAAAATAAGTAATAATAAATAGTTAATAGATAGTTACATAGGCCCGGAAGAACTTAAAAAATAAAGGAGGGAAGAACGTGTCTTTGCCTTTGCACATCTCTGCAGGATATTTGTCCACACATGCTCTGCCCTGGCGACGGTCTCCATCAACTTGTGTGTCTTCTTTAGCCGGGCGCAGCACATGTAGCATGCTCCTACAGGCCGCTGGTCTGCTGTGTACAGCTGAAAGCAAGACAGTTGGGTTTAGCTGTAAATAATAGGGAAATACAAGTTTGCCAGGCCAAACTGACTTTCAAGCATTTACCCCTGTTAACTTTGAACGATTGAACCAATTTCCATCAAACATAGCTAAGAAATATCTTGATAGGCTTTCGATAACTCCTAAACAATATCAGGCTATTCGTTTAGGAGCTATCGTGGCTTCTTAACAAATCAAATGTGGGTTGCAAGTCTTGCAACCCACATTTGATTTGTTAAGAAGCGAACTTAACGCTATAAGACAACGCTTATAGCGTTAAGTTCGCTTATTGATCTGTACAATTTGTATTTGATGAACAATAAAGATTAAATAAATAAATCTGACATGTTAAACTTATCCCTGTTTTGTGTCAGAAGATGAAAAAAAAATTCATCTTTCACATTTATTCAATTTACATATTTTAGTACGAACTAATGGGAAATTAGAGGTGATTGGCCTTAAAACGCGGCGCTGGTCATTGCGTGTTGTTGCGTCCACGCTTTTAAAGGGGAATTAGTCCCTTATAGCTTATGGTAGCCGCTTTGGATCGGGTTATCGCCGCCCGATGTTCGGCGTATACGTTTTAGGGCTGGGTAGGTTACCTCTAGCCAAGTCAAGGTCGCTGGAAAGGGCTGGATGCTGGCCGCTCTAGATCGGTCATTTTGGAAATCCTTGAGAGAGGCCTGTGTCCTGCAAAGAAGGTTGCATGGTTGCACGCACAGCGCAGTTGCTTAGGTGTTATATTTTAATCGACTGTAGAGGGAGTCTCAGGTCTCACTCAATCGACTGAAGATAGAACTACACCTTTGAAACTCGTTAGGAATTAAGAACAGCTAGGACTTTAATATAAAAATAACTTATTTTTTATGCGCGCTAGCATTAGCACGCGCTGGGAATCGATTTAAAAAGAAAAAAACCGACCTGGAAAGAAAAACTTACTAAAGTATTTGAGAGCGATTCGAAGACGAGTTGCAGAGGAGTGCCAGCTATTTCACACATAGCCACGTCGGCTGCGAGGCAGATGCGGCATACGCCGCTTGGAGACATGTCGTATATGGTGAGGAATCTTCTTTGAAACAATTTTGTTAAGATAGTATGATTTAGAGACAATACTTAGACTGCTTTCGTCTATGCATGATACAAATAAACGTTATGCACATGTCATGTATATGCAAACAGATTTTATTGAAATTCGAAAATAGAACGAGAAAAACAAATAAAATAAATTGTTTATTTTTCTAAATAAAAGACAATTTATATAAATAAACGTGTTGACATTGACAGTTTGCGGTTGCGATATACGATCACAAACAAACGGATCACAGACGAGACAGCAGACGACGTAATGAATGAGATGAAAATGATGAAATACAGGCATATGACGTCAAAGTTTCTTGGAGTCAAATAGCGCTCATATCATGGAATTATACTTCCGTGGCTCATATATAAATTTTATGGTCAATGTCAAGACAAGTGACATTATTTTGCGACGTTTTGTTTTATTAAACAGTACAAAATAGTTTATTTTTGACCAAGGAAACTAAAAAGACATTCACACAAAAGTGACGTCACTCACAAGTAAACACAAACTAGGCTTATAACCTCAAATAAAACTGTACACGGAGAGATTTATCAAAATTCTTCAAAATTGAATAAAATGTCGTATAAGTGTTGTGTAGTGCCACAATGTAAAAGTACATCCATAAAAACACCAGATAAAGTTTTTGTTTCTGTTCCAACGAAGGTCAGACTACGAAAGAAATGGTTAAAACTTGCTGGAAGAGACCCAAACAGCATCGTTTCGCATTCTAACGTGTTTATGTGTGAAGATCACTTTGATGTGAGTAATATTTAAATGTCAATATATGGTAGTTAAAAAATATGGTCTACAAACGAAAGAACATCTTGCTTATCAAATTATTTGGCTATCTATCTCTTTTCTGGGATGTCTAGCCTTATTAAATTATTATTAAATAAATACCTACAAACTATTTCATATTTTATGTTTAAAAAATTGATATAGGTACCTATTTTATTTATGTACCAAAATAACAATTAAAAGTTGGCAATTTATTTATCTTACTTATCAAATCATTTGGCTACCGTTCTCTTTCTATGATGTCTAGCCTTATTAAAATAATATAAGATAAATACCTACATACTACTTCGTATTTTATATTTCAAAAGAAGATATACATATTTTATTTATGTACCAAAATAACAATTAAAAGTTGGCAATTTATTTATCTTATCAAATCATTTGGCTACCTATCTCTTTTCTGTGATGTCTAGCTTTATTAAAATAATATTAGATAAATACCTAGATACTACTTCATATTTTATTTAAAAAGAAAAATGATATAGGTACCTATTTTATTTATGTATCAAAATAACAAATTTGCATGTTTGCGTGTATCGCATTGGTCCATGTTGTTTCCATTATCAGATTTTTACATATTAAAAACTTGAATAAATTATTCAAATTAAACAGTTTTCAAACTAAAGAAAAACTACATAAAAGAAAATATTGGTAATAATTTGATGTTGAACGATTGCAGATGCAAAAAGCTGTAAAAAACTACATGAAGTACAAAATGGGCTTCAGTCACAAGTTACTGTTGTCCGATGAGGCGGTGCCAACCAAATTCCATTGTCAAGAGGACCGCAAAACGTGGCTGTCAAGCACTGGATATTTTCCACAGCAAAAAGTATAGTAAATTTATAATATCATCATAATCATTTCAGCCGCATAATATCTGCTGCACACGGGTCTCTACTCTCTCCCAAGGATTTACAAAAAGATCTAACTAGAGCGGTCTTCGTCCAGCAACCTTAGTCAGGTCAATATAATTTTTTTTTTCTATTTTAGTTTCTCTGCTGGAGAAAGGCCTCCGCTGTCTGCTTTCAATCAGCCTTGTCGAGGGCAACAGTTTGTCACTCGGAACATTTTATTATAACTAATGTTTTTTTTGTTTTCCATAATTGTGGATCCGATGATGCAGTCAGGGTCAAGTTATTTTTCATTTTTCAATATACATTCCCTGTAGAAGGTCTGAATTCACCCTTAAAATAGTTTCAGTATATTTTTTTGGGTTTTGTACCGAAAGGTTCGGTCCGTCTGTCTGTCACAGGTCTATCTCTTGAACCATAAAAGCTACAGGCCTCCAAGTCGTCCTACTTTTCCTACTTTTCCTACTTTTTAGTAGGAAAGTAGGAAAAGTCCTACTTTTTACACATTTGTCCTACTTTCCTACTTTTCTATATGTTGTTTTTTTTTTTTTTGAAGTGAAAACTTCTTTAGCGGCGCTTGGCACTTTTTGTTGGATGGGTAAAAAATGTTGAACTCGCGTCAGATGCTGATCGAAAAAGCGTAAGATTTATGGAGAGGGGGTAATACATTTTTACCGTACGGTAGGAAGAGAGGGTATGCCTGCTCCGTTTGTCTCGTTTGAGTGGGCGCTGGGCGCCTGCGCGTGTGTGTTTGTATTACAGTCTTCCACGCGCATCTACAGATGGTGACAGCTGATGGCTCGACCGCCTGTGTAGTGCTGTGTATTTGTAAAAGTCGTGTATAAAAGTGTCATGGATGAAAGTTGATTTTCCAGAGAGATTGATGTAAAATAATCGTAATAGTTTTGTATGTTACCACATAAATAATACTTTTATATTGATAATTAAAGCAATTCGGGCAAAATTATTGCCTAACCATTCCAAAATGCACAACGTTGATATTTAAGTTTTCACTTCTGCCGGCACTCCCGGAGTGCAACCCGTGTTTTTTTTTTATTACAAAACCCACAGCCCTTAAGAATAAGTAATAAGCAATCATTTATTATGCTTATTAATTAATGTTTACCTAGCAATATTTCCCAATGAGAAGTTTTTTTTTCTACAAATATGACTGACTAAGATCCAATTTTTTTTGGAATAAAATAATTGATTTATTTAAATTTATAAGTTCCAGTAGTACATGTATGGTTAATCTAATCAACATTGTTATTGGGTGAAAATATTTTTTTTCAAACACATGGCAATACTATTGTGATACAAAATAAAAATAGTGATTATTATCAGTGCTTACTATTCTGACATGTCTCTTAGATTCCCCAATGAAGTAAACTGAGGGGAAATCCATGCTCCTGCCTACTTTAACCCAGGTTGTTGCAGCATTTTTTTCCAGGGTCAGGAAATATTAAAAGTTCACCTGAACTTTATATATTTTCTAATGGTCTTAGACCTACCAATTCATGTGTTTTTTTTTTGCGATCTTGAGTTAATGTTCATGTTGTTAGGAAAAAGTTGCAGACTTCTAATTCAGATTATTTAGTTTTTGAAG
The DNA here is from genome assembly GCA_943193695.1 of Acrobasis suavella. Taxonomy (NCBI): domain Eukaryota; kingdom Metazoa; phylum Arthropoda; class Insecta; order Lepidoptera; family Pyralidae; genus Acrobasis; species Acrobasis suavella. Next base: position 10,616,299 of record OW971954.1, read on the forward strand.
AAAGATCAATGTTTATGAACATAGCAGTGCAGTGAACATGCCTAATAAAACATCGTTCAAAGATGAGTGGTTAAAGAAGAAGGACTCAAACGGCCAAATTATTGAACAGTGGTGTGTAAAACAATCAAAATGTGAAGTGTTTTGTCGTTTGTGTAAGAAAGTTGTACGATGTGATAACCGTGGACTAAGTCAGTTGCTAACTCACTCAGAAACGAAACTCCACTCTTCATTTGCTAAAAACGTGTTAGCTGGAACACAGATGATTTTAGTAAGTCAAACAAAAACTTCAAGTGAAGCCGATAACGCCGAAGCTACTATTTTCTGTTGGACTGCAAAAGAGGAGGTCATAAAGGCTGAGCTGTTGTGGAGCCTCAAGTCAGTTAGTAGTGATTTTTCATATAACTCAGCAGATGATACTCCAAAGTTGTTTAAAGAAATGTTCCCTGACAGCACTATAGCTTCCAGGTTTTCTATGTCCCACACAAAATTATCTTACATGATAACAGAAGCAACTGGACCCTATTTCCATGAGGCCTTATTGTATGATATAAAAATTTCATCATCTCCATATTCCATTTCTTATGATGAGCTGACCAATAGAGAAGTAAAAAAACAGCTCGATCTCAAAATAAGATACTGGTCCAGCATTAAAAAAGAAGTTGTCGTCCATCATCTTGACACACATCTAATGGGACAGGCAAAAGCCAACACTATCTCAGAAAAAATTATTCAAACAATTAATGATGCTCAAATCCTATTAGCAGACTTTATTGCATTAGGCAGTGATGGGCCCAATGTAAACAAAGCAGTTTTCCAAATGGTGACTGAAGTGAAAAAATCTCAGGACCTGCCTCCTCTTCTCAATATCGGGTTTTGTAACCTACATTCCGTTCATAATGCTTTTTCCAAAGCTCTACATGAATTTGGAGACGATATAGCAGACTTAATAGTTGACTTACACTATTTTTTCAAACTTTCCCCTGTCAGGGTCGAAGAACTAAAACAACTACAAGATGAACTTGGTTTCAAAAATCAAAAGTTTTTAAAACATGTGCAAAGCAGATGGCTTACCTTAGGACCTGCTTTGGAAAGATTGCTGAGCCAGTGGTCAGTGGCAGAAGAATATTTTCTGAAAACCCTTCCTGTAAGAGATAAGAAAATAACTGAAAATGGACGTTACAACCGAATTATAAAATTCTTTAAAACCCCCGTCATAACTCTGTCCAAGATTCATTTTCTGATTACTGTATCGAATTTACTGGAACCATTTCTAAAACTTTTCCAGAAGGAAGAACCTCTTATCCACCTACTGTTTGATCAAATGGTCAGTGTTATTAAGAACTTGCTTGGACGTTTTATCAGAATCCAAAATTTAAAAGAAATGAGTTTTGAAGATTTAAAGAGTCTGAAATTCCCAAATTTTGAAATTGAACTCTCGGACAAAGACATAGATATTGGAGAAAACACTAGGAAATTAGTAGGTAAACTGAAGGCTGAACAACAATCAAGTTTGATTGTGGGTATGCGTAAATTTTTAAGATGTGTAACTTTGAAGTTGTTGGAAAAAGTACCAACCAATGGTGTAATCAGAGAAGCACGATGTCTGAAGGCCCAAAATAGGTGTGAATCTTGGACTCTTGCATCTGTGAAGAAACTTGCAACCAGTGTCAAATTAAAAGAACCCCTAAATGCCGATGTAGTAAGTGATGAATGGAAAGTTCTTCAGTGTGAAAATATTCCACAAGACTGGTACATGTATGAAATTGATGGAAATATAATGCATAAGAGGGTTGATCACTACTATAGTCAAATCTTTGCTTTGAATAATGATCTTGGCCAAGAAAAGTATCCTGAACTTACTAAATTAGTCAAAGCAGTTTTGGTAATTCCGCACGGTAATGCCGATGTAGAACGAGGATTTTCTCAAACTACAAACTTTTTGACTAGCACAAGAACATCTCTATCAGCAGCCTCGATTAGCGCTTTGCAATCAACAAAGGATGGCTTAAAAAAGTATGACAATAAATGTCACTTGGTCCCTATCACAAAAGATTTTATTAATAAAGGTGCTAGAGCCTACAAATCTTATGTAGAGAGAATAGAAGAAGAAAAGAGAGTTGAAGCGGAAATAAAAAAACAAAAGGAAGATGAAAAACAGAAAAAAATGAAAGAAAAAGAAGATTTGGCAAGAGAGAAAGCTGAATTTGAAAAGAAAAGTAGAAAAACTAAAGAAGTGATATTAAAAGAAAAATCTCTAGGAAAGAAAGAGGATGAAGCTGCGTCAGAGATGGACACTTACAAGACACTAATAGACGAAGCAAATGAAAGAATAAAAAATGCATTAAAGAAGCAAGATTTAAAAGGGGTTAAAATAGGACAAACCATGCTGGAAGCAGCGTGTAAAAAAGTTGAGGAAAGTAAATCCAGCCTAGCTGAAATCAGAATGCAGCAGAAAGAAATTGAAAAAACTAAACGTACGATGTTAGATATTTTCGTATCAAGTCAAAACAAAAAACTCAAGAAGAATTAAAAAATTTAATAAATTCCTGCGAAATTCCTTTGGTTAAGTGTTTCATCTGCATTTTTCTAGGAATATTTTCAACACCTAGAATTTTTTTGTATTTTTTACCTAATTTTGTCATTTTTTTATGAAACAATTACGTTAATTTTGTTTTTGTGGTAGCCTACAATGAGTCATTTGTTTTTTTGTTTTTCTAATGATAACTAGATAGTTTTTAGTTGTTTTTTCATGGTAATAGCAAGAAGCTATATTAATTGTTGATATTGTGTTTTTGTGGTAGTCTTAAGCGATGAGTCATTTGTTTTGTTTTCAAATTATAAAAAGATAGTTTTTGGTTGTTTTCTTTTTTCAAGGGTATACCAAGAAGCTATGTTTATTTTATTTAGTTTTCTTATTTAAAGGGCTATCTCATGTCAATGGCCTTGAAGTGGCGCCCTCACTCATTTAAATTCTGTTTCTGTGTGAGTGTAAGGGCGCCACTTCAAGGTCATTGACATGAGAGAGCGCCTTAATTTATTTTTATGGTAAAAAAAGTTTAAGGAGCTTTTAAACTTAAGAAGAGGTGATTGATTTAATATTACACAATTATGTAAACTACTACAATTTAAGACTGAAATTAAATTAGACTGATACACCATTATTCACTTAAGGTTTTTCTAGGCAGTGTAATAATATAGTTGTAATTTTGAAAATAAATTAATGGCCAAACCCCATCCAGAGTTTTAGTTGATTTTGTTGTAAAAACATATTCAAAGATTCAAAGATGCAAAAGATTCAAAAATTTATTCAGAAAATAGGCCTTATCAGGCACTTTTTCACGTCAATTTCACATTTAAAAAATATCAAAACTAAATTTACTTAAATATTAAATTAAATTGCTAATTTTACTTCGAAATCTAAAGACTACTAGCGTTTCATAGACCACTGCATATACTTACACGTTTTCAAGACAACCTCAACTAAAACTTTATCCGGCCTTTTGGTTGGGGATTTTTTAAAATAAAATTAATTAATAATTGATTACAATTTTAACATATTTGATAGACTATTGAGTTTTTTAGTATATTTGGTTTTTAAATATATATTGTTTCAGCAAAAAAGTTTGATTTTTATGGCAAATTCAGTCCTACTTTTCAGTAAAAAAGTCCTACTTTTTGCTGAAAAAGTCCTACTTTTCCTACTTTTTTGGGGTCAAAAACCACTTGGGGGCCTGAAGCTACTTACACATACTCTCACTGATTATGTATTACTGTGGCCGCTATAACAACAAATACTAAAAATGTAATTTAAAAAAAATATGGTACAGTACAGAGGTAAGGAACCCTTTATGTACGACACCTTCCACCTCACACTTGACCGGTTTCATTGCAGTATATTAAGTTTAAGGATAGCTACTAAACCATAGACTTAGATGTTTTTGTTTACTTAGACTAGCCAAGTGCGACCAAAGAACTTTGAACATAGTCCAAGAATTTTTTTTACTTCATAAGAGTTTGAATGTACATCTTCCAATCTCGTTATCTATAAATGCGACGGATATTACGATCATAGATCGTCGTCATAGCGCATTGTATAATTTTTCAAAATTAAAACCTGAATTCAACTACAAACCACACAACCGATTTTGATAAAATTTCTATGGGACCTCCTGACAAGTATGCCCTTTCAACAAAAAAGATTTTTTTAATCTGTGCAGGCCTCTTCGAATAAAAGTAATCACGGTACATTATCAAGTTTTATGATTAAAAATCTAATATATTATATTACCAGACTCCAGGAGCCAATTATAATACTGCTAACAATGTATATAATTTTGAAATAAAGACCTTTCATTTGATACCCCACACGATAAAGAAACAAAATAAAAAAAATTATTCTCACTTTTTTGTATGTAACATTCGTTATATACATTTTTTGCATACGAATTGTAGCCCATGTCACCCGGACAAAGTATTAACGAATCTAATGACATATCATATTATTATATGTAAATTGGTCAAGCCTTCAGAAGTCAAGCCATTTGGATGCTATGGTGTATGGAGGGTAAATGGAAGGAGAACTGTCTCTGTATGTAAAAAGTGTCCGCTGAAATGTGTTAAATTAGGGTGGCGCTACAGTAGCAACAGGGTAAATTTTAAATCAAGCGCCATAATTACTATTTTAGGTTATATTTTTCAAAATATATTGGACAACGTAAACAAGAAACGTTTATTAAATTTAACTTTTACTAGCTGACTAATTTAGCCACAAAAATTATTTAACCCAGTAATTCTGTGACTCGGCTAACTTCAATTTGTCACCAACGGCTACATTCATTCCATACCCTTTGCTGCAGCTAGCGCCACTCTTGGAGGATTTTTCAACTGTTATTTACTGCGTACAGCTGGACACTTTTTCAAATATCCCCCATATAAGATAGTTCTCCTTCCATTTACCCTCCATACTATGGTGGAACAGCATACATACACACACAGACGAAGTAGTGATCATACACACATCAGCAGGGTTGCCAGATGAGGGCTGATCTTTTCCGGGGCATTTCTTAAATAAAAAAACAGACTACCAGTCGCCGGGAGAAGTTGGAGTTTTAGAGTCGAAATCCAACTACAAATTTTGGCTGTTGGACGAGTTGGACGGCGCTGCGGCCAGCGGAACGGGGCGACTGGCCGACCGGGCGCTCATCTCCCCTCGCACCTCACGCAATCACTTTCAGATTCTCACACAGGGTCTGTAAGTTATGTGACGACTACGACCGACGAGTCCGCCAACATATACCTACTACAGACCGCGGCAATACTTTCTTGTTGCGTCGCCGTTTTTGGTGAAAAAAAAAAGTACGGGACACGGGACCACAGGCAAAAATCCGGGACAATCCCGGAATTCCCGGCTATCTGGCAACCCTGCCACATGCATTGACTGCTAAAATCATTACCCTTCCTCTTGGCTTTGACATAGTCGGGTAAAAAAAAAGATTCCAACGAATTTATTGAGGACTGTATTAAAATTTGAGGAGCTCGGTGGCCCGGCGGGAGTGCGCATTACTAGCGCTTTCGCAAGTTAAGCGACACCGGGCGTGGTCCGCACTTGGATGGGTGACCACAAGTGGCACAAAAATTTCTCGAGCTCCTCCGTGCTTCGGAAGGCACGTAACGTGGTCCCGGCTGTCATCATTGTATGGCAGTCGTCAAGCTATGTCAGATGCCTTTAGGCAGCCTGAAAAATCTGACACCAGTGTTGGCCACTTTACATACACGAAAACAACAACTGTATTAAAACACTGTTTAGCTTCACTGGTTTTTATTGTTCACCTTTTCTTCCTTATTTACTAGACCAAACTGAATGCTCCGAATGCCACCATATAAACCAGCGTTTAATTTAAAGAGATATCTAGCCAATCTAATATAAGCCAATCAATGAGCTCGAAGTTTGCACACGGCACTATTTTCATGCTATCTTGTTTTATCATATGGCCCTATCCTATTCTGGACTGGATTTCAGCATTTTCTTGATTTTCTCTATGGAGGCATCTAACTTTTCTGGGTGGGGATGCATCATTATTTATATCTTTTACTTGTGTAAAGGAAAAAGAAAACAACCTATTCTAATTACAATGATGGCCCTAATCTAAATGGAAAATAATCAACTTTATTTACAAATTAATCATTTAAGTTAATCTGTCCGCATCATTCTCCCCCCGGCGAAGTCTTCACGCAGCCATCATTCACGGGGAGGACAGCTAACTTCGTAGTCGGTCGTCGAAACACGCCACCTCTCGTGCGGACGTCCGCTGACCGCACGCCTCCATCAGGTCCTGGGTAGACTCGCTCCACCACGCCTCTGGGCCACGTGTTGCGGGGTAGCGCAGGGTCCACTACGATCACCAGGTCTCCTGGCTGCAACTGCCGCCGCTCCTCGTTTCTGGATTCACCACGGGCGACGAGTGTCGGTAGATATTCTTTCACCCACCGACGCCAGAATTCATCTGCTAATGTCTGGGTTGCCTTCCACGTGCGTCGATCTGCGATGTCACAAGGCCCGGTTTAGGGTAGGCCTGATGATGATCCTAACAGAAAATGATTCGGAGTCAACGCCTCTGGATCATCTGGTTCAACACAGACGTGTGTCAGAGGTCTAGCGTTGATACTATGCTCTGCTTCTGTCAAAATTGTCTGAAGTACTTCTTCTTTAGGTGTTTTTTCTCTCATGACGGTTTCTAAGGCTACCTTTTCTGATCGAACTAGCCTTTCCCAAGCTCCCTCCTGGTTCGGAGTTCCCGGTGGAATGAATCGCCACTCCATATTGTGCTGTAGGCCATATTCTCTTAGTGCTGGGGCCCACTCTTCGAATGCTTTTCGTAGTTCGACGTCAGCACCCCTGAAGTTGGTGGCGTTATCGCTGTACATAGTTAATGGCCACCCTCTTCGCGCCGTCATCCTCCTTAATGCCATGATTGCAGAGTCAGTGGTTAGACTTCCTACTAACTCTAAATGTACTGCTCTTATTGTCATACAGGTAAATAGAGCTCCCCAGCGTTTTTCACGTCTTCTCCCTATCGCTACAGTCATTGGGCCAAAGTAGTCTACTCCGCAATTGGTGAAAGGGCGACAGTAGGCATCTACGCGGGCTGCTGGAAGATCTCCACAAACTGGCACACAGGGTCTTGCTTTTCTCATTCGACACATCAAGCAATTTTTGGCCACTGTGCGTACCGTAGGTCGAAGTTTTAATATCCAATATCTCTGGCGTAGTTCAATCACCACTCGTTCTCGCCCTGCATGTCCTACTCTTTTATGTTCTTGCAGAACGATGAGCCTTGTGAGCGGGTGTTTGCCATCTAAGATGATTGGATTCTTCATTTCTTGAAATTGATTGGCCGCGTTTATTCTCCCTCTTACACGCAGCAATTCATCTCGGTCCATTTCTGGGTCTAGTTTATTCACACGACTTTCTCTTTGGAGTAACTTCCCATCTCTTAGTCTGCTCATTTCCTCGGGAAAGCTATCTCGTTGGGCACTCAACAGCAATAGTTTTTCTGCTCTATTAATATGTGCCGTTGTTAAATGTGTTGCTTGTCGTCTGCACTTGTCGACAAATAGCAACATGTTAGCAGCTGTTCTCAACAGACGCATGTAATTGGAAAAGCGTTTCAAATCGGGTAGTGTCTTTTCCTCCTGATTTATAATGACATGGTTTATGACTTCTTCATCACTAAATTCAGCTGGTTCAGATTTCTCAGGCCATTGGTCTTCTGTTAATCGCAGAAAGGTTGGGCCGGTGAACCACCAATCTTTTTCGTTTTTCGGAGCATAATTGACTCTTGTCGCTGAGTCTGCTACTTTCTCGTCGGTGGGCACTCATCTCCATTGGTGTGGTTGAGTATATTCTGCAATTTCACCCAACCGGTGGGCGACGAAGGGGGTATATCTTCTTGCGTTTTCCCGGATCCAATGCAAGACTGTTCTTGAGTCTGTCCAGATGATAGTCTCTTGGTCCATCTTCCACCTGTGTCCTTGTTGTACCGTTTTGGCTAATCTCGTTTCAACCAATGCGGCCTGTAGTTCCAGTCTTGGTATGGTCTGTGTTTTGATGGGAGACACTTTTGATTTTGCCGCTGCCAGGACGACGTGAACTGTCCCGTCTTCTTTTTCTAGACGCCAGTAGACTGCTGCGGCATACGCGTCTTGACTTGCGTCACAAAATACATGCAGTTGCTTTCTTTTGATGTTTTGTTCACTGCTGTAGCATCGCGGCAGGCGAATTTGTGCGATACGTTCGAGGTTCTCTAACCAGTTCATTATGGATTCAGCATGTTCGTCCCGTTTAAAACTAGACGGACTTCCAATATTACTTTCAAAGGTTATTCATAAAATAGTTCAAAGATCTTTCTAGACAGTGATACAAATCAATTTTTTAATTATCACCCTATTTAGTTTTAAACAATTTATTTCAAATGAGGGCGCCACTTTAGCTACCATTTCGTCTTAAGGAATCGCGTGATTTTAGTCCGTAAATCGACGGAATCGCTCTCTTTTGTAGCACAGAAATAGTATCTATGTTAGCCGCTTTACCCCAAAAGAGCAATCCATACGACATTATGCTATGAAAATAACTAAAATATACTAGTCTAGCAGTTTCAACGTTAATACAACGTCTGACTCTCCTCACAGCATATGCTGTCGAACTAAGTTTCTTAGTAGTGGCCTCAATATGTTTATCCCATTTTAAGTTGCAGTCTACAGTTATGCCTAAAAAAATAGAGCTAATGATAATGATAATGATTTTTAATATAAATATGTAAACCTGAAAAAATACCGTTTAAAGTGATTTGAAAGTATTAATACCTTGTTTTATTACCTACATAAATACCCTGCAATGAAAAGTATGTTATAAATAAAGCATATAATATTTTAGCTATTGATTAACAACATAACATTGCAAAATACGTTTAGATCGTATTTTGTAATTGTTTTACTGTATATAGTATCTTCAATTTATAAAGATTGTATATTGATAAATTACTCTATCTAGCGGGGAAAGTTTTCCTGTGGCAACACTACACACACTCATTTACATAATGTTTCCGTCTCAGAAGTGCCATTTCTGAAACGCGGTCACTTAAACGAATGGTAAAAACCATTCGTTTAGGTGACTCCGCATTTCAGAAATGGCACTTCTGACGCGGTTACAGCTTAGAGCAACACTGAAAGATCCGTGTTGCTCGGGTTACAGGGTACATTCGTCTATTTGTTCCTCTGTCTACACGTAAGATTAAGAAATTTATTTCAAATGAGGGTGCCACTTGATACGAGGGTGATGATGAGATATGGAGCGATCCGCGAGATGCCTCGCAAGTCTACTTATTGAGAGTGAAGGGGGAGCGGTAATCGCGGAATGAACGCAGAATGACGCGGAACGTAGATTTTGTCGTTTTTTGTGTATCATTAATATAAAAACAAAAAATATTGAGAGTTGTCAAGGGACACCCGGATGAAACGAAGTAAAATATAAATATAAATAGGTCTAAATTACATTCAAACTCTTTTCTGCGTTCTAAAATCAAGTTTTTATATGAACAAAAAGGGTCGTTACAAGTTTTGGTCTTAATTTTTTCCGTCTAGCCCCCTTTCGCAACGCGCGAAAAGGAACTTCGTTTAAAAAAAATAAACTAAAAGCGCTTTCCTTTTCAGTCAGATGTACCGCAGCAGCGCACTGAGAGTGATGGTAGCGTGTCGCACACTACGGGGCCTGCTGAAGGGATGGTGGAGGTGAAGATTGAACAAGTGGTTGGTATTCTTATCTAAAAGTCAACAACTAAGTGGGCCTGAAATTATGGCGTCACCGGTTGTTTTCAGGGTTCCGTACCCAAAGGGTAAACATGAGACCCTATTACTAAGATTCCGCTGTCCGTCTTTCTGTCTGTCACCCGGCTTCATCTCATGAACCATAATAGCTAGACAGTTGTTTTTTTACAGATATTGTATTTTTGTTGCCGCTATAACAACAAATACTAAAATCAGAATTACATTAATATAAAGGGGGGGCTCCCGTACAACAAATGCCGTTTTTAGCTCGATATTAATACAGTAAGACGATTAAAATATTTAAAGAATATTTAGTTGTATAATAACTTTAAAAATAAATCATTCGTCGCGAGTTCGACTCTCACTGGGCCGGTTTTTTAATCTGCGTTATGAGCGGTCTCATGTTTTTAGTTCCCAGTTTTTCCTGTAAATGGCGAGACCTGCTGACTTATTTGGTAACTTATACACATCATTGCGTCCCCGGTTAGATCCTCAGCTATGCTGCTTCGGAACCCGGGACGCTTTCCCGCTTTACCTCGAAAGTAAAAAAACGGAACCTTTATAGGATCACTTTGTTGTCCGTCCCTCTGTCTGTCTGTCAAGGCCCTTTTTCTCAGGAAGGCGTGGAGGTATCAAGCTGGAATTTATATTAAATACTCAGGTCTACTGTCCCTTAGAGCTGTGAAAAAATCAAACTTCTAAGCCAACGCAATCAAAAGATACAGCCGTTTATGCCACAAATTTTCGCAAATTTTCGACACCCGCAAGGGAATCAAAACCTACAGGGTACTTCCCGTGAACTCAGAATCTTGAAATTTGGTACGAAGCAACGTCTAATAGCACAGATAAATTGGAGCTGTATTGGAGCAACAAAGAGTTAAAAAAAAAGTATGAATCAATAAATGAAAAAACTAGTCGCGGGCCCGAACTTAGATACAAGTGGGCGCGGCAAAAAAGCATGCTGTCTCACTTCACATTGTGTTCAAAGTTCGAACGAAGCAGTGCGGTGAAATGCACGATAAATTTATGGTAAACCGAGCGTGTAAAAAATACGTAAAGTCCTTTGGGAATTTGGGTTTTATGCAAAAACGACTGCATTATTCGATTACAAATAAAGCTTATTAAAATCTTTGCTTAATAGGTCGTGTCGGTGTAGAATACCTTTTGGAATTTTACACTTCTTTTATATTACTTATTTACGCCGTATTTTGCGTAAAAATAAGCAAAGAAAACGAATCTTTGATAGCTCATAACTTTGTAATGGCTTTTTATTTTACTATTCTGTATCCATACAGACAACATTTATAATCAGTGAAAACGATATCATGCTAAACTTTGAATGTACAATGTCAAACAGTGGAGGGAATCCCCTCCGAAATTTGTACAGAAAAAGTATCGACTAGTTCGCTCTTAATAGTCTGTCTAATGAGCTAATTTTTTTTAGTTACCAATATGCCTTAAAATAATTTCAGTCAGTACCAATATTTCGATAGATCCTGTATTTTTTTGTTGCAGTACGTCAATGTAGATATGCAGGATCCACTGCAGCAGGACCAGCACAGCTTGAAAGACGACCAGGTTCAGATAGAGGTCGGTACATATAGTGTAGGTGAGACATCGGCCTAAGGCAGGGCACGGTCTGCACCGGTTTATACTGCTTTTTGAAACTCGGCCGGAGGCGCGACACGACACTTTCCACCTTTACCTTCACCTTTGGTACTGGAATCAGCATGGCGTTCTAGTGATGTTGTGTTTAAATATATATTTTTTTAATAATTAAAATGGTTCATTTCGCGAATGGCGGCCACGTTACAGCAAGCGCAACGTAGGACACCCACCTGCTGGATGGTCAGATGACCTGAACAAGGTTGAAGGAAAGGGCTGGATGCAGGCCGCTTTCGATAGGTCGTTTTGGAAATCCTTGGGGGAGGCCTATGTCCAGCAGAGGACTTTCTATGGCTGATATGATGATGATGAGTGCACATAGATAGTGTAGGTGAGACATCGGCCTGAGGCACGGCACGAACCGCGCATGGTTTAAACCGGTTTATACCGGTTTTTGAAACTTGGCCTGAGACGGCACGACCATCGCGCGTCATCTCACTTTCCGTCTACACCTTCACTCACCTTTAGTACCGCTAGCAGCTTGACGTTACAGTGTTGCTATATTTGAATGATTAGTGAAATGAACTGACAATAATAAGAAATAAAATAAATTAACATAAAATAGTGTGTGTATAATAGTTAAAATGGTTCATTTCTTTCTAGTAAAACATTGATTTTATTTCTATGTAATTTTTGACTGACTCACACCAATGCAAAGCTGAGCTTACGCCTCGAGGACTGTACCTTAGCTCAAATATTTCACGTCAAAGTATTCGTTTCGCCTTCGTATATTTTTTTTATAGAAAAAAGAATAGCGCCTCTATTATAAATAAATATATAGGGACAAACAACACTGATTGAGCTAACCCCAAAGTAAGTTCGAGACTTGTGTTATGGGATATTAACTCAACGATACTATATTTTATAATAAATACATACATAGATAAACATCCAAGACCCAGGACAGTTCGAAAAAGGCCATTTTCCAACTAGCCCTGACGAGAGATCGAACCCGGGACCTCTGGGTGGTGGACTATCATGGCGACCACGGCAGACTAGCGTGGCGGACGCCACGGACATCGTCAAAGGAATTTTCATATTTATTGAGTCTTTTGAACCGACTAAAAGATTATTTTCATTTCAGCCTCACATGTCAGCTGTTCCGGAAATCAAGATAGAAGTAGAAGAAGATGACTACAGAGCGATGTTCTTCAGAATGCAAGAAGAAGTGACCGCTCTAAGGATCACCAACCAAAGTTTGTCCGAAGCAAACCAAATCTTAACGGAGCAGAACCAAAAGTTAGCCAAAGAGATTGAAACGCTGTTGGAAAAGAATAAGAACTTAGCTACAGTTATTGAATATAAAAATAAAGAACATGTCATATTCACCGAGAGGATCAGAGAGCTGACTGTTCATAACCAATGTTTAGCAGAGAAAATTATTAGTTTGACGGAGAAATGCACCGAAGAGCATCAAAGCGAAGATTTGAGAAGTGACAGTGATGTGTTGCAGAATATTGGAGATTTAACGAAGAAATTGCAAGATATCGTGGAAGAAAACAAAATGTTGAACAATAAAAAAGAACGATTAGTTCAGAGGAGCAGAGAAATGGGTGAAACGGTTAATAAACTAGTTGAAGATAACAAAAGACTTAAACTTAAGATTAAAATGGTATTAAAGAGGAAACAAAGACTGAAAAATTGTACTGCGGTAGGAGAAAAGATGGAATCGAGAAGAGAAAGAGATAAAAAGACAATTTGAGATGTTTTGTTTAATTTAATGTGAGAACAAAATTGAGAGACAGAAAGGAAAGATAAGGATGACGTATTTCCAACAAATGAAAGAAAACAGTTCAGAACTGAACAGAATAAAATTGAAAAATTTTATTTGAAAAATCAAATTAAAAAACTCCCGACCCGACTGAAAATGTTAAGAGCGCCATCTAATGATGAATAGCGGAATTACTAAATAGTTCTGCTATTATTCCCGCTTTCAGGCTGTAACACCCAATAACTTAAGCGGTTAAACCGATTTTCCTCAAACATAGCTAAGAACCACCGCAAGGGAACTTGGTTTCACGTAACACGGACCAACTTTGATGAGGTTTTTTACCTCATCAAAGTTGGTCCATCCGTTCGAGCGCTACGATGCCACAAACAGAGAGACAGACATTAACGTCAAACTTATAACAGCCCTTTTTGTCGGCGTTTAAAAAGAAGAATAGGATGAATAAGAATGTAGTTATTCCATCAAAAAAAGAAAAATGGTAAAAAGAAAGGTATTAAGGTCCAAGAAAGGCAAAAAGATGGCAGAGAGAAGAGAGGAATGAAGGCATCTCTACTTAACTCCATCAACAAGAGCAAGCTCTTAGAAGGAAATATAAAATGGCCTCCTACTTTGTCACAATTACGCTCAACTCAAAGTTTGAGTCTTGTGGCTATGGACTCAGTCTGCCCCGTAGGGGGTAAAGTCGTGAGTGTAGATTAAAAAAAAGAAGCAATTAAATCGTCCACAGGAAGAGTGCGAGTGGTCTCATGGTAAAGCACACCTCTCCAAAAGTGATACTTGTAAAATAAATGATGAGAACTTTGACATTTATTGGCTTATTTCTTTTGTACAGTATGCACATCCTTACCCTACACTTTTCTATACAAACATTTACTAAAACTGTAAAGGACAATGAGCCTGCCCGCCGAACGCCGCCGCGACCGACAGCCGACCAATCAGAGCGCCTACTTTAATTTATTTATATTGCTTCCGATTGGCCGATGAACTTATCGGTATAGTATGCACTCGCTCCTGATTGGCCGGCGCACTCATCGGTATCGCACACAAAGGCGCTATTGTTATTTGTAATAAAAAAGCGGCCGAGGGTCCGTAGATCATTCGGTGCATTCGGTGATTTTATTGTGAACAGACCTCGAGAATAATAAAGAAGATAATAAATCGAAGAGGCTTTTTAATATACAGTCCTCTATAATAACCTAATTATACCAAGATAGCTGATATACTAGTAAAATCGGCGACATTTAAATGGGATCATTCATCTGTAAATCTTATTCCTCTAAACTTTTCCTTCTTAACATTATTAATCAAATACTTTTGGTGAAATCCCCGAACTCTGGAAAAACCAAATATTTTCCCTATTTTGAAACCAGACCGGCAGCTCTTAGCTCAGTTCTTCTAAAAATATTAGAAAATTAGAAAAACCAATTTAAGTGGACTGTTGAAACTGACTTGCTATCTAAAAACCAATATGGCTTTCTTCGCTCTAGGAGTACAGTGGACGAAGAGTTTAAGTATCCTCACCTGCTCTATTCGCTTAGCATTTTCAAATAATAATGGTTTTATCGGTGCTTTCCTAGACATATCCTCTGCTTATGACAACGTACAGCTTCCTTTGCTCAGGCAGAAAATGCTACAGCTTAGCATCCCGGAGACTGCAATATGACTTCACGTCATATGCAATATCTTTATGTCCCGGTTTATACGCGTCCGTGTCAATGGATCTTTCCTTCCACCTCGACAAGTTTGGAAAGGCTTACCCCAAGGTTTAGTCCTTAGCCCTCTGTTGTTTAATATTTAAACTTATGATCTAGATTCTAGACCTTACAGTGACCAGCTTTATGAATTTTACAACACGCTGACAATATAGCAAGGATCGGATAGCATTCCAGATGCTGCTCGTCTTTACTCTGCCTTATACTACCTCAACGATTGGCTGGAACGTTATGGACTATCACTTTCAGTTGATAAATGTAGCGCAGGCATAATTACACGTTAAAGATCTATCCCCCCCCCCCACCCATATTTATTCTAATCAACTCTTGCCCTATTTCTGTCCGCAACGAGGTTAAGTTTCTCGGCGTTATTTTTGATTGGAAAATGACTGGCGTTCATCATCTGTAGAAAAGCAGAGAGAGTTATAAACGTTTTACGTGCAGGTGTAAGTTGTAACCTGTAAGTAACTGCAACGTTGTTGCAAAAATGAGGAGATTCGTAGGAGAACGAAGGTCACTGACATAGCCAAGCAGATTAGCTCATTGAAGTGGCAGTGGGCGGGACATAGCGCAAAGAACTGATGGCTGATAGGGTAGAAAGGTTCTCGAATGGCGACCACGTACCGGCAAGCGCAGTGTAGGACACCCACTTGCTAGATGGTCAGATGACCTGACCAAGGTTGCAGGAAAGCGCTGGATGCAGACAGCTTCCGATCGGTCGTTTTAGAAATCCTTGGGGGAGGCCTATGTCCAGCTGTGGACTTCTTGTACCTGATATGATGATTCCATCTATTTATTATATCTATCCACTAATAAATTCGCTTATCCTATATCCTATCCACATAATCGTGTCATCCGCAACCTTGACATTAGCAAAATCATCTTTTTGGCTAAAGAAGCTTTTCTACGCACAATTGCGAAAAATGGCCCCTTTTGGCGGATGTGCGTAGAAAAGCTTCACGTTCTCACTTTAAACTGTAAATAGTAGTTCATAAAATAGTTTCAAGTGTTAAGAAAAAATTTTAAATGATGTCTCCGTTTCCATGCAAATGATTTATTTCAAATGGGGGCAGCACTGGACCCCGGAAAATTCAGGTAAAGAAAGAACGTCTAGCGTTGTGTTTGGTTGACTTTTGTTTGTAGTTTTTAAATTTTAGAAAAAACTGCAGATAAATTAATAAAGTATTTAGCGCCAAATCTAACACTTTTTTATTAAAGCGCTTGAATCTTGAAATCTAGTGCTTTTTATACTTTTTTGTATCGTTTTAGCGCTTTAGTTTTTTGTAGCGTTTTTTTGTATTTTTGATCTGGCAGCACTGACCAACAGCCACAAACAACAAACAAGTCTGACAACATAGGTTGTTATACTTGTCAGCCAATAATTGAATTCTCTTTGGCCAATAAGCCAACTGCCAGGCCAGTCAGTTCCAGTTCCACAAATTAGATTGATATTGTGATCACTACTTCGTTTCGTTTGTGATATTGTGCATACTATATCCTTGGACATACTATATAATTTGTGATATTGTGCCAGTTCACAGTGTTTTCAAGTTGTTGCATGAGTTTCTCAAATTAGAGAGTCCTTTAATTTGTAACTTTAATCGTATTCATACTGCATTAAAAGAGAAAATACAACAAAGAACATGCCTAATTGCAGTGTTATAGGTTGCGGCGCCAAAAAGTGCAAAAATCGGCCAAACATTTCATTACACCGGTGCGTATTTTAATATTCTGAAAAAATATCAAACAATGCAGTAAATACTATGTTTTTGCTTTATATGAAATAGATAATTTAAACTGAATTTAGCTTGTTCTACTTTTTTGAAGGTTATGATAGTGGAATTATATGAAAGTAAAAAACAGTTCTTTTGTCTACAGAGTTGCCGCTCAAGCCATTTTTTTCACATCGACTCCAAGTAGGTTCCTAACTTGAGTGTAATATTTTTATACCTCTTTTCGTTCTAGGTTACCTAAAAATGAGCGAAAAAAGAAAATGTGGCTGGATGCAATAGGTGTGCAAAATTTGAAGTCATATACGGAGACTACTTTTGTTTGCTCCTTGCATTTTGAAGAATCTTTTTTGATTAGGACCGTTGCTAACACAACATTGCGAGACGATGCTGTGCCTTCTCGAATTTGTATTGTGAGTATTTTACTTACCTACATATGGAAATAGATATAGAAAATCTTTATTTAAAGTATAAAAATGAAATAAGTGAAATTAAGCAGAAGAAATAGTGGCAAAAAAATACATAAATCTGATTCAAATTCCTAGATGTATCCTGGTGACAGACAAAGAGACGGACGTACAGACAGAAGAATCTTAGTAATAGGGTCTTGTTTTTACGCTTTGGGTATGGAACCCTTCAAACGGAGTCTGCTGCCAACTACTACACTTTTTGCAGCAAAGTGATGGTACTACCATTAAGCCCTTCTAAAACTTACCCTCAAGTTACTTGTTCCATTTCATTTTAGTACTAACTAATATAATTTTAGCGCTTAGTTAGATGAAGACAGGAATATTTTGTTTACGTATTTTTCAAGTTTAATTAAATTGTACTTAAAGGAGTATTGTCACAGAATAAGTAAAACTCATTTACAGGAGTCTTACTCAGAAAAGAAATTCAAAGAAATATCTACTAATTGGTAAGCGCTATGATATAATTTAGTTTGCGTCAGAACTCCTTACCTCTCCGTTCAGATACCTAGACATCCATTGTAAGCCAATTTAATTCTTATTATTTTGGACAAATTTGACTGCCTCCGTGGTCCAGTGGTCAAGGCGTTCGCCTTGTGACCCGGAGGTCATGGGTTCGATTCCCACTGGGAAACATACTTTGTGAAAAAGTTGTTTCCAGTCTGATTATCCGAAAAGAAAGATGATTCCGTGTTTCGGAAGACACGTAAAACTGTGGGTCCCAAACGCCACCTAGCGTTTGATCATCAACCTATCCAAGGATTGGTTCCTGGTTTGCCCTTTGGGTTGTGGAGGTCAGACGGCAGTCGCTCTGTGTAAAAACCAGCAACCTCGTCAAATCTCCTTGGTTAGGTAGCGGACCCCGGGCTCTGAAGCGTTACTGCTGAGGATGCAACTGGGAATACGCTCGGATGATGATGATGATTTTGGACAAATGATTCATCTAACTGAATTTTCCCCTTCAAAGTTGTTGCCACGTGCCTGGCTAGCAGTGACGTGCTCTGCTATTTTTATAGGGAAGGCCCTGTGATCAGTGCCTTGCCTATAAACTATAGAATTACCTAAATTACAAGAATGGGCCTCCATGTCAAAGAAAATAGGTACATTTCTCACTTTGTCGCCATTATTATTAGGGTGGTCAGGGTAGATAAATTTCTATTTGTCTGTATGGAGTGCACGCCACTACTACGCATAGTAAAAAGAAATGTGGTGTCGTGGGACACCAGGTAGGAACGAAGTTCCTTCGGCTAATGTAGAATCGACACAATTTGCAAAAGAAAAATCGTGCTCAAAGGTATTATACACTACTCGCTTGTGTATACGACTGTCGCGCCTGCGCACGTCTCATTTAACGAGGTCATCCTTACGGTTTTACTATCACATTTTTTTTAGTTCGGTTGCGCAGCAGAATCCCTATCTCCTCCAAGCCTGCCGTAAGGAACTTCGTTCCAATAATGTAGGTAGATTTTCGATACCTAAACAGGGAGTGACACAGGCATAAAGTACTATAATATAACTGAAATAGAGAGCCATCTCGCTTAACTTTTGGACAATTTGAGCTGCAAATCTGCAAATGTAGTGTCATCTATTAATGTTATTCCAAAATAAAATAAAATTCAAATATAAAATTTATTTGCATTGAGGTGTGATTTGAACCTGAGTTTCCTGAGATCTCTATTAATTTGAGTCTATTGCATTAACCACTACACCATTCAGGCTTGGTACTGGACATGCAAAATTATGGCTTATAGAGTTAACACTAAATTAATAGAAAAATAATTAAAAGACTGAATTTTTTGCCAATGTTGGGAATTGAACCTGAGGTCCTCGGAATAGTTTGAGACTCCCAAACCGTTACACCATTCAGAATTTGTACTACATTCTCGAAATTATTGGTTACTATACCATAAAACGGTAGAATGAGAAAGCATGTAGTGCGACATCTATACAAATTATAGGAAACTATTAACTAAAAGTTTTTTTGATATTTAGTCCGGAATAAGAGTAATAGATCGCAATGTATGGGACTTTCACCCCCATGGACACAGGCCTGGTATTGTGTAGTATCATATTGTTGATGTTGTATTCCAATTTGATTAAGCTATTGTTTCAAAAGCTATCTAACCTCTGAATCACTTGGTACCAGCTGAAAATCAGTGCAATGGTTCACACCGTAGCTCAAAGCTAAGCACGTACACAGTAAAAAAGCCTGTTGAACCCTTTTTGAAGTTGGTTAAAAAGTATTTTTTTTCAGTCGGATGTACCGCAGCAGCACACAGAGAGTGAAGGTAGCGTGTCACACACCACGGAGCCTGCTGAAGGGATGGTGGACGTGAAGATTGAACCCCTAGAGGTTGGTATAGTCACAGAATAAGAACTAGTACTGACGTACAGGATTATTATTCAGAAAAAAATTCAAGGAAAAAAAAACTCAATGTGGTTAGCGCAATGGTTTAATTTAGCTTGCATCAGAACTCAGCACCTCTTTGTTGTTTAGATACCTAAAAATCCATTGCAAGCCAATTTCTTTCTTATTACTCTGGACATACGATTCATGTTAACGAATTTTCCCCTTCGAAGTGGTCGCCGCGCACATAGTAATAATGTAGGAATATTTTCGATACCTAAACGGGGAGTGACACAGTCCTGGTTTAGTAAACCTATCTAAAGGTCAACATACCAGAGTTTCTTTCGGCGGAAGCATACTTTGTGAAAAGTTGTTTCCAGTCTGGATAGGATATTGCAGGCTTAAATCAACTGATTATCCGAAAAGAAAGATGATTCCGTGTTTCGGAAGGCACGTAAAACTGTG
The DNA here is from genome assembly GCA_943193695.1 of Acrobasis suavella. Classification (NCBI taxonomy): domain Eukaryota; kingdom Metazoa; phylum Arthropoda; class Insecta; order Lepidoptera; family Pyralidae; genus Acrobasis; species Acrobasis suavella. Next base: position 10,636,236 of record OW971954.1, read on the forward strand.
GGTCTTGAACGCCACCTAGTGTTTGGTCATCAAACTATCCAAGGATTGGTTCCTGGTTTGCCCTTTGGGTTGTGGAGGTCGGACGGCAGTCGCTCTGTGTAAAAACCAGTAACCTCGTCAAATCTCCTTGGTTAGGTAGCGGACCCCGAGCTCTGAAGCGTTACTGCTGAGGATGCGACCGGGAATACGTGAGGATGATGATGACTATCGATAGTATTCTATATATCTATATATAGGGACAAATAACACTGATTGAGCTAGCCCCAAAGTAAGTTCGAAACTTGTGTTATAAGATACTAACTCAACTATACTATACTTTATAATAAATACATATATAGATAAACATCCAAGACCCAGGACAATTTGAAAAAGGCCTTTTCCAACTTGCCCTGACCGGGGATCGAACCTCCTCTGGGTGACGGACTAGCATGGTGACCACTACGCCACAGAGGTCGTCAAAGTATTGATTTTAGATATTATGGATAATATCGACATTATACATTTTTTTCTTTTATAACCAATACTAGCGTTAGAATTGATGCTATTGCCACATTTACGTGGGGCGCACTATAAGTTTCCGGAATGAATATGAAAAAATACTATTAAAGGTACAAAATTAATTTATTGTTTTTCAAAATAATCTCCCTTGGCGTCTATGCACTTTTTCATTCGATGAAACCAGTTTTGAAAACTTTTGTGCCACTCCTCTGTGGTGACCTCTGAAACGCGTTTTTCATACTCCTCGACAGCCTCTTCTGGTGATGAAAATCGTTGACCGCGAATTGGTTCTTAATTTTTGGGAACAGAAAAAAGTCACAAGGTGCCAGGTCGGGACTGTATGCAGGATGACTCATGAGTTCTACATTTTTCGCCTTCAAAAAGTCGTTTGTCTGTCTGGCCGTGTGAGAACTAGCATTGTCGTGGTGCAGGATGATACGGCGTTTACGGTTATTTTTACGGAGTTCGTCAATAACTTCCGGCAAACAAATGGTCGTGTATCAGTCACTATTCACTGTACGACGATTCTCTAAAGCAACAGTAGCCACGTGTCCAGTTTTATTAAAAAAAGAAGCAATCATCCGCTTTGATGCACTTTTTACGCGCGCCACTTTGGTTGGTTTCGGCTCATCTTGAAAGACCCATACGCTCGATTGCTGCTTTGTTTTGGGATCGTAGCAATAAATCCATGTTTCGTCACCTGTTACTATGTCCCACACCAAATTTGACGCACCTTCGTTGAATCTGGTAAGCATGGCACTGCACCAAGTGACGCGGTCCGTTTTTTGAGCCTCGGTCAAGTTGTGTGGGATCCACCGCGAGCACAGCTTTCTCACACCCAAATGTTTGTGTAGGATTAATTGTATTTGACTCATGCCTATTTCTAAGGATGCGCGAATTTCATGGTAGGTCACATGCCTGTCTGTTTCAATCATACGGCGCACAGCATCGATGTTTTTGTTGGTCACAGCGGTGGACGGCCGATCATCGCGAGATTCGTCACTGAGATTGATACGACCACGCTTGAATTCTGCAAACCAGCTATAAACAGTTGTCTTGCATGGTGCTTCATTGCCAAAAGCTGTTTCAAGCCGAGCGATGCTCTGTTGAGCTGTCAAATTACACTTAAAATCGTAGAAAATCATACTACGAAAATTTTCCCGAGTTAAATCCATGTTGATGCAGACACACAATTTTTTAAATGGCGCCACAAGGTAAAAACAAAAGACAGTCAGATGAAACAAACTGCATTCTACAGCCAAAGAGTTCTATTTTCAAATGTTGCAATAAATTTTTAAATATTGTTTATGTAAGTGGCCAGTTCCGGAAACTTATAGTGCGCCCTATGTATTTCAACAAACAAAATACTATCAAAAATTAAAAAACTATCGGTACTATATAATTTATATAGCATTCTGCGCTCTCTCTCGCTATGGCAAATGACGGTTGTGAGCTACAGAAAAGGATGGCAGCATTTACCACTCCGGAGTGGTCGCACCGCTCCGTGCTGACAAATGAGATCCAACTCCTATAGTAAAGTCCTATTTCTATTATTGAGCTAGCCCCAAAGTTAGTTCGAGACTTGATTTATGTTATGGGATACTAACTCAACGATACTATATACCAAATACATATATAGATAAACATCCAAGACCCAGGACAATTTGAAAAAGGCCATTTTCTAACTTGCCCTGACCTGGGATCGAACCCGGGACCTCTAAGTGGCGAACTAGCATGGTGACCACTACGCCCCACGGAGGTCGTCAATGAAAAAATAATTTTTCCCTTTAATGTAATTTCAGTACTTATACAGTGACTCATACCCAATTTACTATAATAAACTACTTTCTCAAAAAAAGGTTTTTAAAAATAAATAAAATCTAAACAAATAAATCGATTAAAAAAAAAACAAGGTTCCTAGAACACCCGTGTGAATCATGGCGTAGGCTTGCAGGGCGCCAGCAGGCGTCCTAACCTTCCTGCAGGAGCTGGGCTGATTTGAGAACTGAGACCGGCAGAAGGTCCCCACGCAGAACGGGAGCGACCAATCCGGATCTAACTGCAGAAAAATGTCCCCGAGGGAAGTAAGAAGTAAGATTTAAAAAAATCGAATTCCCATACAAAATTATTTATTTATTTATTTAACTTTATTACAAAAATTGTAACAGGCGGACTTAAGGCCCAGGGCCTTTTCTACCAGTCAACCCACAGGTGATGCGGATAAAAGCTAATTTTGGACGACATGGTACATTCTAATTTAACTATAATTTAATTACTATCTTCAAGTTTTACCAAAAATACATTTAACGATAATTTTATTCATTTATATACTTTCTATATATTCATAAACCCTACATAGACTACATAAATATTTATAATACTCTATGACAATTGGTGAAGATAATGAGCGCGCACAGCCCTCTTAAACGCTTGACGACTAGGGGCTTTGAGGACGTCAAAGGGAAGGGCGTTCCAAAGCATCACGGCTTGCTTGGTGAATGATTGATCGAAAAACCCACTCCGGCAGCGAGGCACATCGAGAAGAAGATTGTTGGAAGAACGAAGAACTCTGAGATGGGTATCACCCTGAAAAGTGAACTTGTTTTTAAGATACATCGGAGTTTTTGGGTCGAAGAGTATGGAGAATAGGGTAGTGAGAATATGCAAATTGCGACGTTGACGGATAGGTAACCATTTGAGTTGAGACCGGTAAGCCGACACATGGTCGTACTTCCGAAGGCCAAAAATAAAACGCAGACAGTTATTTAGAAGTCTATCAAGTTTGTTGAGAAAGTTACAATTGAGATCCGAGCAACATACATCCGCGTAATCTAAAATTGGAAAGATGAGAGAGTACACCAGCATAGTCTTAATATTAATAGGGAGAAAGTTCTTTAACCTGTACAAAGAGCGGAGAGCCCCCGTTACTTTTCCAGAAACCTCTGCAATATGAACATCCCAACGAAGGTTTGTATCATCCGAGCAACATACATCCGCGTAATCTAAAATTGGAAAGATGAGAGAGTACACCAGCATAGTCTTAATATTAATAGGGAGAAAGTTCTTTAACCTGTACAAAGAGCGGAGAGCCCCCGTTACTTTTCCAGAAACCTCTGCAATATGAACATCCCAACGAAGGTTTGTATCAATGTGGAGCCCGAGGTCTTTGAGGCTAGAGCAAAATGGGATTGGGATATTATTAAATTGAACTGGAGGAAGTGAATTGCTGTCAAGCCGGCTTGTTAGATGTGAGCTACCAACTATAATGGCTTGACATTTATTAGGGTTGACAGTGACACCAAAACGTCGAGACCAATCAGCAATTGCCGCTAAATCTAAATTTATTTGATCGATGGCTTTATCAACATTATCAACATCTGTTTGTACATAAATTAGTTTTGTCAAGTGCTGATTTCTACCTATAGGAATGGGAAGCTGATTTTTTTTATCGTTTTTCGTTGTTTTTATGGAAAGTTCAGTATCATGGACAGGATTGCTGTAAAAAATTTGGTTGGTAGTTAAAAAGTCACTGTGTATAAAAAAGAACGTAAGTACTTTTTTTTTGTTGCAGTACATCGAGGTAGAAGTGCTGGATGCAGTGAGTGACCAGCACAGCTCGAAGGAGGGCCAGGTTCAGGCAGAGGTCGGTACCAACACCTTGGCACCTCGGTTTTGTATAAAATATTAACCAAAAACGTACACCATAAAATAGCCTATGGTGTCCTTGATATACAATGTCCTTTTTAATTAAGTACAAATATTTTAAGAGGTGATTCAGTCCATCATTTTGAACAACTTTTCCCAATAAATATATATCGAAATACGAAAAAAATTTTTGCATTTTTCATAGTAACGATATCACGTGACTACTTCGATCTGTATGAGAACCTAAGTATTTTTTTTCGTATTTCGATATATATTTATTGGGCAAAGTTGTTTAAAATGATGGACTGAATAACCCCTTAAAATATTTGTACTTAATTAAAAAGGACATTGTATAGCCAATAGCAATACTATTGATGAGAACCAAAACTATCGATACTATTGCTTTTCAATAGTATCGATAGTATTTTGTTTGTTGAAATAAATGTGGCAAAGCATCAATACTAAACTAATCACATTAATATTATAAACGCGAAAATTTGTAAGTGTGTGTATGTTTGTTATCTCTTTAAGCTTTAACTATTGAACCTATTTAGATGAAATTTGGTATGGATATAGTTTGAGACCCAGGAGAGCACATAGGATAGTTTTTATCCCGAAATTCCTACGGGGAGCGAAGCCCGCGGGCACAGTTAGTTGATTATAAACAGAGATCGGAATCACGGGTGCTATTGATATCAAAAGTGTGGATATGACTAAAAGTTCCGGGATTTCAGGTTATTTTTTTAGATTAAAATACATTCTGAAATCACATAATTATGATTGTTTTATTTACTTAGTTTCGTTCCCAATTTCCTATTATTCATTTAAAGAGAAAGATTGTGTACACTACAAGCAGTAGAATAATCTTCATTCGAAATCTTAGTAATGTATTTACATCCGTTACTAAGGTACCGTACCGATTCTCGAGAAATCCTGAAACTTTTTAGTCATATCCATACTTTTGATTGCAATAGCACCCGTGATTCCGATCTCTGATTAGAAAACATCAATAGTGTGGATATTATCAAAAGTCAATACTATCGATAGTATCGCAAACGATTAACTATCGATAGTGTGACTATTTTTCAAGGTCAATTATCGATAGACCTGCATCGCTAATTACAGCGCCTCTATCGTTTGTAAAAGGAACATTCATTTTTCATATTAGAAGACTATAAATAAATTCTGTATTGTTCATTTCAGCCTACTATGTCAGCTGTTCTGGAAATCAAGAAAGAAGTAAAAGAAGAAGACTACAGAGAGATGTTCTTCAAATTGCAAGAAGAAGTGACCGCTCTAAAGATCACCAACCAAAGTTTGTCCGACGCGAACCAAATCTTAACAGAGCGGAACCAGAAGTTAGCCATAGAGATTAAAATGCTGAAAGAGAAGAATAAGGGATTAGCTTCAGGAATGGAATATAAGAATAAAGAACATGTGATATTCACCGAGAGGATCAGAGAGTTGACTGACCGTAACCAAAGTCTAGCGGAGAAAATTCTCAGTTTGACTGAGAAACACAACGGAGAACATCAAAGCGAAGATTTGAGAAATGACAGTGATAAGTTGCAAAAAATTGAAGATTTAACGAAGAAATTGCAAGCCATCGTAGAAGAAAATAAATCGTTGAACGATGAAAAGGAACAATTGGTTGAGAAGAACAAAGAAATGAGTGAAACAGTTCATAAACTTGTTAATGATAATAAAAGACTGAAACTTAAGATTAAAATGGTGTTAAGGCGATATAGTAGACAAAAAAAAGGTAATGTGATAGGAGAGGAGACGGAATCAAGAAGAGAAAGAGATAAAAGGACAAATTGAGATGTTTTAATTAAAAAATGAAAATAAAATTGAGAAAAGGAAGGTTATGGATGAAATCCTTGCATGCTAGTCGGGAAGAAACTTAGAATGAAATAGCTGCTTCTCTTCCAGACAGTAAAGGTCGAGAGAACGGGCGAAAATGCGAATCAAGTTTATAGGCGATGCGGTTAACAACCCATCACTATTTTGATATCCTTCTCCTACAATACCACCGCTACCCTCAACTCAATGTTGCATTCTTGAGACCCAAGCCTCAGTCTGCTCTGTAGGTATAAAGATGTAAAAAAATTCAAAACAAGTAATTATTACAAAAAACCTGACTGCCTTTTCTGTTTTTTGATATACCCAGTGTCACTCTCACAGTAAATACGAATCTAACGACACCTCTCAAGCTAAAATCTATCGAGCCGTTCAGGCTGCAGAGCGTGCCAAACAATTATACATACTCTCGAAGAACATAACCCTCCTTCTGGCGCAGTCGGGTAACTAAAAACCGACTTCACTCCAAAACTACACAACCTATTTTATTAAAATTTGGATGGCACCACCTGATAAGCATTCCCTTTCAAACAAAAAAGAATTTTCCAAATCGATCCAGGCGCCTTGAACGAAATGAAGTACCACCTCCTTTTTGGAAGTCGGTTAAAAAAGCATTTCACAGGAAGAATGCATTGCTTCTGTGCTAAGCCACTCACAAATCTCCACGTAATATTTATGTAAAATAAAAGATAACTTTGAAATTTATTGGTTTTTTACTTATTGACGACCTCCGTCACAGAAATAGTATTAGTACTCAAGTACAGAAGTCTTACTCAGAAAAGAAATTCAAAGAAATATATACTTAATGTGTTACCGCTATGGTTTAATTTAGCTCGCGTCAGAACTCCTCACCTCTTAGTTTAGATACCTAGATATCCATCGCAAGCCAATTTCATTCTTATTACTCTGGACAAGCGATTCATGTAACTGAATTTTCCCCTTTGAAGTGGTCGCCGCGCATAGTAATAATGTAGGTATATTTTCGATACCTAAACGGGGAGTGACAGGCCTGCCTCCGTGGCGTAATTGTCACCATGCTAGTCCGCCACCCAGAGGTTCCGGGTTCGATCCCCATCGAAGTAAAAAATAGCGTTTTTCAAATTGTCCTGGGTCTTGGATGTTTATCTATATATGTATCTGTTATAAAAATATAGTATCATTGAGTTGGTATCCCATAACACAAGTCTCCAACTTACTTTGGGGCTAGCTCAATCTGTGTAATCTGTTCTTATATATTTTTATCCTTTGTACAGCATAGACACGCTAGTCGCTAACCCTATATTTTTCTATACAAACATACTTGGGGCTTGACACGCTTTGATCAGCGCACTGTACCTGCGCCGATAACCGCCATTTTGGTTCAACCTACGTGCCGGGAATTTGTCCAAAAATGCTTTGAAGTCCGCCATTTTTGTTTATTTCATTTCTTTATTAGCACACAAAACAGATAATCATATTTTGTTAAATAAGTACAATACATTTCTGGCGTCGATCAAGATTGTTTTCCTTACATATGTAAGCCTAAAAAGTCTAAATACAATTCAAATCTCAAGATAATGCGCTAGAGAATGACACAATTTATAGATAAAATTAAAATATTAAAAGAGAAACTTATTTCTGTTGCATTGTACTTGAAATGTGCCTATAACCCGACCATGAAGAAAATATATGTTGTATATTTAATATCTTTCGCTTCGCCCGGTCGATCGGTGGCAAATATATAACCTCTTGTATATAACCATGTCTTTTTGAAAACAAAATAAAATTTTGTTTTTTAAAAATATATACAACGTGTATCGAAAATGGAATATCAACTCGAATGGTCCCATAGTAAAAGTTGTTCACATTGATTAGTATGTTTACTCCCTTCCGGGTTGATACCCCCTTTTATTTGTTGTATACTTATCTACGTTGACATTGGACGCCCTCCCAGGCGCGGTCTGAAGGGGGGGGGGGGGGTCACAGGGGACATGACCCCCCAAAATCTAAGGTCAAATTGAAAAATCTCAAAAATTTGCCAAATTATAAAAGGAAATTTCTAGCTATCCCCAGCGATAAATTTATAGTTCGCTGACATCTAGTGGTGTTTTTAAGCAATAATGTTTATTTTATTCCAGATAACAATTTTTTATTAGTGTAGTGAGTGACCCCCTCCAAAATTTTAAGCTGCGACCGCGCCTGCACCCTCCGTGGCGTAGTGGTCACCATGCTAGTCCGCCACCCAGAGGTTCCGGGTTCGATCCCCGGTCAGGGCAAGTTGGAAAATAGCCTTTTTCAAATTGTCCTGGGTCTTGGGTGTTTATCTGTGTATGTGTTTGTTATAAAATAAAGTATCGTTGAGTTAGTATCCCATAACACAAGTCTCGAACTTACTTTGGGGCTAGCTCAATCAGTGTAATTTGTCCCTATATATTTATTTATTTTGGTCAAAATAAAATAATAAAAAACAGAATGCAAAATTTCTTTAATTTTCTCAACAATTTTACATTATATTACACATCATAACATGTAGAAGTTTTCAATTCTAGTGGTGAAAATTAAATGAAACTATATTTTCCTTCACGTTCGTATGTGTATGGAAAAGAACGTAACAAATTGATGAAGTAATACATTTTTTCAAATCTAAAACCGACGTCTCCACCAAACTACACAACCGATTTTAATAAAATATCTATTGGACCACCTGACAAGTATGCCCTTTCAAACAAAAAAAGAATTTGCCAAATCGGTCCAGGCGTCCTACGAATAATCGGCGAACATACATAAACAAAAAGATGCCGGCGAATTAATAACCTCCTTATTTTTGAAAGTCGGTTAAAAACGGGACCGTATTACTAAGACTCCACTGTCCGTCCGTCTGTCTGTCTGTCACCATACTGTATCTCATAAACCGCGTTAGATAGACAAAGTTTTCACACACAATGTAGTTCAGTTGCCACTATAACAAGAATTAAAATAAATATTTAAGTGGAGCTCTCATACTGGGTAATGGAACGGAACCCTTCGTGCGCGAATCCGACTCGCACTTGGCCGTTTGGGGGTTTTTGGTTTCTAACTTCAGACGAAGTGGTAGCTAAAGTGGCGCCCTCATTTGAAATAAATTGTTTAAAACTAAATAGGGTGATAATTAAAAATTTCATTTGTATCACTGTCTAGAAAGACTTAAACTATTTTATGATTAACCTTTGAAATTATTACTAATAGTCCGTCTAGTTTTAAAACGGGTTTTCGCCTAAAGTGGCCACTTTTGGCAAAAACCCGTTTTAAAACTAGACGGACTACCAATATTACTAAAATAGTTTAAAGGTCTTTCTAGACAGTGATACAAATCAAATTTTTAATTATCACCATATTTAGTTTTATACAATTTATTTCAAATGAGGGCGCCACTTTAGCTACCACTTCGTCTTCAGGGTGGTTCTATTCGGCAGAATACCAACCGAACAATGACTTAAAGCTGACCTTAGTATGATAAATTGTTTAATTGTTATTACTTGCAATGACACTATCCGATTTAGAGATATACAAGTCCACACAGATATAATTGAACCGGTTTTGGAGGAATGACAAGTAGGGATACATATATAATATATAATATACTCTAATTTCCCATTCACCACGAGTGGAATCACCACTCGTAATTATAAGTTAATCTTAAGTTTTTCTTTCTAGAGCGCCAAATTGTTCAGTCTCAAAACTCACACCTGTCATCTCATGTTTTTTTTCACACCCCGTTCAGAAAGCTCTGACCTCGTTCGGAAACGGGCGGACTAGTATTGACACACATTGATCCAAGTGCGGACCACGCACGGAGTTGCTTAACTCGCGAACTCAACATGGATTATAATTCATCAATCAACTTTCTCTCTTCACACCAATCTCCTTCTCTTACCAACTCTCACCACTCTTCTTCTACTACACTTCTCCAATTCTTCATTCAACGCTTCTATCCTCTCCGTTAGACTCTGATTTTCTTCAGTAAGACTTCGAATTTGAGCTATTTCCTTGAAATTCTGAGGTTTCCTACTATTTTGACTGTCAGGCTGCTTTTCACTACTTCCATTCTTTTTACTTTTGAGTTCAACAATCTCCATGTTGAGATCTTCAATTTTTTTGCTTAAACACTGTAATCTTTTGTTTAATTCTCTATTTTCCTCTATCAGTGTATTATCATCTGTCAATTTGAATACATTCTCGTTAACGCTTTGTATTTCCTCATTTTTCTCCGCCATTTTACAATCATCCTTGGATTTTAATATCTTCTTGTTAAGGCCTCGTATTTCCCACTCCAATATCTTTATTTTCTTTAAGAAGGCTACATTCTTCTCTGTCAGTTTTTGAATAACATTAGTAAACTTTCCAGCTTCTTTATTCTTCTTTTCTATTTCTTTACCTAACCTTTTGACTTCTTTGCTAAGTGTTAGTTTATCTTCTGCAAGTTTTAGGTTGGCTTCTTTAAGTTTAGTCACTTCGTTGTTAACTGTTACTTTTTCTTCTTGAAGTTTCAGATTGTAATCTTTCAGTTTATTTATAATTCCAAGCGTCTCAGTTGTGGCTACGATGTATTGTTTCTGACCACATTCCGTTTCTAAATTTTCGTTTATAAAATTTCTGGTTATGTCTGTCAGCATTTTGTTCTCTTTTACAAGCCGTTGGTTTTCCGTTTTCAGTTCTGCTACTTCTTGCTGTAGTTTCGACAGTGATGCTTCATAATCTTCTACTTTTGACGCTGTATCTTCCTCAACTTGTTCTTCTTTGATATTTGGGGTACTTGGTTCTTCTGGGTCTATCGGGGAACTTGGTCCGCTAGGTGGATATTCATCTACGTCTGTATCTATTTTGACGTCCGGCGGGGGACTTATGCCGGTTAGAGGATCTTCTTCAATTTCTTCTTCTTCTTTGATGTGCAGCGGGGAACTCGGCAGACAAAGCTGTAACAGAAAAAAAATATTTAAGAGAAAGCATAGGTGTACCGATCGAGGGGTTTGGTAATGCAGCACCAGCACGATACCATCTTTCATTATCACTCATAAATTAACTCAAATTATAATTTAAAAATCAAATTTTAGTGTGTCTATGTTCGTGTCGGGCAGACAAAGGCAGACGCGTCTTGTACCAAGACTTGTCACATTGTCACTTGATAGCTATCTCTTGAAGGCCCCAGATAATTCCACTATCGATAGCATTCGTCGACGACCTCCGTGGCGTAGTGGTCACCATGCTAGTCCGCCACCCAGAGGTCCCGGGCTCGATCCCCGGTCAGGGCAAGTTGGAAAATGGCCTTTTTCAAATTGCCCTGGATCTTGGGTGTTTATCTATTTATGTATTTGCTATAAAATATAGTATCGTTGAGTTAGTATCCCATAACACAAGTCTCGAACTTACTTTGGGGCTAACTCAATCAGTGTAATTTGTCCCTATATATTTATTAATTATTTATTTATTATACTTTCGATAGTTTGGCAACACCAAGCCTGTGTCACTCCCCGTTTAGGTATAGAAAATATATCTACATTATAACTATGTGCGCGACCACTGCGCATTCGTTCGTTCGTTCGTTCTGAGTCCGCCCAGCCAGCAGTTACGCTGCAAGAGTTTATGAATGAGGTCTACCTTGGAGAGTGCATCATCACGCTCGCAGACCAAAGCCGGTATGTGTACCGTCTTCACTTCGTCGAGCTTGGCGACGCCAAACCTCGTTATACCACTCTCATAACTCGAGAAACCAGTTAGACTCGTAGATACAGATAGGGAGTGTAAGAGATATTCGCAGTCAGGAAGTAGGAAAGAGAGGGAGTTGTAAGAACCGACCGAATACTTGCATCAAATCAGTATGGGGAGGATAGGTATTATACTTGGTGTGTAATATATACTTGGAAGGATAATAGACTTCTTTGTTCTTATGCGTCCGTCGGGGTGCTCTTCGGTTCTTCTTTGTAAGATGCATAGTTTATCGATTACTGTCGTGGTGGAGCTGCATTTGTCCAGGACTTCTGGCTTGATGTGCGCGACCACTGCGCATTAGGAACTTATTATATTAGTACTTATTCTGTGCTGGTGGTAATACATTAGGAAAGAAACTAACCTCTTCGTGCAGACTGCTCTTCCCTTCTGCCGCTGCAGTCAGTTCCGAAGAAGGACCCGCCTCGTACGAGGGCGACGTACACTGAAACAAAAAATAAAAAAATTAAGCCGGGTGTTCATCAGGAAACATTTGTTTATAAACAGTGTTTCAGCACCTGTGAGTTCGAACCCGCGACAACCTTAAGGCTTTTTATAGCATTTCTGCCAAAAGTGGCCGTCTTTCGCAAAAATGCTGTAAAAAGCTTCACGTTCTCACTTTAAAATATATACAGTAGTACATATAGTTAGAAGGGTTATCTAGGGATATATCAAGACAAAATTTTAAGACAAAGTGGTAGCTAAAGTGGCGCCCTCATTTGAAATAAATTGTTTAAAACTAAATATGGTGATAATTAAAAATTTGATTTGTATCACTGTCTAGAAAGACCTTTAAACTATTTTATGAATAACCTTTGAAATTATTACTAATAGTCCGTCTAGTTTTAAAACTAGACGGACTACCAATATTACTTTCAAATGTTATTCATAAAATAGTTTAAAGGTCTTTCTAGACAGTGATACAAATCAAATTTTTAATTATCACCTTATTTAGTTTTAAACAATTTATTTCAAATGAGGGCGCCACTTTAGCTACCACTTCGTCTTAAATTATATCTCGGTTTCTTTTCAAATGATTTCTTTTAAATGCGGGCAGCACAGAACCGCGAAAAATTCAGGTAGTCCTTAAAAAGAGATTATTTGGTTTTTCTTCAAAGCCGTAATCATTTCTATCTAAATTTCGGATAGAAATGTTATAGAAACGTGATAGAAACATGATTCTAAACGGACAAACAACGTAAAACAACGAACGCTTTTTTTTCAACTTACGTGCCGGATGTATGCGGATTATAATTCTATGGTCGTTAGTCTTTATTTCATACAAATCCCACAGAAAATGATTGTGCTGACGTTTAGAGTAACTGATTTGTGTTGTTGGAAACTTCCGTATTATTATCACAACCAAAAAAAAAATTTAACAATAAAAAAATCATCTTCATTTTTTTTCAGGAGTTTTCTCCAAAGTTCTTCATATTCCAATTAATATGGGACCAATTCAATAAAGGCTTTCAAATGAAAAAGAATCAAAATCGGTTCACAAATGGCGAAGATATCGCGTAACATACAAAAAAAAAACCACGGGTCGAGTTGATAACATCCTTTTTTGAAGTCTGCTAATTTATTACGTATCTTTCAAACACGCCCATAATATACGATACGTGTTTGAAGATGAAGATTGGGTTTTTTTTTTTTTTTTTGACGTGACAGACATAGGTTGCCTCGGACGGCATTTCCTATTTCACCCGGACAAGGTTTGAGGAGCGGGCCAGAGGCCCGGCTTCCTATATTTTTATACTACTAGCAGCAGCAAGATTGGGTGAAAATAGAAGTCATATTAAGAATTAGATTTTTCGTACATGAATTTTTACATGAAATACATGAATTTTTCGGGGTCCAAGGCTACAGTCGACATTTTCCTATAAAAGTGTTCTGCCGGCCTGGCAATTTGTATGAAAATATCGATATTTTTTTTCGAGTTTCAAGCATTGTTCCCCTAGGAAAAGTTGTTCATATTGACGGTCCGAGTTGCTCCTACAAGGATCAGACAGGGTTTTTGTTAGTGTCCAACCGAATGTTCGGTTTCGGTTTCGTTTTCGGTTGAGTTTCGGCAAAAACACGAGTTTCGGTTTAGTTTCGTTTTCGGCGGCAAACTTGCCGAAATTACGACCGAAACCGAATGTGCATTCGGGAGTTTTCGCGCTGTGATCGGTCATGTTCGGCCCGTTGAATGAACAAATGAATCCCATGTCGTGACTCGCTTGTTTGTTTGTTGTTCGTTTTGTTTTGTTGTGGTGGCGAGTTTTCGAGTGATTTATTTTGAATTTGGTAAGTTTAATCTCGTTTTATGTCGTAATAACATAAGAGCGGGTATCAAAAAAATATTCAATATGACTGACAAAAGTAAGATCAAGTTTGATCTAAACTTTAAATTTTTTTATGGTTTATTAGTAGTTACTTTTCAAATTTTTTTTATAATACATAAGTTAGGTAGTTAGTTAGTAATGACTGACTGATTATAATAACGTTTTATTTATTTTTCCCTCAAAATATGATCCTTGTAAGGAAGTTTCGGTTTCGGTTTCGGCCGAAACAGAGACCGTTTCCGAAATTCGTTTTCGGTTTCGGTTTCGATCGTAAAACTTGTTTCGGTCGGACACTAGTTTTTGTTACATATTGTATACATCTGGTGTCTCATATTTTTGAGAATCCTAATCATTTTACCAAAGCATTAAAAAGGAATACTTACTTCTCTGTTAGACGCCGCGCTGTAGTCTGCAGAGCTCGTCGCTTCCGCACCTATTGCATTTGTCGCAGCTGAAAAAAAAAAGAAAATATTTCACCCAAAAGAAGTGTCCTATAAATCTCCTAGTCTACTTGAACAATCCAGAGTTTTTATGTATTTGTCCGGGATAGTGAATAAAAACAATTTCTTCGTAAACTTCCCCGTCTTTTATATTAATTTAATTCGCACGTCTTTACAGTCAATCGTCTTCGCTTCATACCTCTCTTTCACACCTATTAATTAAATATATTTACCTCTCTCATTCTTCTAACAATGTTTATGCTTTTTTTCATACATCACCTTGCATATTGTCTCTCTCTCTGTTATGTTGCTAGCCCACATGTGTATGTTTGTTCGACGATAACTTGATAATAACTTTGATCAGAGCTTCGTGTTTGATAGGCAAATATAATATTTAAGTATGAACATGAGACAAATCGATCGAATTTGCGGAGATATGGGGATCGCGAGTTCACAGTTCGGCGCGTATTTACTATATATAGGTATTATAACCAGACTACGGCAAAGGAGGTAGGCGGTATGTAGGTATGTATGTTATTTAAGTATGTATGCAAGTGTATGTATGTGGTATATTTAGATACAGCATGAAGTCAAGGCTTTCCCTAAAAAAAATTATAGAAGATGGCAATTTCAGTTTTTCGTTTCAGTTTATCACATTTAACTATTGTGTCCTACAAGTTAAAATAGTGTCATCAAAATGGTTTAAGGGCTACCTGAATTTTCCGGGGTCCAGTGCTGCCCCCATTTGAAATAAATCATTTGAAAGGAAACGGAGATATCATTAAAAATTTGCCCTTGATCAGACCCTAGAAAACCCTTTAAACTATTTTATGAACTACTGTTTACAATTTAAAGTGAGAACGTGAAGCTTTTCTACGCACATACGCCAAAAGTGGCCGTTTTTCGCAATTGTGCGTAGAAAAGCTTCACGTTCTCACTTTGAACTGTAAACAGTAGTTCATTAAATACTTTAAAGGGTTATCTAGGGTCTGATCAAGGCCAAATAAATGATGTCTCCGTTTCCTAAAAAATGATTTATTTCAAATGGGGGCAGCACTGGACCCCGGAAAATTCATGTAGCCCCTTAAGTGCTATATTTTTTCTATAAGTGGAAACTTTTTGATGGCTAAGTTTTGTAAATATTTGTTGTTGTTATTGTCTACATAGATATATAATGCCTGTAAGTTTTCCGAAGTAACTAAAATAAATAAATAAATAATAATAGCGGAACTAGTCAGTAGATCCGCTATTCATCACTAGATGGCGTTCTTGACAATTCTGTATTTGATATTTTTTTATCGTTATATCCATACCCGATATCGGTATTTTATACAAATTTCGATAAAATACCGGTATTTTATATACAAATTATCGATGTAATACTTAGTATCGATATATCGAAATTTGTATCGATATATTGATATATCGATAAAATACCGATATAGGTGTCTACGCCATATGTTTTCATTATTTATTCATTAGTTTAATTTAAACACCCACTCATTTCATACACTCATTTGTACTCATACGCATATAAAACGCATACTCTTTTTACCAATTACGAACCTACGAATCCCCCCCCGCTCCTTTCTTCCGCACCTGTTGAAAAAAGATGGCCGCGTAATGTGATCTCCGTACGGACGCGCTGTGTAAAAAAAATTCAATAAACTTTAAAGACGCTAAAATAAGAGAAGAAAGTGGCAATTTTATTGAGTGCTTGTGACCAACCCCCTTTAAAAATGTGTACGAGGCACGGGAGTAGAACCAGCGCATGGAAGTCGTCTGAAGCAACGTGTGAACAGGTAGACTCCTTTATTTCCCGGCCCGTCCAATAGGGTATCAATATATCGATAAAAAGATATCGGTTTTCCTGTCCCTGTTAACACCCTGTAAACGTCTAATTATTGAATAAACACCTTATATTTTTTAAACGACTGAACCAATTTGTATCAATAATGCCTAAGAAAGAACCACCGCAAAGGAACTTGCTTTCACTTTATTTTATTTTTTTATTTTATTTATTAGGTACACCAACAGGTTACATGACAAAAACTTACAATTAACATTTAGTTCTGTGTTCTAGCATGCAACCCAATTACAGGTGAACACAACATTCTTAAAATTTTAAAAAACTCAGCAGCAAGTTATATAAATAAAATATAAATATGCAAACGTAAATATTGAAATCCAAATTTTATACATAATCAAACTATATTGAAATATTGAAATTATAATTATTTTATGTTAAGATTTAAAATAGTGACATTGATTTAACATGCATTTAGATGGGATGACTGTATTGTAGATTTAAATTTTGATAACGAGTCGTGGTAGATGTCCAGGTCATATTTTGTATTCATTTTATTGTAAGTGGAGAGCATTCTTGGTAAAGGCGCGTGCCTGCCAAGGTTTGTGTTTGCTCGGGGGATGACGGACTTAAAAAACCGCATTGAAATTGGTCCATCCGTTCGAGCGCTACGATGCCATAGGACAGACAGACACCCTCTTTTTTGTCGTGGGTTAATAAATGGGAAATTGTAAGGAAGAAGATACCTGCTTTCTCTTCTAGTTCCTTCTGTGTCCTCTCAATCTCCTCTTCGCACTCCACAATGAGCTGTTTCCTCAGCTTCTTCACGATGTGTGACCGCGTGACTTCCCCGCCAGGCTTCCTCGCTTGGCACTTGAACCTGGTGGGCACGACGCCTGGCTTTATCGACACCCGTCCCACTTTCCCCATTACGTGGTATTCCATGTAGTTTGACATGTCATTCGGCAGCTGCAAGAATACATTCACTCTATTATAAGGGGACACATACAATACCTAATACATTATTAAGGGATACATGATATTTTCGGCTGCCTAGCGGTGAAAATCCCGAAAGTAACAAAAAGTTACAGGGCTGCCTAGCGGTGAAAATCCCGAAAGTAACAAAAAGTTGCAGGGCTGCCTAGCGGTGGAAATTCCGAAAGTAACAAAAACTTGTATTTTCTTCCCTTTTACAAATTTGTTTTTAATTGAAATAAACCAGAAAAAAAAAACTATTTTTATTACTAAATTATTTATTTACGCAAGTGAATATTTTCGAAAAATGGCACCACTTTTGGCAAATGTGCGAAGAAAAGCTTGACGTTCTCACTTTAAACTGTAAACAGTAGTTCATAGTATAGTTTGAAGGATTATCGAGGGCTCGGTCAAGACAAATTTTAAATGATATCTCCGTTTCCTTTCAAATAATTACCCTATATCCAAATGGCACCCCGCAAAATTCATGTATCCCTTAAGGCCTATTCAAACGTCGCTTTTTGTTTGCGATACCCGAAGGGGTTCATAATGTACCTATTATATGACCGTGAATTTTAGAAAATAGTGACTTAATTACTACCTCCAGAGCCGCAGCTCCGTCATCGCGGTAAGCAGACGAGAGAGTGCGTTTCAAAATAAAAGCCATTCCGCTAGAAACTCATAAATGGAATATAAATAATTGGTTTGCGTCATATGATGTCATCGCGGTAAGCAGACGAGCAAGTTTCAAAATAAAAGCCGTTCCGCTAGAAACACTTGTATGGAATCGAAATAATTGGTTTGCGTCATGTGACGTCATCGCGGTAAGCAGACGAGCATGTTTCAAAATACAAGCCGTTCCGCTAGAAACACTTGTATGGAATTGAAATAATTGATTTGCGTCGTATGACTTATAACGTCATCCTTATAGTCGTACGTGATGTGAACCAGGATATACTTATATTTAATTAATAAGCAAATAATTTATTTTGTTAACTTAATATTTTGCTAAAATAACGAAATAAATTATTTGCTTATTAATTAAATATATATCCTAGTTCACATCACGTACGACTATAAGGATGCTGTCATAATACTCCCACTTTTGTTTTGAAAAAGAAAACACAAAAATATATCAATCCTATTTCTAAGTATAAATTAGTCGATATTTTATCAGTAAAAAAAATTATACCTTCGTGGTCGCTATAGACGTCATCGCGGTAAGCAGACGAGCAAGTTTCAAAATAAAAGCCGTTTCGCTAGAAACACTTGTATCGAATTATGTTATGAGCATTTTAGACAGTGTGGTTTCTTTTTGGAAAAATAATATATATACATGTATGAAAATTACCCAATAAAATTATTATATTCTTCCTTAGATATACAATATGTAACAAAAACCCTGTCCGATCCTTTTAGGAGCAACTCAGACCGTCTCCATCAAGGATCGGACAGGATTTTTGTTACATATTGTATAGAGTTTTCATTTCAAAAGCACACTGGTCCGCGTCCCGCTGCGTAGCGCGGGCCGCCATACAAAAACGACGCGCGTAGACGCGACGTCAGTGTGTTGTCCTATGCGTGTTTTCTATACAAATTGAGATACTTGCTTACAGTCCGGCCTAGCGCTATGTAGCGGGGTGAGCAGTGTGCGAATCGCCTAACAGTACAGATATTATTATCACGTCTGTATCTCTGAAAGGTTAACAGAGCCCAGGTCCACACAATGCATGATCGGCCAAGTGCGAGGAGGACACGCGCACGAAAGGTTTCGTACTATTATCTACAAAAAATCACGTTTAGTGTATGGGAGGCCTCTTAAATATTTCTTTTATTTTAATTTAATTATTTATTTTTAAATAGGCAATTTGACTATATTATAATATATATTACAAATTTATGTCATCCTATTCAAACGCAGCTTAAGGGGCTACCTGAATTTTCCGGGGTCCAGTGCTGCCCCCATTTAAAATAAATCATTTGAAAGAAAACGGAGATATAACCCTTCAAACTATTTTATAGACTATTGTTTACAGTTTAAAGTGAGAGCGTGAAGCTTTTCTACTTACAATTGCGAAAAACGGCCACTTTTGGAGTATGTGCGTAGAAAAGCTTCACGTGCAGGGTTATCCAGGGTCTGATCAAGACCAAATTTTAAATGATATCTCCGTTTCTTTTCAAATGATTTATTTCAAATGAGGGCAGCACTGGACCCCGAAAAATTCAGGTAGCCCCTTAATAAAGCGTATTTTATTCAAAAACACAATAAATAATGTTTATTTTCTATAAAAAATCGCAAATGAAAATTAATTTCTTTGAGGTATAGTCACATGATAATAAACACTCTGATTGGTTGTTCCCACGGAACAGAGAAATAAGTGGAAGTGCCAAGTGGGCGTGGCGCGCCTGTCATAATCCGGTAAAACTACACAAGATCGACCGACTCCGTACATCAGTCGTATTCTAGCTACGTGTTGAGATCGTTTTGTCCGCCCGACCAACATTTTTTTCGCTAAATATGCCGTGTTGTAGTGTTTAAGTATGTAAAAATAGCAGTAAGAACAAATATAAAAGCAATGCAGGTGTTTCTTTCCATCAGTATGTACGATAACATGCATTTTCTTTTAAAAAATTACGAAAATCATTCTGGTACGATCATATTAACTAGGTAGTTCTAGAAAGTTCGTTCCCGTAAGTTGTCGCTACTCGATTAGTGATGTACAGATTTTGCTATTCGATTAGTGATGCACAAATTTTGTCGATGAAATCTCGCTACTCGATTAGTGATGTAGTCGAGTCGAATGCGGATTTTGTCGATAAAATAAATCAAAATTTCAGGTATAATTTAATAGAATAACGCAACGATTTAAGTAGTATATAGACTTATTATAAACATGAACATTTTCTAGTTTTTTTATTGCAATAAAAAAATTTATATTTGTCTAACCTTTCGAAATATTTTTAGACCCAAATGTGAAAGAAAAGTGGATAGATGCAACGGGTAGGATTAACTGGATGCCAACTAAATCAAGCACCATATGTCTGGAGCGTTTTGAAGAAAATAATGTACTTATATTTAATTTACTTATATGTAATAATATTATTTTCTTATAAAGGTTGTCCTTTTTTCTGCTCTTGCTCCTGCTGCTGCTCCCAAATTTATATGTAACTAGCTTTAACCCAAGACTTCATTAATGTAATATAAGTAATTTGAAAAAGTCTCCATTTGTATAGCAAAATAAGATTCACCATGCCAAGTTCCATCACTCTTTTTTGGGATATAAACCTTTGCCCTTTTCCGGGACTCTTAAACTATATACTCAATTTCAATTAAATTGGTTAAGTAGTTGAAGCGTGAAGAAGTAACAGACAGACGGATTTACTTGAATATCACTTTAATACTAGTAATGGATCTTCGAAGTTATTGACACAATTCTCTGTATTTTAAGCTCACCATGCTAGTTGGGGTGAAAGGGACAAAAGAAAATAAATAGAATGTACCAATTTCCCGCGTTCCCGCGCAGATTGTAAAAGCCGATCGAGAGAATGGGCAAAATG